>CM040121.1:411835034-413323749 GCA_022559845.1 Amorphophallus konjac | reverse complement strand
GGAGAGGAGATTGCCGAGGAAGAGGAGGCGCCTCCTTTGGCCGTGGAGGGTCCTGCGGGCGCTGGCGACGCCGGAGAGGATGAGCACGACCCGGTAAGCGCCTCAGAACTCCAATTTGTTGGTTTAATAGGCTAAACATGCGGGCGAGTGATGGTGTGGAGAAGGCCGAGGAGCGAGGGAAGGAGGCGTCCAGGGGCCTGGACGCCTCCATCCTTTCTTTTTTTTATTTTATCTTGTTATTATTATTATTTTTGGGTTATTCGTAAATAAAATAAAATCAAAATTAAGGAGGCGTCCACTGAGTTGGACGCCTTCATTATAATATATATATATTATTATTATTTTATTATTTTTTATTTGTTTTTTTTCGTTTTGTTAAAATAAAATAAAGGAAAATAAAAAGAAGGCGTCCAGGGGGGTGGACGCCTTTATATATATATATATATATATATATATATATATATATATATATATATATATATATATATATATAAAATAAATAAATAAAAAAATAAGTAAATATTATGTACAATGTTGTTGTTTATTATTATCCATGATGCTAATGTGTTCCTTTTTGTTTGTTTTTGTGGTGTGCAGGGCGTGATGAAGAGCCGGATCAGCTGGTCCCTAGTGGTGGCAGCATACCGTGGGCTGCCGTACTTTCAGAGGGCGCGGGTGGACGCCATGGGTTTTGGAGCTTTTCTCAGGATCGAGCCCTTCCGACTTGACCTTCCTCTTATTCAGGCGTTGAGGGAGCGATGGCACGCGCCGAGCCGGGCATTTCTGATGCCCTGGGGGCACATTGTGCCGACACTGGAGGACGTGGCTCGGATCACCGGGCTACGGGTTGACGGAGAGGTAGTCAGCGGGGTCACTTACCCTGATTACCGAGAGAGTGCCCTGAACCTGCTGTGGCTAGAGACGAGCGCGACTGACAGAGACAGCAGGGTAGTCGGCCGAGTGGAGATTATGGAGGCGCTCGGGTTTGGTGATCCGCGCCAGCGGGTCAGCGAGACTGGAGCGGAGTTTCTGGCACGACTGGAGGGAGACGCTCATGCAGCTTTCACCCAGGACCCGAGCGAGTGGGAGCTGGTGGATCTAGACCTCCGGAGGTTCCTTTTCTTCTTCCTGGGTCGCCTTCTGTTGGGGACGAAGGAGGACGTCATCCACTGCCGCTTCCTCGGGATCCTGGCGGATCTGGACAGAGTGGGGAACTATGCATGGGGAGCGGCTCTGCTTGCCCATTTGATCGCCGATCTCTCCCAGACTTCAGAGAGGGAGACGACAGTCAGCGTCTTCGCACCTTTTCTCCAGGTAAACACTTTATTTATGCATTTTACCGTAGTTAAATATGCAATTATTCGTGCTAATGATGGATGCAGGTGTGGAGCTACTACTACTTCCCGATGGGAAGAGCCAGACATGGGAACATGAGAGCCGTGCCTCTGGTGCGACAGTGGAGGCCGGTCATGGTCGCGGCACCCCACGGCTACCAGCTGGCGTTGCTTCGTCGAGAGCTGAGCGAGTACCCCGAGGCTATGGTATGATGCGTATGATTTTTGGTGCTTTTATGCATACGACTTAATGGCAACTGACATGACGTATGTATGGTGATGCAGGTGGTGTGGAGGCCCTACCTGGGCATGGCCGACGCTGGCCAGCCTTGGGTCGTAGTGGGTCATCCTCGTTTCGGGCGGGTCGTGTAGGTCCATTGCTTGAACGAGATCGAGCCGCTTCGGCTCAGGCTGGTTATGAGAACGTTGGGGTTAGCCCAGGAGTGGGTCGACGTAGACGAGCCGGTCCGCGTCGGGCGGAAGACCAAGGGGAAGGCAAAGATCGTGGACTGGCGTACGCGCTTTCCCGCACAGTACCAGGACTGGCAGCAGGGCGGGGTCCCAGTGGTGTCCCATGTACCGGACTGCACTGACTACCTGAGACGGTATCGAGCCACGTACGGGGAGCATCTCTTTCTTGGTGGTGCGGCAGGGGTAAGCGAAAAAAGTTTTTCCTTTTCTACATGTATGCATATGTGACACTAACTTATATGCAATGCATGATGCTCGTGACAACATGATTGCTGACCTACGGGCCCAGCTGGCAGACGCCAGGCGGCAGTTGGTGGCCATTCGACAGGAGTTGGAGACCCTGGTGAGTCTATGAAGTGCATTTTTTTTTGTGACCTGGATTTTTGATACTTAGCCTCTGACTGTCGTTTGCCTTGTGTTTCAGCGGGCCCACCAGGCAGCGTCAGCCGGGATGGCTGGTGGAGCGGGTTCCAATTCGTGAGGCCCTCCCCCGGAGATCTCTACCCTTCAGGAGCAGCTGGCGTATGCGGTGGCTCGGGCTGAGGAGGTAGAGCGCGACCGTGAGGCTCGAGTGAGTGTCTGCTTGACCCCGACTCTCTTCTAGCTGCTTTTCTTCCTTCACTGCCCTCTTACGGTGCATACGTGCTTTGACAGGTGGCCGAGATTCAGGAGGCCCTGGCCCGTGCTGTTCGTGCCGAGCAGGAGCGCGACGCCTGGGCGGCAGAGCGTGACGCCCGGATTGCGGAGCTAGAGGAGGAGCGGCGACGGGAGGCTGAGGAGCTCCCTCGCGACGTGCTGGATCTGCGGATCACCCTCGAGCTGTCGAGGAGAGAGGCGATGAGAGAGAGAGAGAGGAGAGGGAGAGGGATAGGGAGAGCATAGAGAGAGAGAGGGAGAGGGATAGGGAGATCATAGAGAGAGAGAGGGAGTACAGGAGGGCAGAGCGATATCGAGATTGGGACGAGAGGAGGGCTCTGGAGGCCTAGGTGACGGAGCTCCGACTGAGCCTTGGCACGGCGGAGGGGAGACTTCGGGAGTGTGAGGAGCGGTATCAGAGGGTGAAGGAGCGCGGCACGCGGCTTCGTCAGTCCGGTTCGTTCTCCGTGGGCAGCTTCCTAGTTTCTTCGGTCGAGGAGCGTCGCCGCGCCTTGGAGGCTGGCATGGTGCCACCTGGGGAGACGAGCACGGCTTCTCAGGGTTCACAGAGTCCCCCTAGGGATCCCCGTCAGAGGAGGGAGGAGAGAGATGACCATGAAGGTGGTAGCGAGAGTTAGAGAGTTGCTTGTACACCTCACCTTCCTTACTGTATGATGTATAACTGACTATTTGCTTATGTACAATGAAATGGTTCCTTTTGTCGTATGCACTTTCCCTTTTCCACGCCTCTTCTCTTGCACCGAGTTGTTTCGAGGCACGCTTCACGAGACCTTGCCCTGAAAAGTAGGGAACTACGCCTTGCACGGAGAGATCATCCTTCTCTCTCTCTCTCTTTTTTTTGGCGCGTCCTGGCGCGAGGACGCGTCTTATCCTTCGAATTCAAATTTAAAGTGCCAGGCGGCCTTTCTTTCTTCGCGCCTTACCCGCAAAAGAGCCCGCCTCCTGTCGAGATTTGCTCGCCCCTTTTCGTCTTCTTACTCTCTCGATCGATGGAGTTCGGTGGGCCAGATCGCGGCGAGGGGAGAGAGGGGTGAGGGACTCCTCGCCCGAGGAGGGATGCGCCCGAGCATGGAGAGGCGTCGACGGAAGTGGAAGGGCCTTTTAGAGCACTCGTGGGACCCGAGGGGCCCGATGGCGCGGAAGGAGGCGAACGCGGCTGGGTGAGTGCTTCGGTTCCCACCTCTTTGACTTGTTTTGAGTTTGGAGCGAGTGGTGTGGGAGTGGAAGGGGTTTGGCGAGTGCGGCACTCACATGATGGGCGCGTCCTAGACAGGGGACGCGTTCTCGTTAACTGACGGGGGGCCTCCTTCTTTGATGCAGGGTACGGTGAGAATCCCGGGCTTGGCTGACGAGTGGGCGAGCGCGGATGAGCCGAGCCGTGTCAGGAAGGAGAGTCGCGGCAAGGCGAACCTCGAGGACCGGCGCGTACATTCCCCTGGACAACAAGGGAGCGCACCGGTGCAGGGCAGTGGCGGCCTCCTGCAGCAGTGGAGGGGGGACCGAGCGGGGGCTCCTCAGCTTGGGAGACGGACGGAGGTGACAATAGGGCCTCAAAATTTTTATTTTTGCCATGAAATTCCAGATTTTAACCAACAGCCGTTGTCTATCTATTTTTTACGTACTCAGCAGGAAACGATGGTAGGGATGGCTGGCGAATCGTCCTCCAATCCTCAGGCTCTTTTTCTGGAGATCGCCTCCCTCCAGGAGCAACTTGCCAGTGCGGTGGCCCGCGCGGTTCGTGCTGAAGAGGAGCGTGATGCCTGGGCCGCAGCTGTGGCAGAGCTGCAGCGTCGAGGTGAGGGGAGGCCCTCTCCAGACATTCTGGAGTTGAGGGACCCTCTCTAGGTGACGAGGAGGGAGGCAGAGAGAGAGAGAGAGAGGAGAGAAGGGCCGAGCGACAGCGAGACCAAGCCGAGAAGAAGGCCTTGGAGGCCCAAGTAAGGGAGCTCCAGCTAGGCCTTCAGGTTATGGCGCAGAGGTTAGGAGCGATGGAGATGCGCTACGAGAGAGCGCGAGAGTTAGGGGCGCTACTTCGCCGGTCCGGACGCTTTTCTGCTGGTGGCTTCCTCGCCACGCCAGAGGAGGAGCAGCGAGCCCCTGCTGTGGAGCAGGTGCCACGAGGCGAGGCGAGCGCTCCACGGGGGTCCAGGAGGCTTCCGAGGGATCCTCACCTCGGGGGAGAGGAGAGGGACGCCTAGAGGGATGAGCATGAAGATGATGTCGAGAGTTGGCGAGTCAGTGGACCTGCCTCCTCTCTATGATTGTAATGTTTGTGACAGCTTATGTAGACTTATGAGTGATTTGATTTTCTGTTGTTTGTTTGTTTTCTTGCGCGTCCCTTCTTCCCTACGCTCCTTTGTACTGTTCTCATGTGATGTGTCTGCCGACATCCTGCCCTAGATGGAGGATGGCATCTTGCTGCGACTATTCTTTCACGGGAATCTATCGTCAAGGTCAATGATTACAACTTAGGCCTCTTCTCCCGGATGATTTTTCAAACTTTGTGGATGGCCTCCACGTTATGACAGGGCGCCACAAGGAGCAGGTCATCATATTACACCGTCCGATCCATCACCTTGTGCGGGTGGTGAAGTGACTCATGGGACCGCAGGGGAGGCGCCCTATTGTGAGGGCTATCGTTGGAGGTAATCTTGGCCCACACTTCTCCCATTTCTATATATACCTTCCTCTTTTGGTCTTCCAGGGGCATCGAGGGCTAACTTGAAGGGTACTAGGAGGAACTCAGAATTCCGGATGGAGGGCGAATCTTCCCACTCCTCGAAGAGAAGCAGATCCAGCGGTAGCAGTTCCAGGAAACTCTCGGACCTCGAAGGGCAGTTCAGCGAGAGGACCCAGTCGCAACTTGTAAGCTGAGCTTTGCCCCCTTTTCTCATTCTTTCTTCCTTCCTCTTGACAACACCCTTCTCCATTTCTTATGCACGCATAGAGTGTGATGAAATCACATATTTCATGGGAGTTAGTAGTGGCCGCATACAGGGGTCTCCCAGATTTTCAGAAGGCCAGGCTAGACGTGATGGGATTTGGTACCTTTCTTCGGATCGAGCCGATCCAACTCGACCTGACCCTTATCCAAGCCTTGTGCGAAAGATGGGACCCAGTAAGTCGGGCATTCCTGATGCCATGGGGGCACATGGTGCCCAGTCTAGAAGATGTGGTCCAAATCACGAGCCTCAAAGTGGATGGTGAGGCAGTGACCGGCGTCACCTATGCGGATTACCGAGAAGGCGCCCAGAAGCTACTGGGGTTAGACTTAGACAGTCGGAAGCACAGATCAGTAGCTAGGGCGTCTATCATGGGGGCATTAGGGCTCACTGATACTCGTCGACGGGATGACGAGTCCTCAGAAGAATTTATGGAGAGGATGGGAAGGGGATGTCGTGCTGTGTATTGCACAGATTTTGACAATTGGGAGAGATCTAATATGGATTTGAGGAGATTTCTCCTCTTTTTTCTGGGGAGATTGATACTGAGCTCGAAAGGAGACGGCATCCATTGTCGTTTCCTAGGGCTGCTATCTGACCTCAAAAGAGTAGGACAGTACACCTGGGGAGCTGCCATGCTAGCGCACTTATTTACGGGCCTGTCCCAAGAGGCAGATCGTGAGATGACTGTGAGTGGGTTCACACCACTTATCCAGGTATTTTTTTGTTTATTTTTATTATATATTTTTGTGTTTATTTGTAATAGTCCACTTGAGGCATTGACGGCATATGATGATGTAGCTGTGGAGCTATTATTATCTCCCGATGGGGAGAGCTCGGCATTGGCGACCAGCGATGGTGCCGTTAGCCAGGCGGTGGCAACTGATCATGGGTGCAGCGCCTGTAACCTACCAGCTGATGGTGCTAAGGCGCGAGCTACAGGAATTCCCTGCAGTGATGGTGGGATTATATATATATATATAAATATATAAATATATATATATATATATATTTTAACCAGCTAAACGGGTATGTACAACCTCACCTAGGTAAACTGGAGACCCTACTCAGGCATGGTCGATGCCGATCAACCATGGGTTTTAACAAGTCGTGTTCGGTTCGGACGGGAATTGTGGATACACTGCCTAAATGAAATCGAGCCGCTTCGGCTACGATTGGTTATGAGGACCCTAGGGCTGGCCCAGGAATGGGTGGATACGACTGCGCCACCTCGCGTTGGAAGAAAGACATGTGGACCGGCAACTTGAGCTGATTGGCGTGTGCGATTCCCCGAACAGTATGAAGACTGGCAACGAGGTGGCACAATCATGGAATTGCATGCGCAGGATAGTGAAGACTATCTGCGTCTGTATAAGACAATGTACGCAGAGCGGCTCCAACCCCGGGGACTTGTGGAGGTGGGTCTCCTTTTTCCTCTTTTCTCCTTTCCTCCTCTCCTCTGTGTGGATGCTGACTCCTATGGTTGCAGGATGTCCGTGATACCATGATAGCGGACTTGCGATCACGCCTGGCAGAAACGGAGCAACAATTGGGCGACACCCGTGGAGCCTTGAGCGCTTCGGTAGGTGTATGTACAATGCGCACTCCTAATTAAAACTCTAGATTGATGGCGTTCGGCCGCTAATTTTCATCCCATGTGGTTTATAGCGCGCTCAGATCGACGCAGCTTCGTCAGCGATGGGAGGAGGGGGCGTCTCTTCCAGCTTATGGATCCCCACCTCAGAACTTGATTTGCTTCACGAGCAACTTGCTCGGACTACGCAACGTGCTGTGGAGGCAGAAGGAATGCTCTCTATACATGTAAGAGTTTCAGTGTTGAGTTCTCCTTGTTTATACCTTGCCACATATCTGAGATAGTACATCTGGCAGGAAAAGGAGATGCAGGAGTCACTTGCCCATGCTGCACAGAGAGAGGCTAGAATAGCAGAGCTGGAGGAGGAATTGCGGCGTCGTCCCGATGACGATTCTTCCAGGAATGCCATGGAGCTGAGAATCACCCTTCAATTGGAGAGGGAAGACTGTGAGAGAGAACGTGCAGAGAAAGAGAGGGATAGAGAAAGAGAGAGAGCCGACAGATTAGCTGAAAGGGAGGAGCGAAGGGTCATGGAGGCCCAGTTGTTCGAACTCCGAACTAGTCTTGGCCTCGCTGAACAATAGCTGAGAGATGGTGAGGAGCGCTACCGAAGAGTACGAGAGCGTGGCTTTCGTGTCAGTAGCTCCTTTGCTGCTCCCACGGATCAGCACCGGGGTGTGGGAATGGGAAGAGGTGTACAGAGTGGTAGAAGTTCCGCTTTTCGTAGTTGGGTAGCACCCTTGAGGGCGTTTTACCTGGAGAGTGGCGGGACAAGTAATGTAGAGAGAGAAGGTGGAGCTTAATGTACAATTCCTTATTTAAGAATGGAATAAAAGGTATGATTTTGTTTTGATTTTCATCTCACTCTTGCTATCTTGAATCCCTACACGTATCACTGAAACAAACAGGTCAGTATCTCTATTCTGACTTGGCCCCTTGCTCAATAAGCAGGTCTTCACTTCAACTGTCCTTGATAATGGGTCAAGGGGCCAAGCCTTTATTAACGAAGGCAAGGGAAAGATGCGATAATGATGAATGTGACAGACAAGCACACTAATACAAGCGGAATTTAAAAGTGAAATGCTGCATACAAATGCAATCATGCGAAATGATTTTTTTTATTTTTTTGGCATTTTTTGTTGTTGTCTTTGTTATCATTCTAATTTTTTTGTTTTCCAAATATCTACGTTTTCTCTCTTTTTGTTATTATCATTTTTTTGTCGCTAACGCCTGATGAGCAAGGGGCCCCTTGACCCATATGGCCCCTAACCTTCATGAGAACAGGGGTTTCTTACTAACCTCCTAGGTATCCTAAGTGCACATCTAGGTTGATTTGGGCCTCTAGACCCCTCAAATGATAATCCCGCCGGCTAAGACTTACCCTGATGACAATACCGCCATGCCATGCTTAGGCTCCCAGTTACTTCCGACCACAGGGATTCGCCCAAAAGGTGTTCGAGGTAAATGATTTGCCCGACCCTGGTCTGTTTCCTCACAACTCTAGATGGTATATGATGGAACACCCTGGAACCCTAACGACCAACCACGCGACGCTGACCCGGAATCAGACGCCGTCGCACCCAGAGATGACGTGCTTGCATTGGCCTAAGCCCAAGGTTAAACAAGAATACACCCAGATGGTAAATAGGGGTCTTGACCAGCCAAAAACATAGAGACTCCTTCCCTGCGATAGCTTCTACTTTTCAAAGTAGGCAACCATATGTTTGTATTAAAATAAGGTCGTAAACCTTGGCGGGTTTCGCCCTTCAGACATTCCGTCGAGCTTTCACCTTTAAAGGAAGAAGGAAGAGCGTAGGGGATAAACCTCCTGAGAGGATCGGCAAAACCGTTAACCCGGCGAGCCAATAAGGGCCCATTTAACTCTCTCCTTTCGGACAACTTCGGACCAAATCCCAAGCATTTACATTCTATGGCCCCTTTTGTGGATTCAGACTTTTGCTTTGAGGGGTTTCATTTATCGCATCAGGCACGGTCACGACCAGGCTTTTCTCTTGATTTTGATTTTGTGTTTCTTTTTGCGAAGAAGATATAGTCGTTTGACGTTTGTGAGCTCCCTTTCGTATGTCTGCGGGGACACTGCCCTCTTCTCGTGCTCTGATCGATGCTCGAGGAAATGGATCCTACTCTTGCCCTTGGGGGTTTGAGTTTTGGTTTCTCATGCTCAACGTTTTAAGGGCGCCGACTGTCTCATTTGGTCGAAGAGAAAAGAATAAAGATTACAGCTTCTGGAGATCTTCCGGATGAGGCCCCACCGTTGGTGATGCTACCAACTTTTTTTAGATAAAATACGTAAGTGAGTACATGTTGGCTTCCTTTGAGCGAGCATAGGCCGAGGTGGCCGGACAGGGATCGCCACGGTTCTGGCAAACCAAGACCCGGTGCCTACCAAGCCTTAATGGGCCCTATCCTAACATGAAGGTTGGATGCAAAGATTTAACTACACCGTGACCACCAGGCATCGGCATTTTGAATTTTCCATATTTTTAGTGATTTTCAATATTTTTGTTGTTTTTGATGTTTTCTGTCTTTTCATCATTTTTTTGTTTTTGTTTTGTTTTTTGACGTTTTGGCACTATGCTAAGGGTAGTATTTTTTAAGATAAAGCCCATTCCAAGGGTGGGATAACTCGGTCCCCTCGGCGTTGATTAGCTTGTAGGCGTTGCCGGGGTACACGGCTTGAATTACAAATGGTCCTTCCCAATTGGGTTGGAGCTTAGAACGCGGCCCTCCAGGTTTGACAAAAATTCATTTTACGACCATCTCACCAATTTTGAATTTTCTCTCGACGACTTTCTTTTGGTGAAAGCGAGCGAGTCTATTTTGATACACACGCGCATGCTCGACAGCGGCTAGCCGCTTCTCATCCAAGAGTTCCAATTGGGCGAGGAGTGAATTACGACGGTCGTCGAGGGGAAATTCCTCGTCCAATTGTACCCTGAGAGAAGGGATCAGAGTCTCGTACGAGACTACCGCTTCCATACCGTAAGTAAGGGCAAACGGAGTCTGCCCGGTGGGGGTACGGATTGAAGTGCGATAGGTCCATAGAGCTTCGATAAGCTTTTCTGGCCAATCTGAAAACTTACTAGACTCACATGTTTTCTTGATGATTTTGATCAATGTTTTATTGGTGGCCTCCGCTTGGCCATTACCTTGTGGGTAATAAGGCGATGAATGATGCAATGCAATTACGTACCTTTTGCAGAGGTCTTGAAGGTCCTGAGAAATGAACTGTGGCCCATTATCGGTGACGATTGTGCTTGGGACGCCGAACCTGGCGAGGATGTTCTTCATGATGAACTTGCAGACTGTTGACGCCTTGATTTCCGCGTGAGCTTTGGCTTCGGCCCATTTGGTGAAGTATTCCGTCGCAGTAAGGATGAAAGATTTTTGTTTGGTGAGGGAATTAGGATCACCTAGGGGACCGATGATGTCGAATGCCCACATGAAGAAAGGCCATGGGGAGGATATTGGATGAAGTGAGGAAGATGGTGAATGGATTTTATCGGCGTGAAGTTGACACTTGACACACCTACGGACATAGACGGCACAATCCTCTTCCATAGTGGGCCAGTAAAAGCCTTGCCTAATGATCTTCTTGGCGAGCATCTGGCTATTCACGTGGCCACCGCACACACCCGAGTGTGCTTCTTCTACGCATTTTCAAACCTCATTGTCGTCAAGACACCTTAACAGAACGCCAGTAAGGCTCCTCCTATAGAGTAGACCTCCAACCAATGTGTATTTCTGAGCCACCCTTCTTATGGCTTTCTTATCTTCTGTGGTGGCTCCTTCAGGATAAGACTGATCTTTACAATATTTGACAATTTCGTAGAACCATGGTTTCTCATCGTCAGCCAGCTCTTCTTCGACTTCTGCCAGCATGATCTCCCTCTTCTCAAGGATTTCTCCCTTCTAGATCTTCTGTAGGACTCGTTCCTTGATCTTTAAGAGGTAAGGGTCCTGAACGGCAGGGACAAGACGCTTGTAGAGAATGATGGATCTAAACCATGCACCTAAAGAAAATTTGAAGGATGACGCCAAGGAGGCGAGGGCATCGGCCAGAATGTTCTGTTCGCGAGGAACATGGACAAAGATCAGCTTGGTGAATAATTTGGCATAGGCGGAGACCAGCTCTTGATAGGGTTTGAGCTTGGGATCGAGGGTGCGATATTTGGTAAGCACCTGGCGGAGAACGAGTTGACTATCACCCACGACTCGCAACTCAGTGATATAGAAAGAACGGGCTAGTTCCAGGCCAGCTAGAAGAGCCTCGTATTCAGCGATGTTGTTGGTGACTGGGAACGCGAGCTGAAATGCCTCTGGGATGGTAACGCCTTCAGGCGTTAGAAGGACAATGCCGATACCCTTCCCTTGGGAATTTAGAGCTCCATCAAAATATAATGTCCACATTGGCTTGTCGGATTGGGCGATGGACATTAGTTCCTCGTCTGGAAACTCTGATTGGACAGGGTCAAACTTGGGGAGAGGATGGTGGGCGAGATGCTCGGCTATGGCATAGCCTTTAATTGCCTTTTGCTGGATGTAGGTGATATCAAACTGGGAAAGAAAACTTTGCCAGCGTGCTAGCCTATCAGTAAGGATGGATTTCTCCAGAAGAAACTTGATAGGGTTCATGCGAGCAATCAAGTGGACCTCATGAGCCAAGAAGTAGTGCTTCAATTTCTGCACCACCCAAACGAGGGCAGCACAGGTTTTCTCCATGACTGTGTACTTCTGCTCACAGGGATTGAGAAGTTTGGACAAGTAATAGGTTGCCCGTTCCTTGCCTTCTTCATCAACTTGTGCGAGGACATCTCCCACGGAGTCGTCCAAGACGGAGATGTAGAGGATCAGAGGTTTTTCTGGTTTGAGTGGAATGAGAACGGGTGGACTAGCCAGATATTCCTTTAACCCTTCAAAAGCTTTTTGGCATTTAGAATCCTAGTGGAATTCTACTCCTGGCTTGGTCAACTCATATGAAGGTCTACACCTTTGTGAGTGCTGAGACACAAACCGACGAATAAACTGTAACCTCCCGATTAAACCTTGGACTTCCCTCAAATTCTTGGGAGGTGGCATATCCCTGATGGCCTTAGCTTTATCGGGATCTATCTCGATCCCTCTTTTACTCACAATGAAGCCCAGTAATTTACCCGATGATACACCAAACACACACTTCTTCGGGTTCATTTTCAATTGGAACTCCCTTGATCTCTGCAAGACCTTAGCCAAGACCCTTGGATGTTCCATCCTGGTCCTTGATTTCACCAATAGATCATCCACATACACCTCCAGATATATGTGCATCATGTCGTGAAATATGGCCATCATGTCTCTTTGGTAAGTAGCTCCAGCATTCTTTAACCCAAACGGCATGACCACGTAACAATATGTTCCCCAAGGTGTAGTGAATGATATCTTTTCTTGATCCTCTTCTGCCAAACGAATTTGATTATATCCTGAAAATCCATCCATGAATGAGAGGGTCTCATACCCCGCTGTGTTGTCGATTAAAACATCAATGTGAGGCAATGGAAAATCATCCTTTGGACACGCGCAGTTAAGGTCCCGGAAGTCGATGCAAATCCTGACTTTCCCATCTTTCTTCATGACCGGGACAATATTTGCCACCCATTGAGGATAAAGGACGACTTTAATAAACCTGGCTTTATGGAGCTTGTCGACTTCTTCTTTCATTTTCAAAGCCATTTGAGGGTGGAAACGCCTTAACCTTTGTTTTACCGAGACAGACCCTGGTTTTAGGGTTAAACGGTGTTCGACCAGGGTTGAATCCAGACCCGGCATATCCTCGTAGCTCCATGCAAACGTGTCCTTATATTCCTTGAGAACTTCAATTAATGCCTCTTCTTCAGAGGGTGGTAGATTATCACTTATGAGGATGATCCTAGGGTCTTCCTCAGTTCCCAAGTTGACTTCTTTGGTGGACTCTTCTACGGCGGTTGACGGCTCGTCGAATCTCCTTATTCCACTAGCATATGCGCCAGCCGCATCCTCATATTCTTCACCCTCATCTTCAGTAGGGTATTCTTCATCTGTGATCTCGTAGACTCCATACCCCTCATTAATTATGCAGTTGCCCTCACATTCTATTTTCGGTAGCTGGATGGGATTTTCTAGCAACTGAGGGACGGCAAGAAGGGCCTGACACCTGGCGGCTAAATCCAGAAGGCATCGACGAGGGATCTACCTACCCTTGGATTTCTTCCTAGGTACTACATTTGACTTATTATTCCTAGATTGACTGACATTATTTACAGAAGAAGAAAAAGATGAAGAGGATGGTGAAGAATGTACAGGGGAAGACCCCTCAGAGGAGGGGTAGAAAAGGTCGCTCATCGGACCTTGGATGGGTGGTCCGCAGGGCGGGGCGCACCCGTGGGAGATGTAGGAAGTTTCCTCAACGAAGATGTGTTGTTGAGGAGTTTGGAAATTGACGTTTTTTTTTCGTTTTCATTTTTGATGACAAAAGAGTGGAAAGAGATCGGGGGAGAGGAAAAAGTGGTTATGGCTAGAGGATTGGGAGGCTCGTAGAGCAGATCATGATTGAAGACCTGGCGCAGGTTGAGAAACCCGCGCAGGTATGTAAGTAGAGAGGGGGATCTGGGAAGATCATCAGACAATCGTCTGGCCCAGGAAGATGACAGCAACAAAGGTTGCGACGAGTGAATGGAGAAGATGACGGCTAATGAGTCGTCTGTGGTGATGGTGATGGCGGATGAAGATCCGCTGGTGACAGGGTCCTTCTGGCGAGGACGAGGATAGTTTGGGACCTTGGCAACAATAATGATATTTTCTGGCATTCCGGAGAACAATGGCGGTCCTTCAAGCTGGGGAGACGAGAACATCCTTTCCAGTGCAACGGAAACGTCCCGTATATCAAACCATTTGTCCCATTCGCATTCCGGGTCTTTGATCTTGCCTCTTTTGGTGACCCTCGGACATTTTTCAGCTGAATACACAACATGCGACCCCCATGTGCTTCCTGCGAATAATCCCCCATCTGAATAACGGGCCCTTTGTTGAAGTGGTTTGATAGGGTCCATGTGAGGGGCTTCCAATCCGCCTTGAATGGTCCTTTGAAGCCTAGGCCAAACCTGCGGTTCGGCCTAATCTCCTTTGGTGGTTTCAACCTACCTTGTAGCTGTGCACCCAGACCTTTGCCCTGTTGATAGCCGATGTTTCTCATAATCTCCCAACCTTTGGAGTGAAAAGGGAGATATGGCGTTGTTGCCTTGATCGGCTTCTTTGGTGCTAGCGGAATGTTAGATAAATCGCATACGTCCAGCAATGACAATATGGGCCGATGAGACGGCCAAACAGAGGGCAGAGAGGTGTTGATAGCATCCACCGTGTGAAGGACAGGTGTGCTGACTACTTTAATAATTCTTCCATTATAAGGAAACTTCAAGCACTGATGGTTGGTGGAAGGCACAGCATCTATGGCATCAATGTAAGGGCGACCCAGTATGGCCTTGAATGTGGGGTCCATGCCGAGGACATGAAATTCTATGGGGACTGACATAGGACCTAGCTCTGCCCTTAGAATAATCATCCCTTGTGGCGGCCTTTTGCTATTGTCATAAGCCGTGACTGTGATTGAAGAAGGTCTTATCTGTTCCTGTTCGACCCCACACAACTGAAGGGTGCTCATGGAGATCACATTTATGGACGCACCCGTGTCTACAAGGCATGGGTTTATGGATACCCCATTAATTTTTATTGAAACACACAATGCATATTTCCGAGCTTCCTTGGGAGCGAACTCGTAGTTGTGGAACATGATGGCCGGTTGTGTGTCCGTTGGGGTCAGAACGGCAGAAATCTTTTCTACAGGGAGGTCCTCATTCACCATGACCTTTTGAAGATACTCCATTAAGGCTGCCTGATGGGATGTGGATCTCTGAAGCAGCTCCAGGATGGAGATCCGAGCAGACGTCTTGTCCAAGTGTTTCAACAAATCATACTGTGTTCCAGGGATAGATCTTTCCGGTTGTTCTCCATTGTCCCTCTCTAGCTGAGACTGCTCGGGATTCAGACTGTTCTAGGGGAAAACCCTGTGGAAAATCCTTCCACTCCGGAGCACCATTGCCTGTGGCTTTTGTACCTCTATAGGGGTAGCAGTGGGTTTTAACAGAGGTTTAAGGGGTAGTGGTGGAGGGATGGTTGATGAAGCAGGGGTGATGATGGGAGCATGGATTCTGATGAGGGGTTTGTTAGGTGGAGGCATGGTGGAGGTAGAGGGGATATCGCACGGGTTATAAAGGATAAGGGGTCTGGAAGGTGGAGGTGGAGGAAAAGTGGAAGTGGGTAAGGTTTGGAGCGAGTAATGGTGTTGAGATGGATGGTGGATGATGAGTGGTTTTGAGGGCATTGGCGGTGGTATGGTGGAGACAGGCGGGGTTACGTACGGTGGACGGGTGATAAGGGGCTTAGAAGGCATAGGGGCAAATGCAGTAGAGGTGGATGGTAAAGTGGGGGAGTGTGAGAAAATGAGAGGGTGTAATGAAGGGTGTTGGCTGATAGGTCATTGGGGTGCGAATGAGAGGGCGTGATGGCAGTGGGAATGGTGAAGGTGGTATTAACGCGGGTTCATAAGAGAGAGGTGCTGCCCGGGCAAGGCGAGGGGGTTGCATGATGATAGGGTTAGCGGTAGAAAGAATAGAGGTATTTTCTGGATGCCACACCTGCTCTCTCCCGACTTCCGGGAAGGAGGAGATGGGGTTGACCTGATGATTGGGATGTTGGTGCTCTAGTAATGGATTCTGGATTATGCCCATGTTGGGCTATTGTAGTTGGGCCTGCTGAGGCTGTTGTTGTTGTTGTGGTTGTTGCTGTGGCTGCTGTTGTAACTGCTGCTGTTATTGCTGGAACTGTGGCCTAGGAGGAGGTCTCCTAGCCTTGAGAGTGGCGACATATCGCCTCATTTCATCCCAGTCAATCCCGCCTTCATCATTCGTATCATGGATGTAATCTTTAAACTGAAAGCAGTTGTCCATTGTGTGTCCTGGCTGCCTGTGATAGACGTAGTATCTGGAGGTATCAACATTCGGGGGCCACACGGGCCTTTCCCTGGGTAGGATGAGTGTGTTTGAGGCCATGAGGGCGTTGAAAATATCCACCAGAATTTCTGGCAATGGTGGGTAATAGGCTCTCTTGGGACAAATCGGCCTTCTTTGTTGCTGTGGGGGACCGTAATTTTCTGGGGGCAGAACTTGGTTGTAATGAAGTGGTGGTTGTTGTTGCTGGGGTCGAGGTTGTTGCTGGGGTTGAAGTAGTTGAGGCATGTTGTTCTGAGGTGGATCATTTTGGGGTGGAGGACGAGAGGGGAAGGGACCTGGTTGGAGGGGAAGTCGGGGCATTTGTGGAAGCCTTGGGTTGACTGCATAGTTGGCGTTGTTGACTGCACTTACTTGCTCATTTGTTACGACCCCTTCTGTTGCTCCGCCTGGGACACCAGCGCCTGTCTTTCTGACCACCTTGGGCTTCGGCGGCTCAAACATGTTCATAATGGGGGAGTCTTTTAAATGGGTTTGGATGTACCGGGCTCTTTCATAGAGCTCTTCCATGGTGGTGAGCTTATTCATGGCCAAGACATGCCTGAACTGTGGGGTCGCATTGGATACGATCATCTTTACTTGTTCAGGTTCCGAGATGGTATCTCTTATTCTTTCTGCCAGAGACCTCCATCTATCAGCATAGCGGACAAAATCCTCGTCGGACTTCATCTTTTCGGCCACTAGGTCGGTAATGGAGAGAGAGGGACCGACTCTATCCTGATACTTTTGCAAGAACGTACTCTGGACTGTTTCAAAATTCTCGGCCTCGCGGGGCTCCAAAGAATAGAACCACTCTAGCGCAGGACCGTCCAATGACCTCCGAAAGAGGTATGCCAGGGATCTCTGGTCGTTTTGCCAATAGGTAGACTCATACATGAAATCCTTGAGGTGAATGAAGGGGTTGCCAGTGCCATTGTACCTGCGGTACGTGGGCATTTCTGAGGGAGGAAGATGGATGACCGAAAGGATTGGCAAAGCAACCTCCGGGGTGGATTTCACGTCCACCATTTTCTTCAAATTCTGAAACTATTCGTCCATCCTATTGAACCTATTAAGGAGCGATTGGGTGAGCTCCTCGGGCGGTGAAGGTGGCACTTGCCACTGGGGAGGAAAATGTCTCCCGGAGACTTGAGGGGGAAACCCTGAATGAGAGGGAGCTGCCGGGCCGCCGATAGTTGGCCCCGGCTGAAGCGGTATGTGGGGAACAACAGGGGTTTGAGATTGCGAAGGGAACTGGAACGAGGGTGGTTGTTGGCTCGCTTGCCCTTGAAGCGAGGGAGATTGGATGGCTTGTGCCAGCGAAGGAGATGGAATGGCCCGCACCAATTCTTGGAGAGGTGCGATGGCCGGAGTTGATTCCTAGGGAGCGGGGGAAACAGATTTCCTCTTCAGAATGGCCTGGAAGGCCCGGAGCTGCTCAGAGGTAAGCTCCGTGTTGGCGAGGACACCTAGCAAAGAGGAGATGTCCTGTGGCGGGGATGTGTCCCCTGTGGTAACCTGCACCTCACGTGAGGGCTCATGGGAAGGACCCGCGTCCATAGCATGGACTCGCGGCTCGACTGACTCACCACGACCAGGGTGGTTCTCCTCAAAAGACTCGTGAGCCATGCTCACAGTTTTCCCGGAACGTAAAAACATATACTAGCAAGCAAATAGCAGAGATTATCAAACAAGTGGATGCCTTTACGCCCCCTTTTTTTGTGTTTTGATTTTGATGATTTTTTTGTATGTTTTTAACCAGATCCGAAGTTCACACAAAATAGGGACCCTAGTTCGTTTTTGTTTTCACCACCGTGTCAGCTAGGGGCTCTCGTCTCACCACGAATAGGTCGACTAACTCTGGGGAACTTCAATGGTACAACCGGCCCAGTGAACGAAGTGGAGATTCTTCGATGTCGGGGACTTACGGAGGTCCCAGTGGAGGAGATTCTAGTCCGTCGAGAGGAATTCCCGAACGGAGAGTCCTTCCTTCACCGAGAGAGGGTGATCCTTAGAAAAGAGTGAAAAAAGGAAAGAAAAGGGGGTAAATGCATGAAATGCGGTGCTGGATAAAAGATATGTAACACACAGATGGAGCAGAGATAAGCACACAAATATAACAGATGTATAGCAGTGATATAACAAGAATATAACAACAATAAACAGATAAAGGAAGATATGGCCGTTCTACTTTCCAAGACAACACAGACTTAAAAATGACAAAAGAGGGGACTAAGGGGCGTGCACGTGGTGCACGAAGGGGATGACACAGCGCACGCGGGCGCAATAAGAAGGGGGACACACGAGGGTGCCAAGTGGAGGGAGCACACGTGGGTGCCGAGTGGAGGGGCACACGTGGGTGCCGAGATAACGCAGACCTCGAAGTAATCACAAAGGACCGGGGGAGTGCACGTGGTGCACGAGGGAAATGATGTAGCGCACGTGGGTGCAATAGGGAGGGGCACACGTGGGTGCCGAAAGAAGGGAGGCACACGTGGGTGCCGAGAGTTCAAAGGTAACCCAAAAAAGCAAAAAGAATGTCCCACCGTGATCGCCAATCTGTGGAAGCTGAGGAATCCACTCAAGAAGAAGAAAACGAACTAAACTACAGACTATCAAGCGACTAAAAATTAAGAAGGATTATGAAACGTGCCAATATGAGGAAAAAGCATACGTAGGATGCTAAAGGGATGTGATCGCCAGAGGGTTACCTCAAAGAAACGAAATGATCGCGTGTACCTTGTATTGAGCGTGGAGATTGTGAATCCTCGAGAGCGGGAAATGGCAGGTTGCTTCTTCCTCCCCCTTCGGCCGGTCGACGGAGAGGGCTTTCCTCAGGTACCCTTGCAGAACAACGACAAACAAGTAACAGGTGGATCAGAAAGACGAAGGTGCAGTATTTAAATTCTAACGACGCAAGTAACGAAATGATGGCAAGACACACACCTGGTTGGTGTTGTCTTTTAAACCCCTCTCGGACACGAGTAGGAGGAAAATGCTTATGATGAATGGCAATTATTCTGACGTAGAAACGGGAAGAGACTCCCTCATAAAAGGGGGGGGGGTAGAAGATATGATATGATGTATGCAAGATAACTAGGAAAGAAGAGGAGAGAATGGCTTATTGGATGGTCGATGGCGAGATCTGACGGAACTTCGGCAGCGTAGGGACGATGAGGTAGCGCGGCGGGCGAAGGCGGCCTCTCTCCTGTGAGCACGGGCACCTGAGGATCCGGCCGGACTTCCCCTACAAAACACCCACGGATTAGGAATAGAATCTGGCAGCGTCTCGGCGCTCTTTTCCGACCTCTGAACTGAGGGGGGTAGGCCTCTATTTATAGAGGTCGGGAGGATGGGGGCGTCTAGAGGCCTGGACGCCTCCATAACTTGGATTTTCTTCAAACGACAGATCAGTCGATGGCCGAGGGTCGCCTGTGAGCTGTTTGATGGAGGCATCTAGGGGCCTGGACGCCTCCATACCTTGGATTTTATTCAAACGACAGGCTGAGCAACGGTCAGTCGATGGTCGGGGGTCGCCCGTGAGCTTGTTGATGGAGGCGTCCAGGGGCCTGGACGCCTCCATTACTTGGATTTTCTTCAAACGAAAGACTGAGCAACGGTCAGTCGATGGCTGGAGGTCGCCCGTGAGCTATTTCATGGAGGCGTCCAGGGGCCTGGACGCCTCCATTACTTGGATTTTCTTCAAACGACAGACTGAGCAATGGTCAGTCGATGGCCGGGGGTTGCCCGTGAGCTGTTTCATGGAGGCGTACAGGGGCCTGGACGCCTCCATAACTTGGATTTTCTTCAAATGACACACTGAGCAATGGTCAGTCGGTGGCCGGAGGTTGCCCGTGAGCCGGTTGATGGAGGCGTCCAGGGGCCTGGACGCCTCCATTACTTGGATTTTCTTCAAACGACAAACTGAGCAACGGTGAGTCGGTGGCCGGGGGTCGCCCGTGAGCTGGTTGTTGGAGGCGTCCAGGGGCGTGGACGCCTTCATGAAATTATATATATATATTTTGTTCAATCTTATATATATATATATTTTGTCATTATTTGGTATTGATGACCCCCGGATTCCCCGAAAAGGGCGTCGATAGTCGTCCGTTAGGCATTTTCCTGGTCCCGGCAACTTCTGATGCATGCGATTGATGTTGATGCCGTTCGAATGCCGCATGATTTCCACAACGAGGCGGTTTCCAGATGCCGAAGGAGCGTTACGCTACTCGCCCAGAAGACGAGAGAAGACTCAAAGATAGGAAACACTCAAGTGATTCAAAATGCGAAAGCCGCTGCGGGGCGTTGCGTGGTAATATGAGATTTTCTCAGGGGACGTCAGGAATAGCGTGTCTACACTTGGGAGTGGAAATCTTGGCCTTCTTCATAGCTCTTTGCATCTTTTGTGGTTCTTAAACTTCACCGAGGCAGTAGCTGTCTGTAGAAAAACAAATAATAATAATAAAAAGAAGATATCAGAACAGAAAGGAATCGGATGATTTGGTGGTTTGATGAAGGAAATCCCCTCTTTTATAGGAGATTCGAAGGCTCTGATGGATGTTCGAAGTTGAGGAGTTGAGTACGAGTAGGATTGGTTTCAAGCTTTCTGTTTCTGGCACGGAAGCGTGCTGTTTCGAAATTACAATGAATTAACGACAGTGTTCAGGGCGTCATTTATTGAATTAGCGACTTTCTTTAGGTCATCTTTTATTTAACTTAACGCCTCCCTGGAGGGCGTCATTTTATTTCCAATGCCTAATCGGACTCTTAATACAATTAACGCCTTTATGCCTGTCGTCTCTTATCCTTTTGACGCTTCTTCCTATGGTTGTCAATTTCTGGGCTTACATGTTGGATTGCTTTACAACATTTTTATGAACTTAAGTGCTATATGTTTTAATTGGAATCATTTATATTATGCACTTATGATCATGTGATATTTTAAGTTGAGGATTCTTTCATGAGTTGATCGTTCTTTCATGTGGACTGATGATTTTTAAGTGCAGGTTGTGCAAGCCTGGAAGTATTTGCATAAGTTTAAGCATCATAGGTGTAAAGTTCTGAAGTCCATACATTCCCTTCACAAGTCTGCACATTGCATCCCTCCATTCCTCCACGTCTAAGCATTCCATTCCCTCCGTCTTCCATCTCCAAAGTTTAAACATTCAGCGTCTAAACATCCGTCTTACATTCTGAAGTCTAAGCATTCATAAGTCTGTACATTCTGAGGTCTATACATCACATTCCTTCATTCATTCTCCAAGTCTATACGTTGCATAAGTCTGTACATTCTGAGTCTTTGCATTTCATAAGTCCATACATTGCATAGAGTCTGTACATCCATCCTCCTAAGTCTATACATCTATCATTCCCAAAGTCTATACATCCGTTCTTCCCTAAGTCTATACATTCTGTCATTCCCAAAGTCTACACATTCCTTCTTACATTCTTCTAAGTCTATACATTCTTTCATCCTCCAAGTCTACACATTCCTTCATTCATTCTTCCAAGTCTGTATGTCATTCCCCCAAAGTCCATACATTCTTCTAAGTCTATACATTCTACCCACCCAAGTCTATACATTCTCTTCACAAGTCTGCACATTCACAAGTCTTCATTCCATAAGTCTGTACACTCTCCAAGCATCTCATGTTCCAAGTCCATACATTCTTCTGAAGTCCATACATTCATAAGTTACGCAAGTCCATTCATTCCATAAGTCTGTACATTGCGTTCCCTAAGTCTATACATCCATTCATTCTCCTAAGTCTGTACATTGCGTTCCCTAAGTCTGTACGTTCTAAGTCTACACACTCCTTCATCCATAAAGTATGTACATCAGTCTAAGTCTACACATTCCTTCGTCCTGAGTCTATACACTCCATGAAGTCTATACATTCGCAAGTCCTCACACCCCAAGTCCATACATCACCCTAAGTCTGTACGTTCTAAGTCTGCACATCCCATGTCTAACCAGTCTAAGTCTATACATTGCATAAAGTCTGTACATTCTTCTAAGTCTATACATTCCATATCTACACATCAAAGTCTACCCATCCCATGGTTAAAATTCTCAAATAAATCAATAAAAATTCATAAATTCTCAAATAAATCAATAAAAATTCATAAATTCTTAAATGAATCCATAAAAATTCAAAAAAAAATTCAAAAAAAAACATCAAAAAAAAAATAAATCCAAAAAAATCCAACAAATATATATATATATATATATATATATATATATATATATATATATATATATATATATATATATATACTCCAAAAAAAACAAAAAAATTCTCAAATTCAATGTTGTTGATTATGTTTTCACTAATGCCTTATTCATCTTTATATCTTGGACTAATGAAATTTTGAGTGCAGGATAAGAAGCTCTTGGTCCCACTGACTGGGCATCACCATCCAAGCCCCACGGTGTTTGCACCTCATCTCTCAGTTCCCCACCTGCTCATTACTGTCATTATCTTCTTGTATGCATTTCTACTATATAATATTCTACACTATTATAGCATATCAAGGACCTTGTGGTTCTGATGAACCTGGAATTTGAGTTCCCCTTCATCAAAAACAGTGATAATTCCAGAGGAATCTTGATCACACGGATAGGCCGTTAAGTCATTTAAGGTTTGGGACGACGGTTCCACTTTCTAAGTTGATGCGTGGACAAACGGGCTTCGGCTTAGTGTCAACTTAGAGATCTGGATTCTTGACCAAATCTAGATGGTTTAGCAATATTATCCTTGATTATCTTCTATTTTAAGTTTGTTTTAATTTTTCTTTTAGCCCAGCATGCATCATGTAGGACTTTGAGCTTAATGGTGAAAATCTTCATATTACGCCAATAATGAAGGTCACTCGCTCTTAACTGAGTTGACAGGAGATATTCCATTCCAAATCCAGTACTTTATTCTCCTTAAAGCCGTTCAGGCTGGTTCCTTGAAAAGCGTTCATTTGCTGGGTCTTCATCTCAATTCATTTTATTTTGTTGCAAATCCACCCTGGCTGTAGCACGTCCACGTTGGCTGGTAACCGCTCTCTAATGGTGGTTTCCTTCTGTGCCCTCGCGCACATTTTTAGTTTTAGCTCCCTTTCTCCAGCTGATTGATGCTTTTCTTGTGATCATCCGAAGTTGTTTCATTCAGAATCTTGGAAATGTTTCCAATGCTTAGTGTCAGAAGCGTGTCACATCACACCTTGGCATCTACTTATCAGTTCATTCCATTTCATTCCGCTTATTGCACTTTCGCTTCATTCCGTCTCACTCCCTTGCAAAGTAGAAGACAAGGCGGGGCAGCTGTAGACACGCCAAAATTGATGCTATGTTGAGTAAATCTCATGTCACCATGTGACGCCTCAAAGTGAACTTCAATGTTGCCGTAATATGAAGTTTTTCTATTTTTATGTGTTTTCTATGATTTTCTTAACATTTTTTTGGCATTAACGTCTTGACGTGGGGCGTCTTTTAAATAACGGCTTAGCCATGGGCGTCTCTTAATGAAAGGACGACCGTCGGAAGAGGCGTCAGTTTCTGGAATTTTACGTATCCTAACCAAATTGGAAAAGCAAGAATTGACGTCCCCCAGAGGGTCGTTTATCAACTAACGCCCGTTGGTACAGGCGTTATTTCATAATTTTTAATAAGGAAAGGATTTTGTTGCTAAAATTAAATCCATGAATTGACGCCTTTGTCTCGGTCGTCATTTTAATTAACGCCTTATGGCAGGTCGTCAATTTCAATTGACGCCCTTCTGAGAGTCATCTTTTACCCTTTTGTGTCCTGCTCGGACGGACCTTTCCTGAAGAGTTCCCTACTCTGATTTAATCACTTTATGGGATTAGGGAAGTAGAGACCTTGCCGTAGATGAATGTTGCAAGTTCTAATCCTACTAAATCTACGGTTTATACCCTATAAATAGAGCCTCTGTTCTGCTCGCGCGGGGGACGAAGAGATACACGGATTTTCACACACAGACGAACATACACACGAAAGGAAGATAGTTTGCTACTGTTCGTTGCTTCTTTCTTCTTCCTCTTGCAACAGCTCGAAGCCACCCTATTTGGTGCTCTCCCTTTACTGTTGTCAGGAACAGCAGGGACTTGTTAGCTTGCTTAATTGATGTTCATCTCACCACCTTCATTCATCATATAGTGTTTCTTTTATACGTCTGTCTTAGTCTTTACATCATATCTCCTCTCCCTAACTCTCTTAGGGGTTTGCTTTAAAGACTAAAAGGTGTGTTCTTCATGTTCATATTTCATCATTATCTCATATTACTTGTGGATTGATACTACACTCTTGGCTAATCCTCTTCTACTTTGGTTGTTTGTGTTTTTGTTTAAGGGTAATCAAGAAAGAGAAACCCCCTTCATCGGCCGGCCGGTAGAAGGAGGAGGAGAAGAACCATAATCCATCCCGCATCACTTTTTCTTACCAGGTATTCGCAATCATACTCCTTTTCTTTTAAGGTAATCCCTCTGGCGATCACACTCCATTAGCAACTTCTTGCTCCTTTATTTAATTTCTTTTAAATTTTTGATGTCGGTGTGACACGATCTACAGAAGGTACAACATAAAACTCAACCCTGCTAAATGTGCGTTCGGGGTACGGTCATGCAAGTTCCTAGGGTTCCTCATCACCCACCGAGGGATCGAAGCCAACCCCGACCAGATCAAAGCAGTATTAGAGATGGAGCGACCAAGACGGGTGAGGGACGTACAATGTTTCACCGACGTGTCGCCGCTCTGGCCCGGTTTTTATCCCGAGCCACCGAACGATGTCTACCCTTCTTCCGGCTGATCAAGCAGGCCAACCTGGCGCCGGAGAAGAAGGGATGGGTCGACTGGGACCGGGAGTGCGAGCAGGCGTTCGAAGAACTGAAACGTTACCTGACGACACCTCCCATCCTCGCCAAACCCCATGGGGGGGGAGCAGCTGCTCCTATATCTCTCTGTGACACCCAGCACCATGAGTGCTGTGCTCACATGGGAAGAAGTAGGAGTCATGAAGCCCGTCTACTATGTCAGTTGACCACTGCAGGGACCGGAATTCCGGTACTCGTGGACTGAAAAGTTCACCCTCGCATTGATTACAGCTGCTCGCAAGCTACGGCCATACTTCCTAGCCCACCCGATCGCCGTCCTCACCGATCAGCCCCTCTGGCAGGTCCTTCAGAACCCTGATGCGTCTGGAAGATTAGTCAAGTGGGCCATGAAATTGGGAGAATTCGACATCAAGTTCCAACCGAGGACAGCAATCAAGGCCCAGGCACTCGTGGATTTCGTCACCGAATGCACCCTACCCGCCAAGGATTCACCCGAGCAGGCCTCGGGTCCCGCCTGGGAGCTATACGTCGACGGGTCCTCCTGCGCCGCGGGCAGCGACACGGGGTTGGTCTTACTCTCACCAAAGGGCGTAGAGCTACAGTACGCCCTGCGCTTCAATTTCTTGACCACGAACAATGTGGCCGAATATGAGGCGCTCCTTTCTGGGATGCGCAAGGTGAAACACTTGGGGGCATCGAGCGTGCGAGCATACAATGACTCCATGCTCGTCGCCAACCAAGTCAGGGGGGAGTTCGAGGCCCGAGACCCCTCTATAGTGAAATATTTGGAGAAGGCCAAGGCAGCGGCGAGCGAGTTCGCCCACTTCGAAGTGGTCCACATCCCGCGTGAAGAGAACGTCCGAGCGGACGCCCTCTCCCGTCTGGCATCAGCCACTACGGTCTCCAGCTCGAGGTCAATTCTGATAGAGGAATTGTCAGCACCGAGCGTAGACGATCCCGGGCTCTAGGTAAACGCCATCGACTACGAACCCTCCTGGATAGATCCCCTGCTCGATTTCCTACTTCAGCAATAGCTCCCCAGCCATCACACCGAAGCACGGTGCACGCGGGCAAGAGTGGCCCATTTCACTATGATGGACGGCCGGCTATATCACCGGTCCCTCTCACCTCCTCTACTAAAGTGCCTCTTCCCCACGGAAGCCCGCCAGGCCATCCAAGAAGTCCATGAAGGACTCTGCGGAAGTCATGTGGGAGGGCGAGCACTCGCGAGAACGCTGATCTGACAAGGGTACTGGTGGCCCACCTTGCAGCAGGACTGCCTCGACTACGTTCGAAGGTGCCCCCAATGTCAAAAATACTCCCACCTGCACCACCAACCGGCGACGCAGCTCCACGCCTTGACGGAGCCTTGCCTGTTCGCACGGTGGGGGATCGACATACTGGGACCTTTCCCTGAAGCACAAGGGAGGAAGAAATTCCTCATAGTCGCCATAGACTACTTCACCAAATGGATCAAAGCCGAACCATTGGGAAAGATAACAAGCGAAGCAGCTTGGAAATTTGTACTGCAGAGCGTCATTGTCGGTTTGGAATCCCCAGAGTTCTCACTACCGACAACGGTAGACAGTTCGTGAGCACCGCCTTTCAGGGGAAGTGCTCGGAGTTGAGGATCTGGAACCACTATACCTCGGTGGGACATCCCCAAGCCAACGGATTGGTAGAAAACGCCAACCGAACTCTTCTCCATGGCATCAAGACTCTCTTGGATCAAGCAGGAGACGCATGGATTGATTCAATCCCCAGCATCCTGTGGGCTCATCGGACCACTGCTAGAGCCGCCACCGGAGAGACGCCCTTCCATCTCACGTACGGAGCTAAGGTAGTAGTCCCGGTTGAAAGATCCAACCCCTCGTTACGAGTGGGACATTTTGATGAGACCAGAAACAACCAGGCGATGCGAGAAAACCTGGACTTGCTCGACGAAAGAAGAACTAGTGCCCAAATAAAGCTTGCGGCGTAGTAGTAGAAACTGGCACAGTATTACAACGCCCGAGTCAAGGAGCGACACTTCTTCCCCGGAGATCTAGTTCTGCGAAGAGCAAGCGTGGCTGATCCGCGAAGAGCCCCGAGAAAACTCGCACCCAACTGGGAAGGCCCATATCGGGTAGCAGAAGCACTCGGAAAAGGAGCGTACAGGCTAGTGACGCTTGGGGGGAGAGAGGTGCCCAGAACGTGGAACTCCATCAACCTCAGGAAATACTTCCAGTAAAACGTCACAAGTCGTACCCCCCTAAGGTAAGTTGCCCACAAACAACAAGAAGGTGGCCTACGGGCCCCCTAGAGGCGAGCACTGCTCCCCTTGAAAAATAACAAGGTAGCCTACGGGTTTCCTAGAGGTGAGCACTGCTCCCCTTGAAAACGAGAAGGTAGCCTATGGGCTTCCTAGAGGCGAGCACTGCTCCCCTTGAAAACAACAAGGTAGCCTACGGGTTTCCTAGAGGTGAGCACCGCTCCCCTTGAAAATGAGAAGGTAGTTTAAGGGCTCCCTAGAGGCGAGCATCGCTCCCCTTAAAAATAAGGAGGTAACCTACGGGTTCCCTAGAAGCGAGCACGGCTCCCCTCGAAAATGAAGTGGCGACCTAAGGGTCCCTGTAGAGAACACGAGCACCATGGAAGACGAGTACGGAGGATCACCAGGAAAAGCACGCAGAAGAACTCCAACAAAAGGTACACATCAATATCGGCTCAGAATAAAAGGATTTGTATTCCTTTAGCCAAAGTACAAGCTGCCAGAAAAATGGCAAAGTACCCTCACGCGGGCCAGATATAAGTACATGAAAAACCAAAAGTGCTCGACGATGGCAACGTATGACTCCAACAACTCACTTCCCAGGCGCCATCCTCTATCGACGATCATGCAGAGTCTTCAAGTAGGAGTAGGTACCCATTTTTGTTCTGTGAAAGGGTACCCACAGAGAAGCCTCCTATGCCAGAGAAGAGGGACAAGATCCCCAGCCCAACAAAGGTGATGTGACACCACCTTGGGGTGATGACCACAAGACAATATGACCCTTGGACCTAAGGTTGTAAGCAAACAAATTGGCGATAATACCAATCGAGCGGCTCACTCGCTTGGTGCACACTTGTGCTCGTGGGTAACTAAACGATAATGGAGAGGGTCCGGGGTGGGACAATGATGCTCCGGTGCTTGGCAAGCTTGGGGAGAACCCCAATTGGGCCAGGGATGCCCACTCACGGGCGGCCGTCACACCATGGGTGTGGGTTGAAATGGCTCGCTCACAACTCGCCCGCGATGGACACTCACGTGTTCGGCAATTTGGGCCGGGCCCTCGCTCTCCGTCCGACGCAGCAAAGCAAGAATACTAAGCTAAGCAAGTGATATTGACCAGCAAGGAAAGGGGGACCGAGGCTCACCTAGCCGGCGTGAAGACGCCAACTCTGGCCGAAGACGGGGGCGAGCGGGGAGGCAAGGGTTTGCGCCCGCAAGCCGCATCGGTGTCGCTTCAAATCTACGAAAATATTATTACATGAACTACACCTCTCGCAGGAGGGGGGCTCTTGGGGTGGGGGTTAGACTTATTACAACCAAGATTACCTCCACGCAGGGAGGGGCCTTCAGCCGGCCAAGCGGGGTGGGGAAATTATGAAGAGAACGCCGACTCTCCAAGCTTCGCCGGTTCTGCCACTCTTCAATTTTGCTGAACAGGTTGTCGATGAAGATGCTGCCACGGACTCAACCGAGCTCCAAATTTGATGAAACCAGTGCCAAAAGTTCCCCAGCTGGCCGAGGATGATGCTTGAAGTTTTTGGGAAGCTCTGGAACTTGGGGCTGATCGGACCGGGGACTGGAGCAAGACAGCAACACTCTGCCTCTGACTGATGTAGAACTGATACAGTGGATTGCAGAAGGCACTACGGTCGCTCCCGAACTCCAAATCGAACGAAACTGGCAGTGACGCGATCGTGGTCGAAGTAGCTTCGAGCAGAAATTTACGGGGCCACAATCCGAGGTCAGAGAGGAAAATGGTGGCCGGAGAAGTGAAGACAGGTCGAACCTGGACCTGCAGAGGGCAGACTGCACACTTCGGCGAAGAAATTCAGAACAAATAGCTCGGGCAGGCGATTGGCGTCGTTCCTTCTGCTACTGATGGAGGACTAGACGAAGAAGAATTTTGTAGAAGGAAGCGTGATCGAATTCCTCCAAGGTTGTCCGCTGAACGGCTTCCAAGATCGCTCTGGCCTTCAGTCTGGGACAGATTGCGCAGTCGTTGAAGATGACGTTCCTCCGGACAGCTCCAAACTCGGATGCAGGAAGGAGTACCACCGTTGGAAAGAAGACTTGGAGACGATTCCAGCAATATAAGATATACCACCGGGAGCCTTCAGGGGAAGTCGTGGCTGCTATTGCAAATCACTGCTTTTCTGAAACCTGCAACAGGGATAGAATAGGTGGAGGAGAGGGTGTGGGGAAGGGCATGAACAAGGGGTTATTTGGTGGATGGGGAAGGGGGGGTGCGACCTTGGGTGGTTAGGGAGGTGGGGAGATGAAAGGGCACAGCCCAAGGGAGAGGGAAATTCAAAATTTGGCCTAGGGAAGGGCTCTTTCAGTCTTGGGGAGAGGGAGGGTTGCTTGGGCGAGTGGAAAGGTGCCTAGGAGAAGGGGTTTCCACCTAGGGGTTGGAGGGGGAATTGAATGAGTGCATGGGGAAGGAGAAGGGGCCTTAATGAGGGGTGAATGGGGAGGAGAGAGAATAAATTTCAAAATTAGGGTGGGGAGGAGAGAGAGAGGGGGCACAACCCACTTAGAGAGAGTGATAGTAAGAGAGAGAGAGGGAGATATTAAGAGGGAACTAGAAGGTGTGGAAATTTTCTAGATTCAATATTCAGGCATAATTGTTACAAATGAGAGAGGGTGGGGCTATTTATAGACCCCACACTTTTCCTAAGACCAAACTGACCCTAACAAACTAACTAATGACCAAACAGTCCAAGGGAGGGGCGCCCCTGGGCCTAGCCCAATGAATTGGGCCCATTAACCTATCAAACCAACATAATGACTTCAAGACTTAGGAAAATGACTTTCTACCCTAGGTACATGACTCAATAAAGGGAAAATTACATGTTTAAGACTCAAATAAAAATAAGAAAATTACATGACTCGACTCACAAACACATGAGGAACATAATGGCGTACACCGACGATCAATCCGAGCTTCAGAAAATGTGGAGGGGCAAGGGATGTCCCCATCATACCCCCGGGGTGGGGAAAACTTGACCCTGTCGAGTATGGGTCCACCGGGGAAGTAGCATCCCAAACGCAGTTCCGGGCGAACCTTGATCTCCAAACTCGACCCATGTCCATAGCCGAGGAACGGTGCTTCCACTCGACAAAGTGGCTCGGACACACCCTTAGGCTGGCGAAGAGATCTTGCTTTGCTTAGTATTGCCGCCATGTGCTGACGTCGGGCTCTCGGGCTAGTTTGTGGTGGCACTCCGAGGGTGTCTCTCACAAGGATAGGTGTAGGCTCAAGACACTCACTAGGATCCACCACGGTACCCTTAGAGGGTGCCGGATCCGCCACGTGGGAAGTGGGATGAATCCCAAAACCCATTGGTAAGTTCAACCCACAAGCCGGGTGCCAAGGCCACTCGGAACTTGGCAAGGTCCAAGTCCTCGTGCCCTCAAATTGGAGGTGACCCTAGAGTAGAGCCACTCCAAAATCATCATCATCATCAAGTCGCCAACGTGGAATTTCAAGTGGCGCTCATGAGTTTTTGCCCGCTTTTTATAATTCTCACCGCTTTTTGCTTGATGCATGTTTTGATGCATATGCCATGTACTAAGATGCGGTGTGAGTGAGTAGTGCGTGGTATGCAAAGGTGGTCCAGGGCAACCACATGTAGACCTATCATGCATTGATGTTATGAAGACTTTGAATGTCTTGGGAGGACCGGGGCATCCATAGGTGTCCCTTTCATGTGTGAGTGTGATGAGTGCCGGGGGACCCGGACATCCATGAATGCTCCTAACATGTTTGAGATTTATGATGAATGATGGTGGACCATTACAACCAAATATTGACCACTCATGTTTTCTTCTTGACATGTGGGTGATATGAATGAATGGACCCGACTTTCTAATCATGTCAAGTGGGGTGGTATGCCTAAGCACATGCATTTCAATCCTAGTGATGACTTCTATGTGCATAGGTGTGGGGTGGCCCTTGAGCTTCCATTCGTATGAGTCAAAGGGATCTAAGAAGGGAGACATCATGGAGTGGGGCCATCTATCAATCCCATTGTGTATGTTGCCTATGGTTAAGGCTTCTTTGGTGTAACCCAATTCTAGGAAGGGAAGGTTTTGGGTTATCATGGGTGGTAAGGGTAGGGTAAGGTGGGTGGTGAATAAGGTGAGTGGGTTACATTGAGATCTAGGCTCCCATAGAAAAGGGTCAAAGGGATCATGGTAAGGGTCACCTTGGTAGGGGTACTCTATGCTCTCAAGGTCCTCGAATGGTGAGTCATCCTCCTCAATAATTGGGCCAAGGTTGCTAATGGGTTGACCGATCAAAGCACTTGGGATCTTAATGGTTGGGGAGTGGACTAGGATAGGTTCTTCCTCCATGGGAAGAAGGAGGATGATCTCACTAGTAACTTGGCCATTAGTGTAGATGGAAGTGATGGAGCCAATGGAGGGATATGCTAGGCTAATGGTGTTAGTTTCGGACGGCCTCAAGGCTAGCATATTGGTCAAGTGAATTTGCCAATGTAGGTAGTTCACTAAGTCTCCCAAATCTTCCACACAATAGGAAGTTTGATAAGTGACATGTGGCTGAATGGGAATGATTTGGGATTGATATCCCATGGGTAGGTGGCATGGTTGTGAACTCCGACCGGTGAGACCTTTCTTGAGCCATTGGAGTATGGACTTATCTATGGTGAGGTTGGGTGTCTCTAGAGGAGCTAGGCTAGAGGTGTGTGAGTTGTTTGGCCTTTGGATTTCCTCTTTGTTGGGAGGTGGATTCGGATGGGCATCCTTCTCCACTTGGGCAGGTGTGTGGGTAGCAACTTCTATTGCTAATGGAGTAGGGGGATATATGGTGGGTGGTTTGGTGATAGCTAGCGTATGACACACCCGGGGTGGTGAACAAGCATGGGCTTCGGTTGGGATAGGAAGGGGAAGTAGAGGAGGCCTAGGTTGGGGAAAGATTGGTGTAGGAAGTGGGAGGTGGGTTGGGTGAGGGGTTTTGGGTTGATTTGTTTTGGGAGATGTGTCCCTTTTTGGGGACGATGGTGGGTTTGTGGTGGTGGTCAAGGGGGCTTGTGGGGTACGGGTTTGGTGAGGGGTTTTGGGTTTGGGGGTGGTGGCCATTATGGGCCTAGGTGGAGGGGTGGACGCGGTGTCCACTTGGTTTTTAATGGTGAGGGTTGGATAAGTGGTGGTCACCATGGAGGGAATTGGGTCGGTTAGGGGTCTCTTGTCCTTGGGATCGTTTGGGGTGGAAGTGGGGGCTAAAGGGGCTTGACTAGTGTAGGTTAGGGAAGGGGGGTTTGGTTGGGGTGTGGGGGCCCTCATGGGGTTAGGTGGGGAGGTGGAGGCCTTGGACACTTGGGTTCTAGTGGTAAGGGTTTGGACGGGTGGGGTTGGAGGAGTGGGAGTGCTCCTCGAGTTTTGGTAACCCGGGTAGGAGGGAGGAGGTCGGGGAGTGTAGACTTTCCTAAGTTCGGCTCTCATGTTCTCCCATGTGTTAATAGGCTCTAGCCTCATAACCCTCCTAAATTGTTCAATGAACTTCCACCTATCCTCGGCATGGTACACAAGTCGACTCTTGGCAAGGTAGATTTTCATGGGTTCAGTCATTGGATTCCTTTTAAAGTATTTGTCCATGTTTTCCTCCCACTCTAAATATGCACTAGGGTGGTATCCGTTAAAGATAAGGTCCTCAAATAGGACTTTGTCCAAAGGGGTGTCAATCGGACCTTTGCGGAGGGCCGAGTGAGATAGATGTGACTTACATGAAGTAGCCATGCTAGTGGACAAAAGAGATGCAACCGAATACTCTAAATGCATATGAGCATCCTAGGACCAACTTGGTAGAGACAAGTTATGAACTTTCTCTGATACCACTTGATGTGACACCACCTTGGGGTGATGACCACAAGACAATATGACCCTTGGACCTAAGGTTGCAAGCAAGCAAATTGGCGATGATACCACTCGAGCGGCTCACTTGCTTGGTGCACACTTGTGCCCGTGGGCAACTAAACGATAATGGAGAGGGTCCGAGGTGGGACAATGATGCTCCGGTGCTTGGCAAGCTTGGGGAGAACCCCAATTGGGCCAGGGATGCCCACTCCCGGGTGGCCGTCACACCATGGGTGTGGGTTGAAATGGCTCGCTCACAACTCGCCCGCGATGGACACTGACGTGTTCGGTAATTTGGGCCGGGCCCTCGCTCTCCGTCCGACGCAGCAAAGCAAGAATACTAAGCTAAGCAAGTGATATTGACCAGCAAGGAAAGGGGGACCGAGGCTCACCTAGTCGGCGTGAAGACGCCAACTCCGGCCGAAGACGGGGGCGAGCGGGGAGGCAAGGGTTTGCGCCCGCAAGCCGCGTCGGTGTCGCTTCAAATCTACGAAAATATTATTACATGAACTACACCTCTCGCAGGAGGGGGGGCTCTTGGGGTGGGGGTTAGACTTATTACAACCAAGATTACCTCCACGCAGGGAGGGGCCTTCAGCCGGCCAAGCGGGGTGGGGAAATTATGAAGAGAACGTTGACTCTCCAAGCTTCGCCGGTTCTGCCACTCTTCAGTTTTGCTGAACAGGTTGTCGATGAAGATGCTGCCACGGACTCAACCGAGCTCCAAATTTGATGAAACTAGTGCCAAAAGTTCCCCAGCTGGCCGAGGATGATGCTTGAAGTTTTTGGGAAGCTGTGGAACTCGGGGCTGATCGGATCGGCGACTGGAGCTGGACAGCAACACTCTGCCTCTGACTGATGTAGAACTGATACAGTGGATTGCAGAAGGCACTGCGGTCGCTCCCGAACTCCAAATCGAACGAAACTGGTAGTGACGCGATCATGGTCGGAGTAGCTTCGAGCATAAATTGACGGGGCCACAATCCGAGGTCGGAGAGGAGAATGGTGGCCGGAGAAGTGAAGACAGGTCGAACCTGGACCTGCAGGGGGCAGACTGCACACTCCGACGAAGAAATTCAGAACAAATAGCTCGGGCGGGCGATTGGCATCGTTCCTTCTGCTACTGATGGAGGACTAGACGAAGAAGAATTTTGTAGAAGGAAGCATGATTGAATTCCTCTAAGGTTGGCCGCTGAATGGCTTCCAAGATCGCTCCGGCCTTCAGTCTGGGACAGATTGCGCAGTCGTTGAAGATGACGTTCCTCCGGACAGCTCCGAACTCGGATGCAGGCAGGAGTACCACCGTTGGAAAGAAGACTTGGAGACGATTCCAGCAATATAAGATATGCCACTGGGAGCCTTCAAGAGAAGTCGTGGATGCTACTGCAAATCACTACTTTTCTGAAACCTGCAACAGGGACAGAATAGGTGGAGGAGAGGGTGTGGGGAAGGGCATGAACAAGGGGTTATTTGGTGGATGGGGAAGGGGGGGTGCGACCTTGGGTGGTTAGGGAGGTGGGGAGATGAAAGGGCACAGCCCAAGGGAGAGGAAAATTTGAAATTTGGCCTAGGGAAGGGCTCTTTCAGTCTTGGGGAGAGGGAGGGTTGCTTGGGAGAGTGGAAAGGTGCCTAGGAGAAGGGGTTTCCACCTAGGGGTTGGAGGGGGAATTGAATGAGTGCATGGGGAAGGGGAAGGGGCCTTAATGAGGGGTGAATGGGGAGGAGAGAGAATGAATTTCAAAATTGGGGTGGGGAGGAGAGAGAGAGGGGGCACAACCCACTTAGAGAGAGTGATAGTAAGAGAGAGAGAGAGGGAGATATTGAGAGGGAACTAGAAGGTGTGGAAATTTTCTGGATTCAATATTCAAGCATAATTATTACAAAAGAGAGAGGGGTGGGGCTATTTATAGACCCCACACTTTTCCTAAGACCAAACTGACCCTGACAAACTAACTAATGACCAAACAGTCCAAGGGAGGGGCGCCCCTGGGCCTAGCCCAATGAATTGGGCCCATTAACCTATCAAACCAACATAATGACTTCAAGACTTAGGAAAATGACTTTCTAACCTAAGTACATGACTCAATAAAGGGAAAATTACATGTTTAAGACTCAAATAAAAATAAGAAAATTACATGACTCGACTCACAAACATATGAGGAACATAATGGCGTACACCGACGATCAATCCGAGCTTCAGAAAATGTGGAGGGGCAAGGGATGTCCCCATCAAAAGGGCTTCACTGGTAGAAGGCCTGCACGAGAAAAACTTGGCCAGTAGCTCCGGCCACCCACGCTCGGGAGAAGACCGACAAGCTCCACCCGTTGCAGGGAACCAGCAGGCCCACACAAGCCAACGGGAGGCAGCGATACCACGAGGCCAACACATTAGGAAGGCTACCCCGGCGAACTGGCCATGCCTTCAAACCGAGGGGCCCACCGCAGTCGTCCAGACGTGTTGGCCATGTCTGCAAAGTGAGGAGCCCACCGCCGTCGTCCAAGCAGCTCGGCCAGACCCACTAAGTGGAAGAATGGAAAATAGATTCCACCCTTCCATACGATCCTTCCTACTAGAAAGTAGGAAGATGTTCCAGCGACAAGGAGCATCTCACCGAGCACCTGCAAGGGGCAAACAACGGTCATGTACCGTGAAGACGAGCAAGAAGGAGGTAGCCGAGGTCTGGAAGACGGCTCTACCCTGACTCTTCTCGTCCCGTCAAGGACGGAACTTATCCAACTCAAGAAGCAGGATTCCCCTGCCAGTGTACAAGCAGTTAACCTTCTCCAAGGCCTCCCGCCAGCCGTCGAGGTACCCGAGCTTGTATTGCTCAGAGGCCGGTCCACCCTCTCCAGGCGCAGGCCACGGCCGCCAGAGTGCCGGCGCTGGGTTCCCCCGGAGGACCAAAGGTTGACGACGGATCGGCAGAGATTCATCATCCGATGAAGTGTCAGACTCTCCTGAGGACATTCTCGGTAGAGCCTACCTACTACGAATTGTTGGCACAAGACGACCGCTGGAACGCTACGGAAGGCCACTATTTATAGTGGGAAACTGAGTCTCCAGAAGTGTAAGGACTCCTACCACCTCAATCAAATCCGTGGAAATCGAAGTGACGGATCCCGAAGGTCGCGCTCCTTCAGAAGCCCTCATCAAGGACGTCGTTTCGTATCCCTAGAGGATCTCACGACGGTTCAGGAAGGGGGATATACACAAAAAAATCTCTCAAGATTTACAGATAAAAAGGAAAGCTTCCATTTCCAAAAAGAGAAATTACAAAAGTGGCTACTGCCTCGGAAAGCACAAGAAAAAGAAAGGAAAAGACAACGAAGGGCATCCTCTCAAGGACTTGCCCTGGTTACATCATCACGTGCCTTAAGCTCGGCAGGTGCACGTGCATCAACGGCACCGGGAGGAGGTGGCTCGTCACTTAAGTCCACCATGACGGCATCCGCGGGCACCCTCTCGCCCGCGCTCGACACCGACTGCCCGGCGCCCGCTTCTACGGGGTCGAGCCCCTCTTCTTCATCCTCGGCCCCCGAGCCATAGGGATCTGAAGGAGGAGGGAGGATCGGAGCCTCGAGGTCAAAATGCCATGCAGTGGTCTTCACGGCAGTGTTCCAGCCCTCCCGGAATCCGCGGTCACGGGCCGACCCATAATACTGCAGGGCCACCTCCGTCAGCTCGTCCCGATAAGCCGAGGAGGAGCAGAAGGCCTCCACAGCCTCATCACCTGCCGAAGATAGGAACATGCGCGCCCTGGCGAGCTCCGCCTCGATCTCCTGACGGTGGATCTCTATGTCTCGGGTCTCTGCCTCCAGCTTGGCCGCCCTCTCACCAGCCGCATCATCCCGCGCCATGAAGGAGTCCCGGTCACGATCCTTGCCCGTCAGGGCCAACTCCAGCTGAGTCAACTGCTCCCGAAGTCCGACGTTCGCAGTCTCAGACTCCTTCAAGCGTCCCTCGGCCCCAGCCTGACGTGCCAGACTAGTCTCCAGCTCACGCGTGGCATTCAGGAAACGGTGCCTCCACAGCCAGAAGGCGCTGGTGACCAGGCATACGCTCTTCGCAGCAACGGCCGTCAACTCGTCCACGACACCAGGACCCAGCTCCTCGACGTGCTCGTGCCAACGAGCACTCCGCCTCCTGAGATCGACAACGCCAGGGACCCCGGGCACCCCTGTCGGTAGGTCCTCAGGCCGCGAGGACTGATCACGCGGAGACGAGGATCGACCGCGCGAAGGAATCCTCTGTGGGGAAGGAGGATCAGCCTCGGCAACAGTAGGGGCCTTGCCCCTTTCACTCCCCCGGTTACCAGAGACGGACGCCGGAGTAGCAGCTACCGGCACTGCCGGCGACGGTGGTAGGCAAACACTGGGGGGAAGCGCCCCAGGCGAGGGCGAGACCCGGCTCCTGGCCGGAGTCGAATCCCTCCCCCTCTTCCTCGACCGGCGGCAACTATCGATCACTGCCAGCTCATCCTTGGTCAGATAGGTCTGACCACCGCCAGCCATGGCAGACTCCTCTCCAGGCACGCTGGGAACGGCATCGGAGAGATTCTGCCAGGAACTAGACCCTCCACTGGCCACCGACACCTCGGGTGTACGCGCTAGAGGAATGCCAACAGGGGCCGGATACTGCAACCTCCCCGGGGCAAAAGCAACCTGGGCTGAAAAGGCGACGACCGACACCAGCCCGGTTCCCGGCGCGATGTGATCCATGGGACGAGGAACAAGCCGCGGCAGCCGGACGGTCTCAGGGGTCCCACCCAACTCTTCAGTCGCCCCTAAAAATGTAAAGACGAGGTCAGTCTGACATCAGCCACTACTGTCGCATCCCTACGGGAAGATGAGACCAGTACCCTGCGGCAACGGAGGGCACAACCCCAACTCTCGAAGTAGCGTCGGAGTCAAGACAAGGTCTTCATTGACTAAGGGGTACCGGGAAACCGCTTTTAGATCCCGACGACCCTCGACGTTGAGGGGAGGCTTCGTATCGCGCCACGGGCGAGGAAAGCCGCCCTGCATCCAACCATCGGAGGCTCTCTCCTAGTCCTTCGACTTGATTGGGTATACATACTGCTCCACCCATCTCTTACAGTTGGACGCGGTACGGGAGACATAGATAAAGTGGTTATTGGACCGAGCCTTGAAGTAGGTGAAATAAGTGTCGGACGGGCAACTTTGGAGGAGGAAAAATTACCGGAACAAGTCGACACTCGGCACCACCGACGCTCTACGGCAAGCGTAAACAAATCCGCAGAGAATGCTATAAGAATTGGGAGTTATACTCCCAGGGCCCCACCCGTAATGATAGAGGACGGTCGAAATGAAAGGGTGGACCGGAATACCGAAACCCGCCTGGAAGGAGGCCACCGGGATCATGATCCCGCCAGTAGGGTGGCTCGTTAGGTCGTCTCCCACGGCGGGAAAGATGATATCATAGTCAGGGGGAATCTGGAAGGTCTCCCGCAACCCTTGGAACACCCGGTAGGCCACTAAGGGCTGGGAGTCAGGCCGACTAGTGCCCGTACCCGAGGTGCTCGGCACACTGCCTCGATTCTGAGACATCCCCTCCGAAGAGGAGGACTCGACGCTAAGAGTTCTCCTGCGTGGAGGCATCTCTACCACATAAAAGAAGGAACGAGGGGGGAGGATCCTCACCAGGCAATGGGAAGCAGAAGCCTAAGATGAAGCGCGGCGACCAGCAAGATGTGGGTATGGTTTTCAGAAAACCTCACAGCACTCCATATAAACCGCCCACTATAATCCAACGGTTGCCCCCTGAGGGTCAGACGAAGGGACGCCTGCCGCTACAGCGGTACGGCTACCGAGGCCAGGCGACCGTTCTGAGCCCACATCCCTAAAGCTAGACAAGACACAATGTCATCATTGCCAGCGTGGCCTCTGCCACCGCTAGAGTTGCTTTGCACGCCAACCAGGCCTCGAAGCCACCAACTCCCGTCGTACGAGGAAATCACCTTCGAATCACACCCTCCAGAAGAACCCTCTCTTGGGCTACTCTCAGTCCCCTGCGAGTGCTCGGCAACTAAGAGTAGGGGGAAGTGAGGAGGGTAAATCTGGTTTGACCCAGGAACGGCCCAGATGCGAGCGACCCATTAAGGTTCAGAAGCGCTGAGCGCACGACAGGGGCGAACATGCACGCCAAATCCAGTAAGAGGATCACCGGCCCAAAGGAGCATCGGATTCCACGATGCCAATAAGGCCGGCCCAAGCGCAGTTCTCATCGGAGGACACTCTGACGACTGACCGTTGCCCCCACGATGTCGGCCTTGACCCTGTAACGAGCGAGCACGCGCCATGAGTGCCGTAAGACTCACCCAGGGAGCCGACGCCGGGGATATCGCCCCCCAACGGGAAACTCCCGCCAACATAGCGGAGGAACGTTGCTCTACTAAACGGAACCTTTTCTATCAAGGGATGAGGCCCTCGCTCCAGGACAACCCATATAAAAGGGACATCGACAGAAGAGAAAAGGATGGTAGATTCTTCTACTAAACCCCACACTACTACGCAAGAGGAGATACGGCGGATACTTCTGCCACCAGAGCTCCCTACAGAGAAGAGAGCAACATGCCCTGCAACTATGATAGAGAGGCCATCTACTGTGTCCAGAGAGCCACCTCCTCCTGCACAGCCTTACCACCCAGCGAGCACTCTCCGAGAGCCCGCTAGGAGCGGCGAGCACGCGCGCAGAGGACCTGCAAGCCTCCTAGATCGACAATGGCGGCCCCTACTTCTCTCTTACTTAACTTTTCTCTATAGCTCATTGAATCCCTTGCTGACTTAAGCATCGGTGGGTTTTCCCCTGGGGTAACACCCGGGACTCCTTTTGACGCCCATATGGTTTCTTGGCGTGTGCAGGCATCCACGGGCGCGAGACGATTTCCCCCTACAAATAAATAGAGAAGGTGGTATGTGACCTAGGAACCATTTTCCTGTCGCTACATTTCCAAAATTATGTCTCCCTCTGGTCACATGGTCAATTTTACCCCGTGGCATGTCACCTCAGCACACTCTCTCGCCCTATCTCTAATCTATCTTTCTCTCTCTCTGATTTCTCTTTTTCTGATCTCTCTCCATCCCTCCCTCTCGGGCGTGCCGACTGTTGGTGGCAAGTGGTGTGACAGGGATGTCAACCTTGAGCCAATGCAAATGGGAGTTTAAACATGTCCACTACATGGAATGCGATTTAGAAATGCGACTTGGACGTGGGACACATCCTTCTCCAAAGTCACACTACCGGAGGTGGACGTGATTTCATCAGGATGCGCCCACTAAGACGGACGTGATTTAATAATCTATGGCACCCTGCATCGACGTCAACCAAAAACTGTTAACTGAGCTTGAACATGTCCTCCATAGAGGACATGATTTGAAACACGGCCGGGACAACTGTCGCATTCTTTCTCAAGACGTGCCAAAATGGTGGCTGTAACGACCCAAGATCCAGATACCGGGAGGAGTCTGATACCATTCGAATCCTGGTCCGCCGCCCACGAGCCGTGAGGGCTCGAAGGGCTAAAAGGAGTGTGGAGGTACAAAGAAATAGGAAATGATGCAGGACAATTCAACAATTAATAGAAATAAATAAACAACTACAATAACAGAGTCCAATCCAACAGAAAGTACAGTCTAAAGTAGTAAAACGTACCACATGTCAAGTGAACGCTCAGCCCGGTGAGCTGACAGCTAAGAACCTCCGAACAGCACCCTCGAACCTCGAGGAAGAACCGCCGCACCTGAAACGCAGGGGTGAGCCTCCTGTCACTGGCTCATTAGGGATCCTACGGAACCCCAACCGAGAACAACGGCGGTAGCGGAAAGGAAAGCAGCTACAGCTACAGCAGGAACAACGAACCGGTGGCCAGTCAAAACTCGGCACTACAGCTACTCCTACTGTATCTAGGGCTGTCAATGGGCCTGGCCGGCCCGACAGGCCCGCGGTCTTGGCCCGATTTCGGGCCGGGCCGCAAGGTCTTTTTCGGCCCGCGGGTTTTTAGTCGGGCCTAAAAGCCCGGCCCGACTAGACTCACGGGCCGGGCTCGGGCTTTGAGTTCGGCCCGCTGGCCGGCCCTGCCCGATCCCTTTTTTTATTCTCACTTTAAATTTTAAAAACTATTTAGTCAAACTTATGTTATTTTACTTAATTAAAAATTTTAAAATTCTCTTTTCACACAAATTATGCAATTAATATCAAAATTTTAATTTATTTAGTGAGATTAAAAATTTTATAGTATTAAATATATTAATTTTTATTATTTTTATTATTTTATTTAAGTAGTCGGGCCGGGCCTTAGTCGGGCTTTGATTTTTTTACATAATGTCGGGCCCGACCCGGCCCGGCCCGACATAGGTCGGGCCCGGCTCGGGCCTTACTCTTGATAAGTCGGGCCCGGGCCGGGCCTACCTAAGCCCGACCCGAGCCCGGCCCATTGACAGCCCTAACTGTATCGGACAAACACACCCCGATCTCACGATCGGGGGACTACCGAACTAACGGGAAAACCTCTGGCTACGCCGCCAGAAGAAACCGTCATGACCTCGCAGTCGTGGACCTAACACCGTCTAGGGAAACCCTCGGTGACGCTCACCGAAAAAACCCCTAGACCTCTACCTCGGGAACACTCCCTGAAACTGTCGGGGGAACCACGTCTCACAGACGGGAAATAAAACATGAAAATAGGAGAGTCACGTCTCACGTGACAGGAGTACCTGCCCACCAGAAGCAAGGCCGGATGCGTCCACTGACGACTTAGACCGCGCCTCAGGTGTCTCCCTCCGGCCCAGCGGGAACTGAGACACCGTACTAGTAACCACAGAATAAGCTACTAGCTGGGGTAACGCTGGCTGGCGCGGGTCCACTATCCCCAACCACGTGTGCACACACAGACCACACGTCCTAGGTCTGGCCCTCTGACTGATTTTCCCCTTAGCCAGACTCTGGCATCAAACATGGGGCCCTACGGTAACCATCCTAAAAACTGTCTCTCGGGGTAGCCTCACCACCACTCCCTGGTGGGACCACTCGCGTGTCGGAAGGCTATGACTAGTGGGGAGTCACTGATGTGACCACTCTCCGAGGAGAAACTCCGAGAACCACACACGCACCCTGCGCGAAGGTCGAGAAGAACCAAGTGGCGCCGAGCCACTGGACTCTGGACAGTCCTCTAGACTCACTAAATCCAACTGTCCTTGAGTCACAAGACTCGGGGTCAAGACCATCATACGCAACGATGCAATGCCGCTAATCTAGCCTGATCCCTAGGTCTAAAACTACGATAGCATGAATACCGAGGTAGCTCACGAGCTGCCGAGACCATTCCCTCGAAAGGGAACTCAAGAGACCCTCCAGCCCCAGGCTAGGCGACTGGACTCACAGTCCAAGACCTCACACACGGCCCACTCAGAAAGCACAGAAGTACGATTCCCAAGTCAGCTTACAGGCCGCCATGCCGATTCCCCATCCCTGGGAAAGCGGGAAACCTCCAGCCCTAGGTTGAATGACTGGACTCGCAGTCCAAGGCCAAACACTTGGCCCAATCGGGAACCATCTTCCGCAGAAACCCACGACATGCAGGGGAACCCCACCGCACTCACACCGATACACGGTGACTCGATCAAGCATGACACAAAGCCTGGAACACACACACCTACAGGTACGCTAATCGAGGAAAACAAAACCTTCGGACACCCAAAGACATGGTCACGGAACTCCACGGGGTGTCCAAGACACACACGGCCCAAGGAGGCGCGATCAGCCGCAGACTACCCACCCTGGGCTACCTGACTGGTCGCCCTCAAGATCGCACTACCCTCCTATAGCGCGTTCAGAACAGAACGCGCTATACTCCTGTAGCGCGATAAGACAGAACGCGTTATACGTATATAGCGCGATCAGACAGGACGCGCTACCCACCTATAGCGCGATAAGAATGAATGCGCTATACTCCTATAGCGCGATAAGAATGGAACACGCTACCCACCTATAGCGCGATAAGAACCGCCTTACTGTTCATCTTCCTCGATGAACGGGCTCTATCGGGGTGGCATGTTCTCCAAGAACGCGCCCACCTTGGCGAGCGCGTTCTCAGTCCACGCCCGAAAATGGCGGAAACCGCGAAGAAGCCCATTCCACACCCCAATCACCCCGGGTGATGGGGAAACAAAGGGGGAATCCTTCCCCAAACCCCTAGGCGTTCAATGATGCCCACAAACCACCGATTAACGCATTAAAACGCTAGATCGGGCTCACACCCCAAAAACATGCATTTTCTCCAAAATATGAAAAGAACCCCACTCGGCTCGCCACGGGCTACCGAATCCACGAGAAATGAAGTACACGAGCTGAGGTTCCATCTCCCTACCTCCATCGAAGATTCGACGCGTCGTGGACGCCGATCCACGAAGAAAATGCCACGAAACCCTCGCCGGTTCACGAACGCGCCACCGAGCTTCCACGCGTCACCGGCCCTCGATCCTCGACCTGTTCCTCGTTTCTCACCTCCCGCCATCGCCGCCTCGCCCTCCTTCGCCACCGTCGGCCGCCCGGGGAGAGGCGGAGAGTAAGAGATGAGAGAGAGTGAGAAAGAGAGAATGGAGAGGGAGAGAGGAAAAAGGGGTTAATATATAGAAAAACCCCAAAATTCTTGGAATTCAGAAAATTATGAAAAATTACCTCCGTGACCTTCGGGAGGAGCATAACGCAGTGGTATCGTCTCAGAGTCGGAGAATGCCATGGTTCGCCCACAGAGTTCCGAAGGCACATCAGGGAAAACACATATAAAGCACAAAATACACTCCAAGACCCACAAAAATGATCCGAAAAATATCCAAAAAATCTGGGGCATTACAGCCCTCCCCCCTTAAAGAAATTTCATCCCCGAAATTCAAGACTAGCACCAAGTCACCGGGGAAGAACACTGAACCAACTGACAACGCTACCAGAGCCCCAGCACAGAAAACCTCGATTCTCACGAAAGCATCGATCCTGAGAGACGCAGCCAGACTACAATCACGAGCGGCACCTCGCTCCGCTCGCCGCGCACACCGGCCATCAGAGCAGGCATACACCAAAGGACACAGTCCGGCATCACCTTAGATAACGCGAGAACCAATCATGGCACCGCTGCCACCATCTCCCCCACCCAGGAGACACAGTCCTCGTCACGAGAAACAGCTACCAATCCATCCTATGGTCGGCAGACAAATCACTCGTTAGCTTCACAACCAGCTGACTGGTCGCATACCCTGCTCAAGGGAACAACCAATACAGAGCCCCCACCGGCTCATGCAGTCATCTCAACAGACCGCAACCAAAACATCAGCTCAACACCAAGAACCACCTCACACTTGGCAAGCTTAAAGCCAACCATAGCACTGTGCCAACTCTACCAGAAGATAAACTTCGACAAAGCCCAGATCCCATCCGGAAGGCACATCACGGAAACGACCACCAAAGGCCTCACTGGTACACGGCTCTCACCGTTCACGATGCACAACCAACATCATCTTCTGTCTGTGACAAGACCATCCACTGATCGTCAGATACACATCAACGGGAAACCTTCACTGGCCCAATAGGCACGATCCAACTCATGACATGCCATCCGCCGACTCACACACAGATAATTACCACATCACGAGCTGAACTCCTCTCGGACACCGCATCTGAACTCGAGCATCGCGCCAACTCTACCCTTGCAGGGGAGCATGATGAAACCAACGACAAGACTCAGGAGTCTTCGGTTATCACCTCACTCGACTCAGACTTACAGAGAAATCCTCCCATGCTGGTCACCAGACTAGGGATAACCACTACAATGCCAACGTCCCATCAAGGACCACCATTCCGATGCCAATCTCACTAAAAGGCCTTCGCTCACAGGCGTCACTCTTCCGTCTTGTCTCATCGAATCCTATCTCAATTAATCCAAGTGGACACCTGCCAATCCTGATTCCACCCTCACCACAGAGCCACGGGACACCACCGGAACGATTCATGGCACACGTCTCTAGAGGAGAAAAGTGCCATCCAATATTACGGCAACCAGGTCGCCAACGCCATGACCAATGCACACGGGTCCCCAAGCAATACACATCTCACCATGGTCGACTGCGAGACTAGCCTTACCAGTCACTCGCAGCTACCAACCGGAACCCATAATCTGCCAGAGATCACTTCCTCAAAACACGATCTCATCCGAGGACACGACTTGCAACAGAAGTCGGGCACCAAACCACTAACTCTGACCGTCACGTCCTCCACCTCCGTCAGGTGACATCCTCAACAACCCCATCCGGGTCTAACGCCGACACTTGACACGGCTTTCATCACAGGGACAAGGTACTCATGCGGCAAACTTGCCAACATTTTTCCCCTAACACTCCATCCTGCCAGTGCCAAGAACCACAATACCATGAGCAACGGCACGACAACAACATGTCTCACACAGAGGAACCAATCCTCCAATGCTCAACGCAACCTCAGAAATCCGCCCGTAGCACCCAACGCTACGATCCTGAACCTGTGGGTCACGGGCCCGCCAGGCTTCCGCTGCGCACTCTGATCCATGCGTACAGCCAAACACGGCAACTCGGGACTCGCCATCCCGACAATCAATAACTCGGCTGGTCAACCTCAGAAAATAAGGTGAGGAAAGCTCCATTACCTCAAACCCCAAGCACAGATTCTCTCTCTTAATCTGGCAATCTCTGCAACTCTGCAGGCTCCGAACCGCCACCCATCGGAAAATTCCAACACCAGCCAAGAATTCAAACACATCTCAACCAGCACTCATGCTTCTAGAACAGTGCCAGCACCCTCACACAGCAAGGGAAATGGGCACAACTCTCACAGGCAACCACCTTGCCAAAACAAGGAACACGTCTCGCACAGACTCCATGCCACACAGAGGCCAACCAATCCGAACACACAATACAAGACGACGAACCTTAGCCAAGCACAATCTCCCCAACCAAAGGAGAAACTGACATACCTCCGACCAATCGGAGAAACTCCACGCTCGACCTGACCTTAAACCTCGCGCATGCTGGGAACAGTACCTTCCAGCACCGAGAAAACCATCGCTTCCATCAGGTCAGCGCCTCCGACACACTCGGCGAGTGTCACGTCGGACCACAATCACAACATCTCTCGATGCACCACCTCTGCAATTCCTCGAACTGCAACACACCACGCTAAGAGCCGCAACACGAGCCATAATCGGCAACCGTCAACGCTCATCCTCGAGTCCCGGACTCACCACAGAACCTTCTCATCTCAAACCAAATCCAAAGTGAACACAACCCATTCGCATACAAGAGCGCAGGAGCAAGACTTACTAGGATGCCACAACCCAATCCTGCCTAGAAATCCGCAAAATAATCGAGATCGACACGTCATTTCTGATGCCACAGAGCACGACAAGAACATCAGACTCGACGAAATAGCAGCACACCGAGAAGATCCTCTGCTCACCCGAGCACACTTCTCGATCAGAACACCCACTCTGCCACCTTAAACCACAACCTTAACACCTCAGGGGCTGGATAAACCTTAAGGTGGAGTGGCCAGACTCAACAATAGCTCCCTCAGAGCACGCTCATGGCCACTTAACCACAACCAATCCTCGCTAGCCACCTGACCTCGCAGCGAACACCTCGAACGTAGCACCGCAGCAATGCACCTACCGGCAACCTCTGCTCAACGCAGCACAACCGGGGCCACAATCGATGAGGGAGAAAGCTCTCGACCTCAATCCTTAGACCCCACGTCGGCACGAAAGCCGCGAACAATAACCACCTTCACAGCGCCGCGCAGCGCACTCAAGTTCTCAAGCGAGAAACCAAGCGGAAAACATGCACGAAACCCTATGGCAACTACCGACTGTACTGGACCTCATGGACTCTGATCACTGCAATATTTCGAATTCCTATGTACGTCCACAACCACCGCTCTGATACCGTTGTAATGACCCAAGATCTGGATACCGGGAGGAGTCTGATACCATTCAAATCCTGGCCCGCCGCGCACTAGCCGGGAGGGCTCGGAAGGGCTAAAAGGAGTGTGGAGGTACAAAGACATAGGAAATGATGCAGGACAATTCAACAATTAATAGAAATAAATAAATAACTACAACAACAAAGTTCAGTCCAACAGAAAGTACAGTCTAAAGTAGTAAAACATACCACATGCCAAGTGAACACTCGGCCCGGCGAGCTGACAGCTAAGAACCTCCGAACAGCCCCCTCGAACCTCGAGGAAGAACCGCCGCACCTGAAACGCAGGGGTGAGCCTCCTGTCACTGGCTTAGTAAGGATCCGCGGAACCCCAACCGAGAACAACGGCGGTAGTGGAAAGGAAAGTAGATACAGCTACAACAGGAATAGCGAACCGGTGGCCGGTCAAAACTCGGCACTACAGCTACTCCTACTGTATCGGACAAACACACCCCAATCTCACAGCCGGGGGACTACCAAACTAACGGGAAAACCTCTGGCTACGCCGCCAGAAGAAACCGTCACGACCTCGCAGTCGTGGACCTAACACCGTCTAGGGAAACCCTCGGTGACGCTCACCGGAAAAACCCCTAGACCTCTACCTCGGGAACACTCCCTGAAACTGTCGGGGGAACCACGTCTCGCAGATGAGAAACAAAACCCGAAAATAGGAGAGTCACGTCTCATGTGACAGAAGTACCTACCCACCAGAAGCAAGGCCGGATGCGTCCACTGAGGACTTAGACCGCGCCTCAGGTGTCTCACTCCGGCCCAGCGGGAACTGAGACACCGTATTAGTAACCACAAAACAAGCAACTAGCTGGGGTCACGCTGGCCGACGCGGGTCCACTGCCCCCAACCACGTGTGCACACATAGACTACACGTCCTAGGTCTGGCCCTTTGACTAGTTTTCCCCTCAGTCGGACTCTGGCGTCAAACATGGGGCCTGACGGTAACCAGCCTAAAAAACATATCTTGGGATAGCCTCGCCACCACTCCCTGGTGGGACCACTTGCGTGTCGGAAGGCTACGACTAGTGGGGAGTCACTGATGTGACCACTCTCTGAGGAGAAACTCCGAGAACCACACACAAACCCTACGCGAAGGTCGAGAAGAACCAAGTAGCACCGAGCCACTGGACTTTGGACAGTCCTCTAGACTCACTAAATCCAACGGTCCTTGAGTCACAAGACTCGGGGTCAAGACCATCGTATGTAATGACGCAATGCTGTTAATCTAGCCTGATCCCTAGGTCTGAAACCACAGTAGCACGAATATCGAGGTAGCTCATGAGCCGCCGAGACCATTCCCTCGAAAGGGAACTCAAGAGACCCTCCAGCCCCAGGCTGGGCGACTGGACTCATAGTCCAAGGCCTCACACACGGCCCACTCAGAAAGTAATTCCTAAGGCAGGTTATAGGCCGCCACGCCGATTCCCCATCCCTGGGAAAGCGGGAAACCTCCAACCCCAGGCTGAATGACTGGACTCGCAGTCCAAGGCCAAACACTTGGCCCAATCGGGAACCATCTTCCGTAGAAACCCATGACATGCGGGGTAACCCCACCGCACTCACACCGATACACGGTGACTCGATCAAGCATGACACAAAGCCCGAAACACATACATCTATGGGCACGTTAATCGAGGAAAACAAAACCTTCGGACACCCAAAAACACGGTCACGGAACTCCACGGGGTGTTCGAGACACACAAGGCCCAAGGAGAAACGATTAGCCGTAGACTACCCGCCCTGGGCTGCCCGACTGGTCGCCCTCAAGATCACGCTACCCTCCTATAGCGCGTTCAGAACAGAACGCGCTATACTCCTGTAGCGCGATAAGACAGAACGCGCTATACGCATATAGCGCGATCAGATAGGACGTGCTACCCGCCTGTAGCGTGATAAGAATGAACGTGCTATACTCCTATAGCGCGATAAGAATGGAACGCGGTACCCACCTGTAGCGCGATAAGAACCGCATTACTGTTCATCTTCCCCAATGAACGCGCTCTATCGGGGCGGCACGTTCTCCAAGAATGCACCCACCTTGGCGAGCGCATTCTCTGTTCGCCCCCGAAAATGGCGAAAATCGCGAAGAAACCCATTCCACGCCCCAATCACCCCCGGGTGATGGGGAAACAAAGGGGGAACCTTTCCCCAAGCCCCTAGGCATTCAATGATGCCCACAAACCACCGATTAACGCGTTAAAACGCTAGATCGGGCTCACACCCCAAAAACAACATTTTCCCCAAAATGTGAAAAGAACCCCACTCGGCTCGCCATGGGCTACCGAATCCGTAGGAAATGAAGTACACGAGCTGAGGGTCTATCTCCCTACCTCCACCGAAGATTCGATGCGCCGTGGACGCCGATCCACGAAGAAAATGCAACGAAACCCTCGCCGGTTCACGAACGCGCCACCGAGCTTCCACGCGCTACCGGCCCTTGATCCTCAACCCATTCCTCGTTCCTCGCCTCCCACCATCGCCGCCTCGCCCTCCTCCCCCATCGTCGGCCGCCCGGGGAGAGGGGGAGAGAAAGAGATGAGAGAGTGTGAGAAAGAGAGAATGGGGAGTGATGCGGGACGGACACGGGGACCGACTCTAAGTGATATGGACCTCGGACTCTAAATGCACACACGACCAGCAACATACGATGGGAGAGACATTAGGCCCGACACTAAGAGCTTCTATGGGCTATACGTTGCTAACAGAAATGCAAGCTCACTCGTTGTCCCAAGTGAGGGAAACGTGGATCGTGCACGGTTGAGGAACCGGCAAAGTTAAGGGTAGTCCGACTCACTTCCGTGCTCGGATCGAGCCACGGGACGGGTCACTCTCTCGCTCACAATGGTGACATGGACTCACGGGCTAGAATCCTACGCTCTCACAGTGGCATATGACCATATACTTGTTAAGCAAAGTAATGCCAAGAAGTTACGATCGTACCTCCACGCACCCGGCGTGGGGAAGACACCCCCGGCCAAAACTGGACTCCCGGTTAACAAAGTTTTACTGTGGTACAAAAATTTGACCCACTCCACACTGGGAGGTAACAGGTCACATGTGGGGCCCGGGAGTCACGGGAATTGGGTTGACGGGTAGCATCTTGATGTCGCTTCGGCGGTGCCGAATCCGTGTTTTAGTGCTGTCTGAACCGCGCGATCTACGGGTTCGTGGGGCCCACGGAACGCTCTGTCCTCAGAGTCTGATGGGGTGGGTCCCGCTGTGATGGAGACCCCTGGTGGTGCGCCTCTCTGGATGGCGGTTGGGCGGGAACGCCTGTCGGAGGCCGATCGGCTCCGATCTCCAAGCTTTGGAGTTGCTGCCCACGGACTGGTTGCTTCTATTTTGCAGCGCGCGATCTGGCGAGATCGGCTGCTGCGATCACTCCCGACGTCAGATCGACGTAAAAAAGGTACTGTTGGAAAGCTCTCTCGAAGTCCTTCGACTCTATGGGACTCAGAAAAATTCACCGGAGCCGTGCTTCTGATGGGAGATTTTAGAACCGACCTGTTCCCAGTCTCAGATCTGACTAGGTAGAAACTGAGTTTTTTGAGAGTTGACATTGACCATAAGGCAAACCTCCGAATCATACCTCGAGCTCTCCATGAAGATTGTAGACCGGAGAGAGAGGAAAATGGAAATATTTCTTATGACTGATTTGGTGGAGATTTGGATGGGGAAATCTATTTTATACTGGTAGGCAGTCGGATCTGGACAGAAGCAGATAGAACTGAAGGAGATCTGAAAATAATTTTTAGAAAATAGGTGGAGGCCTTTTAAAATTCCACTAAAATTCTCAGGTGGAGGGGATGGTGGGTAGACCTTCCAGTAATTTTGGGGGTTCCAGAAAAAATCAAAAGGTGGTCCGGAGATGGGAAACTCAGGGTGGCTGTAGATCTAGACTGAAAATAGGCAGATCTGGAAGGAAAAGATGGAAAAAAATGGAAAAATAGAAATTAGAAGTTGGAAGCCCAACCAGTTTTTCTGGGATGTGGGAGAAACCTCTAGAACTCACCTTGAAAGTTTGAGCTCAAGAAGAGTCCGTGGTTGGGAGTAGATATTCGTGGAAGGATCTACTGTCACCCGATTGACAGAATACCGACGGAGGTGGTGGTGGTACAACGGTGGCTCGATGGCGGTGGCAACGATGAACTTCACACCAGATAGATGAGGCTTCTCACCTCAGAATATAGCCTTCCCATCTACAAGAAGAAGAGAGGAGAGAGGGAGAGGGGCGCACCAAGCTGGAGCTCCAACAAAATTTCTGATTTTCATATGCATTAATTCCAATCAAATGAAAATACAAGGTATTTATGTGGAATGAAAAAAGACACTAATTGACCCTAGATCTAGGGTTGGGGAGGGTAAAAGAGGGAGTCCACAAACTATGTCTCCAATGTGATTTGGAATCAAATAAAATAAAAATTCAAATCCTAATATAATATACTAAATGGGGGGCGCCCCCTTGACTTTCAAGGTTCCAACCTTGAATTTTATTCCCCTTTGTCCCCCACTTGGCCCACCCTTCTAGAAGCCTACCATTGGAAGGTTGAGTGACCCCACATAGGCCCAAGGGATGAGGTGGATCAATGGGGAAGGGATAGGGGGGCCCGCGGGACCCGGGTGGTCCCAAATTACACATAAACCCCTGTTACAATCCAAATTACAATCTGAATAAAACTAAACAAACATACATGACACACAAGTAAAGTCCACATAAATGCAATAAATATCGAGACTCAAGAGGGAGTCTCCAGACTGTCTCCGAGCCAGATGGACGCGGAAGTGGCTCGAGTGGTGCTCCGCGTACGGTACCGGTGGCTCGTTGGTTCGTGTTTCTCACTCGCTCTGGTGTCCGCACCAATTCTCCCCGGGTGGGAGAAACTCGACCCTGTCGAGTAAGGGTCTGCATCACTCTGGTACTGCTCCAATAGGTCCGGATCGATCCGCTGCAACTCTCCATGGGTGATCCAAGTATCCTCGGTGGCGGGTCGCCCTCTCCATCGCACTAGGTAGCGCGGGTAGGATCCACTCCTGGTAACAGTCACCTACTCATCCAGTATATGATCTATATGCTCTCGCTGCCGTGGAAATGGGGCTGGTGGTGGACACTCAGGTGTGGGATCACTCTCAATGGGAGGAGATGGCTCGAAAGGCTCACTAGGGATCGCCGCTGGGTCCCTATATGCAACTAGATCCGACACATTGAAAGTAGAGCTTATACCATATTCCTCGGGCAGGTCCACAATATACGCATTGGATCCAACGCGTTTCAACACTCTAAATGGACCGGCTCCGTGAGCTTGCAATTTCTTTACGGTTCCAGAGGGAAACCATTTAGGTCTTACCCTGATCATGACATATTCACCCTCTTGGAACTCATGGTGGTGTCGATGGGCATCGGCTAACTCCTTATACCGTGCATTGTTGGCCTCAATGTGATGACGGATGTCATCATGCAAACTCCTAACATGCCTAGCAAACGACTCGGCAGACTCCGACACTCGTGCATGGATGGGCATGGGAATAAGATCCACTGGCTTCCTAGGCCTACGACTTGTGACAATCTCGAATGGACTCATACCGGTAGACCTGTTAACTGAATCGTTATATGCAAATTCTGCCAATGGTAATATGATATACCAATCCCCTAGACGATCCTGACAAGACACCTCAAAAGGTCACCCAGACTCCTATTGACCACCTCGGTCTGACCATCTGTCTGGGGATGATATGCAGTGGAAAACTTGAGGTGAGTACCCAACATATGCCACAGTGTCTTCCAAAAATAACTGGTGAATCTAACATCGCGGTTAGACACTATGGTATGAGGCAACCCAAACTTGCACACCACATGAGTAAGGAATAGGCGGGCTACCCTCGAAGCATCCGAAGTCTTCGAGCAGGGAATAAAAAGGGCCATCTTTGAGAATCGGTCAACAACCACATAGACCGAATCATCCTTCCTGGAGGTACGTGGCAATCCCAAAACAAAGTCCATGCTAACATCATGCCACGGAGCATCAGGCACGGGGAGAGGCGTATAAAGGCCCGAGCTTTGCTTCTTCATTTTGACCGTAGCACATGTACGGCACAAAGCCACAATATGAGCAACATCACGCTTCAAGCTCGGCCAATAAAATCTATGCTCAACAGCCTCGATAGTCTTGTTCCGACCAAAGTGGCCGGCTAGACCTCCCGCATGTAGCTCCCAGACTAAGAAGTCTCGAACCGAAGTTCGGGGAACACAAAGCCTGCCTCCTCGAAAGAGGTAACCCTCCTGAAGCACATAGTCATCAAGGTCTCTCGAGGGTCTGGCCTGGAGAGTGGTATAAATCTGACCGAAGTCAGGACAGTCAACATAGGCCTCTCTCATCTTCTCTAACCCTATGACCTCGGCACTCATGGTGGTAAGCAAACACGCTCGCCAACTCAAGGCATCGACCACCTTGTTCTCCACTCCAGCCTTATGTTTTAGCACAAATGTGAACTGCTGGAGATACTCAACCCAACGGCTGTGACGCGCATTAAGCTTCTTTTGGGAATGGAGGTACCTCAAAGCCTCATGATCGGAGTATAAGACAAACTCCTGATGTAATTGATAGTGCCTCCAATGCCTAAGAGCCTGAACAACTGCGTAGAATTCCTTATCATAAGTGGAGTATCGCAGTTTCGCGTCATTCAGCTTCTCACTGAAATATGCGACCGGGTGGGTCTCCTGACTCAACACTCCTCCTATCCCAACACCCGACACATCACAAGAGACCTCAAACACCTTTGAGAAATCTGGCAATCGAAGGATAGGTGTCTGGGTCATGCGCTCCTTGATGTCCTTGAAGGCAGCAGCTGCGGCCTTCGTCCATACAAATGTGCCCTTCCGAATATAATCTGTGATCGGGGCAGTGACGGAGCTAAATCCGGGGATAAAGCGACGATAGAATGTCGTGAGGCCATGGAAGCTGCGGACATCATGGATCGTGCGGGGTTCCGGCCACTCAACAATGGCCTGGATCTTCTCCGGATCAGCGGAGACCCCGGTACTAAACATAATAAAACCCAAGAAGGTAAGCTGAGATGTCATGAAGGCACACTTCTGTGGGTTCGCATACAGCTGCTTTCGCCTAAGAAGTAGACAGACCTGCCGAAGGTGGTCTAAGTGGTCCCCCGTGGTGCGACTATAGATAAGAATATCATCAAAGTACACTACCACAAAGACTCCAATGAAAGGTCGATGGACCTGAGTCATGAGCCGCATGAAAGTGCTAGGGGCATTGGTCAGCCCAAAGGGCATAACCAACCACTCATAGAGACCATCCTTGGTCTTGAATGCGGTCTTCCACTCATCACCTGGCCTAATCTACCACTCTTAAGATCAATCTTCGAGAAGATAGTGGCACCGGCCATCATGTCTAGCATATCATCTAGGCGAGGAATAGGGAACCTGTACTTCACGGTGATTTTGTTGATGGCACGACTATCAATGCACATTCTCCACGTGCCATCCTTCTTTGGGGTGAGTAATGCGGGAACAGCACACGGACTCATGCTGTCCCGAACAGACCCTCTCTGCATCAACTCATTGACCTGCCATTTTAGCTCGGCATGTTCCGTGGGACTCATGCGATAATGAGGAAGATTGGGCAATGAGGAGCCCGGAATCAAGTCGATAGCATGCTGAATATCCCGCATGGGTGGGAGTCCCTCGGGAAGCTCCTCGGGAAAAATGTCAGCGCACTCCTGTAGAATAGGAATGACATCGGGTGGGAGTTCACCCTCGGACTTCGGCTCCACCTCTCGGACCGTAATAGCAAATACAGGGCAGCCCCTACTAGCCACCCGCTCCATTTCCCGGGAGATAATCATCATCAATATCCTAGTCGAGGGCTCGCCTGGGCCAGATGTAACGGTCATAGCCCGAGCTGGGGGTGGGGTACTGGGCCCGGGGATGGAATGCTCTGGAGTACTAGGGCCAGTAGGACCCCTAACTGAAGGCTTCTTGGGCTGAGAGGGTTGGAGGGTAATCCGTTGGCCAGCATGGTCGAAGGTACAGGTGTTCGACCGGCCATGTAGTGTGGCATCCTGATCAAATAACCACGGCCTACCAAGAATAATGCTGCCCACCCCCATGGGGAGGACATCACACCAGATATCATCACGGTAGGCACGGAACTACAGTGGGACCAGACACCGCAGCCTGATCGGAATGGAGGTGGAATCCACCCATGATACTCGATAGGGGCAAGGATGATCCATGGGTGTAAGACCAAGACTGGAGACAGTGCCCGTGGAGATTGCATTGATGCAACTCCCACTATCGATGATCACCTTACAAACTTGCTTGCCCAGCCGACAGAATGTATGAAAGATAGTGGTCCGTTGCCCGTCATCACTGGCCTGTGGCTAGGTGAGAATACACCTGACGACCCCCAAGTGGGTATCGTCCGGATGCTGGGCATCCTGGCCGTTACCTTCGGCCTCATAGTACTCGTCAGCTAGCTCCGGATCTGCTTCATAGCTAACTAACTCGAGGTCTGTAGGGGTGGTATCCTCGGCCTGTGTGTCCCCAATGACAAGAGACTAGCGGGTGGGACACTGGTTGGCAAAATGGCCAAACCCATTGCAGCGATAACACTGCTGCCGTGATCCACTAGGCTCCCCAATCATGGGTCCTTTCCCCTTATCCTCCCGACGGATAGGAGGTGAAGGCAACAAAGGACGGGCCGGAGGTGCGGGTGCCGGTGGATGGGCTGTGGGTGCCGTAAGATGTTGGGGACGAGGAAGGTCCCTTGGGGGTGGAGGGCAAGGCCTAGGAGCGAAAGGCTCGGGACGAGTGGGCTCCTGAGGTCGGGCCATGGGGGCCCTCGGATATGTGCCAGAAGAGCCACGGGGCTCGACACTACGAAGGGGAAAGGAGCCCAACCGATGGGGAGACTCAAACTCGGCCTTGAATTGCTCCAATTCGAGAGCAACCTGATACGCTTGTTCCAAAGTGGTCGCATTGCGGTGAAAAAGTTCGTATTGATAGTTTGGCCGCAGACCTCTCCGAAAGCGTGATATGGTCATGGTGCTCTCTTCCGTAACTCCACACCGCAAATAATACTCATCAAACTCGGCGGTGTACTCGGTCACGGATCGGTTCCCTTGGGAGAGACTTTGCCATTTGTCTATGAGACGTTGGCGATATGAGGCAGGAAGGTACTTCTCCCTCAATTTCATTTTCATGTCATCCCAAGTACCGATCGGGGGTTGACGTCGCTGATTTAGCAGGCTCTCCACATTGGTCCAATAAGTTTGGGCCGGCCCATGCAGCTTCATCTTCGCGTATCAAACTCTTCGGTGGTCCGTCATCTCAAATCACTCGAAGTACCGGTCCATGCCGGCCTCCCAATCTAAATAGACCTTCGGGTCCAAGGACCCACTAAAAAGGGGAGGGTCCGCACGCACGCTCTGAAGAACGCAATCGTCATAATCGTCATCATGATTCCATCGTTGGTTACGACGACCATTTCCCCCTTGCTCATTATCAGATGCATAGTCAGCCACCTCATGCACCTGTTGCCTCCCAACATCTACCACCTGAGCTCTTGGCACAACAGGTAGCTGAGCCGGCTCCTGTTGACCATTGGTTGGCGCGGGTTGCGCCGCCGCTGGGGCCCTCTCGAGGACGGCAATCCTCCCTACAAGACCCTGGATGGACTGGTCTGAAGTTTCGGCCCGATCCTCGAGGGCTTTCATCCTCCCTTCTAGACGCATTCCTACGCCATCTAGACGTGTACTTAGGTCATCCATACACGTATCGAGACGATCCATGAGGGCTCGGAACATCTCGGCCGTCGAGGGCTCATCGGAGCTACGGGCTCGGGAATCCGCCATAGGTGGTGGTGGCAAGTATTGGGTGCCTCGACGGGTGGGCATGCAAAGACACACGAACTAGGAGACACAAACTGATGCAAACACTGACTAATGCACCTAGACCTAAACCAATATCCGGCACGTGGCGGAGTTAATCGATCCGAAGATCACTCCCGCAAGTGTGCGGCCTTCCCGATAGGCGTAACCTAACATTCGGACAACACCTTTTAATATACCAAATTATCGGGATGAAATGCAATTTTAAAACACTTTTTTTATTTTGAAAATAATGATGATCCTAGACTCGACTTAGACCATGCAAGACTTATGCAACGACTACCCTAGACTCGACTCGCTCTGATACCAAACTGATACGGGACGGACACGGGGACCGACTCTAAGTGATATGGACCTCGGACTCTAAATGCACACAAGACCAGCAACATACGATGGGAGAGACATTAGGCCCGACACTAAGAGCTCTTATGGGCTATACGTCGCTAACAGAAATGCAAGCTCACTCGTCGTCCCAAGCGAGGGAAACACGGATCGTGCACGGTTGAGGAACCGGCAGAGTTAAGGGTAGTCCGACTCACTTCCGTGCTTGGATCAAGCCACGGGACGGGTCACTCTCTCGCTCACAGCGGTGACATGGACTCACGGGCTAGAATCCTACGCTCTCACAGCGGCATACGACCATATACTAGCTAAGCAAAGTAATGCGAAGAAGTTACGATCGTACCTCCATGCACCCGGCGTGGGGAAGATAACCCCAGCAAAAACTGGACTCTCGGTTAACAAAGTTTTACTGTGGTACAAAAATTTGACCCACTCCACGCAGGGAGGTAACATGTCACATGTGGGGCCCGGGAGTCACGGGAATTGGGTTGACGGGCAGCATCTTGATGTCGCTTCGTCGGTGCCGAATCAGCGTTTTAGTGCTGTCCGGACGGCGCGATCTACGGGTTCGTGGGGCCCACGAACCGCTCTGTCCTCCAGGTCTGATGGGGTGGGTCCCACTGTGATGGAGACTTCTGGTGGCGCGCCTCCCTGGATGGCGGTCGGGCGGGAACGCCGGTCGGAGACCGATCGGCTCCGATCTCCAAGCTTTGGAGTTGCTGCCCACGGACTGGTTGCTTCTGTTTTATAGCGCGCGATCTAGCGAGATCGGCTGCTGCGATCACTCCCGACGTCGGATCGACGGACAAGAGGTACCTTTGGAAAGCTCTCTCGAAGTCCTTCGACCCTATGGGGCTCAGAAAAATTCACCGGAGCCGTGCTTCTGATGGGAAATTTTAGAACTGACCTGTTCCCAGTCTCAGATCTGACTGGGCAGAAATTGAGTTTCCTGAGAGTTGACTTGACTGTAAAGCAAACCTCCGAATCAGATCTCGAGCTCTTCATGAAGATTGTAAAGGGGAGAGAGAGGAAAACAGAAATATTTCTTATGACTGATTTGGTGTAGTTTTCGATGGGGAAAGCTATTTTATACTGGTAGGTGGTCGGATCTGGACAGAAGCAGACAGAACTGAAGGGGATCTGAAAATGATTTTTAGAAAATAGGAGAAGGCCTTTTGAAATTCCACAAAAATTTATGGGTGGAGGGGATGGTGAGTAGAACTTCCAGTAATTTTGGGGGTTCCATAAAAAATCAAAAGTTGGTCCGGAGATGGGAAACTCCAGGTGGCTGTAGATCTAGACCGAAAACATGCAGATCTGGAAGGAAAAGATGGACAAAAATGGAAAAATGGAAATTGGAATTTGGAAGCCCAACCAAGTTTTCTGGAATGTGGGAGAAACCTCTGGAACTCACCCTAAAAGTTTGAGCTCAAGAAGAGTCCGTGGCGGGGAGCAGAAATTCGTGGAAGGACCTGCTGTCACCTGATTGACAGAATACCGACGGAGGTGGTGGTGGTGCAACGGCGGCTCGATGGCGGCGGCAACGATGAACTTCACACCTGATAGATGAGGCTTCCCACCTCAGAATACAGCCTTCCCAGCTGCAAGAAGAAGAGAGGAGAGAGGGAGAGGGGCGCACCAAGCTGGAGCTCCAACAAAATTTCTGATTTTCATATGCATTAATTCCAATCAAACGAAAATACAAGGTATTTATGTGGAATGACAAAAGACACTAATTGACCCTAGATCTAGGGTTGGGGAGGGTAAAACAGGGAGTCCATAAACTATTTCTCCCATGTGATTTGGAATCAAATAAAATAAAAATTCAAATCCTAATATAATATACTAAATGGGGGGCGCCCCCTTGACTTTCAAGGTTCCAACCTTGAATTTTATTCCCCTTTGTCCCCCACTTGGCCCACCCTTCTAGAAGCCTACCATTGGAAGGTTGAGTGACCCCACATGGGCCCTAAGGATGAGGTGGATCAATGGGGAAGGGATAGGGGGGCCCGCGGGACTCGGATGGTCCCAAATTACACATAAACCTCTGTTACAATCCAAATTACAATCTAAATAAAGCTAAACAAACACACATGACACACAAGTAAAGTCCACATAAATGCAATAAATATCGAGACTCAAGGGGGAGTCTCCAGAATGTCTCCGAGCCAGATGGACGCCGAAGTGGCTCGAGTGGTGCTCTGCGTACGGTACCGGTGGCTCGCCGGTTCATGCTTCTCGCTCACTCTGGTGTCCGCACTAGGGAGGGAGAGAGGAAAAATGGGTTAATATATAGAAAAATCTAAAAATTCTAGAAATTCAAAAAATTATGAAAAATTACCTCCGCGATCCTCGGGAGGAGCACAACGCAGTGGTAACATCCCGGAGTCGAAGAACGCCACGGTCGCCTCGCACAGAGTTCCGAAAGCACATCAGGGAAAAATACCTATAAAGCACAAAATACACTCCGGGACCCACGAAAATGATCCGAAAAATATCCGAAAAATCCGGTGCATTACAGTGGCTCCCCGCCTCATTGCGATTTAGTGAATTGTGGCAGCCTATGTAAATGCGAATTAGAATAGCCCAGTAGCTAGCTCTCACACTCGACTGTTTGTTTAAATTTTTCATGTAATATTAAATAAGGTGATATTTTATAGGGTGTTTTAATCGGGCTATTAAGTTTTTTTTGGTCTCTTGGGTTTTCCAAGAGGACCTCTCCCCTCCCTATCATCCTAATATCTATCCACCTAGTCAAACGAAATAGAATAGAGACGATGAATATGAAATTTGGAAGAACTGTTAGTTCGTGAGCTCCGTGAGAGCTGTTCCCCTGATCTCCTTCTTCTCCTCGTCTGTCTCTCTTGGACCCCATATATATTCTCCTCGAACCCCTGTTTCATCTATCTTCCTCTCTCCCTAACTAGCATCTGTGCCAGTCTCCTCGTCTATTATCCCCTACTCTCTCGTCTGTAATACCCTGGATTCTTGTTGGGTCTTTCGGATCCTTTTCGGAGAGTTTTGGATCGTTTATGTGGGTCTTGAGTTGAGTTTTATGATCCACGTGAGTTTTTCTCTCGTACTAGTTACGGAACCCTGCAGTGAGTTTATTTCTCAGTTCATCGACTCGTGGATGCCGCAGTTGCGTTGTACTCTTCCCGAGGCTCGTTTTAACTATTTTTATGTATTTTTCTGAATTAGTCTATTTTCGAGTCAATTATCAAAATTTCAAAAATTAGGAAAATTTTCTAATTCTTTTCCTTTTTATTTCTCCTTCTTCTCTCCTCCCTTCTCATTTCGCCGCCGTGACCTCTCTCCCCCCCATTTTCTCTCTTCTCTTGCCCTTCTGGCTCCGGCTGCAGACGGAGGAGGCTCGGGCAGGTAGAGGTGATGCCGTGGGAGTGGTCCGGAGCGTGATGGGGCGAGGATCGAATCGGTTTTGGCCCGATCCCGAACAGTGGATTCAAAGCCGATGGTCGAGCTCGCAACGTGGTTTTCGGCGTGGTTTAGTCACTTCGGTGCACATAATCTTGAAGCTCTACTTCTCCTCTGCATTTTCCCTGTAATTTCACGTTGTTCGATGTGAGTTTGAGCAGGTTTCGTTCAGTTTCGGAAAAATCATGCTTTTGGGGTGTTCGCAAGGTTCGCCGAAAAACGGCGACGATTTTTAGATCAGTTGGTATCAATCGAACCCCTGGAATGTCAGCGTTCCAGATCCGCTGATTTCGTGTTGTTTGGTTGTCATTTGGGGCTGGTACGAGCCCGGGAACCCCGGTGACTTATTTGGGGTTAATTCGGTCGAATTGCCCGTTTCAATCCGTTTGTGCGTTGTTTTGACCCCTTCCGGAGTGTGGAAGGTCGGTATTGTGATTGTAGTTGTTTTCCCCTTCGACCGAAATCGAATGGGGCGTGGAATCGGGCGTTAGGGCTCGATTCTGCCAGTTTTCCGCCGTGACCAGTCGACCGGACCTGATGGGTCGGTCGACCGACGGTTGCTCGCGGACCGTGTCAGGTCCAGCCGATGGTCCGGTCGACCGGACCACCTGGGCCGATCGATCGACCATGTCAGGTCGACCGACCCCAGGGGCTAGGTCGACCAGAAATCAGTATTTTTCACCATTTTGAGTCCCGGTTGGTCCCGTTGAGGCTCAATGACCGACCTATGGCCTCACGAGTGTTCCGGACACCCTATGAGTTCCGTGTCCGTGTTTCTGGGGTGTCGGGAAGTGCCGTGTTTCTTTGATTAGCGCGGCCGTAGGCATGTGTGTTTCGGGCTTTGTGTAGCGCTCGATTGAGTCACCGTGAGTCGGTGTGAGTGCGGTGGGGTTTTCCCACATATGTGTGGCCTCCCTCGAGTTCTCGTCTTGAAGGGATGGTTTCAGCGGTTTGTGGTCTGCCTCGGTATACGTGTTACCGTGGTTTTAGACATAGTTAAGATTTTAAGTCCGTTGGCCTTGGCGGTCCAACCTTCATGCGTTTCTTCGCTATAGCGCGCCTTCCTTAGGCCGCTACGAGTCGTTTGTCTTAGGTCTATGTTTTAGGGCGGTTAGTGTGGCGGTTGTCTCTTGGACCGCCTAGTCTCTATGGCAGATCTATATTAGATCGCTTTGGTGGTTTGGCTGAATAGGTCGGTTCAGGGTTGACTGGGTTTAGCGGCCTAATCCTTGACCATGACAGTCACCTAGCGACCCATTCTATGACCGCCAGCGTATGTTCCTTCGCTTAATTTCTGAGTGTCGTTTCCCGATGTTTTGACTTCTGATTATCTTGGCTTGACCTCGTGGTTTGCCCATCGTCCCGTGGATGTCTTCTGACATCCTATGAGGGCTACAACCATAGTCAGGTAGCCAGGAGTGCCTTTGTATCGCTTCAGAGTCATTATTTAGGTTCTGTTCAACCCGGTGAGACCTAGTGGTTGACAAGTAACCTTGTGTGTGTCTCGACTGTTCTGGATAGCTCGAGACAGTGGTTCTGGATGCCTTGAGATATTGTCTTACCTCGATTTATGTGTCAAGGTGCTTTGAGGGTCTTGGTGATCCCTCAGGTCTGTGTGTGGCGTTTTATACGGATGTGTTGTTTCTTTGACTTAGGATTAGACCGATTGGCGGCTTGTACCACTTTGTACGACGATCTTGACTCCGAGTCGTGAGACTCAAGGATTGTTGCATGGGTAGGTCTAGTTGCCTTGTCCTGATTCTGTCGGCAGTTGTCTTACTGCCTCGGTGCTTCGTAGTACGTACGACAGTGCTTCCTTGCATGTCAGTACTACAGCATTCGTGTTTCAGAGTTTTTATGTCTAGTGAGCCTCCACTAGTCGTAGCATGGTGACGCATTATGGCGTGTCGACCCACCTGGAAGTGGTGGCGTGGCAGTTCCCGAGATACAATTTTTAGGCTAGTTGCCGTGGGCTCCCTTGCCTTGCAGTAGCGTCATGCTGGGGGAGAAAACTAGCTAGAGGCCTGGCTCAAGGCATTAAGCCTGTGTGTGCATACGTGGTCAGGGGCGTTTTGGACGAATGCCGACGGGCGTGACCATGACTAGTCACTCGTTACTGTAGTTCCTGTTCGGGTTACAATGTCTTAGTCTCTGCCGTGTGCTTGGCAGCGTTAGGCGAGACACTTTAGGCGCAGCATAAGACGTCAGTGGACGCAACTGATTGTTCTTCTAGTAAGGAGGTGCTTCCGTCACATGACACGTGACTCTCGTGTTTTTCGCTTATCGTTACCTTTCCGGGTTAGCCCTCTCGTGGTCTTGCCCGAGGTCAGTGTTGTGTCGTGTACACGACGTTCTAGTCATGTGTGTATGTGGTCGTGTCTAGAAGAGCATGCACGGCACTCAAGTCGTGTATACTTTACGGTGTCTGTGTCTGTCTTGGTCTTTACTAGGCTTTTGTCTGCTCTTTGTGGGCCCGACAGATCGACAACTCCTGACTCTGTGAGATCAGGGTTCACCGTTCTGTTGCTGCTAGGAGTAGTGTGGGGAGCCGAGGCTAATTCGGCAGCCGCACTTGTTCGGTACGGCTTTTCCCTTTTCTTTTAGCTGTTCCTACTCCTCCCGTTCCGATTTTCTTTTACAGCTTTATAGTTTAGTTTTCCTGCTTTACTACACCAGCTGTTTACCTGCTGTTTTAGCGTGTTACTGCGTTATTTTTCAGTGGGGATCTGCGTGACCCCTACTGAGCCAGTGACACGAGGCTCACCCCTACTTTTCAGGTGGGTGATGTCGTTCTGCTTCTGCGGTTCCTGGTGTGGCGTGTCCGTAGCTGCCAGCGGTACCTGTGTCGGGCTTCCCCCGACCTCAGTGTATGCCCTTCTTTTCTATTGACTGTACTGCTTGTCTTTCCTTTGGACTGGACTCTGATATAATTGTTAATTTGTAACTATTAATTAACAAGTAATTTTATTTCTACTACTTTAGCAAACCTGATTAATGAAATTTAATTGCTTACTGTTATATCTGCGACTTCAATGTACTACACAACAATCCTTTTTCCCTTCAGAGCTTTACAGCTCTTGGGAGGCTTCACGAGTTCCAAGTGATATCGGGTCTACTCGGTAGTCCTATCGGGTATATCCGGTATCTGGAGTCCAGGTCGTCACAGGTGGTATCAGAGCGATTGTTGTGTGAAGTACATGGGAATCCAAGATATACAGTGTCCAGAGTCCTGAAAGTCTAGTATAGTCTTTCGTTGGCTTAGGTTTTGCGATTCCTTGTCGCGTTGTTTTCCACATGTTATCTTGTGCGTGCTGTGTTGGCACTGTACGAGATGAGTTTTGCTCTCGTCAAGATGCGACGGGATGCTCCGTTTCGTCGTGGTGTTTGTCTTGATCTTGTTGTACTTGGCAGAGTTCGCCGGTAGGCTTGAATCTGCGGTACATTGTTTGAGATTTTTTCGTGGTTTTTTCAAGTGGTTGGTTACTTTTCGAGTTGGTGTGTGGCCGTACACGTTCTTACATAGTTTTGGTCATCCCAGCTTAAGTTTGTGCAGCTCCTGAGGTGTTTCATTTCTATTGAAGTGGTTACTTTATTGCCTCGATTGAGAAGATGCTTAAGTGAACCGAGGATTTTCCTTCCTGGTGAGCTACTGTTAGTCGAGCTTGATGCTTCTCATCCTGGTTGGTGGAGTCTTTTCGAGGTAAGCCTTGGAATTGTTGTCTTAGTGAGACCTTAGTCCTGTGTCTACTTAAGTGTGGACAATATTTATTCTGAGCCTGATCTACCTCTTTGTTCTATGGTTGCTTGGCTTTGGACTCCGTCATGCTGTTGAGAGCTGTTGTGCACCGTGTTTTGTTGTGCCGTGTCTGGCGGCCGATGTGTTGTGAAGGCTCATCAATCATTTCAGGACGTAATGGTAAGCTGAGATTAGCATTCTTCTTTGGGCTTTGTGCTGAAGCTGGTACTCTCCTTCGTTTGCACTTAGGCGACTTGTGATCGGTTATTAGTAGGGTCAGCACTCTTGGCGTGCTATATTGCGATTTTTCATGAATTGCGATAGCGTCGAGTGTGTGCTGAGATGCAGATACCGCGGTGTTTTCTGATGCCTGTGCGCGTTGTATGAGTGCGTAGCGGAAGCGTGTGGGCTGATTACCTACCGATCGAGAGAATTATTTTTCTTTTTCTCGATGTGACTTCATCTTGGCTTCCTGTGCCTTGATGTTGTCTGTTGCCATGCCGTTGTTCTTGAAGGCATTATGGTGTTGGCATTAGCATTTGTAAGTGTTGGGAAATTTGTCGGCATTTCTGCTGGTTGAGTACCCTCTGCTCTGCAATCCTTCCTTGGGTGTTGTGCTCTCGGGACGTGATTGTAGTCCTTGAGATGCGTTTCCCAATATTTTCATTCTTGTTGTCGTGGGTCTTTCCTTGGTAAGCTGCTCGTTGCATGACTAGTCCATTGTAGTCGTGTGTTCAGCTGTTATCGTGCCTTGATATGACCCAGCTTGCAGTTGTGTTCCGTGGTTCTGTGTTCAGTACGGAGCCGGAATTTTGCAAGTGCTACTGTCGTTGTCATTTTATCGTTGTTTCCCTGTGAATCTGCCTTTGCACTGTGTGGACCATGATCTTGTCGGTTAGTTGTGCTGTACTCTTCTTTCCTGATAGAGTTAGCATGCGACTCGATCAGATGTAATATCTCAGTGAGGACTGACTTGATTGTGCTTGTGGTTCGGTGCTGTCGTTGGCATCCTGTGTGCCAGGCTTTCGTTGTTGCCTTTGGCACTAGAGCCGATGTTGTCGAGCTGTCAGCTGAGAGGACTATGCTTCCTTGTTTAAGCTGATGCTTGCCGTGTTTGTCGTTTTGTTTTATCGATAGCTGTTGTCGTGGCATGAGTCGTGTCTCCTTTCTTGTGAGATGTAAACGACGTTGCCTTGTTTCAGAGGTATCAGACTTGTGTTCACTTGTGTCGTGCTCGATCCAGAGCATGTACTTGTGATTATGGTCTGACTATGTCCCTCTGAATTGTGTTTCTCGAGATTCATGTCGTTTCAAGTTGTGTCTTGGGGTTGTTCTTCCCTGCTTCTTCTTGTTTGTTCCTTAAATTTTGAGGATGAAATTTCTTGAAGGAGGGGAGACTGTAATACCCTGGATTCTTATTGGGTCTTTCGGATCCTTTTCGGAGAGTTTCGGATCCCTTTTGTGGGTCCTGAGTTGAGTTTTACGATCCACGTGGGTTTTTCTCTCGTACTAGTTACGGAACCCTGCGGTGAGTTTATTTCTCAGTTCATCGACTCGTGGACGCCACAGTTGCGTTGTACTCTTCCCGAGGATCGTTTTGACTATTTTTGTGTATTTTTCTGAATTAGTCCATTTTCGGGTCAATTATCAAATTTTCGAAAATTAGAAAAATTTCCTAATTCTTTTTCTTTTTATTTCTCCTTCCTCTCTCCTCCCTTCTCATTTCACCGCCGTGACCTCTCTCTCTCCCCTGTTTTCTCTCTTCTCTCACCCTTCCGGCTCCGGCTGTAGACGGAGGAGGCTCCGGCAGGTAGAGGTGATGCCGTGGGAGTGGTCCGGAGCGCGATGGGGCGAGGATCGAATCGGTTTTGGCGCGATCCCGAACGATGGATTCAAAGCCGACGGTCGAGCTCGCGACGTGGTTTTCGGCGTGGTTTAGTCACTTCAGTGCACGGAATCTTCGGTGGAGGTAGGGAGATGGAAGCTCTACTTCTCCTCTGCATTTTCCCTATAATTTCACGTTGTTCGGTGTGAGTTTGAGCGGATTTCGTTCAGTTTCTAAAAAATCATGCTTTTGGGGTGTTCGTAGGGTTCGCCGAAAAACGGCGACGATTTTTAGATCAGTTGGTATCAATCGAACCCCTGGAATGTCAGCGTTCTAGATCCGCTGATTTCGTGTTGTTTGGTTGTCATTTGGGGCCGGTACGAGCCCGGGAACCCCAGTGACTTATTTGGGGTTAATTCGGTGGAATTGCCCATTTCAATCCTTTTGTGCGTTGTTTTGACCCCTTCCAGAGTGTGGAAGGTCGGTATTGTGATTGTGGATGTTTTCCCCTTCGATCGGAATCGAACGGGGCATGGAATCGGGCGTTAGGGCTCGGTTCTGTCGGTTTTCCGCCGTGACCGGTCGACCGGGCCAAATGGGTCGGTCGACTGACAGTTGCTCGCGGACCGTGTCGGGTCCAGCCGATGGTCCAGTCGACCGGACCACCGAGGCCAGTCGATCGACCCTGTCTGGTCGACCGACCCCAGGGGCCAGGTCGACTGGAAATCAGTATTTTTCACCATTTTGAGTCCCGGTTGGTCCCGTTGAGGCTCAATGACCGACCTATGGCCTCACGAGTGTTCCGGACACCCTGTGAGTTACGTGTCCGTGTTTCTGGGGTGTCGGGAAGTGCCGTGTTTCTTTGATTAGCGCGGCCGTAGGCATGTGTGTTTCGGGCTTTATGTAGCGCTCGATTGAGTCACCGTGAGTCGGTGTGAGTGCGGTGGGGTTCCCCCGCATGTGTGTGGCCTCCCTTGAGTTCTCATCTTGAAGGGATGGTTTCGGCGGTTTATGGTCTACCTCGATATTCGTGTTGCCATGGTTTTAGACCTAGTTAAGATTTTAAGTCGGTTGGCCTTGGTGGTCCAACCTTCATGCGTTTCTTCGCTGTAGCGCGCCTTCCTTAGGCCGCTACGAGTTGTTTGTCTTAGGTCTATGTTTTAGGGCGGTTAGTGTGGCGGTTGTCTCTTGGACTGCCTAGTCCGTGTGGCGGATCTATATTAGACCGCTTTGGTGGTTTGGCTGAATAGGTCGGTTCAGTGTTGACTGGGTTTAGCGGCCTAATCCTTGACCGTGATAGTCACCTAGCGGCCCATTCTATGACCGCCAGCGTATGTTCCTTCGCTTAATTTCTGAGTGTCGTTTCCCGATGTTTTGACTTCTGATTGTCTTGGCTTGACCTCGTGGTTTGCCCGTCATCCCGTGGATGTCTTCTGACATCCTATGAGGGCTACAACCATAGTTAGGTAGCCAGGAGTGCCTTTGTATCGCTTCAGAGTCATTATTTAGGTTCTGTTCAACCCGGTGAGACCTAGTGGTTGACAAGTAACCTTGTGTGTGTCTCGACTATTCTGGATAGCTCGAGACAGTAGTTCTGGACGCCTTGAGATATTGTCTTACCTCAGTTTGTGTGTCTAGGTGCTTTGAGGGTCTTGGTGATCCCTTAGGTCTACGTATGTCGTTTTATACGGATGTGTTGTTTCTTTGACTTAGGATTAGACTGATTGGCGGCTTGTACCGCTTTGTACGACGATCTTGACTCTGAGTCGTGAGACTCAAGGATCGTTGCGTAGGTAGGTCTAGTTGCCTTATCCTAAGTCTGTCGGCAGTTGTCTTGCTGCCTCGGTGCTTCGTAGTACGTACGATAGTGCTTCCTTGCCTGTCAGTACTACATCACTCGTGTTTCAGAGTTTCTATCTCTAGTGAGCCTCCACTAGTCGTAGCCTGGTGATGCGTTACGGCGTGTCGACCCACCTGGAAGTAGTGGCGTGGCAGTTCCCAAGATACGATTTTTAGGCTAGTTGCTGTGGGCTCCCTTGCCTTGCAGTAGCGTCCTGCTGGGGTAGAAAACTAGCTAGAGGCCTGGCTCAAGGCATTGAGCCAGTGTGTGCACACGTGGTCAGGGGCGTTTTGGACGAATGCCGATGGGCGTGACCCTGACTAGTCACTCGTTACTGTAGTTCCTGTTCTGGTTACAATGTCTTTGTCTCTGCCGTGTGCTTGGCAGCGTTAGGCGAGACACTTTAGGCGCAGCATAAGACGTTAGTGGACGCAGTTGGCTGTTCTTCTAGTGAGGAGGTGCTTCCGTGTAAGGCCCCAGAATTTTTATAAATTATTTTTTGGTATATTTAATTATTTTTTAAGGAATTTTAAAGACCCAAAATAGATTAATAAATAAATATTGGATTAAATAAATCATTATAAGGACCAATTTATGTTAAGTAATTAACCTAGCCTATTTAAATAAAATCCAAAAGGGTTAAAGGACCAAGCCCATTAAGTTTGGCCCATATTCTAGAAGGTTGTTTAGCCTATTTACGTATTTTAAGGATACATACCATTTTTATGGATAATAATATAGATAATTAACAAAAGAGTTTGATTTATGTTGAACTCTGTGCACGTTAGATGTAACGGTCTATCGTGCGACCGCCACAGCCACGTAACACACCTAGACTGATGCGTTACACCCTATCAGTTCCGTGAATGGAAGAACGAGTAGAAAGATTGGAACTTTGGGATCCTATCTACAAGAGACCTAATTGGAAGAGCTTGTAAGGTTACTAGGGACTCTTAGGGATCAGGTTCTGGCAAATTAAGGACTCTAGAATCGATCTAAATCTCAAACCCTAGCCAAAACCCTATAAATAGGACCTAGTTCTGAACTGAACAACCCTTACTTTTGCTCGCGTGGAATCAAGGTAAGGAGATAGAATTTCAGGTAAGTTCTTTAGAAGATTTTGTTTAGTATACCTTAGACTAATAGTTCTCCAAATTTCATGCTAGGAGATCAAGCAACCAAGGAGATTGAAGCTTCCAAAGTTGCTGGTTTGACCATATTAACTCAGGATTTAGGGCAAAAGACTCCTAAAGATCAGGAGATTAGGACATCTAAACGAGGTAATTAGAATTCAATCCTTTAGAACTTTTTGTCCACCTTAATTTCATTTTCTTACCCTCAAAATTTCACATCATTAGGTCAAGAGGCTGAGGAGCTAGAGCAGCGTGAAGTTGCTGGAAACTCACTGGAAAGGGAGAACTAGGGCGGACTCAAATTAGAAGTTTAAAGCTCAGATAAAAGTGTAGGTTATCTCATGATTGGAAAAAACATCTTGTTAGGGATAAAAGCCCTCTGATTGTGTTTGATTTCATGCATTATAGACTATGAATTTCATGTTTTAGTGGGTTCATGCATACATACATATCCTTAGCCCTAATCAAAGATCAAAGATATTATCTTGTCAATTCACAGCAACCTATGCATCTAGATGACCTTTACCTCATTTTGTCATGATTGGGGTAGTTAAATCTTTTCAAAACATGACATGGTTTCAAATCACAGTCTTTTAATTTCTTTATACTGTTAGCAGGGACTCTGACGCATCATACATAGACCGTCACAATACTGTAACGGCCTTACGATAAGCCGTCACAACCTCTGTTGCATTTTAATTGCTCTGTTGTCTCTGACGCACCGTAACAGGAGCGTTACGCTACTGTAACGGCCCCTCGATAAACCATCACAATCACTGTGACGCACCCACTCTCGACCGTCAGGAGAATTGGAAACATAATTGGAAAATAATCAATTTTAACTTATAAATAAGCCTAGTTATCTAAGTTTTGACATGATTTCATGTCTTTAAGATCATTTACTGGTTCATGATAGAAATTGCATAATTTAGGTATCTTAAGTCATTTTAAGTTATGTTAATTTCATGTGCCAAAATTCTATAGTTTTGTATCTAAATCATGATTTTCCAAAGATGTATTGACGGAGTTTTATCATGATTTCCTATTATTACACATCCTCTCTATCAATAGAGTCATTTTCTTTAAGTACATGGCATATATTCCGGTATATGTGTTGTGTTTTTTATGGTTTTGATGATGTCAATATTCATAAGTCATTCTTTGTTAATGGTATTAATGACTTGCTGTTGTGTTTAATTAAATGAACATTTGACTTGCTGCTGTGTTTAATCAAATGAACATTTCTGATGGTGATTGCTCTGGAAAAAGCCTTGAAGCATTCTGTTCATCATGGATTAATGTCTTTGCTTCATTTGCTTTATGTGTTCATCTGTCATGGTTTATGTGTTCAGAGTCTGCACTGAACACTGGTTTATAGCATGTTCGTGAATTCAGCAAGTCTATACATTGCTTCTAGCATGCACACACACACCCAAGTCTATACATTGTTTGTTCAGCACACACACGAAGTCAGTACAGCAAGTTCTTCATAGAAGTATGTACATGCATTAACTGTGAGCATGGCATAGTCTATACATTGTTATATGCAGAGTCTATACATTCATTTGGCATGTCTATACATCGCCCTAGGTTACATTATCAAGTCTATACATCCAACCGTCTTACTTAGCGTCTTTGTGCATGTCACACACTCGCAAGTCTGCACATTGTGGCACGCAGAGTCTGCACAACGCTTTGTCAGCAAGTTTGCACATTGCTATAGCACGCAGCAGAGTCTAGACAGTCATGAGTAAGTCTATACAACATCTTATACTGTGTCTCAGTCAAGTCTGTACATCGTGCATCTATTGATTCGAAGTCCATACATTGCCTTGCTTAATGCAAAGTCTGTACATCGGACTAAGTCTGCATCGGCTGAGTCTATACATCGTTCGTCTCACTTAGCGTCTTCTCGCTTTCACGCTAAGTCCATACATTACATTTGGGCATCAAAGTCTTTACACGCTGTCAAAGTCTATACAGCCTGTGCACGCATTCAAGTCCATACATTGTCTCGCACAGTTCATCCTAAGTCTGAACATTGTCTTTGCTGCACGCATGACTAAGTATGTACATAGTCTGCACGTCAAGTCTGTACAGCCCGTGCTTGCAAGACCAAGTCTGTACATCATCTGCTGCATGCATTATTTCAAGTGTGTACAGTCAGTGCATTCCTTGATATCAAGTCTATACATTGCATGCTACAAAGTCTGCACATCCCGTTTGCACTAAGTCTGTACATTATCTGTGCATTCACTTGTCTGGTTGCAAGAGACACTAAGTCTGTACATGGTCTTGGCATATGCATTCATAAAGTCTATACATCCATCAGTTGATAGTTGGCCAAGTCTATACATTGTAAGACCAAGTCTATACAACCTTGTGCATGCATCGTCTCATGCATCATCTCTCTCGAAGTCTGTATAATGTTGGTCTACAGTGCATCATCTCTTAAAGTCTGTACATTGTCCAGCGTCTCACTCAGCGTCTAAGTGAGTGTGAACATTGCATTGCTAAGTCTATACAATGCATCGTCTCATGCATCGTCTCATGCAGCGTCTCTATGTGCATGTAGTGCCCCAGAATTTATTTGATAATTTTATGGCATTATTAGCAATTAAAGGGACTAATTTGAAGTTATAAATCAATATAAGGCCAAATGGTGTTAATCAATTAACCCAACTCACTTAATTAAAGTCTAAAGGGTTTTTAAACCATGCCCATTAAGTTGGCCATATTCTAGAAGGTATTTAAGCCTATTCTCAGATTTTTAAAGATATACACCACTTAATAAGATAAGTTAATGGATAATTATCAAAAGAGTTTTAATTTATTTGAACTCTGTCCACGACGAATATAACGGTCTACAGCCCGACCGTCACATACTTGTAACACGTGGGAGATAGACCGTTACACTATGTGTACTCCGTGAGTTGAAGAGTTTGAGGCATGTTGAACACTGGAAACAAGATATGTAACAGTCTATCGTGAGACCGTCACATATCTTTAACGCACGAGATGACGACCATTACAAACTGTTAGTTCCGTAAAAGAAAGAACAAGTAGAAAGATCAGAATTTGATGATCTTATCCACTAAGGATCGACTTGGGAAGGCTTGTAATATTGCTAAGGACTCTTAGAGATTAGGATTTGATGAAATAAGGACTCTAACCTCGATCTAATCCTCAAACCCTAGTCTAAACTCTATAAATAGGGCATAGTTCTGAACTGTACGACCCTTACTTTTTGGGCATAAGGAAGTAAGGTAAGGAGTCATTATCTCAGGTAAGTTCTTTAGAATAATTTATTCATAATACTTTATACTAACTCCCCTCCGAATTTCACATCTTTAGGTCAAGAGGTCGTGGAGTCAGAGCCCAAGGAAGTTGCTGGAAAAGTCACAAGAGAAGGAGGAGATCTAGGGCAAGGTTCTCTACCAAATTCAGGAACTAAAGTCTAAGTAAGAGGTAGGTTATCTCATGAACGGTAAAAACAACCTGATAGGACTAAGAGCCTCTATTTTGATTGGATTTCATGCATGCTAGATCATCAATTTCATGTTTTATTGGTTCTATGCATATCATGCTTCCCTTAGCCCTAACTAAAGATTAAAGACTTGACTATCCATCTATTCATCAATACCCATGCATATAGACAACATTTACTTTGTTAACATATCTAGAAACTCATGATGTTTTGATAAAAGACATGATGTGAGTTGATCTCTTAGCTTCTATAGTTGTTTCCTATTAGCAGAGACTGTAACGCATCACAGAAGGACCGTCACTTCCATGTAACGGTCCCACGACAGACCGTTATACTCCGTGATTGGGTTTGGGTTTCACGGTTGATTATAACGCGCTTGGACAGATGCGTTACATTCATGTAACGGCTGGGTCCTGACCGTCACAATCACAGTGACGCCCCATCTCCAGACCGTTATACTCTGTGTTCTGTCAACCCCAAGACAGAATATAACCTGCCAATATTATTATTGTTAAAGCCTAGTTACCTAAGTTTTAACCTGATAATGTGATTTTAAGGTTATTTGATCATTCAGGATAGGTATTGCATGTTTTGTGGTCTCACTTTTATTGAGTTATGTTAATTTTTGAAGCAAAATTATATAGTTTTGTATTACAAAGAATGACTTTTTAACATTATATTGACGGAGTTTTCATCATGATTTCACATTGATTATACATATCTCTCTCTGTCAATAGAGTCAATTCCATAAGTACATGGCACATATTCCGGTATGTTGTCATTAGTTCACACTTTGCACTATAGGAACATAATCTTGGACATGAGGACCTCTCTATTGGATATTCCTTCCAATGGATTAGGAAATCATTATTTCAAGGCTTCCGTAATTCTCCGCGAGCCTGGGATTCCCACTAGGACGCCGAGTTGGTTGTACCATTAAAGCCCAATAAATAGAATGCACTATCATGATTTCTGATTCTTGAAATGTAACGGCCTTGAACTGGACCGTCAGGCTCACGTAACGGCCCAGTGCCAGACCGTCACATTCCTTTGAGTCTATTTTTATCTTTCTAGACTCTGATCATTTTAACGGCCCATTAGTGGCGCGTTACATAGTGTAACGGCCCAATTAACGACCGTTACATAGCTTGTTTATGTTAACCCAAGGTCTGACCAAGGGTTGGTATTCCAATGATTCTAGACAAACCTTGATGATCTAGAACTTGTCATATTGCTTAAATTGATCTAAATGAAATGGAAGTTAAGGAAAATACCGTTATGCTGTCGATTTATTTCTATGAGCATGACATTGTTTAAAGTCTATTTCTTGACTCCTACATTCTTATGTTGAAGCATTCATTCATTGATTTTAGTTATCATGGAATTATTGGAAGTGCTATATTCTTGGCCATACTTTACTGTTATACTGCGTGGAAGTAGCTTAATTTATAACTGAAGATGCGATCGAGCACTGATTGTGTTCAAGGGCTCTATGCTAGTCCCCTCGGCTGATTGTCGGAAACATACTATTTTATAAACCATGGGGTATGATGCTACTGGCGTCGCATTGCGCTGGGAGTACTATTTCTATAAATAAGTGAAGATCCACGACACGACATGACATTCTTGCTTGATATTCCATAGAAATTCATGAAGCACTTGCTCATAAGCATAAGATGCTAAAGTGAGGAATATGTGGCTTGCTAGTACATTCTCGATATATTCTTGTTCATGAAAGGCCAATATCATGTTCTTGTCCTATTATTACTAGTTCATTCTTGTTCTCATTCCATCTTATATGATAGTCTTGTTACTTTGATTTAATCGCATGATCATCGCATTGCATGATTTTACCTTATTTATTTAGAGCGAAAATGTTAATCACTTTAATAGTGCCTTCATGTTGATGCGAAGATACATACTGGGCAAGTGTGCTCATTACCTATTTCTAATCTTTTTCAGGAAATGAAAGTGAGTCGAGTTCGGATTTGGATTATTCAAGTAGCGAATTGAGTGCGATTAAAGATGAGCGAAGACTTAGGAAGTCTATAATGTCTAGATTGAGTCAATATAATTTTCCTATTTCTTGAGTCTAGTAGAATGAAAATCAAATTAGTGATTGTATCTTTGAATATTGAGCATTATGATATGAAGTTGAAGTTGATTAAATCTTGTGCAATTGCATTTACTTGTGTGATTGTCTCACGCTCTGATTGATTCTTGCTTGCAAGAGGCTTACTATGCCGGCTGTTCGCGCTCCCCGAGTGAGACTTCCGCTGTAATAAAGGCTCGGGGCGTGATAGTTAAGTTGGTATCAGAGCCTAAGTCTCAGGACTTAGGGAAAAGAGTCATGTCATAGGATAAGTGTAAGGTTAAGGACCCCTACCTGTGAACTAAGGAAGAAATTCCGTACCCATGTGAGAATTGGGTAGAGCCCGAGATAAGATAATTAATTAGCTTTAAGATTTGGTTTCATGAGAAATAACGAGTGTTATTTTTCTCTCTCAGGTACCTTATTATTTTTATCATGGCTCATCGTGTAGATTGGGACGGTATGCAACAAACTGTTGCCGGCCTCACCCAGGCACTGCAGACTATAGCACAAGGTGGTGCTGGGGCAAGGGCAGGAGATCTTCATCGCAACTTCCGGAGTCTAAATCCTCCGCGTTTCTATGGATCTTCCAATCCCGATGAGGCAGAAAATTGGATCGATGAGATGAATAGGATATTCGATGTTATACAGTGTACTGATCAGGAGAAAGTCCGTCTAGCAACGTTTCAGTTAAATAAGGACGCCCGTACTTGGTGGAAATCGGTTCCGGCACCTCCGGCCGATGCGCCACATACATGGAATGCTTTTCTCACTTTATTTCGTGCCAAGTATTTCTCCGAACATGTGAAGGAAAGGAAGGCTATGGAGTTTGCCTCCCTTCGTCAAGGGATGATGTCAGTTGCAGAGTATGAATTGCAGTTTTCAAGACTAGCACCATATGCACCACACCTTATCAGCACAGAATTATTAAAAGCAAATCGATTCATGGACGGGTTACGGCCCGGTTTCATTCAGCAACTGGGGACACAGAATATCCGCACTTATGCGGAGATGGTTCAAAGGGCATATTTATGCGAGAGGACCTTAGAGAAGGTCGAAAGGTTGAAAGGAAAGGGAGAAGAATCTAGCCGACGATCAGATCGACATTATAAGAAAGAGAAGTTTAGCATCACGGAACCATACAAAAGCCGTAATAACAAGAAAAGATCAAGGAACGGGAATGGTGGAAGTTCCCAAAAGAGTAATAAAAAGGTGAAGGAAGAGAAGGAGCAAGTCGCCTCGGCGTGCACATTCTGTGAGAAATTTGGCCACTCGGCTGAAGAATGCTAGAAGCGCCTAGGTGCTTGTTTGCACTGTGGAAGTAGGGAGCATCGTGTGCCAGATTGCCCCTTATGAAAGATCAATCAAATAACGGAGGACGTAGGAGGCAGGCTCGCCTCAATGCAGTTATAGATGAAGAAGAAGCGCCCAGGGATCAAAATGAAGGGCTCATGGAAGGTACTCTTCAAATTTGTTCTTGTCCTGCATTCGTGCTATTCAATACTGGTGCTTCTCATTCTTTTATCTCCACCACTTTTGCAAACACCTTACCAACTGCATCAGTTCCCCTACCTTCAGATCTTGCTATTACTACACCTTTAAGATATGGAACTAAGCTTACCAAGTATTATCCCGATTGTGAGGTGGTAGTAGAAGGACACGATCTCCCCGCAAACTTAGTATGCCTTGATATGAAAGGTTATGATGCCATTTTAGGGGTAGATTGGCTTGTAGACCATGATGCTTACATCAACTGCCGAAATAGAATTATATCTTTCCGAAAGCCCGGTCTTCCAAGATTTTCTTTTCTTGGCATCAAATACAAGAAGCATCCTACCATTATATCTTCTCTTCACGCCTGCAAACTTATCTCGAAAGGATGTGAAGTTTTTCTTGCTTCAGTCATTGTCATAGAATCTAAGGAAATTATCATAGCAAACATTCCTATTGCAAATGAATTCCCTGACGTGTTCCCATCCGAACTACCTAGTTTACCGCCCGAGAGGGAAGTAAACTTTACTATTGAACTCATTCCAAGTGCAGCACCTGTTTCTATAGCCCCTTATAGGATGTCTCCTACGGAACTTAAGGAACTAAAGAAGCAATTACAGGAACTTCTAGACAAGAGTTTCATTAGACCTAGCACATCCCCTTGGGGTGGGCCTGTTCTATTTGTCAAGAAGAAGGATGGTTCTCTCAGATTATGCATCGATTACCGGCGACTGAATCAGCTTACAATCAAAAATAAATATCCATTGCCGCGTATTGATGAGCTCTTCGATCAGCTTTCGGGAGCTGAGTACTTTTCTAAGATTGACCTAAGATCAGGTTATCATCAGCTTAGAATCAAAGAAGAGGACATTTATAAATCGGCTTTTCGAAGTCGTTATGGCCACTAAGAATTCGTGGTGATGCCGTTCGGTTTAACTAATGCCCCAGCAGCATTTATGTAACTTATGAACAGTGTCTTCCAGCCATATTTAGACCAATTCATCGTCGTCTTCATTGATGATATCCTGATATGCTCCAAGACAAAAGAAGAACATGAAGAACATCTAATGATAGCTTTGCAAACACTTAGAGAACACAAGCTATATGCCAAACTCAATAAATGTGAATTCTGGATCAAGGAAGTCTCATTCCTAGGCCACATTATTTCAAAAGAAGGTATTGCTGTGGATCCTTCTAAGGTAGAAGCTGTCAGAGATTGGAGCCGACCAACGACTGTATCTGAAGTCAGAAGCTTTTTGGGTCTAGCAGGTTATTATAGAAGATTCATAAAGGACTTCTCAAAGATCGCGGTTCCTTTAACTAGACTTACTAGAAAAGAAAATCCTTTTATCTGGTCGAAGGACAGTGAAAAGAGTTTTCAAAGTCTTAAGAATCATCTTACAACAGCCCCTGTTTTGTCGCTACCAATAGAGGGTGCTGGATTTGAAGTATATACGGATGCATATGGAATTAGCTTAGGGTGTGTCCTTATGCAAGATGGAAAGGTGATTTGCTATTCTTCAAGACAATTGAAACGTCACGAAGAAAATTATCCTGTACATGATTTGGAATTAGCAGCAGTTATTTTCGCCTTGAAAATTTGGCGTCATTATCTTTATGGAGAAAAGTTCACGATCTACACAGACCACAAGAGCTTGAAATATTTATTTTCTCAAAAAGAGCTTAATATGAGGCAAAGGAGGTGGTTAGAACATCTCAAGGACTTTGATTTTGCTATTCAATATCATCCTGGCAAGGCGAATGATGTAGCAGATGCACTTAGCAGAAAACCAATTGGTATGTTATCAAGTCTAATGATTAGTGTGACTAACCTTATTCCTCAATTTGCCTTGTTGAATTTAGAGGTTGATATTAAGGAAGAAGATTGCTTCATAGCTAATATCCGAGCTCAACCTACATTGATAGAGGATTTTGCCAAGTTACAAGAGGATGATCCAATTTTACTGGAAATTATGGCCAGTATTGAACAAAGACCGGATTTTTCTATTTCTAATGATGGAAGATTGCTATTCAAGGGCCGAATGTGTATACCGGATCATGAGGATACAAAGAAATTGATCTTAGAAGAAGCACATAAATCAAAGTACTCCATCCATCCAGGAGGTACCAAGATGTATCAAGATCTCAAAAGAAACTTCTGGTGGCCCAAAATCATGAGGGAAGTAGCTGATTTTGTATCTCGTTGTCTTACATGCCAACAAGTGAAGGCGGAACATTTCAGACCTGCAGGAAAATTACATCCCTTAAATATTCCCGAATGGAAATGGGAAAGTATAGGAATGGATTTCATTATGGGATTACCTAAGACAAGAGGTGGACATGATGGAATATGGGTAATCATAGACCGATTGACTAAATCTGCACATTTCATATCAATAAAAAGTCGATGGTCTGTGGATATTCTAGCAGCATTATACATCAAAGAAATTGTTAAACTACATGGTATCCCTATCTCTATTATATCAGATAGAGATCCACGTTTTACATCACAATTCTGGAAAAGTTTACAACATTCACTGGGGACTAGATTGAATTTTAGCACAGCTTTTCATCCACAAACTGATGGTCAGACAGAAAGGACTAATCAGGTGGTAGAAGATATGCTCAGGGCTTGTGTCATTGATTTTGGAGGAAGTTGGCATGATCACTTGCCTCTGGTAGAATTTGCATATAACAATAGTTATCAAGCAAGCATACAAATGGCACCTTTTGAAGCTCTATATGGGAAAAGTTGTCGATCACCAATATGTTGGAATGAAATAGGGGAAAGGTAATTTCTAGGCCCCGACCTTATCAGAGATTCTACAGAGAAAATAAAGCTCATCTAGGAAAGAATGAAAATGGCACAAGATAGGCAAAAGTCTTATGCTGACAATCGAAGACGTGACTTGGAGTTTCAGGTAGGAGATCATGTGTATTTGAAGGTTTCTCCAGGTCGTGGTATTCGAAGATTTGGCATCAAAGGAAAGCTAACTCCAAGGTTCATTGGCCCATTTGAAATTCTTGAAAGGGTCGGTGAAGTGGCTTATAGATTGGCCTTACCTCCACAGTTAGCAGGAGTTCATGACGTATTTCACGTCTCTATGCTGAAAAGTACGTATATGATCCAGACCACATTATCTGTGGTGACCCGGATTCCGGATACCTGGTGCACCCGGTAGGACTACCGGATACACGTGGTACCGCATGGGACCCGCGAGGCCTCCCAAGCGCGGGAAAGCGCCGAAGGGAAAAAGGACTATCGTGTAGTACATTGAACTGACAGATATGACAGCAAGCAATTAAATTTCATTAGAATAGTTTGCTAAAGTAGCAGAAATAAAATTACATTTTCATTAATAATTCAAATTTTACAATTATACACCAGAGTCTAGTCCAAAGGAAAGACAAAAAGTACAGTCTGACTGAAAAGGATGTACACAGAAGTCGGGGGAAGCCCGACGCAGGTACAGTTGGCAGCAACTAGCAGACGCGCACCTCCAGGAACAGCAGAGGCAGAAGGCGAAACCCACCTAAAAAGTAGGGGTGAGCCTCTAAACAGAAACTCAATAGGGGTCACGCGGATCCCCACTGGAAAACGCACAGTACAACGGAAGCAACACTAACAACAAGTGTAGCAAAGCAGGAAAAGCTACACTACAAAGCTGTAAACAGAACAGGGACAGCAGGAGTAGGGACAGGCAACGAGCAAGGGGAGCTCAACCAAAAGAAAGAGCGAGGCCGCAAAACCCGAAACACGGCCACCGAGGAGAACTCGGCACTCTAAGCTACTCCAAAAGGCAACAGACGGTCAACCCTAAACTCACACGGTAGGGTACACCAGTCCGTCGGCCAACACCAAAGAAGAAGGCAAAAACCAACAATGTAGACAAAAAGGTCTAGAAAAGACCCAGACACACGACAACCAAACACGAGTAGAAACGTCGTGCACACAGCCTCACGCATGACCAGAACGTCGCGCACACTACAGGACACCGACCTCGAGTACAACCACGAGAGGGCCACTCGCAAAGGTCGCAACGCACGAGAAACATCGAGAGTCACTGGTCAAGTGATAGGAGTACCCTCACACTAGAAGAACAGCCAGATGCGTCCACTGACGTCTTACACTGCGCCTCAAGTGTCACGTCTACCAGACCGTGTGCAGCACGGAGGAGACTAGACACACTAAGAACCAGGTCCAAGGAACAACAACGTTCCAAGGAAGAACGGCAACTACGGACATAGGACCGCAGTACCAAGCTGCGAGTGACTAGTCAGGGTCACGCCCGTCGACGCAAGTCCTCAGTCCCTGACAACGTGTGCACACACTGACCACTACCTAGGCCAGGCCTCTAGCTAGTATTCCCCTCGGTAGGACGCTACCATTGGCCGGGGCCCACGGAACTAGCTTAAAAACCGTGTAACGGGAAACTGCCCGTCCACCACTCCGGGTGGGTGACGTACTAAAAAGCCTACGCCACAGGCTACGACTAGTGGAGGTTCACAAGGCACGGACTCCAAAACACAAGTGCTAAAGTACAGACAGTCTACTGAAGCCCTGTCACACGTACTACGAAGCACCACTGGCAGTACAACCACCACCGACAGACTCAGGACTAGGCAACTAGACCTACCACGTAACGATCCCGAGTCGAACGACTCAAAAGGCAAGATCATCACAAACAGCGGAACAAGCCGCCAATCGGTCTAATCCTAAGCCACAAGAAACGACACTCCGCAGGAAATAACTCACGGAGACCTGAGGGAAAACACCGAAAACCCTCAGCACAACTGGACACGCGAACCGAGATAAGGCAACACCCCGAGGCATCTAGAACCAGTGTCTAGGGCCAGACAGAACCGCCAAGACACGCACACACTAGGTCACACGTCAACCCCTAGGTCACACCGGGTTGACCAGAACCTAAAAACAAAGCTCAAAAAGTAGGAAGGAGAATCCTACCTCCAGCAAGAAGACTCCTGGCCACCTTACAACGTAGTCTTAGCCCTCATAGGACGTCAGAAGACATCCACGGGACAACGGACAGACCACAAGGACAAGCCAAGACAAGCCGAAACCGAAGGAACGGAAAACGGAGCACAAGGCATGTAATGCGCCACCCCTAGACCGCTACAAGCATATGACGGTCTAGACCTGGGCCGTTACACACAAAGTGACGGTCAGGCGACAAGCCATCACACACGCCGCCCTATCCAACTCTAAACACAGAAAACAACATGTAACGGCCAGCACCGGGCGCGTTACACACACCTGACGCGCCAGACCGGGGCCGTCAGGGCCAACAACCCTCAAAACACAAAACACACGAAGCAAGTAACGCGCTAGATGGGGCGCGTTACAACGAACTAACGCATGGGAGCGAGCGCGTTACAGCCACCTGACGCACAAGACCAGGCGCGTTAGGGCCAACACGCCCACAACCAAAAGCACAAATCACGGCTGAGAGGCATGTAACGGCCAACACAGGGCGCGTTACAAACGCCTGACGCACGGGTCCCCACCGTTACATCCAATGGCGCAACCACCCCACTCAGCCAAAACAGCAAGTAACGGTCCAGAGAGGACGCGTTACACAGGCCTAACGCACAGGGTAGGGGCCGTTACAAACAGAACAGCACGCAGCCACCCTAACTCGGCCAAAATAGAGTGTGACGGCCAGGGGCAGGCACGTTACACTCACCCAACGCATAGGGGCACCACCGTCAGAGGCACCGCCTCTAATGGTCAACATCGGTCAAATGGAATGTAACGGCCTGGGGCAGGCGTGCTACATCCATCTAACGCGATGGGTCAAGCGCGTTAGAGGAACCGACTTAACCCCAAAACAAAACGACAAAATGAATGTAACGCCCCAGCCTAGGCGCATTACATGGGTGTGACGCGCCACCCCAGGGCCGTCACGCACCCAGAAGCCAGAAAGCTCAAAAATGCCAAACGAAGTGGCGGTCTATCGTAGGGCCGTCAGAGCCAAGTAACGGCCACTGAAACGACCGCTACATCGGTCACGGCGGGAAAACAGAGGAACGGCCAAATCGGCCCGTTCCACGCCCCATTCACGCCGAAACGCAGGGGAAACAAACCCAAACGATGACAAACAACACTAGGGGGCTAAAAACCCCACATGCACGCTCAAAAATACAAGATCCGGGCGATTCCAATGAATCCACCCAAAATGGGTCACCGAGGTTCCCGGACTCCTACCGGCCTCGAATGAACACCAATCAACACGAAATCAACGTGGATGGGATCCTAACATCCCTGCAGTCAGTTTAAAACTAACTACACTGTAAACGGTCGTCATTTTCCGACAAACCCTACAAACCACGAAAATCAACGTTTAGGCAAAACAAGCCCAAACTCAACTGTTTCCTTGCCGAATGACGTGCAATGGCAGGGAAAACGGAGAGGAAGAAGTGAGGATCAGTCACCCTACCTCCACCGAAGAAACCGAGCCCCGAAAGGACTAAACCACGCCGAAAACCACTGGCGAGCTCGAACATCGGCTTTGAATCCACCGTTCGGGATCGCGCCAGAATCGATCCGATCCTCGCCTCATCGCGCACCCAGGCAGCTCCACCACGTCCCCAGCACACGCCCCTAGGCACCCCCGTCTGCAGCCGGAACCGAGGAGGTGAAACGAGAGAGAACGGAAGAGAGAGAGACGGCGGCGGCGAATGAGAAGAGAGGAGAGAGAAAAGGAAAGAAAAAGAAAAGAAATTAGGAAATTTTCCTAATTTTTGAAAATTCTAAAAATGCGCCGAAAATGCACAAATTCAAAAAAATACGCAAAAATAGTCGAAACGACCGGCTCGAAGAGTACATCGTCGCTGTAGCATCCACGAGTTTGAGAATTGACAAACAAACTCACCGTAGAGTTCCGTAACTAGTACGAGAGAAAAACCCACACGGCTCGTAAAGCTCAACTCGGAAGCCACCAAAGCGAACCGAAACTCACCGAAACTAATCCAAAAGATCCAATGAAGATCCAGCAAGACCTACCAAGGATCCAGGGCATTACATTATCACTTATGACAATATAGAGATTCAGAAAGACTTGACATACGAGCAAACACCGATCAAAATTCTGGATCGGGAAGTGCGTCAATTAAGAAATAAAGTTATTCCCATGGTCAAGATCCGATGGAAGAAAACATGGCCATATGAAGCAACATGGGAAACCGAAATGGCTATGCAGAAAAGATTCCCAGAATTATTCAACTGTAAGTAGACTCTCCACAATCCATGAATTGAATTTGGGGACCAAATTCTTTTAAGTGGGGGAGGGTGTAGTGTCCCAGAATTTATTTGATAATTTTATGGCATTATTAGCAATTAAAGGAACTAATTTGAAGTTATAAATCAATATAAGGCCAAATGGTATTAATCAATTAACCTAACTCACTTAATTAAAGTCTAAAGGGTTTTTAAACCAGGCCCATTAAGTTGGCTATATTCTAGAAGATATTTAAGCCTATTCTCAGATTTTTAAAGATAAACATCACTTAATAAGATAAGTTAATGGATAATTATCAAAAGAGTTTTAATTTATTTGAACTCTGTCCACGACGAATATAACGGTCTACAGCCCGACCGTCACATACTTGTAATGCGTGGGAGATAGACCGTTACACTATGTGTACTCCGTGAGTTGAAGAGTTTGAGGCATGTTGAACTCTGGAAACAAGATATGTAACGGTCTATCGTGAGACCGTCACATATCTCTAACGCACGAGATGACGACCGTTACATACTGTTAGTTCCATAAAAGAAAGAACAAGTAGAAAGATCAGAATTTGATGATCTTATCCACTAAGGATCGACTTGGGAAGGCTTGTAATATTGCTAAGGACTATTAGAGATTAGGATTTGATGAAATAAGGACTCTAAACTCGATCTAATCCTCAAACCCTAGTCTAAACTCTATAAATAGGGCATAGTTCTGAACTGTGCGACCCTTACTTTTTGGGCATAAGGAAGCAAGGTAAGGAGTCATTATCTCAGGTAAGTTTTTTAGAATAATTTGTTCACAATACTTTAGACTAACTCCCCTCCGAATTTCACATCTTTAGGTCAAGAGGTCGTGGAGTGAGAGCCCAAGGAAGTTGCTGAAAAAGTCACAAGAGAAGGAGGAGATCTAGGGCAAGGTTCTCTACCAAATTCAGGAACTGCAGTCTAAGTAAGCGGTAGGTTATCTCATGAACGGAAAAAACAACTTGATAGGACTAAGAGCCTCTGTTTTGATTGAATTTCATGCATGCTAGATCATCAATTTCATGTTTTATTGGTTCTATGCATATCATGCTTCCCTTAGCCCTAACTAAAGATTAAAGACTTGACTATCCATCTATTCATCAATACCCATGCATATAGACAACCTTTACTTTGTTAACATATCTAGAAACTCATGATGTTTTGATAAAAGACATGATGTGAGTTGATCTCTTAGCTTCTATAGTTGTTTTCTGTTAGCAGAGACTGTAACGCATCACAGAAGGACCGTCACTTCCATGTAATGGCCCCACGACAGACCGTTATACTCCCTGATTGGGTTTGGGTTTCACGGTTGATTATAACGCGCTTGGACAGACGCGTTACATTCATGTAACGGCTGGGTCCTGACCGTCACAATCACAGTGACGCCCCATCTCCAGACCGTTATACTCTGTGTTCTGTCAACCCCAAGACAGAATATAACCTGTCGATATTATTAATGTTAAAGCCTATTTACCTAAGTTTTAACATGATCATGTGATTTTAAGGTTATTTGATCATTCATGATAGGTATTGCATGTTTTGTGGTCTCACTTTTATTGAGTTATGTTAATTTTTGAAGCCAAATTATATAGTTTTGTATTATAAAGAATGACTTTTTAACATTGTATTGACGGAATTTTCATCATGATTTCATTGATTATACATATCTCTCTCTGTCAATAGAGTCAATTCCATAAGTACATGGCACATATTCCGGTATGTTGTCATTAGTTCACACTTTGCACTATAGGAACACAATCTTGGACATGATGACCTCTCTATTGGATATTCCTTCCAATGGACTAGGAAATCATTGTTTCAAGGCCTCCGTAATTCTCCGCGAGCCTGGGATTCTCACTAGGACGCCGAGTTGGTTGTACCATTAAAGCCCAATAAATAGAATGCACTATCATGGTTTCTGATTCTTGAAATGTAACGGCCTTGAACTGGACCGTCAGGCTCACGTAACGGCCCAGTGCCAGACCGTCACATTCCTCTGAGTCTATTTTTATCTTTCTAGACTCTGATCATTTTAACGGCCCATTAGTGGCGCGTTACATAGTGTAACGGCCCAGTTAACGACCGTTACATAGCTTGTTTATGTTAACCCAAGGTTTGACCAAGGGTTGGTATTCCAATGATTCTAGCCAAACCTTGATGATCTAGAACTTGTCATATTGCTTAAATTGATCAAAATGAAATGGAAGTTAAGGAAAATACCGTTATGTTGTCGATTTATTTCTATGAGCATGACATTGTTTAAAGTCTATTTCTTGACTCCTACATTCTTATGTTGAAGCATTCATTCATTGATTTTAGTTATCATGGAATTATTGGAAGTGCTATATTCTTGGCCATACTTTACTGTTATACTACGTGGAAGTAGCTTAATTTATAACTGAAGATGCGATCGAGCACTGATTGTGTTCAAGGGCTCTATGCTAGTCCCCTCGGCTGATTGTCGGAAACGTACTATTTTATAAACCATGGGGTATGATGCTACTGGCGTCGCATTGCGCTGGGAGTACTATTTCTATAAATAAGTGAAGATCCACGACACGACATGACATTCTTGCTTGATATTCCACAGAAATTCATGAAGCACTTGCTCATAAGCATAAGATGCTAAAGTGAGGAATATGTGGCTTGCTAGTACATTCTCGATATATTCTTGTTCATGAAAGGCCAATATCATGTTCTTGTCCTATTCTTACTAGTTCATTCTTGTTCTCATTCCATCTTATATGATAGTCTTGTTACTTTGATTTAATCGCATGATCATCGCATTGCATGATTTTACCTTATTTATTTAGAGTGAAAATGTTAATCACTTTAATAGTGCCTTCATGTTGATGCGAAGATACCTACTAGGCAAGTGTGCTCATTACCTATTTCTAATCTTTTTCAGGAAATGAAAGTGAGTCGGGTTCGGATTTGGATTATTCAAGTAGCAGATTCGAGAGCGATTAAAGATGAGCGAAGACTTAGGAAGTCCATAATGTCTAGATTGAGTCAATGTAATTTTCCTATTTCTTGAGTCTAGTAGAATGAAAATCAAATTAGTGATTGTATCTTTGAATATTGAGCATTATGATATGAAGTTGAAGTTGATTAAATCTTGTGCAATTGCATTTACTTGTGTGATTGTCTCGCGCTCTGATTGATTCTTGCTTGCAAGAGGCTTACCATGCCGGCTGTTCACGCTCCCCGAGCGAGTCTTCCGCTGTAATAAAGGCTCGGGGCGTGACAGTGCAAGTCTATACATTGTCTAGCTTGGCATCACACAAAGTCTATACATCGCTGCATCACTCACGTACAAAGTCTATACACTGGTGTCGTCGTCTGCATGATCAAGTCTATACAGACTTAGAGAAAGCTTAACAAGTCTGTACACTCGTCCATTGCTTCACTCGACCAACTCTGTACAGCCATGCACTGCCTTGCTTGCATGAATGAAGCCTGTATAGGGTCTTACTGACTTTAGATGATATTGTCTTCTACTGATTATCTGACAGGACTACTGGATGAGGGAATTAAGATTGGCACGTGATCCGAGGTGTACTCTGGACAAAGAGGGCACAAGCCCTACACACACCCTAGCTGCTACTGATATAAATAGAAGCGATCGAGCAAGAGAGATAAAGTGAGAAGAGATCGAGACAGAAGGAGAGAGCAGCAGAGAGTGATAGAAGAAGAGAGCAGCAGAGAGGCAGCGATGGGGGCATCTCTTGCCCCTCCGCATTTTTATGGGCTCGGATTGTTCGTCGGCAAGCGCCATTGTGTTAGTCATGTGTTTCTAAGTGTAGTCATGTAATTTTCATATTTTCTTTGAGTCATAAACTATGTAATTTTCCATTTATTTGAGTAATGTACCTAGGTTAGTGAGTCATTTTCCTAAGTTAGTTGTCATATGGTTGGTTTGATAGGCTAATGGGCCCAACTAATGGGCTAGGCCCAGGGGCGCCCCTCCCTTGGACTGCTTTGGTCATTTACTTGTTTGTCAGGGCTATTTTGATCTTAGGAAAAGTATGGAGTCTATAAATAGTCCCTCCCCTCTCTCATTTGTAACAACCTTTTATGATCAATTTAAATCAAGTGAGTTCTAGTGTCATATTGGAGTGGATTCTCCAAACCTCTCTCTCTCTCTCTATTGGGGTGGATTCCCCTTCTCTCTCTATCTCACTTCTCTCTCTTCTCTCTCTCTCTTCAAGGAGGAGGGTGCCCCTTTCTCTCTCCTCCCCTCCCCCTCTCTCCTCCACATCATCAACCCTTCCCCTCCCCTCATTACTCATCCTCCCAACTACCCCAACCCTCATTACTTCACCCCTAGTCCCAAGAGACCATCAACCAATCCATACTCCACCACCCAACCACCAACTACCCAATCCCCTTCCCTAGGCACCCTCTCATCTCCCAAGGGAGAATTCCCCACTCCCCAAGCACCCCTTCCCTTCCCCAATACAACCATTCCCATCCCCAAAGCCCCATTAACCACATTGGTCCATTTTCAAACTTTGGAGAGAGAACTCTCCTTCCCTCTCCCCCACCCATCCCAAATTCGCAGCTCCTCTCTCACCCACTGCAAACACCACCTTCCAAACCCCATTCTCCTCCATCCACACCTTGGAACACCCCCTCCTAGACCCCCTCACAGCCAGGGCTCTCCCCACACTCATCCACCCCCACTTCCCCTCCCATATACCCCATTTCCCCCCATCATCTTCAACCTACAGTTTTCAGTTCGCAGGCAGCAGAGGAGTGCCCAGTTGCAGAGGCTACCACGTCTTCACCTGGAAGCTTCATGATGAGGACATCACCAGCAATCCCCTTTGTTCGAGGATCCCGATGCTCGCCAACTATGCCACATCTTGTTCGCCACTATATTTCGAGTCATATGATGTAATTTTCATTTTTTCTATCATGTACTTTTCCTTTTATTTGAGTCCAATACCTAGGTTAGGTAGCTATTTACCTAAGTCTAGAGTCATTATGTTGGTTAATGGGCCCAATTATATGGGCTAGGCCCAGGGGCGCCCCCTTCCCCTTGGTTAAGTGTTAGTAGTCCAAAAGTCAAGGACTTATGTGAAAATGTGGGATTCCTATAAATAGGACCCCAATCCCTCATTTGGAAGCTAATGAAGTATTGATAAAAAGTTTGCCACAAGGATTTGTGCATCTCTCTCTCTCTCTCTCTAAAGGGGTGGATTCCCCTCTCTCTCTCTCTCTCCCTCTCCCTCTCTCTCTAAAGGGGGCGGCCCCCTCTCTCTCTCCTCCTCTCTCTCTCTCCCTTGGGCGACCTTGCCCCTTCACCTCCCTCCCTTGCCACATCACCCTCCACCTCAGCCTCCCACCCTTTCACCTCCCCAAGACCCATTACTCCCCATTAGTGCCTCCACTTCCCAAGCAACCCTTCCCCTTCCCCATACAACCTTTCACCTTCCCAAGGGAGAATCCCTTCTCCTAGGCACCCCTTCCCCTCCCCAAGGCAACCCCTACCCATTCCCTAGACCACCATTAAACCCTCCATTAACCCACCACTCCAAATCCAAAGGCAACCCTCCCCATCCCCTTGGCCATTTGCGCACCCACCTCCCACCATCTCCCATTGGCTTTGGCCGACCACCCCTCCCCAAGCCCACTTGCGCCCCCTCACCCTACCTCCACCAAGAGAGACCGCCTCCATCCACCCCCCCCTCTGCAACTCACCCCCCTTTCCCTTCCAGGTGCGTCCACGACGACTCCGGCATCCCACGGCATCGTCTTCGTCATCGACGTTGAAGATCTCCTTGTTCTGCTGCTCAAAGGCTTGAGCAGAAACATTGGTCAAGTTTGCAGCGTCCACACCGTCTTCCACAGTGCAAACTAGTCCGAGCTCCCTTCAAAGAATTCGTGCGCCTTCAAGTCCTCTTCACGTGCGAGGTGGAATCGTCTCGTTCCGACTTCACTACAGATCGGGGTGCCCATTCTCGTGCGGCTGCGCCAGATTTGAGCCAGAACCTAAGGTCCGTTTGGCAGAGGCTGCACCGACGTCAAAAGCGTGATTCAGCCTGAACTCTCTTCTGAGAGTTGTTTCTTCTCCAAGTCCTCAACGCTCCTGAGATGGTCTCGCCTCGTTCCGACTTCAGCACAGTGCGTGGCGTACGTTCTCCCACGACTGCGCGGATCAGGGGCCACCCAATCTACCCAGACTGTGTGCCTACCTTGCAGAGTGTGCCACGCCCACCCTGTTCGTCGTCAGCCCAGGACGTCCTCAGCAAAGTTGTGCCCCTTGATGACACGAATTCAACCCAGGTGGTTTCGTCCCATTCTGATCTCGGTGCGGAGAGTGCCAACACGGCCTTCGTCTCCCTGTCTGGCTGTTCTCCCAGAAATCTGAAGCTTACTACATCTGTGACCACGCCTGGCTCGGTAATCCAATGGAGCCCATCTTTTGAGGGTACTTAGACCTCTCTGTCGGCCATCCGACCGAGTTGGTCCCACCTCGTTCGGAGTTCTACAGCCAGCGTACCGGCGACTGCACCACGGCGGCGCAGATCTGTCCAGCGGGACAGGTTCGTGCATGACCTCGTCGTCGGCCGGCCACGCCCTCCAGCGACCTCAGAACAAGGCCAAACTTTCAGGAGCACCCCTGGACTTCTCCAGCAACATTTTGGTGCTAGCGGCGTCGCGTTCGGAGTCCCGTGCGTGGCGTACCTTTCAGAGCTTTGCGGTTCTGTCCTATAGGACAGCGTGTAGTGGTGTCTAATCTCCCCTCCCCGCCTGGCCGGCTTAGCGCCCCTTCCTGTGTGGAGGTAGTGTTTAATTGTAACCAAGATTATCCCCACCCCTAGTCCAACCCCCCTGTGTGGGGAGTAGTGTATGTATTGTTCGAGTAGGGGAAGCTTCATCGGCGCAGTGTGCGGGAAATCCACACTTCCCCGCTCGCCCATCGTCTCCGAACGGGATTGGTGTCTTCACACCGATTAGGTGAGCCACTCACACTCCTCTTTGCTGGATTCCTTTGCTTAATTAGTATTGCATCTTAGTACCGTCGGCGTTAAGAGAGTGCCCGAACCTGAATTATCGTTTAATTGCGTGACTACCGTGGGTGAGCTGTGAGAGTGACACTACATCCCACGCCCTCGGCGTGCCGGCCGCCCTTGATATTGGGCATCCCTGGCCCATTGGGGTCCATCCCTAGCTGGCCATACCCTTGGAACCTTGAGGTCCAACCTCGGACCCTCACCGCCATCGCCGGTCCACCTACGGACCCGAGTGTGCCAACGCGAGTGAGTCCGCTTGTGTGACATTGCCAAATTATTGTGTTGCTTGCAATTCTAGGTCTGAGGAGTCGTGTCACATCAATTTGGTATCAGAGAAAGTTTTAGACTTGTCTCTACGAGTCTAGTCCTAGGGCATTGGCATTTGAGTCTCCCTTGCATCATGTTTTCCTTCACTCCCATGCATGACCACCCTAGGGAGACACCCCAACTATCCATGGACCAATTTGATGCTTTCATCAACAAATGTCATAACTGTATAGATACCCTCACCTCCCGGCTTTATCGGATTGAAGCAAAAGGGAACCACGGCCCTAGAGCTTGGTCACCTCGGGATGGATTTGGAGCCAATGAACCCCCACTTAGGAGCAATGGCCTTAGAGTCTTGCCTCCCCGGGATGAGTTTGATAGGAAAGGGTTAGGCTATGATCCTTACTATGAGAGGTCCCAACACTATGGGCGTGAGGAGAGACACCCCTGGGATAACCTAGACATCCAATCCTTAAGAATGATGCAATTCTCTAGGTCTTCTAGGTTCACTCCACGACCGGATGATTCCAATGACATGGGACCCCGTCCCAACCTAGACCCTCTCCCGAAGACACCCATGCCATGTCCAAACGGAAGTACCCCAATTCGGCCCACAAATCCTCCTCCCACCCCTTTCCAAAAAGAACTTAAGGAGGTGACCGAAGTTTATGAGGCTCCCCTAGATTGGGAAGAAGAATATGAGGCCCAAATGGGTCAAGAGAACTCATTCCTACCCAAAGAAGACCCATTGAGCCAAATGGGGTGCACCCTCCCCCATGAGTTACTAGATGCCCAACCTAGGCCTCCACTACTACCCCTCCCTATCCTATCCCAAGTCCCCCATTACCCACCACCCCAAAAGAGCCATATGCCAGTCATCATCACCCCACCTACAACGGACCTACTCACCTCCTTGGTAGAGGAAACCATGATCCCCACACCCGACTCCCTAGTAGGGAACACCCCAGAACCACTCCCCATCTTGGAGGAAAGTCATGGCCAAGAGGAAGAAATTTCACCTTTCATACCACCCCCAATTGGGAGTGAACTTATCATAAGTGGGCCCTTGGTTAGATGGCTTGTGGAAAACCGGGCTCACCCTATCCTGCCCCATGCTTACCCTTCCATGGAACAACACCTCCCCATAGTACCCTTATCCACCTATCACACCACAATCCAATCATCCTATCAAGTGGAAACATTAGGGGATCTTCTTAAGGGTATAGCTTGGCAAATAGAGCTAACTGGCATATTGACTGCAGTGGCCGACCGACCTAGGAGCCTTGACCTCCTACACCTATGTGTCGGGTCCATCTCCTCAATTTACACTGTGGGTTGCTACACTAGCGACCTTCTTTTACTCCTCCCTACACCCGATGAGCCCGATGCTATCCACAAACTTGAGTTACTTATCTCGGGTAGAACATCCAGCCCTCCATTCATGGCCGACCATCCCACCAAAAACTTTGGCCCGATCATTTTACTAGAGGAGGAGAATCCGCCATCAAAGGGTTGTGAGGACCATGAGGACCTAGAGTTCCGCTCCTTAGGTGACCCTTACGATGACCCCTTCGATCCCTTCCTATACCCACCCACCTTACTCACCACCAACCTTTTCCTACCCCAACCAACCTTATTGGACCAAGCCCACTCCATTTTCCTAGACCCCTTTGACCCCTATGAGTGGAAAATCTCACACCAAGCCATACACATAGAAGAAGCCATTTGGATGTGAATGCATGTGCCACTACATTTTGCATCATTTGGTAGGGCTAGTAAGCCCAGTCATCTCATACATTTCACACACACTGTAGGCCCAATGCATGACTGGGTCACATTTGGATGTGCTGGTCCTCCCACATTCGTCATAGCTCTTAAGCATGAAAGGAGCATACATGGATGTCCGGGTCCCCCGGTAATTATCACAACCATGCACGATAGATCCACCTATGGTTGCCCCGCCCCCCCCGAGTCCATAAAAGTCTTCATCACATCTATGCATGATAGGTCTATGTACGGTTGCCCCGGTCCACCTTTACACACCAAGCTTTTCACACCCACACCGCATCATAGTGCATGGCATACGCATACACGCAAGCAATTCGCAATGAGCGGTGAGGTTCACAAAGAGCGGATAAGAGCTCACGAGCGCCACTTGGAATTTCAAGTAGGCGATTTGGTGAGAATGGCATCGGAGTGGCTCTACCTTAGGGTCACCTCCAATTCGAGGGCACGAGGACTTGGACCTTTTCCTGTTCCTAGTGGCTTTGGCAAACACAGCTTGTGGATTGAATTTACCAATGGGTTATGGGATATACCCCACTTCTCACGTGGCAGACCCGGCACCCTATATGGGCACCGCGGTGGATCCTAATGAGTGCTTTGAGCCTATACCTTCCTTTAATGAGGGACACCTCGGAGAGCTCCCACAAAATAGCCTTGAGAGCCCGACGTGTGCACATAGGGGCAATACTAGGCAAGCAGGGTTCCATCGCCAGCAAGAGGGTGTGCCCAAGCCACCTTGAGAGGATGAAGGACCGTCCCCTGGTCGCAGATGCGGGTTGAGTTTGGAGGTTGAGGTTCGCCCTGAGCTGCTTTTGAGGACCACTCCCGCGGAGGGCCCATACTCGACGGAGTCGAGTTCTCCGCACCCCGGGGGTATGATGAGGACATCACCAGCAATCCCCTTTGTTCGAGGATCCCGATGCTCGCCAACTATGCGACATCTTGTTTGCCACTATATTTCAAGTCATATGATGTAATTTTCATTTTTTTCTATCATGTACTTTTCCTTTTATTTGAGTCCAATACCTAGGTTAGGTAGCTATTTACCTAAGTCTAGAGTCATTATGTTGGTTAATGGGCCCAATTATATGGGCTAGGCCCAGGGGCGCCCCCTTCCCCTTGGTTAAGTGTTAGTAGTCCAAAAGTCAAGGACTTATGTGAAAATGTGGGATTCCTATAAATAGGACCCCAATCCCTCATTTGGAAGCTAATGAAGTATTGATAAAAAGTTTGCCACAAGGATTTGTGCATCTCTCTCTCTCTCTCTCTAAAGGGGTGGATTCCCCTCTCTCTCTCTCTCCCTCTCCCTCTCTCTCTAAAGGGGGCGGCCCCCTCTCTCTCTCCTCCTCTCTCTCTCTCCCTTGGGCGACCTTGCCCCTTCACCTCCCTCCCTTGCCACATCACCCTCCACCTCAGCCTCCCACCCTTTCACCTCCCCAAGACCCATTACTCCCCATTAGTGCCTCCACTTCCCAAGCAACCCTTCCCCTTCCCCATACAACCTTTCACCTTCCCAAGGGAGAATCCCTTCTCCTAGGCACCCCTTCCCCACCCCAAGGCAACCCCTTCCCATTCTCTAGACCACCATTAAACCCTCCATTAACCCACCACTCCAAATCCAAAGGCAACCCTCCCCATCCCCTTGGCCATTTGCGCACCCACCTCCCACCATCTCCCATTGGCTTTGGCCGACCACCCCTCCCCAAGCCCACTTGCGCCCCCTCACCCCACCTCCACCAAGAGAGACCGCCTCCATCCACCCCCCCCTCTGCAACTCACCCCCCTTTCCCTTCCAGGTGCGTCCACGGCGACTCCGGCATCCCAGGGCATCGTCTTCGTCATCGACGTTGAAGATCTCCTTGTTCTGCTGCTCAAAGGCTTGAGCAGAAACGTTGGTCAAGTTTGCAGCGTCCACACCATCTTCCACAGTGCAAACCAGTCCGAGCTCCCTTCAAAGAATTCGTGCGCCTTCAAGTCCTCTTCACGTGCGAGGTGGAATCGTCTCGTTCCGAGTTAACTACAGATCGTGGTGCCCATTCTCGTGCGGCTGCGCCAGATTTGAGCCAGAACCTGAGGTCCGTTTGGCAGAGGCTGCACCGACGTCAACAGCCCAATTCAGCCTGAACTCTCTTCTGAGAGTTGTTTCTTCTCCAAGTCTTCAACGCTCCCTAGGTGGTCTCGCCTCGTTCCGACTTCGGCACAGTGCGTGGCGTTCGTTCTCCCACGACTGCGCAGATCAGGGGCCACCCAGTCTACCCAGACTGTGTGCCTACGTTGCAGAGCGTGCCACACCCACCCTGTTCATCGTCGGCCCAGGAAGTCCTGAGAAAATGTGCCCCTTGACGACACGAAATCAACCCAGGTGGTTTCGTCCCATTCTGATCTCGGTGCGGAGAGTTCCAACACAGCCTTCGTCTCCCTGTCTGGCTGTTCTCCCATAAATCAGAAGCTTACTACATCTGCGACCACGCCCGGCTCGGTAATCCAATAGAGCCCATATTTTGAGGGTACTTAGACCTCTCTGTCGGTCATCCGACCGAGTTGGTCCCGCCTCGTTTGGAGTTCTACAGCGAGCGTACCGGCGACTGCACCACGGTGGCGCAGATCTGTCTAGCGGGACAGGTTCGTGCATGACCTCGTCGTCGGCCGGCCACGCCCTCCAGCGACCTCAGAACAAGGCCAAACTTTTAGGAGCACCCCTGGACTTCTCCAGCAACATTTTGGTGCTAGCGGCGTCACGTTCGGAGTCCCGTGCGTGGCGTACCTTTCAGAGCTTCGCGGTTCTATCCTATAGGACAGCGTGTAGTGGTGTCTAATCTCCCCTCCCCGCCTGGCCGGCTTAGCGCCCCTTCATGTGTGGAGGTAGTGTTTAATTGTAACCAAGATTGTGCCCACCCCTAGTCCAACGCCCCTGTGTGGGGAGTAGTGTATGTATTGTTCGAACATGGGAAGCTTCATCGGCGCAGTGTGCGGGAAATCCACACTTCCCCGCTCGCCCATCGTCTCCGAACGGGATTGGTGTCTTCACACCGATCAGGTGAGCCACTCACACTCCTCTTTGCTGGATTCCTTTGCTTAATTAGTATTGCATCTTAGTACCGTCGGTGTTAAGAGAGTGCCCGAACCCGAATTATCGTTTAATTGCGTGACTACCGCGGGTGAGCTGTGAGAGTGACACTACATCCCACGCTCTCAGCGTGCCGGCCGCCCTTGATATTGGGCATCCCTGGCCCATTGGGGTCCATCCCTAGCTGGCCATACCCTTGCAACCTTGAGGTCCAACCTCGGACCCTCACCGCCATCGCCGGTCCACCTACGGACCCGAGTGTGCCAACGCGAGTGAGTCCACTTGTGTGACATTGCCAAATTATTGTGTTGCTTGTAATTCTAGGTCCGAGGAGTCGTGTCACATCACTTCAGAGGGCATACCATATATCGTTGGAAGCATCTCCCATTCAGCTTTCTAACGGCGGTGGTCCCGCCGACTTCCAAGATCGGAGCTGCTCGGAAGAGGCGATCTACTACGACTGCGCAAGACTTCTCAGGTAGAGGACTAGAACCTGAGTGGAAGCTCTTCCACGGCAATTCTTGCATGAATCTGGGTGAGCGTTCTTCTACAAACTTCTTCCTCGACCTATCGACTTCCAGGATCAAGAAACAGAACTCCGATTGGCGCCCGGAATCAAGAGTTATCAATTTCTTCCTCCAGGTGCTTGGTTCTGTTTCTTGTCAGTCTGCTCCGACCTCCGCTTCTTGTTCGAGTTCTACCGGTCCACTCCGACATCATCTGGCACCCCCGTTGCTTGCGTTTCGAAGAGGACTCGACAACGAATCCATCGGTACCTGCCATGCTCAAATTGGAGTTCTGAAGAGCCCGTGGTACCATCATCTTCCTGCTGCTGAGGTGCTGCGATAGTCTAGACCAACGACCTGAGCTCCTGTTCGTGTCTCTGCCCCGACTAGCACCGGCAACCAAAGAAATCATCAAAATTCTGACGTCATCCTGATCCAGCTACGAAGAAATTCCAGCTGGCCTCGTCATCAAAAAAATTCAGGAGCGGCCTCTACGTCATCAACTCTGACTGTCTGTCCAGATTCGCAGGAAGCGGACAGAACCGGCATCGGCTCCCTTTATAGCTTCGAGTTCGGTTTTTCCCCTCCCCGCTTGGCCGGCTGAAGGCCCCTCCCTGTGTGGAGGTAGTATTGGTTGTAATCACATAAATCCCTGCCCCGAGATCCCCTCTCCTGCGAGAGGTGTAGTTGTGTAGCATTTCAATTTCAGGTTAAAGCGACACCGACGTGGCGTGCGGGTGCATACCCTCGCCTCCCCGCTCGCCCCCGTCTCCGGCCGGAGTCGGCATCTTCATGCCGGCTAGGTGAGTCTCGGTCCCCCCTTCTTGGCTGGTTTAAATCACTTGCTTAGCCTAGTATTATTGCTGTTGCTTCGTCGGACGGAGAGTGAGAGCTCGGCCCAAATTGCTATTAACGTGAGTGACCACCGCGGGCGAGTTGAGAGAGCAACCACTTAACCCACGCTCTTGGCGTGTGCTGGCCACCCGTGAGTTGGGCATCCCTGGCGCATTTGGGGTTCTCCCCAAGCTAGCCAACCATTGGAGCATCAAGGTCCCACCTCGGACCCTCTCCATCATCGCCGAGTCGCCTACAGGCACTAGTGTGCGCCACGCAAGTGAGTTCGCTAGTGTGAGTCCGCTGCTCAACTTGATTGCTTGCAATATAGGTCCATAGATGGTTTCACATCAAATGGTATCAGAGCAAGTTCACAACTTGTCTCTATCAAGTTGGTCCTAGGGCATGTTTATGCATTTAGAGTCCTAGGTTGCATCTCTTTGTCCACTAGCATGGCCACCTCATTCCGACCTTACCCATCAGTCCTCTCCATGAGTTCAAACCCCCAAGAGAAGCCCACCACCAACACACATAACCTCCATGGCCATGTTGAATACCTCATGGGAACCATGAACAATGCCTTTGATCGCCTAGATAGCATAAAAGGTCAACTTACCCAATTAGGTGACAATGGGCCCACCCCAAGGGTGGACGATAGAATGGTCCCCCTCCCACTTCCCGCCTTTGATGGAACCTCTCCTAGAGAATATTTAGATTGGGAAGCTACATTGGACAAGTACTTCACTTGGTATCCGATGTCTGAGGATGAAAAGGCTTGGGTTGCCAAAATGCAACTTACCAAACGAGCTCAAACTTATTGGTTGCAAATTGTCGGGTTAAGAATACTTAGAAGGGAAGCTCCCATCACCACTTGGGGGGACATGAAGGAACAACTTAGGACTAGATATGTTTCCCCCTCCTACTCGAATCACCAAAGCCTATGGAGCACTTCAACTCCTTCACCCCCTCCTGGCCAACCCAAGACCCTAATCCCCCATTCCCCACCACTTCCCACCTATCCTATCCCGACCACCACATCTACACCCTACCTACAAGTCCTCACCACAACCATAGCTCCACAAAACTAATTGGGCCCCATGACCACCCCTCCACCTAGGCCCATGATGACCACAACCCCCCAACCCAAATTCCCCCACCAAACCCATATCCCACAAGCCCCCTTGAACCCTACCACTATCCCTCCCTCACCCCCAAAGAAAGATGCACCTCCCAAGGTCAACCAACCTAAACCCCCTCACCCAACCCACCTCCCGCTTCCTACACTAATCTTTCCCCAACCTAGTCCTCCACTACTTCCCCTTCCTATCCCAACCCAAGTCCACCCTTGCCCACCACCCCGAGTGCGTCATGCGCCGGCTTTCACAAAACCACCCACCATAGATCCTCATACCCCATTAGCATTAGAAGTTGTTGCCCACACACACACTCAAGTAGAGAAGGATGTCAATCTGGATCCACCTCCCACCATTGTGGAAATTCAAGAGCCCCCAATCCCACCATTCTTCCCTAGTCCGACTCCTCACGAGCCACACATCCACACACTTGGCACCCCCACCATGAATGAGGCCATACTCCAATGGCTTAAACGAGGACCCACCCTTCCTAGCTCACCCCCACCTCTCTCACCTTTGGGATATCCATCCCAAATTATCCCCCTCCACTCCTATCAGACCATAATCCAATCCTACTATGAGGTAGAAGGTTGGGATGATCTCCTCAAAGGTCTAAAGTGGCAATTAGACTTGACTTCTTTGTTGACCCTAGGGGCGGACCGACCCAAGAGCCTTGACCTCATCCATCCATGCATTGGGTCTATCACCTCGGTTTGCACTATTGGTTGCTACACTAGTGACCTCCTTTTCCTTCTCCCCATAGTGGAAGAGCCCATCCCGGTCCACTCCCCTACCATTGTGATTCCTAGAACCTTGACCAACCAACCCACCCCATACACCGACTCAACCATTTCACTAGAAGAGGGCGACTCACCACCATATGAGGATATTGAGGACATGGAGTACCCCTATCTAGGTGACCCTTACCATGATCCCTTCGACCCTTTCCTATGGGAACCTAGATCTCTATGCAACCCACTCACCTTATTCACCACCCACCTTACCCTACCCTTACCGCCCATGTTAACCCAAACCCCTCCCTTCCTAGAATCGGGTTACACCAAGGGAGCCTTGACCTTCGGCAACGTGCACCTTGGGATTGATGAATTGGCCCACTCCATGATGTCCCCCTTCTTAGATCCCTTTGATCCATACGAGTGGAAGCTCAAGGGCCACCCCACACCCATGCACATGGAAGTCATCTCTAGGATAGGAATGCATATATCTAGGCATACCGCACCACTTGACATGATTCATAAGTCGGGTCCATTCATTCATATCACCCACATGTCAAGTAGGAAGCATGAGTTATCCATATTCGGATGTAATGGTCCACCTTCATTCATCATGAGTCTTAAGCATATTAGGAGTATTCATGGATGTCCGGGTCCTCTGGCACTTATCATACCTACGCATGAGAGGGACATTTATGGATGCCCCGGTCCTCCCAAATCATTCAAAGTCTTCATAACATCAATGCACGATAGGTCTATATGTGGTTGTTCTGGACCACCTTTGCATACCACACATTGTCTACTCACACTGCATCCTAGTGCATGGCATCTGCATCCAAGCAAGTATCAAGCAACAAGCGGTGAGATTCACAAGAAGCAGGCAAAAACTCATGAGCGCCACTTGGAATTCCAAGTTGGCAACTTGGTGATGATGACTTTAGAGTGGCTCTACCCTAGGGTCACCTCTAATTTAAGGGCACGAGGACTTGGACCTTGCCAAGTTCCGAGGGGTTTTGGCAACCTGACTTGCAGGTTGGACTTACCTATGTGTTTTGGGATTCACCCCATTTCTCATGTGGCGGATCCGGCACCCTCTAAGGGCACCGCGGTGGATCCTAGTGAGTGCCTTAAGCTTACACCTATCCTTACGAGAGACACCCTCGGAGTGCCACCATAAATTATCCTGAGTGCCCGACGTGAGCACACGGCGGCAATACTAGGCAAGCAAGACCTCATAGCCAGCAAGAGGGTGTGTCCGAGCCACTTTGAAAAGCTAAAGCGCCATTCCCCGGCTATGGACGCGGGTTGAGTTTGGAGATCGTGGTTCGCCCGGAGCCGCATTTTGGTGTACTACTTCCCCGGTGGATCCATACTCGACGGGGTCGAGTTTTCCCCACCCCGGGGGTATGATGGGGGCATCTCTTGCCCCTCCACATTTTTATGGGCTCGGATTGTTCGTCGGCAAGCGCCATTGTGTTAGTCATGTGTTTCTGAGTCTAGTCATGTAATTTTCATATTTTCTTTGAGTCATAAACTATGTAATTTTCCCTTTATTTGAGTCATGTACCTAGGTTAGTGAGTCATTTTCCTAAGTTAGGTGTCATATGGTTGGTTTGATAGGCTAATGGGCCCAACTAATGGGCTAGGCCCAGGGGCGCCCCTCCCTTGGATTGCTTTGGTCATTTACTTGTTTGTCAGGGCTATTTTGATCTTAGGAAAAGTATGGAGTCTATAAATAGTCCCTCCCCTCTCTCATTTGTAACAACCTTTTATGATCAATTTAAATCAAGTGAGTTCTAGTGTCATATTGGAGTGGATTCTCCAAACCTCTCTCTCTCTCTCTATTGGGGTGGATTCCCCTTCTCTCTCTATCTCACTTCTCTCTCTTCTCTCTCTCTCTTCAAGGAGGAGGGCGCCCCTTTCTCTCTCCTCCCCTCCCTCTCTCTCCTCCACATCATCAACCCTTCCCCTCCCCTCATTACTCATCCTCCCAACTACCCCAACCCTCATTACTTCACCCCTAGTCCCAAGAGACCATCCACCAATCCATACTTCACCACCCAACTACCAACTACCCAATCCCCTTCCCTAGGCACCCTCTCATCTCCCAAGGGAGAATTCCCCACTCCCCAAGCACCCCTTCCCTTCCCCAACACAACCATTCCCATCCCCAAAGCCCTATTAACCACATTGGTCCATTTTCAAACTTTGGAGAGAGAACTCTCCTTCCCTCTCCCCCACCCATCCCAAATTCGCAGCTCCTCTCTCACCCACTGCAAACACCACCTTCCAGACCCCATTCTCCTCCATCCACACCTTGGAACATCCCCTCCTAGACTCCCTCACAGCCAGGGCTCTCCCCACACTCATCCACCCCCACTTCCCCTCCCATATACCCCATTTCCCTCCATCATCTTCAACCTACAGTTTTCAGTTCGCAGGCAGCAGAGGAGTGCCCAGTTGCAGAGGCTGCCACATCTTCACCTTGAAGCTTTAGGGGGCATACCATATATCATTGGAAGCATCTCCCAGTCAGCTTTCTAACGTTGGTGGTCCCGCCGACTTCCAAGATCGGAGCTGCTCGGAAGAGGCGATCTACTACGACTGCGCAAGACTTCTCCAGCAGAGGACCAGAACCTGAGTGGAAGCTCTTCCACTGAAATTCTAGCATGAATTTGGGTGAGCGTTCTTCTACAAACTTCTTCCTCGACCTATCGACTTCCAAGATCAAGAAGCAGAACTCCGATTGGCGCCCAGAATCAAGAGTTATCAATTTCTTCCTCCAGGTGCTTGGTTCTGTTTCTTGTCAGTCTGCTCTGACCTCCCCTGCTTGTTCGAGTTCTACCGGTCCACTCCGACATCATCTTGTTGGGGATAGAACCGGAGTACCCAGACGTGGAGGACAAACAGCAGAGGAGGAAGAAGGAGAGAAGAAGAATCACACAAGAACACACAGGGATTTTTACGTGGTTCGGAGGCAAGATGCCTTCCTACATTCACGGCCGCAACAGGATTCCACTAGATAATCACAGACTTGTTCCAATACAAAGAGAGAGCCCATCCTTTTATACTAGGAGATTAGGATGTCATTAGTCAGGGTATTAAAGACAATAATACCCCGGTTAAACAGAAACCCTCTTCCGGGATACATCAGTCGCGCATGCTGGTCTATCCCCCCGGATGCTCTCCTGGGACCGAGTTTGCCCTCCAGCGACTGCAGATGCTCCCCCACCATCAGACAGATCAAAGCATTGCCAAGGCAAGGTCGACGCATTGCCAAGACAAGGTCGACGCATCCCAAGTGATATCGACTTGCCTTGAACCCGCAATGCATGCTTCCCTGACGCTAGTGATGCTCTCCTGGGACAATGAATGCCCTCCAGTGATAGCATGTGCTTCCCTACTAGACCCGGACATCATATGCTCCCCTGGAGTAACGAATGCTTCCCTGGCACTGAAAGATGCTCCCCTGGAGCAGCGAATGCTCCCATGGAGATGCGATATGCTCGCCATGCTCCCCTGAGCTGTGGATGCTCCCCTGGAGCAGTGGATGCTCCCCTGGGGCAGCGATTGCTCCCCTGGAGCAGCGAATGCTCCCCTAGAGATGGCATAAGCTCGCCATGCTTCCCTGATGCTGTGAATGCTCCCCTGGAGCAGTGGATGCGCTCCTGAGACAGAGTGTGATCCCGTGCAGAGGCGCACGAATGAAAGAGTTCTGACTCCACACTCTAACAATCTCCCACTTGGAGTCTGAACTCCAAAGAAAGGTAAACCTCTCACTGTATTAACCATGCTCAATATGACAATGGAAATACTGCTACGGCATCCCTCCATCAATCATCCGTGGAGGCCAACTGAGGACTTGCACAGCCTCAATTTCTCTGTGGTAACCACCTTGGTGAACATGTCTGCTGGGTTCTCTGCACCAAGTATTTTCTCCAGCAGTAAAACATCATCTTCAAGCAGACCACGAATGAAGTGATATTTCAGTTGTATGTGCTTAGTCCTTGCATGAAAGACTGGGTTCTTGGCAAGGTGAATTGCACTTTGACTGTCACAAAACATCACACTGTTGCTTTGTTCCTTGCCCAACTCCTTCAGAAAATTTTTCAGCCATACCATCTCTTTGCTAGCTTCAGAGATAGCAACATACTCTGCTTCTGTTGTTGAGAGAGCAACAACCTTCTGAAGTTTTGAAACCCAACTCACTGCCGTGCCACCCAAGGTATAAACATAGCCAGTGGTACTTCTTCTGGTGTCCAGATCACCACCAAGATCTGAATCAACAAAACCTTGTAAGATAACATCATTTTTTCTGAAACAAAGTGACTTGCCTGAGGTGCCTTTTAGGTATCTCAGAATCCATTTCACTGCCTCCCAGTGTTGCTTGCCCGGATCTGCCATATATCTGCTCACAAGTCCCACTGCATGTGCTATGTCCGGCCTGGTACAAATCATGGCATACATCAGACTTCCTACAGCTGATGCATAAGGAATTTTCTTCATGGACTCACATTCTTCAGCAGACTTTGGTGACTACCTTTTAGACAGCTTAAAGTGACTTGCTAGAGGGGTGTTAACTGATTTTGCATCTTCCATGTTGAACCTGCTCAACACCTTCTGGATGTAACTTTCTTGAGATAACTTCACAATACCAACTGTTCTATCCCTCGCAATTCTCATCCCAAGAATTTACTTTGCTGCTCCTAAGTCCTTCATAGCAAATTCCTTTGATAATTACATTTTCAGATTGTTAATCTCTGTCATGCTTGATCCTGCAATTAGCATATCATCCACGTACAACAGTAGTATGATGTAACAATTATCAAACTTCTTCAGATAACAACAATGGTCCATATTGCATCTAATGAAACCATTGTTACATATAAATCCATCAAACTTTTTGTACCATTGTCTGGGGCTTGCTTCAGACCATATAAACTTTTGTTTAATTTGTAAATAAGATTTTCTTTACCATGTTCATAGAAACCTTCCGGTTGTGCCATATAGATATCCTCCTCCAAATTGCCATGGAGGAAAGCAGTCTGAACATCAAGTTGTTCTAGGTGTAGGTTTTCAGCAGTAACAATACTCAACACCAGTCTAATAGTAGTTAGCTTGACAACTGGAGAGAAAATTTCAGTATAATCAATACCTTCCTTCTGTTGGAAGCCTTTCACAACCAACCTTGCTTTGTACCTCTTGCTGCCATCATGTTCTTCTTTTATCCGATAAACCCATTTATTGTGCAAAGCTTTCTTGCCAGGTGGTAGTTCAGTCAACACCCAAGTTTTATTCTTGTGTAAGGAGTTCATCTCATCTTTCATTGCCAACTCCCACTTGATAGAATCTTCCACCTACATAACTTCATCAAAACACTCAGGTTCACCAGCATCAGTCAACAACAAATAGTACAAAGAAGGAGAAAACCGCTCAGTCGGTTTAGGCAATCTGCTTGATCTTCTTGGTTGAACCTCGGGTGTGATAAACTCTGGTTGCACTACAGTGTTTTCAGGATTTCCTTGAAATCCCTTCAACACATCATCTTCTGAAATTTCCTCCAACTCAACATGTTCAGATTTATGAGATTCTTGACATGCATCTTCAGATTTCATGACAGATCTATCCTTGTATAATAAATTCTCATTGAATATAACATTCCTTTCTCTAATGATTTTCCTATTCTCATTATCCCAGAAACGGTATCCAAAATCATCAGAACCATATCCAATGAAAAAACACATTTTTTGACTTGGGGTCCAACTTATCTCTGTCATTGGAATCAATATGCACATATGAAACACAACCAAATACCCTTAAGTGTGAAAGAATTACCTGCTTACCGGTCTAAGCCTCTTTTGGTATCTCACCATTTAGAGGAACACTAGGTCCTCTATTAATCAGGTAAGCTGCACAGCTGATAGCATCTGCCCAAAAGGTCTTCGGTAGGCCAGCATGTAATCTCATGCTCCTTGCTCTCTCATTCAGGGTTCTATTCATGCGTTCAGCAACCCCATTCTGTTGTGGAGTATTTAGAATTGTTTTCTCCATATGAATACCATGCAGTGCACAGAAATCTTTGAATTCCTTGCTGCTGTACTCTCCACCATTGTCAGACCTCAGACACTTGATCTTTGCGCCGGTTTGATTCTCCACTTCTGCCTTCCACTTGACAAATGTAGAGAAAACATCAGATTTATTTTTAAGAAAATAAACCCATACCTTCCGAGTAGAATCATCGATGAAAGTGACATAATAGAGTGAGCCTCCAAGAGATCGAACAGGAGCTGGTCCCCACACATCTGTGTGTACAAGTTCTAACCTTTCTAGCTTTGAACTTCTTCCAGCTTTGGAGAAAGTGACTCTTTTCTGCTTTCCGAAGATACAGTCTTTGCATAGCCCAATGTATATGGACTTCAATTCACCCAACTTCCCCTTTACTGCCAGCACCTTCATTCCTTTCTCACTCATGTGTCCAAGTCTGCAATGCCAAGTCTTGGATTCAACTTCTGACTTTGCCACTGCCACTGTATCTTTATTGTTTGTAGTCATATAAAGAGTTCCAGTCTTGTTACCTCGTGCTATAACCATGGCACCTTTGGTTATTTTTCAGCACCCACTAACAAAGGTAGTGACATATCCTTCATCATCAAGTTGACCAATGGAGATCAAATTTCTTCTCAAATCTGGAATATGTCTAACATTCTTCAAATTTCACATAGTCCCGTTTGCTGTCTTTAACTGAACATCACCCTTCCCCACAATGTCTAATGGCTCATCGTCAGCAAGATAAACCTTCCCAAAGTTTCCAGCAACATAATTTTGTAAACTTTCTTTATGTGAGGTAGAGTGGAAGGATGCTCCGGAGTCTAGAATCCATGATTCAATGGGGCTATTAACACTTAAGATAAGTGCATCATGGACCTCTTTTGTCGTAGCATTCGCAGAATCTCCTTCTTGTTTCTGACTTTGATTCCTTTTCTTGGGGAGTCTACAGTCCCTTTTCAAATGTCCTTTCTTACCACAATTCCAACAGTCATCTCCGCGGGGTTTAGACTGACTCCTTTTCTTGGACTTGGATCTGCTCCTATTTTGTCTGCGCTGGTTTGTTCTTCCCCTGCTCTCTGTATTCAGAGCAGAACCTGAGACTTCACCGGATTCCCTTCTGCGAATATCTTCGCTTAGAATCAAGTCTCGTACCTCATTAAGCTTCAATTTGCTAGAACCAGAAGAACTACTTACAACCGTCACAGTTGCACCCCAACTTTCAGGTAAGGAGGATAAAAGAATCAAGGCCCTAATCTCATCATCAAAATTTATTTGTACAGAACTCAACTGAGTTGTAATCACATTGAATTCATTGATGTGGTCTGTAACAGAAGCACCTTCGGCCATCTTCAGATTAAATAAGCGACGCATCAAATATACCTTGTTTGAAGCTGAGGGCTTTTCATACATATTTGATAGCGCCTTCATCAATCCTGTCGTGGTCTTCTCGTTCACGATGTTGAAGGTGACGTTTCTGGCCAACGTCAAGCGAACAACTCCGAGTGCTTGTCTATCTAGTAGATTCCAATCTTCTTTCTTCGTCCCTTCCGGCATCGTTCCAAGAAGCGGCTCATGCAGCTTCTTCTGATACAAGTAGTCTTCGATCTGCATCTTCCAGAAACCAAAGTCCTTGCCATCGAACTTGTCGATCCTCACCTTTCCTTCATCTGCCGCCATTACTCCCATTACTCCCTCGAACTAGAACAAGGCTCTGATACCAGTTGTTGGGGATAGAACCGGAGTACCCAGACGAGGAGGACAAATAGCAGAGGAGGAAGAAGGAGAAGAAGAATCACACAAGAACACACAGGGATTTTTATGTGGTTCGGAGGCAAGATGCCTTCCTACAACCACGGCCGCAACAGGATTCCACTAGATAATCACAGACTTGTTCCAATACAAAGAGAGAGCCCATCCTTTTATACTAGGAGATTAGGGCGTCATTAGTCAGGGTATTAGTCGGCTCCCTTTATAGCTTCGAGTTCGGTTTTTCCCCTCCCCGCTTGGCCGGCTGAAGGCCCCTCCCTGCGTGGAGGTAGTATTGGTTGTAATCACATAAATCCCTGCCCCGAGATCCCCCCTCCTGCGAGAGGTGTAGTGGTGTATCATTTCAATTTCAGGTTAAAGTGACACCGACGTGGCGTGCGGGTGCATACCCTCGCCTCCCCGCTCGTCCCCGTCTCCGGCCGGAGTCGGCGTCTTCACGCCGACTAGGTGAGTCTCGGTCCCCCCTTCTTGGCTGGTTTAAATCACTTGCTTAGCCTAGTATAATTGCTGTTGCTTCGCCGAATGGAGAGTGAGAGCTCGGCCCAAATTGCTATTAACGTGAGTGACCACCGCAGGCGAGTTGAGAGAGCAACCACTTAACCCACGCTCTTGGCGTGTGCTGGCCGCCCGTGAGTTGGGCATCCCTGGCCCATTTGGGGTTCTCCCCAAGCTAGCCAACCATTGGAGCATCAAGGTCCCGCCTCGGACCCTCTCCATCATCGCCGAGTCGCCTACGGGCACTAGTGTGCGCCATGCAAGTGAGTTCGCTAGTGTGAGTCCGCTGCTCAACTTGATTGCTTACAATATAGGTCCATAGGTGGTTTCACATCAGGCAGAGAGTAGAAGAAGAAGAAGAGTGAAGATAGACTGAGAGCTCGTGAAGAAGAAGAAAAAGAGAAAGAGAGATAGAGAGTTAGAGGAGAAGAAAGGAAGCTGCTTGAAGATCTATTCCTGTTGGACCGTGGATCAAATCCAGGCCAGTCAGCTCCGTTGAGAGCCACATTTGTGCTTCATTGTTTTCAGCTTGTAGTCGCTGTGTTTTTCTTGTGTTTATTTTTTATTTTGTTCTTTCCATCTGTTCACCTTGTCCTTCCAATTCCCTTGTTTGGGATCGGGGTTCCTCCTGGGTTTCAGGAGAAGGGAGACTTGTTCTCCGGTTTGCTAGTGACTGTGTGTCACTAGTGGTTCCCTCTGGTGTGGAGGAAGAGAGGTCCGCGACCTCTGGTTTGCAAGTGACTGGGAGTCACTTGTGGGTTCCCTCTGGGCTTCAGAGGAAGAGAGATCTGTGATCTCTGGTTTGCCAGTGACGGGCTGTCACAAGCAGGGTCCCTCCGGTTTGGAGGAAGGGAGATTCATCTCCGGTTCTGATCTTGTGGGTAGCAAGATTAGGTGTCAAGCTTCTATGGGTTGCAGAGCTTGGGTTGAGGGATTTGTTTCCCTTGGTTTGTCAAGCTATTAGGCAACACTTGTTGCAACTGAGTCTGCGGTTCTAGCGTTAGCTAGTGGAAGCCTCACTCCGGTTTGGAGTGAGGGGTGGATGTAGGTCTGTAGATCGAACCACCTAAAAAATTATCTGTGCTGTGGTTTGGCTTGTGCGTTTGCTCCTTGTCTTCTATCTCCCCTTCACAGGTTATGCATGGTTGATTTGTTGTGATTACCTTGGGAGCTTATATGATTGTGAAGTGTTTGTTCTTTCGCTCAGAAGAATTAGAACTCATTTGTGAGTCTGAGTTTCTCTGTCCACGGTTGTGATAAGAGAGCAGTTCAGTTGATTTCTATCTAATTGTCTCTGATTGGTTTTAATCTGGGCATTTTTGAAGAGGGATACATTCACCCCCCCTGTATCCATCGCACTGATCCTATCAATATGGCAATTAGTTCACACTTTACACTATAGGAACACTATCTTGAACATGAGGACCTCTCTATTGGATATTCCTTCCAATGGACTAGGAAATCTTGTTTCAAGGCCTCCGTAATTCTCCGCGAGCCTGGGATTCTCACTAGGACGTCGAGTTGGTTGTACCATTAAAACCTAATTGGTTAGAAAGTACTATCGATGTTTTCTGGTTCTAGCAATGTAACGGACCTATATTGGACCGTCAGGCATATGTAACGGCCCAATGTACAACCGTCACATTTAACTGAGTCCAATTACTGTTTCTGGATTTAGTCGTTCTAACGCATCAAGGCTAGACCGTCACATCAATGTAACGGCCCAATACTGGAGCGTCACATCATGTAACGGCCCAATACACGACCGTCACACTGCTTGAGTATTTTAACCGAGGTTTGACCAAGGGTTGATATTCCAAGGTTTCTAGATGGATTCTTGATGATCTGGGACTTATCATATTGATCAAGAAACCTAATATAATGAATGGAAGATAAAGAATGTACCGTTATGTTATCGATTTATATCCCTAAGCATAACATAGTATAAGTCATTCTTGATTTCTCATGATTCTTATTAAAGCATTCATTCATTGAATTATTGTTATCAAGAGCTTGTTGGAATTGTACATTCTTGGCCATACTTTATTATTACATGCATAGAAAAAGCTTGATTTATACTTGAAGATGCGATCGAGCACTGATTGTGTTCAAGGGCTCTATGCTTGTCCCCTCGGCTGATTGTCAGAAACATACTATTATAAACCAGGGGGTAAGATGTTACTGGCGTCGCATTGCGCTGGGAGTACTTTCTTCATAAATAAGTGAACTATCCACAGCTCGTGAAGTGAAAAATCCACAACACAATACAACATGATTGCTACTTGACTTTCTTGATATTCCATAGAAATTCACGAAGTACTTGCTCATAAGCAAAAGATACTTGAGTGATGATTATGTGGCTTGCTAGTACATTCTCGTTATATTCTTGTTCATGAAAGGTCATGCTACATTCTTGTTCATACTTGTTACATTCTTGTTAGTTCATACTTGCTCTCATTCTATCTTAAATGATCCTCTTTGTTACTATGGTTATTCGCATGATTTATCGCATTCACATGATTTTACCTTATTCCTTCGGGCTAAAAACGTTAATTACTTTAATAGTGCTAATCATGTTGATGCGAAGGTACCTACTGGGCAAGTGTGCCCATTACCTATTCCCAATCTTTTTCAGGAAATGAAAGTGATTCGAATTTGGATTCGTATTATACAAGTAGCGGGTCCGAGAGCGAATGAAAGTGTTGTCAAGATGAGAGTGAAGACTTAGGAAGTATACAACGTTTAGATTGAGTCTATGTAATTTTCTCATTTCTTGAGTCTAGCATGTTGAAGATAAGTTGAATTAGTGGTTGTATTTGAATATTAATTATCAATGAAATAAGTTGGAGTTTGATTAAAAATATCGTGCAATTGCATTTATGTGTGTGATTATCTTGCGCTCTGATCATTCTTGCTTGCAAGAGGCTTACCATGTCGGCTGTTCACGTTTCTCGAGCGAGTCTTTCGCTGTCATAAAGGCTCGGGACGTGACAGTTAAGTTGGTATCAGAGCCTAAATCTCAGGACTTAGGAAAAAGAGTTATGTCATAGGATAAGTCCAAGGTTTAAGGACCCCTACCTATGAACTAAGGAAGAAACTTCCACACCCACGTGAGGATTGGGTAGAGCCCGGGATGAGATAGTTATATAGAAATTATCTTAGGATAAATCTTCCCGACTCTAAATAACTAAAATGTCCATGATTCTCAGGTACCTTGATTCTCAATGGCTCATCGTATAAACTGGGATGAGATGCAACAAACTGTTGCGGGACTTACTCAAGCCCTACAAACAGTGGCCCAAGCCGGTGGAAGGGCTGGCGCGGGTAACTTGCACGGTAATTTCCAAAGTTTAAATCCTCCATGATTGTCTGGATCTTCTAACCCGGATGAAGCGGAAAATTGGATCGACGAAATAAATCGAATATTCGATGTCATGCAATGCACTGACCAGGAGAAGGTTCAACATGCCACGTTCCAACTCAACAAGGATGCTCGTAGATGGTGGAAATCTATTCCAACGCCACCTGCAGATGCACCTCATACATGGGAGGGTTTTCTTACCCTATTCCGTGCCAAGTACTTTTCTGAGCATGTAAAGGAGAGAAAGACTATGGAATTTGCCTCCTTAAAATAAGGCACGATGTCTGTGGCAGAATATGAATTACAATTCTCTCGACTGGCACCTTATGCTCCTCACTTGGTAAGTATAGATTTATTGAAAGCCAACTGATTTATGGATGGTTTAAGGACCGTATTTATCCAACAACTTGAAACCCAGAATATCCGCACCTATATCGAGATGATTCAAAGAGCGCATCTATGTGAAAGAACCATGGAGAAGGTGGAGAGGCTCCAAGGTGAGAGGTCAAGCCGAAAACATGATAGGCAAGAAGAGAAAGAAGTGGATGAGGATGAAAATCGTCAAATTAAGAGGTTCCGTAATGGGAACGGTAATAGAAAAAGAAATGGAAAAAGAAATGGAAAGAATGAGAAAGTTAAAGAAGAGAAGGAGCAAGCCGTGGCACCTTGCTCATTTTGTGAAAAGTTTGGGCACTCGGCAGAACAATGTTGGAAGCGTCTCGGCGCTTGTCTCAAATGTGAAAGCCCGGAACATCGCTTGCCCCTATTTCATTTCATCAACGGACAATCATCAAGGGATAACAACGGACGCGGGAAGCAAGGACGATTAATTGCCATTCTAGATGAGGGAGGTGAGATGATAAAAGGTACTCTCATAACCCATTCGCCTTACGTTAATTCTTAATACATTAAAATATGTACACTCTCCATAAAAAACTCATATATTGAATTTGGGGACCAAATTCTCTTAAGTGGGGGAGGGTGTAAGGCCCCAGAATTTTTATAAATTATTTTTGGTATATTTAATTATTTTTTAGGAATTTTAAAGACCAAAAATGGATTAATAAATAAATATTCGATTAAATAAATCATTATAAGGCCCAATTTATGTTAAGTAATTAACCTAGCCTATTTAAATAAAATCCAAAAGGGTTAAAGGACCAAGCCCATTAAGTTTGGCCCATATTCTAGAAGGTTATTTAGCCTATTTACGTATTTTAAGGATAAATACCATTTTTATGGGTAATAATATAGAAAATTAATAAAATAGTTTGATTTATATTGAACTCTGTGCACGTTGGATGTAACGGTCTATCGTGCGACCGCCACAGCCACGTAACGCACCTAGACTGATGCGTTACACCCTATCAGTTCCGTGAATGGAAGAACGAGTAGAAAGATTGGAACTTTGGGATCCTATCTACAAGAGACCTAATTGGGAGAGCTTGTAAGGTTACTAGGGACTCTTAGGGATCAGGTTCTGGCAAATTAAGGACTCTAGAATCGACCTAAACCTCAAACCCTAGCCCAAACCCTATAAATAGGACCTAGTTCTGAACTGAGCGACCCTTACTTTTGCTTGCGTGGAATCAAGGCAAAGAGATAGAATTTTGGGTAAGTTCTTTAGGAGATTTTGTTTAGTATACCTTAGACTAATAGTTTTCTAAATTTCGTGCTAGGAGATGAAGCAACCAAGGAGATTAAAGCTTCCAAAGTTGCTGCTTCGACCATCGTAACTCAGGATTCAGGGCAAAAGACCCTTGAAGATCAAGAGATTAGAACATCTAAACGAGGTAATTAGAATTCAATCCTTTACAACTTTTTGTCCACCTTAGTTTCATCTTCTTACCTTCAAAATTTCACATCCTTAGGTCAAGAGGCTGAGGAGCTAGAGCAGCGTGAAGTTGCTGGAAACCTACTGGAAAGGGAGAACTAGGGCACATCTTTCAGACTCAAATTAGAAGTTTAAAGCTCAGATAAAAGGGTAGGTTATCTCATGATTGGCAAAAACATCTTGTTAGGGATAAAAGCACTCTGATTATGTTTGATTTCATACATTTTAGACAATGAATTTCATGTTTTAGTGGGTTCATGCATACATACATATCCTTAGCCCTAATCAAAGATAAAAGATATTATCTTGTCAATTCACTGCAACCTATGCATCTAGATGACCTCTACTTCATTTTGTCTTGATTGGGGTAGTTAAATCTTTTTAAAACATGACATGGTTTCAAATCATAGTCTTTTAATTTCTTTATACTGTTAGCAACGACTCTGACGCATCATACTTATACCGTCACAATACTGTAATGACCTTACGATAATCCGTCACACCCTCTGTTGCATTTTAATTGCTCTGTTGTCTCTGACGCACCATAACAGGAGCATTACACTACTGTAACGGCCCTTCGATAAACCGTCACAATCACTGTGACGCACCCACTCTCGACCGTCAGAAGAATTGGAGATAGAATTGGAAAACAGTCAATTTTAACTTATAAATAAGCCTAGTTATCTAAGTTTTGACCTGATTTCATGTCTTTAAGATTTTTTACTGGTTCATGATAGAAATTACATTATTTAGGTATCTTAAGTCATTTTAAGTTATGTTAATTTCATGTGCCAAAATTCTATAGTTTTGTATATAAATCATGATTTTCCAAAGATGTATTGACGAAGTTTTATCATGATTTCCTATTGTTACACATCCTCTCTATCAATAGAGTCATTTTCTTTAAGTACATAGCATATATTCCGGTATATGGCCATTAGTTCACACTTTGCACTATAGGAACACTATCTTGAACATGAGGACCTCTTTATTGGATATTCCTTCCAATTGACTAGGAAATCTTGTTTCAAGGCCTCCGTAATTCTCCGCGAGCCTGGGATTCCCACTAGGACGTCGAGTTGGTTGTACCATTAAAACTCAATTGGTTAGAAAACACTATCGATGTTTTTTGGTTCTAGCAATGTAACGAACCTATATTGGACCATCAGGCATATGTAACGGCCCAATGTACAACCGTCACATTTAACTGAGTTCAATTACAGTTTCTGGATTTAGTCCTTCTAACGCATCAAGGCTTGACCGTCACATTAATGTAACGGCCCAATATTGGAGCGTCACATCATGTAACGGCCCAGTACACAGCCGTCACACTGCTTGAGTATTTTAACCAAGGTTTGACCAAGGGTTGATATTCCAAGGTTTCTAGATAGATTCTTGATGATCTAGAACTTATCATATTGATCAAGAAACCTAATATAATGAATGGAAGATAAAGAATATACCGTTATGTTACCGATTTATATCCCTAAGCATAACATAGTATAAGTCATTCTTGATTTCTCATGATTCTTATTAAAGCATTCATTCATTGAATTATTATTATCAAGAGCTTGTTGGAATTGTACATTCTTTGCCATACTTTATTGTTACATGCGTGGAAAAAGCTTGATTTATACTTGAAGATGCGATCGAGCACTGATTATGTTCGAGGGCTCTATGCTAGTCCCCTCGGCTGATTGTCGGAAACATACTATTATAAATCATGGGGTATGATGCTACTGGCGTCGCATTACGCTGGGAGTACTTTCTTTATAAATAAGTGAAATATCCACGGCTCGTGAAGTGAAAAATCCACAACACAATACAACATGATTGATACTTGACTTTCTTGATATTCTGCAGAAATTCACGAAGTACTTGCTCATAATCAAAAGATACTGGAGTGATGATTATGTGGCTTGCTAGTACATTCTCGTTACATTCTTATTCATGAAAGGCCATACTACATTTATGTTCATACTTGTTATATTCTTGCTAGTTCATACTTGCTCTCATTCTATTTTAAACGATCCTCTTTGTTACTATGGTTATTCGCATGATTTATCGCATTCGCATGATTTTACCTTATTCTTTAGAGCTAAAAACGTTAATTACTTTAATAGTGCTAATCATGTTGATGCGAAGATACCTACTGGGCAAGTGTGCTCATTACCTATTCCCAATCTTTTTCAGGAAATGAAATTGATTCGAATTCAGATTCGGGTTATACAAGTAGCGGGTCCGAGAGCGAATGAAAGTGTTATCAAGAAGAGAGTGAATACTTAGGAAGTCTACAATGTTTAGATTGAGTCTATGTAATTTTCTCATTTCTTGAGTCTAGCATGTTGAAAAAAAGTTGAATTAGTGGTTGTATTTGAATATTAATTATCAATGAAATAAGTTGGAGTTTGATTAAAAATATTATGCAATTGCATTTATGTGTGTGATTGTCTTGCGCTCTGATCATTCTTGCTTGCAAGAGACTTACCATGCCGACTGTTCACGTTTCTCGAGCGAGTCTTCTGCTGTCATAAAGGCTCGGGGCGTGACAGTTAATGTCACGCCCCGATGCGGAATCTCGGGACGTACGGTTAGGGGCAAGCGAGCAATAATTCCGAACCATTGCAAACCATTGCACAAAAGGTTGGAAATGATAATAATCTGAGTTTTATTGATAATAAAGTTGAGTACACTGGGTAGAACAACTACATCCAAATAATAAGCAAAATACTAGAACAATCTCTCACTAATACTAAGGGTACAAACTGACTCAATAAACTAAAACTATCTCTCGATATCACTCCAGTCCATTCCCAACAAGTTCATCACCTGGAAAGAGAGGAAAAGTAGGAGTGAGCTAAATGCGCTCAGTAGATAACCACAAACAGGTTTACGTAATTAACCATTGATTTCCAATTTATATGAAATGCAGTAAATAAAGAATGACGATACGATAAAAGAAACAATGTAAAAGATATCTTGCAAGGTCAAGAAATATAACAATTTACCAAGTAATGAATAAGTAAAGTAACAGTAGATAATTTGGCTAGCAAGTATGTTACACATGTAACCAAGTAAATACGCACGAGTCAAGTAACAAGAGTTTGTCATAGACGTAACATGTCAAGTCAAGTATTCGGGTGCAATGCCTCACCCTGTCATAAACATCCCAATGGGCTCAATATCTTTTCGGGCGCTCTCCCCAGGACCAGACCGGGCCCTTATGATGCGTTGGCATTTCATTTCAATTGGATCACCGATCCCCCGTCTAGACATAGTCAATTATGGCCAATATAATCAGATGAATTTCTGTCGGGTACAAGATGTAAAGGACGACACTCGCCTCCTTTGATTCCAGAGTATAACCACGATGAAAAACCCAAAACAAGGTAGTCGTACGGCAAACACTAGGCCGTACTCACATGAGTAACGAGTCACGGGGCCAAGAATGAACGGTTGACAGTAAGCCGTTCGAGAGAGAGAAGTAAGTTCCGAAGAACGAATATACGAACCATTCGGGTCGTATTTTAAGAAATACAGTTCAAGAGAATCCGTATTAAGCATAACGATAATATCTAATTATAAGATAATTTATGCAAAATAGTCACCGGGTTGCCAATAACAATTAAACCAACCAATTTCAGTTTAATGTCCATTGATCAATTCCGGGCTCAAATATGACCGAAGATTATCCAAGGGTAATCGATCAATTAATCAAGTTAAAACAATAGTCATGATGTAACCGTAATTTACCACGGTAAAAATGTTCTATGGTAAAAATGTAAAGTTTACCGGATGGAGTGTCCGGCTAATTGGTCAAAGACTTGCCATAAGTCGGCCAGTAATTTTTTGGTTTACAGTAATTTACAGAAATTACCTATGGTAAAGTTTAGCTATTTACCATACTTATTCAATTTATCCAAGTTACAAGTGAATTTCAATGATTTTCACTTTAAACAATTTATCAAAATAGATATTGCAAATAACAGAAATTTACTCATGTCATTATCTGTTATTTATGTGGATTGTCAATTTTTTACTAATTAACATTGTTCAATGGGTCAAATAGCAAAAAAATCAGTTTTCTGGAAGTTAAACGGATGACAGTGGGCCGTTAAACCTACTGGCTGTAAAACGGTTATCATTGGGCCGTTTTATACAAGGCGGGCGGTTCTAATTGGGCCGTTTGTATAAGTCGGGCGGGCAATTCTGAGCCGTCTAAGAGATAAAGCGGTCCGATTGGAACCGTTAATCCCTGTAACACGGGAACAGCGAAACAGAAGCATAAATCCGGCGTTTAAGGCTTCAATTCATGCATTTGAGTACGTAAATAAATGGAAAAGCATGGTTTCTACAAGCTAACATGATGCCCTTTCATTCCATTTATCAAATTCAAGGTTTGTGCCATGGTTACCTACCTTAACCGATGAAATAAGGAAAGATGAATGGGGAAGAAGATGAACAGTAGACTTGCAGAGCTTCTTCACAGCAGCAAGAACCCTTTTGTGTTTAAGAGATGTTTAAGGGGGCTTCCTCTACTTATAGGTTTGGAAGAGGAGTGTTTAATCTTCACACACGGTTTGGTCAGAGCCGCAAAATCCTTAGCATTGTTGACAACGTGTTTCTGCCAACCAAAACACGGTTTCACGTGTTTCTCAAGGTAAGGTTAGCCTAATCTAAGCCTAATCCAAAAGATTAAGGAATGGTTAACTAAGACCTCAATTTAATGTTACTAAATGATTTTTAATGAATTGGACCCAGAAGATAAAATTACTAATCAAGGCATGCTCTTTCATAATATGATTTTTATGGAATTTTATCACGAGGTTTATTGTTAATCTCCCAATCTTAAGATTAAAATAATAATTTAACCCAATGTTCAACGGTTTAGTCGATAGAGAGAGTTTCTGATTTTTACCGATGAAACTTCAGAAGACAAAGTTGCTAAGAAAAATACCCTCTATCAGATGTGATTTTTACAGATTTTTCTAAGGTAGTTGTATTTTCGTATGAATAGTGTTTTCCACGTTTTTAAGTCAGGCTTAAATCACTGATTAAGCCATGTAAATGATTTTATTAGGGTCAAGTACAGAAGACCAAAGTGTTTACCATGGTCTTTACTAATTAACTACCATTTTTCGGAATTTGTATATGATAGTCAAAATTTTTACTATTTACTATTTACCACAGTCACTATTCAACATTTACTATTTAAGAATTTTAATATTTGTACAGAAACTCGGGGTCTTACACCCTCCCCCACTTAAAGAATTTGGTTCTCCAAATTCACTGGACCAAAATATAATAGCTCACCTAGAATAGATCGGGATAACGCTTCCGTATGGCGTCCTCGGATTCCCATGTAGCTTCCTCTATTCCACGCCGACTCAATTGGATTTTAACCATCGGTATGGAACGATTTCGAAGTTGTTGCTCTTTCCGATCCAGAACCTTCACTGGTCTTTCTTCATAAGATAGATCCTTCTTAAATTCAAAGTCCACATGTTGAATGATGTGACTAGGGTCGTACACGTATTTCCGAAGCATAGATACATGGAATACGTTATGTACACCAGATAATTGAGGAGGTAAGGCCAATCTATAGGCGACTTCACCCACTCGATCAAGGATCTCAAATGGACCAATATACCTTGGGCTTAACTTGCCATGAATACCGAATCGACGAATACCTCTTGAAGGAGAGACTTTTAAGAACACATGCTCGCCAATTTGAAATTCCAAATCTCTTCTTCTATTATCAGCATAGCTCTTTTGCCTCGATTGAGCCACAAGTAACCGGTCTCGGATAATACGAATATTTTGTGATGACTCTGAGATAAGATCCGGTCCAAGCCATTGCTTCTCGCCAACCTCATCCCAACATAATGGAGAACGACAGCTCCTTCCATACAAAGCCTCGAAAGGTGTCATCTGTATGCTGGATTGATAACTATTGTTGTAGGCGAATTCTATCAATGCTAAATGATCGCTCCAACTTCCACCGAAGTCGATCATACATGCTCTCAACATATCTTCCACTATTTGATTAGTTCTCTCGGTCTGTCCATCTGTTTGCGGATGAAATGCAGTGCTAAAATTCAGACGGGTACCAAGAGATTCTTGCAATCCTTTCCAAAAATGAGAAGTAAATCTCGGATCTCTATCGGATATAATGTTGACTGGGATACCATGAAGCCTAACCACTTCCTTTAAATATAATGCTGCCAGCACATCGACTGTCCACTTGGACTTAATAGATAAGAAATGTGCGGATTTAGTCAGTCGATCCACAATTACCCATATAGCATCATAACCACCTCGAGTCTTAGGAAGACCCAGAATGAAATCCATACCAATACTCTCCCACTTCCATTGGGGTATATCAAGTGGTTTCAATTTACCTGCCGGTCTGAAATGCTCGGCCTTTACTTGTTGACAAACAAGACATGTACTCACGAAATTTGCAATTTCCCTTTTCATGTTCGGCCACCAAAATGACCTTTTCAAATCCTTGAACATCTTAGTGCCTCCCGGATGGATAGTATATTTGGATCTATGGGCTTCTTCAAGAATCCGATTCTTTATATTAGCCTCATTCGGTACACAAGTTCTACCTTGAAATAATAATCTTCCATCATCGGCTATCGAGAAATCAGGTCTGCTACTCAAGCTTTCCTTAATTAATCTCGACTAGCTCGGGATCAATATCTTGCAATAACTTGATTTCTACCAACAATTCGGGCTTCAGTTGCAACTGGGAAATCAATATCCGGTCATTATCAATATTGATATCCAGACTAGCCATTTGCTCCAGTAATTTCCATTCTTGTAACATAAGACTAGATATCTTAGCCACAGGCTTCCGACTTAAAGCATCAGCAACCACATTGCCTTTGCCCGAGTGATACTCAATAGAAAAGTCAAAATCCTTTATATACTCCAACCATCTTCTTTGTCTCATGTTCAATTCCTTTTGAGAAAATAAGTATTTCAGACTTTTGTGATCCGAAAATACCGTAAATGATTCACCATATAAGTAGTGCCTCCAAATCTTCAAAGCAAATACCACGGCTGCCAATTCCAAATCATGAACTGGATAATTAACTTCATGCTTTCTTAACTGCCTAGAAGAATAGGCAATCACCTTGCCGTGCTGCATAAGCACACAACCTAAGCCAATACCAGAAGCATCAGTGTAAACCACGAAACCACCCTCACCAGAAGGTAAGGTTAAAATAGGGGCAGTAGTCAGACAATCCTTCAGAGTCTGAAAACTCCGTTGGCATTCAATTGACCACTCAAACTTAATCTCTTTGCGGGTTAACTTTGTCAGAGGTACCGCAATCTTAGAGAAATCTTGAATAAACCTTCGATAGTAACCAGCCAGGCCAAGAAAACTCCTCACTTCAGTAACACTGGTAGATTGTTCCCAATTCTTTACTGCTTCCACCTTCGATGGATCTACAGAAATACCATCCTTGGTAATAATATGTCCTAGAAAAGACACCTCTTGTAACCAGAAATCACACTTGCTCAACTTAGCATATAATTGGTGATCTCTCAATAATTGCAAAGCCATCCTCAGATGCTTGGCATGTTCTCTTTCACTCTTGGAATATATCAAAATATCATCTATGAATACCACAACCCATTGATCAAGGTAGGGTCGGAACACACTGTTCATTAACTGCATGAAAGCTGCCGGTGCATTCGTTAACCCAAAAGGTATAACGACAAACTCATAATGGCCATACCGGCTACGGAAAGCTGATTTATAAATATCCTCTTCTTTAATCCGTAACTGGTGATATCCAGATCGAAGATCGATCTTAGAAAAATAAGAAGCTCCAGTAATCTGGTCAAATAACTCATCAATCCTTGGCAAAGGATACTTGTTCTTGACAGTCAACTGGTTAAGTTGCCGATAATCGATGCATAATCTCATCGAACCATCTTTCTTCCGAACAAACAATACAGGAGCTCCCCAAGGGGAAACACTCGGGCGAATAAAACCCTTCTCGAGTAATTCCAACAATTGCTGCTTCAATTCCCGTAATTCCGCAGGAGACATGCGATAAGGGGCTTTAGAAACAGGAGACGATCCAGGAATAAGATCAATAGAGAATGTAACTTCACGCTGAGGCGGAAGTCATGGTAACTCCTCTGGAAATACGTCCGAAAATTCTCGGACAATAGAAATGTCCTTAATCTCCATCTGCTATTCAGGGGACGCAAGAACAAAAGCCAGAAAAGCTTCGCATCCACGCCTCAATAACTTATCAGCACGAAGAGTCGAGATAAGAGAGATAGAACTAGGGTGTTTCACTCCCTTGAAGGATAATCCGGGGTGTCTAGAAAAAGACACGGAACAAGAACTACAATGAACATTGGCCTCATACCGAGCCAACCAATCAGCTCCTAGGATTACATCGTAATCCTTCATGTCCATACAAATCAAATCAGCTGGAAAATTCTGATCGTTTACCATAACCTTACTAGAAGGATAGTAATGCTGAATTGCTGATTTAGAACCAATAGGGGTTGACATTTCTAACAGAGAACTCAACAAAGCAGGTGCCATAGCTAAAGATTTAGCAAATCTCCGTGAAATAAAAGAATGTGTTGCACCAGTATCAATTAGAACAAAAGCTGGCAAGTTGAATATAACAAGAGTACCTTCGACGAGTCCACCCTCCTCGGCGATATCTTTTTCCTTTGCATGGAGAGCCTGGAGCCTGCCTTGAGGCTTCTTGAAATTCAGAGGTTTTGCCGGGATAGCTTGTTCCGATAATAAAGGACAGTTGGGTATACGGTGTTCTTTGCTTCCACACCGCAGACATGCACCTAGCTTGCGCCAACAATCTTCCATCTTGTGACCAGGACGATCACAATATCGGCATACGCCCTTGAATGGAATCATAGAATCAGGTTTCTTGTCTTCTTGTCGCGGCATTTTGCCTTTCCACGAACCAGAACCAGAACTTGAACCAGAACTAGTAAAGGGTCTTTTCTTGCTCGGGTCAGTGCCAAATCCAGGTTTAACATTCTTGAGTGCCTTCGGTTGCTCTTTCTTGTTACCTTGACCACTAATCCTTTCAGTCATTTCCAAAGTATCTTCTAATATTTGTGCCTTTCTTACCATCTCAGAATATGTAGAAATTTCCAGTGGTGCAAGTTGATTGATATAATGAAGTCGAAGACCATTGAGGAAACGCTTCGCCTTCATTCTCTCAGTCGAAATAAGATGTCTTGCATAACGAGAGAGTCGTGAAAACTGAGCCTCATATTCTGATACCGATAAACTTCGCTGTTTTAAAGCTGCGAATTCTGCTCTCTTCTTTTCTTGCACGCGGTCAGAAAAATATTTATCATTGAAATATTCCTCGAATTCCTCCCACGAGACTTGTTGATCTCCGAGAGTCGGCTTAACAGACTCCCACCAAGCACGTGCATCATGCTCCAGTTGGAAAACGGATAAAAGAACACGTTCTTGGTCAGTGCATTGCATGACCTCAAAAATTCTTGCCATCTCGTTGAGCCAATTCTCGGCTTCATCGGGATTAGTTGAACCAGCGAATCTAGGCGGGTTCATTCCTCGGAAATTCCGATATAAATCACCAGTGCCATGAGCTGCGCCATGAGGTACCGCTCCAGCTCCAGCTCCTGCCTGAGCCAGTGCATTCAAGGCTTGCGTAAGTCCTTGAACTGTATGCTGTAAATTCCTCATCTCAACACGATTGGCTGCCATTTCTAGTTAAGTGCCTATAAAATAGTTACTCGGATTATTTATGAGAGAAGAACTTCTTAGATGAGAAGAGAAGAACTAGATAAGAAGAACATGATTATGGTTAAATAACTTAACCCAAATTTCTACCCAATTCTCACAAGGTTATTTTCTTAAGCCTATAACCAATAAACCTATAACATTAAAGTGAAATACCTAGGACAAATTGACCTAGGCTCTGATACCAACTAAACTGTCACGCCCCGATGCGGAATCTCGGGACGTACGGTTAGGGGCAAGCGAGCAATAATTCCGAACCATTGCAAACCATTGCACAAAAGGTTGGAAATGATAATAATCAGAGTTTTATTGATAATAAAGTTGAGTACACTGGGTAGAACAACTACATCCAAATAATAAGCAAAATACTAGAACAATCTCTCACTAATACTAAGGGTACAAACTGACTCAATAAACTAAAACTATCTCTCGATATCACTCCAGTCCATTCCCGACAAGTTCATCACCTGGAAAGAGGGGAAAAGTAGGAGTGAGCTAAACGCGCTCAGTAGATAACCACAAACAGGTTTACGTAATTAACCATTGATTTCCAATTTATATGAAATGCAGTAAATAAAGAATGACGATACGATAAAAGAAATAATGTAAAAGATATCTTGCAAGGTCAAGAAATATAACAATTTACCAAGTAATGAATAAGTAAAGTAACAGTAGATAATTTGGCTAGCAAGTATGTTACACATGTAACCAAGTAAATACGCACGAGTCAAGTAACAAGAGTTTGTCATAGACGTAACATGTCAAGTCAAGTATTCGGGTGCAATGCCTCACCCTGTCATAAACATCCCAATGGGCTCAATATCTTTTCGGGCGCTCTCCCCAGGACCAGACCGGGCCCTTATGATGCGTTGGCATTTCATTTCAATTGGATCACCGATCCCCCGTCTAGACATAGTCAATTATGGCCAATATAATCAGATGAATTTCTGTCGGGTACAAGATGTAAAGGACGACACTCGCCTCCTTTGATTCAAGAGTATAACCACGATGAAAAACCCAAAACAAGGTAGTCGTACGGCAAACATCGGGCCGTACTCACATGAGTAACGAGTCACGGGGCCAAGAATGAACGGTTGATAGTAAGCCGTTCGAGAGAGAGAAGTAAGTTCCGAAGAACGAATATACGAACCATTCGGGTCGTATTTTAAGAAATACAGTTCAAGAGAATCCGTATTAAGCATAACGATAATATCTAATTATAAGATAATTTATGCAAAATAGTCACCGGGTTGCCAATAACAATTAAACCAACCAATTTCAGTTTAATGTCCATTGATCAATTCCGGGCTCAAATATGACCGAAGATTATCCAAGGGTAATCGATCAATTAATCAAGTTAAAACAATAGTCATGATGTAACCGTAATTTACCACGGTAAAAATGTTCTATGGTAAAAATGTAAAGTTTACCGGATGGAGTGTCCGGCTAATTGGTCAAAGACTTGCCATAAGTCGGCCAGTAATTTTCTGGTTTACAGTAATTTACAGAAATTACCTATGGTAAAGTTTAGCTATTTACCATACTTATTCAATTTATCCAAGTTACAAGTGAATTTCAATGATTTTCACTTTAAACAATTTATCAAAATAGATATTGCAAATAACAGAAATTTACTCATGTCATTATCTGTTATTTATGTGGATTGTCAATTTTTTACTAATTAACCTTGTTAAATGGGTCAAATAGCAAAAAAATCAGTTTTCTGGAAGTTAAACGGATGACAGTGGGCCGTTAAACCTACTGGCTGTAAAATGATTATCATTGGGCCGTTTTATACGAGGCGGGCGGTTCTTATTGGGCCGTTTGTATAAGTCGGGCGGGCAATTCTGAGCCGTCTAAGAGATAAAGCGGTCCGATTGGAACCGTTAATCCCTGTAACACGGGAACAGCGAAACAGAAGCATAAATCCGGCGTTTAAGGCTTCAATTCATGCATTTGAGTACGTAAATAAATGGAAAAGCATGGTTTCTACAAGCTAACATGATGCCCTTTCATTCCATTTATCAAATTTAAGGTTTGTGCCATGGTTACCTACCTTAACCGATGAAATAAGGAAAAATGAATGGGGAAGAAGATGAACAGTAGACTTGCAGAGCTTCTTCACAGCAGCAAGAACCCTTTTGTGTTTAAGAGATGTTTAAGGGGGCTTCCTCTACTTATAGGTTTGGAAGAGGAGTGTTTAATCTTCACACACGGTTTGGTCAGAGCCGCAAAATCCTTAGCATTGTTGACAACGTGTTTCTGCCAACCAAAACACGGTTTCACGTGTTTCTCAAGGTAAGGTTAGCCTAATCTAAGCCTAATCCAAAAGATTAAGGAATGGTTAACTAAGACCTCAATTTAATGTTACTAAATGATTTTTAATGAATTGGACCCAGAAGATAAAATTACTAATCAAGACATGCTCTTTCATAATATGATTTTTATGGAATTTTATCACGAGGTTTATTGTTAATCTCCCAATCTTAAGATTAAAATAATAATTTAACCCAATGTTCAACGGTTTAGTCGATAGAGAGAGTTTCTGATTTTTACCGATGAAACTTCAGAAGACAAAGTTGCTAAGAAAAATACCCTCTATCAGATGTGATTTTTACAGATTTTTCTAAGGTAGTTGTATTTTCGTATGAATAGTGTTTTCCACGTTTTTAAGTCAGGCTTAAATCACTGATTAAGCCATGTAAATGATTTTATTAGGGTCAAGTACAGAAGACCAAAGTGTTTACCATGGTCTTTACTAATTAACTACCATTTTTCAGAATTTGTATATGATAGTCAAAATTTTTACTATTTACTATTTACCACAGTCACTATTCAACATTTACTATTTAAGAATTTTAATATTTGTACAGAAACTCGGGGTCTTACAGTTAAGTTGATATCAGAGCCTAAGTCTCAGGACTTAGGAAAAAGAGTTATGTCATAGGATAAGTCCAAGGTTTAAGGACCCCTACCTATGAACTAAGGAAGAAACTTCCACACCCACGTGAGGATTGGGTAGAGCCCGGGATGAGATAGTTATATAGAAATTATCTTAGGATAAATCTTCCCGACTCTAAATAACTAAAATGTCCATGATTCTCAGGTACCTTGATTCTCAATGGTTCATCGTATAAACTGGGACGAGATGCAACAAACTGTTGCGGGACTTACTCAAGCCCTACAAACAGTGGCCCAAGCCGGTGGAAGGGCTGGCGCTGGTAACTTGGACGGCAATTTCTGAAGTTTAAATCCTCCATAATTCTCTGGATCTTCTAACCCGGATGAAGTAGAAAATTGGATCGACGAAATGAATCGAATATTCGATGTCATGCAATGCACCGACCAGGAGAAGGTTCGACTTGTCACGTTCTAACTCAACAAGGATGCTCGTACATGGTGGAAATCTATTCCAACGCCACCTACAGACGCACCTCATACATGGGAGGGTTTTCTTACCCTATTCCGTGCCAAGTACTTTTCCGAGCATGTAAAGGAGAGAAATGCTATAGAATTTTCCTCCTTAAAACAAGGCGCGATGTTTGTGGCAGAATATGAATTACAATTCTCTCGACTGGCACCTTATACTCCTCACTTAGTAAGCACAGATTTATTGAAAGCCAACCGATTTATGGATGGTTTAAGGACCGTATTTATCAAACAACTTGGAACCCAGAATATCCACACCTATACCGAAATGGTTCAAAGAGTGCATCTATGTGAAAGAACCATGGAGAAGGTGGAGAGGCTCCGAGAAGAGAGGTCAAGCCGAAAACATGATAGGCAAGAAGAGAAAGAAGTGGATGAGGATGAAAATCGTCACATTAAGAGGTTCCTTATGGGAACGGTAATGGAAAAAGAAATGGAAAAAGAAATGGAAATGGAAATGGAAAGAACGAGAAAGTTAAAGAAGAGAAGGAGCAAGTCGTGGCACCTTTCTCATTTTGTGAAAAGTTTGGGCACTCGGCAGAACAATGTTGGAAGCGTCTTGGCGCTTGTCTCAAATGTGGAAGCCGGGAACATCGCTTGCCTCTGTGTCCTTTCATCAACGGAAAATCATCAAGGGATAACAACGGACGCGCGAAGCAAGGACGATTAAATGCCATTCTAGATGAGGGAGGTGAGATGATAAAAGGTACTCTCTTAACCCATTCGCCTTACGTTAATTCTTAATACATTAAAATACGTACACTCTCCATAAAAAACTCATATATTGAATTTGGGGACCAAATTCTCTTAAGTGGGGGAGGGTGTAAGGCCCCAGAATTTTTATAAATTATTTTTGGTATATTTAATTATTTTTTAAAGGAATTTTAAAGACCCAAAATGGATTAATAAATAATTATTGGATTACATAAATCATTATAAGGCCCAATTTATGTTAAGTAATTAACCTAGCATATTTAAATAAAATTCAAAAGGGTTAAAGGACCAAGCCCATTAAGTTTGGCCCATATTCTAGAAGGTTATTTAGCCTATTTACATATTTTAAGGATAAATACCATTTTTATGGATAATAATATAGATAATTAACAAAAGAGTTTGATTTATGTTGAACTCTGTGCACATTGGATGTAACGGTCTATCGTGCGACTGCCACAGCCACGTAACGCACCTAGACTGATGCGTTACACCCTATCAATTCCGTGAATGGAAGAACGAGTAGAAAGATTGGAACTTTGGGATCCTATCTACAAGAGACCTAATTGGGAGAGCTTGTAAGGTTACTATGGACTCTTAGGGATCAGGTTCTGGCAATTTAAGGACTCTAGAATCGATATAAATCTCAAATCCTAGCCAAAACCCTATAAATAGGACATAGTTCTGAACTGAGCGACCCTTACTTTTGCTTGCGTGGAATCAAGGTAAGGATATAGAATTTCAGGTAAGTTCGTTAATAGATTTTGTTGAGTATACCTTAGACTAATAGTTCTCCAAATTTCGTGCTAGGAGATCAAGCAACCAAGGAGATTGAAGCTTCCAATGTTGCTGGTTCGACCATAATAACTCAGGATTCAGGGCAAAAGACCCCTGAAGATCAAGAGATTAGGACATCTAAACGAGGTAATTAGAATTCAATCCTTTAGAATTTTTTGTCCACCTTAGTTTCATCTTCTTACCCTCAAAATTTCACATCCTTAGGTCAAGAGGCTGAGGAGCTAGAGCAGCGTGAAGTTGCTGAAAACTCATTGGAAAGGGAGAACTAGGGCACGTCTTTCAGACTCAAATTAGTAGTTTAAAGCTCAGATAAAAAGGTAGGTTATCTCATGATTGGCAAAAACTTCTTGTTAGGGATAAAAGCACTCTGATTGTGTTTGATTTCATGCATTATAGACTATGAATTTCAAGTTTTAGTGGGTTCATGCATACATACATATCCTTAGCCCTAATCAAAGATCAAAGATATTATCTTGTCAATTCACTGCAACCTATGCATCTAGATGACCTTTACTTCATTTTGTCATGATTGGGGTAGTTAAATCTTTTCAAAACATGACATGGTTTCAAATCACAGTCTTTTAATTTCTTTATACTGTTAGCAGGGACTCTGACGCATCATACTTAGAGCGTCACAATACTGTAACGGCCTTACGATAAGCCGTCACACCCTCTGTTGTATTTTAATTGCTCTGTTGTCTCTGACGCACCGTAACAGGAGCGTTACGCTACTGTAACGGCCCCTCGATAAACCATCACAATCACTGTGGCGCACCCACTCTCGACCGTTAGGAGAATTGGAGACATAATTGGAAAACAATCAATTTTAACTTATAAATAAGCCTAGTTATCTAAGTTTTGACATGATTTCATGTCTTTAAGATCATTTACTGGTTCATGATAGAAATTGCATAATTTAGGTATCTTAAGTCATTTTAAGTTATGTTAATTTCATGTGCCAAAATTCTATAGTTTTGTATCTAAATCATGATTTTCCAAAGATGTATTGACGGAGTTTCATCATGATTTCCTGTTGTTACACATCCTCTCTATCAATAGAGTCATTTTCTTTAAGTACATGGCATATATTTCGGTATATGGCCATTAGTTCACACTTTGCACTATAGGAACACTATCTTGAACATGAGGACCTCTCTATTGGATATTCCTTCCAATGGACTGGGAAATCTTGTTTCAAGACCTCCGTAATTCTCCGCGAGCCTGGGATTCCAACTAGGACGCCGAGTTGGTTGTACCATTAAAACCCAATTGGTTAGAAAGCACTATCGATGTTTTCTGGTTCGAGCAATGTAACGGACCTATATTGGACCGTCACGCATATGTAACGGCCCAATGTACAACCGTCACATTTAACTGAGTCCAATTACAGTTTTTGGATTTAGTCGTTCTAACGCATCAAGGCTAGACCGTCACATCAATGTAACGGCCCAATACTGGAGCGTCACATCATGTAACGGCCCAGTACACGACCGTCACACTGCTTGAGTATTTTAACCGAGGTTTGACCAAAGGTTGATATTTCAAGGTTTCTAGATGGATTCTTGATGATCTAGAACTTATCATATTGATCAAGAAACCTAATATAGTGAATGGAACATAAAGAATGTACCGTTATGCTGTCGATTTATTTCCCTAAGCATAACATAGTATAAGTCATTCTTGATTTCTCATGATTCTTATTAAAGCATTCATTCATTGAATTATTGTTATCAAGAGCTTGTTGGAATTGTACATTCTTGGCCATACTTTATTGTTACATGCGTGGAAAAAGCTTGATTTATACTTGAAGATGCGATCGAGCATGGATTGTGTTCAAGGGCTCTATGCTAGTCCTCTCGACTGATTGTTTGAAACATACTATTATAAACCATGGGGTATGATGCTACTGGCGTCGCATTACGCTGGGAGTACTTTCTTTATAAATAAGTGAAATATCCACGGCTCGTGAAGTGAAAAATCAACAACACAATACAACATGATTGATACCTGACTTTCTTGATATTCCATAGAAATTCACGAAGTACTTGCTCATAAGCAAAAGATACTGGAGTGATGATTATGTGGCTTGCTAGTACATTCTCGTTACATTCTTGTTCATGAAAGGCCATGCTACATTCTTGTTCATACTTGTTACATTCTTGCTAGGTCATACTTGCTCTCATTCTATCTTAAACGATCCTCTTTGTTACTATGGTTATTCGCATGATTTATCGCATTCGCATGATTTTACCTTATTCTATAGAGCTAAAAACGTTAATTACTTTAATAGTGCTAATCATGTTGATGCGAAGGTACCTACTAGGCAAGTGTGCCCATTACCTATTCCCAATCTTTTTCAGGAAATGAAAGTGATTCGAATTCGGATTCGTGTTATACAAGTAGCGGGTCCGAGAGCGAATGAAAGTGTTGTCAAGATGAGAGTGAAGACTTAGGAAGTCTACAATGTTTAGATTGAGTCTATGTAATTTTCTCATTTCTTGAGTCTAGCATGTTGAAGATAAGTTGAATTAGTGGTTGTATTTGAATATTAATTATCAATGAAATAAGTTGGAGTTTGATTAAAAATATTGTGCAATTACATTTATGTGTGTGATTATCTTGCGCTCTGATCATTCTTGCTTGCAAGAGGCTTACCATGCCGGCTGTTCACGTTTCTCGAGCGAGTCTTCTGCTGTCATAAAGGCTCGGGACGTGACAGTTAAGTTGGTATCAGAGCCTAAGTCTCAGGACTTAGGAAAAAGAGTTATGTCATAGTATAAGTCCAAGGTTTAAGGACCCCTACCTATGAACTAAGGAAGAAACTTCCACACCCACGTGAGGATTGTGTAGAGCCCGGGATGAGATAGTTATATAGAAATTATCTTAGGATAAATCTTCCCGACTCTAAATAACTAAAATGTCCATGATTCTCAGGTACCTTGATTCGTATAAACTGGGACGAGATGCAACAAACTGTTGCGTGACTTACTCAAGCCCTACAAACAGTGGCCCAAGCCGGTGGAAGGGCTGGCGCGGGTAACTTGCATGGCAATTTCTGAAGTTTAAATCCTCCATGATTCTCTGGATCTTCTAACCCGGATGAAGCGGAAAATTGGATCGACGAAATGAATCGAATATTCGATGTCATGCAATGCACCGACCAGGAGAAGGTTCGACTTGCCACGTTCCAACTCAACAAGGATGCTTGTACATGGTGGAAATCTATTCCAACGCCACCTGCAGACGCACCTCATACATGGGAGGGTTTTCTTACCCTATTCCATGCTAAGTACTTTTCCGAGCATGTAAAGGAGAGAAAGGCTATGGAATTTTCCTCCTTAAAATAAGGCGCGATGTCTGTGGCAGAATATGAATTACAATTCTCTCGACTGGCACCTTATGCTCCTCACTTGGTAAGCACAGATTTATTGAAAGCCAACCGATTTATGGATGGTTTAAGGACCATATTTATCCAACAACTTGGAACCCAGGATATCCGCACCTATACCGAGATGGTTCAAAGAGCGCATCTATGTGAAAGAACCATGGAGAAGGTGGAGAGGCTCCGAGGAGAGAGGTCAAGCCGAAAACATGATAGGTAAGAAGAGAAAGAAGTGGATGAGGATGAAAATCGTCACATTAAGAGGTTCCGTAATGGGAACGGTAATGGAAAAAGAAATGGAAAAAGAAATGGAAATAGAAATGGAAATGGAAAGAACGAGAAAGTTAAAGAAGAGAAGGAGCAAGCTGTGGCACCTTGCTCATTTTGTGAAAAGTTTGGGCACTCGGCAGAACAATGTTGGAAGCGTCTCGGCACTTGTCTCAAATATGGAAGCCGGGAACATCGCTTGCCCCTGTGTCCTTTCATCAATGGAAAATCATCAAGGGATAACAACGGACGCGGGAAGTAAGGACGATTAACTGCCATTCTAGATGAGAGAGGTGAGATGATAAAAGGTACTCTCTTAACCCATTCGCCTTACGTTAATTCTTAATACATTAAAATACGTACACTCTCCATAAAAAATCATATATTGAATTTGGGGACCAAATTCTCTTAAGTGGGGGAGGGTGTAAGGCCCTAGAATTTTTATAAATTATTTTTGGTCTATTTAATAATTTTTTTAGGAATTTTAAAGACCCAAAATGGATTAATAAATAAATATTGGATTAAATAAATCATTATAAGGCCCAATTTATGTTAAGTAATTAACTTAGCCTATTTAAATAAAATCCAAAAGGGTTAAAGGACCAAGTCCATTAAGTTTTACCCATATTCTAGAAGGTTATTTAGCCTATTTACGTATTTTAAGGATAAATACCATTTTTATGGATAATAATATAGATAATTAACAAAAAAGTTTGATTTATGTTGAACTCTGTGCACGTTGGATGTAACGGTCTATCGTGCGACCAGCACAACATCCTATCAGTTCTGTGAATGGAAGAACGAGTAGAAAGATTGGAACTTTGGGATCCTATCTACAAGAGACCTAATTGGGAGAGCTTATAAGGTTACTAGGGACTCTTAGGGACTAGGTTCTGGTAAATTAAGGACTCTAGAATCGATCTAAACCTCAAACCCTAGCCAAAACCCTATAAATAGGAGCTAGTTCTGAACTGAGCGACCCTTACTTTTGCTTGCGTGGAATCAAGGTAAGGATATAGAATTTCAGGTAAGTTCGTTAATAGATTTTGTTGAGTATACCTTAGACTAATAGTTCTCCAAATTTCGTGATAGGAGATCAAGCAACCAAGGAGATTGAAGCTTCCAAAGTTGCTGGTTCGACCATAGTAACTCAAGATTTAGGGCAAAAGACCCCTGAAGATCAAGAGATTAGGACATCTAAACGAGGTAATTAGAATTCAATCCTTTAGAACTTTTTATCCACCTTAGTTTCATCTTCTTACCCTCAAAATTTCACATCCTTAAGTCAAGAGGCTGAGGAGCTAGAGCAGCGTGAAGTTGCTGGAAACTCACTGGAAAGGGAGAACTAGGGCACATCTTTCAGACTCAAATTAGAAGTTTAATGCTCAGTTAAAAGGGTAGGTTATCTCATGATTGGCAAAACATCTTGTTAGGGATAAAAGCCCTCTGATTGTGTTTGATTTCATGCATTATAGACTATGAATTTCATGTTTTAGTGGGTTTATGCATACATACATATCCTTAGCCCTAATCAAAGATCAAGGATATTATCTTGTCAATTCACTGCAACCTATGCATCTAGATGACCTTTACTTTGTTTTGTCATGATTGGGGTAGTTAAATCTTTTCAAAACATGACATGGTTTCAAATCACAGTCTTTTAATTTCTTTATACTGTTAGCAGGGACTCTCACGCATCATACTTAGACCGTCACAATACTGTAATGGCCTTACGATAAGCCGTCACACCCTCTGTTGTATTTTAATTGCTCTATTGTCTCTGACGCACCGTAACAGGAGCGTTACACTACTGTAACGGCCCCTCGATAAACCGTCACAATCACTGTGACGCACCCACTCTCGACCGTTAGGAGAATTGGAGACATAATTGGAAAACAATCAATTTTAACTTATAAATAAGCCTAGTTATCTAAGTTTTGACCTGATTTCATGTCTTTAAGATTATTTACTGGTTCATGATAAAAATTGCATAATTCAGGTATCTTAAGTCATTTTAAGTTATGTTAATTTCATGTGCCAAAATTCTATAGTTTTGTATCTAAATCATGATTTTCCAAAGATGTATTGACGGAGTTTTATCATGATTTCCTATTGTTACACATCCTCTCTATCAATAGAGTCATTTTCTTTAAGTACATGGCATACATTCTGGTATATGACCATTAGTTCACACTTTGCACTATAGGAACACTATCTTGAACATGAGGACCTCTCTATTGGATATTCCTTCCAATAGACTAGGAAATCTTGTTTCAAAGCCTCCGTAATTCTCCGCGAGCCTGGGATTCCCACTAAGACGCCGAGTTGGTTGTACCATTAAAACCCAATTGGTTAGAAAGCACTATCGATGTTTTCTGGTTCTAGCAATGTAACAGACCTATATTGGACCGTCAGGCATATGTAATGGCCCAATGTACAACCGTCACATTTAACTAAGTCCAATTACTATTTCTGGATTTAGTCGTTCTAACGTATCAAGGCTAGACCGTCACATCAATGTAACGGCCCAATACTGGAGCGTCACATCATGTAATGGCCCAGTACACGACCGTCACACTACTTGAGTATTTTAACTGAGGTTTGCCCAAGGGTTGATATTCCAAGGTTACTAGATGGATTCTTGATGATCTAGAGCTTATCATATTGATCAAGAAACCTAATATAATGAATGGAAGATTAAGAATGTACCGTTATGCTGCCGATTTATTTCCCTAAGCATAACATAGTATAAGTCATTCTTGATTTCTCTTGATTCTTATTAAAGCATTCATTCATTGAATTATTGTTATCCAGAGCTTGTTGGAATTGTACATTCTTGGCCATACTTTATTGTTATATGCGTGGAAAAAGCTTGATTTATACTTGAAGATGCGATCGAGCACTGATTGTGTTCAAGGGTTCTATGCTAGTCCCCTCGGCTGATTGTCGGAAACACACTATTATAAACCATAGGGTATGATGCTACTGGCGTCACATTGCGCTGGGAGTACTTTCTTCATAAATAAGTGAAATATCCATAGCTCATGAAGTGAAAAATCCACAACATAATACAACATGATTGATACTTGACTTTCTTGATATTCCACAGAAATTCACGAAGTACTTGCTCATAAGCAAAAGATATTGGAGTGATGATTATGTGACTTGCTAGTACATTCTCGTTACATTCTTGTTCATAAAAGGCCATGGTACATTTATGTTCATACTTGTTACATTCTTGCTAGTTCATACTTGCTCTCATTCTATCTTAAACGATCCTCTTTGTTACTATGGTTATTCGCATGATTTATCTCATTCGCATGATTTTACCTTATTCTTTAGAGCTAAAAACGTTAATTACTTTAATAGTGCTAATCATGTTGATGCGAAGATACCTACTGGGCAAGTGTGCTCATTACCTATTCTCAATCTTTTTCAGGAAATGAAAGTGATTCGAATTCAGATTCGGGTTATACAAGTAGCGGGTCCGAGAGCGAATGAAAGTGTTGTCAAGATGAGAGTAAAGACTTAGGAAGTCTACAATGTTTAGATTGAGTCTATGTAATTTTCTCATTTCTTGAGTCTAACATGATGAAGATAAGTTGAATTAGTGGTTGTATTTGAATATTGATTATCAATGAAATAAGTTGGAGTTTGATTAAAAATATTGTGCAATTGCATTTATGTGTGTGATTATCTTGCGCTCTAATCATTCTTGCTTGCAAGAGGCTTACCATGCAGGTTATTCACGTTTCTCGAGCGAGTCTTCCGCTGTCATAAAGGCTCGGGGCGTGACATTCCGTCACGTGACACGTGACTCTCGTATTTTTCACTTATCGTGATCTTTCCGGGTTAGCCCTCTCGTGGTCTTTCCTGAGGTCAGTGTTGTGTCATGTGCACGGCGTTCTAGTCGTGTGTGTGTGTGTGAAATCGTGTCTTGAAGAGCGTGCACGGCACTCGAGTCGTGTATGCTTTAGGGTGTCTGTGTCTGTCTAGGTCTTTACTAGGCTTTTGTCTGCTCTTTGTGGGCCCGACAGATAGACAACTCCTGACTCTGTGAGATCAGGGTTCGCCGTTCTGTTGCTACTCGGAGTAGTGTGGGGAGCCGAGGCTAATTCGGCAGCCACGCTTGTTCAGTATGGCTTTTCCCTTTTCTTTTAACTGTTCCTACTCCTTCTGTTCCGGTTTTCTTTTACAGTTTTGTAGTTTAGTTTTCCTGTTTTACTACACCTGCTGTTTACCTGCTGTTTTAGCGTGTTACTGCGTTATTTTTCAGTGGGGATCCGCGTGACCCCTACTGAGCCAGTGACACGAGGATTACCCCTACTTTTCAGGTGGGTGGCGTCGTTCTGCTTTCACGGTTCCTGGTGTGGCGTGTCCGTAGCTGCCAGTGGTACCTGCGTCGGGCTTCCCCCAACCTCAGTGTACGTCCTTCTTTTCTGTTGACTATACTGCTTGTCTTTCCTTTAGACTGGACTCTGGTGTAATTGTTAATTTGTAACTATTAATTAACAAGTAATTTTATTTCTGCTACTTTAGCAAACCTGATTAATGAAATTTAATTGCTTACTTTTATATCTGCGACTTCAATATACTACATGACAATCTTTTTTCCCTTCGGAGCTTTACAGCTCTTGGGAGGCTTCACGGGTTCCAAGTGGTATCAGGTCTACTCGGTAGTCCTATCGGGTATATCTGGTATCTGGAGTCCGGGTCGTCACATCGTCTCTCTTGAGCCCTCTAACTCTTCTCCCCAAACCCTAATGATGCGGGACGAGACATGAACGGGCTATGACCTATGACCGACTCGAAGTGCGGCCAGCACTTGCCCGCTACAGGTAAGCCGGGTGGCTGACCTCCATGGTGATTCTCTGAATGGAGGCGTCTTTCAACAAGAAACTCACTCTAGCCCAACGATCATCCTTGCGAGGGAAGCGCATGATCGCAGCGGCTAAGGAATCACTATCGCCTAGGGTGATGCAGTTCGAGCTCGGTGCTCGACTGGGGCTATGGGACGGGCGCTCACACTCCCAATCGTGGTGATTCGTCACTGGCTATGGCCCTACTCTCACAAACACAACATATAAGAAAGCATACTAAACAAGCAAATGTAGGAATGAGGAACATCGGCCGAATTCGACAACCCTGATACATGCAAAATGAATAATAGTACAATTCAAAATATTGCCCACTCCTAGCAAGGAGATAAGAGGCTACAAACAACAATCTCGGGGCTGTTGGAGCACGGGTTCACGGGCAGCACTCAATGGAGCCGAGGAAGCGAGTCGCCGCCGACCGAAGGAGTCGATCGGTCACCGAACTATTCTGTCCGCACTGGTCACCCTGTGTAGAGAGCTTGCAAGAGGCGGTACGGCTTGATCCGACGTCCAAACAGGGTGCCGTTTGTGGGAGCGCGTCGCGGACTGACTGAAGAACATCTGGTCCGAACGGCGTGACCAGATCTATTCTGGTCAGATCATGATAGCGTCTGCACGATGGCTCTAGTTCTGCTCACGCAAAACTACACAGGAAGACTAAATAATTAGGGAAAATGGTTTTGGTGGGGGGATCCGATCGCCGCTTGCTAGAGAACGTTGGTGACACCTGGGGGAAGATCCAGGCCGAAGAATTTGGTCAAATCTAAGAGGAGGAAGGCGTGGGATCTCCCACAAGTTGTAGCCGGATCTGGGTCAGATCTGCACAGGTCGGCCTGCGTAGTCCCACCAAAATGATTACCACACTCAGCACAGATCTCAGAACAGCACGAGATTGGTGGTGGCGCGAAGAAGACAGAAAATGGCACGATCACTCCAAGTCTCAGGCCCAAGGACACTGAGAGTAGATATGGAGGAATTTCGTATCAGGGAAGAGGAGATCTGGCCTGCAGGGATGGGCAGCGATGCGCAGTGCCATAGTAGGATTTGTTGTCGGAGATCCGGAGCTCCGATTGAGACGAAATCAGCGCTGGATCGTCCCTGACTTGCAGAGGTATCTCTGGTAATTTACCAGAACTAGATCTGAGTAGGAAGATGCTGTGGATGATTCGTAATATAGGGGCGAGCTCTGAATGGACAGAAGCAGATCTGCACACGAACACGAAGATAACGGAGCCTCGGCGTCGCACCTCGGCGCGGGGAGTCACACCCCAATTAGATCCCATCATAGGATGTAGTTCTTGAGCATCACACCCAAGAGAAGAATATAGAATAACTCAAACAATTTTTCTCTCACAATATTCTTCATTCACTTTCAAAGTACACTATATATGATTTTATATAGAAGGGCATGGGGAGAGGGGCATGGGGAGGGGAGGGGGGGTGCGGCCAAGAGAGAGGGGAGAGGCTTGGTCGATGGTGGGAGGGAGGGGGAACCTTCCTCCTCCTTGAATCAAGGAGGAGGTCAAGGAAGGGACGAGGAGTCACCATCTTGGACCAAGGAAGGGGGGCGCCCCCTTCCACTTGTCAAGCAAACCAATTCTGCCATTCGCACTTGTATCCCATGACCCATTCACACCTAGTTGTTGACATGTTTTCCAACCATTCTCCTTCATACCTTCCTCTTTTAAAATCAGAAAGATGCAAAGACAAGCAAAACGATGGTAAGAAAGAAAGGGTGGAGAAGTGTGTGTGATCGTGATCGCCACCAAGACACGAAGTACCTAGGAGTACGACGTACCTTGGAAAGGGAGAAAGCACTCGCCCAAAGTTCAGCGCTGACGGGTATACACGGCCCTGGAAGAACCGCCCAGTGGATGGGATGGTCTCTCGACAAACCGCTCATAGCGCCGAAGAAGGAAGCGGGACGAAGACTGATCTGGCAACAGAACGGTTTGAAAATAGCCGCTTACAGGATCTGAACGGTTCCTGGAGGACCATTCTCAACTGCAGACATGTTGTACTCTTGTGGTTTTGATGATAGCAAACACTATAAGTCACACTGTGTTTGCATGAAAGATCGAATGAGCATGATTGAATGAGCATCTAGTCTTTGCATGTTATATTGCGTACAACTTCATCAGGGTGCATGGAATTTCATCGAACAGTTCAAGGTCAATGCATTCACTTACGTTCAACACATTATGTCGGTGCATTCTCATGGTTCAGCAGGCTAAGTCAATGCTCTTCGGTGGTTAAGTCTGTGCAGGGTCATTTGTCTAAAGCCAAAGTTCGTGCACATCTTAGTTAGACTGCACATCAAAGTCGGTGCAATGCCACTGTTCATGAGCATTTAGGTCTGTGCATCTTAGTTCGTGCACACCACAGTAGAAGTCGGTGTAACATTTTGGTAAGCATGCATCATATAGTCAGCACACTCGTTGGCTCAGTGCATAATTGAGTTGATGCAAGCTTTGTCTTGCATTACATTTAGGTCTGTGCATCGGTTAAAGTATCACTGTTGCACAACGTAGTAGGTCTGTGCATCATTTAGTCCATGCACTCTCCTTAGGCTACTCGGTGCAAGCTTGCTTAGACTGCATATCTTACCTCGGTGCAGGTTATATTCTGCACGCACCAAGTAAGTGCATGTCTATGTTTAGATCATATTGAGTCAATGCATGGTTGCATGATGCATATTGTGAGTTGATACATGTCCTGACTTGCTGTCGATGCAACATTTGTATTGCATGCTAACTAGGTCGGTGCAAGACTGAGCTGTGGTGTTTAGAGTCGATGCATTCCTAGCAATGTGCAAGCTTGAACTCGGTGCAAGGTGCACTTCGTGCATTCGAGTCAGTGCAAGCTAAGATTTTCATATGAATGAACTTCAAAGTCGAAGCATCCCTTTTCTGCACGAGTAAGTCAAAGCAATGTCTTTGTCAACACGACTGCTCTAGCAAGTCAGTGCAATGCCTTCGCCAGCACGACCCGGTCAGTGCAATGTCTGGTTTCGAGAGAACAAGCTCGGTGTAACGTGTGAAGCAACTCGGTGCAAACTCTCCTCAGGACAACAAACTAAGTCGATGCATCCATATGGAACTTAAGCACCCAGGTGATTAATTGAGGAAAACCATGGTTCGAGCATATTATGTGCACCTGAGTACCTTACTTACGAGGATCAGAAGAATAGGAGCACGTGATATAAGCAGAACAAACAACTGGCACTTGATCCAAGACTGATCATTAGTCTAAGAAGCTGCCACGTGGATAGCTAAACGATGGTGATTCTGACACGTGGCTGAAAGATTCCTGAAGCTTCCTAGCGGGAACGTTCTCTCCACATGCCTAGGGTGTGAGCTAGTGGGTCCCAGACTGAAGCCTTATATAAGACCTTTCTTTTGCGTAAAGGGAAAAATGCTGAATAGAAGACATCTGAGTGCAGCCAGAGAGAAGTGTACGAGAGCCAACAATAGAAGAAGAAAAAGGAAGTGAAGAAAGGGCGAGAGAGCTGAGAAGTGAAGAGAGAACGAGAGAGAGCTGAGAAGAGAGGTCAAGATCGAAGCAGTCGGTTCTTAATGTGAAGATATGTAGTCATTGTTCTAGGATGAAATCTTGAACAGTCCTGCTCCAGTTGGAGCTACATTTTCTTTCCTTCGTTTGCATTTTTCTTTGTTCATTTTCTGATTTTACTTTGTTCTTCCGGGTTTGAGGTCGGGGTTCCTCCTGTGGTCTCAGGAGAAGGGAGATCTGTTCTCCGGTTTGCTAGTGACTGGGTGTCGCTAGTGGTTCCTTCCGGTTTGGAGGAAGAGAGGTTTGGTCCTCCGGTTTGCAAGTGACTGTGTGTCGCTTGTGGTTTCCCTCTGGGTTTCAAGGGAAGGGAGATTTATTCTCCGATTTGCTAGTGATTGTGTGTCACTAGTGGTTGCCCTCCGGGGTGGAGGAAGAGAGAGTGTGTTCCTCTGGGTCAAGCTGTTTGGCAGCGCTGGTTGCAGACTGAGTCTGCGTCTTGCTTTTTGCAAGGGAAGCCTCACTTTGATTTGGAGTGAGGGGTGGGCGTAGGTCTGGAGGACCGAACCACCTGAAAAATCTTGTCTATCGTGGTTTGCTTTGTGCGTTCTTCCATATCATCTATCTCCCCTTCACAAGTTTTGTGTGCTTGATTATATGTGTGATCTTGGGGAGTTATTATGAATGTGAAGTGTTTGTTCATACGCTCAGTAGAATTACAACTCGTGTGTGAGCCTGAGTTTCTAAGTTCATGGTTGTGAAAAGAGAGAAGCTCAGTTGTCTCATTAGTTTATATTGAGTTCTGTTAAAAGTTTCCTCTGTGTGTCAGCTTGCGTTTGAGTACTTGAAGGGTTGGTAGAGTGCTCATCGTTACATCAGCCTGGTCCTCGATTAGTACTTGATACTGTGTGTGTCAGATTTACATTTTGTGTGAGCTAGTCTTCCAGCCTGTGCTTTCATGTGTCAACTGAAACGTGCTTATTTGATTAAGCAATCTAAGATTTTAATTCCGCAATAGTTTTCAACGGGGATTCATTCACCCCCCCTCTGAATCCGTGCTTTGCAATCCAACAAGACGGACGTAAGATGACCGTTCAAAGCGCCAGTGTAGCAACTCAAAAATTTTTATATGCATTTATACGTAAAAAGAATCAATGAAAGATGAAAATAAAATAAATTATGAATATTTTTCTATTATGTCTTTAAAAGTATATAATACATAAACATGAACCCTATTCCACTTGTTAACACGAATGACGAGATTCACGGCACGATTCTGAGAAGACGAAGACGTCGATACTATAGCAGTACCATAGCATCCGATTTAAGAGAGAATTATTAGCTTTAATCTAATCCTAATTAATGGATGAGGTCATTCTTACATCATTGAATAAATGAGATCATGTATGAGGTCATTCTTACATCATTGAATAAATGAGGTCATAGATTATGTCATTCACATAGTGGAACAAAGTTGGTGTAATAGTGGAACAAAGTTGGTGGAATAGGGAAAGTAGGTGGGAGATTTTGGCCTATAAATAGGGTTGGGCTCTTCCTACTCAAAGCACAAATCTATTAGGAGGAATTACTGTTGGAGAGAGGGAGAAAGCTCGAAGTTGGAGGAGTGTTCAAAAGCGTTCTTCGTTCTTAAATTTCTTCTTCTTTGATCTTCAACGAGGTAGGTTTTCTCTCAAGCAAAAATTTAATTAGGTCTCCATATATGTTTCTTTGCATGAGTATTTTAATTCTATGTAAATTTTCATGATCCTGTATTTATAGTTTATTTTAAGATTTAAAATTCAAATATGGAGTTTTCATTATCATAACGTGTTTCAATAACGTGGATCACATATAGATCATGATTTGAATACGGTAACCATGCCCGATTTACATCGTTTATGTGTGTTATTTAAAACTTAAATCTTTAATTTTAAAATCATGTTCTTGCCTTAAGAATACTATTAACAAAGCAATGACTATGTGAATGAACTCGTAAAGCTATTGTTAATTGATCAAACAATTATGCTCTAATTTTCGTAGAATTTCTATATATGGTTGACCCTATCTATTTGATTTAAGCTCTATCTAAAAGCTCTACATCTTATTTCAAACTTCTCTTCATACATGAACATATTATGCAATTGGAAGCTTGACATCTTTTTTCAATGTCTTTTCCTTCATTGAAATTCTTTCACTAATGAAAATGTTAGAATATACAAGAATATTTTCCGTTCGATTTACGTGTTTTCATATCTCCAAAAAATCGTGTAGCTAGCAAGTTCACTAAGAAGAATCGGTGTCTAAGGCTAGAGGTCCACGGGCAAACGCTTTAAGTGGATAAGTGGTTACTTAATTAGGATCTCGTGAATACGAGGGGAGCCTCCCACTGTCCCACCTCTTATCTGGCCGGGTTTTCTTTGGTTTTCTGCTAATTACTCGACTAAGAGAAACCTGATCTAAACTTATTTTACAAGATTTTCCACGAGAGTTGATCGTGCCTTGACCGAAAATTCATTCTCTTTATTATCTTATTGTCGTTAAACATGATGCCTTAAATCATCCTTGAACTTCTCTTATAAGCTTCATTCATTCTTCATACTACATGCCTTTTCTTCATACTACATGTCCTTGGAAATGGAAATTTTACTAGATCTATACTTTAGCCATAAACTATAATTTAGGAGTGTAGGAGCTAAGTGTCATGCAGGACAAAGTGCTACGTTATGGGAGCCACCTCTTGAGACCGGAATGACGCAAAGTGCTACATGACAGGAGCCACATCTTGAGCCTGTAGGGGTCACCTCTAGAGTCCTCCATAACTAAATGACTAGCTATGCACTATACTACGCTTCGTAAGCTTTTCTTGAAACTTGAATTGGCCATAATTATAAATGAATTATTCTGAAAATTACATGGGACTTTGGTCCACCTGATACTCAATGCCTGGCAAATATGGGGGCCCTGATCTGGTCCTAGGTGAGTAAAGCCTGAAAGTACTTGTGCCCGAGGGAGTTGAATGATCAGGTGTGGCATTGCACCAACTGACATGTAAGATTGAACTAGGCAATTCACTTATTACATGCTTGACTCGTTACATGCTTAACTTCCTATATATGACACGTTTTACCAGAGTGATTAATATCCTTGTTACATGGCCATATTTACAATTCTATACTTGTTATTGATCTTCATGCTTACACTTGAGTTCTACAATATCTATTCTTGAAATTCTTGACTTCCTGATCTTGTTCTCTATTTGTCATTTATTTTATTACTTGTTTTATTCGAAAGCATATAGATGATCTAAAATGCTATTTACTTAAAGTGACATGGTAAAGAGATATAAGTCCTACTTAGCTTTCTAACTCACCCTGTGTATTGTTGTTAATTTTCAGGAAATCCTGAAGATGATGGGAATGGACTGGAGTGATGAGAGTGATGATAGTTTTTAATAAGTTTCTTTTCCCAGTCTATCTACTTATAAATGAATGTATCGAGTTTGAATAGTATTGTAAGTCCTTGAAGGATATTTGTTGAAAATGTCAGATTATGAAATAAAGATGTGATTTTGTCCATTTATTGTTCATACTCATCATCTGAGTCTCTTGATCGACCTGCCCGTATAACTGTTCACGACTTGAGTCCTTGTGTGCACCATTGCACCTAGTCCATACAGCTTAACACCTCCACCCCTTTCGGCCGGCCAGAGGGGATGGGCCTCGTGCTATGCTGATGCTGACCTGTAAAACAATGTGAAAGGCAAGCAAACAACACCCAAATTAACCCTAAAACATGTAGTAACTATAGAATGAGATGGAAAATCGACATAATGACTTGGAAGGGGCGATACCTGGGAGGTTTTTTAAACCCCTATAGGGCGTCAAAAACAAATGGGAGGGTGTGAAATGACGTGAAGCAATGCAAAAATGTGGGTGAAGAGATGATGAAAGGAGCATGCAATGGATGAACCAATGACTAAAAGGCTAGACTAAAACACAAAATGACGACTACTCCCTTAAACAGGAGGCTTGAAAGGACGAAGAAAGCCTCCCTCCCTGGCTACAGTTCGCTTAGAAATCTGATAGAGCTTCACCGTCGACGTTGGATCTCTCCCTTTTCAAGCTTGGACTAGGGACACTATTTATAGAGCCCTAAAAGTCCAATCTCGAAATTAGATTTTCCGGTGGATATTAATCCGAGTTTTCAAAATAAAAATCGTGGATAACACTCTTATCTCCCACCCAAATTGAATGGCACCTCATTTGGTTGAGAAACTGCGAAGAAAATGGTGGAGGAAGGTGGAGGATTAACCATGGGTAGAGAGAGAAAATCTCAAATAATCCGCAGGTTTCGAGCATGTACACGGTCGCGCGATAGACCGCCCAGACCATTACACGGTCCAATGCTAGACCGTCCAATGCTGTCAGTGATAAAATAAATAAAAATATGAAATTATCCAATTATCCACCGAACTGACTGGTCATCACGGCGTTGGACTCTTGAGGATAAAACAGTCTACTGCTAGACCACTCAGTGATCAGAACGGTCCAATGCTAGGCCATTTATACATGTCGGTGATAAATCCAGAAAAATAGGATAAATAAATAATTATCTGAAAAACCAACCAGCTGTGGACTCTTGGAACTGGACGGTCTAATGCCTGGCCATTTAATGGGGATAAACGGTTGAACCCTGACCATTCAAGGACTTGTCGGTGGAAATTTAGAAAATCAAACAAACGGCATGTCGTTAGACCGTGTAAAGCTTGGACGTCTGTAATTAATACAATGGGATAAATGAGCCAATTTAACCCAAAACCAAGCGAAATCGAGGCCCATTAAGCCCGAATCCGAGAGCAAACCTTGCCAGGGAGGGAGATACCCATAAAATAAGCCCAAAGATGTGCCTGAAAATAGCTCAATGAGTAATGGACGACTCGAGGCATCAACAAATAATAGTAAGAGAAATGAATCAACTCATAGATAAAAAACGGGTGTCAACAGATGCCCCTCCTTAACGTCCTCTTTGCAGGGGAGCGAGCGGAGGTGAAGCGAAAGCAAAATGGAACATGGAGATGAAGCAGAAATGAAGCGGAGTGGACTGAAAATCGAGCGTTAAGGTAAAAGACACCAGTTTCATTGCCAACGAGCGCCAGGAATCTTCTGAAAAAACTCCGAACCAAACACAAGGAACGATCGGACCAAAACGACACAAGTCTGGAGAAACTAACTAAACAAAAAGAAAACACACGATCAACCTCATGGGGGACACAATCCCTCGGACCAATTAGGAGACCGGAATAAGCAGCAAAAAGTAAAGAAACAGACTAAAACTCTAGATAGGGACCTTCAGTCAATTAAACCAGGTGAATGGATCAGAGAAAACCTTCCAACTCTGAGTGGAATAGTTCCTTCTTACTCGAAACCATGAACGCACAATTATCCATCACAAAAGAGATATTTTCAGACAAACCATGGGTGATGAATGCTCAAAATATACGTATGATACATGCGGAGCTAAAAATAAAAGAAATCATTAAAATAAATGCAAAGAAAGCCACAAAATAGAAAATACTCAAGAATAATATTGCTAGACCGGGATCATCAAGGTCAAGATACTATCTGCAACCACGACGTGCGAGATAGAACCATCCTCCCCTAACTTTCCCAACCCAACGGCCTATCCAATGATTTAACACGCGAGCCTGGATCATCATTATTTTTGTTATAGGGGAACATCAGATCTTGGAACACGTAAATAACCAACTGGTTCTCGAGATAATATAGCATAATACCATATAGTAATGCAATAATGGATATAAGGATAGAAGACCATACCTGACTTACCTATACAGGCGAAACGACATTTTGAAGCGGTGCTGTAGAGAATTCATGAACAAAGTTTTGTAATATTTTATCATGAAATAAATATTCAAGCCAAAAAAGAAATCAGCCACTTAATCACATAATGCAGCAAAGTAGGGCTCACAAAGCAATCTCCTTATTCAGCATATGAACGGTCGTGCCAGAAAGCAAACGGTCCAGTTTGGGCCACTCAAGAATTACCATTTTGAATATGATCGTGAAAATGCACGGCCCATCATGAGACCATTCAATGAACTGGACAGCCATCCCTTGGCCATTCAAAGAAGCACACCGTTAGGATTAAACGGTCACATTGGAGACCGTCCAATAATCACACGGTCTATCGATAGACCGTGCAATCACTGGTGGTTTCAAAAAAAATAAAACCCTTCTTCTTCCTCCTCATCCCTCCACACCGCAACCGACGCCACCCACGAATGCCACCACCCATTCTCCACACTCCCCACCTCTCTCACTCTCATTCTCAATCTCACTCCCCCTCATCTTCTCTTCTCTATGCGATACAAACACCAATCGTCAAAGTGTCTCCTCTAACTAATGGCCGATGAGGGAAGCCAAGCGCCGCCGTCGGCGGCCACCGCAGAGGAGAACGTCGCGCCACCGCCCGCGGCCGAGGAAGAAGCCGCACCACGCGTTGCTGAGGAGGGAGTGATTGACTACCAGAAAAAGTGGGATTTCAGACAGCCAAATCTGTCTGAAAATCTATCACAAAACACCTTTGTAACGGATTTCAGACGGATTTCAGATGGAGTCGGCCATCACATATTCTTGGTTACAAATTTTGAATAGTTTAATTAATCCGTCACAAATTCCGTCTGAAATTTCACACGGAATGTTTTCTGTGTGTAGTACCGTCTGAAATTCCGTGTGTAGTTGTATATTTCAGACAGTATTTCAAACGAAAATTAATCCGTCATAAATTTCAGACGGAAATTTCCGTCACAAATTTTCGTCTGTAATCCCGCTTTTTCTGGTAGCTCAAGAAGGAGATGCCGGGGAAGCGCCGGCGGAGCCCACGGTGGCGGTGGAGAAGCCACTGAGGACGGACGAGGTAGGTTGCTTAAAACCCTCCCTATTTTCATTTTTTAATCCATGCATGTAGTTTATAAGGGTAGAGGAGGGGCCCACGACCCCTTTAGGGCCGGTTGGGAGGCTCCATGGGGGCCCTCGCCACCGGTGGGATGGGCTTGAACGCCGTCGGGGGTGACGGTCAACACACGGTTTAACAGTGATCGCTCAACAAAACCACGCGATTCATATAGAACCATTCAAACAAAACACGGCCCATGGGGGACCGTTCAAAAGGATCTGAACCGACGTTGCAACACGGTCCGAGGAGGACCGTGAACGTTTAGGACGGGCCACATTGGTCCGTTCAGAATATGAAAAGCCTGAGAACAGAACGGTTTTCACCAAACCATTGACCCTTAGGGCGGCCAGCATTGGTCCGTCCAGAACAAGAAATACATGGAAACAAAACGGTTTCCACAAAACCGTTGATAACCACACGGTCAGATGATAGACCGTTCAACACCAAATGATAGGGGAATGAAAGGAGAGTGACGTGGTCAAATGGGGACCGTGGAATTATTGAACGGCCAGGAATGGTCCGTTCCAGGGTAGACAGAGGAAGTGTGAACAGTCCGTGGGTGACCGTGGATTTTTGAGGGGGACCATTTAGGACGGTTGAAAGCCAACTGTTAAAGCGAAAAGCGGCCCACATTAGACCATTCAATGAGCAAAGTGATTTATTTAATGAATGAAATATAAGATCGTAAAATAAAATGCAACTATCCTAAATGTATGTAGGGAAAACGCTGGACTCGGATCTCCTGGCTGCAGGACCGAGCAGTGTATCTTTCACTGCCGAACTTCCAGCGGGAGAGGCTCACGACCATGGGCTTTGCTGAATTCCTGAGCGTGGAGGTGACTAGGCTAGACACACCACTCCTCTATGTTCTACACGATCGCTGGGATCCGGTGAGCTGGACGTTTCTTTTCCCATGGGGCCACATGGTCCCCATGCTGGAGGACGTTGCGCGCATCACCGGATTACGTGTGCACGGGACTTCGGTCAGCGGGATGACTTACCTTGACTACCGGGAGCTGGCCCAGGAGCTGCTGGGCTTGGAGTTGCTGTACCCAGGGCATCAGTCGACGACGCTGACACGGGCAAGGCTACAGGACAGCCTCGGACTGAGGCGCGTAGGGATAGCGACAGGCGAGCTACCCGAGCAGCATTTACAGAGATTGATAGAGCTGGCACGACCCAAGGTAGCAGCTGCAGCGGGACCTGAGGCGGACTGGGTGCTGAGACGATTCCTGATGCTGTTCTTTAGACGTCTTCTGTTCGCGACGAGGGCTGACGTGATCAGCTGCCGGTTCCTCCCACTTCTCGAGGACCTAGGGCACGTCGGGGACTACGCTTGGGGAGCGGCAGTCCTTGCTTTCTTGTTCGACATCCTCAGCTCTACTAGCCGGCGGATGATGCTAGGGGGCTTCTCCCCTTTACTCCAGGTACGACTCTGATTCTTAAACTTAGCTATATGATTCCTATAACCACTATATGCTGACTTTTGGTGAAATGCAATGCAGGTGTGGGCCTACGTGCACTTGCATGGGCTGGAGAGAGGTGATGAGACATATCCAGAGCTGCTGCCCATCGCCAGATGGTGGACCGCTCCACGCGAGACGGGAATCCTACGGAGACAGGTCCGGGGGATCCAAGATGATCTAGACACACTGCCTTTCACCTCGGTACGACTCTAAACTCAAACTCTTTAATTAAATGCAATCTATGTGCTTATGATGCTAATGCAACTTTCCTATTTGGTGGATAGGTTCGGTGGACACCTTACATGAGCGAGGGGCATGAGGGTCAGCCATGGGTAGGGGCGGCCCTCATCTTCTCAGGCAGAGACGTTTGGCCGCACTGTATGTATGTGGTGGAGCCGCTCTACTTCTGACTGGTGATGAGGACGACCGGCGTCCATCAGCCATCAATCGAGTTTTCGGCACTAGAAAAGTCAGAGGAGCGCGTCGGGCGACACCCCCAAGAGTTAACTATAGTGGTAGACTAGAGGGACCGAGCTGCGGAGTAGATAGCAGAGTGGGCAACTCACGGGCGGGTGGTGACTGCCCGGGCGGAGAGCGAGGAGGCCTACTACACGGCCTATGCCCGGCACTATAGGGACCAGGTGTTCCGTGGTGCTCGTCGACCGGTATGCCTTCTAACTTTAAATGCTTTCTACTATGCTTTCTATATGATTATGCACTGATGCTTTGGTCTTCCTAAATGCAGATTGACCCCGAGGGGAGGATTGCGGAGCTTTTCGGGCTTCTCCACTCGACCATTCAGGAGCGGGGCACGGCACGATAGGCCCTGAGCCTTTTGGTGAGTTTCCTTAAACCCTAAACTCTTAAATTATGCAAATGTTTATGATTTTGCCTGTGACTGACCTAGAGTTTTGGATGCAACGAGTCGAGGGAGCCCAGTGTCAGGGAGCCGACGCACCTTCTTTCTCTTCACAGACCCTTGCGGACCGCGCCGAGCGGGAAGCAGATTTTGCATGGATGGTGGCGCGGGCCAAGGCGACCGAGGCAGCACTCTCTGAGAGGGTACGTAACCACTACACTTCCAGGTTGATTATGTTTATAAAATGCAACTGGCTAATGATGATGCAAGTATGCAGATGACCAAGTTGACAACTACCTTGGACGAGAGTACCCGACTACGAGAGGAGCTCGAGCGGAGTCAAGCGGCAGCGCAGGAGGAGACAGCCCGCCTCCGTGGGGAAGTGGCATGGAGCCGGCCAGCGGATGCAGTCAAGACAACGCTCCTCCGGGCGGAGCTGGAGTGTCTCCAGGCCAATGCCGATGAGCTGGTCCGAGTCTGAGCCGAGGCAGAGCGCTATCGATCAGAGCGGGATCGCACTCTGATCGAGGCATCCGAGCTGAGTGGGGAGTTGCGCGCGTTCATAGAGATGAGCCGAGCTCGTAGCGGGACGACTCCGAGTGGCTCCTTCCATAGCTACTTCATGAGTTCCTCCGGTCGGCAGAGGAACGAGGATGAGGAGCGTCGTCGACGGTGGGAGCGAGAGGAGGTGAGCTCTGCGATGGCCACACCATTGAAGAGATAGGAGGGAGGAGGAGACAGCGACAGGCCAGAGGGAGAGGGACATGCCTGATGTAGTTTGACAGGACTTTTGTACACATGTGGATCTGATAGTGATATGTTATGTTTTGGGTTTGATTTTTGTTGTTTACGATTGAATGTATGAATGGATGCAAATGCTTGACTCTAACTAACAACGACTCATAACCCGACACGAGTGAGTGGGAGAGAGAGTGACGACACGAGTGAGTGAGTGTGAGGGACGTCACGAGTGAGTGCGAGAGAGACGACACATGACACGGGTTTGAGAGAGAGACACCGAATAACGAGTGGGGGAAAGAGACACCAAATATCGAGTGGGAGAGAGAGACGCCGAATAACGAGTGGGAGAGAGAGACGCCAAATAGCGAGTGGGAGAGAGAGACGCCAAATAGCGAGTGGGAGAGAGAGACGCCACGCAACATGAGTGGCATAGGTGCAAGTAAGACAAAAAATGAAGCCTCAGGTTTCTAAACGGTCATCCATAGGACCGCTCCAGCACCCTACACGGCCTTCCTTTAAACCGTCGAGAGCGATTCGGCTAGAACCCACAGATGCAACTAAACGGTCAACTATTGTCCGTTCAAAGGGTAGAACAGTTCAGATTTGACCGTGTGTAGAACAGAACGGCCTCTCTGAGACCATGAAAATGCCAGGAATCGAACTGTGTAGAAGATTACGGCACGGTCTCCATTAGACTGTGTATTGACCAGAGCGGTCTATCGATAGACCGCGTACACGTATGCCCCGAGAGTCCGAACGGGACTCTCTTGGAGAGTCCTAACCTGAGGATAGGTGTCTCAAACCAACCCAAAACTCTATCTTAACCTGATCTAGGCTTATCCAACCTCAATTCTAGTGAGTTTAGGTCTCTAATCAAGTTCTATAAGTAAGAGGCGATTCCAAATTCGTTCTTCACACATCAACCCTCTTTCAAGCCTTGAAACCCTTCTCTACCTTCCTCAAAACACCATGAAAAGGGCCTTGGAAGGGAGCTCCATGGGCGAGGTGGCTTACCAAGGTCCAAAGCTGGCTAGAAAGGAGCGCGGCGTGCTACAACAGCTGACCGCCATCCTGGGGCATTTGAGCTCTAGCCCCATGAGAGAGGTAAGTTGTTGGTCATTCAATTCAATTTCATTCAATTTTATACCATTTCCTTCAAGTAGCTTATCTCTTCCTCTCTTTTCTCTTCACCCTTTCTTCATTTCAGCTTCTCCCTGGCCCGAGACGATACTCCACCTTGAAATGGATGGCTCCTATGATCCGTGAACTACCCATATCCGTGACATCTATCCTTAGGTCCTGGAACCTTCATCCTCTTTTAGTGTTAGCCAAGAACTACCCTAAGCTTTCTTTGGATTGGCACAACATTTCAGCTTTGGTAGAGGTATGGCACTTCCAGGCTCATACTTTCATGTTTCCATCTTTCGAGGCTACCATCCTTCTAGAGGAAGTGGAGACCTACTTGTCTTTCCCCAGGTCCAAGGTGGGTGAGGAGGATCTAGTTTGTCACACTGTTGCCCCTGTGGATCCTACCCTTATCTTAGGAGAGTTCATACCTAGCGCCAAGGACATACGCACCATAGTGGGCTCACACCAGATCCATTTACTACCTCTCAGCCAGTGGGTGATAGCACATTGTAAAAATAAGTGTGGGTGGAACGAGGCCATAGCTAAGGCCGCCTCTATTTGTTTGTGCGGGGCCATACTCTTACCCTCTGCCGACCATGTCTTAGACGTTCCCATCCTTAGCACCATCAGTCGTCTGTGGCAGGGTCTATCCATTTCCCAGGCCATCCTTGCTTACCTATATGAAGGACTTAGCTCAGCTGCCCTAGGGGGTCCACTGTTTGGCTCTATGATTCTCCTAGAGTACTGGATGGGAGTTAGGATGAAGTTCATTCCTAGGGAGGATGTCACCTCGGTCAGCAGGATTTTCGGGAGCCATCCCTTGTTCTTCATTGGCGGTTCTTTCAGGTTCTCTCAGGAGGTGGAGTGTAGGGCGGCAGATAAGAAGACTAGGGACGAGTGGCACCTCTACATCAACACCTTGCCCCTGGACCGGTTCGTGATGCACCCGTCTTTCTTCCACGGCACTACTCTCAGGCTTCGTAGGAGGCCTGGCTTGGACTTGAGGCTCATGGGTGACACTGCTCTGGCGATGTACAGCCCGCACCGGTGTTTCCTTCAGATCGGACTACCCCGGACTACACTTCCAGCACTACCCCATCTTCCTGCACTATAGGCGAGGAGGTTTGGGTCGGAGGAGTACGAGCAGGCGATCAGGAGCGCCCTGATCATGTGGGAGGTTAGTAGGGTGCTCACCCTACCGGCAGAGGTGACAGAGCTCCAGGAGGCGTATCAAGCGTATGTGAGAGAGCTGAGAGAGATTTGGCCTCGCGGGGATGCCCGTCTGAGGATTGAGTGATTTTTTTTGTTTTCATGATATTGAGATAGAGACTTATGCTTAGAAATATTTGCATTTGAATGAATAAAATGGATGATTGGATTGATTTGAGCTTGGCCTTTCTTGCATGTGATTGAATGAGTTTGAGATAGGATCTCAGGATTATCAAGGCTCATTGAAGACCGCTCAGTCAAATAAGCGGTTGGAGTCTAACCGCTCCATTGAATTGAACGGCCTGATCTTTGCCGCGTAGAAGATCAACCGCAAGGTTAAGAACAAAGACCTTCGGGGAGTGGAACGGTCTATCGATGGACCATGGACAGAATAGAACGGCCACTCCTACACTGTTCTGGTTTGTGAACGGTCTAGTAAGGACCGTTGATTCCTGAAAGTGCTAGAGATTGGAACGGTCTGAACAAAGCCGTGTGAAGTATGGAACGGTCTGATGTTGGCCGTTGGAAGGGATAAAACGGTCGCTGTAGATTCTAAAATTAGAATCACCCCCAAATTGAATGATTTGCATAAAAGATGATTTGACAAGATATAGAACTAAAATTGATGATAAAAAGGGGGGTTACATGTAATAATCAAAATCCGTGATTGCCACTAAGGCCAACAACATGCCAAATAATATAAAGATCAAGATAGGGCATGTTACATACCTCAAAAATTCAAGAGGGCCAAGAGCTGGCCTGGGGATTAACGCGCTATATCGTCCTAGCGCCTTCTCAGGATCGCGCTATGTTCCTATAGCGTGATATCAGATAGGAAGCGGGATGAGTTGGATTCATTTCTTCCTTGCTCCAAGGCCGGACAAGGTGCAAGGGCTCCACATATCAATCTTATAGTGCCTACAAACAATCATAAACAACAAACAGAAGGCCCATTAGATCGAGATTTTAGTAGAATCTGCCCCTATTCTTAATCAAAAGCATGTAAAAGAAGGGCTCGATTACCTGGGGGTTTGGTGGTTTTTAAACCCCTATGGAAGGGCCAAAAATAGGTTTGGTGTGTGTGTGTGAATGCGTGTATTTTGTAAAAGAAGTATTTTTGAGATCGATATGCAATGCTATGCAAAGATTGGGATGAACGAATTGGGGAGGAAAACTAAGAACTTGGAAGAACACAATATGCCCCTAAATACTCTCTTGGATATGTGAGGAGTGAGGAGTTGTTGATTTGGAACGAAACGCAGTGGAGAGGGGGATTCCTGCAGCCCACTCAAAGAGCAGACCCAACTAGGCCCAACAGGGCCCAACGAGGCAAGCTCGCCCAAGTGACAGCCCGCAGGGCCCACTCGGAAAAGCCCAATAAAATAATGCTCGAGGAAACAACTCTCCTAGGCGGCCCCAAGGCTCGGAGAGCCCGAGCCTCGGTCAGGTCACAGGAAGACCCGCACACGAGCTATCCCTCCGCACGAAGGGGGGAAGCGCTAGCCGGTCTATCCGACCCATCTCCTCACCGAGCCAAGCCTATCGCCCGATAGGGCCGGCCCCCCTAAGCTCGGAACGACCGATAAAATGTTCATCACTGCAGCCGTTAGAGTCCACAGCGGGCCAAACGCTAAGATGTCCAGGAGCTCCGGCTTCCCCGCGAGGATAACGCCCCCATGATGAGGCCATAAAAGCCCATGATGAGGACATAACCTCCACCGGAGACCTCTCAGCTTGCAGGACTCTAGAGGGCGGTGCACTATTTAAACCTGGGATACCCTCCTGCGAAAGGTAAGCCAAAAAGGGCATTGTTCCACCCCCAACTCCTGAGCAAGGATCACTTCACCCCATTGGTGGAGAGGGCTCTCGTGCCTTCACCTTCTCCTCCCTATCGCTGCTCCCACCATTGCTCTACTGACTTGAGCGTCGGAGGGTTTTGCCCCAGGGAATCCCCCTGGGCCCTCTGACCCATTTCCCTGTCTTGTAGTTCATTAACTTGGTGATTACCAGCCAGCTCAGGAACCAGCGCGAGATTTCGCCTCTTCATCTGGCGCCGTCTGTGGGAAACGCACAAAGAGTCAACATGGTGAGAAGGAGCTCAGGGAGGAGGTCCGCCGGCGAAAAGGGCAAGGTCATGGCAGCAGCAGGGGATGGCCCTTCCAGGGCCTCGCAGAACCCTCCCTCCAACGCCAGCATCCCCGCCGACGGACCACCCCCCCCCCCCCGCGGCGGCGGGGATACCCCCCTACGGTGGCACCGAAGCCTTCCAGGCCCTCAACGCCAAACTGGATGTCCTCGTGGAACTCATGAAGACCCAGGCGGCCAGGGATGCAAGGTCTCGCGCCCCGTCAGGGAGCCCCCCCCCCACAGGAGTACGTCCCAGCACACAGCTGGAGGCCGCTTCACCCTCCGCGGCCAGCAGCTCATCCGTAACAGGGTCGGAGGACCCTCGCAAGCTCCACCTCCGGAGCAAGAGGCCTCCTCCACGTCGAGGAAAGGAAGGCGGGGGACGCAACGGCCAGATCCGGAAGCCGACATTCCCGGAGACCGCCAAGGCACCCCCCTAGCCTCGCGGCACGGTAGCAACCAGAGTTATCCCTCCGGCTGCGAGATTTCGAAAGGCGGTTCACTGAGCAGGAGTGCGCCCTTCGCGCCCTGCAGAAGGCCTCTTCCCCGGAAGACGAGGAGAAATCCCCGTTCTCCGAGTATATCTTGAAGGCAGAGGCATCTCCCAGAGCCCCCGTACCAACCTTCAAGCTTTACGACGGCCAAGGCGACCCGGCCGACCATTACGATAGCTTCGACGCCCTGATGACTCTACACGGAGCGTCGGACCCCATCAAGTGCCGAGCCTTCGTGACCACTCTGGTCCAGGGTGCTCAACCGTGGTTCCGGGCTCTCGCCCTCGGATCCATCCGAGACTTCAAGTAGTTCGGGCGAGTCTTCAAGGAGAGCTTCGCCGGAAGTGCCCCCCCAAGGTCGGTAGCGGGGCTCTTGGCCCTCAAACAGGCGCAAGGGGAAAGGCTCCGGGCTTACGTCCACCGGTTTAAATCGGAAGCCCTCCGAATCCCCCGCCTGGATGTGGCCTCGACCACAACCGCACTGACCGGGGGTACCCGGGACGAGAACCTCCACCGTGAACTCGTCCTCCACCCTCCCTCAACCCTTGCCGAGCTAGTGACTCTGGCTCTACGCCACGCCGAGTGTGAAGAAGTGCTCAGCGCTTGTCGAGATGCAACCGGCTCGGGTCAGGAGGGGGACAAGAAGCGGGGCCTCGAGCCAAATCCTAGCTCGGGAAAGAAGCGAGACCGAGATGGAGAGCGCAAGCAGAAGTACTAGCGGTACACCCCGTTAACCGCCCCGGTCTATGAAATCTATGAAGACGTCAAAGACTTGGGACTTCTCCGTCGGCCCGAGCCGATGAGGTCGAAGAACCGCAAGCGACACAGACATTGTCTATTCCACGACGATCATGGGGATCACACCGGTGATTGCCACCAGCTCCAAGATGAAATCGAGCGCCTCATCCGCCTGGGGCACCTGGCTCAGTTCACTGCCGAGCGCAGAGAAGATCAAGGCGCCGCAGAGGAGATCGACAACGCCCCCCGAGGGGTCCACATCAACGTCATCTCTGGAGGAATAGCATCAGGAGGCGACAGCAACCGCGGAAGGCCGCGTCATGCCGAGCGGGCGAGCTGAGCCCCAGAGCCACCCAAGGCCCCGCCCCAGGTCATAGTCTTCTCCGATCAAGACCTGGAGGGGCTGAGCACCCCGCACGATGATGCCCTCGTAATCTCGGCCACTATAAACCATTGTAATGTAGATCGGATTCTTGTGGACAATGGAAGTGCCCCTGATGTGTTGTCTTATGACTGTTTCCTCAAAATGGGAGAGGGTCCATCCAAACTCCGCCCGATCCGGACGCCCCTATGTGGGTTCAATGGCCTGGCTACTCTCCCCGAAGGAGCCCTAAGCCTGCCGGTTACCCTCGGCACCCCACCCAAAACCGTTACGGTCATGGTAGACTTCATGGTGATCAAAGGGATGATAGCGTACAACGCCATTTTCGGCCGGGGAATCCTCAGCCGGATCAAGGCAGTACCATCTACCTATCACCAAAAAATGAAGTTCCCCACCAAGAACGGAGTAGGGGAAATCCGATGTAACCAGGCCACGGCCCGAAGGTGCTACAACATCTCGGTGGAAGCCACGAGACCAGACGGGAATAATAAGGGCGCCCGAGAAGTCGCGGAAAAATCCACAGCTACTAAGCCAGGTGGCGAGTTGCTGACAATTTTCCTAAACGACGACCCGACCCTAGGAGTAAGGATCGGAGCTGACCTACCACCCGAGGAACAGTAGCAATATAAGAATTTTCTTTCTGAGTACATCCGAGTCTTCGCTTGGTCCGACGACCAGCTCCCTGGGATACCAGAAGAGACCGTGCTGCACCGACTCAACCTCAACCCCACCATGAAGCCTGTGTAGCAGCGCCGAAGAAAGCACGCTCCAGAGAAACAGACGATTATCAAGGCGCAGGTCACCAAGGGGCAAGAGACTGGTCTTTTTAGACCTGTCCTGTACCCGACGTGGCTAGCCAATGTCATCCTGGTACCAAAGGCTTTCGGCGAGTGGCGGATGTGCGTGGACTTCACCGACTTGAATAAGGTGACCCCTAAGGACTGCTATCCCTTGCCCATCATCGACCAACTGGTCGACTCGACATAGGGCAACGAGATGCTCAGCTTCCTGGATGCCTATTCGGGTTACCATCAGATTAGAATGAACTCTGAAGACGTCGAGAAGACCACCTTCATCACCGACTACGGCGTGTACTGCTATACCCGGATGCCTTTCGGGTTGAAGAACGCCGGAGCCACATACCAAAGACTGGTCAACCACATGTTTGAGGAGCAGCTAGGTTGGAACGTCGAGGCCTACATTGACGACATGCTCGTCAAGATCCCCAAGGCCCAGGACCACTTCACCAACCTCGCCGAAGCCTTCGGCGTCCTCCTGAAGTACAACATGAAGCTCAATCCTGCCAAGTGCACCTTCAGAGTAATATCCGGGAAGTTCCTGCGTTTCCTGGTCACTCAGCGTGGGATCGAAGCTAACCCCGACAAGGTCCAGGCCATCCTGGACATGCGCCCACCCGCCTGCATCAAGGACGTCCAGCGTCTGACAGGGCGTGTCGTCGCTCTCAGTCGTTTCTTATCCCGTGCGGCCGAACGATGCTTGCCCTTTTTTAAACTGTTGAAGGGGCCCAAGTTGGCATCTGCTACCTTGGCATGGGATGAGGAATGCCAGAAAGTGTTCGCTGAGCTCAAGGAGTTCCTGGCTTCACCCCCGGTGCTCTCCAAGCCCGTGCCGGGCGAAGCTTTACTACTCTATCTCTCGGTGACGTCATCAACGGTCAGCTCGGTCCTAGTCAGAAATGACTCGGGAATCGAAAGACCAGTCTACTACACCAGCAAGGTGCGTAGCGAGGCCGAGAGGAGGTACCCCGCAACCGAGAAGCTCGTGCTAGCGCTGGTTACCTCCCTGAAACGCCTCCGACCCTACTTCCAGGGGCACCCCATCACTGTGCTAACCGGCGAGCCGCTGAAGAAGATTTTGGCCCACCCCAAGGCCTCGGGGCGACTCGTCAAATGGGACATTATGCTTGGGGCCTACGACATCTCTATCTCCCGCGCTCAGCTATAAACGGTCAAGCGCTCGCCGACTTCATCGCCAAAAGCACCATCCCGACCGAAGGGAGGCTACTGACCATGCCCGGGCCAACCTGGGAACTGTACGTCGACAGTTCTTCCAACTCGGTCGGTAGCGGTGCCGGGATCCTCCTAAGATCCCCCGAAGGAGTGGAGCTGCAGTACGCCTTGAAATTCAACTTTCAGGCGTCCAACAATGCTTCCGAGTACGAGGCCCTTGTATCGGGAGCACGCATGGCCCGGCGGTTGGGGGCTGAGCGAGTCAGGATCCACACCGACTCTCAGCTGGTCGCGAGCCAGGTCAACGGCGAGTACGAAGCTCGAGAGGCACCCATGATCAAATACCTCCAGCTGGTAAGGAGCTTGGCCCAACAATTCGAGGGATTCGAGGTAGTCCGAATAGCCCGGGAAGAAAACTCCCGAGCGGACGCCCTCTCTCGATTGGCCTCCTCCCTAGACCCAGAAGGTATCCGATCGGTCCTCCTCGAAGAGCTAGAGCGCCCGAGCATTGACTCGGAGCTCCTCGCTGTTGACTCGGTCGTCCCGAGCGACTGGCGCACCCCCTACCTGTCTTGGCTTCGAGACTCCCAAGAGCCCTCCGACCCTCGGGAGGCACGCCGAATGAAGTACCTAGCCCGGCGCTTCCTCATCCTGGACGACACACTCTACCGAAGGTCTTTCGCCGGCCCTCTCCTGAAGTGCCTCGGCCCCGACGACGCCAGCCGAGCCATTCGAGAGGTTCATGAAGGCCTGTGCGGAGCGCACTCAGGGGCAACGTCACTAGCTAGAATCCTGTTACGACAAGGGTACTGGTGGCCCACTCTACAGCGTGACTGCTCGGCCTATGCTCAACACTGCGACCGATGCCAGCGGTTCGACCACTTGGTCCATCAGCCGGCTACAGAACTCGTCACCCTCGCCGAGCCTTATCCCTTCGCTCGGTGGGGGATCGACATTCTCGGACCATTCCCCACGGCTCAGTCCCAGAAAAAGTTCATCGTCGTCGCCATCGACTACTTCACTAAATGGATCGAGGCCGAAGCCACTGCAAGGATCACCGAGACAGTCGTCTGGAGTTTCATCTGGAAATTGATCATTTGTCGCTTCGGCATCCCCCGAGTGATAGTGAGTGATAACGGTCGGTAATTCAATTCTTGACATTTCCAAGACAGATGCGCTGACCTAAACATCCGCAACCACTTCACTTCGGTCGCCCACCCTCAGGCCAACGGGCTGGTCGAAAATGCCAATAAGACTATCTTGAAAGGCAGAAAGACTAGACTCGGCAAAGCCGAGGGTAGTTGGCTCGAGGAATTGCCTAGTGTACTGTGGTCGCACCGAACGACTCCCAGGACGGCAACCGGTGAAAGTCCTTTTCAGTTGGTGTACAGCACTGAGGCTGTCATTCCATTAGAGATCGCCATCCCGTCTCTCCGAGTCATCCGCTACTCGCCCGAGGAAAACAACCAAAAGTTACTCGAGAACCTCGTCCTAGCCGATGAACTCCGGGAAATTGCCAGCATCCGAGCGACGGAATACCAGCGACGCCTCACTCGATACTACAACGCCAGAGTCTGAAGCAGACACTTCCGACCGGGAGACTTCGTCCTCAGAAAAGCCGAAGCCTCTCGACCACTAGAGGCGGCGGGCAAGCTGTCCCCTAACTGGGAAGGCCCCTACCGAGTGGTCGAGACGCTCGGGAAAGGTGCGTACAGGTTAGCAACAATGGAAGGGGATCCCATTCCTCGGACATGGAACGCAGCCGCACTACGCAAATTCTATTTTTGAAATTGTACAACAAGAAGGTCGAAATAAATTCCTTTCCATTCAAAACTATTGATACATCAGAAAGGCAAAGGCCAGTACATTGCATGACAAAAAGCAAGAAAATCCGTCTAACACCGCTGCAAGGGGTCATCGCTCGGTTGACTCGATCTCGATCTCCTCGCGTCCAGCCACTGACTCTGCCTCGCGTAGAAACTGGCTCGGACAAGAGGGGGTCGATCCAGTTGGCTCAGATGACCCCCGACAAAGGTGACAGAGGGACTGTAGAGAAGGTAGCCACCTTCTAAAGTCGGAGAAGGCTACCTTCCAAGTTGAGGGAGGCTAGGGAGAAGGAGCGCCGTGAAGACCCCTTTTTTCCCAACCTGCCAACTCCTTGGAAGGGAGCAGAGAGCAAGCAGCCTCCGAAGAGTGAAAGAAATAGAGAGCAGAAGAGGGAAAAAGAGGCTGCAGACGGAGGAAGGCTTCGGTGAGGAGGGAACTTGATGCGCCCCCCCCCCCCCCCCATCCGGAGGGGGAGTGGCGGCAGGTGTCCCTGATACCCCCATCCGTCCTCCGCCTCGGTGCCCGCCTGGAAGCCACGCCAGAACTGAGAGAGGGCAAGAGCCGTGCCCTCGCACGTCGAAGCCCTCTCCAGATCCGCGCGGCGACCGTCAGACCCGTCTCAAACCCACGCGGCGACCGTGGGACCCGTCCAACAAGCCAGGACAGCAAGAGCTCTCTGCTCCCCGTCGTCGGCGGCGTCACCCTCCGAAGGATCCTCCATGCAACGGCACAACGCAGAGTGAAGAAGAAGGAGTGAGGGAAGACTGTTAGAGAAAATCCCAAGTGGTAAAGAGGAAAGGGCGCCTTTCGGTCCTTCTTATAGGCCAAAGGAGGCTACACACCTTAAACTCCCCCCCTCAAAAACACGCCAAAGAATTTCTCCCCTAAACGGTCACCTCTAACTCCTCGTTTCCCGCCCCAGCGGGATTCACGAAGCGGCCTGGCATTCAAAGCGTGAGGGAACGGAAAGACGCCCTGTCAGAAGCCTACCAAATCAGCATGCGAAAACCACGCAGGACATATCGGCACTTTTCAACTACTCCAGATACGCCAGCCAAATCACGGCAAGGATGGCGATCAAACAAGTAAGTCATTTATTATCTCATAAAGAGGAAACTCTCTAAAGGAGGAAAGAGAGACAAACAAGAGAAAGGGGCAAAATAAGGCAAAATTCATCAGGCCTCGGGCCCACTTTGAAGCTCAGAAGCGACAGAAGTAGGCGCGTCACCCCCAGCACCTTTGGTGACGGCCGACCCGAGCACTGACCTCGCCTGTGCGAGAACTGTCTCGGTCGCGAGCCCTCCCGAGGCGTCCGGAGTTGGTGACCCCGCCGTAGGAGACCCCTCTGGATCTTCCCCGCTCGACACAGAGGAGCTAGAAACTGACTCATCCGAGTCATAAACCTGGCCCAAAGGGAACTCGATCCCGGAGTCTCGATCGAAGGCGTAGTCCACCGCCCGACGATAACCCTGCTTAAACCCCTTTCGGGCGCCACGGCGAAGCGCTACCTCATAATATGGTAGGGCGGCTCTCTCCAGGTCAACTGAGTAGGCGTCCAAGCTTCTATATCGCTCGATCGCCTTTGCCTTGATCTGCTCCGTCCTTCCAATGAGCTCGACCCGAGCCCGCTCCGCCTCGGCCGCACGCTCCTCTACTCCCGCCAGGCGTTCCTCTGCCGCGACCATCCCTCGCTCGGCCTCGCTCGACCGCCTCTCCGCCCGGACTTGGTCCGCCTCAGCCACGGAATGAAGGTGCTCCGCTACCTCCGCCCGGTCCAGTAACTCGGCCCGTTCGAGCTCCCAGCGACCGTCCAGCTCGAGGTGACGCAGACGCTCCTCTTCCAAGAGTTTGCCTTTCCTCTCGAGCGACGCCCGGGCCTTAGCCAACTGCTCAGTTAGTGCCTCGGTTTCTATCCGGCTCGCCCGTGCCAAGTCCCTGATCGCGGAGAAGTCCCGTCGGAGCCCCTCATGTTCCTCGCTAAGGCGGGCCAGTTTCCTCTCGCACCCCCCGAGGGCCCAGGCGAGACTCGATCGCTCCGCCTCCGTCCGAGCGTACGTTTTCGCCATCAAGGCCTCCGACCGAGCCATGACTAGGCCGCCCTCCATGAGGACGTCGAGGATGCCGGAGGGGGAGTGGCGCTTGTCTCCCCCCCTCGTCTTTGCGGCAACCTCTCGGCAAACCCGGTACAGGTCGCCCCGAACGTCGAGCCTTTCCAAAGCCTCCGGCATGGAGACACGCTCCCCACCGGACGCCCTGCCAGAAGGATCGGCCCGAGCGACGGGGCCGACCGCCCCTCGCGCCGCAGTCGGTTGGGGTTGCGACGCCTCCCCGGGCGAACCCCCAACCTCGACCGACGCCGCATGATCGACCGCACCAAGAACTTCGGGCACTTGGGGCTGCGATGCCCTCGCGGGCGAACCCCCATCCCTATCTGTCTCGGCCCGCGCCTCTCCGCCCGAGACAGTGCCGACCTCAACCGGTCTCCCGGTCTCGACGCCGGCCGCTACAGCGCCGGCCCCCTCCATCCCCAGGGAGGGGAGAACTGACTCATCTCCACCCTCTGAGGGGCCCCCGGTCTCTTCGGCCCCCTCTCGCCTGGTAGGTGGGGGAGCTGGCCCGGAAGGGTCGGCCCCACCTTGCCCCCGAGGGGAGCGCCGCCGAGCCAGAATCACGCCCGACAGCGGTAGGATGGCCGGCCTTCTTGGCCCGTTTCTTGGCCTTCGCGGCTTCCCGCAATCTCCCCTCCAGGGGATCCTTGCGCTTCGCCCCACTTGACCGTGAAGATCCCTCGGAGGCCGCCCCCTTGCCCTTATTTCGGGCTTGGGAACGACCCGCGGGAGCGACAGGCTCATCGGCCGCTGAATCATCCCCGAGATCGACGACCTCGGTGACCTCTTCCAAGGGCTCCCACCGGATGTCTGCAATGAAGAAGAAGATTCAGTTAGGAAACGAAAAGTCGACCCTCCGACCCCGCAGAAGAATCCGAAGAATGGCACCTTATGGCTTGAGCTGTGTAAGCAGATACCGCTCCACGTTCTCCAGCGTCACCAGCTCCTTAGTCGACCGGTGATTTGTCAACAAGAGAGCGGCGTACTCTTCCATGTCGGCGGGGAACTCCTCCTGGTGCGGGGGAAGATTCGGATGGAAGTTGGGCATAACCTAGCATCTCCAGGACTCATCCACTACTTCCGCCTTCACCCAGAAAAACTGCCTCTTCCACCCTTTGTGCAAAGAATCCTTCGCCGCCAGCGGAATACAACTCCGATTCCTGCGCGCCTGGATAAAATAGAAGCCTTTCCACGCCGACGGATGTGCCTTCAGCTCGAAGAAATAATGAAAAAGATCCAGCGACGGGGGAACCCCCTGTAGGCGGCAGAGGATCCGAAAGGCAGAAAGCAGGAGATACGAGTTGGCCACCAACTGAACAGGCGCCAACATGAAAAAGTTGAGAAGCTTCAAGATGAAAGGCTCGAAGGGGAGGCAGAATCCGCTCTTCCACGCAAGGAGAAAAGTACAAATATGGCTCGTACGGCTATTCAAGCTCGTCTCGTATGGGGCAGCAGCTACAAAGCTATATCGGAGAGGCAGGCGAAACCGATGCTCCAATTTCTTCACATCAGCCTCCCCCAACTCGCTGCGATTGGGGACGGGCTCCCGCCTCACCTGCTCGACTTTCGAGCGCAGATCCGCCATCGAGCTGGAAGAAGAACCTTCACTAGAGCCCGAAGACTCCAGGGGAGAAGGAAGCCGCCGGATCGCCTCCGCGGTCACACGCGCCAGCTCCTCAAATGCCGCCGCAAGAGCTTTCTCCCCCGCTGTATCTTCACGGCACATCAAGGAGCCCCAGAAGCAGAGAAATGGAGGAAAGGTCGAAAACCCTAAAAAGACTGGGAGGAACGAGCAGCGCCCTACGCCTATAAACCCTCGTGGGAGGAGGCGCGCCGTTTCAACCTCCGAGAAAAAGGGGGCCCCTTCATTTCAAATCCGTCAGGATCATTATTACTATGGGCCCAGGCGACCGCTACACGTGGCTTCATCACGCCAACATGATTCCACCCACCCGAGCCACGCCGGTCCAAAGCCTCGAAAAACTACTCAATCGAGCCTCCTTGGCTCGGGAGTAGGAGGGGGACAAGTGGAGAGGGGGATTCCTGCAGCCCACTCAAAGAGCAGACCCAACTAGGCCCAACAGGGCCCAATGAGACAAGCTCGCCAGAGTGACAGCCCGCAGGGCCCACTCGGAAAACCCCAATAAAACAATGCTCGAGGAAACAACTCTCCTAGGCGGCCCCAAGGCTCGGAGAGCCCGAGCCTCGGTCAGGTCACAGGAAGACCCGCGCACGAGCTATCCCTCCGCACGAAGGGGGGAAGCGCTAGCCGGTCTATCCGACCCATCTCCTCACCGAGCCAGGCCTATCGCCCGATAGGGCCGGCCCCCCTAAGCTCGGAACTATCGATAAAGTGTTCATCATTGCAGCCGTTAGAGTCCACAGCGGGCCAAACGCTAAGAAGTCCAGGAGCTCCGGCTTCCCCGCGAGGATAACGCCCCCACGATGAAGCCATAAAAGCCCACGACGAGGACGTAACCTCCACCGGAGACCTCTCAGCTTGCAGGACTCCAGAGGGCGGCGCACTATTTAAACCTGGGATGTTGTGCCCCTGGTTTTGATGATGACAACCATGAGATATGAATGATGTGTTCAATTCAGTGATGAATTAAATTCTCATTCAATAATACTTTCACTTGATTTCATTCTTGTTGCTAGAAAGGAACAGGGTCGACGCTGGGAGCTTAAAGCGTCCACGCATCAGTTGAAGAAGCCTTCACTGATATCCACAATGTTAACTCCACGAAGCAGAGACCCTCACGAGTTGTTTCACTGCGTCAACGCCAAAATAGAGCAGCGTCGACGCAGCAGTTACAAAGGAAGAGCCAATGGCTTACTGGATTACTCTGGTGCGTCAACGCATTCATCAAGTGGCGTCGACGCAGCAGGTTGATGGATCGACAAGGTGACCAGAGGGTGGACGCAGTTGCACAATGTGTCAATGCACTCCACACGAAACGTGAGAGGGCTGAAGCCATCTAAGTTCAGATGCTAGAACACCAATGCGTCAACACAGCATGCTGAGATCGTCGACGCAGCACGTCTATCTGTTGAAGACTTGATCACTGGATCACCGATGCCTCAACGCAGCAGGCTGATGGAGTCAACGCAGCAGACTTGAGATTTGCTGTAGAATGTCCTTGAAGGCTGTGTCAACCCTTTGGAGCAAGTGAGTTGACGCCACCTGACTCTAGTTGCTGACACGTGGGCCAAGTATTGGGCAGGAAATGTGGAAGACACACGCCCTAGCCGCTGCTGGTATATATTGGAACCTTCGTCTTCAGATGGAGGCTGATCGAAGAAAAAGCCTGGAGAGCAGAAAGCCCTTCGATCCACAAAAAGAGAGAAGAAGAAAAGAGTTGAAGAGAAGAAGGAGAGAACAGCGTGAGAGAAAAGGAGAGCAGAAGAGAAAGAAAGAGAGAAGGAGCAGAACAGAAATAGTGTGTGAGCTAAGAAGAAGAAAGAAGAGGAAGAAAAGAAGAAGAGGAGAGAAGTCTATTGAAGACCTGTTTAGTCTGTTCGTGGATCAAATCCAGAACGACTATTGTGATTCATTTCCAGCTTTCGTTGCTGTGCTTTTCATGTTTCTTATTTTTTATATACTCTATTGCTATTGTTCTTCCGATCTGGACTGAGGTCGGGTTCCTCCTGGTGGGACATGAGAAGGGAGATCTGATCTCTGGTTTGCAAGCAGCAGGGGGGCTGCTTGTGGGTTCCCTCCGGGCTAGGAGGAAGAGAGGCTAGGCCTCTGGTGGATTGCTGGTAGCAGAGTGCTACTGGCTGGTTCACTGGTAGCGGGGCTGCTACTAGTGGGGTTCCCTCTTGGTATAGAGGAAGAGAGACGTGAGTCTCTGGTTTCTAGTGACCGTGGGTTGCTAGAGGTTCCCTCCGTGTAGAGGAAGAGGGGAGGTTGTTCCCCTGGGTAAGCTGTGTATCAGCGTCTGTTGGCAAGCTCGTGTTGCCTAGCTGTTAGTGAAGCCACACTCGGTTTGAGTGTGGGGTGGATGTAGGTCCGTGGACCGAACCACCTAAAAATCTCTGTGCAGTGGTTGGTTGCTCCATATCTCCTATCTACTTCATAGGTTACATTGCATTCTCGTTTATATCTATGCGGCTTCCGCTAGTTGTTTATTTGGGCGCAGGTTACGTATTTGATCTTTGGTTTAAAAGGATATTCTACCTATTCTTCAGATTGGTTGTCTTACTTTGTTAGAGTTCTAGTTTTATTATTGAGTCGAAAAGTTTTTAAGGGTGGGATTCATTCACCCCCCCTCTGAATCCTCCGCACCGATCCTAACAATTGGTATCAGAGCGGTTCCCTATTTCTCCAGATTCAACGATCTGTAGGGGATCCTGCTGGTCTAATAGGTGCATTTCTGATCGGGTCTTATTGCTTGGTTTTACTCCTGAATTGACTCAATGAAGCATCCACCGATCTTTAGTGGTTCTGGATTTAAGTTATGGCTTAGAGGTCTGCGTATCTATGTTAAACAACTTGATCCGGATCTGTGGAAGTTGATTTCGCATGGTCCACACATACTGCCAAAGAAAACGTCCAAATGGACTGACAGTGATAGATACATGTGTGATCAAAACATGAAGGCTATGGAAATTATGAAGGCTGCCACTGACAAGGCCTTACACTCGTGTTTTTATCATTGCAGGTCAGCCACCGAAATCCTGGACAAACTGAAGATAGCCTTCCAGTCAAAGGAGGACGCCTGCATAATGGCCAATGGGACTGATCACAGCAACAATCAAAGTGATGAAGAGGACAATGATGATCAGGTAAATCCCTTTGAAAACTATGATTTAGATGATCGGGAAAATGCATATTCTGAGCTGCTTGAATCTTATGAACTGTTAAGGAAAAAGTATAAAAAATTGAAGAAGGGTACTGGGTTAGTTAGTTCAAGTTCTCCATGTAAAAATTGTTCTAAGATGAAGCAATTTCATAATGCCTGCATATCTGATATTCACACGCATAAAAATCAGTATGAAAATTTGATGAAGGAATTTGAATGTGTTAGCTCAGAACTAAGCAAGCTAAAATCTGAAAATGACTCTCTAAAACAATCTGTTAAAGAAAATGAAGGAAGGTTAGAGAAACTCAAAAAGGAGAACACGTTGCTGACTGAGAAATGTAATGCCATAAAATCTGTAAACGTAGAATTACAGAAAGATCTTGAAAAATAGCAAAAAGACTTTAAGGAATTTGAAAACAGAGGAAAGCAAGAAGTCAATTCAGAAGATCAACTTCTAATAAATGAATTGGTTCAGAATGACAAACTTAAGGAAGAAAATGAGAAGTTAAAAATGCTGAACTCCTCTATGTCAGAGAGACTTCTAACCTTAGAAAAAGGAAAAACAGTTAGTGTTGAAGTTCCTGAAAAATTGAGCAATCTAGAACAAGAAATTGAAAATTACAAAACTGCTAACAAGTTGTTAACTGAATGTGTGAATTGCAGTGAGCAAGAAATTGTCAGCTATGAGTTACAAATCACCTCTTTAGAAAATGAAATTCTAGATTTAAGAGTTCCTGTCTAAATTTGTTAATGGGCAGGATAATCTGAACAAATTGCTGGGAACAAAGGTCAACTTCCAGAAGGAGGGGTTAGGCTATAACCCTATAAATAAAAAGAACATTGAAAACAAAATTCAGACATCTTCTGTTTCTAGCTCTAATTTTAAGAAAGAGGGACTGGGCTACAGTCCAGTCATGAGGAAGGTCGATGGATCCAATTTGAAAACCGTTTTTGTTAAATCTTCTGAACAGGAAAAACCTTCTACTTCATCATCTCCACCTCAGTATAAGGCTAAGAAAATAGAAAAACTGGATAAAAATCAGAAAATGATTGGAAAACAGAAAGTGAATAAAAAGGGTCCATCAGTGCATGCTGATCACAGTCTTCACACAAACTCACATGTATCTAAAAAGAAAACCACATGCCATTACTGTCATAAACCTGGTCATTTGATGCATGAATGTAGATTGATGGAAAAGGATGATCTGAGTGCTAGGAAATATCATGTTAAAAATCTTTCATCTCAGAAAAGGAGTGTCACATGTTCTAATTTTGGCAAATTAGGACACTCAATTGCTCAGTGCTGGTTTGCTAGTGGTAAGAAAACCTTCTATTCATATCATGCTAAATTCCCTGCAAACCAACATGTTTTTAATAGAAACAAGTCTATTTCAATGAACCAGCACATCATTTGTTTTAACTGCAACAAAATTGGTCACAAGACCTCTGAATGCTGGTCAGGTACTTTTGAAAGAAATTCTCTCAAATGCTCTCACTGTGGAAAGCATGGCCACACAGTCAAGGACTGTTGGCATGCTCAGGGTAGAAAAGACAATTTTAAACATGCTAAAATCCCTGCAAATAGACATGCTGTTCATGAGAATTTTAAGAGAATAAATTCCTCTCATTGTTTTAACTGTGGAAAGCCGGGTCACAGGGTTGCAACCTGTTGGCTGGCAGGATACCAAAGCAATGCTGGTTTTGGTAAACAGAACTTTAATTCTGAAAATAGAAATTTTCATACATATGCACATAAAAATCATGTTAATAAGAATGTGCATAAATCCAATCTGAAACCTGCTGCATCTTGCCATTATTGTGGTACAATTGGTCATTCAATGAATAATTGCTACTTGATGAAATCTGATGACCATGCTGCTAAGAGATTGTTTAGAAAATCTGCTAGGAATGTCACTGCTAATTCAGGACCCAAGATTCCTTGGGTGCCTATTTGTGCAAGATAGCTTGCTAACCTATAGGTGTGCCTTGGAAGCTGAAGAATGAAGATGGGTAATAAACCAAGGCACTCAAGAAGAAAAACCCCTTCCCGAACTTTTTAGGTAAATTTCTTGCACTTCCTGGTTTTAGTGTTACTGCATAGCATGTTAAATGTTTTTTTTTCACTCTTCATCTGCATTGTCTGAATTGATGTTTCTGAATTTACCTCATTCTGAATGTGCATAAATCATAAATTCATATGTTTAGTTTTCATGGCAAACATTGCATGTTCTCAGGGGGAGCTTAGTCATCTTTGCTTGTTGTGTCTATCTTTCCTTCAATCATCTCATCATGAATACAGTTTCAGCTTGATACTCATTTTATTGGCTGTTATAATTTCTTTCATACATGGTCTGAGGGGGAGTTAGCTTAAGATTAATTTCTCGGTGACAAAATGCTGAATAAAGTACAGAGTTGTTACTGCTGGTTGGATAAGTGAGTTAACGCAGTGTGGAAATAGAGTTAACGCACCAGACAGCTTATTCTTTGAGAACCTGATGTGAAGTGCCTCTGGTTGAGTGAGTTGACGCAATGTTGAAACTGAGTTAATGCTGTGGGCAATTGGTTTCTGAATTTGAGCAAATGTTTGTGCTGTCTAGTTGGATGAGTTGACGCAGTACTGAGGTTGAGTTAACGCACTGAGGAATATAATTTGGAAACTGGATTGGTTTGTGAGCTAGAACTGAGTCAAAACAGCTATGCCATGGTAAAGTCTCTCTGTTATATCTTTCTTTTGGAAACTTCCCTATCTCACATCAACTTGTTTTGTCCATCAATTCCGTCTCTTCCATTCTTATCCCACAATAAAGCCTCCTTGACATCTTAGTATGAGGGAAGAACTCTAGAGCACTGAGATATGTAGATGATGTCTTAAATTCAGGGGGAGTTAAAGTGATAATTCTTGTTGAGTATGAGATATGCTCTGAATAGCTCTATGATATGCTAATGATAGGAGATCTATAATTCTTATGATATTTGAATTTAAGAACTTTTGAACCCAATAATGCACTATGTATGGAACAAAAGCTGAACATTTTAATAAAACCAGGACATTATCATCTCTCGATCCTTATTGCTCAAAAGTAAAGAAACCAATGTGTGCAGAGGAATTTAATATTTGTATTGATAATGAACTCAGAAATTGTTTATAAACGCTGAAGATGCAATATATTACACATGTAATAAAATGCAGAGCAATGGTAGTTTTTCTCTGAGAAACTAGCCCTATGCACCAAAGAAGTGCTGAAGAGCAAGTCATGAGGTGCACTACTATCTCTGTCTTCAAGTGAAAAATAAATTATTCCAGAGCAATGGTAACTATTAACTGAGAAACTACCTTCATGCACCTATGAAGTGTTGATAGGCATGTCATGACGTCAGTTGCCAACTCTAGTTCGTATATGCAGAATAGTTTGCTATGCTGAGTAACCGGGGACTCGGGTGTCTGATAAACATGTGTACTCGTGTCAAAAGGCTAGCTATACTTGACTGCAAATGAAAACGTAAAAATAAGTTGAAAATGCTGAAAATGTGAAAATAATCAAAACTTGTGAGTATGTTTGATCTGAAGCTCCTTATTCAACTGAGTCTATCATCAATGTCAGTTAAATTTCTCTCTCTCTGAAAGGCTTCTTAAAATTGACAGATATAAGGGACAGATATGAAAATGGTTCTAGTGTGAAAAGAGTTCCACTTTTTCTCCAGACAGGTGGCTTTAGTGGTTCATGGTTTTTAATTCGATGTTTTAAGATTATTTCCTCTCTTTATCATTAAATGAATTGGAGCCTTGTTTTATGGGAACTTGATCTGCAACTCTTAAATTCTTGAATATAAGCATGTCAACTCATTATCTTAGTATCTTAAGAAAATTCCTTGAATGGATGTCCTTCTGGCTACTTATCTTGTTTCTTCTGTTCATATCTGCCTCACTGCGTAGACGCAATGTCCCTTGGCGTCCACGCACTACTTCTAATACAACCTTCCTCACAATCCGGTTCACCGACTTGAACCGGCTGAACCGTTCACTAAAAGGGTCTTCGTAGCTTCTTTAAAAGCGTAGCTTGACCACTGCTCGTCTCCACTCCTTTCAAAAACCCTTGGTCGTTCCACCTTCCGTGTTCTCCAAAACCCTCACAGCTTTTTCCCTGTTCCATTCACCTCGCTGCCATGGCTCCTCCGACATCCACTACAAAGGGGAAGAAGAGGGCAGAGGAACCTCCCAGACGTTCAGCATCAGCTGAAGGCATAATGGAGCCCAGCTCCATAGCTGATCACGATAAAGGGAAGAGGAAGGAGACGCGTCCCCGCAATCCTAGTCTGCCAACCAAAAAGCGGAAGGCATCTGATGTCAGGAAAGAAAAGAAGGGTTCATCTTCAGGCTCTGCAACAGGTCAGAAAGGTGCGGATAGATCTCTTCCAGTCACAGCAGAAGAACCTCTGAAAGTTCTCATCTCCCGGTATGTTGATGCTACCGACCATGAGATGCTTGCAGTTTTTCCGGAACTGTTTCCGACCTTAGACTATCAGGGCTGGTGGTCGTTTGTCACAAACCATAAGGCCTATTATCCTACCCTGGTCAGAGAGTTCTACAAAAATTTGAAATATGAACCACAAGTTCCAAAACTTACATCATCTGTCAAGAATGTCTGTTTCGAACTAACAAATAAGCTGTTTGCCCGAACCTAGTGATCATTCCAATGTCAGGGAAACCTATCTAGCCAGTCTCAAAGCCAATCAATTCCCTCCATTGAATAGACTGCTCCACCACATTTGCACTTCAATGATCACACCACAGAGCAGTGGTAGAGAAAGGGTGACTGAGATGCAAAGGTTTCTACTTTACTGTATGCTGAAGAGAATATAGATTTCCCTGCCTGATGTAGTGATTCAAACTATGGGGTCTTGTCTGACACAGTCCAGAACACTTCCTTTTGCTGCTCCATTAACTGCCATTTTTAGAAAAGTGGGTGTCGACTTTGGTTCTGAGAAGAAAATAATCATTCCTCAAGGGAATGTTTACACCCTTACTTACATTCAGAAGTTCATGGGATTTAAATTCATTGATGGTAAGCCAGTTAGAATTCTTCCCAGTCAGAAAATAGCTCCATCAGAAACAGGTCAGGCATCAAGAACAGCCACTATGGATGAAAGTCAAGTGAACAGGACAGAGATACAGATTCCATCAGATGTGAGAGAAGAAAGACTAGAGGTTGAGGACACATTTGCTAGATCATCTAGCCCTCAGTTGGAAACTGGGGAACCCAGTGGTTCTGCACTTACAATGGAACCCCTTATAATTGGAACCATTGATGTTTATAGGAGACCTTTTCCAACTTCTGATGCAGGTCCACCACCAGCCACTGTTGAAGAGATGTTTGCTCACATGTCTATGATGCTGCAGCGTCAGGATGCAAAGATGGACAAATTAATGGAGTTTACAAACTATCATCTCAACAAACTAATAGCTCGGATTGTACAATTTGAAGTTTCTGTCTTATCCGAGTGGCAGAAATTTTTACTCTCCAAGATGCTATCTGACCAAGCTACAAGGTCCGTCTTGCAGCATATATCATCTCTCCTTGACAAACTAGCCACTTTGGTGCAAGAGCTGCACAGCCAACAAGCTACAACTTTTTCATCCTTTGCCAAGATTACTGATCTGTGCTATGATGTGAGGATAGCAGTTGAAACCATCAAGAGTCCTGTCAATGCACTTCCCCAATGCCTCAAAGTTGTGTTAGAAAAGATTGACAAAGTGACTACATCAATTCAGTCACTTGGAGACAAGTTTCACAATAAGGAATCTGTCACAGCTGATCTCTCTTCTGCCATTGACAGTGTATGCACCACTCTAAGTCACCAGCTGGGCGAAATCTCTTAGGATATCAGGAATATACTGGCCAGAGATCAATCTGCCTCAGGACAGCAGTCTCATCAGCCACCTCAAGGGCAATCCTCTCGTCAGCAACAAACACCTTCTTCTGCCAGAAAATACAATCGTTACTTTCCATATCTCTCCCACATCTACCCCCCTTCTTGATGATGTCAAAGGGGGAGGAGAATTATGAAGTCAAGCTAGAATCTAAACTAGAGTTCATTGCATCTAGAGTTCATTACATCTGCATCAATCCTGCTGACTAACTATATGTTTTCTTCTTTTTGTCTGGTTCAATGATGTAAAGTCTTGAACTTGAATGGATGACAAAATTAATGCTCGATTCAGTCAATGAATAGATTTCCTGTTAATCTAAAGCTCCTTGCTTGATATGAATAACCATGGTTGTTTAGATGCAATGGCATTAATGGCATTCACCTCATAGTTGCCATCATCAAAAAGGGGGAGATTGTTGTGCCCCTCGTTTTGATGATGACAACCATGAGATATGAATGATGTGTTCAATTCAGTGATGAATTAAATTCTCATTCAATAATACTTTCACTTGATTTCATTCTTGTTGCTAGAAAGGAACAGGGTCGACGCTGGGAGCTTAAAGCGTCCACGCATCAGTTGAAGAAGCCTTCACTGATATCCACAATGTTAACTCCACGAAGCAGAGACCCTCACGAGTTGTTTCACTGCGTCAACGCCAAAATAGAGCAGCGTCAACGCAGCAGTTACAAAGGAAGAGCCAATGGCTTACTGGATTACTCTGGTGCGTCAACGCATTCATCAAGTGGCGTCGAAGCAGCAGGTTGATGGATCGACAAGGTGACCAGAGGGTGGACGCAGTTGCACAATGCGTCAACGCACTCCACACGAAATGTGAGAGGGCTGAAGCCATCTAAGTTCAGATGCTGGAACACCAATGCGTCAACACAGCATGCTGAGAGCGTCGACGCAGCACGTCTATCTGTTGAAGACTTGATCACTGGATCACCGATGAGTCAACGTAGCAGGCTGATGGAGTCAACGCAGCAGACTTGAGATTTACTATAGAATGTCCTTGAAGGCTACGTCAACCCTTTGGAGCAAGTGAGTTGACGCCACCTGACTCTAGTTGCTGACACGTGGGCCAAGTATTGGGCAGGAAATGTGGAAGACACACGCCCTAGCCGCTGCTGGTATATATTGGAGCCTTCATCTTCAGATGGAGGCTGATCGAAGAAAAAGCCTGGAGAGCAGAAAGCCCTTCGATCCACAAAAAGAGAGCAAGAAGAAAAAGAGTTGAAGAGAAGAAGGAGAGAACAGCGTGAGAGAAAAGGAGAGCAGAAAAGAAAGAAAGAGAGGAGCAGAACAGAAAGAGTGCGTGAGCTGAGACGAAGAAAGAAGAGGAAGAAAAGAAGAAGAGGAGAGAAGTCTATTGAAGACCTGTTCAGTCTGTTCGTGGATCAAATCCAGAATGACTATTGTGGTTCATTTCCAGATTTCGTTGCTATGCTTTTCATGTTTCTTATTTTTTATATACTCCTATTGCTATTGTTCTTCCGATCTGGACTGAGGTCGGGTTCCTCCTGGTGGGACAGGAGAAGGGAGATCTGATCTCCGGTTTGCAAGCAGCAGGGGGGCTGCTTGTGGGTTCCCTCCGGGCTAGGAGGAAGAGAGGCTAGGCCTCTAGTGGATTGCTGGTAGCAGAGTGCTACTGGCTGGTTCACTGGTAGCGGGGCTGCTACTAGTGGGGTTCCCTCTTGGTATAGAGGAAGAGAGACGTGAGTCTCTGGTTTCTAGTGACCGTGGGTTGCTAGAGGTTCCCTTCGTGTAGGAGGAAGATGGGAGGTTGTTCCCCTGGGTAAGCTGTGTATCAGCATCTGTTGGCAAGCTGTGTTGCCCAGCTGTTAGTGAAGCCACACTCGGTTTGAGTGTGGGGTGGATGTAGGTCCGTGGACCGAACCACCTAAAGATCTCTGTACAGTGGTTGGTTGCTCCATATCTCCTATCTACTTCACAGGTTACATTGCATTCTTGTTTATATCTGTGCTGCTTCCGCTAGTTGTTTATTTGGGTGCAGGTTACGTATTTGATCTTTGGTTTAAAAGGATATTCTACCTGTTCTTCAGATTGGTTGTCTTGCTTTGTTAGAGTTCTAGTTTTATTATTGAGCCGAAAAGTTTTTAAGGGTGGGATTCATTCACCCCCCCTCTGAATCCTCCGCACCGATCCTAACATGGGATACCCTCCTGCGAAAGGTAAGCCAAAAAGGGCATTGTTCCACCCCCAACTCCTGAGCAAGGATCACTTCACCCCATTGGTGGAGAGGGATCTCGCGCCTTCACCTTCTCCTCCCTATCGCTGCTCCCACCATTGCTCTACTGACTTGAGCGTCAGAGGGTTTTGCCCCAGGGAATCCCCCTGGGCCCTCTGACCCGTTTTCCTGTCTTGCAGTTCATTAACTTGGTGATTACCAGCCAGCTCAGGAACCAGCACGGGATTTCACCTCTTCACGCAGCCTCCCCCTCGTCAAGATCTCGAGTTGCATCCCCCAGAAACGACGTCCAAGGGTCCAATTTATACGCGAAAGATAAAGAACGAACCCTAGGTCGGAGTTCGATCCCAAACTAATGACTTGGCGGCTCAAATCAAGGCAATCTTGTCGATTAATGAGGGGGAAAGACTCCTATTAGGGTTTGGAACCTTCCTTTGGACGGAATATGATTGGAAACTTACCAAAATAAGGACTTAGATCGAAAAAGGGGAGTCCGGGTCGGACTGGGTTACTGACTGAGAATGCGCTACAAGAGTATAGCGCATTCTTCATGAACGCGCTATGACGATATAGCGCGACAATAATTGGCTCCCCAAATGATCAGAAAAAGAATAAATACCCATTGGGTAGTCGTTGAATCAAATATTAAATAAGAATAACATCCATAGTGGATGCTATGAATGTCAAGAAATAACGACTGTTCAAATGATCATTCAATCAGGTCCAAAAAGTGATGTGAGTGAATAGCGCGAGAATGTCGAATTCGAGACGAGATCCAAGGTACGGAAATTGAATTGTGGGGCCAAGAATAGGGAGAAATCCCAGAAAATCAACCAATTATGGATCAATTGGGGCATTAACTAGGAGAACAAAGAAATTACTCAACTTATCGGTCAAAATTGGGTGTCTACAGATGCCCCTCCTTGATATCCGCTTTGCAGGGGAGCGAGACGGAGGTGAAACGGAGACAAAACGGAGATGACACGGAGTGGTAGTGACGGAGAGATGAAGTGGAAATGTAGTGGAGCGGACTGATAAGTGGATATCAAGGAAAAGAGACACCCATCACAACCGACAAATGATAGGAATAATCCAGAAAACTGCAAGCTAACCACAAGGTCAAGCTAGCACCAGTGACTCCTGCCTAGAACGATAGGCGCGGAACAAAGAAAAGGGAGCTGATCAACCTCTTGCACAAAAGAGGCATTCGCAGCGCGTAGCAACTGCGAATTTCACTCAATTAGTGGAATGGACGCGAGCCCGATGGATCCATCGACGCCATCGTGCTGTTCACAGCTAATGAGTGGACCAAAAGGGATAAGTTGAATTGGATTGAAAGAAGATAGATAAATTCCAGGCGAGGGTCACATCGACCAACGAGATCCAGCGCTCAACCAAGAGCAATCTTTCAAATTCAGAATGGAATTAGATTTCTTTATTCGAAAACTTAAGCATTATTGATCCTTAATTGAGAAGAAAAATTGGACCTTTATGAATGCAAAAAGGGCATGCTGCGTGTAGGGCTAAAATAAAAGAAATCGTTAAAACAAATGCAAAGAAAGAATAAAATATAAGATACTCAAGGATAATATTGTTAAATCAAACAGACTCGGGTCAAGAGTTATTCGCAACCATGGCGTGCGAGATGAAATCCATCGTCCCCAAATTTGTCCGATCTAACGGCCTATCCGACGATTAACTGCACGTTTCTAGATCATCACTGTTTTTGGTAGAGGGGAACTTAGATCCCGAAATGCACGGAGAACCGACCGATCCGTGAGATAATATAATAATGTAAGTATCATATAGTAATGCAATAAAGGAAGGGATAAAGGAATACTTACCTGATGGCACGCCATTTTATTTTCTCCTTTTCTTTTCCTGGGAATACAACGTTAAACGAACATAGAGCAAATTTATGCAAGCACAAGCGAAGGAACACAAGTTTTTATTCATTCACAGCCTATATTCTTATTGCATTTTATTTTCTTTTCTTCCCCCTCCATTTCTATTTTTTTTTCTTTTATTTTCATCATCGCGCTATATATACATAGCGCGATAGTGTCGCGCTATGAACATATAGCGCGTTCATTACGCGCATATATTTAAAAACCGCCCCCCTCCCCTTTCATTCATTCAAACCCATCCTTTCTCTCTCTCACCCTCTCTCTAGCCCAACCCTCTACTACCCTCATCCAATGGAAGGAGGACCTCCCCGACGCTCCAAACGGCGCGCCACCCGCGACCGTCAGCGAACTCGCGCGGAGGAGGAACGAGTGCCCTCTCCCGTGGAAGAAAACGCCGACTCGGAGGCGACCGTCTCGGCTAGGCTTGAAGGAGATGAAATGGAGATTCTCCCCGACGAGGCCGAGGAGGTTGAAGGTGCTGCGGCAGCCGAGGAAGTAGCGGCAGAACCCGTTGGCGGCGTGGCGGTTCAAAAATGACGATTGGTAAGAAACCGCCCCTAACTTGTTTTTTCTTGTTTTTTCTTTCATAAAGGATGAAAACGGAGGGGTAAACGTCCCCTTCGACCAATGTATAGGGCAGAATGCCCATGGAATGAATTTGGGGAATGAGGGGTCGCCCCCTACCCTCGGAAGATGAACGCGCTATGACGATATAACGCGACAAAGAACAGAATGCCAGTTTTTTTTATTTTCTGATTTTTTCTTTTGTTTGATGGACACAAATTGATATTTCTTGCTTTTTTGTTGTGTGCAGGGTGTGGAGGGTGCAGTTCGTGCCCGGATTTCATGGACACTGGTCCGGGCCGTCTACTTCGCACTACCGGAGTTTCAACGGGCCCGCCTCCGCCAAATGGGCTTTGGAGAGTTTTTGGAAATAGAGGTGCTGAGAGTCGATGTGGGATTGATAAGGACTCTGAAAGCCAGATGGGATACGAGGTGCAAGGCCTTCCTCTTCCCCTGGGGTCATATGATCCCAACTCTAGAAGACGTCACCCGTATTACCGGGCTGCGGGTGCATGGATCGGCAGTGACGGGCTGCACTTACCCCGACTACCGGGAGATGGCGCGTAGGCTACTGGGCTTGGAGCTGGAGGGGACCGGCCGGACCTCGCTAGTGTCAAGGATCATTTTACAGGAGAGTCTCGGCTTGTTCCATACACAGAGGGAGGTGGGAGAGACTTTGACAGCTCATGAGAGGAGACTAGAGGCTGGGGCTAGAGAGAGCTTCACGACCGAGGCTGGCGCACAGGCCGACATGGAGCTGAGGAGGTTTCTTATACTGATGATCGGCAAGCTACTTCTAGTGACTCAGGGTGATGCAGTGAGCTGCCGATTTCTTCCTCTACTGGAGGATCTGAACAGAGTCGGTCGGTATGCTTAGGGTGCGGCAGTCCTAGCCCATTTGTTCGACAGTTTCGGCATTTCTTCACTCCAGTCTTCACTCGGGGGATTCTACCCTCTACTTCAGGTATCTCTTTAAACCTTCAACTCCATGGATTAAATTATGCACTTACCTCTTATATTGATCACATGAGCTACATTTCAGGTTTGGAGTTATTTGTATCTTCCTACCCTCAGGCGTGCTTGGGAGGATCGAGGAGATCTACTGCCCCTGGCCAGACGTTGGACCCCAACACGAGACAGCCGATCTTTGAAGGACCAGGTCACCCACATTCAAGAGATGTTAGATATGATGCCCCATATAGAGGTAAGATTTAATTTTTTGAAATTGAATTTAATTATATGAATGAGATCAATGGCGATGATAAATTGAACTCTGCAGGTGATCGAGGGATATTGCGGTGATGCCCTGGGTGGAGGCGGCCATCCCATACTTCGGGAGAGAGATCTGGTTGCACGCCCTCAACCTGGTCGAGCCCCTATACCATAGGCTAATCATGAGGACACTGGGGCTCCACCAGGCGGTAGTAGAGTTCCCGACCCAGGCGACGGACCCACGACCTGGACGATGTTTTCGAGGCCTCCAGGGGACAGATGATTGGCGACAACGTGCCCGGGAGCAGTATGCAGATTGGAAAAGGCGTGGCCGACCAGTCCCTATGGGAGCGGACTCAGATGATGCCTACCTCCAGGCATACTCTCAGACATACGGTAGCCGGGTTTACCAAAGCGCACGTGGATAGGTATGCTTTAAATTTAATTGCATTTTCATTTATAAAAACTTGATTATTCAATATGTGACCAACATGCATTATTGCAGTTCGACATAGAGGGGCGACTGGCCATGGTACAGGGACTCCTCGACTCCACGATCCGACAGCGTGAGGACCTCCAGCAGACCGTCGATGAGTTGGTAAGTACTTGTAATTTAGAATGATTTGGATTTGAATTTCAATAAATGGTAATGCTTTTCTTTTAGCGCGAGGAGCTGGAGGCAGTCCGATCCTCGCATGGTGCTTCATCCTCTGCTTAGCCCGTCTGTGACCACACAGATCTAGAGAGCCAGCTCGCTAGTGCAGTCGCTCGGGCGGAGGTAGCTGAGGCCTCCCTACAGGAAAGAGTAAGCAATCTGTTCTTTAAACTTAGTCTTGAGAATTTATTAATTATCAATTATTGACCAAGCTTTCGGGTGCAGGAGCAGGAGCTGCGGATAGCGGAAGCAGAGCTGAGGCGCCGCGATGCGGAGGAGCTTCCTCGAGATGTGGCAGAGCTACGCCTCCTACTCGGGTGGAGAGGAGTGAGCGGCAGAGAGAGAGGGAGGATCGAGACAGAGAGAGAGAGAGATGGGAGAGAGAGAGAGTGGAGTGGGAGCTAGAGAGGGTGGAGCTGCGTACCAGATTAGGAATCGCCGAGCAGCGGGCGAAGGATGCGGAGGATCGCTATCGGCGGGGGCGTGAGCGGGCTCAGCGCGAGGGATACTCCCGAGCCTATTCGAACACTGATTATTTAGTTACCTCCTCTGAGCATCAGAGGAGGGAAGATGCTGAGAGGGGAGCACGCGGTGATAGGGGTTCAGCTTCTCGGGGATCGATGGCTCCTCCTAGGTCTTCCCGGGGAGGACAAGAGGAGGCTGAGAGCTCGCGTAGAGGGGGAGATCAGGAGGGTCGAGGGGAGAGCTAGAGAGGTTGTTTTATCCATTCTCATTTTGTACTATTTTGACATACATAGTGGAATGAGACAGTCTTTGATACTTGTTTGCACTTCTTGTGATCGTTCTTTTGATTTTACGCGCCCTTGTAAAAGGATATCTCTGCAATAATGCCATCAGTAATATAATGCAATTTTTTTTGGAATTTTTGAAAATATGCAAATTTTTATGAGTTTTCAAAAAGAATATTTGAATTTTTATGTTGATTTTGAAAAGATATGAAAGTTTTGGAAATGCTCAAAAATTTTGGCAATATTCAAAAAAAAATTTTGTTTTTGGAATTTGGCAATATTCAATTTTTTTGAATTTTGGCAATATTCAATTTTTTTGGAATTTCGGCAATATTCAATTTTTGGAATTTTGGCAATATTCAATTTTTTTAGAATTTCGGTTTAGACATTGCTTGTGCAGCATCAACGGATGTTTAAACCACTGGCTAGGGGTCCTTGTTCCTTCCCCTTTCGCTCAAAACTGCCCAAAGCCGGGTGTGCATTTAAAGGTGACGCCCTATAACCGACTACCCTTGATTAATGGTGCCCCTACCAAGGCCATATCTGAGAAACATTCGGTCTTAGAGGGAGAAGAGAAGAATAATTGAGGATACGCTTTATGCAGGATGGGAGATGTCGAGACTTGAATTCCTTCTAAGGTATTTCCCCTCAAAGAGGTAATCTGTTGTGCCGGGGCTTTGTGCCTTTGATTTTTAGACCCTTGACATGCATACGACCAGGGTTTTCCCTGCGGGGACTTTGCCACTCTTGTCATGCCATAATTCATACTTTTGCAATTATCAAAATTTTGACTTGATTTTCATAATAGCCCTTTTGGCTAGATGTATATCATGAAAACTAATTTCGATTTTGGGTCAAGACTGCCCCTATTTGAGACTCCTCTCGTATTGGGGATTATCTAAGTTGGTTATCTCATCCGTCAACCTCTTGCCCCTGCATTCGACCGAGCAAAGAAGAAAAAGACTTTCAGATATACTCATGGCATGGCCAAAGTAGCAACGGTGTTTTATCCAAGGAGCCGGCTAAGGACGCCGTGAAGTGTGTGCGGTGCCCGGCTAAGGGTTGCTCTTAACAAGCAGGGAGAGAACGTCGAATTCCCAGCGTGGGATTCTTATTACCAAAGTGCTGCATAGCAAGCCTAAAGACTTTTTTTGGGAAATTTAATTAAACAAAAGCCTAAGATAAAGGTCTAAAACACCACTTTTAATCTTGTTAAGAAGCACTTTATCTTGAAAATCATGCGTGAAGCAGTGAGATAATGATATCATAAAAATACGTACTTACGCCAATATGTTACCTTGTGATCTTTGTTAGAATAGCTGCCATGAGAGGCGATTTTGATCATCATGGGATTTGTCCTCAAGTGGCAGATAAAAGGATTGGAAGCAAAGGATTTGGGAGTGACTTAACAAGAAGGAGTGGTTGCTCAAACCAGACTCAGATGAATAAGGAGAAAAGGAAGAGAGGTGAGGGCTAGAACTCCCTCACTAAGGCGCGGAGACCCTGATCACATGGAACAGTCTACAGAAGGAGAGGAGCATTAGAAGGAGGAGTGAGGACTAAAGCCTCGAAAGCAGTGGGAGAAAGGGCAGATGCCCAAGGTAGTGGACGTGGAAGAAGTTGGGTCGAACCCATGATTAGGAGGAATTAGAAGAAGAAATTGATAGATGGAAAGAGGCGGATTCGGAGGGTCTGGAGGCAGAGGAGGAGAATCATGAGGGGAAGAAGAATCCAGAGGCTCTGGAGGGATAAAACATCGAGGGACGCGATGCCCTGGGAAGAAATAGGGAAAAATATGATGAAAGAGGAGGAAAAGAATGAAGAACGTGATGTCCCGGAGGAGCAGAAAGATGAACCGGAAGAAAGATGGAGGGTCCGGAAGTTCCGGAGGAGGAAAATGTCGAGGGACATGGTGCCCCAGGAAGAGTGGATGAAAAGGGTCAGGAGGGACCAGAGGTTCCGGAGGGATGGCGAAAGAAGGGATGTGATGCTCTAGGAGAGGGGATAAGAAATCCAGAGGATCCGGGGGAAGAAGACACCATGGGGCGTGATGCCCAGAGAGGAGGGAAGAGGAATATGGAGGATCCGGATATGGAGGTGTAGAGGGGCGCGATGCCCTAAAAGAGAGGTCCGGAGGGATAAGATACCGAGGGACGCGATGCCCAGGGAGAATCAGATAGAAGCCCAGAAAATCCAGACTTGAGGGTGTGCAGGGGCGCGATGCCTAAAGAGCAAGATCCGGAGGTTCCGGAGGAGGAAGATACCATGGGACGCACTGCCTGGGGAGAAGAGAAAGATCCGGAGGTTCCGGGGGAAGAAGATAGAAAAGGGTGCGATGCCCTAAAAGGAGGGATAAAACACTTGGAGGTTCCAGGTAAATAGCAGGAAATGGGACGCGATGCCCCGGGGAGAGTGGATTAGAAGAGGATGAAGGGTCCGGAGGTTCCGGAGGAATGAGACACCAAGGGGCGTGATGCCCCAAGAGGACAAGAGAGAGATCCGGAGAGTGCGGATGCAATAGTTGGAAAGGGGCGCGATGCCCTGAGGGAAGATTGAAGGGAGCACAATGCCCGGTGAGTGTAAGGGGATCTGGAGATCCCGAAGATAGAGGCGGAAGATATAGGAAACGTGGGGGATCCAGAGGTTCCGAAAGGCGGGGAAGATACGGGTTTGGAAATCTGGGAATAAAGAAGTGCATGTGGATGCAATAGAATGGATGCAATGAATGCATGGATGCAACAGAATGCATGAGATGCAAAGAATATGAAGAACATGAAGGGCGAAAGGATGAGATCCTCCTCCTTACCCTTAGAGTGGCCCATGAAGAAAATATGATAGACAATAATGTGGATGGCATTGAATAGAAGATGAATAAAATAGTGGAAGGCCCCTTAGCACCAAGATAACCGCCCCTCCATGGCAGTGAAAGTATATAGCCAATTGGCCCAATGGATAAAGCAAGAGCCCATGATGAAGCTTCAATGGTAAATGACAACTCCCTTGGAGAGTGAAATGTAATAGTGTAAGAGAGTTGGAAAGTTGGGATAGGAAGCATTGTGTTGCCCAAGGGTTGTGGCGTATAGGGAGTGTTGAACAAAATGGTCATTCGCCCCTTGTATGGAAGAATGGGTTCAAGATTTAAAAGTTGGAACATGGGGTGCCCTACCCGGCCCTTGGGCACAAACTTACACGGCATCAAAGCTTAACATTCTCTCTCAGTGAGCAGTGGCGGGGGCTTGGCCTCTTCGACCATGCTTGGCTCGACAACACGGATTGGCATCCGACAAATAAACTCTTGCATCTTGAACAGCATGGCCGTAGCCAAATCTTTCTTTCCCGGCTCTTGATCATCTTCGGCACAAGTACTTACAGAAGGTCGCCCGTTCCGAGTATTAAAGGGGGGTGAAGTGGAGGCGGAAAGTTCCATGGATGGTGGAGGTATAATGGAAGGTGTTGGAGAAAGGGAGAGTGGAAGCGAAGGTTCAAACACGTCGAGCTTCTCCCTTTGCTCGGAAGCAGTCGGGGTTGGCTCGAGTGCAAAAAGGGGTGGACCTTGCTCAGGATTAGCCACGGGTAAGGGTGATAGGTTAAGTAGAGGAGTAGGGGTTACAGGCATAGTGGACGGCTGAGGTGGCGGACAAAGAGGGGGAATAATAGAAGGCTTGGCGGAGGCCAGCGTAGTGGAGGGTGATGGAGGCTCGACGGAGGTCGATGGAATGGAGGATATTGGTGTGGTTACAGAAGGTGTGAACGGAGAAGGTTTAGTGCGTTGAAAACGTCGGATGGGGCGAGAGGTGTCAGGTATAGGGGAAGGCGCATGATGCACCGGTGTGGGTGACTGGAGTATCGACCCATCATCGTAACACCAAGAGGTCTCATAAATGGGGGTTGGATCGGGGACTGTGGCATAGTCTTGAGCATAGGGGTCTTCTGGCAGTGGAGGAAGAGGACGGCGAAGGAAACTCGGAAAGGGTGCATCCCGAGGAGCTTCAAATTCTTGTACCATCTCCAACTCTTCATCATTAAAGAAATTCAGCGGATGCCGTGGTGGAGGCTAAATGATAAGTGGTGGAGTATGGTGTTGTGGGAATTTTGAGGAGGCGAATATGTGTATGGAGGCGGAGAGCCATGTAAATGCGCAGTGCGGATGAGTGGAGGGCGGACGGCGTCCACAGAACTTGTAACATCTTCTCGCTCACATATATCGTTGATGCCATTCTCCCTTATCTCCTTCCAATTTTTATCTATCTTAGCGATGTTATTCATGAGATCATGAAGAGGATTGACTTGAGAAGGAGGAGGAGCGGGCTGCGGGCTGGTGAGCTTCTTATGTTGTTCCTCCATGGAAGCAAGTCTATCGAAGAGGCTTTGCTGGAAGGGTGTAACATGAGCAACAGAAGGTTGGCATGATTGCCTTGGAGGGGTGGCTTGATATGACGGCCGTGGAGGGGGATTAATGGGCCGACCCGCTAAAATAACCGGATGGGCCGGGTTGCAAGGAATAAATGGGCCTTGGGGCCGTGAAGGATGAGAAATAGAAGGAGACGGATGATGGGCCACCCGAATAAGAGTAGGTGTGGATGAAGGAGGCGGGTGATGGGCCACCCGAATAGGAGTAGGCATTGATAAAGGAGGCGGGTGATGGGCCACCCGTGTAGGATTGGAAGGAGGATGAGGAGAGGATGTGCCCTCAGCAACGGCCTTAAGGGCTCAGATTTGTTGAGGGGTGAAATGATCTAATCCACGGATGATTTGGGAGACCTTCTCGTCGTTGGGAGGAGATGGTCCCGACGGAATAGTGGCTTGAGGCGAGGGACCATGAGATCGGACATTGCCCATGGGTCGGGCAATACCATAGGAATGAGGACGTGGTCCCTTAAAATGATTGTGGTGAGAATCATGGAATTGAAGATTATATGATATGTTAGTTTGTGCATCCTCATGAACATAATTAAGATTAAACATGTTGTTTTGTCTATCAAGGTAAGCCATTATGCAATCAAAGTTCAAGCAAAACAATTTGCAAAGAAGCACACAAGTTGGAATGGTTACCGTTGATTTTTATTTATTTGAACCTTAGTGAATTAATGATTTTTAACAAACTTTGGAGTGATTCACACAAGGGAGGAACCTAGTTTCAATATAAGTTCACTTCGATGCCAACTAGGAACACTCTCTCACCATGCATAGGCCAACTAAACCCGGGACTTCAAAGGTACAACCTGCCCAGCGTCCGTGAGGGAATCCATGGGTGCGGGGACTTACGGAGGCTTGGTTTAGGAATTTTTGATCTAATGAGACGGAATGCTCAATGGAGGGTCCTTCCTTCACCAAGGGGGTGTAAGATCTCCTAAAAGTGTGGGGAGAAGGGGTCTCCTAAACCAAATGCAAAGATGAATGCTATGTTATGCAAGAATATCTAAACTAGCACTAGTAAATGAAATGAAAATATATAAAAGAAATGAATACACAGTAGGAAATGTACAAGATGCAACCAGAGAAGATGACAATCAGAACCCCGACAGAAGGTGTGGGTGAAATACCCTCTAGTGATTAACGCGCTATATGTCCATAGCGCGATCTGATAGAACGCGCTATGGATGTATAGCGCGACCGATGACAGAGGGTGGGAGAACCCCAAACGATAAATAATCACACACACTTTGAAGGATTAACAAGCAGGCAACCAAAAGAATGAACGTGGTGGCATAAAGCGTCCCACCGTGATCGTCAATTTGTAGATTCTAAAATTAGAATCACCCCCAAATTGAATGATTTGCATAAAAGATGATTTGACAAGATATAGAACTAAAATTGATGATAAAAAGGGGGGTTACATGTAATAATCAAAATCCGTGATCGCCACTGAGGCCAACAACATGCCAAATAATATAAAGATCAAGATAGGGCATGTTACATACCTCAGAAATTCAAGAGGGCCAAGAGCTGGCCTGGGGATTAACGCGCTACATCGTCCTAGCGCCTTCTCAGGATCGCGCTATGTTCCTATAGCGCGATATCAGACAGGAAGCGGGATGAGTTGGATTCATTTCTTCCTTGCTCCAAGGCCGGCCAAGGTGCAATGGCTCCACATATCAATCTTCTAGTGCCTGCAAACAATCATAAACAACAAACAGAAGGCCCATTAGATCGAGATTTTAGTAGAATCTGCCCCTATTCTTAATCAAAAGCATGTAAAAGAAGGGCTCGATTACCTGGGGGTTTGGTGGTTTTTAAACCCCTATGGAAGGGACAAAAATAGGTTTGGTGTGTGTGTGAATGCGTGTATTTTGTAAAAAAAGTATTTTTGAGATCAATATGCAATGCTATGCAAAGATTGGGATGAACGAATTGGGGAGAAAAACTAAGAACTAGGAAGAACACAATATGCCCCTAAATACTCCCTTGGATATGTGAGGAGCGAGGAGTTGTTGATTTGGAATGAAATGCAGCCTCCCCCTCATCAAGATCTCGAGTTGCATCCCCCAGAAACGACGGCCAAGGGTCCAATTTATAGGTGAAAGATCAAGAACGAACCTAGGTCAGAGTTTGATCCCAAACTAATGACTTGGCGGCTCAAATCAAGGCAATCTTGTCGATTAATGAGGGGGAAAGACTCCTATTAGGGTTTGGAACCTTCCTTTGGACGGAATATGATTGGAAACTTACCAAAATAAGGACTTAGATCGAAAAAGGGGAGTCCGGGTCGGACTGGGTTACTGACTGAGAACGTGCTACAAGAGTATAGCGCGTTCTTCATGAACGCGCTATGACGATATAGCGCGACAATAATTGGCTCCCCAAATGATCAGAAAAAGAATAAATACCCATTGGGTAGTCGTTCAATCAAATATAAATAAGAATAATATCCATAGTGGATGCTATGAATGTCAAGAAATAACGACTGTTCAAATGATCATTCAATCAGGTCCAAAAAGTGATGTGAGTGAATAGCGCGAGAATGTCGAATTCGAGACGAGATCCAAGGTACGGAAATTGAATTGTGGGGCCAAGAATAGGGAGAAATCCCAGAAAATCAACCAATTATGGATCAATTGGGGCATTAACTAGGAGAACAAAGAAATTGCTCAACTTATCGGTCAAAATTGGGTGTCTACAGTCGCCAGAGGACCGTTCAGTGATAGAAATGCTGAACCTCGTCTTCAACCTGCCCCTGCACACACATAAACAAGGAAATAGATTAAATCTATTTTAAGCTTAACCCCTTACTTGTAGCAAGTTAAGAAATGACCAGCTCTTGATTTTTGGTCAAGGGGTAAGCCTTATTGAAAAGGCAAATAACACAAAGGAACAATGAATGCAATGCATGCCATGAATGCAAATCATGATGATGAAAATATTTTTGTGGTTTTGAGGATATTTGATTTTTTTGGGTTTTGAAATATTTGATTTTTTTGAGTTTTGAAATATTTAATTTTTTGGGTTTTGAAATATTTAAAATTTTTTTTCAGATTTAGAAATATTTGATGATTTTTTTGGATTTTGAAATATTTGATTATTTTTAGATTTTAAAATGTTTAATTTTTTTTTTGATTTTGAAATATTTGATGCTTTTTGGATTTTGAAATATTTGATTTTTTTGAATTTTGAAATATTTGATTTTTTTGGATTTTGAAATATTTGATGTTTTTGGATTTTGAAATATTTGATTTTTTTGAATTTTGAAGCGAGCTCAAACCCGACGACGGGAGACCTTCATATCTCATTAGGGGGGCTTTCCAAGTACAATGTGCGTTATGGGTGACCGCCCATGACTGGGGTCCAATTCTGCTTAACGGTGCCTCTACCGAGGTCATACCCGGAGTATGATCCAGTCCTTGGAAAATAAAAGAGTGTTTAACAGGGAAGCCGACAATAGGTATAGGAGTTTTTTGGGCTTAAGTTCCTCCCACGATAGCCCCATTTTCAAAGAATTTGGTCTGTTGCGCTGGAGCTTTGTGTCCATCATCGAACCTTCATCTGCTCTAGGCACGCATACGACCGGGCTCATGACGTCTCGCGGGGAAACTGTACTGCCACTCTTGCCATGCCTAGTTTCATTCTTTTGGGAGCTTTTAGACTTTTGAGCTTCGAGCTTTCGAATGAGCTTTTAGCTTTTGTCTTGATTTTTCCCCTTTTCTTTTATTTCTTTTATTTCTTTTACTTTTGTGAATGCGGAATTAGGTCAGAACAGACTACCCCTATTTGAGATCTCTCTTTTATCGGGGTGTCTAGACCAGTTCTCGCCCCCTTATTCACCACTTGCCCCTATTTTCAACTGAATGAGGAGAAAAATAATGATTTTCACTTCCCCCTAAGCATGGCCAAGGGAGAAACGGTGTTGCGCAAAAAGGAAAACCGGATCACGGTGGTCGTGTAGTGTGTGAGTGTTGAACGAGGGACCTTCCTTCATGATCAAGTAAAGGAACACCCCGCCACCGGGCCGTTGCTGGCTTGACTCTATGGATAAAAATATTTTAAATACAACCCATTCCACGGATTAGGTAATTCCTCGCCCTCTACATTAACAAGATGATACGCATTCCCAGGATAGATTTCTTTAACCACAAACGGCCCTTCCCAATTGGGTTGCAACTTGGACCTAGGACCTGCTGACCTAATAAATTTACGTTTCAAAACCATGTTATCCACTTGAAATTTTCTTTCGATAACCTTCTTTTGAAAATTCCGCGAGACACGTTTTTGATAAACAAAGATGTGATTGGCCGCGTTAAGCCTCTTTTCATCCAAGAGTTCCAGTTGGACTAGCAACGCCTCTCGACGTTCGTCGAGATTAAGTTCTTTGTCGAGCTACAATCTTAGGGAAGGGATCAAGATCTCGTACGGGAGTACTGCCTCCATCCCATAGGTGAGAGCAAAAGGAGTTTGCCCCGTGGGAGTACGGACGGATGTGCGATAAGCCCATAGAGCTTCTATCAGTTTATCGGCCCAATCAGCAAATTTGTGTGACTCGCATGTTTTCTTAATAATTTTAAGAAGGGTTTTGTTTGTGGCCTCGGCTTGGCCGTTGCCTTGAGGGTAGTATGGTGATGATGATGCAATGAAATATTAAATTTCTTATAGCGGTCCTGGAGTTCTTGAGATACAAATTGAGGCCCGTTGTCGGTGACGATGTCGCTCGGCACTCCAAACTGTGGTAGCTTTAATTTTTGCATAAGCTTCAGCTTCCGCCCACTTGGTGAAGTACTCCATAGTAGCCAGAATGAAAGATTTCTATTTAACCTGGGAGTTCGGAAAAGCCCACATGGAGAACGGCCAAGGAGCGGAAAGAGGGTGGAGAGAGGAAGCAGGAGCATGCATTTTGTCGGCATGGAGTTGGCATTGAAAACACCTACGAACATAGGTGGAGCAATCTTCTTCTAAGGTTGGCCAGTAATAGCCCTGCCTAAGAATCTTCTTCGCCAAAGCCTGACCGTTAACGTGCCCTCCACACTCACTTGCGTGAGCTGCTTCAACAACCTTCCAAGCCTCATCGTCATCCAAACACCTCATAAGAACTCCGTTGAGAGCCTGCCTATACAATTCTCCTGCGATAATCGTGTATCTAGAGACGACTCTTCTGATGACATTGCGCTGCTCGGCATTGGCCGTCTCTGGGAAGAATCCATCCTTACAATACTGCTCTATTTCATGGTACCTCGGTAATTCCTCTTCTTTTATAATCTCCTCAATCTCAGTTAAAGATACTTCCTTCAAATTCTCCCTTTCAGCCTTCTTCTCCACAGATTTCCTAAGGTGGTCAAACCACGGATCCTGAAGGGAAGGAGCGTCTAACCGCTGGACCACAATGGTCTCAGTGGCGCGACTGAGGGGGAAGGCAAGGGAGGAAGTAAGAGATGCTAATGCATCAACGAGAATGTTCTGAGAACGAGGAGTGTAAATGTAGATGAGCTTACGGAACTGCCTAGCCAAGAGCGTGACCAAATCTTGATAGGGTTTGAGCTTAGGGTCACGGGTGCGGTAAGTCGAAAGGACTTGACGCAACACCAACTGAGAGTCTCCTACGATGTTTAGGTATCGTGCGCCCATGATGTAGGCGTGCTTCAGTCCAGCAAGGAGAGCCTCGTACTCGGCTATGTTGTTCGTGGCAGGAAAAGAGAGCTAGTAGGCGATGGGGATGGTTACTCCTTCCGGAGTGAGGAGAATAGCGCCGATTCCACGGCCTTGAGAATTGAGAGCACCATCAAAGTGCAAGGACCAGAAGGGGAGATGAGTAAGTACAGCCAGGTGCTCGTCAGGAAACTCATCTTGGATTGAATCAGTGCGAGGGATAGGAGAATAAGCGAGATGTTCAGCAATCACATATCCCTTGATCACTTTCTAAACGATGAAGGTGATATCAAATTGGGAAAGAAAGCTTTGCCAGCGAGCTAATATGCTAGAAAGGACAGGTTTTTCTAAGAGGTAACAGATTGGGTCCATTCTAGAGATCAACTTAACTTCATGGGCTAGGAAGTAGTGTTTGAGCTTCTGAGCTACCCATATTAACATTGCGCATGTCTTCTCCATGGTAGTATACTTAGATTCAGCAAGATTAAACAATCTAGAGAGATAGTATGCTGCCCTTTCTCTTCCTTCGTCGTCCACTTGCGCCAGGACAGCTCCTAGGGAGTCATCCATAACAGAAATGTATAATATCAAGGGTTTCCCAGGGACGGGGGGTTGCAGAATTGGGGGATTAGATAGATAAACCTTAAGATCCTTGTAGGCCTTCTGACATTATTCATTCCATTCAAATTTAGCCTCCGCCTTCAACAATTCATAGAATGAGCGGCATCTTTGCGAATGTTGGGATATGAATCTTCGAATAAATTGCAAACGCCCAATCAGACCTCTAAGTTCAGTGATATTCTTAGGCGGTGGTATTTCTATAGCGGCATTTGCCTTGTTCGGATCAATCTGAATCCCCCGCTTGCTAACTATGAACCCTAGCAATTTCCCTGATGTAACTTCAAACACACACTTCTTTGGATTCATTTTCAGCTTATATTCCCTAGTCCTTTGCAACACCTTAGCTAAAATGGCGGGGTGTTCTTCCTTGGATCTCGATTTCACCAGAATATCATCCACGTAGGCTTCCATATACACATGCATCATGTCGTGGAAGATAGCCATCATTGCCCACTGATACGTGGCACCTGCATTCTTCAATCAGAATGGCATAACAACGTAGCAGTATGTGTCCCAGGGCATGGTGAACGAGGTTTTCTCTTAGTCCTCGGGAGCAAGGTGGATTCTATTGTATCCAGAATATCCATCCATAAATGAGAGGGCTCCATACCCAGCCGTGTTGTCTACCAACACATCAATGTGAGGAAGCGGGAAATCATCTTTCGGACATGCCTTATTTAAGTCCCTAAAATCGATACAAAAATTCGAATCTTTCCATCCTTTTTCATCACCGGGACTATATTTGCCACCCATTGAGGATATAACACAACTTTAATAAACTTGGCCTTGTGTAATTTATCAACCTCTTCCTTTATCCTTAAGGCCATGTGAGGGTGGAATCTCCTTGACTTTTGTTTAACGGGTGTTGCCCCTGGTTTAAGGATAAGTCTGTGTTCAACCAGAGTGGGGTCAAGACCCGACATGTCCTCGTATGACCAGGCAAAAGAATCGATGTACTCCTTCAAAATCTTGATTAACTCCTCTTCAACCTGAGGGGGGAGATTAGCGGAAATGATTATGGGCCTAGGGTCCTCTTCAGTTCCAAGATTGATCTCTTTTGTGGGTTCATCCACAGCCGACGATGGTTCGTCAAATCTCTTCAAACCCTTTGCGTACAGATCGGCAGTGTCATCCACGTCGCTTTCCTCATCATCGGCTGGGTCCTTCTCATCTATGATTTCATATACACCTAACCCGTCATTGCTCCATACCCCATCTATCTCCTCATCATCCTCCAAGACTATAGCTGTCTCTACAAACTCAGGGCATTTAAGGAGGGCGTGACAACGCTGAGCAACATCTTGGAGGAATCTATCTGGGATGGTTTTAGAGTGACACGTCATCGGGCACGTGGCAAGTGTGGACGGGTTGGAAACATCGGAACAGGAACCTAACTCACTAGACTCAACTAACTCTATTTCTCTAATCTCAACAAGTCCTACATCTAACCTAGGGGACAAAAAATCTACTGGAAAGGAACTAGGGGCCTCGTGCCCCTGGGAAGAATGTGGACAGAACATAGCACAATCCTCCACCGAAATATCCATTTTAAAATTGGCATTGTTTTTTGGAGATCGGAGGAAATCATGCAGCAAGAGAGGTCAGAGGAGGAAGGAGGAGGAGGAAGTTGCATGGGAAATCGAGACGGGAAGAGACAATCGAAGAATGGGTCAGAAGAAGAAAACCACATTTCGTGGAGATTGGTGGTGGGGGTCCACATGGTGGACAAATCAATAGGTGGGCTTTGCCCACAAGTACATGGAACAAACAAAATTTCAATTGGCCTTTCCGTAAGGTGCGGGTCGACCATGAGTGGCGGCGAACGGGGAATAAACCCCAATCGCTGGAACAAGGAGGCAAAGCGGGAAGGACGCCAAGAAATAAAAATGATGGAGCTCCCCTCTTCCCGCGTCCTCTGGTGCACTAGCTCTGTCGGAGGGCACTTCGCAAGCTGTATCTCCGCTTTCTTCAAACAAACTTCTTCTTCATGAAATAACTTTTCAAAACAGCTACAAAAATCTTCCATGTCACCCACCAGCCCCTTCAGTGGCGGCGGTGGGTCAGCAACAGCACAAGTGGCATGATGGTTCTCATCAACACGGGATGGCAGGCTCTTCAGAGTGCCAGGTTGCAACGAGCCTTTTACGAAATGCTGGCAATAGTCCCACGTCAGTGGCACAGAGTCCTCCTATATTGACAGTGCGGACTCCTGATAGCCAAGGCCTCTTCGGCTCATCTTTCTACCCCTAGGGACGGGTTTAGTCCGCCCCTACAATTGTGCGCCGAGGCCCATGCCCGACTGATTGCCTAGTTTCAATATCATGTGCCATCCTTTCGAATCTCTAATCTTGGACTTGATTTTAACGTTAACTGGTGCCGTGGCGGGCTTGCGTGATGCATATGCCTAAGGAAAGTTCAAGTCCATCACAGACAAAACTGGCTTTTTACTTGGCCATAATGTAGGTAGGATTTTATCAGCAATAGCATCTACTGTCTGGATCATGGAGACACTCTTCACCTTCACTACTCGCCCCTGAAATGGGAATTTGAGGCACTGATGGGCGGTCGAGGGTACTGCATTCAAACTATCAATCCATGGACGACCTAGAATAGCCTTGAACATCGGGTCTATGTCCAGCACATAAAATTCCACGTCTATTTTTAAAGGCCCTAGCTCGGCCTGAACTGTCACAACCTCATGGCAAGCTCTCCTGGAGTTATCATATGCTGTAATAGTTGTGGGCGTCGGCCTTAGCATGTCTTCAGATATGTTGCAGGCACGCAACGTGCTTAAGGGACAAACATTAATAGAAGCTCTCGTGTCCACTAGAGCTGAATCGACGGCCACTTTGTTCAATGAAATTGTAATACATAGTGGCATCTGACGTGCCTCTAGGGGTGCTAGCTCTGACTCAAAAAAGGAAATAGATGGCCCCTTTGTGATGGTGGCCAACACTGACGACAAACTGTCTACTGCCACGTCCTCGCTAACCATAACTTTCTACAGAAAAGCCCTCAGGGCATCTTGGTGTAGCATGGACCGCTTAATTAACTCCAGGACTGATATTTTGGCTGGTATCCTATCCAAGTGTTGCAAAAAATCATATTTAGTGCCAGGCAAGGGGTCAGTTTCTTCTACTTCAACTATTGAGGAAGGAATTGGGGAGTTGGGTGCATGTGCACCAATAGAGGGGTAACTTCTGTTGAATAAACGCCCACTCCGAAGGGCGCAATTTCGTGCCGACACAGCATCAGATGGACTCCCGATTGGCCTGGTAGGGTGAGTGGAAGGGATAGAAATGGGGGTGAGGATGGGGGAGGTTGGCCTGACGGGCCCTGGCGGAGTGGTGATGGGCGAAGGGTTAAATGGAGGGGTGACGATGGCGGGTATGGCGAGTGATGGTGCAAGGATTGGCGGAATGGTGAGTAAGGTGGTGGGTGCGATAGGTGACTTGGAGGGAAGGGAGGGTGGAGTAGTGGTCAAGGTGGTGGGCCAAAGAATAGAGGGAACAGAAGGTGCGGGGGCGTTGGTGTGGTGGAAGGACAAGAGATGAGCCGGAGTCTCATCATCATAAGACCACCCAGCATTAGGGGCTGGGCGGTGAACAACAATTACTTGAGCTGGTGTCGGCGGCTGTTATGGCGGAGCGGGTGGATGATCTAGCATGGGATTTTGGTGAATCCTGAGTTCAGGTGGTTGCTGCTGCTGCTGAGGTTGAGGTTGGGGTTGCTGAAACTACTACTGCTGTGGCGCCGCTGGCTGCGGCCTTGCTTGTCTTCTCTTCTCTTTAATGTCTTCTATCAACTTATGCATCTGGGCCCAGTCAATCCTTTACCCCTCATGCAAATCATACACTAAATCTCGGAACTGAAAGCATCTGTCTATAGTGTGCCCAGGCTGCCGATGATATATGCAATATCTTGATTGATCGACGGTCGGGTTCTAGTTCTGATGTTCCGGAGGGAGATGTATCTCACCAGTGTACATTAAGGCAGAAAAGATGTCTGGCAGGGTTTCGGGAAGTGTGGGATAATGAGCTCTTTTCGGACCCGGTCGAGCAGGCCGATAACCAGTAGGAGGAAGGACATTGTGGTATTGGGGTGGCTGCTGAGGCTATTGTGGTGGTGGTTGTTGTGGCTGTTGGGGAGCTTGGAAAAGGGGTCGGGGAGCTTGTGGAGTGGAGAACTGGGGGTTGCGTGGAGGTTGTTGGAAACGGGGTGGAGCGGACTGGTTTGGGAACTGAATAGCCTGCACCTGCTCATTAGTTTGAACTCCCTCAGTAACAGGGCCCTAGAATTTTCTTGTGGTTTTGAACTTCTGGGCCTCAAATAGGGAATGGATGGGGGAGTCTTTGAACTGGGTTTGTATAAACCGGGCTCGACTGTACAACTGGTGCATATTCGATATATCGTTCATTGCCAGAATATTCTGGAACGTAGGTGTTGCATTTGAAATCAACAATTTTACTTTTTCTTCTTCCGGGATCTGCTCGGGCACACGTGAGGCCATCTGCCTCCATCTATCTGCATAAGTGGAAAAATCTTTGTCTAGCTTCATCTTCTTTGCTACTAAGTCGGTGCAGGAATACTCCGGGCCCACCCGGTCTTGGAACCTTGTTATGAACTTCTCCTTGACCACCTTGAAACTTTTCGCCTCCTCCAAAGGCAAGGTATAAAACCATTCTAACGCCACCCCATCCAACGACCGGCGAAAGAGATACGCCATAAGGCGCTCGTCATGCTGGAACTACGCCGACTCATATAGGAATTCCCTTATGTGAATGAACGGGTTGCCATTCCCATTGTCCTTACGGTATGTAGGGAGCTCCGACTGGGGTGGGAAGCGAATGTCCTGGAAATTAGGAATGGGGACATCGGAGAGAGACAGCGGGCCGACCCACTTATGGAGGAGGTCAATTTGCTACTGCATAGCAGCCCATTTTTCGAGAAGTTCCCATTCCCGGGAAGGAGGAGACACAGCAGGAAAAATTGAACAAGTGTACGAAGCTGATGGATAAACTGATGAAGGGGGAAGCCCATAAGATGGATAATGGGCCAGGGAAGGGCCCATATCCGCATGCACCAACTGGGCGGCCCCTGGTTGCAGATGGATGAAATCAGCCGGGGCCACAAGGGCCTGCAGCGCTAAAGAGACAGTGGTGTATGGATCAGAATAAGAACTCAAGGGGATCTGGGTCTTCCCCTTGTCGAGTGGCTGGTGGGCCGAGGTAGAGGCTTGGCCCGCCTCCATGCCCAGAAATCGGATGGTCCGAGGATGGACATGAGTGAGATCAATGGGCGCAATAGAAGCAGCCCCTAAACCAACAATAGGAGATGAAGTGGCGGCCACATACACGCCCTGAGAGGGAACTGAAGACGGGGCATCCGGCCCCTGCAGAGCTTGTCTAAGGAGATTAAGCTGGGTAGGATCTAACTGGGCCATCATGTGAAGAATCTGATTGGCCGAGTTCTGAGAGGAAGAATCAGAAAGGGAGGGTTGAGCACCCTCAACAACAATGGTTGGGAGAGGAGGGGTGGTCCCCTCTCTCCCCTGCACATGGGTGACCCTATGCGGGTCCTCCAGAAGTCCCTGAGGGAGAGAGTCCTCATGGGAGTGAGAGAAATTGTAAGAAGACATGGTGGGTGATGTGTCGAATAAAGGATTAAAATAGGAATAGAAATGAGAGCTGCCCCTAGGAGAAGATCCTGAGGGTGTGAAGCAACTCCACATGCAACACCCACCGACGCCAAAGAACAAACATAAACGACCTTCTAAACAACCAAATAATCAATCAAATGCACACAGAAAGAGAGGAGAGAAGAGGCAATCAATTTGACCAACCAAGTTTATATGATGCACGACAAGTTTTAACACTTATCCCTTTTTAGAACTTTAGTGGATCAATTAAAATGACAATTCTCACAACCATAAAGGTGCCTAACCAGGGTGGAATGTGAAATGTGGTTGACTCTAAAGAGGACTCCCTCTCACGTATGCAACCCTAGACGGGTGTTGCAAGGTACAACCTGCCCGACGTCCATGTGGGAATCCATGGCTCACGGGGTCTTACGGAGGTCCCGGGTAAGGTCACCTAGTCGGCTCCAAGGAATATGGAGACGAGAGGATCCCCTACCAAGGTAGGAATGCAACTAGTATGGAAAAGTATGCATGAATCCTATGCGCACCGGAGTGCATGCAAGAATCTAGCCTAGATCTTGCAGACAATGATCAAACAAATAAGAGCAATATGACAATGATCATGCAATCATCAAATAGCAAACAGGAGAGATCAAAAGCACCAAATCCGCATGAAATGATGTGAAATGATAATCAAAGTGAAAGGCTCGGGTGCACTGTAGCACAAATAGACGGTCTGTGGCAGACCGTTCAGGGAGGCGACGGTCCAAGGCAGGACCGATCAATGGCAGGGAGTAGCAACAAACTGAAAGGGAACAGAAACTGAAATGAACTGAGATAGTGAAGCTGTGGGAACAGGAGCGTACCTGAAGGAATGGTCTATCGACTGACCATGCAACCTGCAGAACGGCCCTAAGAAGATTGTGAAGAATTAGTAAACCCACAAGTGTATGAAAGACGGCAACGTACCTGAGCCAGCAGACAATCACGGTCTATTGGGAGACCGTGGAGGTAAATGCACGGTCCGACGAGGACCGCTGAAGCTAATAGGCTCACACAGAAGCAAACACACGTGAGATGGAAATGAATGGCCTATAAGACACCGTGGAAGCAAAGGAATGGCCAGAACCAGACCGTGTAGGCAATGACGGCGTGACAGAAAGGAAAGAGAGCACACCTGAGACTGGGTCAGAACGGTCTATTACCCGACCACGGGGAGAAGTGAGCGGCCCTGGGAGAACCACGTACACCTCCGAGAACAAAAACCCAGATGGATGAAATAGCAACCTGAAACAACTTAAACAAAACCCTAACCAAGCACAAAATGCAGATCAGCAAAACAATAGCACGATGGGCACTAGGGGTCCCACCGTGATTGCCAAAAATGGGCTGTTGACATGTTTTTCCACCGTTCTCCTTCTTACCTTCCTCTTCTAAAATCAGAAAGATGCAAAGACAAGCAAAACGAAGAAAAGAAAGAAAGGGTGGAGAAGTGTGTGTGATAGTGATTGCCACCAAGACACGAAGTACCTAAGAGTACGATGTACCTTGGAAAGGGAGAAAGCACTCGCCCAAAGTTCAGCGCTGACGGGTATACACGACCCTGGAAGAACCGCTCAGTGGACGGGACTATCTCTCGAGAGACCGCTCATAGCGCCGAAGAAGGAAGCGGGACGAAGACTGATCTGGCAACATAACGGTTCGAAAACAGCCGCTTACGGGATCTGAATGGTTTCTAGAGGACCGTTCTCAACTGCAGAAGGACATAAGACGACCGTTCAAAGCGCTAGACTCCAAAGTTGTGGAACTTGATCCTCTTGTTGTGTCTATGTGATTTTGATGATGTCAATATGATGATGTCAATACTATGTCTCACCATATATAATCTTGATTATATAAATTGATGCATTCATTGGTGATCTGAAAGAAAGTCAACGGTCAACACTGACAGACAGCAAGTAAACATCACTGGTCAAAAATGAGTCAACCTCTGACAGGTAAAGTCAATGCACATACAAGTCTGATACACATCCAAGTCAGTACATATATCTCAGATCTCTATTTAGTACAAAGTCGATGCTAGTTCCAGTCTTGGCTGACTAAGGTCGATGCTAGCTTCACATCACGCATACTCAAGATCCATGCATATAAAAACTCAGTGCAATACACTTTTACTGCATCTGAAGGTCCGTGCATATAGGAAGTCGGTGCATGTTGCATGTTATGCAAAGGAAAGGGGTCGGTGCATATGTGAGCATTTTGCATATAAGTCAGTACTAGCTGCATGGAAGGCCTGTGCATAACCTCAGTGCACATTTTCATTAGTACTCATAAGGTCTGTGTTACTACGAGCAAGTCGGTGCATATGGTTTGTTGCACGCATGCTAGGCAGGTCTGTGCAAGCCTTGGCTCGCATAGGTAGGTGCAGGTTTGGCTCGCACGAGTTGGTGCAGGTCTTGGGCATGTAGAGTAGGTGCACATTTGAAGTCGGTGCATACCATGTGCATTCGGGCAGGTAAGTCCTTGCCTTGGTGCAAGTTTTGCATTATGCACGCTAGGGTCAGTGCATATGTGCACTCGATGCATGCACTAGGCTAATGCATTATAAGGACAACATACTCCTTGCCTCAGTGCATAAATGAGGTCTGTGCAAGTTTTGCCTTGTATATACAAAAAGCCCATGCATATCTCAGTCATTGAGAGGATAGGTCCGTGCATTGCATTTCATAGTCCGTGCATACGTTTGTAGAAACACATGCATACTAAGTGCTGTTCTTGCTATAAGCATATAAAGGTCCGTGCATGGTTTGCATCACGCATACACACAAGGCTTGTGCATACCCAACGTCCGTGCATGTCTTGTTATAAAGTCTGTGCACATTAGTCTTATGCTATTCAAAGTCTGTGCAAAATCTACTCCTCCTAGTTAATAACACTGACTGTTATGCTTGTTCTTTGCCATGACAGGTAAGGCCCATGATCAAACACGTGAGCTTGAATTGAGATAAGAAAGGCACGTGATCCAAGGTAGAAAGCAAGTTGTTGCTCGTGACACGTGGAAAGTCATTATGCTCAGATGCTGCCACATGTCCAGTAGGGATCGGATCTGGATGAAAGTTTGGGTGGGAAATGTGGTCTCCACACACCCATCTCTCTGATGGCTATAAGTAGAGAATGATAGAAGAGAAGAATGAGAACACGATCAACTGAAGAGAATAGAAGAAGAGTGCCGCCATAGAGAAAGAGAATGAAGAGAAGAATAGAATAGAGAGAGCAGCAGAAGAAGAGCAACAGAAGAAGAGTGAGCTCGCGAGGAAGGAAGAGTGAAGAAGTTCAGTTCTAAGATCAGATCCTGAACTGTTGTGCTCCTGCGTGAGCTATATTTTCATTGAGATTTATTCGCCAGTTTGTTTTTTCCTTTTTGTTACTTTCATCTTCCAGTTTCTTGTTCTTCCGATACTCAGGTTAAGTTCGGGTTCCTCCTGTGGACTCAGGAGAAGGGAGACTTGGTGTCTCCGGTTGCAAGTGACTTGGTGTCACTTGTGCTTTCCCTCTGGGTTTCAAAGGAAGGGAGACTTGGTGTCTCCAGTTGCAAGTGACAGGTTGTCACTTGTGCATTCCCTCTGGGTTTCAGAGGAAGGGAGACTTGGTGTCTTCGGTTGCAAGTGACAGGTTGTCACTTGTGGGTTCCCTCTGATTTGGAGGAAGAGAGACTTCGGTCTCTGGTTGCTAGTGACTGGGTGTCACTAGTGGTTCCTTCCGGGTTGGAAGAAGAGAGGAGTGTGTTCCTCTGGTGTAGGCTGTTAGGTAGCGTTTGTAGGCAATCTGTGACGCCCAGCGGTTTCAAGCTGTTTGGCAGTAATAAGCCACACTCTGGTTAGAGTGTGGGGTGGACGTAGGTCTGTGGACCGAACCACCTAAAAATCCCTGGTGTTGTGCGATTACTTTTTTGTCTGTGGTTTGATTGCTCTATCATCAACTGTTAGATGTATGTTCGGCTCGCTTCTATCTACGGTTGTGTCTGATAGGAATTTGTTTACACATGATTGCTTGGGTTTATTCAGCTGCATAGTTCTAGCTAATGCCTCATTGGTTTTCAGATTTAGCAGAGCTTAAATAGTCTTATTTCCGCAAGAAGTTTGATGTCTTCTGTTTAAGTCTTTAAATTGGGTAGAACTTTGAAAGGGATTCATTCACCCCCCTCTGAATCCTTGTGTGCACCAGTGCACCTAGTCCATACAGCTTAACAAGTGGTATTAGAGCGGGTCTCTGATTCATCAGATCCAACGATCTGTAGAGGATCCTGCTATCCCATTTCTAAGTGCTTTTCTATTTGTGCTTAGTCTATTGCTTGAATTATTCTTGAACTGATTTCCATGGCTCATCAACTGGTTTTTAATGGCTCTAATTTTAATTCGTGGTTTACCAGTCTTCGCAGCTATGTTATATCAGTTAATCCTGATCTGTGGAAGTTAATTTCACATGGTCCTCACAGATTACCAAAGGACAAGTCCAAATGGACTGACAGTCATTCATCCATGAGTGGTGAAAATCAGAAAGTTTTGGATTTAATAAAAGCAGCTACGGACAAGGCTTTCCACTCATGTTTTCATGATTGCAGGTCAGCGAAGGACATCCTAAACAAACTGAAGATCGCCTGTCAAGCAGAGAAAGAGCAAAAATGCATGACGGCTGAAGGAAGCAATGAAGGTGAGGATGAAGAAGAGGTAAACAATCCTTTCGCCAACTTTACTTTAAATGATTGGGAAGATGCATATGCCAATTTGCTAGAGTCTTTTGAAAAGCTAAGAAAAAAGAATAAAACTCTGAAAAAGAAATTAAACAAACTTGAGAATGCTGACTCTGTAGGTGAGGATATTGAAATTCTAAAAATTGAAAATGGTATATTCAGAAGACAATTAACAGATTTTGATGCTATTACTTCAGATTTGGAATGCTTGAAATCTGATAACAAGAAACTCAAAAACCAGGTTCATGAATCTGAACATAGATATTAAAATCTTGAAAGTGAAAACAGATTGATCTCTGAAAAATTGGAGAATGTTAGATTAATAAATTTAGAGCTTTAGAAACACTTTGACAAACTTCTATCAGAAAATCAGCAAGAAGTGTTTAAAGAATGTTAGGACTCTCTAAGTGATTTGGTGTTTGATGATGTTCTCCAGGAACAAAACAATAAACTGGAAGAGGAAATTGACAAGCTAAAACACCTAAACACAGCTCTATCTGAAAGACTAGTCACTCTTGAGAAAGGTAAATGCGTGAGCATGGATAGCTTTGAAGAGTTGCAAAAGGCTGAACATGAAATTGAAAGCTTAAAAATTGTTAATCAAATGTTGATTGAAAAAGGTACATGTTATGAAGAGAAGATAGCTGGATATGAGCTCCATGTCTCAGAACTTGAAACTGAAATTTCTGACTTAAACAAATCTTTGGAAAAATTTGTGAGTGGAAAAGATAATCTTGACAAGCTCCTTGGCTGTAAGGTGAACTTCCAACGTGAGGGTCTGGGTTTTAACCCAGCTAATAAATAGGGCTTTGATAGTAAGCTTCACACTTCCTTTGTGTGTAGTTCTGAGCCAAATAGCACATCCAGTGCACCTCGCTTCCAATTCAGTGCTCAGAAAAACCAAAAATCCACTGTCAGTCCCAAAGTTATGGAACAAACTCAAACAATGAAAAAGAATGAAAATCCACAGAAAAAGAACAAAAATACTCCTACTGGTACAAAGAATGTTGCTCACAAGTCACATGCACATCCACACATTCATGCAAAGAAAATTTCATGTCACTATTGTGGAAAAATTGGTCATGTGATGCACAACTGTTATATCCTAAAGTCTGATGAATTGAATTTTCATAATGGGATGAAGAAAATAAACAATTCAGGAAATACACTTGTGCACATTACTAAAAAGATATTCAAGAATCAGTTTGCCCAGAAAATGCAACTCAAATGTTTCAACTGTGGTAGATCTGGTCATGCAATGCATGACTGTTGGTTTGTGACAGAGAATGAGTGTAAGGTTCTTAGGAGGAACATTGTCCCTAGAATTGCTCCAAGGAGACCTTATTGCAATGCATGTGGTAGATCCGGCCATATAGTAGAGCACTGTTGGTATGCCCAAGGAAGAAATACACATCCCAGATTTGTTGGACTTCATGATAAAGAGAGTAGTTGATGGAAATAATTCTATCTTTAAAGGAAAATCTTTTACATGTTTTAACTGTCGAAAGCCAGGCCACAGAGCTGCTCACTATTGGCTGGCTGGTAGTGAAAAGATAAATTTCCATGTTACTAATAGAAACAGTCATGTTTACCCACACCAACTTCATGTGCATGCAAACACATATAAGAAGAACATGAAATCTGTTATTTCTTGTCGTTATTGTGGGCAAGTTGGGCATTCTATGAATAACTGCTCTTTGATGATATTTGATAATTCAAAAGCCCAAAGGTTGTGGAAAACACCCATCAGAGGTGCTACTAACCATGTAAGACCCAAGAACTCTTGGATACCTAAATCTGCAGAATAAGAATCTGTTTTGTAGGAGTGCCTTGGGAGCTGGAGAATAAAAGGGGTTCAATAAGCCAAGGCACCTGAATATGGTAAAACCCCATCTTTGTGCTGACAGGTTTGATCCTTTAAACTTAAGAATAATCTCCTCAATTTGCTGCATATCATGAGTCATGCATCTAATATCTGCAACGTTCATTTTTTTTCTCTCAATGCATATGATTGAGGTATATGTGCATATGTGAGATTGAAAAAGAATTGGATATCATTCACTGAAAATCAGAATTGTCTGTATTAGATGCCTACATTTGCTTGATATTTGTCATAATGGATAGTCAATGAAAATAAATCTCATTGTTGAAAATCTGATTGGTTGGAATCTAATGCATGCATACTGTCTCATGCATAAAATGTCAATCTGCACTCATAACAGGCACACATACTCACATTTACATATGCTAAGTATATTGTCAACTTGAAATGCACATAGGACTGCATCTGTATTAGATTGTCTTGCATGACTTTCATGATATATCAAATGATAAGTTACTAAAGGGCAGATGCATCCTATCTGGAAGTTCTTACTATGTATGAGGTGGTCTTTAGACCAAGTCCTCTACCCATTACCAATGGTCATAGTTTCACATAGAGCAGTCTAGACTTTCATGAGCATGAATTTTAAAATCCTTTGCTTAGCCTTCAATGCATAAGCTGCTTAAAGTTAATGCATTTGCATACATGAGTTAATTGCATATCATTTCTAAAGAAAATTCCAAAAGATTGGTTCACTGCATATAGACAGGGGGAGCATACAAAAGTGTTTGAGAAGCATGGTGAGTCTGAAACCTTTACTACCTAATCTCTGTTCTTCAGCAACTCACATCAAGAATTGATTTCAATTGGTTTCTTTTGCCTTCACCTATCATTTAAACTCACATGAACATTAAACATCTTCCACGTTCTCAGCTCAATGATCTTAAATGATTCTCAAACTCTGAATATCCATGGGTACACATATCTTTGAAATTCTATGTCAAACTTGATATCCATGGTCACTTCCTTGAAATTTGTAGCCTTATTACAATAAACCAGGTCATCTTTGCTACATGCTTTAAATTCATGTGTCTTCACATACATGCATACTCCTTGATGCTTGTGTCTCAATTCACAACTTCACTGCTACTGAATCTTATTGAAAATTCTAAAACTTGAGAAGATTTCAATTTGCGTACCTTGAGCATAAATCTGAAAAACATCATATAGGAATCTTCCATCATATGGAATTATGAATGTTCTGAAAAGATCAAATTGGTTTAAGTTTAATGTATTTTCAGCTTGTTTCTTAAATCCCATGAAAATATCTGAATCAGTTTTTAATAAACTTTAACCAACTGTTTCACGTTATTTTTGAAAAACCTCCGGTAATCTGAAATATTGAAATCATGACCTATTTGGTTGAAATGCATGAAATCTGTATTGTTTTTAAACAAGTCTTTCTTCAAAACCTTATGGGTACCTGTATCTAAATGCTAATTTCGCTATGTAAATGGCAGAGCAATGGCTAAATGCGCTGAGAAACTAGGATCCTTGTCAAAGACAATGGACCCAAAGTCATGGTGCTTCTTGGCTAACTCTGTTCAAAAATTAATAAAGGTTAGTTTCACTCAGTATCTAGGGGTACCTGGGTCTGATAAACGTGTACCCTTACGCAAAAAGGTGATATCTATACCTAAAACAGAAAGGTATATTCTGCTGAGTAAGCTAGGGGTACTAGTGTCTAATCAGCGTCTACCTTTATGATGAAAGGCATGAAGTATTCCTGACTGTTTTGAAAATAAAAAGAAATGAACATCTCTGCTAAACCCAAAAGGTGAAAATTCAGATATATCAAATTGTTTAACCTCAATACTCAAGATTATTTTTCCTAAAGAAGTCATTGAAATAGATTGAGTAAGATGTAGGGAGGTTAATCAACATGTTAACATGAGGGCTTGGTTCACTTTTATTAAATCTGAATTCAGATATGAGTAAAGAACTTTATTGACAAACTGAATATGCATCATATTTAAACCATGCTATTCAATAAAGATTCACTCATAAGCCCTTATAATGGAAGACTCTGAAAAATTCACATTTTTGGATTTATGATATTGGTATCTCATTGAAAATCTTGATTGAATCTCATTGAAAACCTTGTGATTAGTCTTTATCATTGCTCACTGACCAATCTTCAATCTGTCTTGAATTCAAGGGGAGCATAAGTATTTCTTGAAATGCATGACTAACCTTGCTCATTCTGATTTCATCTTTGATTGCCCCTGTGCTTTTGCTGAGCGCCCTTGAGAAAACATTTTAATGTGCCATTTGCTTCAAGGGAAAAAATTATTTGAACTCATACCCTAGTGTGTTTGAAACTCTTTTGCACACTGATTCTGCTTCCATCTGTCATGACCTGAACTTTTATTTGTCTGATCATGTCTTTGCTAGTGCTCTCTTTGACCTTATGACTTGTCCACTTGATCTGCTTTGATCTGCTTAATCTTGATTAGTGCTTTGAATATCTTCCAAGCATACTAATTTGTCCAAAGAGGGACATTCTTTGTTTAAGGTGGAGTATGAGTTATTCCTTCGGTCAATTGTTGCATGCTCTCACAGTGTTCATACTGGTCTGCACATTATTTTCTATTCCTTCCTTTTTGATGTTGTCAAAGGGGGAGAATTTTGTGACTATGTATGTAGACTATTATAGTCTGAGTCATTTTCTGATCTGTCAGATGCTCATTGTTGATCATCATGAACTTGTTGCAATGACTCATAATATTGCCATCATCAAAAAGGGGGAGATTGTTGCGTCTCTGTGATTTTGATGATGTCAATACTATGTCTCACCATATATATTCTTGATTATATAAATTGATGCATTCATTGGTGATCTGAAAGAAAGTCAACAGTCAACGCCGACAGACATCAAGTAAACATCACTGGTCAAAAATGAGTCAACCTCTAACAGGTAAAGTCAATGCACATACAAGTCTGATATACATCCAGGTCGGTACAGATATCTCAGATCTCTATTTAGTACAAAGTCGATGCTAGTTCCAGTCTTGGCTGACTAAGGTCGATGCTAGCTTCACATCACGCATACTCAGGGTCCATGCATATAGAAACTCGGTGCAATACACTTTTACTGCATCTGAAGGTCCGTGCATATAGGAAGTTGGTGCATGTTGCATGTTATGCAAAGGAAAGGGGTCGGTGCATATGTGAGCATTTTGCATATAAGTTAGTACTAGCTGCATGGAAGGTCTATGCATAACCTCGGTGCATGTTTTCGTTAGTACTCATAAGGTCTGTGTTACTGCGAGCAAGTCGGTGCATATGGTTTGTTGCACGCATGCTAGGCAGGTCCGTGCAAGCCTTGGCTCGCACAGGTAGGTGCAGGTTTGGCTCGCACGAGTCGGTGCAGGTCTTGGGCTTGTAGAGTAGGTGCACATTTGAAGTCGGTGCATACCATGTGCATTCAGGCATGTAAGTCCTGGCCTCGGTGCAGGTTTTGCATTATGCACACTAGGGTCAGTGCATATGTGCACTCGGTGCATGCACTGGGCTAATGCATTATAGGGACAGCATACTCCTTGCCTCAGTGCATAAATGAGGTCTGTGCAAGTTTTGCCTAGTATATACAAGGAGTCCGTGCATATCTCAGTCATTGAGAGGATAGGTCCGTGCATTGCATTTCATAGTCCGTGCATATGTTTGTAGAAACACATGCATACTCGGTGCTATTCTTGCTATAAGCATATAAAGGTCCGTGCATGGTTTGCATCACGCATACACACAAGGCTTGTGGATACCCAACGTCCGTGCATGTCTTGTTATAAAGTCTGTGCACATTAGTCTTATGCTATTCAAAGTCTGTGCAAAATCTACTCCTCCTAGTTAATAACACTAACTGTTATTATTGTTCTTTGCCATGACAAGTAAGGCCCACGATCAAACACTTTGAGGGTAGAACTAAAGAAGCATGTGAGCTTGAACTGAGATAAGAAGGGCACGTGATTCGAGGTAGAAAGTAAGTTGTTGCTCGTGACACGTGGAAAGTCATAATGCTCAGATGCTGCCACATGTCCAGTAGGGATCAGATCTGGATGAAAGTTTGGGCGGGAAACGTGGTCTCCACACGCCCATCTCTCTGCTGGCTATAAGTAGAGAATGATAGTAGAGAAGAATGAGAGCACGATCAACTGAAGAGAATAGAAGAAGAGTGCCACCATAGAGAAAGAGAACGAAGAGAAGAATAGAATAGAGAGAGCAGCAGAAGAAGAGCAACAGAAGAAGAGTGAGCTCGCGAGGAAGGAAGAGTGAAGAAGTTCAGTTCTAGGATCAGATCCTGAACTGCTGTGCTCTGCGTGAGCTATATTTATGTTGAGCTTTATTCGCCAGTTTGTTTTTTCCTTTTTGTTACTTTCATCTTCCAGTTTCTTGATCTTCCGATGCTCAGGTTGAGTTCGGGTTCCTCCTATGGACTCAGGAGAAGGGAGACTTGGTGTCTCCTGTTGCAAGTGACTCGGTGTCACTTGTGCTTTCCCTCTGGGTTTCAGAGGAAGAGAGACTTGGTGTCTCCGGTTGCAAGTGACAGGTTGTCACTTGTGGGTTCCCTCCGATTTGGAGGAAGAGAGACTTCGGTCTCTAGTTGCTAGTGACTGGGTGTCACTAGTGGTTCCTTCCGGGTTGGAAGAAGAGAGGAGTGTGTTCCTCTGGTGCAAGCTGTTAGGCAGCATTTGTAGGCAAGTTGTGACGCCCAGCGGTTTCAAGCTATTTGGTAGCAGTAAGCCACACTCTGGTTAGAGTGTGGGGTGGACGTAGGTCTGTGGACCGAACCACCTAAAAATCCATGGTGTTGTGCGATTGCTTTTTTGTCTGTGGTTTGATTGCTCTATCATCAACCGTTAGATGTATGCTAGGCTCGCTTCTATCTATGGTTGTGTCTGATAGGAATTTGTTTACACATGATTGCTTGGGTTTATTCAGCTGCATAGTTCTAGCTAATGCCTCATTGGTTTTCAGATTCAGCAGAGCTTAAATAGTCTTATTTCTGCAAGAAGTTTGATGTCTTCTGTTTACGTCTTTAAATTGGGTAGTACTTTTAAAGGGATTCATTCACCCCCCCTCTGAATCCTTGTGTGCACCAGTGCACCTAGTCCATACAGCTTAACACCTCCACCAGTTCTGGCCGGCCAGAGGGGATGGGCCTCGTGCTATGCTGATGCTGACCTGTAAAACAACGTGAAAGGCAGGCAAACAACACCCAAATTAGCCCTAAAACGTGTAGTAACTATAGAACGAGATGGAAAATCGACATAATGACTTGGAAGGGGCGATACCTGGGAGGTTTTTTAAACCCCTATAGGGCGTCAAAAACAAATGGGAGGGTGTGAAATGACGTGAAGCAATGCAAAAACATGGGTGAAGAGACGATGAAAGGAGCATGCAATGGATGAACCAACGACTAAAAGGCTAGAGTAAAACCCAAAATGACGACTACTCTTTTGAACCGGAGGCTTGAAAGGACGTAGAAAGCCTCCCTCCCTGACTACAGTTCGCTCAGAAATCCGGTAGAGCTTCACCGTCGACGTTGGATCTCTCCCTTTTCAAGCTTGGACTAGGGACACTATTTATAGATCCCTAAAAGTCCAATCTCAAAATTGGATTTTCCAGTGGATATTAATCCGAGTTTTCAAAATAAAAATCGTGGATAACACTCTTATCTCCCACCCAAATCGAACGGCACCTCATTTGGTTGAGAAACCGCGGAGAAAATGGAGGAAGGTGGAGGATTAACCACGGGTAAAGAGAGAAAATCTCAAACAATCCGCAGGTTTCGAGCTTGTACACGGTCGCGCGATAGACCGCCCAGACCATTACACTGTCCAATGCTAGACCGTCCAATGCTATCGGTGATAAAATAAATAAAAATGTGAAATTATCCAATTATCCACCGAACTGATCGGCTATCACGGCGTTGGACTCTCGAGGATAAAATAGTCTATTGCTAGACCACTCAGTGATCAGAACGGTCCAATGCTAGGCCGTTTATACATGTTGGTGATAAATCCAGAAAAATAGGATAAATAGATAGTTATCTGAAAAACCAACCGGCTGTGGACTCTTGGAACTGGACGGTCTAATGCCTGGCCATTTAATGGGGATAAATGGTTGAACCCCGACCGTTCAAAGACTTGTCGGTGGAAATTTAGAAAATCAAAAAAATATCCAATAAATCATTAAATGGTTCAAAGAGGGCCGCCCAGTCACTGAACGGCCTATCGTTAGACCGTGTACAACCTGGACGTCTGTAATTAATACAACGGGATAAATGAGCCCATTTAACCCAAAACTAAGCAAAATCGAGGCCCATTAAGCCCAAATCCGAGAGCAAACCTTGCCAGGGAGGGAGATATCTATAAAATAAGCCCAAAGACGCACCTGAAAATAGCTCAATGAGTAATGGATGACTCGAGACATCAACAAATAATAGTAAGAGAAATGACTCAACTCATAGGCAAAAAATGGGTGTCAACACTAGTCCCTGGACCTTTTCACACTCTAACCCCCTTTGGCCCATTCAAAGCCCAAAGAAAATAGAAAAGCCCAATAACCCTAGCCCACAAACACACAACTAACTAATTGTCCACACATGGACTAAATAGGGCCCAACAAGGCCTAAAACCATGAAACAAAGATAGCTAGTTCGATCTACGCATCCACGTCATCCCCGAGCCAAAGAGACGCTGGTGTGTTCCTCGTACCCCGACGTGTACGGCGGCATGTGTCCTCACCAATTCTCCTCGGATGGGAAGAACTCAACCCTGTCAAGTACGGGTCCCGATCGTTGAGGTAGCGTTCCAGTAAGTCCGGATCGAGTCGCTCGAGCTCTCCACGCGTGATCCAGGCGTCGTCCATCGCGGGGCATCCGCTCCAACCCACTAAGAAGCGTTGGTAGGCTCCGTTCTTGGTGGTGGTCACTTGCTCATCCAGTATACAATCTATATGCTCGCGTTGCTGTTATGGGGCTAGAAGAGGTGGACTCCTAAGTGGTGTGTGACTCACAACAAGAGGAGAAGGCCCAAAAGGCTCACTAGGGATCACCACGGGGTCCCGATATGCTACAAGATTTGAAACACTGAACTTCGAACTGATACCATAGTCGTCTGGTAGTTCAGTAACGTAAGCATTAGATCCCACTCGCTTCACGACTCGGAAAGAATCGGCACCGCGGGCCTAGAGTTTCTTCACAGTCCCCTAGGGAAACCGTTTTGGTCTAACCCTGATCATGACGTACTCTCCCTCTCGGAACTCATGGGCACGTTGGTGCGCGTCAGCTAACTCCTTATAACGTGCTTTGCTGGCCTCTTGGGGATGCAGACTCCGAACAGACTGTGTAGACTCAAACATATTCGAATGTAGTGGTGGTCCAGGACACCCATATGTGTAAGTAGCATACACACGATGCAACCCAATGTTGGCGGAGTTGGGGTGTAGTGCCCGGAATTTTCTCGAAAATTTTTAAAGCATTTCTACTATTTAAATTGATAAAATATGTGTTTAGTGCATGTTTTATTAAATTCACAACTAAATAAATAAATAAAATAGATAATGCATTAAATATAATTTTTTTGATAATTATAGATTTACAATTTTGACCAATTAAAATTTTGTAAGTTAATTGATAACATACACCCTTCTTATATTATATCCATTCACTAGTAGAACACATAAGGACATAGACACAAATTCCCATAGTTTAGAATAGGCTATGACCCAACGTAATTACTATTCATTTATACACTTTTTACTATTCACTCAATTTTATTTTTAAATCTAAATATTTATTCGATAATTTTTCATGGTAGAGTAAATCGAGGTGGTTAATAGGTAACAATTAGATTTTTATAATCATTTTTTTTGGTAAGTAATTTGGTATTTGTATTAAAGGACAATAGAACTGTACATCAGAATTCTACCATGCAGATGGAAAAGCTAAGGACCACACAGGTTGTGGACTCAAAGCTTATTGAGGAATAAGTAGAAATCTACTAAAAATTCTTTTTTCCCTTGTAGTTAGCCTCTTTTGCCTTTGCATTTCCATGCAGCTTCTTGCATCTTCAATAATATTGATGAGAAGACTTGTTTTAGAGCTAGTGCAATCCTCAAAAATTCTCATACACCTTTCTTTCCAGATTTTCCATATTGCTATTCGAAGAAGAATTCGAACAAATTTTAGGAGTTGATCTGAAATATGGAATTGGACTTGCAACTGGTTCAGTTCTTGGTGCAAATCAGTGTTCGGCTGTCTATGCAAGTCGAATCTGTCAAGGATTTCTTTCCAAATCCATTTGCTATAAGAGCATTCAAAAAAGATATGACTGAGCGCATCCCTTCCCTGTTTACAAAGTGGGCACATGCTTGGAAGATTAAGACCCTTCTTCTGCAGGTTGTCGGCTGTAGGCAATTTATTTAGAACTGCTTGCCAGGTGGTAAGTGATGCAGCTTGAGAAGTTGGGTTTTTCCAGACCCAATCATGATAATAGAAAGCCTGCCCTTTTAGTCTTATTTCTTGCCAAATGATGCCAGCCTTTAAGATTTGAACATTATTCTTCCATTCAATAGAATCTGATTCAGCATTATGAATTTGGACTTGGTTGACAAGATCCCATAGTTCTGCCATTTCTGAAGAGATGGCAGTCGGGAGATTCCAGTGTCCTTCAGAAATAAACAGTGCAACCTTTGTGTTCTTGTCCAGCTCTAAGTCTTGTCTGATATGGTCCCCATACAGTTGGAATATGTTGTCTCCATTCAACCATGGATCATACCACAAGTTAATGTCCATGCCATTTGCTATTTTGTAGTTAATGTGACTTCTGATCCAATTCCTAGCCAACAGAATTCCCTTCCAAGCAGCAGAGTGGTAAGGCTTGATTCTGAAATCCCAAATGTTCTTATGGGCTAGATACTTTTGCTTAACCCAAGTGTACCAAATGGACTATTTTTTCTGTAGGATGTCCCATAACAGTTTACACATACAAGCTTGGTTCCATTCCTTCAAATTTTTTATTCCAAGTCCTCCCTCGGTCTTGGGTTTGTGAGATATTAATTTCTAAAGTGGGCCATGAATAGTATTCTCTATACATTTTTCGCGTGTTTGTCGTTCGAATGGTAAACACTTTCCCATGGAGGCCTTGACCGTTTCAAAATAATGTCCTGCCATTAGATTTGGGTAGATCTGAAGCAATGGTTAAGATTTAGATCTAGTTTTGGAATGGTTTTGGCTTTATAATCAAGTATGTTTGAAGGTTTGGGCAATTTCTTTTTATTTTCCTTCTCTTTTCCTCCTTCAACCGTAGAACTCCTTGGACTTTCTTCTAAGTGTTGTGTCCCATGATTTTGATGATAACAAATCATAAATCATTAGTAGATATTTGAGGAATATTTAACATGTTTTGGTTTAATGAATATACTAAACAAGTACAGGATAATTTTTCTAAGTGATGTCTCGACACCGCCTGATGGTGTCCCGACACATCTAGAAGAGATCGTGTTGAAATACTAACGGTTGAGCTCCGGCATAAAAGCATGTGTCGACACATCTGACCAATGTCTCGACACCTCCAGAAGAAATCAAGCTGAAGCCGTTACTGTCTGGCCTCTGGATTGACCGATGTCTCGACACAGTGAGTGAAAAATGTCGACACATCGATTTCATAAAGTAAGCCTCACATCTCTATGTCAGACTTGTCTCGACACCTTCGTGTGACAACTTTGCACATGGCATATATGTCTCTTCACATTAGCCATGGGTCTTCAAGATATTCAATGGATGTCTCGACACACTATGTGTAAAGTGTCGACACATTAGTGTTCGACCAGAACGGTTTTGGAACTGATTAAAGCTATCTTCAAGATATTCAATGGGATGTCTCGACACACTGTGTAGAAAGTGTCGACACATTCGCGTTCGACCAGAACGGATCTGAAACCGACAGGAGCTGTCTTCAAGATCCGGAACTTATCCCAGAGGATCCGTTCACTCTGGAAAAAGCCGTCAAAGAGGCTACTTTGTCAGAGGATGATGGTCTGGTAGAGAAATCCCCTGAAAGGGTATACCTTTGCTGATATGGTCTCCTACCTACCCACATATCTGCAGACTTGATAGTAAAAGGGTCAACTATGCATATGGAAGCTAATCAAATAATGTGGATGTGACTTTCTGGGTTTAGTTTGAAAAAGGGGGCAACATTGGTGTCGCCAACAGTCACCAATATATCAGGAGCATGAGCTCCAGTTTCACAGGCACGCAAGGGAGGAAAAAAAGTGTAGAAGACTTGCTGACGAATCCATCTCCTTCTTGGTGCTGTTGGAGAGAATGCAACAAAGAAGACGATCCTCTTCCTCACTGAAAGAGGTCTCTCAGCAAAGCAGAAAGGATTTGTGAAGCTCCATCCATTTCCCTTGAAGAGCTGGAAGCAAGTTCATCCTTCCTTCGTAAGGTTGTGGTGACAAAACAAGAAGAAGAAGAAGAGAGCAAAGGAGTCCTCAAGCTCTTTCCCATATAGGAGATTTCCTACTCATAGTGCTTCATTACGATACTCTGTCTGGCTGTTTCCTTTTCAATTTGCTTTTTCCTTAAAAACACACTCTCTCTTATTTGTTCCCTACCTGCGTGTAGGAAGACAGACAGTGTGATCACCGATCTGTAAGTTTTGGGTTGTGATCCCTCAAGCTGTTTGGCAGCGGAGTTGCGAGAGTGTATCTCTCTGTTAGAAGCTATGAATCAGCGGTTATTGCTTTGGCACCAGTGAAGCCTCACCGTGTTGTGTGAGGAGTGGACGTAGATCTCTGGATTGAGACTGAACCACCTTAAAGATTATGTCTTGTGGTTTGCTTTCCTTTATGTTTTAACTATAGAAGGTTGGTAGGACTGTTCTTGGATATCATATATGTGTTCAGCTTCTTAGCTATTAATTAATCCCTGTCGTATTAACATTTGTGTTAGATCTATTTTTTATTTCGGCAAATAAGGGCAAAAAGGGGTTGATCTATTCACCCCTCCCCTCTAGATTCGCCTATCACCACTCAACACATGATATCAGAGCTTGTCTCTCGGTATGTGGTCTAACGACCTTGAGAGAACTGGTGATATGGCAACTAAAAGTCCTATGGCTGAAGGGCATTCCATAAATAGACCTCCCTTTTTCATTGGGACAAATTATCCTTACTGGAAAAACCGCATGCATGTCTTCATTAGAGCCCAGGATCATGAAGTCTGGCGAGTGATCAGCAAGGGACCATTTGAGCTGCCTCCGAACGAAGATACATGGACTAAAGAACAGATCAGGTAATCAACGCTGAACTGGGGTGCCAAGCGCATCATGCAGTGCTCCTTTCATCTAACAAAGTACTCAAGGGTGTCAACCTGCGCTACTGCAAAAGAAATGTGGGACCGTCTTGAGGTAATATATGAAGGGACATAGCAGGTACGTGCAACCAAAGCAAACATGTTGGTATCTAAATATGAAAAGTTTAGAATGAAATCTAATAAGTCCATTTCGGACATGTATGCTAGGCTAACTGTGCTCACCAATGGCTTGACTGAGCTAGGTAAGACCTATTCTGAGCAAGAGATAGTAAGAAAGATTCTGAGATCACTAACTCCTATTTGGCATACAAAGGCCACAGTGGTTGAAGAATCAAAAGACTTAACTACCATCAAGGTAGAAGAACTCATAGGGTCCCTGATGACCTATGATATGAATCTGAAGAACAAAGAGACTGAGGTAAGTAAAAAGAAGCCTCTGGCTCTTAAAGCTAGAGCAAGCACTAAAAACTTATCTGAAGATGAAGAGCCTCTAAGTAGCAACACTGAAGAGGATGAAGTTGCTCTATTGACAAGGAAGTTAAGAAGATTTTTAAGAAAGGAAGGTACAAGCTTCACTAAGAAGAAGCCCCATGTAAAAAGAGGTTTCAGGCCAAGACCTGAAAATGTTAAAAAGTCTGAAAAGCTTGTCTGCTACTCTTACAGGAAACCATGACACAATAAGTCTGAGTGTCCAGAAGGAGCTAAGAAAGCTATGCCCAGGTGGAAGAGCAAGAAGAAGCAGGCCATGGTGTGCACTTGGAGTGATGAAGAAGAGGAAGAGACTGAAGACAACTCCTCTGAAGAAGAAAAAGATGATCTCTGCCTAATGGCCAAAAGAGAAAATGACAGCGAGGTGAGATCTCCCTTTGAGCACTTCTCTACTGATGATTGGGAAGAGGCTTACTTCGAATTGATGAATAAGTATGAAGTGTACAGAAAAGAAAGTAAAACCTTAAAGAAGAAGGTTGACTCCTGTGGCCAAGGTAAAACTCCTAATGAAAAGATGATCTCTCTAGAAACTGAAATTGAGGATGTAAGAAAAATGAATGAAAATCTTGAAGAAGGAAGAAAAGAGATGAAAGATTTGGAGGATGAAAATGAAAGACTGAGAGATGAAATTGATGAATTGAAGCTAAAAATGTAAAGGTATGTGAAGGACAACAATCTGTGCAATGAAAAATCAGAAGCCTTCAAACAAGTCAATTCACAGCTATTGAAAGAAAATGAAAAACTTTAGAAGGACCTAGCAGATAAACAAACTGCTCTTAAAAAATTTGTTGATGGAAGTGGGAACTTGAACGCCCTGCTAGCAACTAAAATAAACTTCAACAGAGAAGGGCTAGGGTATGAGCCGACCAAGAAGAAAATTTTTGGGTTAAAAACTACCACCTTTGTTTAATCTTCCGAAGCATCAACCTCTAAAACAACACACCACAAAAATGTTGAAAACAAAGGAAAAGAAAAAGTAGGAGAATCAATCAATAAAACTTCTCAACAACCCAAAAAGGTTAACCAACAATCCCAAACAGGTCGACACCCGTCCAAGCATCAGCCTGCACATCCCAATAGAAGAAATAGTTACAATGTTGGAACATGTCGGGACAATCCACGGAACAGGTCGACACCCACATGGTCAAACGTCCAACAATACCCCATGGTTGCACCAACAGGTCGACACTTTCAGTATAGGAGGTCGACACATCCCTCATCCAGAAACAGCTATAGATGGTTAGAACGTGGGACAAGTCGAGACTTTACCTTCTATAGGCTGACACCTTCACGGGTTAGGAGCAGTTATGTTCCCTATGGTCATAGGTTCACTCAACCTCAACAACCTAGGCACTATGACACCTCCTATTCATCTAGATCAACCAACTGGAACAGATGGTCTAACAAACAATCCTTTTCCACCATTCCCAAAACCCATAAAGTCCAAAAGACTAAAGAGAAGAAAAATCAGAACTCCCAGTAAAGTAAAGATGCTAAGAAAGTCTGGATTTCAAAATCTGTGTTATCTTTCTTTACAGAAATGAAGAAATTATTGGGACCCAACTGTCCTTGGGTTCCAAACATTGTCACTTAATTCCTTGTGCAAGAGTGTCTTGCAGCCGTGCGCAACCGTTGGTATCTTGACAATGGCTACTTAAGACACATGACTGGAGATAGAACCAAATTTTATCTCCGAGTTGAAAAGGAAGCTGGACATGTCACATTTTGAGGAAACAACAAAGGAAAGATCATCGGTACAGGTAAAGTTGGTAAGAACCCCTCCAACTCAATTGATAATGTGTTACTCGTTGATGGTCTGGAGTACAATTTGTTGAGCATAAGTCAACTATGTGATAAAGGTCATACTGTAGTCTTTGACTCTAATGAATGTAGGATTTTGCAACCTAATTCAAAAGAAACCAAATTTTCTGGTAAAAGAGTTAATAACGTGTACATGATTGACTTAGATGACCCTACTCACATAAATCTTTGTCTTGCTACACCCAAATCTGAATTAGCATGTTTGTGGCATTTTAGACTAGGTCATGTTAGCTACAATACTCTTCATAAATTGGTGAAGCATTCTATTATCAAAGGTCTACCTGAAATAAAATTCAAACTGAACTCTAAGATTTGGGATGCATGTGCTCAAGGAAAACAAACTAGAAAGTCTTTTAAAAGCATAACTGAAAACTCATCATCTAAACCACTTGAACTGATCCATATTGACTTGTTTGGTCCAACCAAAATAGCTAGTTTAAGTGGTAAAAGATATGGTTATGTTTTAGTAGATGACTTTACTAGATTCACTTGGGTATTTTATCTTGCACATAAAAATAATGCCTTTGATGAGTTTCAGGCACTGTATATGCAAGTGAAGCAAGATGGTAAGTTTAAGATTTCCAACATAATTTCAGATCATGGTGGTGAATTCGACAATACTGACTTTGAAAATTTGTGTAGGTCTGAAGGAATCATTCACATGTTTTCATCACCAAGCACTCCTGAACAAAATGGGGTAGTTGAGAGGAAGAACAGAACTCTCATAGAGATGGCACGCACAATGCTTGCTGAAAGGCATCTACCAAGGAGATTTTGGGCAGAAGCGGTAAACACTGCATGTTATATCATCAACTGCTCCATAGTAAAGCCACTCACCAAGATGACTCCGTATGAGCTGCTAAAAGGTAAAAAGTAATCTCTCTTTCACATGAAAGTTTTTGGGTCAAAGTGCTTTGTTCATAACAATGATAAAAGAGTTTTGGACAAGTTTGAGCCCAAGAGTGAAGAAGGGATATTCCTTGGGTACTCCGATAAGTCTAGAGCTTATAGAATCTATAATCTTAAGACCCTTTGTGTGGAAGAATCTCCTCACATCACCTTTGATGAGATTGATCATGTCAACACTTGCAGGGAAGATGATGATGGGGAATTCCTGAACATAAAAAGAAAAGAGGAACTTCCACATGAGGAGACACAAGCAAATGAAGACCAAGAAGGGCCAAGCAATGATCCGGTCACCAAAGCAGATGAAGGTAACACTCAGCCTGATTTAAGAGTGTTAAAAGACCATCCCTTAGAAAACATCTTAGGTAATCTGCATGACTGAACCAAAACTCGGTCTCATTTCAAAATTATGGATGAAATTGAACAAGTTGCTCTTGTGTCTCAAACTGAACCCAAAAATATTGTAGAGGCCTTAAAAGATGATAACTGGATAAATTCCATGCATGATGAATTAAACCAGTTTGAAAGAAACAAAGTCTGGCATCTAGTTCCCAGGCCTCAAGAGAAATCAGTCATAGGAACTAAATGGGTTTTTAGAAATAAACTAAGTGAAGATGGAAAGATAATAAGAAACAAATCCAGATTGGTGGCTCAAGGGTATAATCAAAAATTTGACATAGATTATGAAGAATCTTTTACTCCTGTTGTTAGACTTGAGGCCATTAGAATCTTGCTAGCATTTGCATGTTCTCATAAAATCAAACTGCAGCAAATGGATGTTAAGAGTGCTTTTCTAAATGGTCTTATTAAAGAAGAAGTCTATGTAGAGCAACCCCCCGATTTTGAATGCACATATTTCAAAGATCATGTTTATAAGTTGGACAGGGCTTTATATGACTTGAAGTAGGCACCTAGAGCTTGGTACGACAGACTAAGCTCATACCTCACCGAACAAGGGTATTCAAGAGGTAATGTAGACCAGACACTATTCACCAAGAAACAAGGTAAGGATATCTTGATAGTTCATATTTATGTGGATGACATAGTATTTGGGTCTACTAAATCTCAAATGTGTGAGGAGTTTGCTAAACTCATGACCAATGAATTTGAAATGAGTTTAATGGGTGAGCTTTAATTCTTTCTTGGCTTGCAGATTAATCAAAGCAATGAAGGTTGTTTTATTAATCAAGCCAAATATGTGAAGGAGTTGCTGAAAAAGTTTGATCTAACCAACTACAAACCATTAGGAACTCCAATGGGGACTGCCACTTCACTGGATGCAGATGAACAAGAAAATCAGATTGCAGATATCTTCACAAAACCTTTAAGCAATGATAGGTTCTCAACATTAAGGAGAGAGCTCAATCCACTCAGGTTTGAGCTATCTATTCCTCTTTCGGTGCTCAACTTACTTGTCTTTGCTATGATTGGAACAAGCATATCTGTTTTGATTTAGAACTGGTCTAGTGGCTGTATGAACCTTGCTATGAGTGATGATCACACTCAGGGGGAGCTTTTTTGCATTTCTGGTTGTTTTTAGTTGAATATCGTCTTATGACTAAATGGTATATCAAATGTCGAGAAGTGGAAAGAGAAGTCACGCCTATCAGAAAACTCTCTTCATGCGTGAGGACAAGCCTCCGCCAAGTACCATGAGTCAGAAATGCATATTGATAACTATATAGTTGATTTCTAGTGCATAAGCTTATTTAAAGCTTTAGCATCCAATAAAGCACTTCTCAGTGGCCACAAAAAGGTAAAACCATTCTTGAATGATTATCTGAAAGAAGAAAGTCAGAGGCACTGGCAGTAGAAGCTAGCATGTGTATCTCAGAAATGAAGATTCATAAAAGTTGGCTGAGCACAGTTTATTGAACAGTCATGTGTCGAGACATGCAGGACAAAATCCCTTCAATAGGTCAACACCCTACAGTTATGTGTCAGGACATGCAGGACAATGTCTATTGAATAGGTCGACACCCTACAGTTTTATGTCGAGGCATGTAGGTCAAAGCTTGTTGAACAGATCGACAGCCTCCGGTCATGTGTCGGGACTGTCTCTTAGCCGCTCTTGGGTTTGAAGATCCAATGGAGAGTTTCTATGATTCCTTCTTCCCACTGTCTCCTTCATTTCCATTTTAAATCCTTTGCTTGTGAACCTTCACTTTTCACCGAGCATTAAGTGAGGGGGAGTTGAGAATGTTTTCATTCGTTTATACAACCCTGGGTAAGCTCATCTATTTTACTCATGTTAAAGAAATGGTTTCTTGTTTATAATCCTCATTTTCGTTAATCATTGCGTTGAGTTCTACCAAACATGCACTTATAATAGGATTAAAACATTCATCGAGTCTTTGAAAATGACCATTGCCTAAGCGTCTGAAAGTTCACGGCAAATAGGCTTCTTGGTTTATGAATTGATTAGCATGTATTGTCCTTAAACAATTTACCTTCCTGAAGTCAATTAGAGAATACGCCTGCTAAAAACCATACTGCAATAATTTAAGAGCAGTGACCTCATCTTTAGATAAATTAGATCCTCCATCAATGAAATGAAGGTTAATCTAGTCATGATGAAGGCTGTCAACTCTGTTCAGAAGAATTCAGAAAGATAAGCTACACTGAGTAACCAGGGACTCTGGCGCCTAAACAACGTGTTTCCTTGAGTCAAAAAGTGAATGCTATATCAGACTGTTTTATTAATTATAAAAAATGGTTTGGGGTTGACTCTACACCTTGCTTCAAAATGAAAAGGTTCTTGTTTACCTTCAACACTTGCTTATCTTGCATTTCCAATCATGCCAAATGAATGTGATGAGTAAGCCAAATAGGCTTGGTTCCATTTTCTTTAACCTTCTTAAATATTTTAATCTTACTATTTGTTGTAAAAATGATTTTTTTCTCAAACCTTCATTACTCAAAAATGAGCTTATAAGCTTTAAACCGTTCTGAACTTAACATAGGGGTATATTTGCAATTTCTTATCTCAGGGTTGTTGTTTTTAAAAATAAAAAATCTCAACTTTCCTTATTTAACTTGACGGTGAAAATTTATTTCTTACATTTCCTCATTTCAACCCTAATTCACTCTCACACTTGCTCTCCGGTGACCCTGCACACCCTCACCGTGGAGGTCGACGCCCCGTTCCGTCCTCCTTCGCCTTTGCAAGCATCTCCTCAGCTACCTCCTGCTGCCCTCCGTCTCCTCTCCTCCTTTCCTTCTACCCTCCCCATGGCTCCTCCGGTCACCCGCGGCAAGAAGAAAGACGCGGCTTCATCCAAGAAGGCCGCTGCCTCGAAAGCACACACAGAAGGGCGCTCCAAGAGTATTGAAGACCGCCCAGCTGTTGAAACAGCCAAGAGAAGAGCTGCCGAGGCCCAGGGTTCGAATAGTGACAAGGGCACGCCGCAACAACCAAAGGCTAAGCGGCCACGGCTGTCCGCAAAGGAAAAAGGGAAGGCCAAGGCTCAGTCAGTCCCTCTGTAGGCCAGTACTGCTCCCTTCGTCAGGGAAGAAGAAAGTGATCCCACCAGGATCCTCTGTCACGCCCCGAGGCTTTATTACAGCGAAAGACTAACTCGGGGAGCGCGAATAGCCGGCATGGTAAGCCTCTTACGAGCAAGAACAATCAGAGCGCAAGACAATCACACACATCATAAATGCAATTGCACACTATTTAATCAAACTCCAACTTTATTTTATAAATGATTAATAGTCAAATAAAATTATTTTTCCATCATCTTTCACTCTACTAGACTCAAGAAATACAAAATTACATTGACTCGATTTAAACAATGTAGACTTCGTAAGTCTTCGCTCATTCTTTATTTACTCTCGGATCCGCTACTTGAACCTTCCGAACCCGAATCAGACTCACTTTCATTTCCTGAAAAGGATTGGAAATAGGTAATGAGCACACTTACCCAGTAGGTATCTTCGCATCAACATGAAGGCACTATTAAAGTGATTAACAATTTAGCTCTAAAGAACAAGTTAAAATCATGCGAATGCGAATATCATGCGATTAAACCAAAGTAACACGATAATCATGTAAGATAGAGTGAACAAGAATGAACAAGAATGAATGTAATAAGAACATGATATTTGGCCTTTCATGAACAAGAATGTAACGAGAATGCACTTTCACTTTCACTTTCATAACCATAAAGGTTACACACGAGAATGTCAATCTTGTAGCAATTCACTAGATTTTCACGAGTGCTCATGGATTTCACTTATTTATAAAGAAAGTACTCCCAGCGCAATGCGACGCCAGTAGCATCATACCCTATGGTTTATAAAATAGTATGTTTCCGGCAATCAGCCGTGGGGACTAGCATAGAGCCCTTGGACACAATCAGTGCCCGAACTGCATCTTCACGTATAAATCAAGCTACTTCCATGAGTGTAACAATAAAGTATGGCCAAGAATGTAGTAAGATCAATAACTCATGATAACAACAATCAATGAATGAATGCTTCAATTTAGAGTATGAGAGATCAAGAAAAAGACTTAAACAATGTCATGCTCACAGAAACAAATCGACAGCATAACGGTACATTCTTTTCTCTTTCCAATCATTATATTAAGTTTCTTGATCAATATTATAAGTTCTAGACTATCATTAGTCCATCTATAACTTTTGGAATATCAACCCTTGGGTTAAGTACTTAAACAATGTGACGATCGTTTACTGGGCCGTTACATCATGTAACGCTCCAGTAGTGGGCCGTTACAATGATCCGCATTCAGAACGATCAAATAGACTCAGAGAAGTGTGACGGTCATTCATTGGGCCATTACGTTGTGTGACGGTCCATGATTAGGCCGTTACAGTAGTCTGAGACCAGAATCAAGCAATCGAACTCAGATGAATGTGACGGTCTTATATTGGGCTGTTACATTGCCTGACGGTCCAATATAGAGCCGTTACACTACTGATAACCAGAAAACATCGATAGTGTACTCTAATCAATGGGCTTTAAGGGTACAACCAACTCGGGGTCCTAGTGGGAATCCCAGGCTCGCGGAGAATTACGGAGGCCTTGAAACAAGATTTTCTAGTCCATTGGAAGGAATATCCAATAGAGAGGTCCTCAAGTCCAAGAATATGTTCCTATAGTGCAAAGTGTGAAATAATGGACAACATACCGGAATATGTGCCATGTACTTATAGAAATGACTCTATAGATAGAGATAGAATGTGTATACATGTCTAAATCACGATAAAAACTCCGTCAATGCATTATGTAAAACCATGATTTAGAATACAAAACTATAGATTTTTGGTCATGAAATTAACATATCTTTAAAATGATATTAAGATGCCAAAATCATGCAATACCTATCACAAGTGATTGAATAATTCCAAGATCACTTTAACAGGTTTAAACTTAGATAACTAGGCTTAATAATAAGTAAAATTGACAAGTCCTATTCTATCTCGGGCTGACAGAACATCAGGTATCTGACGCTCTATTGATGGCGCGTCACGGTTAATGTGACGGTTTATCGAGCAGCCATTACATGAACGTAACGCTCCTTCCCTGATGCGTCAGAGACAACAGAGTGCATATATATACAACAGAACTGTGACGGCTCATCGTAAGGCCGTTACGTGAGTATGGCGGTCCTACTATGATGTGTCAGAGCATCTGCTGACAGAAAACCATATAGAATCCAAGAGATCAACTCACATCATGTCTAGAAATCAAAATAGTATGACTATCCTTAGACATGATAACGAAGTATAGGCTATCTACATGCATGGGTTCTAGTGAATAGACAAGATAACATCTTTTATTTCTATTTAAGGCTAAGAGATGTATGAATGCATAGAATCATTAAAACATGAAATTCATGATCTATCATGCATGGAATTCAATCGAACCAGAGGGCTTTTATTCCTATCAAGATGTTTCTGCCATTCATGAGATGACCTACCTCTCCTTTGACCTTTAAACTTCGAATTTGATGCTAGGTGCTACCCTTTGATCCTTGCTCTTCTTGTGGTAAATCAGTAACTTGGGAAGCTTCAATCTCTTTGGTTGCTTGGTCTCCTAGCACGAAATTTGGAGGGCTATTAGTCTAATGTAATATAAACAAAAGTTTCTAAAGAACTTACCTGAAATTATGACTCCTTACCTTGATTCTTCACGAGCCAAAAGTAAAGGTCCCTCCGTTCAGAACTAGGTCCTATTTATAGGGTTTTTGCTAGAGTTTGAAGATTATATCGATTCTAGAGTCCTTAATCTGTCAGAATCTAATCCCTAAGAGTCCTTAGTAATGTTATAACTCTTCCCAAGTCGATCCCTAGTGGATAAGATCCCAAAGTTCTAATCTTTTTGGGAGTTCTTTGACTCCCGGAACTTGCAGCATGTAACGGTCGTGTCCAGGCACGTTACTTGGGTGTGGCGGTCGCCCGATGGACCGTTACAGTCAACGTGTATAGAGTTTCAATTTAATAAAACTCTTTTATTCGTTTATCCATATAATTATCTTAGATAATTAGTATTTATCCTTAAAATATGTGAATAGACTTAATAACCTTCTGGAATATGGGCCAAACTTAATGGGCTTGGTCCTTAAACCATTTGGACTTTATTTAAATGGATTTGGTTAATTATTTAACACAAATGGGCCTTATAATGACTTATTAATCTAATAACCCATTTATTAATACATTTAGGCCTTTATAAATTCTAGAAAATTATTTATAAATTCAAAAATTATTTACATAAATTCTGGGGTCTTACACCCTCCCCCACTTAAGAGAATTTGGTCCCCAAATTCAATATATGGATTTTGGAGAGTGCACTTATTTTAATGTATTAAGAATTAATGTTAGGCGACTGGGTTAAAAGAGTACCTTTTATCATCTTACCTTCCTTGTCTAGAATGTCATTTAATCGACCTTGCTTCCCGCGTCCGTTGTTATCCCTTGAAGATTGTCCGTTGATGAAAGGACATAGGGGCAGGTGATGTTCCCGGCTTCCACATTTGAGACAAGCGTCGAGACGCTTCCAACACTATTCTGCCGAGTGCCCAAATTTTTCACAAAATGAGCAAGGTGCCACGGCTTGCTCCTTCTCTTCTTTAACTTTCTTATCCTTCCCGTTTCCATTCCCATTTCTTTTTCCGTTACCGTTCCCATTACGGGACCTCTTAATGTGACGGTTTTCGCCCTCATCTATTTCTTTCTCTTCTTGCCTATCATGTTTTCGGCTTGACCTTTCTTCTCAGAGCCTCTCCACTTTCTCCATAGTTCTTTCACATAGATGCGCTCTTTGAACCATCTCGGTATAGGTGCAAATATTCTAAGTTCCAAGTTGTTGGATGAATCCGGGTCTTAAACCATCCATAAATCGGTTGGCTTTCAATAAATCGGTGCTGATAAGATGTGGTACGTAAGGTGCTAGCCTTGAAAATTGTAGTTCATATTCGGTAACCGTCATCATTCCTTACCGAAGAGCGGCGAACTCCATAGCCTTTCGTTCCTTTACGTGCTCAGAAAAGTACTTGGTACGGAATAGGGTAAGAAAACCATCCCACGTATGGGGTGCATCGGCCGGAGGTGTCGGAATTGACTTCCACCAAGTACGTGCATCCTTATTAAGTTGAAACGCTGCCAGACGCACCTTTTCCTGATCGGTGCATTGGATAACATCAAATATACGATTCATTTCGTCTATCCAATTTTCTGCTTCATCCGGGTTAGAGGAACTGTAGAAACGCGGAGGGTTTAAACTCCGTAAATTGCGATGTCGATCGCCAGCCCGTGCTCCTGCGCCACCATGCGCTATAGTTTGCAATGCCTGGGTAAGGCCGGCAACTGTTTGTTGCATACCATCCCAATCTACCCGATGAGCCATTTGTAAGATAAGGTACCTAGGAGAAAATAACAACTTGTTATTTCTCATGAGACTGATAGAAAATCAATCTTAAAGCTAATAACTATCTTATCCCGGGCTCTACCCAATTCTCACGTGGGTATGAAATTTTCTTCCTTAGTTCATAGGTAGGGGTCCTTAAACCTTGGACTTATCCTATGACATGATTCTTTTCCCTAAGTCCTGAGACTTAGGCTCTGATACCAACTTAACTGTCACGCCCCGAGCCTTTATTACAGCGGAAGACTAACTCGGGGAGCGCGAACAGCCGGCATGGTAAGCCTCTTGCGAGCAAGAATAATCAGAGCGCAAGACAATCACACACATAAATGCAATTGCATAATATTTAATCAAACTCTAACTTTATTTCATAAATGATTAATAGTCAAATACAATTATTTTTCCATCATCTTTCACTCTACTAGACTCAAGAAATACGAAATTACATTGACTCGATCTAAACAATGTAGACTTCCTAAGTCTTTGCTCATTCTTTATTCACTCTCGGATCCGCTACTTGAACCTTCCAAACCCGAATCAGACTCACTTTCATTTCCTGAAAAGGATTGGAAATAGGTAATGAGCACACTTGCCCAGTAGGTATCTTCACATCAACATGAAGGCACTATTAAAGTGATTAACAATTTAGCTCTAAAGAATAAGTTAAAATCATGCGAATGCGAATATCATGCGATTAAACTAAAGTAACATGATAATCATGTAAGATAGAGTGAACAAGAATGAACAAGAATGAATGTAACAAGAACATGATATTTGGCCTTTCATGAACAAAAATGTAACGAGAATGCACTTTCACTTTCACTTTCATAACCATAAAGGTTACGCATAAGAATGTCAATCATGTAGCAAATCACTAGATTTTCACGAGTGCTCATGGATTTCACTTATTTATAAAGAAAGTACTCCCAGCGCAATGCGACGCCAGTAGCATCATACCCTATGGTTTATAAAATAGTATGTTTCCGGCAATCAGCCGTGGGGACTAGCACAGAGCCCTTGGACACAATCAGCGCCCGAACTGCATCTTCACGTGTAAATCAAGCTACTTCCATGAGTGTAACAATAAAGTATGGCCAAGAATGTAGTAAGATCAATAACTCATGATAACAACAATCAATGAATGAATGCTTCAATTTAGAGTATGAGAGATCAAGAAAAAGACTTAAACAATGTCATGCTCACAGAAACAAATCGACAGCATAATGGTACATTCTTTTCCCTTTCCAATCATTATATTAAGTTTCTTGATCAATATTATAAGTTCTAGACTATCATTAGTCCATCTAGAACTTTTGGAATATCAACCCTTGGGTTAAGTACTTAAACAATGTGACGATCGTTTACTGGGCCGTTACATCATGTAACGCTCCAGTAGTGGGCCGTTACAATGATCCGAATTCAGAACGATCAAATAGACTTAGAGAAGTGTGACGGTCATTTATTGGGCCGTTACGTTGTGTGACGGTCCATGATTAGGCCGTTATAGTAGTCTGAGACCAGAATCAAGCAGTCGAACTCAGATGAATGTGACGGTCTTATATTGGGCCGTTACATTGCCTGACGGTCCAATATAGAGCAGTTACACTACTGATAACCAGAAAACATCGATAGTGTACTCTAATCAATGGGCTTTAAGGGTACAACCAACTCGGCGTCCTAGTGGGAATCCCAGGCTCGCGGAGAATTACGGAGGCCTTGAAACAAGATTTCCTAGTCCATTGGAATGAATATCCAATAGAGAGGTCCTCAAGTCCAAGAATATGTTCCTATAGTGCAAAGTGTGAACTAATGGACAACATACCGGAATATGTGCCATGTACTTATAGAAATGACTCTATAGATAGAGATAGAATGTGTATCCATGTCTAAATCGTGATAAAAACTCCATCAATGCATTATGTAAAACCATGATTTAGAATACAAAACTATAGATTTTTGGTCATGAAATTAACATATCTTTAAAATGATATTAAGATGCCAAATCATGCAATACCTATCATGAACAATTGAATAATTCCAAGATCACTTTAACAGGTTTAAACTTAGATAACTAGGCTTAATAATAAGTAAAATTGACATGTCCTATTCTATCTCGGGCTGACAGAACATCAGGTATCTGACGGTCTATTGATGGCGCGTCACGGATAATGTGACGGTTTATCGAGCAGCCGTTACATGAACGTAACGCTCCTTCCCTGATGCGTTAGAGACAACAGAGTGCATATATATACAACAGAACTGTGACGGCTCATCGTAAGGCCGTTACGTGAGTATGACGGTCCTACTATGATGCGTTAGAGCATCTGCTGATAGAAAATCATATAGAATCCAAGAGATCAACTCACATCATGTCTAGAAATCAAAATAGTATGACTATCCTTAGACATGATAACAAAGTATAGGCTATCTACATGCATGGATTCTAGTGAATAGACAAGATAACATCTTTTATTTCTATTTAAGGCTAAGAGATGTATGAATGCATAGAACCATTAAAACATGAAATTGATGATCTATCATGCATGGAATTCAATCGAACCAGAGGGCTTTTATTCCTATAAAATGTTTCTACCATTCATGAGATGACCTACCTCTCCTAAGACCTTTAAACTTTGAATTTGATGCTAGGTGCTACCCTTTGATCCTTGCTCTTCTTGTGGTAAATCAGCAACTTGGGAAGCTTCAATCTCCTTGGTTGCTTGGTCTCCTAGCACGAAATTTGGAGGGCTATTAGTCTAATGTATTATAAACAAAAGTTTCTAAAGAACTTACCTAAAATTATGACTCCTTACCTTGATTCTTCACGAGCCAAAAGTAAGGGTCGCTCCGTTCAGAACTAGGTCCTATTTATAGGATTTTGGCTAGAGTTTGAAGATTAGATCGATTATAGAGTCCTTAATCTGCCAGAATCTAATCCCTAAGAGTCCTTAGTAATGTTATAACTCTTCCCAAGTCGATCCCTAGTGGATAAGATCCCAAAGTTCCAATCTTTTTGAGAGTTCTTTGACTCACGGAACTTGCAGCATGTAACGGTCGTGTCCAGGCGCGTTACCTGGGTGTGGCGGTCGCCCGATGGACCGTTACAGTCAACGTGTATAGAGTTTCAATTTAATAAAACCCTTTTATTCGTTTATCCATATAATTATCTTAGATAATTAGTATTTATCCTTAAAATATGTGAATAGACTTAATAACCTTCTAGAATATGGGCCAAACTTAATGGGCTTGGTCCTTAAACCATTTAGACTTTATTTAAATGGATTTGGTTAATTATTTAACACAAATGGGCCTTATAATGACTTATTAATCTAATAACCCATTTATTAATACATTTAGGCCTTTATAAATTCTAGAAAATTATTTATAAATTTAAAAATTATTTACATAAATTCTGGGGTCTTACATCCTCTTCCCTAGGTATGTGGATTTTGGTGACCATGAGATGCTTGAGTATTTTCCTGAACTACTGCCTTTATTTGAGTTCCAAGGGTGGCGACGATTTCTGTCCGATTCCAGGGTATACTACCCATTTTTAGTTCATCAGTTCTATAAGAACTTGTTTTTTGACGAGAACAAGAAAGTCCTTTGGACTGAGGTAAAGGGGGTCTCCTTCAAGCTTACAACAAAGCTTCTTCATAGAGCCTTACACATACCCCGGGATGGGGAAATCAAATCTGAGGTTGAGATTGACCTGTCTGCAGCATACACCATTCTGACAGGAAAGCCTCGAAACCCTCAGGATGGAACGCAACTTCTTGTAAAATCCTTTGACACCAATCGGTTTGCCCCTTACAACGTCTACTCCATCACATTTTCACTACCATGATTACCCCTCAAGGGGGTGGCAAAAGTAGACTTACTGAGACCCAAAGATTCCTCTTTTACTGCTTGTTCAACAATTACCACGTTTATCTTCCAGAGATCATGCTCCAGATTATGGACAGTTGCACTTGCAACCGGCGTAGCCCGCCCTATGCCTCACAGCTTACTGCTATCTTTTAGAAGGTTGGCATCCCTCTTGATAATGAAAAGACCATACCTATCCCCAGGAGCAATGTGTACAGCATGAGGTTCATAGAAAATTATATGCACTTCAAGAAAGAAGGTGACAAAATTGTAAGGAATCTGCCTGGCCATATACCTGACCCACCAGTATAATTAGCTCCAAAAGAACAGCCAGCACAGGATCAGCTTGTCCAGCCAGCTTCAGATGCACATGACCAGCCAACTTCAGATGCACAGTTAGACCCGCATGAAGGAATGTTCCATGCAGACACTCACTTTGAGAAGGCCCAGCAGCAATAACAACATGAAGCTCACATAGACCAGCCTGGGATAGTGATAATTTTTGGCATCCAACCTCCACTGTCTCTAGACAATGAGCCTCAAGTGTTTAGTGCAAAGGATGCACTATAATACCCTGGATTCTTATTGGATCTTTCGGATCCTTATCAGAGTGCTTTCGGATCGCTTTTGTGGGTCCTGAGTTGAGTTTTACGATCCGCGTGGGTTTTTCTCTCGTACAAGTTACGGAACCCAGTGGAGAGTTTATTTCTCAGTTCATCGACTCGAGGATGCTACAGTTGCGATGTACTCTTTGAGAGGATCGTTTCAGCTATTTTTCTATATTTTTTGGAATTAGTCCATTTTTTGGCCAAAAATCAGAATTTACAGAAATTAGGAACATTCCTATTTTCCTTTCCTTTTTCTTTTCTTTTCCTCTCTCCTTTCCTTCATTCGCACGACGCACCCTCTCTCTCCCGTTCTCTCCCTTCTTGCCCTCTCTGCTCCGGCTGTAGACGGAGGAGGCCCGTGGGTGCGGTGGCGACGGCGTGGAGCTACTGTGGCGCGTGCTGGTGTGAGGAATGGAGCGTGGTTGGCACGATCCCGATCGGTGGATTCAAAGCCGATGTGGTTTGATCATCGTGGCTATTTCGGCGCGGTTTAGTCGCTTCGGCGCTTGGAATCTTCAGTGGAAGTAGGGAGACAGATCATCTACTTCTCCTCTGCATTCCCTCGCAGTTTCATGCCGAACGGTGTGTGTACGAGTGGGTTTCATTTAGTTTCGGGAAAAGCATGCTCGGGGGGTGTGCATCGGGATCGCCAAAAAATGGTGGTGATTTTTGACTAGATTAGTTTCATTGTGACCCCCAGCATGTTAGCGTTCCAGATCCGCTATTTTTATCGCGATTGGTCGTCATTTGGGGTCGGTACAAGTCCGGGAACTCCGGTGACCCAATTAGGGTCGATTCGTTGGAATCGCTCGTTTCTTGTGATTTAGCTATTGCATGGACCCCTTCCGGCTTATGGAAGGTTATTTTTGTCGATTAGGATTGTTTCCCCTGCGTTTAGATGCGAATGGGGCGTGGGACAGCCAAGATCTGCCATTCCCCTATTTTCCCGCCGTTATCATGCTAGCGGTCTTTTCAGAGACCGTTTCTTATCTCTGGCGGCCCAACGATAGACCGCCATACGCCTTGGTGTGTCGATTAGTTAAGGTCGGTTTAGGCTGGTGGCCTAAACTCAGACCGCCTCTTGCCTCTGGCGGCCCTATAGTGGTGCGCCAAGCTCAGTCGTTTCTTGAAGTTAGTGTAAGTCGGTTCGAGTCTTAGCGATTGTACGATGAACTGCTACTTGCTCTAGCGGCCCTTTCTTAGACCGCTAAGAATCGTTGACGTTAGTCAACAGGTTAAGTCGGTTTGGGCTGGCGGCCCAAGCTTTGACCGCCAACATTCTGTAGCGCTGCTTCCTTAGGCCACTATGGTGTGTTTGACCGGGTCAAGATTCTAAGTCGGTTGGCCTTGGCGGCCCAACCTTCGAGCGTTTCTTCCTTGTAGCGCGCCCTTCTTAGGCCGCTACAGTCCGTCTGTCTTAGGTTAATGTTTTAAGGCGGTTAGTGTGGCGGTTCACTCTTAGACCGTCTAGTTCGTGTAGCGCGTCTATATTAGACCACTTTTGGTGGTTTGACCAAATAGGTCGGTTCAGGGTTGACTGGGTTTAGCGGCCCAATCCTTGGTCGTTACAGTCCCCTAGCGGCCCATTCTATGACCGCCAGCGTATGTTCCTCCGCTTATCTCCTGCGTGTCATTTTCCGATGTGTGATTTCCAAGTGCCTCGGCTTGATCTCGTGGTTTGCCCATTGTCCCGTGGACGTCTTTTGATGTCCTATGAGGGCTATAACCATATTATCAGATAGCCAGGCGTACCCTGCTGTTAGCTAGGTTTCTGTAATGCTTCAGAGTCGTTGTTAGGTTCTGGTCAACCCGATGAGACCCAGTGGTTGACAAGTAACCTTGTGTGTATCTCGACTATTTTGGATAGCTCTAGACATGGTTATGGATGCTTTGAGGTACTATCCTACCTCAGTTTATGTGTCCAAGTGCTTTGAGGGTCTTGATGCTCCCTCAGGTCTCTGTGTGTCATTTTATACGGGTTGTGGATCCGATGATCCATTGTTGTTTCTTTTGACTTAGGGATTAGGCCGATTGACGGCTTGTCACCGCCGTTGTGCGACGATCTTGACTCCGAGTCTTGTGACTCAAAGATCGTTGTGTCAACATGTCTAGTTGATGTGACACCACCTTGGGGGTGATAGTCACAAGACCGAAGACCCCTCGGACCTAGCAAGCAAGCAATGCAATGGACCGACAACTTCACTCGAGCGGACTCACCCGCTTGGTGCACACTAGGACCCGTAGGTAAACCGGTGATGGTGGAGAGGGTCCGAAGTGGGACCTTCCCTTTTCGGGGATTTGGCAAGCTTGGGATGGACCTCTAAGGGCCTGGGATGCCCGATTCCACGGGCGGCCAGCACGCCAAGGGCGTGGGTTGTAGGGTCGCTCTCTCAACTCACTCCGCGGTGGTTGCTCAATTATAAGCAAATTTGGGATCGGGCACTCTCTTACCGCCGATGGAGCAACCAAAAATAATACTAAACTAAGCAATTAAGGGCTAGCAATGAGAAGTGTTCCGAAGCTCACCTGATCGGCATGAATACACCGATCCCGATTGGAGACGAGGGCGAGCGGGGAAGCGTGGGCTTGCCTGCACGCTGCGTCGATGAAGCTTCAACCTAAAATATAGTGGGTTACAACACTACCCCTCTCGCAGGAGGGGGATCTCGGGGTGGGGGTTAAGAGATTTACAACCAAATACTACCTCCACGCAGGGAGGGGCTGTAAGCCGGCCAGGCGGAGTGGGGAAACTACGATAGAAAAAACCGAGTTGCCGAGCTTCGTCGGTTCTGCCGGCTTCAGGAACAGCTTGACAGGTAGTTGATGTTGGCACCGCCACAGGCTCAGCTGAGCTCAGAATTAGTCAAAACAAGTGCCAAAACTTTCCAGACTGATTCAGGATGTCGCCTGAATTTTCTTGGAATTTCGTGACGATGTCGCTGGCCGGGGCAAGGCCTGGAATAGGGCTGGTCTTCGTTGGTTCTGGTTGCTCTCATGGTGATGCCGCTATATAATGGGGGTGCCACGAACTATCCCGTACTCTGTTGGAGGCAAGACAGGTACCGTTACGATCGTGGTCAAGTCCTCTTTCTGTTGGGACCAACGGCACCATCGACAGATGTCGGAGCTGATTGTGAGGGCCCGAACAACAGGGATGTATCGGTTCTGGCTTGAGAAAACTGACCTGACGCACTTGGAATGGAAAATTTGTAACTTTTGATGCCGAGGTCCAAACTTAGCTCTGCTTCTTGGGGATGGAAGAGGACTTGAAGGAGAAGCCCTCAGCCAAGTTTTGCGCCCAGATCTACAAGGGAGTGGCCGTGGTTGAACTTGATATGGAGCTCTGGTTCTTTGCCTGTGTGGTTCTGCGCAGTCGAGGAAGAATCAATCTCACGGGCAGCTCGGTGCTTGGATGAAGACGAAACCACCTCGGCTATGAAGCTGACTGAACGACGATTCCAACGATATATGGTACGCCTCCTGAAGCTTCTTGGTGATGATGTGGCAGCCTCAGAAAGTTGCTGGTACTCTGCTGCCTGCGAGCTGGGAATAGGCTGATGGTGTAGGGTTGTGTGTATGAGGGTGGGATGGCCAAGGGAAGCAATGGGAAATGGGGAGGGCGACCAGGGTAGGAAGGGGGTACTGGGGAGGGGTGTGGGGCAGCCAGCAAGGGAGGGAGATTCAAATTTGGCCTAGGGTTTGAGCCCCTTCAGCCTTGGGGAGATGGAAGGGTGCTTGGGAAAGGGTAGTGGGTGGTTGGGGGTTAGAGGGTGGCTTGGAGATTGGTGGGTTCTACCTTGGGGGTTGGGGGGACTTGAATGAGTGTATGGGGAAGGGGGGATATTAATGAAGAGTGAATGGGGAGGAGAGAGAAGAAAATTTTGAAATTTGGGGGTGGGAAGAGAGAGAGAGTGTGTGTGAGAGAGAGAGGGGAATCCACCCCTTAGAGAGAGAGGGAGAAAGAGATGGAGAATCCACTCTAATTGCACTAGAACACTCAATTTTTGATTGACCAAAAGATTACAAATGAGGGAGTGGGGTGGCCTATTTATAGTCACTCATATTTTTCTAGGACTAAAATGACCCTGACTAAATAATTAATGACCAAAGCAGTCCAAGGGAGGGCGCCCCTGGGCCAAGCCCACTAGTTGGGCCCAATAGACAACTTAATTAACCACATGACTCAAGACTTAGGTAAATGACCCTTTTACCTAGGTACCAGACTCAAATAAAGGGAAAATTACATAGTTTCTGACTCAAATAAAATATAAAAATTACATGGATAGAATCAGAAAAATGTGAAGAACACAATGGCGCAAACCGTCGATCCATCAGAGCTTCGCAAAATGTGGAGGGGTAAGTGATGCCCCCATCATACCCCCGGGGTGGAAAGAACTCGACCCCGTCGAGTATGGGTCCACTAGGGAAGTGGTAGACCAAATGCAGCTCCGGGCGAGCCACGATCTCCAAACTCAACCCCGCGTCCATGACCGGGGGATGGTGCTTCAGCTTCACAAAGTGGCATGGACACACCCTCATGCTGGTAAAGATACCTTGCTTGCCTAGTATTGCCTCCGTGTGCACACCTCGGGCTCTCAGTCTGATTTTTGGTGGCTCTCCGGGGGTGTCCCTCTTAAAGGAAGGTATAGGCTCAAAGCACTCACTAGGATCCACCGCGGTGCCCATATAGGGTGCCGGATCTGCCACGTGGGAAATGGGGTGAATCTCAAAACTCATCGGTAAGTCCAACCCGTAAGCCGGGTTGCCAAAGCCACTCGGAACTTGGCAAGGTCCAAATCCTCGTGCCCACAAATTGGAGGTGACCCTAGGGTAGAGCCACTCCAAAGTCATCATCGCCAAGTTGCCAACTTGGAATTTCAAGTGGCGCTCGCGACCTTTTGCCCGCTTCTTGTGATTCTCACCGCTCGTTGCTTGTTGCTTGCTTAAATACTCATGCCATGTACTACGATGCAGTGTGAGGGGGAAATGTATGATATGCAAAGGTGGACCAGGGCAGCCAAATGTAGACCTATCATGCGTTGATGTCATAGGTAGACCGAGGCAACCATAGGTGGACCGATCATGCCTTGATGTCATATGGACCTTGATGAACCTAGGTGGGCCGGGGCAGCCATAGGTGAACCTATCATGCAAAGGGGTGGCAAATGCCGGGGGTCCCGGGCATCCATGAATGCTCTCTTCATGCTTTGACTTCACAATGACTATCTTTGGGGGGGCGGGGCATCCAAACGTGGCCCTATCATGCATGGACTCCCTATCAAAGGTTGGAGGACCAGGGCATCCAAATGTGGTCTTAACATGCATGGGTTTCCTAACAATGTTTATTGTTGAAGGGGGACCGGGACACCCAGAGATGAGCCTACCATGCAACTCTACCCAAACGCTAAGTTCTGCCTTCCCGAGCGTAGGTGTAGGAAGGGAGGGGTTGGTGCAACATATTTGACATGGGGTGAGGGGTAGGCCTTGTTGGGGGACTCGAGATGAAGATGGTGGGTTTTGGGGGCCCCAAAGGAAGGGATCAAATGGCTCAAGGAAGGACGGATTCTTGGGGAAGTGGGCCTCTTCCCATACTTGGTGTGTAGATACCCAATCAACAAGCTCTCCTATGTGTGTTAAGTCTTTGCTAGCTAGCGGAGCCATTACTATGGTGGGTTTATTGATTGGGGAGAAACATAGGGAGGCATACGGCTCATTCCCAAGGAGGGGTGTGGGGTCAAATGGACATATGGGTGTGGATGTGTATGGTGTTGGGTGGTTGATTGTATGGTAGGAGGGGAGGGAGTTAAGTTGGTGCCATGGCTCCCACCCGGTGGGGTCAAAGGGATCAAATTGCCACCCGAGGAACCTCCTGCTAAGGACAAAGCCACTGTCCTTAATCCAACCCCCACCTTCGAGACTTATTGGTTTTATGATGATGGGTCAATACTCCAATTTCTCGCATCGGCGCACCAAGACATGTCTCTTACCCCAAACACCACTCGCCCCATTCGGCGTTTCCTCCATACCAAGCCTTCCACTAAACCTCCATCTACTTGACCATCAACCTTCGTAGCACCGGACTCCGCCGAACCTTCCACTAGACCTCCACAAACTACGCCGCCATTAGCCACCACACCGTCGGCCTCCACCGAGCCCACCATCGAACCTTCCCCAATTAACCTCTCATTACTGCCACCTCGGTCCACCATTACACCTTTAACCCCTAACCCAATTACCCCTACTCCACCGCTTAACCCTTCACATTTACCCCCAGCTAATCCTGAGCAGGTCCCATCTTTTTTTGCACTCGAGTTAACCCCGACTGCTCCCGAGTAAGGAGAGAAGCCCGACGTGTTTTCTCCAACATCTTCCATTACACCTCCACCATCTACGAAGCCTTCCACCTCTGCTTCACCTTCTTTTACCACTCGGAATGGGTGTGCTTCTTCAAGTACATATGCCAAAGATGATCAAGAGCTGGATAAAAATAATTTGGCTATGGCAATGCTGTTCAAGACACGAGAGTTCATTTGTCGGATGCCCATCCGCATTTTTGTGTCGAGCATCGTTGAAGAGGCCAAGCCCCCGTCGCTGCTCATTAAAAGAGATTGTCAAAAGTTAATGCCATATAAGGGCCGGGCAGGGCACCCCTTGTTCCAACTTCCCAATGTTGAACCCATTCTTCCATACCAGGGGTGAATGCTTATTTTATCCAACACTCCTCATGTGCCATAACACCTAGGCGACACATTGCTTCGCGTTCCAACTGTTCAACTCTCTTGCATCATTGCTCTTCACTCTCCGAGAGAGTTGTCATTTATTATTGAAGCTTCATCATGGGATTTTTCTTTATCCATTGGACCGATTGTCTATACACTTTCGCTGCTATGGAGGGACGGTTCTCCTGGTGCTAAGGGGCCTTCTGCTATCCCATCTTCCTTTAATGCAACTCCACCCATATTCCCGTCTATCACCGATTCTTTGTGGGCCACTCCAGGTGTAAGGAGGAGGATCTCATCCTCTTGCCCTCCATGTTCTTCGCATCTTACACATTCCATGCTTTCATCGCATCCATTCTATTGCATTCACATGCATTTGCATTCCTTCTTTCCTAGGTTTCCGGACCCATATTTTCCCCGCCTTTCGGAACCTCCGGATCTTCCGCATTCCCCATCTTATTCATCGTTATTCTCAGGATCTTCAGGTCCCCTTACACTTCTCGGGCATTGTGCCCCATCCAATCTTCTCTCAGGACATCGCGCCCTTTTTCAACTCTCGCATCCGGACTCTTCGGATTTCTTGCTTGTCTTCCTGGGGCATCGTGCCCCATGGTGTCCGGAACCTCCGGAACCTCCGGACCTCTCACTTTGGGCATCACGCCCCTCTACACCCTCGTGCTTGGGTCCTCCAAGCTTCTCATTGGTTCTCCTTGGGCATCACGTTCCTCCCAACCCTTCTTCCTCTTCTAATCCACTCCCTCTAGGGCACCGCGTCCCTTCAGATTTTTCCTCCCTAATTCTCCCGGGGCATCACGCCCCCTTTCCTGCTATTTCCCTAGAACCTCCGGATGTTCTATCTCCTCACTCGGGGCACCGCGCCCCTTTCTATTCCATTCCTCCGGAACCTCCGGACTTTCTCCCTGGGCACCGTGCCCCTTTCTATTCCCATCTCATCCCTCTGGAATCTTCGGACCTCCCTCTTTGGGCATCGCACCCCTCTACACCATCACGCCCGGGTCCTCCGAACATCTCACTAATTTTTTCTGGGCGTCACTCCCTTTTTGATTCTATTCCTCCGGAACCTCCGGACTCTCTTTCCTTCCTCCCAGGGCACCGCGCCCCTTTCTATTCCCTTCCTCCGGAACCTCCAGATTCTCCATATTACTCTCTTTCCTTCCTCCCAGGGCACCGCGCCACTTTCTATTCTCTTCCTCCGGAACCTACAGATTCTCCATCTTACTCTCTTTCCTTCCTCCCAGGGCACCGCGCCCCTTTCTATTCCCATCTCATCCCTCCAGAACCCCCAGAACCCCCAGAACCTCTGGATCCTCCGGACCCTCCATCTTTCTTCCGATTTATCATCCTACTTCTTCAGGACATCGCGTCCTTCGTTCTCTTCCTTCTCTTCCATCATCTTTTTCATATTTCTTCCCGGGGCATCGTGTCCCTCGATATTTTTCCCCTTCAGAGCCACCAGATTCTTCATTCAATCATGATTCTCCTCCTTCACCTCTGGACCCTTCGGATCCACCTCTTTCCATTTACCAATTTATCCTCTTAATTCCTTCTGATCACGGGTCTGACCCAACTTCTTCCGCATCCACTACTTTGGGCATCTGCCCGTTATCCCACTACTTCCGAGGCTTTAGTCCTCACTCCTCCTCTTGATTTTCTATTTCCTTCTGTAGACTGGTTCCAGGCGATCAGGGTCTCCGCGCCTTAGTGGGGGAGTTCTACCCTCGCCTCTTTTTCTTTTATCCTTATTCGTCTGAGTCAGGTCTGGACATCACTCCTTTGTGTTAAGCTACTTCAAACCTTATCTTCCAATCCTTTCATCTGCTAAAAAGGACTATCTCATGATGATCAGCATCACCTCCGGCAGCTGCTATTCCAAAGGTCGCAAGGTGACATATTGGCGTAAGTACACGGTTTTATGATGTCATTACTTATCACTTCACACATGATTTTTTGAAAATGAAAGTACTTCTTAACATGATTAAGAGTGGTATTAAGCCTTTATCTTAAGTTTTGTTTAATTAACTCAATGTCAAAAGAGTCTTTAGGCTTGCTATGTGGCACTTCGCTCATAAGAACCCTGCGCGGGGAGTTCAGCATTCTCTCTCCGCTTGTTAAAGGCGACCCCTAACTGGGCACCGCACACACTTCGCGGTGTCCTTAGCAGGCTCCTTTGGGTAAACACTATTCCTACTTCGGCCATGCTATGAGCATGTATGAAAGTCTTTTCTCTTCTTTACTCGGCCAAGTGCAGGGGCAAGAGGTTGACGGATTAGATAACCAATCTCGGTACTCCCGAATACGAGAGGAGTCTCAAATAGGGGCAGTCTTGACCCAAATGAAAGTGAATTTTCATTATACATTTAGCCAAAAAGGGCTATTATAAAAATCAAGTCAAAATTTTGATAAAAGTAAAATTATAATAAAGACATGTCAAGAGAGGCAAAGTCCCCGCAGGGAAAATCCTGGTCGTATGCATGTCAAGGGTCTAAAAATCAATGGCATAAAGCTCCGGCACAACAAACTGCCTCTTTGAGGGATTGTACCTTGAAAGGATTTCGAGTCCCGATATCTCTCATCCTACACAAAGCTTATCCTCAACTATTCTTCTCTTCTCCCTCCAAGACCGAGTGTTTCTCAGGTATGGCCGTGGTAGGGGCATCATTAATAAAGGGCAGTCGGTTATAGGGCGCCACCCTTCAATGCATGCCCGGCTTCGGGAAATCGTTAGCAAAAAGAGAAAAAAGTTAGGACCCCTAGCCAGTGGTTTAAAAACACCCTTTGATGCTGCATTAGCATGACTAAGCCAAAAATCCAAAAAATTGAATATTTCCAAAAATTTCATATTTTCCAAAATTCCACCAAAAAAATCTAAATATTTTCCAAAATCAATATAAAAATTCAAATACTTTTCGAAAACTTATAAAAATTTGCATATTTTCAAAAATCTAAAAAAATTGCATTATATTTCTGATGGTGTTATTGCAGGGATATTCTTTTGCAGGAGCACACAAAATCAAGAGAACAATCACAAGAAGTGAAAGAAGTACCAAAAGTCTGTCTTATTCCACTATATATGTCAAAAGGGGTACAAAATGAGAATGGATGTACAAACAACCTCTCTAGCTCTCCCCTCGACCCTCCTGATCTCCCCCTCTACGCGAGCTCTCAGCCTCCTCCTGTCCTCCCTGGGAAGGCCTAGAAGGAGCCATCGATCCCCGAGAAGCAGAACCCCTGTCACCTCATGCTCTCCTCTCAGCATCTTCCCTCCTCTCATGCTCAGAAGAGGTAACTAGATAATCGGTGCTCGAATAGGCCCGGGAGTACCCCTCACGCTGGGCTCGCTCACGTCCCCACCGATAGTGCTCCTCTGCATCTTTCGCCCGCTGCTCGGCCATTCCTAATCTAGTGCTCAATTGCACTCTCTCCAGTTCTCGCTCCACTCTCTCTCTCTCTCTCTCTCTCCCTCTCTCTATCTCGCTCCTCCCTCTTTCTCTGTCGCTCACTCCTCTCCATGCCAAGGAGGGCACGCAGCTCTATCACATCTCAAAGAAGCTTCTCCCCGTCGCGGCGCCTCAGCTCTGCTTTCGCCATCCGCAGCTCCTCCTCCTGCACTCGAAATCTTGGTCAATAACGAATATTAATAAAATTCCCAAGACTAAGATTAAAAGAACAGATTGCTTACTCTTTCCTATAGGGAGGCCTCAGCTGCCTCCGCCCGAGCAACTGCACTAGCAAGCTGACTCTCTAGATCGGTGTGGTCGCAGACGGGCTAAGTGGAGGACGAAGCACCGTGTGAGGATCAGACTGTCTCTAGCTCCTCGCGCTGAAAAGAAAGCATTACCATTAATTGAAATTCAAATTCAAATCATTCTAACTGAAAGAGAAAGTTCTTACCAGCTCATCTACGGTATGCTGGAGGTCCTCGCGCTGTCGGATCGTGGAGTCAAGGAACCCCTGCACCATGGCTAGTCTCCCCTCTATGTCAAACTGCATTAAATACATGGTGATCACTTATCAAGCAAGTATGGCATTAGGGTTAAAATTTAAAGCATACATGTCTACATGCGCTTTGGTAGACCCGGCTGCCATATGTCTGAGAGTATGCTTGGAGGTAGGCATCGTCTGAGTCTGCTCCTGCTGGGACTGATCATCCGTGCCGTTTCCAATCCACAAACTGCTCACAGGCACGTTGCCGCCAATCATCTATCCCCTGGAGGCCTCGAAAACGTCGCCCGGGTCGTGGGTCCGTCGCCTGGGTCGGGAACTCTACTACCACCTGGTGGATCCCCAGTGTCCTCATGATTAGCCTGTAGTATAGGGGTTCAACCAGTTTGAGGGCGTGCAACCAAATCTCTCTCCCGAAGTATGGGATGGCCGCCTCCACCCAGGGCATCTCCCCGATATTCCCATGATAGGGAGTCCAGACCACCTGCAGAGTTCAATATGTCATTGCCCTTAATTTCATGCAATTGAGTTCAATTTCAAAATTAAATCTTACCTCTATATGGGGCATCATATCTAGTGTCTCCTAAATGTGGGTGATCTGGTCCTTCAAAGATCGGCTATCTCGTGTCGGGGTCCATCGTCTAGCTAAGGGCAGTAGATCTCCTCGATCCTCCCAAGCACGCCTGAGGGTAGGAAGGTGGAGATAACTCCAAACCTGAAATGTAGCTCATGTGATGAATATAAGAGGCAAGTGTATAATTTAATTCATGGAGTTTAAGGTTTAGGGAGATACATGAAGTAGAGGGTAGAATCCCCCAAGTGAAGACTAGAGTGAAGAAATGTCGAAACTGTCGAACAAATGGGCTAAGACTGCCGCACCCCCAGCGTACCGTCCGACTCTGCTCAGATCCTCCAGTAGGGGCAGAAATCGGCAGCTCACTGCATCACCCTGGGTCGCTAGAAGCAGCTTGCCGATCATCAGAATAAGAAACCTCCTCAGCTCCATGTCGGCCTGTGCACCAACCTCGGTCGTGAAGCTCGCTCTGGCCTCAGCCACTAGTCTCCTCTCATGAGCCGTCGAGGTCTCTCCCACCTCCCTCTGTGTGTGGAACAAGCCAAGGCTTTCCTACAGAGTGATCCTCAACACTAGCGAGGTCCGGCCGGTCCCCTCCAGCTCCAAGCCTAGCAGCCTGCGCGCGATCTCACGATAGTGGGGGTAGGTATAGCCTGTCACTGCCGATCCGTGCACCCACAGACCAGTAATACGGGTGACATCCTCGAGAGTCAGAATCATATGACCCAAGGGGAAGAGAAAGGCCTTGCACCCCGTATCCCATCTGGCTTTCAGGGCCCTTATCAGGCCCACGTCGACTCTCAGCACCAATATTTCCAATAACTCCCCAAAGCCCATTCGGCGGAGGCGGGCCCATTGAAATTCTGGTAGTGCAAAGTAGACGGCCCGAACTAATGTCCATGAGATCCTAGCTCGAACTGTGCCCTCTGCACACAACATAAGAAGAAGAAATGTCAATTTCAGTTCATCTAAAATGAAGAAAAGGAAAAATCACCTTCTGTTCTTGGACGCGCTATGTCGTCATAGCGCGTTCATGAAGAATGCGCTACTGAAACATAGCGCGTTCATCAACCTTGGGTTGGTGGCGACCCTTCATTTCCCCAAATCTATTCCATGGGCATTTTGCCCTCTACATCGGTCTAAGGAGGTATCTCCCCTTCTGATTTCCTCTTTTATAAAAAGAAAACATGAAAAATCAAAGAAAAAACAAGCTAGGATTGGTTTTCTTACCAATCTACGTTTTCGAACCGCCGTGCCACAAACGGGCTCCGTCGCTATCTCCTCGGCCGCCGCGGCACCTTCAACCTCCTCGGCCTCGTCGGAGGGGATCTCCATTTCATCTCCTTAAAGCCTAGCCGAGACGGTCGCCTCGGAATTGGGGTTTTCCTCCGCCGGTGGGGTCGCCCATTCCTCCTCCGTGCGAGATCGATGCCGGCCGCGGACAGTGAGTCGTTTGGAGCACCGGGAAGGTTCCCCCTCCATCGGGGCAAGGCAATGGTGGTATGGGCGAGAGCGTGAGAGAGGGAAGAGAGAGAGAGAGGGGTGAGTTTGAAATGAATGGAGGAGGAGGGGCAGTTTTGTTTTTGAATTGTACGCATAATGAATGCGCTATATGTTCATAGCACAACATTATTGCGCTAGGTATGTATAGCGCGTTAATAAAAAGAAAAAAAATAAAAAAATAAGAAAATTATGATAAACAAAATAAAAATATATATGTCTTGAATAAAGCCAGTGTTAGCTTACTTGCGTGATATATCGGGTGCACTTGTTATCTGCATCATTGTTGCCTAACATCTAATTCCCAGGAAAAGAAAAGATGAAATGGCACGCCCTCAGGTAAGTATTCCTTTTATCCTTTCCCCTATTGCATTACTATATGATACTTCCATTATTATATTATCTCAAGGACCGGCCGGTTCTCTGTATGTTTCAAGATTTGAGTTCCCCTCTACCAAAAATGGTGATGATCTAGAAACATGCAGTTAATCGTCGGATAGGCCGTTAGGTCGGACAAATTTAGGGACGATGGACTTCATCTCGCACGCCGTGGTTGCGGATAACTCTTGACCCGAGGCTTTTCAATTTAATAATATTATCCTTGAGTATCTTATATTTTATTCTTTCTTTGCATTTGTTTTAATGATTTCTTTTATTTTAGCCCTGCATGCATCATCCCCTTTTCGCATTCATGACTCGCAAATGCCCAGTTTTTCTTCCCAATTAAGGATCAATAATGCTTAAGTTCTTGAATAAAGAAACTCAATTCCATTCTGAATTTGAAAGATTGCTCCTGGTTGAACGCCAGATCTTGTTGGTCAGTGTGACCCTTGCCTGGAATTTGTCTATCTCCCTTTCAATCCAATTCAAATTGTCTCTTTTCTGGTCCACTCATTAGCTGTAAACCGCACGATGGCGTCGATAGATCCGCCGGGCTCGCGTCCATTCCACTAACTGAGTGAAATTCGCAGTTGCTACGCGCTGTAGATGACTCTTTTGTGCAAGAGGTTGATCAATTCCCTTTTCTTTGTTCCACGCCTATCGTTCTAGGTAGGAGTCACCGATGCCAGCTTGACCTTGTGGTTAGCTTGGAGTTTTCTGGATTATTCCTATCACTTGTCAGTTGTGACAGGTGTCTTTTTTTCCTTGATATCCACTTATCAGTCCGCTCCACTACATTTCCACTTCATCTTTCCTTCGCTACCACTCTGTGTCATCTCCGTTGTGCCTCCATTTCACCTCCGCCTCGCTCCCCTGCAAAGCGGATATCAAGGAGGGGCATCTGTAGACACCCATTTTTGGTCGATAAGACGAGCAATTTCTTTGTTCTCCTAGTTAATGCCCCAATTGATCTATAATTGGTTGATTTTCTGAGATATTTTCTCTCTATTCTCGGCCCTGTAATTCAAATTCCGTACCTTGGATCTCGTCTCGAACTTGGCATTCTCGCGCTATTCACTCATATCACTTTCTTGTTCATAGCGTGTTATGAGACTGATTGAACGCCCATTTAAACAGTCGTTATTTCTTGATATTAGATCTTTGCAGCATCCACTGAGTCTCTATCTTACTTAATACTTGATTGAATGGCTGTCTAATGGGTGTTTATTCCTTTTCCAATCATTTGGCTGGTCAATCATGGTCGCGCTATATCGTCATAGCGCGTTCATTAAGAACGCGCCATATCCTCCTAGCGCGTTCTCAGACAGAAACTCAGTCTGACCCGGACTTCACCTTTTTGATTTGGGTCCTTATTTTGGTAAGTTTCCAATCATATTTCATCCAAAGGAAGGTTCCTAATCCTAATAGAAGTCGTTTCCCCTCTTTAATCGGCAGGATTACCTTGATTTGAGCCGCCAAACCATTGGATTAGATCAGACTCCGACCTAGGGTTCGCTCTTGCTTCATCTCCTATAAATTGGGCCCTTGGCCATCGTTCTAAGGGGATGCAACTTCGAGATCTTGATCAGGAGGAGACTGTTCCTCGTTCCAAATCAATAGTTCCTCGCTCCTTCCACATCTAAGGGAGTATTTCAGGGCTAATTGCGTTCTTCCTCGTTCTTACTTTTTTCCCCCCAATTCGTTTCTTTTAATCCCTACATAACATTGCATATTGTTTTCAAAATCAGTCCTTTTAAAAAATACACGCATTCACACACATCAAACCTATTTTTGGCCCTTCCGTAGGGGTTTAAAAACCACCAAACCCCCCAGGTGATCTAGCCCTTCGTTTACATGCTTTTGATTAAGAATAGGGGCAAATTCGACATAAATTACGATCTAATGGGCCTTTTCTTTGTTGTTTAAATTATTTTACAGGCACTAGAAGAAGGATACGTGAAGCCCTTGCACCTTGGCCGACCTTGGAGCAAGGAAGGATCGAGCCCCAATTAATCCCGCTCTCTGTCTGATATCGCGCCACATAAACATAGCGCGATCTTGAGAAGGCGCTATCCCGATATAGCGCATTAATGTCCTGGCCACCTCTTGGCCATCTCTAAATTTTTGAGGTATGTAACGTGCCCTTACTTTGATCTTTATATTATTTGGCATGTTATTAGCCTCAGTGGCGATCCTGGATTATTTTATTACATGTGACCCCCCCCACTTGTATCATTATTTAGTTCTATCTTATCAAATCATCACTTATTCAAATCATCCATTTTGAGGGAGGTCTAATTTCTGATCTACACACACTAGTGCCTAGTTATAGCTATATACCTGTTCCTAATAAAAGAAAACTCTCACTAGGCCCTCTTAACATATATCATTTCATCTGGCCCATTAACACTTAGCAAAAATAACTTTGATAATTGTCGGCGTCGTTTTGACGTTGCCGTTTATTGATCCGATGGCGATCCCGTCAAACCCCTATGCTTGGAGCATGTTCGACCTCGAACCTTGAATCTCGAACCGATGATCCCGTCAAGATGTCGTAGCCCCCGAGCACTATAGCCCACTTGACGAGGTGACTCGAAGCTTCAGGGTGAGTGAGGATCCTCTTCAAAGGCTCATTGGTCAGCACGACGATGGAGTGTCCTTGGAAGTAGGGCCGGAGGTGCTTGGCCGAGGTTACCAACGCTAGCATGAGTTTCTCGGTTGCGGGGTACCGTCGTTCTGCATCGCCGAGAACCTTACTGGTGTAATATATTGGTCTCTGCACTCCCGCATCATCTCGAACTAGGACCGAGCTCACAGTAGAAGGGGTCGACGAGAGGTAAAGGTGTAGTGTTTCACCCGGGAACAGCTTCGATAGCACCGGGGGCGAGGCCAAAAACTCCTTTAGTTCTGTAAAAGCTTTCTGACATTCCTTATCCCAAGCGAATGTAGCAGATGCCAATTTGGGCCCTCTCAATAATTTGAAAAAGGGCAGGCATCATTCGGCCGCTCGGTATAAGAAACAGTGGAGCGCAGCAATCCACCCGGTCAAGCGTTGGACGTCTTTGACGCAAGCTGGTGGCCGCATATTCAGAATAGCTTGGACTTTGTCGGGGTTGGCCTCGATCCCACGCTGAGTGACTAGAAAGCCCAGGAACTTTTCGGATCAAACTCCAAAGACACATTTAGCTGGGTTGAGCATCATGTCGTACCTCAGGAGTGTGTTGAAAGTTTCCGTCAGGTCGGTGAAGTGGTCTTCGGCCTTGGGTATCTTGATGAGCATGTTGTTGATGTAGGCTTCGACGTTCCAACCGATTTGTCCTTCAAAAATGTGGTTGATCAGCCTTTGATATGTTGCCCCGGTGTTCTTCAACCCGAAAAGCATTTGGGTGTAGCAGTATACGCCGAAGTCGGTAATGAAGGCCGTATTCTTGATGTCTTCGGGATCCATTCAGATCTGGTGGTAGCCAAAGTATGCATCCAGGAAGCTGAGCAACGCGTTACCGGAGGTCGAGTCGACTAGGTGGTCGATGTTCGACAGTGGGTAGAAGTCTTTCGGAGTGGCTTTGTTGAGGTCGGTGAAGTCCACGCACATTCACCATTTGCCCGAAGCCTTTGGCACTAAGACGACATTGGCGAGCCATGTCAGGTAAAGGACCGGTCGAAATAGGCCGATTTTCTTTCCCTTAAGAATTTGCTCTTTGATGATCGTCTGCTTCTCCAGGGCATGCTGGCTTCTATGTTGCTGGAAGAGTTTCACCGATGGGTCAAGGTTGAGCTTGTGTACCACCATCTCCCCAGGGATCCCGGGAAGATGCTCATCAGACCATGCGAAGACTTGGAGATACTCCGAAAGAAAATCTTTGTATTACTTTTGTTCATCAGGTGATAAATCAGCTCCAATTTTTACTCCTAGGGCCGGGTCATCTTTGAGGAAGACCGTCAACAATTCGCCACCAGGCTCGGATGTTGTTGGCTCATCCTCGACTCCCATACCCTTTTTCTTTTTCCCCTCTGGCCTTATGGCTTCGACTGAGATTTTGTAACACCTCCGAGCTATTGCCTGGTTGCCTCAGACCTCCCCTATACTGTATTTAGTGGGAAACTTCATTTTTTGGTGATTGGTGGAGGGCACTGCCTTTGTCCGGCTGAGGATACCTCGTCCGAAGATGGCATTATAGGCCGACATCCCCTTGATCATGATGAAGTCAACCATGACGGTAACGGTTTTGGGAGGGGTGCCGATGGTGACCGGTAGGCTCAGGGTTCCCTCGGGATAGGTTGCCTGGCCGTTGAACCCACAAAGGGGGGTTCGAACTGGGCGGAACTTGGAGGGATTTTCACCCATCTTGAGGAAGAACTCGTGTGAAAGTACATCAGGGGCACTACCATTGTCGACTAGTATCCTGTCTACGTTACAATGGTTTATAGTAGTTGATACCACAAGAGCGTCATCGTGCGGGGTAGATAACCCTTCCAGGTATTGGTCAGAGAATACCAAGGCCTACTGCTCAGTCGCCGGTGGGGCTTTGGGGGGCTCGGAGGCCCTACTTGCCCGTTCAGTGTGACGCTTTCTTCCTCTACTACTGTCTCCTCCTGATGCCATGCTGCCAGAAATGACGTTGATGTGGACCCCGCGAGGTTGATTGTCAATCTCCTTTGGAATGCCACAGTCTTCCTTCTGGTGCTCGGACACGTATCGAGATAAGTCTCCTTGGCAGACGAGATGCTTGATCTCATCTTTGAGTTGGTGACAATCTTCGGTATGGTGCCCGTGGTCGTTGTGGAACTGGCAATGTTTGCATCGGTTACGACGCTTGGCCTTCATAGGCTCGGGTTGGCGGAGAATGCCTGAGCCTTTGATATCTTTGTATATCTCGTAGACGGGAGCGGATAGGGGAGTGTACCGCTCGTATTTCCGAGGGGGCTCCCTTCGGTCCCATCTTGATTCTGCCATTTTCCTTGGCCCAAGGCTTGCTCGGATGGTCACTTCTTATCCCCCTCCCGACCCGAGCCCGTTGGGCCGAGGCAGGCATTGAGGACTTCCTCGCACTCTGCGTGGCGTAGGGCTAGGGTCACCAGATCGGCGTGGGAGGTGGGGGGATGGAGGACCAGTTCTCGTCAAAGGTTCTCATCGCGGGTGCCTCCGATCAGCACGGTGATGGCTGAGGGGACATCTAGGCGGGGGATACACAGGGCTTCCGATTTAAATCGATTGATGTAGGCCCATAGTTTCTCCTCTTGTGCCTACTTTAGTGCCAGCAGCCCCGCTACTGACCTTGGTGGGCCGCTGCTGGTGAAGCTTTCCTTGAATACTCACCCGAAATGTCTGAAGTCGTGAATGCTACAAGGGGCGAGTGCTCGAAACCAGGCCTGAGCGCCCTGGACTATGGTGGTCACGAACGCTCGACATTTGGCAGCGTCGGAGACCCCGTGCAGAGTCATCAGGGCATCGAAGCTGTCATAGTGTTCGGCCGGGTCTCCCTGGCCGTCATACAACTTGAAGGTCGGTAGTAGCATCCTCGGGTATATCTCGGCCTTCAAGATATGGTCGGAGAATGGGGATTGCTCCTCATCTTCCTTGGTGGACATTTTTTGTAGGGCGCGGAGGGCGCGCTCTTGCTCCGTAAATCATCGCTCGAAATCTCGCAACTAGAGGGATAACTCCGGATGCCGCTGGTCCGAGGGACAGCGGCGGCATCCTTGCGGGCTACCACGTCATCCCTCGGGGGGATTAATGTCACGCCCTGAGCCTTTATTACAGCGGAAGACTAACTCGGGGAGTGCGAACAGCCGGCATGGTAAGCCTCTTGCAAGCAAGAACGATCAGAGCTCAAGACAATCACACACATAATTGCAATTGCACAGTATTACTCAAACTCCAACCTTATTTCAAAATAATCAAGTACAACCACTAATTCAATTTCCATTATGCACTAGACTCAAGAAATAGGAAAATTACATAGACTCAATCTAAACAATTTAGACTTCCTAAGTCTTCACTCTCATCTTGACAATACTTTCATTCGCTCTCGGACCCGCTACTCGTATAACCCGAATCCGAATTCGAATCACATCCATCTCCTGAAAAGATTGGAAATAGGTAATGTGCACACTTGCCCAGTAGGTATCTTCGCATCAACATGAAGGCACTATTAAAGAAATTAACAATTTAGCTCTAAAGAATGAGGTAAAAATCATGCGAATGCGATCAATCATGCGATTAAACCAAAGTAACAAGATGATCATGTAAGTTAGAATGAGAGCAAGTACGAACTAGTAAGAATGTAACAAGAACATGATATTGGCCTTTCAAGAATGTTTCGAGAATGTACTAGCAAGCCACATAATCATCACTCCAGTATCTTTTACTTATGAGTAAGTACTTCATGAAATTCTGTGGAATATCAAGCAAGAAAGTCATGTACAAGAATGTCATGTCATGCCGTGGATTTCCACTTATTTATACAGAAAGTACTCGCAGCGCATTGTGACGCCAGTAGCATCATACCCCATGGTTTATAAAATAGTATGTTTCCGACAATCAGCCGAGGGGACTAGCATAGAGCCCTTGAACACAATCAGTGCTCGATCGCATCTTCAAGTATAAATCAAATTACTTCTATGCATGTAACAATAAAGTATGGCCAAGAATATACTAAGTCCAAATAAGCTCATGATAACAATAATTCAATGAATGAATGCTTCAATAAGAATCATGAGAAATCAAGAATGACTTAAGCAAGGTTATGCTTATAGAAATAAATCGGTAGCATAACGATACGTTCTTTATCTTCCATTCATTATATTAGGTTTCTTGATCAATATGATAAGTTCTAGATCATCAAGAGTCTATTTAGAACCTTGGAATATCAACCCTCGGTCAATCCTTGGGTTAAAATACTCAAGTAGTGTGACGGTCATGTACTGGGCCGTTACATGATGTGACACTCCAGTATTGGGCCGTTACATTAGTCTGAATCCAGAACCAAGAAATCGGACTCAGTGGAATGTGATGGTCGTATATTGGGCCGTTACTTGTGCCTGACGGTCCAACATATAAATCATCGATAGTGTAATCTAATCAATGGGCTTTAATGGTACAACCAACTCGGCGTCCTAGTGGGAATCCCAGGCTCGCGGAGAATTGCGGAGGCCTTGAAACAAGATTTCCTAGTCCATTCGAAGGAATATCCAATAGAGAGGTCCTCATGTCCAAGAATAGTGTTCCTATAGTGCAAAGTGAACTAATGGATAACATACCGGAATATGTGCCATATACTTACAGAAATGACTCTATAAATAGGAAAGAATGTGTTACATTATGAAACCAAGATAAAACTCCGTAAATACAACTTTGAAAAATCATGATTTAGAATACAAAACTATAGAGTTTTAGCCAATGAAATAAGCATAACTTAAAATAACCAAAGACACATTAATCATGCAATTTGATTATGAATCAGAAACTAAACTCAAAGTTATGATAATAGGTCAAAACTTAGCTATCTAAGCTTATTTATAAGTAAACTTACTGGTTATTATTCTGCCTTGGGCTGACAGGACACAGGTGTCTGACGGTCTAGGATATGTGCGTTACAGTGTGTGACGGTTTATCGAGGGCCGTTACAGTGGTGTAACGCTCCTGCTAGGGTGCGTCAGAGATAATAGAACAAATAAAAGCATAACAGGATGTGACGGTCTATCGTAAGGCCGTTACATGCATGTGACGGTCTCACGTTAGTGCGTCAGAGAACCAGCTGGCAGTAACTAAAGTGAAGGTTTATGAAAACATAACATGACTGGAAATCAACATATTACCACTGTCCTAGTCATGATAACGATGCATAGGCCAACTATATTTGAGGGTTTAGTGAGTAAACAAGATAATACCTTTTTATTTCCATTTAGGGCTAAGAGATGCATGAATGTATAAAATTATGAAATCATGAAACTCTTAGTCTATAATGCATGAATTCAAGCGCAATCAGTGGACTTTTATTCCTAACAAGTTGTTTTTTCCAATCATGAGATAACCTACCTCTTCTAGAACCTTAAAACTTCGAATTTGATGCTAGGTACTACCCTTAGTCCCTTGTACTTCTTATGATAAATCAGTAACTTCAATCTGCTCTATTTCCTCAGCCTCTTGACCTAAGGATGTGAAATTTTGAGAGTAAGAAGATGAAACTATTGGGAACAAAAAGTTCTAAAGGATCGTACTCTAATTACCTCGTTTAGATGTCCTAATGTCCTGATCTTCAGGGGACTTGCGTTCAGATTCCTGTGTTGCTAAGGTTGAATCAGTAACTTTGGAAGCTTCTATGTCCTTGGTTGCTTGGTCTCCTAGCACGAAATTTGGAGAACCATTAGTCTAAAGTATACTAAACAAAAGCTTCTAAAGAACTTACCCGAATTTATGACTCCTTACCTTGATTCTTCACGAGCCAAAAGTAAGGGTCACTCAGTTCAAAACTAGGTCCTATTTATAGGGTTTTGACTAGGGTTTGATGATTAGATCGATTCTAGAGTCCTTAATTTACCAGAACCTAATCCCAAGAGTCCTTAGTAATGTTATAAGTGTCCCTAAGTTGATCTCTTGTAGATAGGATTTCAAAGTTCCAATCCTTTAGCAATTTCCTCACCTTACGAAATCTGCAGGATGTAACGGTCGTGTCTAGGTGCGTTACAGGGCTGTGGCGGTCGCCCGATAGACCATTACATGTAACGTATATAGAGTTTCAATTTGATAAAACTCTTTTATTCGTTTATCCATATAATTATCTTATATAATTAGTATTTATCCTTAAAATACGTGAATAAGCCAATTACCCTTCTAGAATATGGGCCAAACTTAATGGGCTTAGTCCATTAACCTTTTGGATAATAATTAGATAGGCTAGGTTAACTAATTAGCCTAATTGAGCCTTATAATGACTTATTAATCCAACAATCTTTCATTAATTTATTTAGGCTTTTATAATTTCCAAAAAACTATTTTAAAATTCCAAAATTATATATATAAATTCTGGGGTACTACACCCTCCCCCACTTAGAAGAATTTGGTCCACAAATTCAATATATGGATTTCGGAGAGTGTACTTACAGTTAAATAATTCTGGAAATCTTTTCCACATGGCTGCTTCGATTTCCCAAGTTGCTTCATATGGCCATGTTTTCTTCCATTGAATTTTGACCATAGGAATAACTTTATTTCTTAGTTGACGCACTTCTCGTTCCAGAATCTTTATTGGCGTTTGCTCGAACGTCATATCCTTATGAATCTCCAGATTGTCAAAAGTAATAATATGATTGGGATCATATACATACTTCTTCAGCATAGAGACGTGAAATATGTCATGAACTCCTGCTAATTGTGGAGGTAAAGCCAGTTTGTAAACCACTTCACCAATTCGTTCAAGAATTTCAAATGGGTCAATGAATCTTGGGGTTAGCTTTCCTTTAATGCCAAATCTTCGAATACCACGACCTAGAGAAACCTTTAAATACACATGATCTCCTACCTGAAACTCCAAGTCACGTCTTCGATTGTCAGCATAAGACTTTTGCCTATCTTGTGCCATTTTCATTCTTTCTTGAATGAGCTTGATCTTCTCGGTAGAATCCCTTATAAGGTCGGGGCCTAGAAATTGCTTTCCCCCTATTTCATTCCAGTATATTGGTGATCGACAGCTTTTTTCATATAAAGCTTCAAAAGGTGTCATTCGTATGCTAGCCTGATAACTATTGTTATATGCAAACTCTACTAGAGGTAAGTGATCATGCCAACTACCTCCAAAGTCGATAGCACAAGCCCTGAGCATATCTTATACTACCTGATTTGTTCTTTTCATTTGACCATCTATTTGTGGATGAAAAGCTGTGCTGAAATTCAATCTAGTTCCTAGTGAATGTTGTAAACCATTCCAGAATTGTGATGTGAATCGAGGATCTCTATCGGATATAATAGTGACGGGGACACCATGTAGTTTGACAATCTCCTTTATGTATAATACTACTAGAATATCCAAAGACCGTCGACTCTTTATTGGTATGAAGTGTGCGGATTTAGTCAATCGGTTTATGATTACCCATATTCCATCGTGTCCACATCTGGTCTTGGGTAAACCCATAATAAAGTCCATCCCTATACTCTCCCATTTCCATTCGAGAATACTCAAGGGGTGTAATTTACCTGCGAGTCTAAAATGCTCTGCCTTTACTTGTTGGCAGGTGAGACAGCGAGATACGAAATCAACTATTTCTCTCTTCATATTGGGCCACCAAAAATTTCTTTTGAGATCTTGATACATCTTTGTTCCTCCTGGATGAATTATGTATTTGGAATTATGCGCTTCATCTAGGATTAGTTTCTTCGTAGCCTCATGATCTGGTACACATATCCGGCCTTTAAATAACAATCTTCCATCACTGGAAATAGAAAAATCCGGCCTTTGTTCCATATTGACTTTAATTTCCAGTAACATAGGATCATCATTTTACAGATTGACCAGATCTTCTATCAACGTAGGTTGAACTCGAATATTAGCTATGAAACACGCTTCTTCCTTTATGTCAATATCTAAGTTCAACTGAGCAAATTGAGGAACAAGGTTAGTTACACTTATCATAAGACTTGATAGCATACCTATTAGTTTTCTGCTGAGTGCATCTGCTACAGCATTAGCCTTGCCAGGATGATATTGAATAGCAATATCAAAGCCTTTGAGATATTCTAACCACCTCCTCTGCCTTATGTTAAGTTCCTTTTGTGAGAATAAATATTTCAAGCTTTTATGGTCCGAGTAGACCGTGAACTTTTCTCCATAAAGATAATGACGCCAAATTTTCAAGGTGAAAATAACCGCTGCTAATTCCAGATCATGTACAGGATAGTTTTCCTCGTGACGTTTCAATTGTCTTGAAGAATAACAGATTACTTTTCCATTTTGCATGAGAATGCATCCTAAGCCAATGCCAGACGCATCCGTATACACTTCGAATCCACCACCCTCCATTGGTAGTGATAAAATAGGGGCTGTCGTAAGATGATTCTTAAGAGTTTGGAAACTCTTCTCACATTCCTCCGACCAGACAAAAGAATTTTCTTTTCTTATAAGTCTAGTTAAAGGAACTGCAATTTTTGAGAAGTCTTTAATGAATCTTCTATAATAACCAGCTAGACCCAGAAAGCTTTATACTTCAGATACAGTCGTTGGCCGACTCCAATTCTTGATAGCTTCTACCTTAGAAGGATCCACAGCAATACCTTCTTTTGAAATAATGTGGCCTAGGAATGAGACTTCCTCGAGCCAGAATTCACACTTATTGAGTTTGACATAAAGCTTGTGCTCTCTAAGTGTTTGTAAAGCTATTATCAAATGTTTTTCATGTTCCTCTTTCATCTTGGAATATATTAAGATGTCATCAATGAAGACGACGATGAACTGGTCCAGATATGACTAGAAGATGTTGTTCATAAGTTGCATGAATGCTGCTGGGGCATTAGTACTCATTCATCTGTGCTTGAGTAGGAACCTCACACAGTCAAACTAAAAGATGATTAACGAACAAAAGGAAATATAACTCCGCTTATCACCTGGCCATTTAGACTTTTAAACCCCTAAAGTCCATTCAAAAAAAGTCGGTGAGGGGGGGGGGCTTTGTGATTCGGTGGCGACGCCACCGACTCCCTCCTCCCTCTTCCGTGATTGGATGGTGGCGCCACCTACTCCCTCTCCTCCATCCGTGATTCGGTGGCGATGCCATTGACTTACCTTCCCTTTATGGCCAGCGCCACCGACTCACCCCCTCCTTATCACCCCCGTCACCGAATCGCTATACAATGCTGTATTAACCCCCCAAGTGAACCTAGTTTGACCCCTGGGTGAACTCCTACCCTTCATCAAGGGTCTAATAACCCCCTAAACAGGTAATTAACAATTCAACCCCAATAAACCATGAGTCCAATCAAAGAAAATTAATCAATTAAGCTTACCTTCTATCATATTTCTATTTGAATATGCAATTGTGTATATACACACATATCTTTGTTGCACTACCTGCTTGCATGATCGAATTCCTCGGTATATCAAATGGCGTTTAGCAGAAAGCCAGGTTATGACCGACCGTAAGCTTCCGCTATGCATGATGGTTGTCTTTGGACCTAAGTTCTCCGCCTCGTACCGGGGTTCATATCCAATAAATTATGCTTGCTCTGTACGAATAAGCTAATAAATAAACCTCTCACGTGGTTTTGTTAATCTCACCTTGTATGTGATCTTGTTCATATTATCTCAGCCCCAGATGGTATCTTATCTTGATAATTAATCAAGGGTTTTCCTCCCTCTCGGAGGATGTAATTAACGCTATAACCTTCATGGTATGGCGGACTTCCGGTCCCAACCCAGACTTCACAATCGACTGACCAAGTCAGATCGAGCGCATAATGAATTTGTCACTTTTGTGACTGGCGCGCCTACGCACTTCATTTTTCAATAAGAATCGATGTCACCAAGTTGGCACGCCCGATGGGACCGAGTCTCCCTTCATCTTTTTGCCAAGATAAGATGCCCCTGGGGCCCCCTGAGAATACTGATCGTTTGCCCGTTATGTAATCACAGGAGAGGATAATGGCTACTGGATTGGCTACTCTCACTTTTGGCGCCACGATCGTGGCCGACCATGCTGCGTATGGTTATCATGTCGTACCGACTATCTTTGGTGAATTCCCCCCGGTTGTTGGCTTCCCCAACTTCCTAGGAGTTGCGTTCATGGATCTTTTATACAAGAAAGGCTCAGAACCTACAAAGCCAAAGAATGATAAAGCTGCGGCCGACCAAAGTGAGGGCCGGATTCACAAAACTCTACTGAAGAGTCCGGTGATCGTGAACTGCCACGTTCATCATACTACCTGCCCGACTGGGGTACATAAGAAGAAGCCCGCTGGGGGCAACAAGAAGAACTCCAGAGCAAGAATTACTGCTGCTCCCCAAAGTCGTTTCTTGGCATCTGGAAAATCTATGTTGATCGGGGGCATCCGGGTCTATTTCAATGGCCGTAATGCCAAAGTTTTACCTGACCGGGTCATCCCAACTGTCCCCACCTACAACACCATCCAAGTTCTAGCAAGTCGGAGGGTGAATTCTGATAACTACATGCGAAGGAGGCCAACCCCGAACCTGCCAAAATTTAAGCAAGTCTGGGTTCCCAAGAGGACTCAAGATGCTACATCAGCCTCGTAAAACTTCAAAAATTCTGTTGATGTCCCCAGGAGAGGGGGCAACATAGTTATGCATCCGTAGGAAGTCGTAGCTACAACTCCTCCATCCACTGTCAGGGCCTGTGCAAGGTAGGCCGACATTTCTAAATATTTGAAGGGTCTCAACCAAGTGGCCAAACTAACACGACTTTCATACATGCCGTCGGCCAGAATCCAAGCGCTGCCTTCTTCCATCTCTACGGAGTACAGCCAGAAAGACACAATAAGGATGGTCCGGGAATATTGCCATAGCCTTGGAAGTCCCGTCGTGGGCCGGCAAAGGTCGCTCCATGCTGTCAAAGCTGAAGAAGAAGAAAAGGACAAAATGTCACCGGTTTGGGTGAATGAAGAAGGGAGGCGAGTTGGGGTTAGAAGCCTTGAAATTCCTCCACAAAATGAAAAAATGAAAAGAATTTCCATATATAAAGAGCCGACTTTCTCCCGTCAGGTCCCAAGGGGAGTCAGAAAGTACAATAGAAGAATGCAAATCCTCACCTGTAATATGACAGAGGTGATGGGTATGCCTGGCGCCCTGCCAAATGAACAAGAAGACCCAGCTGAGATCGCTGGAAGAAAAGGGCCAATGATACGACAAGGCAAAATTACCACTGAGCTACTGCAAGCCACTAAGAACAAGCGGATTACCGATGAAGACATCACTATTGCCACTGCAAAAGTAATGGCATCTGAACATGGAGTATTCTCGTCTCCCCCATTCAAGTGTGCCGCCAGTAGCACACTCAAAGGCACTAGTAATAAAATAGCTATGGACCCTGCCGTCCTGATGACGCTACAAAAGTACCAGCAGGAGATAGAACTGCTGAAAGAACATTTAAATGAAAAGTCTGAGCACGTTATGGCACCCGAGCAACCAGGGGCACGAGCTGAGCCATCATGGGGAGGTTCCAACACTACGAGTGCTCCTTCACCAGCCATTCTATAGGCTACAGATCAGAGCCTGGCTGCTCCCCAGCATTATTCCCAGTGGCTCCAGCCAGTAGGGCTAATGCCCCTTCAAATGTAGCGGCAGGCTCCCCCGTCAGAACCTTTGCCACCTCATGTTGCGGCTCTGGCCATCCAATTGATTCAGGCCGCCCACCTCTGCCCTCAAACAGCAGAGCCAGTCATGGTGAATGCGCTGATGGTGGAGCAATTGATCAAAGCAAGGCTGGTAATGATTACGCCCCTTTCGACATATATGAAGTGCCATATCCAACCTATCATGCTGCTAAGAGACTACTACTTGGCGTTAAAACCCCCCCAAAATTTGACAAATTCAACGGGCAGGGCTCCCCGAAAGAACACATTGCACACTATATAGCAGTAATGGACGACTTAGTAGTAGATGAGTCGTACCTGCTGAAGTTCTTCGGGTCTTCTCTGACAGGACCTACCTTTAAATGGTATTCTAGCCTACCGACCAGATTTATTAAGGACTGGCTAGATATGCAACAAAAATTCACTGAAAGATTCCATGTCACCGAGCCAAAGGTGACCGTGGCTGAGCTATTGGCGATCAAGCAAAAAGATGATGAAGCCACTGCAGAATATATCAAGAGATGAAGGGATCTCAGCATGAGATGTCGGCACCCTTCGCATCTAGAAGATGCAATACAAATATGCAAACAAAGCCTGAAGGAAGAGATCTTGGAAAAGATAATCAAGGTAGAAGTCCTATCTTTTGACCGATTAATCGATGTTTCCATGGAGATTGAAGGCTTCTTCGCAAGATATCCCCCCGTTTCTGTCAACTCAAATCATCAGGCCGAGAAGGTTAATAAACGGCCGATGCTGAAAGCGGTCCATGCTGTTAGCCTCATGGCGAAAAGGCACAAGTGGGTGCACAATCCTCCTCTCAAGGGATATGTGGAATGTCAAGAAAGGCCTCCCCAACAGAATAAAAAAAAGTAGCTCTATGCCTTTCCCAGAGACAAGACTCGAGCATTGTTCGAATGGGCTATCAAGTATAACAAGATCACTCTTCCGAAGCCAAAGAGGCCTGATGATCTCAGGCGAAGATATGATCCTTAATTCTGCCCTTACCATCAAATTATTGGACATCCTATTGAAGATTGTCAAATATTCAAGGACATCGTCCAAGGCTTAATAAAAAGAGGGGAGTTACAAATAGGGGAATACAAAGTCGTGCCCTCATGAAATGCCTAATCCGGGAGCATCAATCAGTATGATATCCTTATATCAACAGCTATCCAAAGAAGTGCCAGAGGCTTGCAACTGGCACACCGATGAGGATGGTGTCCCGCATTTGAAGAGAAACAAAGAAGTTGGCAAGCAACACTGTTGACACTCAAAATATCACTCGCGGCGATCAAGCCTCGAAGATGAATGGCATGGCTCACTAAAGCACAGAAGCCGACAAATATCAACATATTGAAGACTTCTCAAGCTGCCAGAGCCCCGAGTCACCCAGGATAAACGCCAGGGACTTCGCCCTAGGAAAAGTCGAGATGAATTCACAACCAACCGGCAGTGCGACCAAGCCTTCCCAATGAACCGGCATCGACTCTGTCGTGCCGCATACACTACACCCATTGTCCGACCAAGGACAACGGTCTACCCGGTGGCTACCCACTTCATGAAAGACTTTCCTGAGATGGAAAAAGCTCCCTCGGCTCTTCAGGACGGAGCACCAAAGGCTCTATCGGCGGAAGATCCCGGCTACCCAGCGCAGGTACGGCTTCTCGCTGTGAATCATGGAAAATAATCCACTTTTAAGAAAAAAAATATAGCATATATGCATAAGAAGAATAATGAAAAAGGGAGTAAAAGAGCACGTGGTGCTACTAAGGAGAGTGATCGCCAGAGGGGTTACCTCAATAAGAGGAAAAGATGATCGCGAATACCTGGTGATAATAGGATGCGGGATGGATGTGGGTTCCTTCCTCCACCTTCTATCAGCCGGCCGATGAAGGGGGTCCTCCTTTTTGATTACCCTTAAACAAAGAACAAACAAGTAAAAGAAAAAGAGATCAGCCAAACGTGAGTGTAGTATCAATCCCAAGATGAAAGATGGTGATGAAAGAAGAGCATAAAGTATGCACCTTTTGTTTGTTTTAAAACCCCTAGAGAATTAGGGAGAGGAAAAGAGATGCAATGAAAAACTAATGCAAGGAAAAAAGCTATACGATGATGAACAGAGATGAATGAAGACAACAAACGAAGATAAGAAAAGATCCCTGCTGTTCCTATAAACAGTAAAGGGAAAACACTTTGGATGCGGCAGCAGGAGGAAGCAGAGAGCTTCTGTATGTATACGTGCGTCTAACCTCTGTAACAACTCACGATTCTTTCTTAACAACTCTGCTTCTAACCTTGCACCCGTAACCTCTGTGTGTGTGTGTCTCTGTGTGTATATGTATCTATCTAACCTCGCGCGAGATCTACCAGGGCATCTTTTATAGGGTTTCGATCAAAATAAACACAGATTTGGGAAGATAAGAATAGGCAGTAGTCGTCAATGGCAAGGACTCTAGTTCCCAGATCGAGCAAGGTGATCAACAAAGGCAGGGAACTCTTCAGGAAAGGCGAGTTTAAGCAGGACACAAAAGGGTGAGACACGACCTACCATAGGGCGTCAATTCAGAATTGACGACCTGCTCCAGGGCGTTAATTCAAAACACGACCGAGATCACGGCGTCACTTTCTGGATTCAATTTTGGTAATAAAAGCCTTCTTTATTTGAAAATTGTAAAAAGACGCCTGAAGCAAAGGCGTTAAACAAAAACACGCCCTAGGGAAGGACGTTAATCATTGATTTTCCAATTTGAGCGATACTCGTAAAATATCAGGAATTGACGCCCTTCCCTGTGGTCGTCCTTTCTCAAGAACACGCCCCAGATTAGGTCGCTATTTAAAACACGCCCCTCTTTAAGTCGTGAATTCCAAAAACACAAAAACACACAAAAATAGAAAAACATTATATTATAGAAATATTGAAGTTCACTTTGGGGTGTTAACATAGTGACATGAGTTTTGATCAACATAGCGTCAATTTTGGCGTGTCTACAGCTGCCCCGCCTTGGCGTCTGCTTTGGAAGGGAATGAGACGGAATGAAGGTGAAAGTGCAACAAGCGAAATGAAGTAGAGCGAACTGATAAGTAGATGCCAAGGTGTGATGTGACACACCTCAGACACTAAGCATGGAAAATCTTTCCAAGATTCAAAGTGAAACAAACTCTGGGTGATTCCAAGGAAGCATCGATTTGCTGGATAAAGGAGACTAAACTAAGCAAATAAAATGTGCGCGTGGGCACGACAAGGAGACACCATTGGAGAGCGGTTACCAGCCAACGTGGACGTGCTACAACCAAGGTGACTTTGTAAAAAATAAAGTGAATTGAGATGAAGATCCAGCAAAGGAACAGTTTCAAGGAACTAGCCTGAGCGGCTTCAGAGAGAATAAAGTACTCAATTTGGAGTGGAATATCTCATGTCAACTAAATCAAGAGCGAGTGACCTTTATTATTGCCATAATATGAAGATTTTCATCATGAAGCTCAAAGTCCTACATGATGCATGCTGGGCTAAAAGAAAAAGATAAAACAAACTAAAAATAAAAAAATAATCAAGGATAATATTACTAAGCCATCTAGATTTGGTCAAGAATCCAGATCTCTGAGCTGACACTAAGCCGAAGCCCGTTTGTCCACGTATTAACTCAGAAAGTGGAACCATCGTCCCAAACCTCTTAATGACTCAACGGCCTATCCGCGTGATCAAGATTCTCCTGAAACTATCACTGTTTTTGATGAAGGGGAACTCAAATTCCAGATTTACCAAAGCCACAAGGTCCTTGATATAATCTAATAGCGTATGTAACATATAGTAAGAATGTATACAAGGGGATGGTGATAGCAATGAGCATGGGAGAACTGAGAAATGAGGTGCAAGCACCGTGGGGCTTGGATGATGATGCCCAGTCGGTGGGACCAAGAGCTTCTTCCTGCGCTCAAAGATTCATCAGCCAAGATATAAAAGATAACAAGCAATGAATAAGGTATTTAAGCATAGCAAGCATAGCATGAATCAAAGCATCAATAGCATGTATGTATCATATCATGAATAGCATTCAAGTGTGCACAGCGTGAAAGGCATGAATAACATAGATAGCATCATTAAAGCATAGATAGCATAGCATCATTGTTTGTCGTTTGTCATGAGGATGACAACTTGGCTAATCAAGATTTGGAGTTGAATGATCAAGATCTGATAATGCCCATCGGCGGAGTGATCAGCAAGATTTGATAAAAAAGATTTGGAGATGAATAATCGGAGTAATGCGTAGCAAATTATGAAGATGTGATCAATTGTGAACATGGGAAGAATCAAAAGGTAGATGGCAATGAATGGAGAGGACTCATCCCGTCCTCTTGGTCCTTGTAAAGTTGTCGTTCCTGCAAAAGCACCATCAGAAAAATACAATGCAATTTTTTGGATTTTGAAATATGCAAAAATTTTATGAGTTTTGAAAATATTCAATTTTTGTTGGATTTTGATCAGGAAATATTTAATTTTTTTTGGATTTTGGCTTAGAAAATATTCCATTTTTTTTGGATTTTGACTTAGGAAATATTCAAGTTTTTTTTCTTTTGTTTTTTTTCTTTTGATTTTTTTCTTTTTTTAGTTTAGACATTGTTAATGCAGCATCAAAGGGTGTTTTTGAACCACTGGCTAGGGGTCCTTGTTCCTTCCCCTTTTGCTAAAATTACCCAAAGCCGAGCGTGCATTGAAGGGTGGTGCCCTATAACTGACTGCCCTTGATTAACGGTGCTCCTACCAAGGCCATACCAGAGAAACATTCGGTCTTAGAGGGAGAAGAGAAGAATAATTGAGGATAACCTTTATGCAGGATGGGAGATGTCGGGACTTGAATTCCTTCCAAGGTGTTTCCCCTCAAAGAGGTAGTCTGTTGTGCCGGGGCTTTGTGCCTTTGATTTTTAGACCCTTGACATGCATACGACCAGGGTTTTCCCTGCGGGGACTTTGCCACTGTTGACATGCCATAATTCACAATTTTACTTTTATCAAAATTTTGACTTGATTTTCATAATAGCCCTTTTTGCGAGATGTATCATGAAATTTGATTTTAGTTTGGGTCAAGATTGCCCCTATTTGAGACTCCTCTCGTATTGGGGATTACCTAGATTAGTCATCTCATCCGTCAACCTCTTGCACCTGCATTCGGCCGAGTAAAGAAGAGAAAAGACTTTCAGATATACTCATGGCATGGCCAAAGTAGCAACGGTGTTTTATCAAAGGAGCCAGCTAAGGACGCCGTGAAGTGTGTGGAATGCCCAGTTGAAGGTTACTCTTAACAAGCGGGGAGAGAATGTTGAATTCCCAGCGCGGGGTTCTTATAACCAAAGGTGCTGCAAAAACAAGCCTAAAGACTCTTTTCAGAATAATTGAATTAAACAAAAGCCTAAGATGAAGGTCTAAAACACCACTCTTAATCTTGTTAAGAAGCACTTCATTTTGAAAATCATGCGTGAAGCAATGAGAAAATGATATCATAAAAATGCTTACTTACGTCAGCATTTTACCTTGTGATCTTTGTCGAAGCAGTTACTGCGAGAGGCGGGGTTGATCATCGTGGGATAGTCCTCTTAGGCAGATAAAAGGATTGGAAGCAAAGGATTTGGAAGTGACTTAACAAGAAGGAGTGGTGCTCAGACCAGACTCAGACGAATAAGGAGAAAAGGAAGAGAGGCAAGGGCTAGAACTCCCTTGCTAAGGCGCGGAGACCCTGATCACATGGAACAGTCTACAGAAGGAGAGGAGAATTAGAAGGAGGAGTGAGGACTAAAGCCTCGGAAGCAGTGAGAGAAAGGGCAGATGGCCAAGGCAGTGGACATGGAAGAAGTTGGGTCGGACCCAAGATTAGGGTGAATCGGAAGAAGAAATTGATAGATGGAAAGAGGCAGATCCGGAGGGTCCGGAGGTAAAGGAGGAGAATCGTGATAGGAGGAATCATCCGGAGGCTCCGGAGGGATAAAATATCGAGGGACACGGTGCCCTGGGAAGAAATAGGGAAAAAGATGATGGAAAAGGAAGAAAAAGATGAAAGATGTGATGTCCCGGAGGAGCAGGAAGATGAGATGGAGGAAAGATGGAGGGTCCAGAGGTTCCGGAGGAAGAAAATGCCGAGGGACGCGGTGCCCCAGGAAGAGTGGATGAAAAGGGTCAGGAGGGTCCGGAGGTTCCGGAGGAAGAAGATAGAAAAGGGCGCGATGCCCTGGGAGAAAGTCCGGAGGTTCCGGAGGAAGCAAAGACCGAGGGACGTGATGTCCTGGGAGAATCAGTAAGAAGCCTAGAAGATCCGGACTTGAGGGTGTGCAGGGGCGTGATGCCCAAAGAGCACGATCCGGAGGTTCCGGAGGGGGAAGATACCATGGGACGCGATGCCCAAGGAGGACGGGAGAGAAATCCGGGGAGTGCGGATGCAAGAGTTGGAAAAGGGCGCGATGCCCTGAGGGAAGATTGGAGGGGGCACAATGCCTGGTAAGTGTAAGGGGACCCGAAGATCCTGAGGATGAAGATGAATAAGATGGGAAATGCGGAAGATCCGGAGGTTCCGGAAAGCGGGGAAGATACGGGTCCGGAAACCTGGGAAAGAAGAAGTGCAAATGTATGCGAATGCAATGCAACAGATGCGATGAATGCATGGATGTAACAGAATGCATGAGATGAAAAGAATATGAAGAACATGATGGGTGAGAGGATGAGATCCTCCTCCTTACCCTTGGAGTGGCCCATGAAGAAAATGTGATAGACAAGAATGTGGATGACATTGAATAGAAGGTGGATGAAATAGTGGAAGGCCCCTTAGCACCACGATAACCGCCCCTCCATGGCAATGAAAGTGTATAGCCAATTGGCCCAATGGATAAAGCAAGAGCCCATGACGAAGCTTCAATGGTAAATGACAACTCCCTTGAAGAGTGAGAAGTAATAGTGTGAGAGAGTTGGAAAGTTGGGATAGGAAGCATCATGTTGCCCAGAGGTTGTGGCGTATAGAGAGTGTTGAACAAAATGGTCATTCGCCCCTTGTATGGAAGAATGGGTTCAAGATTTGAAAGTTGGAACAAGGGGTGCCCTGCCCGGCCCTTGGGCACAAACTTACACAGCATCAAGGTTTGACATTCATTCTTAGTGAGCAGTGGCGGGGACTTAGTCTCTTCGACCATGCTTGGCACAACAACCCGGATCGGCATCCGGCATATAAACTCTTGCATCTTGAATAGCACGGCCGTGGCCAAATCCTTCTTGCCCGGCTCTTGATCATCTTTGGTACAAGTACTTGCAGAAGCACTCCTATTCCGAGTAGTAAAGGGGGGTGAAGCGGAGGCGGAAGGCTCCATGGATGGTGGTGGTATAATGGAAAGTGTTGGAGAAAGGGTGAGTAGAAGTGGAGGTTCAAACACATCGAGCTTCTCCCTTTGCTCGGAAGCAGTCGGGGTTGGCTCGAGTGCAAAAAGGGGTGGACCTTGCTCAGGACTAGCCACGGGTAAGGGTGAAGGGTTAAGTAGTGGAGTAGGGGTTATAGGCATAGTGGGTTTTGGGGTTAAAGGGATAATGGAGGGTTGAGGTGGCGAACAAGGAGGAGGGGTAATAGAAGGCTCGGTAGAGACCGGCGTGGTGGAGGGTGATGGAGGTTTGGCGGAGGCTGATGGAATGGAGGCTATTGGTGTGGTTACGGGAGGGGTGAATGGAGAAGGTTTAGTGATGTGACACAACTTCTGACCTAATGCAAGCAAGCACATTCACATTCAAAAGGGGCCTAGTTGGGCCTCCGCTCTATCGTCACTCACCCAAGCCCGGGGTGACTTGGCAATGCCAAGGGGAGGATGTGGGGTTGGGCCCTTGCTGGTAGAGGGCCAGCAAGGCCAAGAATTGATTCCCAATGGGTGGGGATGCCCAAGTCAAGGGGACCGACAAAGTGCCAACGGCACCGGTTACAATATTCCCACGGTGATCACTCAAGTTTATGGGGCTTGAGGATCGGGCTCTCACTCGCATAACCAGCGGAATTAAGAACTAATATTGAAAGACAAGCACTAATTGGAGTGAAGGTTTGAGCACTTACTCGACCGGTTTGAAGAAACCGGTCCCGGTCGGAGACGAGGGCAAGCGGGGAGGGGAGTGGATCCCCACACGCCGCGGCGGTGTCGCTTGACCTGCCCCAAACAAATTACACCACTACACCTCACGTAGGAGGGGGATCTTGGGGTGGGGGTTAATAGAAATTACAATCAATACTACCTCCACACAGGGAGGGACCTTCAGCCGGTCAAGCGGGGTGGGGAAACTAAAGCAAAGAACGAGGAATAAGGGTGGACGCCGAATCTGCTTACTGTCTGTGAGCCGGGATAGAGAGTCGGTGTTGCTGCTGTAGATCTTGATCATGAATTTTGTTGATAACGAAACTAGAGGGAAAACCTTCGTAGCTGGAAGGGCAATGCCTCATAATTTTCTTAATTTCTTCTGGAGTCGCTGCTGGTCGGGGCAGGAGCTTGAACAGGGCCTCTGTTTCTCGGACTAGCAGGGGCAGGTCACCAACAGTAGGATACAGAGGCTGTCCTGGCCGCTCCCGAACTCCAAATTTGATGCCGTCAGTGCCGTTAGAACCGTGGGTGAGTCCTCTTTGTAGAAAAATAAACGGGGACACCATAAGAGGTCAGAGACAATCCGTTGAACCAGAAGAGTGAGGAGGGGTTGGTGTAGACTGTAGAAGGCAGAACCGCGCGTTCGGGGGAGAAAATTGGTAACTTCTGCTCCCGGATGCTGAATGAACTTCCGCTTCTTGAATCTGAAACTAGACAGGCCAAAGAGGAATTTTGAAGAAGAACTTGAAGACTGATTCCTTCAGGGTCCATCGTGGCAGAGCTTCTAAACTGGTTCAGGTCCTTAGCCGAGGTAGAACCGCGCAGCTGTGGAAGAATGGACCTCCAGGATCGCTCGGAGATCGGAATAAGACGAAACCACTTCGGTTGCGAAGGCGACTGGCAGTCGCTTCCGATGATGGCTCTTGGGTCTTCAAACTCATCCGGAGGTGATCGTGGTGGCCGCTGCAAGCTGCTGCTCTGCTGTAGATCTTCAGTTGAGAGCTGTAGGTTGATGATGATGGGGGGAATGGGGTATATGGGAGGGGAAATGGGGGTGGATGAGTGTGGGGAAAGCCCGGGCTGTGAGGGGGTCTAGGAGGGGGTGTTCTAAGGTGGGGGAAGGGAAGAATGGGGTCTGGAAGGGGGTCTAACAGGTGGTGGGAGGAGGAGCTATGAATTTGGGAAGGTGGGTGAGAGGAGAAGGTGAGGGGGGGCACAAGTGAGTGGAGGGAAGGGTGGATTTCAAATTCAAATATGCTTTGGAAGTTGTGGGGTTGTGTGGGGAAGGGGTTGATTGTGTTGGAATGGGGAAAGTGGTGTTGGAATGTGGAGGATGGTGTTGGAATGGTGAGGGATCTCCTTGGGACTAGGGGGGTGGAGTAATGGAGGCCATGGGGAAGTGGAGGGCTTTAATGATGGTAGGTGGGGGTTGAGGTGGTTGGGAAAGGAGGAGAGAGAAGAAAATTCGAAATTGGGTGTTGAGGAGAGAGAAAGTGGAGTGAAAAAGAGGGATTAGGAGAGGGAAGGGTGGGGAATCTCTCCCCTAGGGTTTCTCACCCAAAAAATGTTGGAATCACTCCACTAAACTAAGCTTTGGATACTCAAATGGTATTTTTCATTGATTCATTCATTAAGTTGAAATGGGGGGAATGCGGTCCTATATATAGGAAACTCACATTTCTTCAAAAGTCCCTTACAAAAGACTCAATAACAAATAACCGAAGGGGTAGGGGGGGCTCATGGGCGAAGCCCGAAGAATTGGGCCCAATAGCACATTACACAATCTAATGACACTCAAACTTAGGAAAATAAATGCAAGACCTAGGAACATGACTCAAATAAAAGGGAAAATACATCAAATGACTCAAATAAAATTACATAGGACTCAAAATTAAATGACTAAACCATGCCGGATGCAACCGGGGTGAGGAGATGAATGGTAAACGTGGGCATGGGAGGTGATGTCCCCATCATACTCCCGGGGTGCGGAGAACTCGACTCTGTCGAGTAAGTGTCCTTCCGTCCTTGGAGGGTGTAGAAGTGGTACCGCCCTCAAGTCTCCCGAACGAGACCGATCCATCCACCTGTCGAGATAGCGCTTATATACCTTGCTCCGAGTGGTAGTGACTTGTTCATCCAATATTTGTTCAATTTGTTCACGCTGGGCTCTCTTGGCTGGTGGTTTATCATCATGGGTGGGTGCTCTCTCAAGGGAAGAAGTAGGCTCAATCTCCTCACTAGGTACCACTGTGGGTCCCTTATATGGCACTAGGTCGGCAACATTGAATGTGAGACTTATTCCATACTCCTCATGGAGATCTAACTCGTTGGTATTTGCACCTATGCGCCTCAAGACCTGGAAGGGATCAGCCCCACATGGCCTCAGTTTAGAGTTGGCTCCCGGGGAGAGCCTCTCCATCCTTACCATCACAAGGTCACCCACTTGGAATTCTTGGTGATGCCGATGAGAGTCGGCCAGCCTTTTATAAGCCTCATTCTTTTTGCTGATGTGCTTGCAAAGGTTTTCATGCAATTTTGTGAATGCTATCCTTTAGTGGTTATGGGTGGACCTGGACAACCATAGATGGACCTATCCTGCCATGATGCCAGATGGACCATGATGAACCTTGGTGGGCCGGTGCAACCATTTGTGGACTTATCATGCAATGTTGTCATGTAGACTTTGGTGGGCCTAGGTGGGCCGGGGCAACCGTAGGTGAACCTATCATGTAAAGTGGTGATGAATGTGGGGGGGTCCAGACATCCGTAGATGCTTTTAACATGCTTAAGATCCATGATGAATGAAGGAGGACCATGACATCCGAATGTGGCCCACTCATGCTTTCTACTTGACATGTGAGTGATATGAATGAATGGACCCAACATAGTGTTCATGCCAAGGGGTGTGGAAAGCCTAGACACATGCATGCTTTTCCCAAAAGTGACGTCCATGTGTATAGGTGTGGGACAACCTTTGAACTCCCATTGGAAAGGATCGAATGGATCTAAGAAGGTGGTCATCATGGGGTGGGGCACCACCTTATTCCCTAGGGATATATGGTCCAAGGTTATGGCTCCCAAGGTGCAGCCCGGGTCATGGATGAGTTGTTTTGGCCCAATATGGTGAGTGAGGGTAGGACAGGGTGGGTGGTTGGTAAGATGGTTGGGTCATATGAGTCCCTTGACTCCCATTGGAAGGGATCATATGGATCGTAAAATAGGTCACTTAGGGAGAGGAACTCCATGTCCTCAAGATCCTTAAAAGGTGTTAAGTCATCCTTCCCTATGATAGTTGGGCCAATGTTCTTGACAAGTGGGTCGGCCATGAGTGGAGGGCTTGGCTTTCTACCCGAGATAAGAAGCTCTAAATCGAGGAGAAGGTTGGGCTCATCCAGTGTAGGGAGGAATAGAAGGAGGTCGCTAGTGTAGCAACCATTGGTGCAAACCGAGGTGATAGACCCAATGCATAGGTGTAGGAGGCTAAGGCTCCTAGGTTGTTCGGCCATATGAGTCAACATGCTAGTGAACTCAATTTGCCATGCTAAGCCCCTAAGAAAATCCTCTAAGGTCTCCACTTGATAGGATGCTTGGATTGTGGTGTGATAGGAGAAGATGGGCACTAGGGGAAAATTTTGTTCTATGGGAGGGCAAACATGGGTCGAGGTCTCTCTAATTAGGCTCTTCCTTAGCCACCTAATTAGGGACTCATCTAAGATGAATTCGGCCTTATCTAGAGGGGGTGGTGTAGGGTGAAGATCCTTGTGCGAGGCTTCCTCTTCAATTGGGACATGGGTGCTCTCTATGGAGGGGATAGGTTCCCGAGGGATATTTGTCTTCATGTGGCAAAGCGGGTGGACTACTTCTTCCAAAACTAATGGAGTGGGAAGGTTCTTTGATGGTGGGGTGATGATGTCCGGAGTATGGTGCACCCGGGGTGGTGAACGAGGGTGGGATTCTCGCGGGTGGGAGAATAAAAGGTTGTTGAATTTAAAGGTTCCCGAAAGGTGTGGCGGACGCACAAGGCAAGTCCGACGTGTTGGGTCGATGTTGGCATTCCTTTCATCTAACCATTTCTTACCTAGGATTATACATGGACCTGCCAATGTTCCCTTTTGACACCAAGCCCCATCCAAATACTTAATCTTCCCGAACCATTTATGGAATTCAATAAAGACTTGGTCTCCATTGTGCATAATTTGTCCGGTCCTACTAAGAGAGGTAACGATATCGGGGGACACCCAATTTTCAGATTCTAGGTCAATGAAATCAATTTCTACGGGCTTTCCATTAGGTAAGCATGCATGGGATATGATTGGGAGAGGAGCCATGTGACCCAAGACTCAATGTTAACAATGATGGGTTGACAATGCATGGTTCGGACAAGAATGCAAGCATGCCCTAGGACTTGACTTGTAGAGACAAGTCAAAGACTTGCTCTGATACCACTTGATGTGACACAACTTCGGACCTAATGCAAGCAAGCACATTCACATTCAAAAGGGGCCTAGTTGGGCCTCCGCTCTATCGTCACTCACCCAAGCCCGGGGTGACTTGGCAATGCCAAGGGGAGGATGTGGGGTTGGGCCCTTGCTGGTAGAGGGCCAGCAAGGCCAAGAATTGATTCCCAATGGGTGGGGATGCCCAAGTCAAGGGGGCCGACAAAGTGCCAACGGCACCGGTTACAATATTCCCACGGTGATCACTCAAGTTTATGGGGCTTGAGGATCGGGCTCTCACTCGCATAACCAGCGGAATTAAGAACTAATATTGAAAGACAAGCACTAATTGGAGTGAAGGTTTGAGCACTTACTCAACCGGTTTGAAGAAACCGGTCCCGGTCAGAGACGAGGGCGAGCGGAGAGGCGAGTGGATCCCCACACGCCGCGGCGGTGTCGCTTGACCTGCCCCAAACAAATTACACCACTACACCTCACGTAGGAAGGGGATCTTGGGGTGGGGGTTAATAGAAATTACAATCAATACTACCTCCACACAGGGAGGGACCTTCAGTCGGTCAAGCGGGGTGGGGAAACTAAAGCAAAGAACGAGGAATAAGGGTGGACGCCGAATCTGCTTGCTGTCTGCGAGCCGGGACAGAGAGTCGGTGTTGCTGCTGTAGATCTTGATCAGGAATTTTTTTGACGACGAAACCAGAGGGAAAACCTTCGTAGCTGGAAGGGGAATGCCTCAGAAGTTTCTTAATTTCTTCTGGAGTCACTGCTGGTCGGGGCAAGAGCTTGAACAGGGCCTCTGTTTCTCGGACTAGCAGGGCAGGTCACCAATAGTAGGATGCAGAGGCTGTCCTGGCCGCTCCCGAACTCCAAATTTGATGCCGTCAGAGCCGTTAGAACCGTGGGTGAGTCCTCTTTGCAGAAAAAGAAACGGGGACACCAGAAGAGGTCAGAGACAATCTGTGGAACCAGAAGAGTGGGGAGGGGTTGGTGCAGACTGTAGAAGGCAGAACCTCACGTTCGGGGGAGAAAATTGGTAACTTCTGATCCCGGATGCTGAATGAACTTCCGCTTCTTGAATCTGAAACTAGACAGGCCAAAGAGGAACTTTGAAGAAGAACTTGAAGACTGATTCCTTCAGGGTCCGTCGTGGCAGAGCTTCTAAACCGGTTCAGGTCCTTAGTCGAGGCAGAACCGCGCAGCTGTGGAAGAATGGACCTCCAGGATGGCTCGGAGATCGGAAGAAGACGAAACCACTTCGGTTGCGAAGGCGACTGGCAGACGCTTCCGACGATGGCTCTTAGGTCTTCAAACTAGTCCAGAGGTGATCGTGGTGGCCGCTGCAAAATACTGCTCTGCTGTAGATCTTCAGTTGAGAGCTGTAGGTTGATGATGATGGGGGGGAATGGGGTATATGGGAGGGGAAATGGGGGTGGATGAGTGTGGGGAAAGCCTGGGCTGTGAGGGGGTCTAGGAGGGGGTATTCTAAGGTGGGGGAAGGGAAGAATGGGGTCTGGAAGGGGGTCTAACAGGTGGTGGGAGGAGGAGCTACGAATTTGGGAAGGTGGGTGAGAGGAGAAGGTGAGGGGGGGTACAAGTGAGTGGAGGGAAGGGTGGATTTCAAATTCAAATATGCTTTGGAAGTTGTGGGGTTGTGTGGGGAAGGGGTTGATTGTGTTGGAATGGGTAAATGCACGAGCTACCATGTTGTCCTAGCAAGCTTTGCACGAGCCTGTATCTTGCACGAGCTTGTCTTCAGCACGAGCTATCCTCATATCCCAACGGAGCTTCTGATGGTGTATGCTGCACGAGGTCTTATTATGTTGCTGCACTGGGTTCTCTGCCACATGCACGAGCTTCTTCTAATGCTCGGGCCTTCTCCTGCACTAGCCCTACGTCGTAGGCTAAAGCTTACGCATGGTCACCATGGGAATTTTAAGCACGGTTCTGGAGACTTATTGTGGAGGCGCTTTAATTTTGGACGTGGAGGCCTACTCCTCTTTAGCGTAGTTGATAGTATAAGGTTTACATTGTTATCTCTGGTTGCTTCAGAGGCTTTATCTATGTGCTGATGTAACTATTCTTTATTAATGGAAAATAGCATCTAGTGGTTTGAAGGTGGAGTGAGAACATCCCCTTCCCCTGGAAGGGGGTGCGCTCTCCCTTTTACCTATTAGATGACTGAGTTTATTAAAAAAAAAAAAAGGAAAGTGGTGTTGGAATGTGGAGGATGGTGTTGGAATGGTGAGGGATCTCCTTGGGACTAGGGGGGTGGAGTAATGGAGGCCATGGGGAAGTGGAGGGCTTTAATGATGGTAGGTGGGGGTTGAGGTGGTTGGGAAAGGAGGAGAGAGAAGAAAATTCGAAATTGGGTGTTGAGGAGAGAGAAAGTGGAGTGAAAAAGAGGGATTAGGAGAGGGAAGGGTGGGGAATCTCTCCCCTAGGGTTTCTCACCCAAAAAATGTTGGAATCACTCCACTAAACTAAGCTTTGGATACTCAAATGACATTTTTCATTGATTCATTCATTAAGTTGAAATGGGGGGAATGTGGTCCTATATATAGGAAACCCACATTTCTACAAAAGTCCCTTATAAAAGACTCAATAACAAATAACCGAAGGGGTAGGGGGGGCTCATGGGCCAAGCCCGAAGAATTGGGCCCAATAGCACATTACACAATCTAATGACACTCAAACTTAGGAAAATAAATGCAAGACCTAGGAACATGACTCAAATAAAAGGGAAAATACATCAAATGACTCAAATAAAATTACATAGGACTCAAAATTAAATGACTAAACCATGCCGGATGCAACCGGGGTGAGGAGACGAACGGTAAACGTGGGCATGGGAGGTGATGTCCCCATCATTTAGTGCATTGAAAATGCGGGATGGGGCACGAGGTGTTAGGGATAGGATGAGACTCATGGTGTGGCGGTATGGGTGATTGAAATGTCGACCCGTCATTGTAACACCAAGAGGTCTCATAAATAGGGGTTGGGTCGGGGACTGTGGCATAGTCCTGAGCAAGAGGTTCATCCAGTGGTAGCGGAGGGAGAGGGAAGCGAAAGAAACTCGAAAGGGGTGCTTGCAAAGCTTCGTCGTATGCCGCCTCAAATTCTTCAATCGCCGGTTCTTCATTAGCAGGTTCAAGTGGACACCGTAGTGAAGGCGTGCATGTGGGTGGTGGAATGTAATGGTATTGTGTATGTGGAGGTGGAGGGCCATATGCGTGAATTGGGTGAATAGGTGGAGGATGGACGGCGTCCACTGGAACGTTGAAATCTGCCGGTTCTTGCTTGCTTGTACTGTCGATGCCGTAGTCGTCTTTCCTATCCTTCCAAGCTTTCTCCATCTTTGTAATGTCATTCAGAGCGGCGTGGAGGGGATTGACTGGAGTAGAAGGAGCGGGCCGTGGGCTCGTAACCCTCTTTAATTGTTCCTCCAACGAAGTGACTTTGTCAAGAAGAGTTCGTTGGAGGGGTGTGACTTGAACAACAGAGGGTTGGCAAGTCCTTGAAGGAGGGGCCGTATAAGAAGGCCATGGAAGGGGATTAATGGGATGACCCATAGAAGAACCCGGATGGGCCAGGTTGCAAGGAATAAATGGGCCTTGGGGCCGTGGTGGAGGAGGAATAGAAGGAGGCGGGTATTGGACCACCCGAGGAGAAGTGTGAATAGGAGGAGATTGGTGATGGGCTACCCGAGTAGGAATGTGAATAGAAGAGGGAAGTGGGTGATGGGCCACCCACGTAGAATGGGAAGGAGGATGAGAGGAATGAGATGCACCCTCCACAGCGGCCTGACGGGCTTGGATTTGTTGAGGGGTGAGATGATCTAATGCATGCAAGATCTGGGAGACCTTCTCATCGTCGGGAGGAGACGGTCCCGTAGGAGTAATGGCTCGCGATTGAGTCGGGGGACCATGAGATCGGACATTGCCTGTGGGCTGGGTAATACCATAGGAATGAGGAGGTGGTCCCTTGAAAATATGGTGAGGATGATGATGAACATGTTGAAATTGAGGAGTGTAGGATGTGCTAGGTTGTGCATCCTCATTAAGATTAAACATGTTATTTTGTCTATCAAGGTAAGCCATTATGCAATCAAAGTTCAAGCAAAATAATTTGCAAAGAAGCACACAAGTTGGAATGGTTACCGTTGATTTTTGTTTGTTTGAACCTCGGTGAATTAATGATTTTATGCAAATTGGTATGATCACTCAAGGGATGATCCTAGTTTTAAATGTGGTTTTCTCCGGTGCCAACTAGGAACACTCTCTCACCATGCATAGGCCAACTAAACCCGGGACTTCAAAGATACAACCTGCCCAGCGTCCGTGAGGGAATCCATGGGTGCCTGGACTTACGGAGGTCTTGGAAAAGGAATTTTCGGTCCAAAGAGACGGAATGCTCAATGGAGGGTCGTTCCAATTCCAAGAGAGGTGTGTGAGATCCTAGTGTAGAGAGAGGAGGTCTCTCAACCAAATACCACAAAATGCAGGATAAGATAAGCAGATCACACCAATATAATCGAGTGATGAATATAAGAATCAATCCAGCATGAATAAGAACAGAAAGCAAGGCTCTGCAAACGCACAGGAAAGAGGCGATCTGCCAACAGTCGCTACTAATAGAAGAAACGACAGCGTGGTTGTCGTGAATCACGGTGAAGTGCTCACAGACAGTTAAAACCGCGCCTTAGTGTGAGGCGCTGTATGTGAAAAGGACGCCTCTGACGGAGGGCGTCAAATATGAGTGGTGCACACGCTCAAAAGAAAGACACGCCTTGATGTGAGGCGCTAATCAATAAAAGGACGCCCGCATGGAAGGCCGCGAATTCACAAACAGAGTAGAAGCCCAAGAGATGCGATAAAAGACGCCTTGGCAAAAGGCGTTAATCAGGAAAAAGACGCCCTGGATAAATGCGTTAACTCAAAAAGCGCCTTTATGGAAGGCGTTAATTCAAAAAACCAAGAGACTAATCACAAACTGGCTGATCCCGGGGAATGTGCAGTGTGCATAGTGGAGGGTGCCCGTGGGGCACAAAGGAGGGGTACCGTGGGTACCAAAGGGAAAGGGCACGCGTGGGTGCCAAAGGGGAAAGGGCACACGTGAGTGCCAATAGGAAAGGGGTAATCAATAGAAAAATAGTGGAAGTCCCACCGTGATCGCCAATTTGTGAATCATGGAAAATAATCCACTTTTAAGAAAAAAAAAGTATATATGCATAAGAAGAATAATGAAAAAGGGAGTAAAAGAGCACGTGGTGCTACTAAGGAGAGTGATCGCCAGAGGGGTTACCTCAATAAGAAGAAAAGATGATCGCGAATACCTGGTGATAATAGGATGCGGGATGGATGTGGGTTCCTTCCTCCACCTTCTATCGGCCGGTCGATGAAGGGGGTCTTCCTTTTTGATTACCCTTAAACAAAGAACAAACAAGTAAAAGAAAAAGAGATCAGCCAAACGTGAGTGTAGTATCAATCCCAAGATGAAAGATGGTGATGAAAGAAGAGCATAAAGTATGCACCTTTTGTTTGTTTTAAAACCCCTAGAGAATTAGGGAGAGGAAAAGAGATGCAATGAAAAACTAATGCAAGGAAAAAAGCTATACGATGATGAACAGAGATGAATGAAGACAACAAACGAAGATAAGAAAAGATCCCTGCTGTTCCTGTAAACAGTAAAGGGAAAACACTTTGGATGCGGCAGCAGGAGGAAGCAGAGAGCTTCTGTATGTATACGTGCGTCTAACCTCTGTAACAACTCACAACTCATGATTCTTTCTTAACAGCTCTGCTTCTAACCTTGCACCCGTAAGCTCTGTGTGTGTGTGTCTCTGTGTGTATATGTATCTATCTAACCTCGCGCGAGATCTACCAGGGCATCTTTTATAGGGTTTCGATCAAGATAAACACATATTTAGGAAGATAAGAATAGGCAGTAGTCATCAATGGCAAGGACTCTAGTTCCCAGATCGAGCAAGGTGATCAAGAAAGGCAGGGAACTCTTCAGGAAAGGCGAGTTTAAGCAGGACACGAAAGGGTGAGACACGACCTACCAAAGGGCGTCAATTCATAATTGATGACCTGCTCCAGGGCGTTAATTCAAAACACGACCGGGATCACGGCGTCACTTTCTAGATTCAATTTTGGTAATAAAAGCCTTCTTTATTTGAAAATTGCGAAAAGACGCCTGAAGCAAAGGCGTTAAACAAAAACACGCCCTAGGGAAGGACGTTAATCATTGATTTTCCAATTTGAGCGATACTCGTAAAATACCAGGAATTGACGCCCTTCCCTGTGGTCGTCCTTTCTCAAGAACACGCCCTAGATTAGGTCGCTATTTAAAACACGCCCCTCTTTAAGTCGTGAATTCCAAAAATGCAAGAATTAATCACAAAAATACACAAAAATAGAAAAACTTTATATTATAGAAATATTGAAGTTCACTTTGGGGCGTTAACATAGTGACATGAGTTTTGATCAACATAGCGTCAATTTTGGCGTGTCTACACTCGCCAAGTTGGGCCCGTTAATGGTCGAATGATCGCCCGGTCAAGGCGGAACTATCCTGGGTGTTACTCCGCCCTCCAAGAAGCTTTGAACACAAGCCAGGCAGAGCTAGCAGCACGGATCATAGTGCTGAAAGCCGTGTCAGCGAAAAACCCGCATGTTCAAACCAAATATACTCGAGATTTTGAGAAGGCCGTACGCCATCCTGAGAGCGTTGACAAGGCTTCTCGTCAAGGTTTCAAAGAGCGGCAGCAAGATGAACGGTCACGGCGACTCCCGGAACCATCCCCGGACTCACCGGCTAACATGCAACGAACGAGAGATGCTAATACGGCGCGCCCTTATCCGGCGCCCCCCCCCCTAAACCAGCGCCCTCAAATCCGGCGCGCCTATGGTAGAAGCCCCTTCTCCAGCGCGCCATTGATGAGGGCATCTCACAGCGCTCACTTTGGCTCGGATCACCTGCATCATTTGGATGAAGCCCAGCTATGTGTTCACATGTTATTTTCCTTTTCTTTAAGTCATATCTTATGTACTTTCCTTTATTGAGTCATGTTATCTTAGTCATTTCCCTTGTTATGCTTATTTGGGCCCAAGTACCTTAGTTATGGGCCCATAGGAGTGAGTCTAAGATATGCTCGGTCTTTTGTCCAAGTGTCAAGGGTACTATGGTCATGTAAAGAGTGGATGCCTATATATAGGCCCCATCTCCCCTCATGTACTCAACTTTTGATGAATGAATTTGACTAGAATCATTTTCCACCTCCACTCTCTTCTACCAAAGCTATTCTCTCTCTCCCTCTCTCTCATTATCTCTCTCTCTCTCTCTTCAAGAAGGGGGCGAACCCCTCTCTCTCTCTCCTCCTTCTCCTACCTGCCACCTAACTCCCCTCCCTCATTCACAGTCCTCCCCAACTACCCACCACCCCCATAAACTCACCCCAGCCCCAAGGCACCCTCCACCAATCCAAGCACCACCTCCCAACCACCACCTACCGCATCCACTTCCCTAAGCACCTCCCCACCTCTCCAAGGCTGAAGGAGCTACTCCCAAGGCCCATTTTTGAATTTGCCTCCCATCTTCCACCCCCCATAGCACCCTTGGTCGCCCAACACCAGCCACAACCCAGCCAAGGTCGCCCCCCCACTCCCCTCTCCATTGTCCACCTTGTGCAGCCCTCCCCCTCCCCTCTCACCCACAGCCAGCTGAAGCCCCCTTCACCCACCCCCTCCTTGTCCATCCAGCCACCACAACAGCCCTCCATCAACCTCCTCCACTCCCACAACCTCCAGCCACCCCATTTCCCCTACTACACCCCCACCACCCCTCCACTCATATCCATTTCCTTTGTAGATCAAGTTCTGGTTGCAGGTAGCAGATTGGCCGCAGGTTGCAGAGGCCACCCAGTTGTCCCCTGGGAGCTTCTATTGACCTACCTTACATCGTTGGAATAGTCCCCGAGTCAGCTTTCCAACGGTGATTGTCCCGCATCCATCCGAGCTCGGAGCTGACCAGCGGAGTCGATCTCGCCAGGCTGCGCTTCCTGACTCCGGCAGGCGACCAGAGGCTGAAAGCAGAGGCTACCACGACCGGCTCGGGAAAGGTCTGGGTGCCATCTTCGGAGGAGAGGAACTACGACCTGTCCCCTCTCAGTACCAGTGTGACGACCCAGAGTGCCAGATACCGATATACCGATAACATCGATACACCGATACCAGGAACTGGGGAAGCCACCCAAGAGGCTGATGAGGCCCCTGAAGGGTTAGTGAAGTTTGTCGAGGGGATGCATAACGAATTGCAATCACAAGTGCGCATATTAAAATTAATTTAATAGAAGTGCCGAAGCAATTTAAAATAAATAAGTGCTAAATATATATACTAGTCCAGAGGCACAAGAGTGCAGTCCAAAAGTACAACTACACGGGACATACCCCTACAAAAGTACACAAGAGAGCCCAACAAGGCAACTCGTCTACTACTGGCAGCTAGGCACGGTCTCCGGGCACACGGGAAATACCGGGAGACGACGGGCGCGGCTCACCTGAAAGAAGAAGGGTGAGTCATAGCCAGACTCAGTAGGGGTCAAGCAGATCCCTACCTCGCACTAAACAAGCATACATGCAAAAATAAAGGTAATTAGAGCATGCATTGAATTAAATAACAGGCAATGGCATGAATAACTAATCACAATAAAGCTGTAAAATCTAACTAAACAGATATAACAGCTAATACATGCCAATAACGAGTAAGTCTAAACGACTGAAACTAAATCTACCAGTAGAATATGCCTCAACTAATTCAAGCAGCAGGGAGTAGGACAACCACTGGGAACAGAAACCAGATGCATCCACTGACGACTTATACTGCGTCTCAAGCACTCGCAGTCGGCAACACGACAAGCTGAGCACGTAAATAGTACCAAACCAAGTGACCAGTCAGAGTGACACTCGTCAGTGTCAGTCCACAGCCTCTGACCACGTGTGCACCCACTGACTCTCGCTTGAGCCAGGCCCTCTAGCTAGATTTCTCCCTTGGTAGGACGCTACCATTGGCGGGGAGCCCACGGTACTAGCTTAAAAACCGTGTGATGGGAAACACCCCTCCGCTATCCCCAAGCGGGTCGGTACTCAAAGACCTTAGGGCTACAACAGTGGTTCCATTGCAAGGAAAGAAAAGCTACTCTATTTGTATTTACAAACATGCCATTATATTATAAAATAACTCAACATGGCATATAAACATTTCGGGAAGCATTAAAGAATTGGCCGGTAGCTTTTGAAACTAACAGGCGTGTGGCGGTCTGCTGCCACCACGTTACAGGTGTGTGATGGTCAGGGAAGGGTGCGTTACATCGGCTATGACGCGTCCGCCCCTGGCCGTTACAGCCACCGAACCTCTAGCTCAAACTGATCAAACGGGATGTAACGCGCTCGCGGTGGTGCGTTACATCACCCTGATGGCTAGCCGACAGGCCGTCAGGTCCATCCGAGACCAAAACTAACGCTAACAGTTTTTAAACGCTCAGAAAATAGTGTAACGCGCTCGCCCAGGCGCGTTACAGCCTCCTGACGGCCGCCCGACAGCCTGTCAGGCCAACCGCCTCAACGGGTCAACGGAATTCAACGGAAATGTAACGGTCGGGAGCCTGACCGTTACACTCACTGTGACGCGCCTCCAAAGGGCCGTTACAGTGATGTAACGCGTCCCCTATGGACCGTTACGGATGTGACGGTTCCTGGAAGGACCGTCACACCGACTGGGTTACAGACGGGTTATGTTTGCAAGTGGGTTCCCTCCCGGGTGACCGGAATCACCGGGTAACGACGAAAACCTGTAAAACCTGTCAAACCACACGTCCTAAACAACATAATACCAACAAAATAACAACATGCAACGCCTACAATGGCTTAAACATGAAGAACGAAGCTTAAACCCTAAACATGGAAAATAACCAATATGCATGCCACATGGGTTTAAATAAGAAACCAAGCTATAGGAAATGATCCTAGCGAGTTCAGGATTCCATCCCCCTACCTCGTGCAAGCCGAAACGGCCAATTAGGCCACATGCAAGAGGAGGGTACCGCCGAGCCTCCACGCTCCATCTCGCTCTCACGAGCCATGAAACGTGCCAATGTGGGCATCAACGCGTTCCTCTCGACGCGAGGATTCCACCGGCGTGCTCCGTGCCTCGAACCGACGTCGTCTCGCTCGAATTCCCTAGGAGAGGGGGAGGGGCGATCGGACAAGATAGAGAGAACGAGAGGGTGAATGAGAGATCGACGAGGGGAGAGAGAGAGGGTGAGGGATTAAAGGAAAAAAAATAAAGTTAATATATATAATATATTTATTATATATAAAAAGCTTATTATTTCCATAAAACCTCAAATAAATCCAATTAAATCAGGAAAAATACCAAAAAAATTACTAAAAATCCAGGAAAATAGTCAGAAATTCCAGAATGAGTTCTAGATCCGAACCACTAAGTGTCACGTCCCGTACTCTATACCGTCGAGGTTTTGTCCCTTTCTAACTATCAGAGATAGGGGACACTAAGTGTCCGCTTTTGCCTACTAGCCTCACGGTTTTGTCCCTTTCTAATAGTGATCGGCTCCAGAATGGGGGACTTCCCGGGCAGGTCACCCATCCCAGTACTACTCCCCATTAAGCACGCTTAACTTCGGAGTTCTTTTCAAGAACTGAGCTGATACTTCAAAAGGCGCCTCAGTGATATAGAGTACAACTATCACGTAATCAAGCCCCCAGGCAGGTAGGACTCTAGAGGTGGCCCCTACATGCTCAAGAGGTGGCTCCCACTATGTAGCACTTTGCCCCATTACGGACTCAAGAGGTGGCTCCCATAGCGTAGCACTTTGCCATGCATGGCACTTAGCTCCCACACTTCCGGCTGGGGTATCGCTCTGATACCATTCTGTCACGTCCCGTACGCTATACCATCGAGATATTTTCCGCTTTGGCCTACCGGCCCCACGGTTTTGTCCCTTTCTAACAGTGATCGGCTCCAGAATGGGGGACTTCCCGGGAAGTCCCCCATTCTGGAGCCGATCACTGTTAGAAAGGGACAAAACCGTGAGGCTGGTAGGCCAAAGCGGACAATATCTCGATGGTATAGAGTACGGGACGTGACACTAAGGATCCACCGAGGCACGGGCCTCACAGTCCCTCCCTCCTAATAAAAATTTCACCCTCGAAATTTACAACAAAGGATAAGGAGGAAACTGAGAAAAGGATTATACCTTACTGAAATAAGAAAGGAAAAAGCTGACGCATCTCATCTTCATGCTCCCAAGTAGACTCATTACCAGAGTGACGCTGCCAAGCAACTCTTACCAGAGGGATAACCTTATTTCTCAACCGCTGCTCACGACGGTCTTCAATTCTAATAGGAAACTCTGGCGTAGACAAATCAGCAGTCACTTCGGGCCATACTGAATCATCGAGAACATGGGATGCATCTGACACATACTTTCTCAGATGAGAGACATGGAACACATCATGAATAGCTTGCATAGCCGCTGGTAGTTGCAGATGATAAGCTACCTGACCCACAGCTTCAACAATAGGAAACGAGCCAACATAATGCGGACTAAGCTTTCCACGCTTCCCAAATCTGGAAACACCTTTCATCGAAGATACCTTGACGAAAACCATATCTCCTGGCTCAAACTGTAGTGGACGTTTGCGCTGATCTGCATAGCTTTTCTGTCAACTCTGAGCCGTCAACAATCTCTGCCGAATCAGACGAACCACTTCAGAACACTGCTGCACCATGTCGGGTCCCGTCCGAAGTCTATCCCCAACATCAAACCAGTTCAGAGGAGTACGACAAGGACGACCATACAGTGCCTCATAAGGAGCCATGCCAATACTAGAGTGAAAATTGTTATTATAAGCAAATTCAACAAGTGACAAATATTGACTCCACGAACCTTGCCAGTCAAGGCAACACGATCTCAGCATATCTTCTAGGGTCTGAATAGTCCTCTCCAACTGTCCATCTGACTGCGGATGATACGCTGAACTGAAGGCTAACTCAGTGCCCAAGGCTTTCTGAAAACTGCGCCAGAAGCCAAAGGTAAAATGTGGATCTCGATCTGACACAAGTGAAATTGGAATTCCATTCAGTGGCACAATCTTCTGAACATAAAGCTCGGCCAACCTCTGCACATTCCAAACAACCTTTATTGGCAACAATCTGGAAGTTTTTGTCAATCTATCAACAAGCAACCAGATACCATCAAAACCTTGTGAAGTCCGAGGTAAACCCACCATAAAATCTGTAGTAACATGATCCCATTTCCACATTGGAATCTCTAATGGCTGAAGCAATCCACCTGGCTTTTGATGTTCGGCTTTAACCTGCTGACAAGTCAAGCACTTAGAAACAAATACAGTCACATCTATCTTCATACCTAGACACCAGAACTGCTTCTTCAAATTCTGATACATCTTGGTGACACCTAGGTGAATAGCAAAATGGGATCCATGTGCTTCACTCAGAATTGCAAATCTCAAAGAATCATCAGCGGGAATATACAATCTGCCACGGAAACTGACAACCAGCTCGTCGTCAAATTCCACATCATATCTTGATATAACACGAGCCAAATCAGAATCAGCTTGCTGAGCTTCTTGAATCTGCTGATATAAAGAAGAACCCAGAGTCAAAGTAGCACAAACTACTGTCTTCGGGTCGGCAGGAATATCCACGCTAATCGCCTCGCTCGAAAGCTGTTCCCAAAGTTTCCATTCATGAAGCAACAAATGACTGACTTGCACCGCTCTGCTCAGAGCATCAGCCACAACATTCATTTTACCCGGCTGATAGGAGAGTGTAAAGTCATAATCTTTCATGTATTCCATCCATCACCTCTTCCTGAGATTCAGATCTTTCTGGGAGAATATATACTGTAAACTCTGATGATCAGTAAAAATTTGAAACTTTTCACCATACAGATAATGTCTCCAGATCTTTAAGGCAAAAAAAACTACAGCTAGCTCCAGATCATGCGTAGGATAATTTTCTTCATGATGTTTCAATTGCCGAGATACATATGCAATAACCTGACCATGTTGCATCAGCACTACACCCAAACCCACTCGAGAAGCATATGTGCAAACCATAAATCCACCAGAGCCAGAAGGCAAAATCAACACTGGAGAAGAAGTCAAGAGCCTTTTCAATTCAACAAAGCTCTCCTCACACTGATCTGACCAGACAAACGGCACATCTTTACGAGTCAGTCTAGTCATAGGTGCTGCAATCTTTGTAAAATCTTGGATGAATCTTCGATAATACCCAGCCAAACCTAAAAAGCTTCTTATCTCTGTTACAGTTCTCGGTCTCTGCCAATTCAGAACAGCTTCAATCTTTACAGGGTCCACTGCTACTTCGTCACCAGAAATCACGTGGCCAAGAAAATGAATTTCCCGAAGCCAGAATTCACATTTACTGAACTTCGCATAAAGCTCGTGATCTCTCAGAGTCTGCAGAATGATCCTCAAGTGCTGCACATGATCTTCGTCAGAATCAGAATAAACCAGAATATCATCAACAATTATCACCACGAACTGGTCCAGAAATGGACGAAAGATACGCTGCATTAGGTCCATAAAAGCTGCTGGGGCATTAGTCAAACCAAACGGCATTACCAGAAATTCATAATGACCATAACGAGTACTGAAAGTTGTCTTCTCCACATCAGATTCCCGGATCCGTAATTAAAAGTAGCCAGACCGATGGTCAATCCGTGGAAAGACAGTAGCAGACTGTAACTGGTCAAACAAATCATCAATCCTGGGGAGCGGATATTTATTCTTAATAGTCACCTGGTTCAGCTATCTGTAATCAATACAAAGTCTCAGGCTTCCATCTTTCTTTTTCACAAATAGCACTGGAGCACTCCACGGAGAAAAACTGGGGCGAATATAGCCTTTTTCCAGCAATTCAAGTAGCTGTGCTCGCAGTTCTTTAAGTTTAGCTGGAGCCATTCGGTATGGTGCCTTTGCTAACGGGGCTGTACCAGGAATCAGTTCAATCACCATTTCAATCTCTCGCTCTGGAGGAAAGCCTGGCAACTCGTCAGGAAACACATCAGGGAACTCACAAACAACAGGAATATCACTGACGTCCTGTTGTGGTTTCTCAACAGCAACCACAGAAGCTAAGAATCCCTGGCAACCTGCACTAAGCAACCTATAGGCTCGAATAGCAGAAATAATCATACGAGAAGAATGGGATCGAATACCTTGGAAATAAAATGTTGATTTCCCCTGTGGCTGAAAATAAACCTTCTTTGATCTGCAATCAACCACAGCTCCATATTGCTCCAACCAATCCATACCCAGAATGACGTCATAATCTTCCAGCTGCAACGCATACAATCTCGCCGGCAACTGACGATTATTAATCATGACAGGAGATTCTTCCAAACACAGAGGTGTGATCATAAAATCTCCAGAAGGCATCTCAACATACAATTCACAAGTTATCTCTGATGTCGGCTCCTCAATGCATGCAATGAAATCCTCAGAGATAAAAGAGTGAGAAGCACCATAATCAAATAAGACACGAGCTGAATGACCATAAAGCATAATCGTACCTTCCACCAGATGGGATGCAACCGCTTCAGCTGGAGAAATATGAGAAACCTTTCCCTTTTGCTTCTTAGATCCGACTGAAGACTGCAGGGAAGATGCTGAAGCTTGCGGATAAAATTGCTGCTGAGGTTGAGGTATAGAAGGAGGTCTGAATTGCGACTGCTGAGGCTGAGAAAATAGAGGAGCCTGCACCGGCTTCGGCCTCAACGGGCAATCTCAAACAACGTGACCAGGCTGGTCACAGCAAAAACAAACAACTGGAAGAGAACACGGCTGACCCTTATGGTGACCATCGCATCTCCGACAAGTCCACGGCTGACTGAAAGTAGAACTCTGACGAGTCTGGGAAGAAGGCACTATCGGCTGCTGAACAGTACCCATACCAGGAGATTCTTGCTGAAAGAACTTCTTCTTCTTCTTGAACTTCTTAAACTTGGGCTTAGAAGAGGAAGAAACACCGCTAACATCTGGCTGAACTGAGGGAACTCCTGCCACTGGCGGTCGGTAAGTCTGCTGAAACTGCATCGCCGGCTGAACCAACCCCATTTGTGGATACCCTCCTGGTCTCACCATCTCCAGCTCAAGTGCCACAGCTGCCTGGCACGCACCATCTAGATCAGCAACTCGACTCAAAATCAAAGGTAATTTCAATTATGGCCTCAACCCTCGCAAGAACTGCTGAGTCTTCAAAGCTTCATTAGCTGGCACATGGGGCGCATACTGACCCAATTCCATAAATTTATTCCGATACTGAAGCACGGTCATATCGCCTTAGAATAATTCCATGAACTGGTACATCTTCGCCATCTGCAAGCAGGCAGGAGTATAAGCATGCTCGAAAGCTGCAACAAACTCTGCCCAAGTGATCTGCCGAAGGGGCCTGGAATGAAATGCAATCTGTCACTCAGCTTTCCACCACGTAATGGCTGCACCTTGGAGCTGAAATGCGGCAAGCATAACCTTCTCATCTTCCGCGCACTCCATCGACAGGAACACGCGCTCAATCGCATCCAGCCACTGCCTCGCTACCTCTGGATCAGGCTATCCGTCGAAAGCAGGCGGATTGAACATAAGAAATTCTTTCAAAGCCTTGCCTCGACTACCAGGCACTTCAACTTGAGGAGCAACGACTGGCGCTGGAGGAGGAACTACAGGAACAACAGGAACAACAGGAACTGCAGGAGGTTGAGTAGAACCACTCTCTTCTCTAGGCGCATGCCTAGGGGCTCGAGGAGGTCTTCCTCGACGAGGTGGCATCTTGCACTGCCGAAAAACATAAAACAACAACAATTCCATCAATCATACGGAAAACAACCTAAGCCAGCAATAGACAACACTAAGGACTAGTTCTGGACAAGTGCAAATTCCAATTCCTTATACAAATCCTCAACTCTGTTCTGATACCAACTGTGACAACCCAGAGTGCCAGATATCGATATACTGATAACATCGATACACCGATACCAGGAACTGGGGAAGCCACCCAAGAGGCTGATGAGGCCCCTGAAGGGTTAGTGAAGTTTGTCGAGGGGATGCATAACGAATTGCAATCACAAGTGCGCATATTAGATTTAATTTAACAGAAGTGCGGAAGCAATTTAAAATAAACAAGTGCTAAATATATATACTAGTCCAGAGGCACAAGAGTGCAGTCCAAAAGTACAACTACACGGGACATACCCCTACAAAAGTACACAAGAGAGCCCAACAAGGCAACTCGTCTACTACTGGCAGCTAGGCATGGTCTCCGGGCACACGGGAAACACCGGGAGACGACGGGCACGGCTCACCTGAAAGAAGAAGGGTGAGTCACAGCCAGACTCAGTAGGGGTCACGCGGATCCCTACCTCGCACTAAATAAGCATACATGCAAAAACAAAGGCAATTAGAGCATGCATTGAATTAAATAACAGGCAATGGCATGAATAACTAATCACAATAAAGCTGCAAAATCTAACTAAATAGATATAACAGGTAATACATGCCAATAATGAGTAAGTCTAAATGACTGAAACTAAATCTACCAGTAGAATATGCCTCAACTAATCGAAGCAGCAGGGAGTAGGACAACCACCGGGAACAGAAACCAGATGCGTCCACTAACGACTTATACTGCGTCTCAAGGACTCGCAGTCGGCAACACGACAAGCTGAGCACGTAAACAGTACCAAACCAGGTGACCAGTCAGAGTGACACTCGTCAGTGTCAGTCCACAGCCTCTAACCACGTGTGCACACACTGACTCTCGCCTGAGCCAGGCCCTCTAGCTAGATTTCTCCCTTGGTAGGACGCTACCATTGGCGGGGGGAGCCCACGGTACTAGCATAAAATCCGTGTGATGGGAAACACCCCTCCCATATCCTCAAGCGGGTCGGTACTCAAAGACCTTAGGGCTACAACAGTGGTTCCATTGCAAGGAAAGAAAAGCTACTCTATTGGTATTTACAAACATGCCATTATATTATAAAATAACTCAACATGGCATATAAACATTTCGGGAAGCATTAAAGAATAGGCCGGTAGCTTTTGAAACTAACAGGCGTGTGGTGGTCTGCTGCCACCGCGTTACAGGTGTGTGACGGTCGGGGAAGGGCGCGTTACATTGGCTGTGACGCATCCGCCCCTGGCTGTTACAGCCACCGAAGCTCCAGCTCAAACTGATCAAACGGGATGTAACGCACTCGCGGTGGTGCGTTACATCACCCTGACGGCCGGCCGACAGGCCGTCAGGTCCACCCGAGACCAAAACTAACGTTAACAGTTTTTAAACGCTCAGAAAATGGTGTAACGCGCTCGCCCAGGAGCGTTACAGCCTCCTGACGGCCGCTCGACAGGCTGTCAGGCCAACCGCCTCAACGGGTCAACGGAATTCAATGGAAATGTAACGGTCGGGAGCCTGACCGTTACACTCACTATGACGCGCCTCCAAAGGGCCGTTACAGTGACGTAACGCGTCTCCTATGGACCGTTACGGATGTGACGGTTCCTGGAAGGACCGTCACACCGACTGGGTTACGGACGGCTTATGTTTGCAAGTGGGTTCCCTCCCGGGCGACCGGAATCGCCCGATAACGATGAAAACCTGTAAAACCTATCAAACAACACATCCTAAACAACATAATACCAACAAAATAACAACATGCAACGCCTACAATGGCTTAAACATGAAGAATGATGCTTAAACCCTAAACATGGAAAATAACCAATATGCATGCCACATGGGTTTAAACAAGAAACCAAGCTATAGGAAATGATCCTAGCGAGTTCAGGATTCCATCCCCCTACCTCGTGCAAGCCGAAACGGCCGATTAGGCCACATGCAAGAGGAGGGTACCGCCGAGCCTCCATGCTCCATCTCGCTGTCACGAGCCACGTACTGCGCCAAGGTGGGCGTCAACGCGTTCCTCTCGACGCTAGGATTCCATCGGCGTGCTCCGTGCCTCGAACCGACGTCGTCTCGCCCGAATTCCCTAGGAGAGGGGGAGGGGCGATCGGACAAGAGAGAGAGAACGAGAGGGTGAATGAGAGATCGACGAGGGGAGAGAGAGAGGGTGAGGGATTAAAGGAAAAAAAAATAAAGTTAATATATATAATATATTTATTATATATAAAAACCTTATTATTTCCATAAAACCTCAAATAAATCCAATTAAATCCAGAAAAATACCAAAAAAATTCCTAAAAATCTTGGAAAATAGCCAGAAATTCCAGAATGAGTTCTAGATCCGAACCACTAAGGATCCACTAAGGCACGGGCCTCACAACCAGGAAGAAGGAAGTCAATCGCCCTCCCGAGCTCTCTATTCCAAATTTTCTCGTCGAAGTGCGCAGGCTGCTCCCTGCTGTTCCAGGTTGGACCACCGCCCACTCTTCTGTGCAGAAGTTTCTTCTCCAACCTCTTTTTGGAGCCATGTCAGTTCCAGCTCGAAGCTGTTCCAACCACGGTCGCGTCCATTCCAGTTTCATCTCAATCGGAGTTCGGTAGCCACCGTGGCATCATCTGCAACCGACCTCATCAGTTCTGCCCCAGACAGAGATAGAACCAACCAGTCCTGTTCCAGACTCTGCCCCGGCCAGCAACGACTTCACAAAAATCACCCAAAATTCAAGCATCATCCCGAGTCAGTTTAGAGAGTTTTGGCGCTGGTTTCGGCCAATTCCGAGCTCGGCTGAGCCCGTGGCGGCGTCTTCATAAACATTTTATCTGGTTGTTCCTGAAGCTGGCTGAATCGGTGCAACTCAACGAACCAAGTTTCTTTCTTAGTTTCCCCACCCCGCCTGTCTGGCTTACAGCCCCTCCCTGCATGGAGGTAGTGTTTGGTTGTAACACTTTAACTCCGACCCCCCTTGATCCACCCTCCTACGTGAGGAGTAGTGTTGTACTTCTAAAATTTTCAGGTCAAGCGGCATCGACGCGGTGTGCGGGTGCATACCCACGCCTCCCCGCTCGCCCTCGTCTTCGGCTGGGATCGGTGTCTTCACACCGATCAGGTGAGTGACTGGTCCCTACCTTGTGTTCCATGCTTTGCTAGTGTAGTATTGCTTCTTATGCTCGTCGGCCGGTGAGAGAGTGCTCGGACCTATAATTGCTCGATTTGAGTGCCCACCGCGGATTGTGAGTGAGAACCACCCAACCCCACGCCCCGACGTGCCATCTGCCCACTAAATTGGGAATTCCCAGACCCTTAGGGGTCAGCCTAAGCCCACCTAGTCTTTAGAATACTTGGGTCCCACCTCGGACCCTCACCACCATCCCCCGGCCCCACCGGGTGATCTCGTGTGTGCCGTGTGAGTGAGCTGCTAACATGAGATCATTGAAAGTGCTTGTATGCTTGTGGGTCTAAGTCCTAGGGTCAAAGAGTCTCTCATTAGCACCTTTGGGTTGTGCCACATCAAGTGGTATCAGAGCGGTCATAGGCTTGTTCTTACAAGTCTAGTCTTGGGTCGTCTTCACACTAAGTCATTCATAGGTGCATTCGCACACCCGTGCATAGCCCACCCAAGTTTGCATGACCACTCGTAGTGGAACTCATTATCAAACCAATCCATCCTCTTCCAATTCCACAATGAATCCCAATCCCCAAGGGAATCCCACCAACAATGAGCATGAGCTTCCCGATCACATGAGATTCCTAGTGGAGGGTATGGCTAGTATCTTAGGACGGCTTGATGACATAACAACCCAGCTTGAGCAACTTGAGGAGAATAGGCCCACCCCAAGGGTAGGTGATAGGAGGGCACCTCCCCCACATGTGGAACCAGCCATAGGAGAGCTCAACCTTGACCCTCCTCCCGAATTGGAAAGAGACCCACCTCCAAGGAGGAATGAAAGACCCCCCGGGACAACCCGGATGACCACCTTATGAGACTTGTGAAAGTAGATGCCCCCACCTTTGATGGATCTCATCACCCAAGCATCTATTTAGATTAGGAGGCGGCTATGGACCAATATTTTGATTGGTACCCAATGACCGAGGATAGGAGAGTCTGGCTTGCAAAAATACAACTTACCAAATTAGCTAAGACTCATTGGATGAACATTGAGGCATTAAGGATAGTTAGGAGGGAAGCTCCCATCACCACATGGGGGGCCATGAAGGAACAACTCAAACTCAAATATGTCCCTCCCTCCTACCATCAAAACATCCTAGATGAGTGGCAAGCCTTGACGCAAGAAGGGAAGACCGTTATGGAGTACATTGAGAAATTTAACTACTACCTTCTTAAGTGTGGAGTCCAAGAGGACCCCGCTTTCACACTATCCCGCTTTAGGAATGGGCTTCAATTCTACATAAAAAAGGAGCTATTCATGCGTCAAGTAGCCACTCTAGAGTAAGCCTACCAAGTGGCCCGAGATGCCGAGAAATTCTCTCGATACACCCGAATGTTTCCCCCTCGGGGAATGGACCCAAAATCCATGGTAACTAGGACCAACCCCTCACCTCTTCAATGAGGACTCTTCCCCACCCCCATGGGAACTCCTCCCACCTGGGCAGCCTCTCCTAGTGGCACCCCTACTCCTCGCCCCACAAGTGGGCCCCCCAACCCCACTCCCAATAGACCAAATCCGGCACCCACTCTCCCTCACACTAGGGCTGCCCCAAACCACCAAAGTGGGCAGCAATGCTTTAGGTGCCTTGGGTATGGACACTTCGCCAATCAATGCCCCACCAAGGGCGCATCTAGCTTGCTCATTGAGGAGACAACCTCCTTGCCCCAAGATGAAGTTATAGAAGAGGTTGAGGTGTATGAGGCCTCTCCCGATTGGGAGGAGGAGTATGAGAACCACTACATGGAGACCAATCAAGAACAAACCCCTCCATCTACCAACTCTCACCAGGGAGTAGTTAGGTGCACCCTCACTCAAACCCAAGAACATGATTGGAGAAGAAACACCATCTTCCATACCTACATCCGGATAGGGAGTCATGCTAGGAAGGTCATCTTGGACAACGGGAGTAGTGTGAATGTGGTGTCACCCGACACCATCAAACTTTTGGGCCTTACCATCTCCCCACACCCACACCCATATCAGGTAGCTTGGATTGATGCCACATCCGTACCTGTTAGCACTCGTTGCCTTGTCCCTATCACATTTCAATCCTACCAAGGCCAAATTTGGTGTGACATTCTACCAATGGAAGTTGGAAGTATACTCCTAGGACGGCCTTGGATCTACGATGTAGATGCCACCTTCCTTGGAAGGACTAACACTTGCATTTTCACTCATGAGGGGAAGAGAATCCAACTCAACCTGTGAGGCCCGTGCCTTGATGGATCCTTAGTGGTTCGGACCTAGACCTCATTCCGGAATTTCTGGCTATTTTCCTAGATTTTTAGAAATTTTTCTGGTATTTTTCTGGATTTAATTGGATTTATTTGAGGTTTTATGGAAATAATAAGTTTGTTATATATAATAAATATATTATATATATTAACTTTATTTTTTTTCCTTTAATCCCCCACCCACTCTCTCCCCTCGTCGATCTCTCATTCACCCTCTCGTTCTCTCTCTCTTGTCCGATCGCCCCTCCCCCCCTCCCCCCCTCCTAGGGAATTTGGGCGAGACGACGTCGGTTCGAGGCACGGAGCACGCTGGTGTAATCCTCGTGTCGAGAGGAACGCGTTGACGCCCACATTGGCGCGGTTCGTGGCCCATAGAGACGAGCCAGAGCGTGGAGGCTCGGCAGTACCCTCCTCTTGCATGTGGCCTAATCGGCCGTTTCGGCTCGCGCGAGGTAGGGGGATGGAATCCTGAACTCGCTAGGATCATTTCCTATAGCTTGGTTTCTTGTTTAAACCCATGTGGCATGCATATTGGTTATTTTCCATGTTTAGGGTTTAAGCTTCGTTCTTCATGTTTAAGCCATTGTAGGCGTTGCATGTTGTTATTTTGTTGGTATTATGTTGTTTAGGACGTGTGGTTTGACAGGTTCTACAGGTTTTCGTTGTTACCCGGTGATTCCGATCACCCAGGAGGGAACCGTTTTCAAACATAACCCGTCCGTAACCCAGACGGTGTGACGGTCCTTCAGGGAACTGTCACATCCATAACGGTCCATAGGGGACGCGTTACGTCACTATAACGGCCCTTTGGAGGCGCATCACAGTGAGTGTAATGGTCAGGCTCCCGACCGTTACATTTCTGTTGAATTCCGTTGACCCGTTGAGGCGGTTGGCCTAACGGCCTATCGGGCGGCCATCAGGAGGCTGTAACACGCCTGGGCGAGCGCGTTACACCATTTTCTGAATGTTTAAAAACTGTTAGCGTTAGTTTTGGTCTCGGGTGGACCTGACGGCCTGTCGGCCGGCCATCAGGGTGATGTAACGCGCCACTGCGAGCGCGTTACATCCCGTTTGATCAGTTTGAGCTGGAGCTTCGGTGGCTGTAACGGCCAGGGGCGGACGCGTCACAGCCGATGTAACGCGCCCTTCCCCGACCGTCACACACCTGTAACGCCGTGGCAGTAGACCGCCACACGCCTGTTAGTTTCAAAAGCTGTCGGCCTATTCTTTAATGCTTCCCAAAATGTTTATATGCCATGTGAGTTATTTTATAATATAATGGCATGTTTGTAAATCCCAATAGAGTAGCTTTTCTTTCCTTGCAATGGAACCACTGTTGTAGCCCTAAGGTCTTTAAGTACCGACCCGCTTGGGGATAGCGGAGGGGTGTTTCCCATCACACGGTTTTTAAGCTAGTACCGTGGGCTCCCCGCCAATGGTAGCGTCCTACCAAGGAAGAAATCTAGCTAGAGGGCCTGGCTCAAGCGAGAGTCAGTGTGTGCACACGTGGTCAGATGCTGTGGACTGACACTGGCGAGTGTCACTCTAACTGGTCACTTGGTTTGGTACTGTTTACACGCTCAGCTTGTCGTGTTGCCGATTGCGAGTGCTTGAGACGCGGTATAAGTCATCAGTGGACGCATCTGGTTTCTGTTCCCGGTGGTTGTCCTACTCCCTGCTGCTTGGATTAGTTAAGGCATATTCTACTGGTAGATTTAGTTTCAGTCGTTTAGACTTACTCATTATTGGCATGTATTAGCTGTTATATCTGTTTAGTTAGATTTTACAGCTTTATTGTAATTAGTTATTCATGCCATTGCTTGTTATTTAATTCAATGCATGCTCTAATTGCCTTTATTTTTGCATGTATGCTTGTTTAGTGCGAGGTAGGGATCCGCGTGACCCCTACTGAGTCTGGCTATGACTAACCCTTCTTCTTTCAGGTGAGCCGCGCCCGTCGTCTCCCGGTGTTTCCCGTGTGCCCGGAGACCGTGCCTAGCTGCCAGCAGTAGACGAGTTGCCTTGTTGGGCTCTCTTGTGTACTTTTGCCGGGGTATGCCCCATGTAGTTGTACTTTTGGACTGCACTCTTGTGCCTCTGGACTAGTATATATATTTAGCACTTGTTTATTTTAAATTGCTTCCGCTCTTCTGCTAAATTTTTAAATGTTGAATCTAATATGCACGCTTGTGATTGCAATTCGTTATGCATCCCCTCAACGAACTTCGCTAACCCTTCAGGGGCCTCATCAGCCTCTTGGGTGGCTTCCCCAGTTCCTGGTATCGGTGTATCGATGTTATCGGTATATCGGTATCCGGTGCTCTGGGTCGTCACACAACCCCTCTCCACCCCGTTCCCTTCCCAAGAAGGCATCTCCCTCCCTTGAGGGATCCCCTACCCCTCCCACTATTCAAAACCCAACAAACCCCACCCCATCAAGTCCTAATTTGACCATTGGGACTACTAGGAACCTACACCTCATCACTAGGAAAGAACATGAGGAAGAAGTCAACCAAGGGGGACAAGTGTGTGCCATTGTTATTTGCCTTGGGGAATCCACCCTAACCGACCCACACCCAATAGAAATTCAACAAATCCTTGAGGACTTCCATGATGTGTTCCCCGATGAGCTACCGGATAAGCTACCACCCATGCACGATGTGCAACATGCCATTGACTTTGTGCCCGGAGCTACCTTACCCAACCTACCTCACTATCACCTAAACCCCACCGGGCATGCTGAACTTAGGGGGCAAATTGAGGAGCTCATCAAGAAGGGCTTCCTCCGCATTAGCAAAAGCCCATGTGCCGTCCCGGCCCTCCTCACACCCAAAAAAGATGGAACTTGGCGCATGTGTGTGGATAGCCGGGCCATCAACAAAATCACGGTCAAATATAGGTTTCCCATCCCTCGGCTAGATGACATGCTAGACATGCTTGCTGGAGCCACCATCTTCTCTAAGATCGATCTCAAAAGTGGCTACCACCAAGTTCGCATTAGGCCCGGGGACGAGTGGAAAACCGCCTTTAAAACTAAGGACGGTCTCTATGAATGGCTTGTCATGCCTTTCGGCCTTTCCAATGCACCTAGCACATTTATGCGCCTCATGACCGAGGTCCTCCGTCCCGTCATTGGCATCTTCCTTGTCGTCTACTTTGATGACATTCTCATATATAGCAAAACCAAGGAAGCCCACCTAGATCATCTCAAACAAGTTTGCACCGTTCTTAGGAAAGAAAGTCTCTTTGCCAATCCTGGGAATTGTCATTTCTTGACCAACCAACTAGCCTTCCTAGGATTTATTATCTCATCCCAAGGGGCATACATGGACCCCGAGAAGGTCCAAGCCATTCTTGAGTGGCCCGAGCCCAAGACCCTCCATGAGGCCCGAAGCTTTCACGGGCTAGCCACTTTCTATAGGAGATTCATCCGTGGGTTTAGCACTATCACCGCTCCTATCATGGATTGCCTCAAGAAGGGCACTTTTATGTGGACTAGGGCAGCCTCCAAAGCATTCCTAGAACTTAAAGAAAAGATGACCCAAGCCCCGGTCTTGTGCCTACCTGACTTCTCAAAGGTCTTCGAGGTCACTTGTGATGCATCCGGGATAGGGATTGGAGGCATTCTTAGTCAAGAGGGTCACCCAGTAGCCTATTTTAGTGAGAAACTTTATGAGGCTAGGACTAGGTACTCCACATATGACAAAGAGCTTTACGCTGTGGTTCAGTCCCTTCGGCATTGGAGGCACTATCTCCTCCCCAAGGAGTTTGTGATCTTCTCGGACCACGAGGCATTGAAGTACCTCAACACCCAACAAAAGCTGAATACCCGCCATGCCCGTTGGGTAGAATACATTCAAGCCTATACCTTTGTCCTCAAGTACAAGATGGGTAGTGAGAATCACGCCGCCGATGCGCTTAGTAGGCGGGTAGCCTTACTTGCCACTATCCAGGTGGAAGTCACCGGGTTTGAGAGAATCAAAGGGGAATACCCAAATTGCCCCGACTTTGGAACTCACTACAACACCCTCTCCACTCATCCCCACAAGGAACATGAGGGATTCATACTCCAAGAGGGGTATCTTTTCAAGGGAGCTAGGCTATGCATACCCCGGACTTCACTTCGGGACTTCTTAGTTTGGGAGTTACACAGTGGTGGCCTAGCTGGTCACTTTGGGGTCCAAAAGACCATAGAGCTAATTGAGAGGCAATTCCATTGGCCCAGTCTCAAGAAGGATGTGGCCCACATTGTGGGACAATGTCGCATTTGTGCCTCTGCGAAACAAGTAAGGCAAAACACTGGGCTTTACACACCCCTACCCATCCCAGACCGACCTTGGGAGGATTTGAGCATGGACTTTATCCTTGGCCTACCTAGGACCTTATGCAAACATGATTCCATCTTTGTCGTTGTTGACATGTTCTCTAGGATGGCCCACTTTATCCCATGTGCCAAGACTTCGGGTGCTTCTAGGGTCACCCGATTGTTCTTTGATGAGTTGGTCCGACTCCATGGACTACCTAAAACCATTGTGTCTGACCGAGATGTGAAATTCACCAGTTACTTTTGGAAAACTCTCTGGCATTTGATGGGAACCCTCCTCAAATTCTCCACCGCTTACCATCCTCAAACCGATGGCCAGACTGAGGTCGTCAACCGAAGCCTTGGGAACTTGCTCCGTTGTCTAGTAGGGGACCACCCTGGGAATTGGGATCTCCTCTTATCTCAGGCCGAGTTTGCCTACAATGATTCCGTCAATAGGTCCATAGGCAAGAGTCCATTTGAGGTAGTACATGGTTATAGGCCTAGAAAACCCTCAGATCTTATTCCCCTTCCCCCACATGCTAGAGTGTCAGTCTCAGCTGAGTCCTTTGCACAGCATATCAAAGAGTTGCACGATGACATCCACAAGCATATAGGGAAAAGTAATGAGGCTTACAAAAGGCGGGCAGATGCTCATCGGCGCCACTGCGAGTTCCAAGTGGGAGACTCGGTGATGGTGAGGACGGAGCGGCTCCTTCCGGGGCCTGCCTCCAAGTTGAGGGCACGAGGGTCGGGACCCTTTCGAATTCTGAGACGACTAGGTAGTAATGCTTATGAGCTGGACCTACCTGAGGGTTTTGGGGTACACCCTACTTTCAATGTGGCAGACCTGGTACCCTACAAGGGCCCCGCGGTGGAACCTAGTGAGGAGCTTGAGCCTTTACCCTCCCTTGAGAGAGACACCCACGGTGTGACTCTACCTCCTAGCTTGAGAGGCCGACGTGAGCAAGTGGAGGCAATACTGGATGAGCAGAGTACTATTACCAGGAACCGGGTATACCAGCGTTACCTAGTGAGGTGGAAGGGCCGTCCCCCGACCGAGGACACTTGGGTGAGCCGAGAAGACTTGCTGCGCCTTGACTCGGACATTTTGGAGCACTACCATAGTCAGGCGGACCCATACTCGATGGGGTTGAGTTCTCCCCACCCCGGGGGATTTGATGAGGGCATCTCACAGCGCTCACTTTGGCTCGGATCACCTGCATCATTTGGATGAAGCCCGGATATGTGTTCACATGTTATTTTCCTTTTCTTTAAGTCATATCTTATGTACTTTCCTTTATTGAGTCATGTTATCTTAGTCATTTCCCTTGTTATGCTTATTTGGGCCCAAGTACCTTAGTTATGGGCCCAAGTACCTTAGTTATGGGCCCATAGGAGTGAGTCTAGGATATGCTCGGTCTTTTGTCTAAGTGTCAAGGGTACTATGGTCATGCAAAGAGTGGATGCCTATATATAGGCCCCATCTCCCCTCATGTACTCAACTTTTGATGAATGAATTTGACTAGAATCATTTTCCACCTCCACTCTCTTCTACCAAAGCTATTCTCTCTCTCCCTCTCTCTCATTATCTCTCTCCCTCTCTCTCACTATCTCTCTCTCTCTCTCTTCAAAAAGGGGGCGAACCCCTCTCTCTCTCCTCCATCTCCCACCTGCCACCTAACTCCCCTCCCTCATTCAAAGTCCTCCCCAACTACCCACCACCCCCATAAACTCACCCCAGCCCCAAGGCACCCTCCACTAATCCAAGCACCACCTCCCAACCACCACCTACCCCATCCACTTCCCTAAGCACCTCCCCACCTCCCCAAGGTTGAAGGAGCTACTCCCAAGGCCTATTTTTGAATTTCCCTCCCATCTTCCACCCCCCCCCCATAGCACCCTTGGTCGCCCAACACCAGCCCCAACCCAGCCAAGGTCGCCCCCCCCCACTCCCCTCTCCATTGTCCACCTTATGCAGCCCTCCCCCTCCCCTCTCACCCACAGCCAGCTGCAGCCCCCTTCACCCACCCCCTCCTTGTCTCTCCAGCCACCACAACATCCCTCCATCAACCTCCTCCACTCCCCACAACCTCCAGCCACCCCATTTCCCCTACTACACCCCCACCACCCCTCCACTCATATCCATTTCCTTTGCAGATCAAGTTCTGGTTGCAGGTAGCAGATTGGCCACAGGTTGCAGAGGCCACCCTGTTGTCCCCTGGGAGCTTCTGTCGACCTACTTTACATCGTTGGAATCATCCCCGAGTCAGCTTTCCAATGGTGGTGGTCCCGCATCCATCCGAGCTCGGAGCTGACTAGAGGAGCCGATCTCGCCAGGCTGCGCTTCCTGACTCCGACAGACGACTAGAGGCTGAAAGCAGAGGCTACCACGACCGGCTCGGGAAAGGTCTGGGTGCCATCTTCGGAGGAGAGGAACTACGACCAGTCCCCTCTCAGTACCAGGAAGAAGGAAGTCAATCACCCTCCCGAGCTCTCTGTTCCAAATTGTCTCGTCGAAGTGCGCTGGCTGCTCCTTGCTGTTCCAGGTTGGACCACCGCCCACCCTGTCAGTTCCAACTCGAAGCTGTTCCAGCCACAGTCGCGTCCACGCTAGTTTCATCTCAATCGGAGTTCGGTAGCCACCGTGGCATCATCTACAACCGACCCCATCAGTTCTGCCTCAGACAGAGACAGAACCAACCAGTCCGGTTCCAGACTCTGCCCCGGCCAGCAACGACCTCACGAAAATCACCAAAATTCAAGCATCATCCCGGGTCAGTTTAGAGAGTTTTGGCGCTGGTTTTGGCCCATTCCGAGCTCGACTGAGCCCGTGGCGGCGTCTTCATCAACATCATGTCTGGCTGTTCCTAAAGCTGGCTGAATCGGTGCAACTCGATGAACCAAGTTTCTTTCTTAGTTTCCCCACGCCGCCTGGCCGGCTTATAGCCCCTCCCTGCATGGAGGTAGTGTTTGGTTGTAACACTTTAACCCCGACCCCCCTTGATCCACCCTCCTGCGTGAGGAGTAGTGTTGTACTTCTAAAATTTTCAGGTCAAGCGGCATCGACGCGGCGTGCGGGTGCATACCCACGCCTCCCCGCTCGCCCTCGTCTTCGGCCGGGATCGGTGTCTTCACACTGATCAGGTGAGTGACTGGTCCCTACCTGGTGTTCCATGCTTTGCTAGTGTAGTATTGCTTCTTATGCTCGTCGGCCGGTGAGAGAGTGCTCGGACCCGTAATTGCTCGATTTGAGTGCCCACCGCAGATTGTGAGTGAGAACCACCCAACCCCACGCCCCGGCGTGCCATCTGCCCACTAAATTGGGAATTCCCAGACCCTTAGGGGTCAGCCTAAGCCCACCTAGTCTTTAGAATACTTGGTTCCCACCTCGGACCCTCACCACCATCCCCCGGCCCCACCGGGTGATCTCGTGTGTGCCGTGTGAGTGAGCCGCTAATGTGAGATCATTGAAAGTGCGTGTATGCATGCGGGTCTAAGTCCTAGGGTCAAAGAGTCTCTCATTAGCACCTTTGGGCTGTGCCACATCAGCCATTCTCCACGCATATTAAACTTCGAACCCATTCATGTATAAATGGCAATTCGAAACAGAAGAAAAAAAGAGAGGGAGGCGAAGAGGTTTTCAAAAGAAGAAAATTGAGAGATAAGAGAAAGTGTCTCAGAGCCAATCATCGGTGAGAGAGAGAGGGTTTCTTGTGAGTGAAGTAGGGTTCCTCTGAGCACCCTTCGCCGCCATCTTCCACCCTCAGCCTGAAGCCCTCCGGAGCCGGAGAAGAAGGAGGTGTCCCCGACACTCTGTTCTTGGAATAGGTGGGCGCCTGCGTTTCTATTTCTTCTTCGCCTTGTTTTCTCTCCGTCGAATGTAAGCGAGAGGGGTGAGGTATGGCGATGATATGAGCCAACCCCTCCCCCCTTCTCCGCCATCCCTCTTTCTTTTTCTATTGCTCTTCTATGAGTTCCCCTACGAGTAGAACGGTGGCCGTGCCGCGATGCCGGCACCGAACTCGTGATATGTGTGTAGCTTCCTTCGCCAATGGAATGATAGCATGCGTATATGAATATATTGGTGGATTGAATGCTCAACGTCTTGTCCTCTTCTTCCACTATTATTTCATTCGGTAGATATATATATTAGTGTCTTCCCGTATATAGCTTTGCGATTCCGGTTTCTCCAGATTCCGAACACACCCTGGGATGCCATGGGCTACATATATAACCCCTCACTGAGTCCTCCGCGCCTGTGCCTGTGCACACGTTTCTCTCCGTTTTGGTACGAAATCCAACCTTGACCTTCCTCCCTCTTTGCATTTCTCCGTTGCTCAGAGGAGGCAGGTGTTGCTTCTGGAATAGTGGAGTCCACCTCGTGACCACTGCGTTCCAGCCATTCGTGTATATGCATATGTGGATAAATTGTTCCCGCTATAGATATCAACTGCCTCTCTCTCCGTGGCTGCTGTTTGCATTCTCTCCTGTGGATGGCAACCCAGTCTTGCGAGCATTAATATCTTAACCCTGTAATGGGTAGGTTATCAATACCGAGAAGCCTCACTTCCTTCATTTGTGGTTTACGGCCATTAAACTATTCGAGTCCCGTTGGTTTCCTCTTAATCACCCAGGGAGGGGGATATCCCCCACTGCTTCACAGAGCTACCAATCGGTCAAGGGAGCTCCACTTCTGAGTGATGGATGCTTCCTGCGGGCCGAAAGGCTAATAACAATAGGGGCTTCAGCCCAACAATGTTAAATCCACAGCCTCCTATGATTCTGTGGTGGCTAAGGGACGAACGCTCCTAGTAGGCTTGTCCTCGGGGCCTCTCTCCCTGATGCTCTCTCTTGCTAATGGATACAGTGCATGCTGTAGGTTGCTCACCCCTCGTAGGCCAGCCCTCGGGGTTTTGCTTTCGTCATCAGCTGCCTTATCCCTCTACTTCCACCCACGGAACTTTGGTGCCCCTCGTAGGCCAGTCCTCGGGGTATCCTGTCCGATTGGGGTTTGCTGGCTGCGACCATGCAGACCGGCTGTTTAGGGGCTTACTCCACAGGTGAGTATGTCCCCGTTTCTCCCCCTGCAGTCCTTCAGGGACGGGGGAGATGCTGCCCAATTTTTGGCAGAATTCTTCCAACTTATGAGTTTAATTATATCAAAATGGCTTCAACAAAACACTTGTTCTGAGGATGAGGACCCTAGTGCTTGAGTATGAACCTCGCACTAGCTCATAACTTCGCCCTTGGGGGCTCTGGACTCCAATTAAACAAACAATCACCCTAATTGACCCCAAAACTATCAACAGAGTCCTAATAAACTTAAATCATTTCAAAATTTATCAAAAAAGAGCTAAAACGGCGTGGTCCTATCCCGGCGCGCCTTAATACGGCGCGGTACCCCCCCCCCCCCCCCCCCCGCGTCGGAATCACCTTACACTCATGAAAACTTATTTTCAAACGGCCCGTCCCCGACGCACCCTAAATCGACGCGCCCCAAGCATGCCGCGCCGTATTAGCCGTGGCCATGGCCGCGCCGTATCAAGCCCTTTTACCTACGTATGGCCGTGTCGGGAAACCTATCCCTACGCGTGAGCCGGTTTTGAATCGTTGCGCTGTTCTGATCACTTGCTCGCCCTCGGAGCAATCCTAGCCTCCCGTGGTCGAGATTAGTAACTCTAATTGATAATAAACTAAATAAGGAAGGGGCTATTCAAGCACGGATGATCTTATTATCATGCCTTTACTATCATGTTTGTTAGCACTTTGCTTTTGTCATCATGTTTATGTCGCTACCTTCGTCCCCCTCAGTGGAGTCTAATGAATTTGACTGATTACTATTCACTGGCATAACTCTATTGCCATGCTTAGCATAATCTTGAATATCATGTGCGCATGCCTGTATGGACCCTCGGGTATATCAAATGGCACTGACGGAAGTCCGGGTAACTCCCGATCGGAAGTCTTTGCTATGCGTGATGGTGGTCTTCAGACCTATGTCCTCCGCCATGTATCGAGGGTATCCAACTTAATGAATCATTCCTCTCTTGCATGATAGATAGAAGCATCTCACGTGACCTGGTCACGTTTATACCTTTGCATCTTTATTCCGGTCTCGATAGCCCACCATCTCGGTAATTAATCAAAGGTTTTCCTTCCTTGTGGGGGATGTAATTAACGCCATAGCCTTTATGGTATGGCGGACAGCTGGTCCCGACCGAACCTCTCTCTCGCCCGACACATGTCAGAACGAGCGCATAATAAACTCGTCACTCACGTGACTGGTACGCCCGTGCAGTCAATCAGTCAGTTAATTACCAGTTAGTTAATTGGTTGATCGACACATGAAATAAACCAAATAAACCCAAATGATAATCATAAAAACCAGAACGAAAAGATCCCATCGCAAACAGTCTGGCACGCCCGGTGGGACCAGTGTCACCTTTCATCTCTTTGCCGAGATACTTGGGCTTCGAGGCCCTCCCAAAGGTTACTGATCGTTGGTTTGTTTGTCTTTGCAAGCGAATGATGACGACAACTGGGCTGACTCGCGTCGGCTTTGGCCCTTCAATTGTTGATGATCATGCGCAAGGGTACCTAGCGGTGCCCACGGTGTTCGGCAGCTTCCCTGCCACCGTTGGCTTCCCCAACTTATTGGGGTTAGCCTTCGTAGACATGCTGGAGGTGGAACCCTCGGAGCCTGTCGAGGGAGCTACGAAGAACATGGAGCCTCTGAAGGCTCGATACTACCACGACTCGCTCAAGAGTCCAACCTTGGTCGCCAGTTGCCTGGTGCACCATGCTGTCTGTGGGGTCCGCCCCGATGCTGTCAACAGGAACTCCAGAGGACATCAGCACAAGCAAATCCGGAGGAGTACTACTGTGGTTACCGGAACCCTCTCGCAATCCGATAAATCTATGATGGTTGGTGGCATGCGCGTCTTCCTCAAAGGACGCGACGCGCGGATAGTCCCGGATCGGTTTGTCCCTTCCATCCCCGTCCGCAACTCATATCAAGCCCTCGCTGGAAGGAGGGCAGAAAGAGAAGAAGCCGGCCATTACGGCCATGAGAAGTTGGCCCCCAGGCCAAGGAAATTTAAATAGGTGTGGGTCCCCAAGAGGGTCCAACCTGTTCATCAAGATGCACCTGTCCGCCGCCGCCTTGCTTACGACGGAGCGGAAGAAAGGAGAGAAAGGGGCCTGGCCCCGAAAGAAGAAGAAGTGGTTGCGGACCCTCCGTGCCGTGAAAGTTTTCGGGCCTGCGCCCGCCAAGCCAACGTCCCTGCTGTGGGATGAAGATTCCAGCAACCTGCCGATAGAGCTCGGCTAGCTTATACCCCTCCTGCGGGAGGTCGACAATTGTCCCCCGTGCTGCATCAAGAACGTGGTCGAGAAGAGATGACCAACTTGGTCAAGAACTATTTTCGAGGGCTAGGCAACCCCTCGCTTGGACAACAACGGTTAATGCAAGTAGCCGCCGCCAATGAAGACTATTGCCCAGCAGTGGCAGTCGAAGAAAATGAAAGAGAAGGGATGATGCTGTCGTCAGTTGACGACAACGGCTATGATGACGGCTTCGGGACCGAAGCCGAAGAAGCCGCCCCTAGAGGAGAAGAAACAAGAAGAGCTTCTGTGTTCGAGAGGCTGACCTTCCCAGATCGAGCTAAGAGAAGGGTCCATCGACAGAGAAGAAGGATGCAGGTCTTCACCTGCAACATGGCCGGCATACTCGGCTGATACAGGGGACTTTCTGAAGATCTCCACGAGTTGGCTAAATTGGCCGCACGGCCAGGGCCAAATACTCGAAGAGCAGAAGCCGCAAGGCAGCTCCTGGCAACAACTAAAGAAAAACAACCCCGGGTCTACCACAGGTGAGATGATAAGGCTCCTGTCTTGACCGCCAATGTGGTAACGGCGGAAGAAGAAGACGACGTCCTCCTCGACATCCTGCCTAAGGTTACGTCCGGGGAAGCAACGGAAGCTATCCCCAGCACGGCAACTATGGACCCATCGGTCTTGATGCTACTTCAAAACTATCGGCAAGAGATAGACTTGCTCAAGAAGCAGCTGATGGAGAAAACTAAATAGTCATCAGCTTCCAAACCACCCGAAGTCCAGGGTGAATCATCTCGGGGAGCGGTTCGTTATGTCGACCCTCCGCCGCTCTACACCTTGCCTCAGTCGTCAGAACCAAACATGGCGACAACACAACAGCCGCTGATGCCACCGGTGCTCCCCCAGGTGCACCAGACACCCCCGCTACTGCGTCCTCCACAGATGACCGCTCTGGTCACCCCGTATTTGTAGCCAGCGCACTTCTATCCGGAGCCAGTTGACCCCACGGTCATGAACCAAAAGATGGTGGAAAGGATGATCGAGCTGAAGCTCGCAGAAAGGAGTGAAGGCGACTACGTCGCGTTTGATGCCTACCGGGTGCCATACCCGCAACACCATGCTGCTAAGCGGCTTCCCCCGGGGATCAACAAGCCGCCCAAGTTCGACAAGTTCAACGGGAAGGGATCCCCTAAAGAACATATCGCATATTATATGACCGTCATGGGTGACCTGGCCACTGATGAGTCATACTTGTTGAAGTTTTTCGGGTCCTCGCTGACGGGGCTCGCATTTGAATGGTACTCTAGCCTCCCGGCTGGGTCAATCAGCGACTGGTCGGATATGCAGAGAAAGTTCAGAGAAAGATTCCATGTTACAGAGAGGGAGGTCACAGTGGCCGAACTCTTCTCAACAAAGTAAAGGGCCGATGAGACAGCCCTCGATTATATCAAGAGGTGGAGGAACCTCAGAATGAGGTGCAAGCGGCCCCCGCATCAGGAGGACGCTGTACAAATATGCAAACAGAACCTCAGGAGGGAGGTTCTAGAAAAGATGATCAGAATGGAAATACGGTCGTTTGACCGATTGAACAATGTCGTGGCCGAGGTGGAAGCCTTTCTGGCCAGACCTATCCCTACATCAGCTGCCAGCACAACCCAGAAGGGCAAGGCAGTGGAGCGGCGCTGGTCACCTAAAGAAGCGAACGCTCTTGATATCAAGGCATTCGAACAACAGAAAGATGAAGGCAAGAAGGCGGTCGCCCCACAGCTTGCAGAAGCCCTAGACGGCAAAGAAGGTCCCTCGCTACGGGACAAGATGAAGAAAGCCTATTCATTTCCGAAGGACAAGACCTGGATTCTGTTCGACTGGGTAACGGAATATGGCATGGTCACCCTGCCAGAGCCAAAGAGGCCGGAGGACCTAAAGAGAAGAGACAGCCCAAGATTCTGCCCCTACCACCATATGTTGGGGCACCCAATCGAAGACTGCTATGTTTTCAAGGACATCATCGAAGGAATGGTGAAGAAAAATGAAATCGAGTTGGGAGAGTACAAAGTGGACCCTCCTCAACCGCATGAAGCCCCTCGGAGGAGGGCAGTAGTCAACATGATCTCCCTATACTAGGCACTGCCCGAGGAGATCTCTGAAGCAAGTATGCGGAGCACTTATGAAACTCATTTCTTGGAGCCCGCGAAGGAATAGCGGGGGTGGCAGCAGATCCCTACGAAGCACAAGAGGAAGAAAGCACCCTGCCCGAAAGTGGGGGCACATATCCGTGGTGTTACACCCCGACCTGCTCCTCCGATGGCAGCACCCATGTAGATCACTCCACTTGCAACTATCAGGATACCTACACACAATCGGAGGAGACAAACTCCGCTGCCAGTGGTCAAGGAAACCAACCCTGGGGTCCGCCGACTACAAAACCTCAGTGAAGGGCTAGACGAGTACGTGCAGCCCGAATTGAAGCCTCTGCTTGTGCGGGACTATGTCCCATGGCAAGAATTGGAGCAGCTCTCACTTGAGCGAAAGGAGGAAGCTGAAGCAGCATCCGATAAGGAGGGCCGTCTGTTCTGGGGGCAGGCGCCTACTGAAGCAAGGAAGAAGAAGAAACAAAAGAAGAAGAGAAGGGCCGCTAAGGCCGATAAAGTACAGGTTGTTTTCTGCAATACTCTATCAGCACTCTTCAACTCGCCCGGAGAAGAGGAAGAAGAGGAAATTTGCTTCACACCCCTTTTGGAGGGAGGGAGGGCTGAGGCCGCAACTACTACACATGCAACCCGGTCGGGCCAGAAATGGGGGCGCCAGCTGCCACCCAACCACAACATCATATTCAGGGGAGAGCAGCCCTACAAAACACCTCCACCAGAGATCAAGGGAGTCCAGATCCCTCCTCCGCCAGGCCTATATAACAAAAGTGGGGGCAAGGGGGTCCCTTCATTTCTTGAATTCATTAAGATGTCTAAGGGGAAGCAGCCTTGTCAGGAGGCTAACCCGGCACCCGGGGATGTTCACCCGCAGCCAGCACAATCTGCCGAAGATCCAAATACAGATGGAGCTTGCCCTACAGTAGCTAATGAAAAGCGCCGAGGATCCGGTACCAGCCAGAAGGGCGCCGAATCCGAGGCAGATGAAGTAGGTCCGTCAGGGCCCGCAACCCAGGACTTCCCCAAGCCCAGGTGGGCTGAAGAGATGAAGCTCTCCAATGTCCGAGCTGGGAGCCGAATAATGAAGCTACTCAAAAAGCTCCCTGCTCGATTTACAATATGGGAGATCCTTTCTTTGAGTGAAGAGACTCGATAGGCGATCATTACTGCTCTGCAGACGCCTGCTCATTTTGAGACATGTTTGGCTGAAGCAATGCCGGAGGCTAGCATGACCTTCACTCCAGAAGATATGATGCTGCCTACCATCAGCCACAACAAGCCGCTGTATATGAAGGGGCACCTGAATGGAAGGGAGCTGAACAGGATTCTGGTTGATCCCGGTGCAGCGGTCAACCTCCTGCCTTATAGAATATACGAGAGGCACCACTTCAACGTGCATCTCGAGAAAGTCGGGGATATGCGTATCGCCGGCTTCAATAAAAAATGTGAAGTGTCGATGGGGGTGACAGAGTTCACCCTTACCCTAGCGGATTTCACTACGACAGTGCAGTTCCATGTCATTGACTCCCGCACCTCGTACAAAGCACTGCTCGGCCGCCCATGGCTGCATGAAAATATGGTGGTGCCATCCACACTCCACCAATGTATCAAATACAGTCTTCAAGGGAAGGAGGAGAGGATCTTTGCAGACCTCCACCCGTTTGAGGTATTTGAATGTCATTTGGCAGACGCCAACCTATATACAGGGCCTCCCCAGAAGACCTCTGAAGCTAAGACCCCTGCGGGGGCATCGAGAAGTGCATCCGGCGGCAATTGGTATCCACCATCGCCGTGCGGATATGTCAAGCCCAAGGTGGTCTCTCATATCACAACATCCGGGGATGTGGGCAGAATAGCACCCCCAACATTATACCCTGAAGCTAATGAAGTGCGGGTCGGTCAGAAGCATAACCACATTGGAGTCCCGGACGGCCTCACCAAGCCAACTCCCGGCCTTGATAACCCCACTGTCGAGCCTTTCAAAACTTGGGAGGTGACACATGAAGATGGACCCAACAGCTTGTTCTATACGGCTGAAGAGCACCCTACTCGGGAAGACACAGACTACAGCCTCCTCGAAGACATAAGCAACCTGTCGGTCCCCATCAAGGGTCTGGCATTCACAACTAATCGGATGGCCAGGATGTTTCAGAAGCAGCACATCCCCTCCGATCAGTCTCAAAAGCGCAAGGAAGCTTTCCAAAAAATGTGGTATCCCGCAAATATGGATAAGGAAATGAGATGCGTCTCTCAGCACCAGGGGTTGGGCTTCACCCTGGAAAAATATTATCAGAGTGGCCGATACGAGGTGGACACCCTCTCCGCCTTCTACCTTGCTGAAGATAGCCCGCCGGGGGCAACCTTTGATGAATACCCAGCGGAAGCTGAATATGCTGACCCGGGCTAGCCCGAAAATCAAGAAGTGAAGAACGTGATTCCCTGCCGATGTTGGGAGCAGGTCTATCCCGAAGAGGTGGCCATGCAAGCCAAATTTGATGCGGCTAGCAGTAGCGAAGCCGAAGGTGTTGAAGAAGCAGGGATCTCTCCCTCCCGTGGAGTCCTACCAACAATGACCTCCGCACCCCTTGTGCCAATCGGGGAAGCCTTGGCCAGCCCCGACCAGGAGGTGTGTGCTGCCGACAATGGGACTGCCACTCCTATTGAAGATGCAACTGCCCCAAAAGGCGAGATCTCCTCACCTTTTGCCACGAGACTGGGTCGCTGTTCCAACCCAACAACAAGCAGTCACCAATCTGGCACGACTGCAACCCCATCTGCATGGATTGAAGCTGCTCTCTTACCCTGGGAGACTGCAATGGCAGCGGATTGGCTGAAAGAGCAATACGCGCGGCCACTATCAAATGAAACAGAGGACTTCCGAGAAGCTCTGATGGTGTCAGATGAGGAAGTCGAAGTACTCGACCCTCATGATGGTATTCCAGACTTCGTTGAACTCCAACCGGCACCTCCGGAGATAGAAGACGGAGGCCAAGCCACAGTCGAAGAACTGATAGAAATCAACTTGGGAAGTGAGGAGGACCCTAGGCCTACCTTCCTCAGTGCCCAACTGTCCCCAGAAGAACGGGGGCTGTACATCCAGCTGCTGCAAGAATACCGAGATTACTTCGCCTGGACTTACAAAGAGATGCCAGGTCTGAATCCTACAGTTTCACAGCATGAGTTGGCAGTCAGCCCTGAAGCCGAGCCGGTGAAGCAACCGCCGCGGCGCATGAGGCCAGAACTCATCACTCAAATTTATGCCGAAGTCGACAAGCTTATTGACGTGGGATTTGTCGAAGAAAACCAGTACACCACATGGCTGGCGAATATCATCCCCGTGAAAAAGAAAAATAGACAGATCCGGATATGTGTTGACTTCCGAGATCTAAATAAAGCCTGCCCCAAGGATGACTTTCCAGTGCCAATAACGGAAGTCATGATTGATGCCACAAACGGCCATGAGGCCCTGTCATTCATGGACGGGTCATCCGACTACAACCAGATTTAGATCACGGAGCATGACCGGGTTCATACTGCCTTCCGAACCCCTAAAGGCATCTATCACTATAAGAGGATGCCGTTCAGACTAAAGAATGCGGGCGCAACTTATCAACGCGCAACGACCAGAATCTTTGATGAGTTGCTCTACCACAAGGTCGAGTGCTACATAGATGATCTGGTGGTCAAGACCAGAAGAAAACAAGACCATCTGCAGGACCTCCGGATTATCTTTCAGAGGCTAAGACAGCATGAGCTGAAGATGAACCCTATGAAATGTGCGTTCGGAGTGTCGAGCGGAAAGTTCTTGGGATTCATTATCCGATATCGGGGAATCGAGATAGACCCCGCAAAGATCAAAGCAATTCAGGAGTTACCTGCACCAAGAAATCTCTCCGAGCTGAGATCACTACAGGGCCGCTTGGCTTATATCCAGCGGTTCATTTCCAATTTGTCAGGGCGATGCTAGCCTTTCCACAAATTGATGATGAAGGATGTTCCCTTCTACTAGGATGAAGATTGCCAGACAGCCTTTGACAAGCTGAAAGACTATCTGAAGACTCCTCCAGTGCTGGGCGCATCGGTGAAAGGACTGCAGTTGATATTATATATAGCAGCCACACACAATTCCCTGGGGGCAATGTTGGCCCAGAATAATGAAGAAGGGAAAGAACAAGCCCTCTATTACCTCAGTCGGAGACTGGTCAGAACTGAGGAGAAATATACTTATATTGAGAAGATCTGTCTGGCACTGGTCTTCGCAGTTAAGAAGCTTCGACACTACATGTTGTCGCATGAAATCAACTTGGTATCCAAAGAGGACCCGCTGAAATATATTATGTCCCAGCCGGCACTCAAAGGTCGCTTGGGCAAATGGGCAGTAATCCTTATAGAGTTTGATATCTCCTATGTGCCGCGAAAGGCTGTCAAAGGTCAAGCCATCGCAGACTTCTTCGCTGAGCACCCAGTACCCGGGGACTGCCCGCTGGAACCGGAGCTTCTTGAAGATGAAACCCTGGAAGCCGCTCAGGTGCGGCCCTCCTTATGGCAGCTATATTTCGATGGCGCTTCCAGAATTGACACCTCTGCCATTGGATCAGCCAGGGTCGGGGCAGAAGCATGCATAGTCCTGAAATCTCCAGAAGGGGAAGTGGTGCACACATCTTGCTCGATAAACAAGCATTACACAAATAATGAAGCAGAGTATGAAGCCCTGATAATCGGGTTGCAAATTGCTCTATCCATGGGAATTCAGATGCTGGAAGCATTCGGAGACTTCATGCTAGTTATAAAATAACTGGAAGGAGAGTTCGATGTGCGAAAGTAAGAGCTCCTCCCCTACCATCAGCTGGCAACCCGCCTGATGTCAAGATTCTACTTCATCAGCATCAAGCATATCAACCGAGGCTAGAATGCTCAGGCAGACGCCCTCGCTAAGCTGGCCAGTTCTTTGGTGGTCCTGCCAGACACGAGCCTGAATATAACAGTGATCAACCGCCGGCAAGTCCCCAGTGTAATAGATGTCTTAGCCGACGAACAAGAGATTGAGGTGGTAGCCGTCGAAGAGGTTCAGCAGCTCGATTGGCGAGAACATCTCCTGCGGTGGTTCCAACACCAACAGCTCCCAAAAAAAAAAGAACAGAGAATGAAACTCCTGAGGGTCAAAGACTCTTACGAGATGAGGAACGGAACCTTGTTCTGAATAATGGCAGATGCCCGAAGAAAAGTCCTGCTTCGTTACTTGTCTTTAGTAGAAGCGGGGCAGGTGATGCAAGAAATCCATGCGGGATCAGCTGGAGTGCATCAGGCCGGCCCAAAGATGAAAATTGAGATAAAGAAATTGGGTTACTATTGGCCCACTATATTTGATGAATGCTGCAAGTTCGCCAGGGCTTGTCAAAAGTGTCAAGAACACGCCAATGTGTCAAGAAGGCCTCCAGTGCCACTACATCCTACCTTACCAAGCTGGCCGTTTGCTCAATGGGGCACGGACGTGGTAGGGCCACTACCAGCATCTTCATCAGGTTGCAAATACATCTTAGCAGCTACAGATTACTTCTCCAGATGTGCAGAAGTAGTTGCGTTAAGAGATGTGACGGGAGAACTGGTTGCAAGATTCTTCCGGTAGAACATAATATTACAGTTCGGGATTCCCAGTCGAATTATCTCTGACAATGGCAGCCATTTCAGAAATTAGAAGGTTTACCGACTAGCCGAAAAATACAAGATTGACTGGAGGACATCGTCCCCCTACAACCCTCAAGACAATGGACTTGCAGAAGCCTTCAACAAGACACTATGCACGTTGCTGGCAAAGACTGTCAAGTCTAATAAAAAGGATTGGGAAGAAAGGATGTACGAGGTGCTCTGGGCCTATCGTACTGTCTATAAAACCCCAACCAGCTGTTCGCCATTCTCCCTCGTGTATGGGTCAGAGGCTGTGGTGCCGATTCAATTAGAAGTTCCTTCGCTGCGAGTCGCCATCCAGCATGGACTAGTCAGCGGTGAACAAACCAATGCAGAAAGAAGATTGGAAGAGCTCACCGAGCTCGAAGGAAAGCGCCTCCGAGCGCAACAAAACATCCAACTCTACCAAGCTTGCATGGCCCGTGCTTTCGATAAGCTGGTCAAAGGTCGGGAATTCAAGAAAGGAGACCTGGTGATGGTCAAGAGAAGAGAAGTGATGGCCTCCAATCCCAAAGGGAAGTTGGTCAAAAACTGGGTCGGACCATACATCATCCACCGAGTATATGAGGGAGGTGCTTACATCTTGGTGGACCACAAAGGAGTCATCCAGTTCTCCCCACTCAATGGGAAGCATATGAAGCTGTATCATACGGCACAACCAACATTCCCCGAGTGATCGGAATGCCTTTCCTTGGTCTAGTGGCACTCCGCCCCAACCAAGCTACCCTTCACCTTGGTCTAGTGGCACTCCGCCCTAACCAAGCTACCCTAACCTTGGTCTAGTGGCACTCCACCCTAACCAAGCTACCCCTCCCTTGGTCTAGTGGCACTCCGCCCTGACCGAGCTACCTTCACCTTGGTCTAGTGGCACTCCGCCCTAACCAAGCTACCCCTCACCTTGGTTTATTGGCACTCCGCCCTAACCAAGCTACCCTTCACCTTGGTCTAGTGGCACTCCGCCCTAACTAAGCTACCCTAACCTTGGTCTACTGGCATTCCGCCCTAACCAAGCTACCCTTTCCATGGTCTAGTGGCACTCCGCCCTGACCGAGCTACCTTCACCTTGGTCTAGTGGCACTTCGCCCTAATCGAGCTCCCCTCACCTTGGTCTAGTGGCACTCCGCCCTGACCGAGCTACCTTCACCTTGGTCTAGTGGCACTACACCCTGACTGAGATACCTTCACTTTGGTCTAGTGGCACTCTGCCCTAACCAAGCTACCCCTCCCTTGGTCTAGTGGCATTCCACCCTAATCAAGCTCCCCTTACCTTGGTGTAGTGGCACTCCGTCCTGACCGAGCTACCTTCACCTTGGTCTAGTGGCACTTCGCCCTAACCGAGCTACCCTCACCTTGGTCTAGTGGCATTCCACCCTAACTGAGCTACCCTCACCTTGGTTCAGTGGCATTCCGCCCTAACCGAGCTACCCTCACCTTGGTTCAGTGGCGCTCCGCCCTAACCGAGCTACCCGCACCTCGGTCCAGTGATGGTCGGCCCTGACCAGACTCGCATAATGTCTACAGTATTGCTGTTACAGGCCTTACGCCCGAATCGGCACAAATCTACCCCTTTGCGTCAGCATTGCCTTCTTGCTGATGAATAAACCCTTTTCTCGGCGCAAGACCTTGTGTCCTGGCCGACCTTTATACATCCTTGTCATTGCGGGCCTTACGCCCAAGTTGGCACGAGTCCATCCTTTGCGTTAGCATTGTCTCCTTGCTGATGAATAAACCCCCTTTCTCGGCGCAAGACTTCGTGTCCTAGCCGACCTTTATACAACGTTGCTATTGTGGGCCTTACGCTCGAATCGGCACAAATCTATCCCTTGCGTCAGCATTGTCTTCGTGCTGACGAGTAAACCCTCTTTCTCGGTGCAAGACTTCGTGTCCTAGCCGACTCTCTCAACGTCCTTCTATTACACGAGCAAAAAGAAAAGATAAAATGGGGTTAAAAATAGAGATACCCCACCGGTCTTGTTCCTAAATTGGGACAAGGGCAAAAATGGCTATAACCCGGCTGCGGCGAAAACCCGAAAGGGCACTGCAGGTAAAATCGGGTACCCCGCCATGTGAAAACCCGAAAGGCGCGTGTGCAAAAGCAAGAGGGGGCTGGCTTCGGTGAAAACCCGAAAGGGCGCTCGGGTCAGTAAAGTGGTAATCTAAAAAGTTTCTCTTTATTCTCCTCCTAATGAGACTCCCAAAGGACAACCATCAAGAGTCCCATCGGAGATCTCCTAACAAACCTATGTTCGACCCTCGTCATCATCGGCGAGATCGGTCAATCTCTACCCTTAACTTGGACCTTTTGTCCCTGTTAATGAATCTATCTTTACTTCGGCATGTGACCCATGCCGATGAACAAATCTATGTTTGACCCTCTTCATCATCGGCGAGATCGGTCGATCTCTACCCTTAACTTGGACCTTTCGTCCCTGTTAATGAATCTATCCTTGCTTTGACATGTGACCCATGCCGATGAATAAATCTATGTTCGACCCTCATCATCATCGGCGAGATCGGTCAGCCTCTATCCCTTAACTTGGACCTTCCGTCCCTGTTAATGAATCTATCCTTACTTCGACATGTGACCCATGCCGATGAATAAACCTATGTTCGACCCTCGTCATCATCGACGAGATCGGTCGATCTCACCCCTAACTTGGACCTTCCATCCCTGTTAATGAATCTATCCTTGCTTCGACATGTGACCCATGCCGATGAATAAACCTATGTTCGACCCTCGTCATCATCGAGGAGATCAATCAGCCTCTATCCCTTAACCTGGACCTTCCGTCCCTGTTAAGAACTATATCCTTTGCTTTGTCATTTAACCAATGTCGATGAACTAAACTAGGATCCGACCCTTGTCATCATCGACAAGGCCGATCGGCGTGCTAGCGGGCAGGCTCTCCTGTGTCCCGGCTTCTTCCTACAAAAAAAAGAGAAAAGAAAGATGGGGTTAAAAATAGAGATACCCCGCCGGCCTTGTTCCTATATTAGGGCAGGGGCAAAAATGGCTATAACCCGGCTGTAGCAAAAACTCGAAAGGGCGTTACAGGCAAAATCGGGTACCCCGCCACGTGAAAACCCGAAAGGGCGCGTGGGCAAAAGCAAGAGGGGGCTGACTTTGACGAAAACCCGAAAGGGCGCTTGAGTCAGTAATGTGATAAAAATGATGACGAATAAAAAAATCAATCAATAAAAAAATGATGAAATGATAATGTAGTAGCGAGGTTATCCTCGTTCATTATTCCACTTCCTTCTACCTTTTTCGGTTTTTGTCATCATCGGCAAGACCGGCTACTCTTTCGACCCTTGTCACCATCAGCAAGATCGGTCGCTATCTTTTTCGGCCCTTGTCACCATCGGCAAGAGCAGTCGCTACCTTTTTCAGTTTTTATCATCATCGGCAAGACCGGCTAGTCTTTCGACCCTTGTCACCAACGGCAAGATCGATCGCTACCTTTTTCGACCCTTGTCACCATCGGCAAGATCGGTCACTACCTTTTTCGATTTTTGTCATCATCGGCAAGACCGACTACTCTTTCGACCCTTGTCACCAACGGCAAGATCGGTCGCTACCATTCTGACCCTTGTCACCATCGGCAAGATCGGTCGCTACCTTTTTTGGTTTTTGTCATCATCGGAAAGACCGGCTACTCTTTCGACCCTTGTCACCAACGGTAAGATCGGTCGCTACCTTTTTCGGCCCTTGTCACCATCGGCAAGACCATCTACCATTCCGACCCTTGTCACCATCGGCAAGATCGGTCGCTACCTTTTTCGGTTTTCGTCATCATCGGCAAGACCGTCTACCATTCTGACCCTTGTCACCATCGGCAAGATCGGTCGCTACCTTTTTCAGTTTTCGTCATCATCGGCAAGACCGGCTACTCTTTCGACCCTTGTCACCATCGGCAAGATCGGTCTACGGCCTATCGATCTTCGTCACCGTCTACTAGACTGACTGACTTTTTATCGACCCTTGTCGCCATCGACAGGACCGTCAACTTTCCCCCCTAACCTGGACCCCTCGTCCTCGTTAAACAGTAAACTACTTTTGCTCCATATAAACTCTGTTAATGAATAAACCCTACCCTCAATTTCCGTCAGCATCAATGAATCCGGCTGACAAGCCGTCTGTCCTTATTTCCTAGCCCTGAAGGGGCCTCTATACCCATTTGGTCCTTCGAACTCTTGGCCTACACTATCCGTTGCCTGGTCCCGAGAATGGTCACGGCGCGGTGGAGCAAACACCTCACCCCTTCGCTGAAGGCGTGAGCGCTCTCCTGCCCTAATAACTCATATACTCGGACTAGAGTCAGCTGGCGAATAAAAGGGGAGGAAAGTCCAATGCAAAGATAGAGTTGGCATTTAGCAGCAAATGGGGATATTTCATTTCTGTAAAACAAAGGGATACATGTTACGCAGGGCATTCCCCGGAATACATGAACTCCATCAAAAAGGGGAAAATAGAAAAGACTATGGCAGAGGGCATCGGAAGATGTCCTCCAGCTCTGGAATGCCCAAGGAAGGATGGCGGGTTAGTTCTTGAAGTCTGAACTCAGTGGCCTCCAGCTGAGATAGTTTCTCCCCGAGGGAAGCAGCTTGTCCCTCGGCCATCTCTGCCTCCTCCATACTCTGGACTTCCAGGCGCTCTATTTCTTGAAGCTCAGCCTCTGCCCTTGAAAGTTCGGCCTGTAGCTCTGCTATCCGGGCCGTAAGGAAGCTTTGGCACTGCAAAGAGGCATTTGCATCATTCCTCATCTTCGTCGTAGTCCCTTTCAAAGAGATGAGAGCTGCTCGGCATTCGGCTCGCTCCACTGTTATGGCCGCCAGTTGGTCAGCTACCTCCCGGCCTAAGAATTCCCTTCTGTTTACATATTTCAGAAGTTAAATCACACTGTGGAGTCCAGTCATCCATGGGGCAACCAAAAGCCAACAGCGAGCGGGACAAGTGCTCTATCAAGCCCCTCAGCTGAACATAAGTCAAATCTCTGCTGGCCGTTATGGTCTGCTGAAGGGTCCCTAAGAACTGCCACACAAGGTCACTCGATGACTGGAGATCGAGCGGTGACGTCTCGGGTAGTTCGAACTCCACTCTACTGTCCACGGTGACCCAGATATCGTCGCTCATCCCAGAAGATGACGACGGCATGATCTGCAGCGCACTTGTGTCGGGAACTGTAAGGTTTCGATCAGAGGAGCAGCGGAAACAACGAAACCCTAAGAGTCGTATCGTTGCTGGCGATCAAAATCAAGAAACGATTCATCGAAGAACCCGCCAAGGAAGAACAGTTCTATACCTTTGCGGGATTAATCAATTCCCAGATGCCCGAAGACGATCGAGTAGAGGCTCGTCGGGCTGCTAGCCATCCAAGTGTCCGGCCTCTAGATGTATCCACACGAGCAGCAGGAACGGACGGAGTCTCCTTCTCGATCTCCACACGTCGGCCACTCCTCAGCACCACCATCCACCGCCTTAGGAGGAGGAGAGAGAGAGGGGTGCGCCCAGGTCAGGGAGGAGAGAGAGGGGGGGCGGCCAGGGGAGAAACCCTAGTGCTTGGCAATGGTTTCTCTCCTCAACGTGTATTTATAGACTCTGGCATTTTTCACAAAAACCCAGAAACTATCTATAATTACCGTCCTTATCCATCTTATCCACTACTCTATTGTGTGTGACCCTCTAGGCCTAATAGTCTGTTTGGTTTTCAGGCCCATTAAGCTAAGAACTCTTCTTAACTTAATTAATCATAATCCATTAACTCTCAATGGATTTAACAGGCTTTTCGACCATGAACGGCACCAAGCAACACCTCGTGATCCCAAATGACTTGGGGAGGGATGCAGCCCATATTGAACCATTCCGTCATCAGATTCCACACAGTTATAGATCCTCATTCATACAATGCTCCAATCAGAATTAGGGTACGGTCAAACTGTCAAACCCTAAAGCATCCTGATCTTATGGACCCTTGTACTCTTAAGTACAGTTCACTAGAAAACTCCTTTTCTAAGTGAACCCCATACCCTAGCCAGGGATTTCTAAGTACATGTCCATAGAGCATTCTCTCTCTTAATCCATGCAGAGAGTGAATGATCCCTTGTTGTCCACCAAAGTGTTTTCACATGAATCCCACTGAGTCCGAATAGCTAACTATTAAGAACCACAAGATTGAAGTTCATAAGTCAGCAATCAAACGCTCAGTGGAGTCCATGCAAAACCTCTTTAGTGACTCAGGTCAAAGATCCAACTATGATACTGTGGCACTAGAATCTCCTTATTGACAGTCAGCATGATTACCATTCAGGAATTCTAGATCGGGTCAGTTCAGTGAACTCATTCCACTAACGAGCACCTGCACGTGTACCTTGATGTCACCACACCGGTGATTATGAGATCGACCACCCGCATCACATGAGTGAGTACCACGTGCACCGGTCTACCCGGATCTTCAATGTCCCTTCTTGAAAATCCTATGACCAGGAACATTTAGAATATAAACATCTAGATGACTGTTCTCATTATCACAATCTCATTGTGATCCAATCATCATAGCTCATATTCAAGGACTTCATCATATTACAACAAACATACTATAACGTGCTAAGAATATAATGAAGAGAATGCCATTAGTATATTGAATGAAATTGTACAAGAAATGTCGCCATCACAACACTTGTGATTGTGATGTGACACAAAATGCAGCGGAGACTTTGATTCCTTGGACCTAATTCGCAATCACAATTACAAGGCGCCGAGAATATGTTAAAGCTACCAACGCACCGCGCACACACGATTCCCGTGATGACCCGGTGATGCCGAGGCTAGGTGATGGAGATAGCCCCTGACTGGTTAGAGGACCAGCACCACTTTAGTTAGCCCTCCCGAAGGTTTGAAAGCCCACAAACAAGGGCGGCCGGATGCCTTAGGGGCACGGGGTCACTCGCTCACTTATGGCCACGGTGACCACACTGAAAGGTGGCGCCGGGATCGGGCACTCGCTCTCCTACCGGCCGATATGTTTCGCGGATATTAAATAAACAGGTATAAGGAGGCAAGGGCAGGAGGCTCACCTGGTTGGTTTGAGGAAACCAACCCCGGTCGGAGACGAGGGCGGGCGGGGAAGTGTGGGTTCCCCGTACACTGCGCCGATGAAGCTTCGAACCTGTTTAAGTGTACACTCACTACACCTCACGCAGGAGGGTGATCTCGGGGGTGGGAATTGATGGGTTACAACAAACACTACCTCCCGCAGGGAGGGGCGGTAAGCCGGCCAGGCAAGAGGGGGAAGATAAGCTTAGTAGCCCACGAGGAGGGACCGCTTCCGAATTGGACCGCTGGCTGTGGACGTTGATAGGCAGTCGGTGTAGTCCCTGTAGATCTCGGTCAAGAATTATGCCGATGACGAGCCCAGGGGGGTTCTTCTCGTAACAGGAACCCAAACGCCTCTGATTTACTTCAATTTATTCTGACATCGTCGATGGCTGCAGTGGAGGTCTGAGTAGAGCAACAGATTCTGGGGTGGGTGGCTATCTGTTTCTGTCTGCAACTTGCAGAAGTTGCCCCAGTCGCTCTAGGATGCCGAATCACAAACCGTTGGAGTTGCTGGAACCGTGGACAAAGCCTCTACACAGAAAAACTGACGGCAACACCTTCTGAGGTCAGGGTGGACAGGGAGATGCCGACGAGTGGGAATTGGTCGCTGCAGACTGCAGGAGGCAGACCCGCGCGACTGTAGGGGAAAAATCAGAACTCTAACTCCTGGATGCCGAATGTGGTTCTGCTTCTTGCTCCTGGATGGGAACAGGTGGAGGAAGATATTCGTAGAAGAACTTGTGGCTTGAATTGATGCGGGACGGACACGGGGACCGACTCTACGTGGTATGGACCTCGGACTCTAGACGTGGACACGACCAGCAACACATGATAGGAGAGACATTAGGCCCGACACGGAGAGCTCCCATAGGCTACACGTCGCTAACAGAAGTGCAAACTCACTCGGCGTCCCATGCGAGGGAAAGCGTGGATCGTGCGCGGTTAAGGAACCGGCAGAGTTCAAGGTAGTCAGACTCACTTCCGGACTCGGATCGAGTCACGGGACGGGTCACTCTCACTCTCACAGCGGTGACATGGACACACGGGCTAGTACCTACACTCTCGGCAGCGGCAAAAGGCCGTATACTAGCTAAGCAAATGAACGCCAAGAGGTTCGGACCATTACCTCCACGCACCCGGCGTGGCGAAGACAACCCCGGCCAATCACGGACTCCCGGTTAACACAATTTTACAGAAATACAACAATTTGACCCACTCCACGTAGGGAGGTAAAAGGTCACATGCAGGGCCCGGGAATCACGCGAATTGGGTTGACGGGTAGCATCTTGATGTCGCCCGGCGGTGTCGAACTCCGCGTTTTCGTGCTTTCCGAACGGCGGGTTCTGCGGGCCCGTGGGGCCCACGGGTGGCGCTGGCCTCTGGATCTGCAGGAGTGGGTCCCACTGTGATGGGGACCCCTGGTGGCACGCCTCCACGGACGGCGGTCGGCCGGGAACACCGATCGGGGGTCGATCGGCCCCGATTCCCAATTGTTGAACTAGCTGCCCACGGATTTTGATTTCTGTTTTCCGGCGCGCGCTCCGGCGAAAACGGCCGCTGCGGTCGATCCCGACGTCGGATCGGGACGCATGAGCTATCGTTGGAAAGCTATCTTCAAATGCTTCAATCTAGACTCAGAGAGATCTGATGGATCTAGCCGGATCTAGACTTTAATGAATTTACAAATCCCTGTTGTACAGTAACCGAAACATCAGATTTACAGGGTACTTGTCTGAGAACCACCATTGACCGCCTACTTGCCGTAGGAATCAGACTTCGAGCTCTTCTTCAACATTGTAGATAATCAAACCACGAAGATGGGACAATTTTTAGAATTGGATTTGGAGGTGGTGGTGATTTGATAGGATTTTTGGAGTGTCTGGTGGTCGGATCTGGGAACTGGGGAACAGAACTGTAGCTAGGACTGAGAACGAATTTTAGAAAATATGCAATGGACGAACCAAAAATTAAAAAAAATGGTGGATGAAGGGATGGACGCAAGGAACACCCAGTGAAATTGGGCGAACCAAAGAAAATCAAAAAAAGGACCTAAGACTTAAAACTCATGGCGGATGGGAACCTAGACAGAATTTTGGCAGAACCAAAGTGGAAGGGTGGACGAAAGTCAAAAATTGTGAAACGGGATCTGAATGACAAACCAAATTTTATGGGGTATCCTTGACACCCCTGGGACCTCCAGTAAAATTTATAGGTCGATCTAAGCTCGTGGTTGATGGCTGAATTTCGTGGAGGTTGCTGTGGTACTGCGCGGGCAGAACTCCGATGAAGACGATGGCGGTGCGGTGGCGGCTCGTGGCGGCGGCGAGGATGACCGGAACTGATAGGGGAGGAGTCACACCTGCAGAGGCAACCTTCACAGCTGCAAGGGGGGAGAGAGGGTCGCACCAAGCTGGAGCTCCAACAATTTCTTTGATTCAAAATGGCATTAATTCATCAAAATGGGAAAATACAAGCATATATAGGTCACCCATCTAATCCATCCTCCACCGTTGGATCTAGGGGTGTGAGATGGAGGGTTGTGATGGCTTGTGACCATTCCACAAAAATACAATTAAAAAAATAAGGGGGGGACAGCCTATTGACTAGGGGGGGAACAATCTTGACATGGTAGGTGGGTGTTGGTTGGAAATGTTGACTATTTTGGTCCCTTGTCCCCCATGTGGACAATTGACCATTCAAACTTCTAGATGCCCCATGTGGCATGTTGACTGACCCCACGTGGGACCCTAGGCTGAGGTGGCCCAATGTGGTGGGGCCCAGGGGGCCCGTGGGGCCCACGGGGTCCGAAATGCTCGTAAGTCCCTATTACACTCAAAATGGCAAACCGAATGCAACGAAATAAATACAAATTACACACACATAAAGTCTAGCTAAATATAATAAATGGGGAGGCTCAAGGCGGAGTCTCCAGGCTGTCTCCGAGCCAGATGGATGCTGTGGTGGCTCGTGTCGTGCTCCGTGTGCGGTACCGGTGGCTCGGTGTGTCGTGCCGATCAACTGCTCGGGTGTCCGCACCATGAATCGTCCAGTGGCTGGTCCGGGTAGATCTTTGAACAAGGTGGCAACTTCTGGCCGTAACAGCTACCTGGCACAAACAGTGACTTGCAGAAGTTGTCCCGGCCGCTCCCGGACACCAAATCTCGAACCGTCGAAGTTGTTGGAACCGTGGATGAACCCTCTTTGCGGGAAAACTGGTGGGGAAGCCGTCTGATGTCGGGCCGGACTGAGGGATGCTGATGAGTGGAGGCAGGTCACTGCCACCTGTGGGAGACAGACCCGACCAGTCGAGGTAGAAAGACCATAACTCTGACCTCTGGATGCCGAATGCGATTCCGCTTCCTGATCCTGGAAGAGGATAGGACGTGGAAGAACTTTGTTGAAGAACTCTCGGTCTGAATCCTCCGCCGTTTGTTGTGGTACAGCTTCAAATCAGGTTCAGGAACTCTGCAGAGGGAGCCCAGCGCAGTCGGGGGAGAATGGTTCTCCCGGACAGCCCCGAACTCAGAATGGGACGAGATCACCTCGCCTGCAAAGATAACTGGACGAACTTTCCAGAATGGTAGGGTACGTCTTCAGATGATGCCATATGAATCCGTGGATTCTTCAGCAAGTCGACCCTTTCTCTTCCACCTACAGACTTGGGCAAAGGGAAAGAGATAGTGGTGGAACTAGGCTAATGGAAGAACAATGGGGAAGGGGGTTGGGGGGGGGCTGCGACCTAGGGAGGTGAAGGGGCTGGGAATGAATGGGGTGTAGTCCCCAAAGGGAGGAAAATTCAAATTTTAGCTTGGGAGGGGTGAAGGGTGTGCTTGGGGAAGTGAGGGGGTGTATGGGGAATGCCAAGGGGTGCCTTGGAAGAGGGAGAGGTGCCTAGGAGAAAGGGATTCCACCTAGGGGTTGGAGGGGACTTAAATGGGAGGTATGGGGAAGGGGGAGGGGTCTTAATTAGAGGTGAATAGGGAGGAGAGAGAGTGAATTTCGAATTTGGGGTGGGGAGGAGAGAGAGAGAGAGAGAGAGAGAATGAGAGAGCTAGAGAGAGAGAGGGGGGGCACTTATGCTCAAATATTCAATACTTCATTAGCTTCAAAAGAGGGGGTTTGGGGTCCTATATATAGGAAAACCCAATTTACAAAGAAGTCCTCATGAAATGGACAAATGACGGAAGACCAAGGGGTGGGGAGAGGGGCGCCCATGGGCCAGACCAAAGAAATGGCCCAATAAGACCTACTAGCCCCATTAGCCCACTAGCCTACATACAAGCATAAGTAAATAACATGATAACCTAGTAACATGACTCAAAACATAGGCAAATACATCAAAATGACTCAAGAAAATAGGAAAATGTAATAGGATGATAAGCACCAATGTTCCGTCTGAAGAAGGGCTGCTCCCTAGCTGCCTCCGGGAGGGAGAGAAGTGCCAAGCCAGAGGGTATGTGGTGTGATGCCCTCATCAATTCTCCCGGGCGGCGAAGAGCTCGACTCTGTCGAGTAAAGGCCCTCCCTGCTGTGGTACTGCTCTAGGAGATCGGGGGACAGCTGCTGGAGATCCTCCCGGCTCACCCAGGTATCGTCCGAGGGTGGTCGTCCCTTCCACCTGACCAGGTAGCGCTCATACGCCTTGCTCCTTATGATGGTAACCTGTTCATCTAATATCTGCTCCACTTCATCGCGCCGGTTTCTCAAATGGGGTTGAGATCTCTGGGGTGTGGGGGCGCTCTCAAAGGAGGGAGTAGGCTGGATTTCCTCACCGGGTGTCACCATGGGGCCCTTGTAGGGCACCAGGTCAACCACATTGAATGTGGGGCTTACTCCGTACTCTTCAGGGAGGTCCAACACGTAAGCATTGGTGCCAAGGCGTCTCAGCACCTGGAAGGGGCCAGCTCCACGCGACCTCAACTTCGAAGTATTCCCAGGGAACAACCTCTCAGTTCTCACCATCACAAAATCACCAATCTGGAATTCTTGGTGGCGGCGGTGGGAGTCAGCAGACTTCTTGTAAATCTCGTTGCTCTTGTTGATGTTTTCGCGAATGTTTCCATGCAACTCTGTGAATGTTGATTCACTAGTGGATAATGGGGGTCCTGGACAACCAAATATAAACCTATCATGCTTAGGAGTCATGTGGACCTTGATGCACTTAGGTGGACCGGGGCAGCCACAAATGGCCCTATCATGCCTGAGGTGGATGAAGAGTGGGGAAGGACCAGTATGTCAAAATGTGGCTCTATCAGGTATGGGTGCAATGAATGCCGGAGGACCTGGACTTTCATGTAGACTCCTATCATGCATAAGATGGACGATGAATGGGGGTGGACCTACATATCCAAATGTGAACCTGTCATGCACCGGACCTAGTGTGTATGAGACACAAATGAGATGACTATCCCTACCAGGTGGGGCAAAATGTTGTGGCACATGCATTACAATCAAGATGGTCCCATCTTTAGGTGGGGGTGGATTTGGGGGTTTCCACTCATAGGGGTCGAAGGGGTCCAAGAAGGTGGACATTTTGGGATAGGTCACTTCCTCATTTCCTAGGTGGATGTCACCTTTGGTCATGGCTCTTATGGTGTGGGCTAAGTTTTGGAATGGATGGGTTAGGTTTGACATGGTGTGTGAGGGTAGGAAAAGGTGGTTGGTGGGTAAGGCGACTAGGTCCCAAGGGTTCTTTGGCTTCCATTGGAAGGGATCAAAGGGGTCATGGAATGGGTCATCTAGGGGGAGGAACTCTTGGTCCTCATGGTCTTGGGAGAGGTAGTTTTGACTCATCATGGTAGGTTGTGGTAGGAAAATGTTGGTGTTGAGTAAGGTGGGTGCGTATAGGAAGGGATCGAATGGGTCATGGTATGGGTTACCTAGAAACTCTAGGTCCACATGTGGTGGGGAGTTATTCACCTCTATTGAGATTTTTGGGCAAAAGTTATTGGTGGGTGGGTTAGCCTTGAGGGGATGGCTGGGTTTTCTTCCTGAAATGAGGAGCTCCAATTTAAGGATGGCCTCGGGCTCATCGGGTGTGGGAAGAAAGAGAAGGAGGTCGCTAATGTAGCAACCAACAGTGCAAACCGAAGTGATAGACCCGACACATGGGTGTAGAAGACCAAGGCTCCTAGGTTGGTCGACCATAGGGTTCAACATAGCCGTCAACTCCACTTGCCATGCTAGGCCTTGTAGGAGGTCTCCTAGAGTTTCCACTTGGTAAGAGGATTGGATGGTAGTGTGATAGGTGGAGAAGGGTACTATGGGGAGGTGTCGTTCCATGGGAGGGTTGACATGGGGCAAGATAGGGTGAACCGGATTTTCCTCTAACCATTTAGCCAGGGGCTCACTTATGAAAAGTTCACTCCTATTTAGAGAGGGTGGTGTAAAAGGTGAAGTTCTTTCCTTGGTTTGGGCAAGGGTTTCCTCCAAGGTGGGGAGTGGTTCTAGGGTGTCCACCACTATGATGTCGGGTGTGGGAGTCATGGGTTCCTCTACCAAGGATGTGAGATGGTCTTTTGAAGGTGGAGTGATGAGGGTAGGTGTATGGTACCCCCGGGGTGGAAGGTAAAGGGAAATTTGGTTCAGGATCGGTAGGGGAAGAAGTGGAAGCCTAGGTTGGGGTAGGATTGTGGTTGACAGTGGAAGATGGGTTGGGTGGGGTGGCTTGGGTTGGCTAGTCATGGGTGGAGTGTCCCTTACAGGGGAAAGTTGAGGGGTAGTGATAGGGGCTAAGGGGCAGTGTGGCTTGAAGGGCATACATCTCTAACAATCTCCCACTTGTAGTAAAGCCAATCACCCACATGCTTGATCCCCATCAGCCCAAGGTGACGCTCAAACACACTTTGAGATAAAGGCTTAGTCAATGGATCTGCAATATTATCAGCAGAAGATACTCTATCTACTATCACATCTCCTCTAGCTATAATCTCTCTGATCAAGTGATAACGCCGTAGAATATGCTTGGACTTCTGATGAGACCTCGGCTCCTTTGCTTGCGCAATTGCCCCATTGTTGTCACAAAACATGGGGATGGGATCAGAGATGCTTGGGATAACTCCCAATCCATCAATGAACTTCTTCATCCGGACCGCCTCCTTTGACGCCTCGGCAGCAGCTATGTACTCGGCCTCGGTTGTTGAATCAGCAGTGGTTTCTTGTTTGGAACTCTTCCAACTCACTGCCCCACCATTGAGAGTAAAAATGAACCCAGAGGTTGACTTGCTATCATCTTTGTCAGACTGGAAACTAGAGTCAGTGTATCCTCTCAGTTTCAAGTCCTCTCCTCCATAAACCAGAAATAGATCCTTAGTCCTTCTTAAGTACTTAAGGATACATTTCACAGCTATCCAGTGTTGTTCACCTGGATCTGCTTGATACCTGCTTGTAACACTTAGAGCATAAGCTATATCAGGCCTAGTACATAACATCGCGTACATGATGGACCCTATGGCAGAGGCATAGGGAACCCTACTCATGTACACCCTTTCTTCTGGAGTTTTAGGGGACATCTCCTTAGAGAGGTAGACTCCATGTCTAATTGGTATTAGACCTCTCTTGAAGTCTTCCATGCCAAACCTTTTGACAATGGTGTCTATGTACATCGATTGGGACAAGCCTAGCATCCTCTTTGATCTATCTCTATAGATCCTAATCCCCAACACATAGGATGCTTCTCCCAAATCCTTCATGGAGAAATACTTTGATAGCCAGGCTTTGACTGAAGATAACATACCTACATCATTCCCAATGAGTAGTATGTCATCCACATACAGTACCAAAAAGGTGATTGCACTGCCATTTGTCTTCTTGTATACACATGGCTCATCTTCGTTTTTAACGAAGTCATAAGATTTGATTGCTTCATCAAACCTTATGTTCCAACTGCGAGATGCTTGGTTTAGTCCATATATGGACCTCTGAAGCATACACACTCTATCTAGATACTCTTTGGATGTGAATCCCTCAGGCTGTGTCATGTACACTTCTTCCTCAAGGTTTCCATTGAGGAATGTCATCTTCACATCCATCTGCCAGATTTCATAATCATAGTGTGCAGCAATGGCAAGTAAAATTCTAATGGATTTTAGCATGGCTACAGAGAGAAGGTTTCGTCATAGTCAACCCCTTGCCTTTGACGATATCCCTTCGCTACAAGCCTTGCCTTATAGGTATCAACATTTCCATCCACTCCAATCTTTCTTTTAAAGATCCACTTGCATCCAATAGGTACAATACCCTCAGGTGGATCCACCAAGTTCCAAACTTGGTTGGAGTACATGGAATCCATTTCAGATATCATGGCCTCTTGCCATTTCATGGAGTCAATGACACTCATTGCCTCCTCGTAGGTCTTAGGATCATCATCCTCATTATGTGATACCTTACCAGAAATATGTCCCTCATATCTATCTGGTTGAACAGGTATCCGGCCTGACCTACGCAAAGTTTGTGGGTCAGTTTGTACTGGATCTTGAGAAGGTACACTGACAGGTTGTGGTTCTAGAACTTCTTCTAGTTCTACCGAGCTCCCACTGTTCCCTTCAAGGATATACTCTTCCTCAAGGAATACAGCATGTTTAGCTACAAACACTCTTTGATCGCTAGGCTGGTAGAAATAATATCTATAAGTTTCCTTAGGATATCCCACAAACCTACACTTCTCAGTCTTAGGTCCCAGTTTATCAGAGTCATGTTTCTTTACATGGGTAGGGCAACCCCAAACCTTAAAGTACTTAAGATTTGGCTTCTTTCCTTTCCATATCTCATATGGAGTGGAGTCGACAGACTTCGATGGGACTTTGTTCAACAAGTGTGCAGCAGTCTTCAAGGCATAACCCCAGAGGGACAAGGGTAAACCCACAAAACACATCATGGACCGTACCATATCTAATAGGGTACGATTCCTCCTTTCTGCTACACCATTCAGCTGAGGTGTATAAGGAGGAGTCCATTGAGACAATATTCCATTATCCCTTAAAAACTGTGTGAACTCCGTACTCAAGTATTCACCCCCTCGATCTGATCGAAGAGTTTTAATACTTTTCCCGATTTGTTTCTCTACTTCATTCTTAAACTTGACAAATTTCTCAAAAGTTTGAGATTTGTACTTCATTAAGTACACGTATCCAAATCTTGAGAAATCATCAGTGAATGTAATGAAGTATGAATAACCTCCTTTGGCATGTATGGACATAGGTCCACACACATCAGATTGTATGAGTTCTAACAACTCATTTGCTCTTTCTCCATGTCCAGAAAATGGAGACTTGGTCATCTTACCCATGAGGCAAGATTCACAAGTCGTGAATGATTCATAATCAAATGGATCAATGTATCCATTCTTACACAACTTTTTCAATCTTTCCTCATTGATATGGCCAAGCTTACAATGCCAAAGATAAGCTTGATTCACATTGCCTCTTTTTCTCTTAAGAGGTCTGTCCACACACATCACAGGAGATGCCACATCTAAAATGTACAAACCATTCATTAAGCTCCCACTGGCAAACAATTCACCATTTAATAATAAAGAACAACCATTGTTTCCAAAACTTACAACAAATCCATATTTATTTAAGCAAGAAATGGAAATAATGTTCTTTATTATAGAAGGAACATAATAACAGTCTATAAGCTATAGTGTAACTCCTGTAGGCATCTGGAGGTTCACCTTCCCGACCGCGAGCGCAGCAACCTTTGCTCCATTTCCCAGTCGCAAGTCAACCTCGCCTTTGTTCAATTACCTACTGCTTGTCAGCACCTGCAAGTCATTGCAGATATGATATGCACATCCAGTATCTAATACCCACGATGTGGATCTATAAGACAAGTTTAGGTCAACAATCATGAACATACCTGAAGCTTCTCCAAGCTTCTGTTTTGCCTTTTCTGCAAGATACAACTTACATTTCCTCTTCCAATGACCATCCTTATGGCAGTGGAAACATTGGCCCTTGTCCTTTTTAGCCTCATCCTTCTTGGCAGCCTTTCCCTGCTTATCCTGCTTTTTCTTCTTGTTTTTCTTAAAAACAGATTGATTCTTTCTCTTCTTGTTGGTCTTACCAACAAGTAGCATAGAAGATTTCCCATTGTTCATTGTCCCCTCAGCTGTCTTCAACATATTAAGAAGCTCTGCTAGAGAGCACTCTATCTTATTCATGTTGAAATTCACTATGAACTGGGAGAATGAACATGGGAGAGATTGCAAGATTAGGTCAATGCACAAATCCTTGTTCATTTCAAAACCTAATTCTTTCAGCCTCTCAATCCACTCTATCATTTTGAGAACATGTGTCTGCACAGATGTTCCCTCAGACATTTTGGCCCCGAACAGATTCTTAGATATCTCATATCTCTCTGTTCTACTCTGAGCTCCAAAGAGCTCCTCTAGATGGAATAGGATGGATCTAGCATCCATCTTTTCATGCTGCCTTTGTAACTCATTAGTCATGGAGGCTAGCATATAACATTGGGCCAGAGTGGCATCTTCCTTATGCTTCTCATAAAGAATCACCTCAGCCTCATCGGCATCATCAGCAGGAACAGGAGGAACAGGCTGCTCAAGGACATAGGCTATTTTCTCAGCCGTAAGAACAGTTCTCAGATTCCTGAGCCAATCGACATAATTTGGACCAGTCAGCCTGTTGGCATCCAATATGCCTCTCAATGGGTGGTTCGTCATTGCGGTCTACAAGAGGAAATAACAGAATTTAGAACAACATTGCAGATATTCATGATATTAAATTAAGACATGGACTTTTATGCTAACATAATACTCCCACTAATTTTTGACGATTTTGCATAACCCCTAATATGCAAAGACGGGACACAACGACTGTGTCCTAGTGGGTACTAGGATCCCATTAACATTATGGAAGTAGTCTTGTGGTAGCACAACAAACTACCCCATACTTAATGGGTGGGCAACGCTTGCCAATTACAACTCCTTGTAACTCCCAGTAATTTAGCCTCCAAACGCTTCGTGATCTTGTGGTAGCACAACAAACTAGGAGCGTTGGTTAGGTCCGACCCGTTGTTACGTTATGAGAGTGGGTTTATGACATAACTCTTGTGGTAGCACAGCAAAGCCATGCCAGCCCCCATCCCAAGGTTCGGCCCAAGCCCTAGCCTAAGTCTCCGTCCCCTTGCTGTGATAGTCTTGTGGTAGCACAACAAACTCCCACAGTCTAAGGACGGCTCACTTTGACTATAACAACGGAAGGCTACGTGGAACATTCTTAATGTCTCACGCTAATCGACCTAATATTTGATTGAAGGGGATTTGAATATTTTGGTCTCATCAATATAGGTGCTATATATATAATAATAATTTGGAGTATCGAATATACTCTAAAATTATGTATATATATATAATTAGTAGCACTACCACATATATCAAATATATGCTATAACACCGATGGATGATCATGGACTTTAAACCTAGCAACATTACCAGAGCCAATTGGTAATGTACACACAACATGGTAAATTCTCAAAGACTTGGAGCATCTAATGCTCCCACTGGATGTGAAGAATCTCCCGAGCCACCGTAGTCGGCCTCCTTCTTAGTCTCCATCCGCTTCTTATAATTACAAGTAAATTTGAAATTTTTGGGCACACAGGCCCATAAATATACATCAGATAATAATAAGAAACCTTGAACCAGTCAAGGGGAGTACAACACAGGTGGGAGATAGAATGTACAACCCAGATTAATAAAAGAGAGAGAGAAGGAGGCACGCAGGCCCCAATAATCACATCATGATCCATTCACCACAAACCATACCATCACATGATATCTAAGTCCATGACCATCCATCCACACACATGACACATCACATGCATCATTAAGTAATTATCATATAATTACAGCGAGATATAACGTTGATTTCAAAATAATAGTAATTAGTTTTGAAATTACGCAACATTAATTAACTAAATAATTTAGTTAAAACAATCAAGTCTAAACAACTTTAGACAATAGTCATACACATTCATTGCATGGGCTCAATAATAATATACTGTTAATTAACCTCATAAGAATCACATCCTTATAGTAATTAACATTAATTAATTAGATAATAGGAAATACTTAAAACCATTTTAAAATTCCAATTAACTAATTAACCAAGGGCCAATAATGAAAAATAAGTTAATAGATTGCTAAAACAATTTTAGAATCACATTAAAATATTTTTCAGAATTTTCTCAGAATTTTTCTGACATTTAATGCATTTTAAACATTTTAAAATGAATAAAATTCAAAAAAAAATAAGGGGGGGGCTTATCGGGCGCGGATCCGGGCGCGGGCCGGATCCGCCCGCGGGAGACCCACGAGGGGGTCGTCTCCCCCGCCCGATCGCGAAGGGGAGGGGGCTGGGGTAAAACCCTAGTCCCCCGGTGCTCGCCGCAGGGGGCCCGTCCGCCGCCCCCGACCACCGCGGACGACCCATGGGGTCCCGCCGGCACGTCCGTCGGCCACCGCCCCAGACGCCGTGGCCGGAGGAGGCGCCCGCGATCATCACGGGGCCGTTCCGCCCTGTTCGCCGCGAACCTCGCCGGAGCCGCCCCATCCGGCTGCCGCACGCACCCGGACGCCGTGGGACGCTCGGCATTCAGCTCGCTCCAGTGTTGTGGCCGCCAGTTGGTCAGCTACCTCCCGGCCTAAGAGTTCCCTTCTGTTTACATATTTCAGAAGCAAAATCACATTGTGGAGTCCAGTCATCCATGGGGCAACCACAAGCCAACAGCGAGCGGGACAAGTGCTCTATCAAGCCCCTCAGCTGAACATAAGTCAAATCTCTGCTGGCCGTTATGGTCTGCAGAAGGGTCCCTAAGAACTGTCACACAAGGTTACTCGATGACTGGAGACCGAGCGGTGACGTCTCGGGTAGTTCGAACTCCACTCTACTGTCCACGATGGCCTAGATATCGTCGCTCATCCCAGAAGATGACGATGTAATGATCTGCAGCGCACTTGTGTGGGGAACAACCACGGTGACTGATATGGTAACTGGAGTCTCGATGACGGTGACTTCCCTGCCTGCCCCTTGGGATGAAGCTGCAATAGGAACATCAAGAGCCAAGGACATCTACTCCTCGCTTCCTACTCGACTGACCCCCATATGGCCAGTTTCAGCAATAAGAGCCAAGGCCCCAGTAGTCCCGACTTCCTCTTCGACGATCTCTCCCGCCTCTACCTCGGGGGGGCCACCTTTCTCCGAAGCCGACCATTGTGTGACTTCCAATGGCTGGGAGTCCTCGACTGCTACCAACTCGTCATCCCTCACAAGTACTCCGGGTCCCGCTGGACCCGCTGCCGCTGCATAGTCCTTGGGATATCGCAGTGCTATAGGCCGCAAGACGGGCGGGAAAGCTGCGTGACCCGCACCCAGAGCCGGGAGGGGTATCTGCACCATTATGGTTGGCAGCACCACCTCAGTCTGCACCAGAAATATGTACATCAGAAAGCTAAAAAGAAGAGAAAGGAAGGGAAGCAAGCGCCGACCACATGAGGGTCCTCACCTCAGCTGGTACTAGGCTCAAATCTCCAAGGGCGACCTCTGTGGCCCCAGCCCCTTCGCTCACGAGTGAGCCTGACGGCCCAGGACCACTCCATGACAACCGGGGTAGGCTGAAAGTCAGGTGATCACTTTCATAGGCCGAAGATGCCCCGGCATCCTCAGTCTCTGTGTCGACATGTGGGAACTCCTCATCAATGGAGCCGCCACCGTAATCGACCTGCTCAGAAGAAGAGGACTCCTCTGCTCTTTCGAGACGCTCCACCATCGGAGCAGGAATCTCGCCAGGAGGAGCATCACCCGCAGCAGGGACTTCCTCCATGCACTCCACACCAGGAGCAACAATTGATGGGAGCTCAGGGGCAAGCTCGCCCTGCCCCCGGGCAATCGCTTCCTCTGCACCCTCTGCACCCGGGAGTAATGACGGTTGCATATCAACTGAAATTTACGGCAAGAAATAGTCAAACAGACTGAAAGCATGAAGACTCGCGGTGGCGTCGCGATTAAACTATAAATTACCTTCCATTTCATGTCTGGGCATTGGAGAAGGCAGATCTCTCTCTACGGGAGCAGCAAGGATTTCCTCTGCCCCTTCCCTAGCCACGGCACCTACCGTCGCCTCCAGCCCGACGACCCCATCAACTGTGTCGGCAACTGTCAGCATGGATTAGCCAAGGTAGCCAAAATGAGCCAATGAATTCTGGAGAGATGAAGAGCCTACCTTCAGCTTCTGGCCTTTGCATGCGGGAAGCCTCGAACTCTTTGAAGGATACAACCGGAGGAAGAACGGTTGCTGGTTCCTTTTCTGCGGCCTACCCTCGGCGTGCCCGTGTCACTCGAGTTACTGCCACTTTGGCCTTCCCAACGGCCTCCCTCAACTGGGATCGGGTCCGCTTTCACGAATCGCCAGGAGGCAGTAGCGTCGTGGTCGGGGCCGGCTCGGGAGCCTTAAAGTATGCTGGCTTCTGAGCTTTTATTATCAGCTCCCTAAAGTGCCGAGTCTCCTCCAAAGTTGGTCGGACTGCACATGCACGAAGGTGAGAATAATACACCATAATGAAGAAAAGAGGCTGGCCGAAGGGCCTGAATGAAGAAATAGAACATACTTGCTGGCCCCGTGTAGAAGGGGAAGAGAGGCCAATAATATAGCGAGGGCACTTTGTCTCTCGAAGCTGCCTCATGAATAAGCCAACATAAATCTCCTATCTTTTCACTCGACTCGGCCAGCAGCGCCAGGTCCTCGTGGCCACGAGAAGACATGTGATAATATAAGCTCAGGTGGTCCAGCCCCCATCTGTCAGCATATTTGAATGAGATATGAAGGGGCCGGTCCAGAATGGCTTCGCTGGGACAACCCACCGAAAGACCATGTGAGCGAAGGAGCGCAAATAGCCAATGGGTGTTGTCATATAAAGCATCCCGCCTGTCTTCCCTACGGATGAAAACCCGATAGGGGTACAACCTATCCACCTCGAGACGCCAGTCGGCCACAACCGAGATGGGTTCCTCCACCAGCAGAGGGAGTTGCTGAAGGACCACCCTCTCACTGCTCACCCAGCATAAACCCCGAAGTGTTTTCACATAGTCATCCTTGCTGATTGTGGGCAGCTTCGGGTCGACTTTGGTCCTGCGGCTTTTCACAGCCTTTCGGGCCTCCAGATAGGCCCTCACTTTCGTATTGGTCCAGGATTTCAGCTTCTTCAAATAGGAGGGCTCAATATCAAAGGCTGACTCTGGCTGGGAGTCCAGAAACCTATGCTTTGCTACGGCCCAACACTCCCGTCGGGAGCTCCTGTAGAACCCCGTCCACGCGTTCCACCACTTGATATACTCAGGAGTGACGCGGGGGAAACGGGCAGGGGTTGGCACCCTGAAAGAAACATCCTCCCGGTGGTAGAAGAAGTCCCACCATATCCGGGCATCATCATTTGAAACTTGCCCGGCCCTGTGCCTGTTAGGCAACGCAATTTATGAAGAAGAATGTGGAATGTGCTGGTCGTAGCCAAAATTCCGGCTGAAGCGGAACGGATAATACGGCTCCAACCACAAAATGCCGCTCTTGCGGAATACAAGGACACTCAGCCTGATAGCCAGCGCCTAGTCAACCAACTCCAGCTCAAGAAAGGGCCTAGTACACTTGGCCCCGGAAATCAGATGGATATACTCCTCGGTCTCAAAAAGCTTGCACTGCCTCATCCTATTCACCAGCGGGCTGGAGTGGGCAGCTAAGCTCCAAAAGTGAAGAATCCCGAGCGAATCTGTGGGAACCCGAGTTAACTTGCCCCGAATGGCAAAGAGCTGCTCCGCTAGCGAGGATGGCTCAGCACTCGCAAACTCTATCATCCGCGGAACAAGATGAACCGACTGTAACACCCGAGGAGTCACCTCCAAGAACAGGGTACAGACCCAAGCATTGAAAAAGTGTAGCAGACCAACCGTTCGTAGATTCATGGGGAGACGCGTCTTGTGCAGGTCTCCCAACATCTTGTAAATAAGACACAGAGCCACCGGGCAAAGGGACAGCTTAGTACCCCAAGCAATGAGATAGACATGATAAATGGCCTCTGCCCTAATCACGCTCTCGTCACCTTGCGGAAGAGCGAAAGAACAGATCCAGTAAACCAGGTACGCAGCATAGTGGGTGACTGCGTTGACACCAGTAGGGTTTGGGTCCTCCCTCTGCCCTCCTCTCGAAGACGATGATGATGCGGCCTGGCGTCGGACTCTCTTCTTCCGCTTCGGAGCCATTGGCGGTATCGGGGGAAAGTCTTCATACTTCTTCTTCCCGCCGAAGAAATATTGGAGCCAGGTGCCCATCCGCACCCTCCGCTTCTTGCCCAGCTTCCGAGCTTCCCTCGTGTCGTGCGATGAGTGATAGAGGGTGCGGTACGCCTTCATCAGATAGCGGTAAGCGTGACCCGCCAGATACCGACCCTCACCGTCGGTATGATCTTTCAACCAGTCGGGCCAGCAGACCTCCTCGTACGGTTCCCCGTCAATAGGTAGACCGCTAAGCTGTGAGAGGCTCCATAAATCCAGAGAAGTCTCTCCTTCCGAGGTATAAAAAGTGTTGTACTCGGGGCAGAATACTTCGATCATGCCGCAGCATAAGCCTCAGAAGATGGGGTAGCGGTATCTTGAGGCATATACGCTATGATAAACGCCAGCCCTGGTCAGGATGGGAGCGTAATGATGCAGCACATAATCTGTGAACTCCACTGCTCCAGGTCTGAATACGTGAGCATCGGTGGCCCTCAGCTCGGCAAACCACCCCACGGATATCTGGTGCTTAAAACGGACCGCCAGGAAGTCCAACAGAAAGGATTCTTCTCTGTACCCCCATCTCAATGGGGCAAGAAACAAGCCAAAGATCAGCTTTTCCCGGTCTACCCAGCCTGCGGAATCATTCCACCGAGCGGGCACAAATTCAGGGGCCCTGGTCAGCAGCCCATCTTCTGGAGCCAGATCTTGCAGTCCAAGCATGACACTCCATTTACTGACTTCTCCGGAAAGATAAATTGGCCTTCCCCACACCACACAGTATGTTAGACTATCCCTCTCCACTAACAAGGCCTGCTCGGCCTTGCGAACGAGGGACATGTCTCTCTTCCCTTGAAGGTTGAAGCGCCGAAGGAAGGACATCAGATGTCTATCCTTGGGGTAATCCCGCCTGACAGCACCTTTCTGGGCATAGTGAAAGGAATCGCCTCCAAGGATGAGGAGACGGCCAGTGTCCACAGTATCGGTCTCCGAATCCGAGGACTCTGCAACTACGGCAAGTTGATCGTGCCCCCGATCAAGGGAATGGACGTTCTCCCACGTCACCACGGCATGGGAGGCGGAAGAAGAAGAACCAGATGCCATGTTAGCTGCAAAGAAGCACATCAAACAATAAACAAAGTCAGAAAATAGTTGATCCAAACAAATTTCTGACAAAATTTCGGTAGAGTCTCCCCAGCACGGGAGATTGCCAAAGAAAAGTGGGAACACGCCCACTAAGGGAACGGCCCCTAAAAGCAATCACCGACATTACACCGAGGCCAAATGGGACACCCAGGGGAATAGCTCCGAGGGCAAGCCCTACTAGGAGCCTCCTAGGGCCCAAAAGATGGGTTCAAAACCCGAATAAACAAGCGCTCCGCTCACCACTAAGAAGGCCCGCCCACGCCCTCAGCTCGCTCGGCGCCGCGAGAGGAGAAGAAAGGGAGGAGTGAGAAAGCTACGGTGCGAATGAGGAGGGATGAAGAAAAAAATCAAGGATGAACAAATATATAGGGGAAGGCCTCCCCTTTGCTAATCCGGCGCGCTATTTAGCGCGCCGAATTAGCATCCTTCAAACAAAAGACACGCCGGTTGAAGGCGCGCCGGATTAACTTCCTCCAAGAACCAGCCCGCGCCGGATTAACTGTAGTGCAACCTTCAGGCCACGCCGTATTAAAAATGTAAAAGTCCAGGGGCGCACCGGATTAACCCACGCCGTATTAACAGTCAAATGGCGTCATATTGGCATCCGTGCCGGATTAAGGGCCGTTCCGAGCCTCCATCAATTGAATAGGAGATCATCCCAGGCGAGGCTCATCTGTCAGCCTTGCTACGCTCGTGCCTTGCTTGCAACGCCCACGCCTGGGGGGCACTTGTTGGAACTCAAAATATCACTCGCGGCGATCAAGCCTCGAAGACGAATGACACGGCTCACTGAAGCACAGAAGCCGACAAATACCAACATATTGAAGACTTCTCAAGCTGCCAGGGCCCCGAGTCACCCAGGATAAATGCCAGGGACTTCACCTCAGGAAAAGTCAAGATGAATTCACAACCAACCGGCAGTGCGACCAAGCCTTCCCAATGAACCGGCATCGACTCCATCGTGCCGCATACACTACACCCGTTGTCTGACCAAGGACAACGGTCTACCCGGTGGCTACCCACCTCATGAAAGACTTTCCTGAGATGGAAAAAGCTCCCTCGGCTCTTCAGGACGGAAGACCGAAGGCTCTATCGGTAGAAGATCCCGGCTACCAAACGCAGGTATGGCTTCTCGCCAAGTTGGGCCCTTTAATGGCCAAATGATCGCCCGATCAAGGCGGAACTATCCTGGGTGTTACTCTGCCCTCCAAGAAGCATTGAACACAAGCCAGGCCGAGCTAGCACCACGGATCATAGTGCCAAAAGCCGTGTCAGTGGAAAACCCGCGTGTTCAAACCAAATATACTGGAGATTCTGAGAAGGCCGTACGCCATCCTGAGAGCATTGACAAGGCTTCTCGTCAAGGTTTCGAAGAGCGCCAGCAAGATGAACGGTCATGGTGACTCCCGGAACCATCCCCTGACTCACCGGCTAACCTGCAATGAACGGGAGATGCTAATATGGCGCATCCTTATCCGGCGCGCCCCCCTTAAACCAGCGCCCTCAAATCTGGCGCGCCTATGGTAGAAGCCCCTTCTCCGGCGTGCCATTCTCCGTGCCGGATTAAACTTCAAATCCGTTTCTGTATAAATGGCAATTCGAAACAGAAGAAAAAAGAAGAGGGAGGCGAAGAGGTTTTCAAAAGAAGAAAATCGAGAGATAAGAGAAAGGGTATGAGAGCCAATCGTCGGTGAGAGAGAGAGGGTTTCTTGCAAGTGAACCAGGGTTCCTCTGAGCACCCTTCGCCGCCGTCTTCCACCCTCAGCCTGAAGCCCTCCGGAGCCGGAGAAGAAGGAGGTGTCCCCGACACTCTGTTCTTGGAATAGGTGGGCGCCTGCGTTTCTGTTTCTTCTTCGCCTTGTTTTCTCTCCGTCGAATGTAAGCGAGAGGGGTGAGGGATGGCGATGATATGAGCCAACCCATGCCCCCTTCTCCGCCATCCCTCTTTTTTTTCTATTGCTCTTCTGTGAGTTCCCCTACAAGTAGAACGGTGGCCATGCCGCGATGCCGGCACCGAACTCGTGATATGTGTGTAACTTCCTTCATCGATGGAATGATAGCATGCGTATATGAATATATTAGTGGATTGAATGCTCAACATCTTGTCCTCTTCTTCCACTACTATTTCATTCGGTAGATATATATATTAGTGTCTTCCCGTATATAGCTTTGTGATTCCGGTTTCCCCAGATTCCGAACACGCCCTGGGATGCCATGTGCTACATAGATAACCCCTCCCTGGGTCCTCCACGCCTGTGCCTCTGCACACGTTTCTCTCCGTTTTGATACGAAATCCAACCTTGACCTTCCTCCCTCTTTGCATTTCTCCGTTGCTCAGAGGAGGCAGGTGCTGCTTCTGGAATAGTGGAGTCCGCCTCGTGACCACTGCGTTCCAGCCATTCGTGTATATGCATATGTGGATAAATTGTTCCCGCTATAGATATCAACTACCTCTCTCTCCGTGGCTGCTGTTTGCATTCTCTCCTGTGGATGGCAACCCAGTCTCACGAGCATTAATATCTTCACCCTGTAACGGGTAGGCTATCAATACCGAGAAGCCTCACTTCCTTCATTTGTAGTTTACGGCCATTAAACTATTTGAGTCCCGTTGGTTTCCTCTTAATCACCCAGGGAGGGGGATATCCCCCACTGCTTCACAGAGCTACCAATCGGTCAAGGGAGCTCCACTTCTGAGTGATGGATGCTTCTTACGGGCCGAAAGGCTAATAACAACAGGGGCTTCAGCCCAACAATGTTAAATCCACAGCCTCCAAGGATTCTGTGGTGGCTAAGGGACGAATGCTCCTAGTAGGCTTGTCCTCGTGGCCTCTCTCCCTGATGCTCTCTCTTGCTAATGGATACAGTGAATGCTCACCCCTCGTAGGCCAACCCTCGGGGTGTTGCTTCTGTTATCAACTGCCTTATCCCTCTGCTTCCACCCACGGAACTTTGGTGCCCCTCGTAGGCCAGTCCTCGGGGTATCCTGTCTGATTGGGGTTTGCTGGCTACGACCATGCAGACCGGCTATTTAAGGGCTTACTCCACAGGTGAGTATGACCCCGTTTCTCCCCCTGCAGTCCTTCAGGGACGGGGGAGATGCTGCCCAATTTTCGACAGAATTCTTCCAACTTATGAGTTTAATTATATCAAAATGGCTTCAACAAAACACTTGTTCTGAGGATGAGGACCCTAGTGCTTGAGTATGAACCTCACACTAGCTCATAACTTCGCCCTTGGGGGCTCTAGACTCCAATTAAACAAACAATCACCCTAATTGACCCCAAAACTCTCAACAGAGTCCTAATAAACTTAAATCATTTCAAAATTCATCAAAAAAGAGCTAAAACGGCGTGGTCCTAACCCGGCCCGCCTTAATACGGCGCGGTACCCCCCCATGCCGGAATCACCTTACACTCATGAAAACTTATTTTCAAACGGCCTGTCCCCGGCGCGCCCTAAATCGGACCGCCCCAAGAATGCCGTGCCGTATTAGCCGTGGCCATGGCCGCGCCGTATCAAGCCCTTTTACCTACGTATGGCAGTGCCGGGAAACCTATCCCTACGCGTGATCGCGCCGGTTTTGAATCGTTACGCTGTTCTGATCACTTGCTTACCCTCGGAGCAATCCTCGCCTCCCGTGGTCGAGATTAGTAACTCTAATTGATAATAAACTAAATAAGGAAGGGGCTATTCAAGCACGTATGATCTTATTATCATGCCTTTACTATCATGTTGTTAGCACTTTGCTTTTGTCATCATGTTTATGTCGCTACCTTCATCCCCCTCAGTGGAGTCTAATGAATTTGACTGATTACTAGTCACTGGCATAACTCTATTGCCATGCTTAGCATAATCTTGAATATCATGTGCGCATGCCTGTATGGACCCTCGGGTATATCAAATGGCACTGACGGAAGTCCGGGTAACTCCCGATCGGAAGTCTTTGCTATGCGCGATGGTGGTCTTGGGACCTATGTCCTCCGCCATGTATCGAGGGTATCCAACTTAATGAATCATTCCTCTCTTGCATGACAGATAGAAGCATCTCACGTGACCTGGTCACATTTATACCTTTGCATCTTTATTCCGGCCTCGATAGCCCACCATCTCGGCAATTAATCAAAGGTTTTCCTTCCTCGTGGGGGATGTAATTAACGCCATAACCTTTATGGTATGGCGGACTGCTGGTCTCGACCGAACCTCTCTCTTACCCGACACGGGTCAGAACGAGCGCATAATAAACTCGTCACTCACGTGACTGGCACGCCCGCGCAGTCAATCAGTCAGTTAATTACCAGTTAGTTAATTGGTTGATCGACACATGAAATAAACCAAATAAACCCAAACGATAATCATAAAAACCAGAATGATAAGATCCCATCGCAAACAAACACCAATAAGAAAGAGAACAAAACTGACACTTCTCCCGACTTCGGAGGTCGAGATTTGTGGAGCCATGGCTCGGCCCATTCCACCACCTATAGCTCTTATCTGCCTTCAAACAGCCCCTCCAACGGCTATCAGGAGGCCAACAGATAACAAAAAGAAGCAAGCATCGATGCGAGTGCATGAAGAAACCAGCTTAGTTGTGGAACTATTGTATTATATGTTTTGATGATGCCAAAACAATATGGTTATTTCGTTAAATCAATAAACTCTAATTATATGTGTCAAAATGGTGTGGTTCAAATTGACCAAAAGACTATCTAATCAAATTGCAGGATTGATAGAGAAGTACATCAACGCACTCAGATTCAAGTCAAAAGCAATAATGATCTCAAGCAGAAAAGTCAACACTTGCTCAATCCAAGAAGCAGTGAAGCCATTGAAGAAAATGAAAGGTCGATGTAGAGGCTACGATTTAAAGATTCAGGTCAAGGCAGATAAAAGTCGTGCTAAGATCGGTCGATGCTCATGAACAATCAAAGCACCTAAGGTTGATACACATTTGAATGTAGGTCGGTGCACAAACACATTTTTGCAGTAGAAGGTTGATGCACATTTTGCATTAGAAGGTCGATGCACATTTTGCATTAGTAGGTTGATGCACATCTGCATATAGGTCGATGCACATTTTGCATTAGGAGGTCGATGCATATTTTGCATTAGTAGGTTGATGCACATCTGCATATAGGTCGATGCACATGAACATTCAAAGCTCTTGTGGCGACCCGGATCCCGGATACCAGGTATACCCGGTAGGACTACCAAAGACACGTGATACCACATGGAACCCGCGAGGCCTCCCAAGAGCGGTAAAGCTCCGTAGGGAAAAAGGCATGTGTAGAGTACATTGAAGCCACAGAGATAGAACAATAAGCAATTAAATTTCATTAGATCGATTTGCTAAAGTAGCAGAAATAAAATTACTTTTTAATTAACAGTTTCAATTTAACAATTATACCAGAGTCCAGTCCAAGAAATTAAAGACAAGTACAGGACACAGGAAAAGAACGTACACTGAAGTCGGGGGAAACCCGACGCAGGTACCGCTGGCAGCTACGAACATGCCACGCCAGGAACCATGAACAGAGACGACGCCCACCTGAAAAGTAGGGGTGAGTCTCCAAACATAGGCTCAGTAGGGGTCACGCGAATCCCCACTGAAAAACACGCGGAAAATAGAACGGAAGCAACAGCAGAAACAGCAGGTGTAGCAAAGCAGGAAAAGCTACACTACTAAGCTGTAAAACTACTCTAGAAGTAGTAAAGAATAGACGGGGAGTAGGAGTAGGGAATAAGCAGGAAAGGGGGAGAATCCGCGCCAGACAAGCGGCGACCGAACTAACTGCGACACCCCAAACTACTCCAGGCAGCGACAGAAGGGTGACTCTGAACTGACAAAGTCAGGAGTTACCGATCTGACAACACAATGCCAGGTCTAAGACAAAGACCTGCAAGGACAGACAAAAGTCTAGAAAAGATCTAGACAGACGATGGACAAACACGACGGCACACACGACTAGAACGCCGTGCACACGACGCCACACAGACCTCGAGTAGGGCCACGAAGAGGGCTAACTCGGAAAGGTCACGACGCACAAGAAACGTCGAGAGTCACGTGCCACGTGACGGAAGCACATCCTCACCAGAAGAACAGCCAGCTGCATCCACTGACGTCTTATGCTGCACCACAAGTGTCTCGCCTACGGTACCACTGAAACCACGGCAGAGTCACAGACACACGCTGAACCAAACAGGAACAACTGCAACGATAGAACAAGAGGACAAGTAACTAGTCAGGGTCATGCCCGTCGGCGTAAGTCCTCAGTCCCTGACAATGTGTGCACACACTGGCTCTAGCCTAAGCCAGGTTCTCTAGCTAGTTTTCTCCCTCGGTAGGACGCTACCGTTGGCTGGGAGCCCACGGAACTAGCTTACAAATCGTATCACGGGAACACCCCTCCGCCATCCGCTAGCGGGTCGGCAACTCAAAGGCCTTAGGGCTAAAACAAGCGGAGGCTCATATGACACAGAGACTCAAAACACGAGTGCTGAAGTACAGGCAGGCAAGAACGCCCCACGCCACGTACTTCGACGCACCAATGGCAGCACAACCACTGCCGACAAACTCAGGACAAGGCAACTAGACCTACCACGTAACGATCCTTGAGTCGAACGACTCAAAGGTAAGATCGTCACAGACAGCGAGACAAGCCGCCAATCTGTCTAACCCTAAGCCAGAGGAAACGACACACCGTAGGAATCGACTCACGGAGACCTGAGGGAACACTAAGAACCCTCAGCACACCTGGACACACAAACCAAGGTAACACAGTACTTCGAGGCATCCAGAACCAAAGTCTCGAACTGGACAGAACCGTCGAGACACACACACGGTTACCCGTCAACCACTGGGCCACACCGGGTTGACCGGAACCAGACAACAACAACTCTAAAGTAGGAAAAGAATCCTACCTCAAGCGAGAAGACTCATGGCTACCTTACAACGTAGTCTTAGCCCTCATAGGATGTCAGGAGACATCCACGGGAAAATGGGCAGGCCACAAGGTCAAGCCAAGACAAGTAGAAACCGAAACGACGGAAATCAGAGCACAAGGACTGTAACGCACCACCCTTAGACCGTTACACGAATGTGACGGTCTAACTCTAGCTGTTACACTCCAACTATGGCAGTCTAATGCAGACGCGCTATAGCAACGTGACGGTCGGAGAAAGAGCCGTCACACACACACCGCCCTAACCAACATCTAAAACACACAAGGCATGTAACGGCCTACACCAAGTGCGTTACACTGCTCTGACGCGCCTGACCTGGGCCGTCAGGGCCAACAGACCTCAAGCTTAAAAATGACAACTCGAACCATGTAACGCACTAGACCAGGCGCGTTACACAGCCTAACGCAGCAAAGCAGGCGCGTCAGGGCCAACTGGCTCAAGTCAAGAAACCACTGGCCGAAAGGCACGTAACGATCCATCACGGACGTGTTACACAAGCCTAATGCACAAGGGCATGGCTGTTAGAGCCAATGACACAACCACCTAACTCGGCCAAAACAGCACGTAACGGCATGGGGCAGGCACGTTACATCGCTGTGACGCACGGGGACACTACCGTTAGACGAACCGACTCAAATGGTCAAAATCGGTCAAACTGAACGTAACGGCCTGGGGCAGGCGCGTTACACAAGCCTGACACACAAGGGCATGCGCATCAGGGGAACCGACTTACCTGAAACATAAAACGACAAAATAAGCGTGACGTATCAACCCGGACGCGTCAGAGAGCTGTGACATGCCTCCCTTGGGCCGTCACACTCCCACAGCCACGAAAACTAAAAATGCCCAGAGGCTGTGACGGTCTGTCGTAGGACCGTCAGGGACTGTGACGGTCCCTGGAACGACCGCTACACCGGTCACGAGGGGAAAACAGTGGAAATGCCAAATCGGGCCGTTCCACGCCCCATTCACTCCGAAGCATAGGGGAAACAGAGGCACGCGATGGAAAATAACACTAGAAGGCTAAAAAGCCCACATGCAAGCACTAAAACGAGAGATCGGGGCGATTCCAATGAATCGACCTTAAACAAGTCAACGAGGTTCCCGGACTCCTACTGGCCTCGAATGACCACCGATCAACACGAAACTAACATGAATGGGATCTAGACATCCCAGCGGTCAATTTGATACTAACTACGCCGCAAATGGTTACCGTTTTTCGACGAACCCTACTAAACCCGAAAATCACGGTTTAGGCAAAACAAGCCCAAACTCAGCCGTTTCCGCGCCGAACGACGTGTAACGGCAAGGAAAACGAGCAGGAAGAAGTGAGGATCCGTCACCCTACCTCCACCGAAGAAACCACGCAGCGAGGGGACTAAACCACGCCGACATCTCCAAAACCACGAACGGCGTCATCTCGGAATCCACTGAGGGATCGCGCCATCCCACGCTCCATTCGCCGCCCTAGACCGCATCCCGATCACTCCATCGCGTCCCCGCCTTGGCCAGCTCCGCAACGGTGCGCGCCCCGCGCCGAATGGCCCACAGACGAGAGAGAACAAGAGAGGGAAAGAGAGGGTGAGAAAGGGAGGAGAGAGGGAGATCGTGTGAGAGTGGGGGAGAGATAGAGGGATATAAAAAAAAGAAATTAGAAATATTTCTAATTTCTAAAATCCGATAATTGAGCCAAAAATGTAATAATTCAAAAAAATACGTAAAAATAGTCAAAACGACCGGCTCGGAGAGTACATCGCAGCTGTAGCGTTCACGAGTCGATGAATTGAGAAATAAACTCACCGTAGGGTTTCGCAACTAGTACGAGAGAAAAACCCACACGGCTCGTAAAACTCAACTCGGAAGCCACCAAAGCGATCCGAAACTCACCAAAAAGATCTAAAAGACACAATAAAGATCCAACAAAGATCCACTAAGGATCCGGGGTATTACAGCTCTTATGGTTGATGCACGTTTGCATAAGGTCGGTGCATATACGTCATTGAGTCTAGAAAGTCGATGCACATTTACATGAAGGTCGATGCACATCTGCATGTAGGTCGATGCACGTTTTCATTGTATGTGCTATAAGGTCGATGCACATGACACTGTTATACACTTAAGGTCGATGCACATTTGCATGTAGGTCGATGCATGTTTTCATTGCATGTGTTATAAGGTCGATGCACATGTCTCCCTTATGCACTTGAGGTCGATGCACATATGTTGGGTGCTATCTTTCAGGTCGGTGCATCTTGTTCATTGCATATGTTAAGGTCTATGCATATCATAGGTGGTCGATGCTTGTAAATCAGGATAGCAACCGATGGTCGATGCACCTCAGTCAGTTTAGGAGATAGGTCGGTGCAGCTGAACAACTTATGCCAACAAGGTCGGTGCACCTTAAGCAAATCAAGAAGAAAGGTCGATGCCACAGTACAAGCCCACTAAAAAGGTCGATGCAGACATTCAGGCGTTAACAGGTCTGAAGATCTGATTCCCATTCTCACAACATAAAAATCAGGCCCGATTGGAAAACCAACTCTAGGGATAGAATGGCACGTGATCCAAGAAAAGATGGGTCACTTTTTCAGAGGTTTCCAGAGGAAGAATATTCTTCTGCCAAGTGGACCAATGGGATTTCACTAGGTTTTCTGCCTCACCTTTTTCGGAGCCTCTGCTCTATTTAAAGACACTTGTCCTTCGAGGGAGATGCTGAAAACTGCTGAAAGCTGCGAGAGTTCCTGCTGTGAGAAGATCCCATTCGAAAAGAGAGTAGCACCAAAAAGAAGCGAGAGAGTGAGAAAATGAAATTTGAGAGCAAAGCCATTTCGATTTAAAGTGCTTCTATGAAGCTACATCTTATTTCTATTTTCAATTTTCTTTTTTTCCATTTTCTTCACATTTTAGTTTATCATTTTGATCACTCCAAGTGTACTTGGAGGAATGGAGATTGAGGTCTCCGGTTGTGAGTGACTGGGTGTCTCTCATGGGTTCCCTCTGAGGATTCAGAGGAAGGGAGGTCATCCTCCGGTTCTGGACTTGTGGGTAGCAATCCCAGGTGCTAAGGTTCTATGGGTAGTAGAACTTGGGTTGAGGGATTTATCTCCCTCTGATTTCAAGCTGTGAGGCAGCCTCTTGTCGCAGACTGAGTCTGCTTGACGGTTTTGCTTTGTGCAAGGAATCCTCGCTCAACGTGACCGAGGGGTGGACGTAGATTGCATTGTGCAATCAAACTACCTAAAAAATCACTTTGTTGTATTGTGTGGTTTGCATTGTTAGATTTTTGCTTGAGTGATTTCCCAGCAGCATGTGGTATATCAAAAGGTCCAGTCGGGAGGATAGGCCTGGCCTGTCTAGAAAGCTGCCCTTGCATGAGGAGACTTCCTAGCCCAACCTCCGCCTAGTATCACATTGGCTGGTTCGTGAATCTCTCTGTGGGTTTCTCATTCATCTTGCTTGCTGACATTGTTGGACGAGGATATTCATTTTACAGTTTTATTGCTCGTCACTTGTTTGATCTCATATCTGATTCATTTCTCTGAGTTATATACGCAACTATCTTATATGTTTAATTGTCTTATTGAATTTTGGAGCTATTCACATATTAAATTTAGCCAATCTGAATTCTCTGATTGAACTGCTCCTGGTTTATCGTGATTTATGAGTGATCTATTCATCCCCCCTTCTAGATCACACTCTTCGTGTCTATCAATTGGTATCAGAGTAGGTTTCGCATCATGTGGTCCAACGACCAGGGAACACCTGGATCTAGCGGCCCTCGTAGCTTCATCGCTGAGGGACATTCCATTAATCATCCACCATTCATTAATGTTACTAATTATCTCTATTGGAAAAATAGAATGGAGGTGTTCATAAGGGCTCAGAGCCATGAACTGTGGAGGGTCATCACCACCGGACCATTCAAGCTTCCTGAAGATGAAGATACTTGGTCCAGGGAGCAGATCCGTGTATCAACTGTAAAGTGGACGGCAATGAGCATCATGCAGTGCGATGTACATCCCGAGAAGTATTCTAGAATCTCTACATGCAAGACAGCCAAGAAAATGTGGGATGAGCTCCAATTGATCTATGAAGGTACATCACAAGTGTGAGCCACGAAGGTAAACATGCTTACTTCTGATTATGAACTGTTTAAAATGAAATCGCAAGAGTCCATATCAGAAATGTATGCTAGACTCTCACAGATCACCAACTGCCTGAAGTCTCTAGGCAAGCAGATTCACGAGAGTGAACTTGTTAGGAAAATCCTAAGGTCCTTAACCCCCGTGTGGCACACCAAGGCCACTGCTCTAGAAGAGTCTAGGGACCTATCCACCATGACGGTCACAAAGTTAATAGGCTCTCTGATGGCCTACATAATCAATCTTAAGAGGAGCAATGAAGAAAACAAAGAGGGAAAAACTATAGCTCTTAAGGTGTCTAGAAGTAGTGGAGAAAGCAATGAGGAATTTGAGAACTTATCAGACCTAGATGATGAGCAGCAAGCTATGCTCACTCGACAGTTTCAGAAATTTCTGAGGTACGGGGGTTAAAATTTCTGGAGAAGGAGACCTCAACAGGATGGCAAAAGTGCTAATTATAAATTTGATAAAAACAAAAATGCTGACAAGTTTACTTGTTTTCATTGTAAGAAGCCAGGCCATCTGAAGAGTGAATGCCCAAAACTCGTGAAGAAGAATCCAAAGGTGTAGAAAAAGAAGCCTCAAGCTATGGTCTGCACATGGAGTGACGAGGAAGAGGATATTGAAGAGGATTCTTCTGAAAAGGAGGAGCAAGGACTATGTCTCATGGCTGACACAGACAATGAGGTAAGCATTCCTTTTGAAAATTATACAATAGATGATTGGGAGGATGCTTATGCTGACTTGTTAGATAAGTTGAATTGTCAAAATCATAGATGGTTAGGTCATGCTAGTTTCAGTACGTTAAATAAATTAGTGAAACATGACCTGGTTAGAGGGTTACCAAAAATAGAATTCAACACAAATTCAAAAATTTGTGATGCCTGTGCTCTGGGTAAACAAACCCGGAAGTCTTTCAAGCTCAGATCTGAGCCACTGTCCTCTAGGCCAATGGAGTTTTTGCATATAGATCTATTCGGTCCAACCAGAACTCAGAGTCTGAACGGTAAAAGGTTTGGGTTTGTGATTGTAGATGATCATACTAGATTTTCTTGGATATCGTTCTTAGCAAATAAAAATGATGCATTTTAGAAGTTTAAACTATTTTTCAATAAAATTGTAATACCCCGGTTTTAAAAATTTGATTGAAATGAATGAATTTTGAAATTTAATATTTAATTTTTTAGTAAATAGAACTAGTGAAATTTTGACTACCTTATAAAAATCTAGAAAAATGGTAAAATGGTAACGGATGATTTATTTAACAACTTTGTCTTCTGTGGTCGACCCAGCAAAAATCAGTAACTAGGTCTAATCTTTGATTTGAGCTCAAAGTGCACACTTACCTAACCTTAACTTAAACCACAAAATTAGGGCTTAATACTCCATCAATGAGCCCAAATCGGTGGCAAATGAAAGGCCATGATCTATGGATCGTTTCCCATCTGCCAATTCATCGAAACCCTAACCCTAAAACTTGTAGTCGGCCGAGCTTTGGTGAGGTCAACTATTGCGGCGCCGTTTCAATCACTCAACTTGCTTCGACGAATTCTCCAAGCACCGAAGGCTCCAGAAGGTGTATGAGCTATAAAAATGAAGCTCTGCAACCCTAGAATCTTTTGGTAGCAGCGGCAGTCACAGTGGAGATTGATCTAGGGAGATCTCTGGTGATTAGTGGAGACGTGTCGGCGTCCTTTCTTCTTTGTTCTTCAACTAATTGAGGTAGGTAATAACGAGCCCAATATAAAGTGTTATATATGGATGGAATCAGCGTCTAGTCCTCTTTCTTTTGAGCCTAAAAGCCCTAAATTCCATTAGGTATCCTGCGCAAATTTAATGGTTTTGTTGAGGCATGTCAGAATTAGGGCAGAACTTGTTCCCCCTTGATTTCAGTAACGATTTCAGGCTGTAAATCAAAATTGATTCATGCATCTCATAGAGTTTTTCATGCTCTTTCTTTTGATAGTAAAAGCCCCAAATTCCATGTTGTATACTCTTCAAATTTTGTGTTTTATTGTGACCCTTAAAACCCCCGTCGAGGCGGGCAAGGGTTGGTTTAATCGGGTTTTTACTATACTTGGACGGTCTTACGATAGACCACATATCCTGGATGAACGGCCATCCCCTAGACCACATAACAGGATGGGCGGCCACTACCTGACCACACATCCAAGGGATGGGTGGCCATGCCCTAGACCACACAACTGGATGGACGGCTCCCAGCTGACCACATATCCCCTGACCGGATGAACGGTCTCCCAGAGACCACATATCAGGATGGACGGCCATCCAGGTGACCACACAACCCAGGGATGGGCGGTTCTCCCCTGACCGCCCAACCCCTTGGGCGGTTCCATCCTGACCGCCCAACCCTTGGCCTGTCCTGCCCTGGCCGCCCAAGTCCCTTCAGTCCAGAGGTTATCCCTTCAGCCCAGTAGATATAAGGTCATGCCAGAACCGTTTATCTATGCAGTAAATGACTTAGTATGAGTTCTATATGTGTCATCTTAGTAACTTAAATGATAATTAGTAAACTAGAAACCCATATGATAAGTGGAAAATTATGCAAGTAAATTTCTGTAAAATGCATGCTTTTCATTCCCATATGATCTTATTCATTATCTTTATCATCTTGAATCATCTTTTCGGCAATCAAATTAATGTAAATTATGATCCTTGATAAATTAACATGGAAATTAGGACTAAAATGATTATTAGGTTGCTGGACAGCCATTCTATTCCAGTAGAACATTTTGACCATTCACCGACTTCTAGTAAGTCATTAGCTCCATTAGTTGTGCTAGTCTTGAACTTACCCCCGGACACTCCATCCGGCGGACTTAACATCATCTTGGGATCTCTGTATATCCCTTCGAAGAACCTAATGAACCACCAGAACATTGATTTACGTGAATGAACCACTGGTTTATTAGTCTTGGATCGAATTGGGCTAAGAGAGGCATGTGTGGCCAGTAGTGGAACGCATATCCTCGTAAGCGGCCTAAAACGGCCGTATATACCTGGCTTATGCCATTAAGTGTTGGTCGATTAACCTTGATCAATCTTCGACCAAACATTAAGCCTTGGAATTACCAATAGACATTAGACTAGGCCATGGTTTAGTTTACCCTATCTTTTGCAGTCGGAGTCCAATAGGGCGATTTCTTAACCTTCTTGCCAAGCCCGGGTGGTGCGGCTGGAATATTACCGTTCAAACCTTATGCGGATTCTCTTGCACCGCATATCTTTAATACGGCCCTATATGGACCGTATATCTTGTTCATGGGTCTTAAGGTCTTCTGGACCTGTACGGCCCAAGACTTACCATTCATCCTTTAGAGCGGCACACTATCAGCCGTTCATTCTTGACCTCGTGCGCTGAGTATCCGTCCAGCTCCTGTAAGTGCGGCCCCTTGTTAGCCGTATATATATCTTGAGCAGTTTATGTATGACCGTATATATCTCAGAGATGAGTTTTATCGTGTTTCGTGCTCTTGAATCCAAGGACGGATTAGTCCTTTAAATCTTGAACTTCTGGACAGTAATTCCTCTGATTATTTGGCCATAAACTTGACTAAAAGTCTAGACGGAGCTTGGGATCTTGGATCCGATAAATCAATGCCAACGCATCATAAGCGCCCAGTCTGGTCCTGGGGAGAGCGCCCGAAAAGTACTTGTGCCCATGGGAGTTTGTAATGACAAGGTGAGGCATTGCACCGAGTGCATGACTAGCGTGATGTCTACGACAGAAATCTCTTGTTATATCTTGTTACTTGTTCGTGCTTGACTGTTTAATTACTTGATGATGGCCATTTCCAAATTACAATTTCCTATTACACTTGTTACATGTTATTCTTGTCAAAATCTAGATATCTTATATTTTCTTGACCTTGTAAGATCTTTATATTACGTTATTTTTCTTCTGTATCGTCATTTCTTTTCTTATCATTGCATCTGAAAATGGAATAATTGGTTAATTACGTAAACTTCCCTGTTATTATCTACTGAGCGTCAGCTCATAGTTGTTGTTTTCCCCCCTTTCCAGGCAATTCAGGTGATGATGCGCATATCGATGGGGAGGGACAGGAGTGATATCTCTGAGTGTACCAGTTCTAGATGTTGAGTTGGCACAGTTATCCTAGTCTTAGTTGTGCCTTAGAGTGTGCTTAGCTTCAGTTATGATATTATTGTTAGAGTTGTATTGCCTCAGTTTGTATTAAGTTGGTTTAAGGTTATTGTACTAGATTTGGAATGTTTCTTGATCAATAACTTATGTCTCTTCATAGCACTTGTGTTTAATGCTTAGTTTAGCATATTAATGTTATTTCTAGCTATTTCTAACTGTACGTTCCGATATTCCACGTCGGGGCGTGACAGTTTAGGTGGTATCAGAGCCCTAGGTTTTACATCCCTAGGTTTCACATTCCTAAGTTTCACATTCCTAGGTTTTCTAAGTTCTAGGGGTCTAAGTGATGATTTAGGACCCATAACCTTGTTATAAGTCTAAGAACCCAACCTGGTGAGATTTGGGTAGAAACTTGGGTTAAGTTCATACCTTAATTGCGATATTATCTACTTTTAATGAACCTAAGTAATCTATTCCTCGTGTAGGCCTTTGCAATGGTAGCTGATCGCATGGAATGGAGGAACTTGCAGCGCATGGTTCAAGGCCTTACTCAAGTTTTACAATAAGTGGCCCAAGCAGGAAGAGCAAACCATGGCACTGGTGATTTATATCGAAACTTTCGAGGGATGAATCCACCGAGATTTGGTGGCTCGACTGACCCTGATGAAGCCGAGCACTGGCTAGATGAAATGGGAAGGATATTCAAAGTAATGCAGTGCAGCAATCAAGAACGTGTCCTTCTATCAACCTTTCAACTTGAACGTGATGCTAGAACATGGTGGGATTCAGTGAAGGCTACACTTGGTGATCAGCAAGTCACATGGGAGGAGTTCGAAGAATTCTTTAATAGCAAATACTTTTCTGATAGAGTGCAAGAGAAGAAGGCGGCGGAGTTCGCGGCTTTGAAGCAGCGGAATCTATCTGTGGCAGAAAATGAAGCTCAATTTTCTCGGTTATCCCGATATACTACTCACTTGATATCCACCGAGAAGATGAAGGCTAAGCGCTATCTTAATGGACTGAAGCTACTATATATCAACCAATTGGCAACAATGGAAATCCTGACCTATTCCGAGATGGTGAGAAAAGCTCAAGTCCTAGAAGATACTCTAGAAATGACGGAGAGAATCCGTGGAAAAAGTGCAATTAATGAACAACCTACGGGTTCCGGGAATATCAAACCCGAGTATGGCAGGAAGAGGCCCATTAGTGGGTCTAGTTCGTGGAGTGGGTCCGGATCGTGGAAGGGCAAGATGTCGAAACGTGAAGACAAGAAGCCTGGCCCGATTGTTCCATTCAAAGGAGTATGCAAGTATTGTGATCGTCCAGATCATAAGATGGAGGAGTGCTGGCGTAAGTTGGGCAGGATACCTAATGGAATTTAGGGGTTTTAAGCTCAAAAGAAAGAGGACTAGACGCTGATTCCATCCATATATAACACTTTATATTGGGCTCGTTATTACCTACCTCAATTAGATGAAGAACGAAGAAGAAAGGAAGAAGAAAGGACGCCGACACGTCTCCACTAATCACCAGAGATCTCCCTAGATCGATCTGCACTGTGACCGCCGCTGCTACCAAAGGATTCTAGGGTTGCAGAGCTTCATTTTTATAGCTCATACACCTTCTGGAGCCTTAGGTGCTGGGAGAATTCGTCGAAGCAAGTTGAGTGATTGAAACGGCGCCGCAATAGTTGACCTCACTAAAGCTCGGCCGACTACAAGTTTTAGGGTTAGGGTTTCGATGAATTGGCAGATGGGAAATGATCCATAGATCATGGCCTTTCATTTGCCATCGATTTTAACTCATTTGATGGAGTATTAAGCCCTAATTTTGTGGTTTAAGTTAAGGTTAGGTAAGTGTGCACTTTGGGCTCAAATCAAAGATTAGACCTAGTTACGGATTTTTGCTGGGTCGACCACAGAAGACAAAGTTGTTAAATAAATCATCCTTTACCATTTTACCATTTTTTAAGATTTTTATAAGGTAGTCAAAATTTCACTAGTTCTATTTACTAAGGAATTAAATATTAAATTCTGAAATTCATTCATTTCAATCAAATTTTTAAAATCGGGGTATTACACCCTCCCCTACTTAAGGAATTTGGTCCTCCAAATTCACTGTACTAAATACGAAAAATAGGGAATGAGATAGCTCACCTAGAATAAGTTGGGATACCGCTTCCGCATAGTATCTTCAGATTCCCAAGTAGCTTCTTCGGTCCCACGCCGACTCCACTAAATTTTGACCATCGGTATGGAACGATTCCGGAGTTGCTGTTGTTTCCGGTCTAGAACCTTGATACGTCTTTCTCCATAGGTCAAATCTTCCTTCAATTCGAAATCCACATGCTGAATGATGTGAGTGGGGTCATACACATATTTCCGTAACATAGACACATGGAAAACATTGTGTACGCCAGACAACTGAGGCGGTAATGCCAGTCTATAAGCAACCTCTCCCACTCTATCTAGTATCTTGAATGGACCAAATGGAATTTAGTGGAGTCGGCGTAAATTCCATTAGGTATCCTGCGCAAATTCCAATAGGGCGATTTCTTAACCTTCTAGCCAAGCCCGGGTGGTGCGGCTGGAATATTACCGTTCAAACCTTATGCGGATTCTCTTACACCGCATATCTTTAATACGGCCCTATATGGACCGTATATCTTGTTCATGGGTCTTAAGGTCTTCTGGACCTGTACGGCCCAAGACTTACCGTTCATCCTTTAGAGCGGCACACTGTCAGCCGTTCATTCTTGACCTCGTGGGCTGAGTATCCGTCCAGCTCCTGTAAGTGTGGCCCCTTATTAGCCGTATATATATTTTGAGCAGTTTCTGTATGACCGTATATATCTCAGAGATGAGTTTTATCGTGTTTCGTGCTCTTGAATCCAAGGACGGATTAGTCCTTTAAATCTTGAACTTCTGGACAGTAATTCCTCTGATTATTTGGCCATAAACTTGACTAAATGTCTAGACGGAACTTGGGATCTTGGATCCGATAAATCAATGCCAACGCATCATAAGCGCCCAGTCTGGTCCTGGGGAGAGCGCCCGAAAAGTACTTGTGCCCATGGGAGTTTGTAATGACAAGGTGAGGCATTGCACCGAGTGCATGACTAGCGTGATGTCTACGACAGAAATCTCTTGTTATATCTTGTTACTTGTTCGTGCTTGACTGTTTAATTACTTGATGATGGCCATTTCCAAATTACAATTTCCTATTACACTTGTTACATGTTATTCTTGTCAAAATCTAGATATCTTATATTTTCTTGACCTTTTAAGATCTTTATATTACGTTATTTTTCTTCTGTATCGTCATTTCTTTTCTTATCATTGCATCTGAAAATGGAATAATTGGTTAATTACGTAAACTTCCCTGTTATTATCTACTGAGCGTCAGCTCATAGTTGTTGTTTTCCCCCCTTTCCAGGCAATTCAGGTGATGATGCGCATATCGATGGGGAGGGACAGGAGTGATATCTCTGAGTGTACCAGTTCTAGATGTTGAGTTGGCACAGTTATCCTAGTCTTAGTTGTGCCTTAGAGTGTGCTTAGCTTCAGTTATGATATTATTGTTAGAGTTGTATTGCCTCAGTTTGTATTAAGTTGGTTTAAGGTTATTGTACTAGATTTGGAATGTTTCTTGATCAATAACTTATGTCTCTTCATAGCACTTGTGTTTAATGCTTAGTTTAGCATATTAATGTTATTTCTAGCTATTTCTAACTGTACGTTCCGATATTCCACGTCGGGGCGTGACAGTTTAGGTGGTATCAGAGCCCTAGGTTTTACATCCCTAGGTTTCACATTCCTAGGTTTTCTAAGTTCTAGGGGTCTAAGTGATGATTTAGGACCCATAACCTTGTTATAAGTCTAAGAACCCAACCTGGTGAGATTTGGGTAGAAACTTGGGTTAAGTTCATACCTTAATTGCGATATTATCTACTTTTAATGAACCTAAGTAATCTATTCCTCGTGTAGGCCTTTGCATTGGTAGCTGATCGCATGGAATGGAGGAACTTGCAGCGCACGGTTCAAGGCCTTACTCAAGTTTTACAATAAGTGGCCCAAGCAGGAACAGCAAACCATGGCACTGGTGATTTATATCGGAACTTTCGAGGGATGAATCCACCGAGATTTGGTGGCTCGACTGACCCTGATGAAGCCGAGCACTGGCTAGACGAAATGGGAAGGATATTCAAAGTAATGCAGTGCAGCAATCAAGAACGTGTCCTTCTATCAACCTTTCAACTTGAACGTGATGCTAGAACATGGTGGGATTCAGTGAAGGCTACACTTTGTGATCAGCAAGTCACATGGGAGGAGTTCGAAGAATTCTTTAATAGCAAATACTTTTCTGATAGAGTGCAAGAGAAGAAGGCGGCGGAGTTCACGGCTTTGAAGCAGCGGAATCTATCTGTGGCATAAAATGAAGCTCAATTTTCTCGGTTATCCCGATATACTACTCACTTGATATCCACTGAGAAGATGAAGGCTAAGCGCTTTCTTAATGGACTGAAGCTACTATATATCAACCAATTGGCACCAATGGAAATCCCGATCTATTCCGAGATGGTGAGAAAAGCTCAAGTCCTAGAAGATACTCTAGAAATGACGGAGAGAATCCGTGGAAAAAGTGCAATTAATGAACAACCTACGGGTTCCGGGAATATCAAACCCGAGTATGGCAGGAAGAGGCCCATTAGTGGGTCTAGTTCGTGGAGTGGGTCCGGATCGTGGAAGGGCAAGATGTCGAAACGTGAAGACAAGAAGCCTGGCCCGATTGTTCCATTCAAAGGAGTATGCAAGTATTGTGATCATCCAGGTCATAAGATGGAGGAGTGCTGGCGCAAGTTGGGCGCCTGTTTGCGATGTGGAAGTAGGGAGCACCGTATCCCTGACTGTCCTCTTTTATCTGAGCAAGCTATGCCGACGAAACCACAAGGCATCAAGAAACAACAAGGCAAGCTCCAAGCTCTACAAGCAGATGAGGCAGGAACCCCTGAGGGTGGTGGACTAGTCGAAGGTACTCTTATTATACTCGATAAGCTAGCATTTGTTCTTTTTGATACTGGTGCCACACATTCATTTATTTCTCGGAGTTTTGCTAAGTCTTTAGCTGTGAAGCCTAATTTGATGGATTCTCCGTTAGAGATTTTAACCCCTATTGGTACTAGATCAGCAATTCAGTATTTCTATCCTTCTAGTAAGGTTTTGATTGATGAACAGAATTTTCCAACCGATTTAGTTTGCATGGACATGAAGGATTATGATGTTATCCTAGGAGCAGATTGGTTGACAAAATATGAGGCAAATGTTCACTGCAGTTCTAGCTCTATGTCTTTTACTAGGCACCCAAGACTTTCTCTTGTGGGAGTTAAACACCATAAGTCCGTATCACTCATCTCGGCTCTTCGAGCTGATAAGCTGATGAAGCATGGATGTAAAGCTTTTCTAGCCTTTGTCTATGCGACCCCTGAGCAACAGATTGAGATTAAGGATATTTCTGTTGTCTGAGATTTTCCTGATGTCTTTCCAGAGGAATTACAAGGACTTCCGCTTGAGCGGGAAGTTATCTTTTCTATTGATCTCATTCCTGGCACATCTCCTATTTCCAAAGCTTCTTATCGTATGTCTCCTGCGGAACTGAGGGAATTAAAGCAGAAGTTGATGGACTTGCTCGAGAAGGGTTTCATTCATCCTAGTACTTCCCCTTGAAGAGCCCCTGTATTATTCATCCGGAAGAAAGATGGTTCGATGAGATTTTGCATCGATTATCGGCAATTGAACCAGCAGATTGTCAAGAACAAATATCCATTGCCGAGGATTGACGAATTATTTGACCAGATAGCGACAGCTCAGTATTTTTCTAAGACCGATCTTCGATCTGGATATCATCAGTTGCGGATTAGGGAAGAGGATATCTATAGAACAGCTTTCCGCAGCAGGTATGGTCATTTCAAATTTGTCGTTATGCCTTTTGGTCTAACGAATGCACCAGCAGCTTTCATGCAGTTGATGAACAATGTATTTCGGACCTACCTTGATCAATGGGTCATGGTATTCATTGATAACATCCTGATTTATTCTAAGAATGAAGAGGAGCATGCTGAACATCTGAGGATGGCATTACAACTATTGAGAGATCATCAGCTATATGCCAAGTTCAGTAAGTGTGAATTCTGGCTGCAAGAGGTGTCCTTTCTCGGACATATCATCACAAAGGAAGGAATTCTTGTTGATCCTTTAAAGGTAGAGGCAGTGAAGAATTGGGATTAGCCTACCAGTGTGACTGAAGTTAGAAGTTTTCTAGGCCAAGCAGGCTACTACCGAAGATTTATCCAAGATTTCTCTAAGATTGCGGTACCTATGACAAGATTAACCCGCAAGGAGAACAAATTTGATTTGTCAAAAGATTGCCAGCGAAGCTTTCAGACTTTGAAGGAATGTTTAACTACTGCACCTGTATTGGCTTTACCTTCTGGTGAAAGAGGTTTTGTCGTATACACTGATGCTTCAGGTATTAGTTTAGGCTATGTACTCATGCAACATGGGAAAGTGATTGCCTATTCTTCTAGACAGTTGAGGAAGCATGAAGAGAATTATCCTGTTCATGATTTGGAACTAGCAGCAGTGGTATTCACCTTGAAGATATGGAGGCATTACTTGTATGGAGAAACATTCACAGTGTTTTCAGATCATAAGAGTCTGAAATATTTATTTTCTCAGAAGGAACTCAATATGAGGCAAAGAAGATGGTTGGAGTACTTGAAGGACTTCGACTTCTCGATTGAGTATCATCCTGGAAAAGGTAATGTTGTGGCAGATGCATTAAGCCAGAAGCATGTAGCTAGATTGTCAAGTCTCATGTTACAAGAGTGGAAGTTACAGGAACAATTAGCTAGCCTGGACCTTAATGTTGACAATGATCGAGTTATGATTGCACAGATGCAACTTAAGCCTGAATTGTTGATGAAAATCAAGTCCTTGCAAGATAATGATCCTGAGCTAGTAGAGATCAAGGGAAGCTTGAGCAACAGACCTGACTTCATGATGGCTGACGATGGAAGATTGTTATTCCAAGGTAGAACTTGTGTACCTGATGAAGCTGAAATAAAGAACAAGATTCTTGAGGAAGCACATAGATCCAGATACACCATTCATCCTGGAGGCACTAAAATGTTCAGAGATTTGAAAAGATCCTTTTGGTGGACGAATATGAAAAGGGAAGTTACAGACTTCGTGAGTAGATGCTTGGTTTGTCAGCAAGTTAAGGCTGAACATTTCAGACCAGTAGGAAAATTGAAACCACTCGACATACCTCAATTGAAGTGGGAAAGCATTGGCATGGACTTCATTATTGGTCTACCTAGGACTCGTGGTGGACTTGATGCAATATGGGTGATTGTCGATCGATTGACAAAGTCAGCTCATTTCTTACCCATTAAGTCTAAATGGACAGTTGATATATTGGCTGCTTTGTATTTGAAGGAAGTGGTAAGGCTCTATGGCATACCAGTCAGCATTGTGTCTGATAGAGACCCCAGATTTACTTTGCATTTCTGGAAGGGACTGCAAGAGTCTCTGGGTACTCGTCTGAATTTCAGTACTACTTTTCATCCACAGATAGATGGACAGACTGAAAGAACCAACCATATAGTGGAAGATATGCTTAGAGCATGCATGATTGATTTCGGAGGCAGTTGGAGTGATCACTTGGCATTAATTGAATTCGCCTAGAACAAAAGTTATCAATCCAGCATACAGATGGCTCCTTTTGAAGCATTGTATGGAAGAAGCGGTCGTTCCCCGTTATGTTGGGATGAGGTAGGTGAGAAACAATGGCTTGGACCGGATCTTATTTCAGAATCATCACAGAACATCCGTATTATCCGAGACCGGTTACAAGTAGCCCAATCAAGATAAAAGAGTTATGCCGACAATAGAAGGAGAGAATTGGAGTTTCAGGTTGGCGAGCATGTATTTTTAAAGGTCTCTCCTACGAGAGGGATTTGAAGATTTGGCATTCAGGGCAAGGTAAGTCCGAGATATATTGGTCCATTCAAGATACTAGATAGAGTGGGAGAGGTTGCTTATAGACTGGCATTACCGCCTCAGTTGTCTGGCGTACACAATGTTTCCATGTGTCTATGTTACGGAAATATGTGTATGACCCCACTCACATCATTCAGCATGTGGATTTCGAATTGAAGGAAGATTTGACCTATGAAGAAAGACGTATCAAGGTTCTAGACCGGAAACAACAGCAACTCCGGAATCGTTCCATACCGATGGTCAAAATTTAGTGGAGTCGGCGTGGGACCGAAGAAGCTACTTGGGAATCTGAAGATACTATGCGGAAGCGGTATCCCAACTTATTCTAGGTGAGCTATCTCATTCCCTATTTTTCGTATTTAGTGCAGTGAATTTGGAGGACCAAATTCTTAAGTAGGGGAGGGTGTAATACCCCGATTTTAAAAATTTGATTGAACTGAATGAATTTCAGAATTTAATATTTAATTCCTTAGTAAATAGAACTAGTGAAATTTTGACTACCTTATAAAAATCTTAAAAAATGGTAAAATGGTAAAGGATGATTTATTTAACAACTTTATCTTCTGTGGTCGACCCAGCAAAAATCCGTAACTAGGTCTAATCTTTGATTTGAGCCCAAAGTGCACACTTACCTAACCTTAACTTAACCACAAAATTAGGGCTTAATACTCCATCAAATGAGCTAAAATTGATGGCAAATGAAAGGCCATGATCTATGGATCATTTCCCATCTGCCAATTCATCGAAACCCTAACCCTAAAACTTATAGTCGGCCGAGCTTTGGTGAGGTCAACTATTGCGGCGCCGTTTCAATCACTCAACTTGCTTCGACGAATTCTCCCAGCACCTAAGGCTCCAGAAGGTGTATGAGCTATAAAAACGAAGCTCTGCAACCCTAGAATCCTTTGGTAGCAGCGGCGGTCACAGTGGAGATCGATCTAGGGAGATCTCTGGTGATTAGTGGAGACGTGTCGGCGTCCTTTCTTCTTCCTTTCTTCTTCGTTCTTCATCTAATTGAGGTAGGTAATAACAAGCCCAATATAAAGTGTTATATATGGATGGAATCAGCGTCTAGTCCTCTTTCTTTTGAGCCTAAAACCCCTAAATTCCATTAGGTATCCTGCGCAAATTTAATGGTTTTGTTGAGGCATGTCAGAATTAGGGTAGAACTTGTTCCCCCTTGATTTCAGTAACGATTTCAGGCTGTAAATCAAAATTGATTCATGCATCTCGTAGAGTTTTTCATGCTCTTTCTTTTGGTAGTAAAAGCCCCAAATTCCATGTTGTATACTCTTCAAATTTCATGTTTTATTGTGACCCTTAAAACCTCAGTCGAGGCGGGCAAGGGTTGGTTTAATCGGGTTTTTACTATACTTGGACGGTCTTACGATAGACCACATATCCTGGATGAACGGCCATCCCCTAGACCACATAACAGAATGGGCGGTCACTACCTGACCACACATCCAGGGGATGGGCGGCCATGCCCTAGACCACACAACTGGATGGATGGCACCCAGTTGACCACATATCCCCTGACAGGATGAACGGTCTCCCAGAGACCACATATCAGGATGGACGGTCATCCAGGTGACCACACAACCCAGGGATGGGCAGTTCTCCCCTGACCGCCCAACCCTTGGGCGGTCCTGCCCTGGCCGCCCAAGTCCCTTCAGTCCAGAGGTTATCGCTTCAGCCCAGTAGATATAAGGTCATGCCAGAACCGTTTATCTATGCAATAAATGACTTAGTATGAGTTCTATATGTCTCATCTTAGTAACTTAAATGATAATTAGTAAACTAGAAACCCATATGATAAGTGGAAAATTATGCAAGTAAATTTCTATAAAATACATGCTTTTCATTCCCACATGATCTTATTCATTATCTTTATCATCTTGAATCATCTTTTCAGCAATCAAATTAATGTAAATTATGATCCTTGATAAATTAACATGGAAATTAGGACTAAAATGATTATTAGGTTGCTGGACAGCCATTCTATTCCAGTAGAACATTTTGACCATTCACCGACTTCTAGTAAGTCATTAGCTCCATTAGTTGTGCTAGTCTTGAACTTACCCCCGGACACTCCATCCGGTGGACTTAACATCATCTTGGGATCTCTGTATATCCCTGCTAAGAACCTAATGAACCACCAGAACATCGATTTACGTGACTGAACCGCTGGTTTATTAGTCTTGGATCGAATTGGGCTAAGAGAGGCATGTGTGGCTAGTAGTGGAACGCATATCCTCGCAGGCGGCCTAAAATGACCGTATATACCTGGCTTATGCCATTAAGTGTTGGTCGATTAACCTTGATCAATCTTCGACCAAACATTAAGCCCCGGACTGACCAATAGACATTAGACTAGGCCATGGTTTAGTTTACCCTATCTTTGGTAGTCGGAGTCCAATAGGGCGATTTCTTAACCTTTTAGCCAAGCCCGGGTGGTGCGGCTGGAATATTACCGTTCAAACCTTATGCAGATTCTCTTGGACCGCATATCTTTAATACGGCCCTACATGGACCGTATATCTTGTTCATGGGTCTTAAGGTCTTATGGACCTGCATGGCCCAGGACTTACCGTTCATCCTTTAGAGCGGCACACTGTCAGCCGTTCATTCTTGACCTCGTGGGCTGAGTATCAGTTCAGCTCCTGTAAGTGCGGCCCCTTGTTAGCCGTATATATATCTTGAGCGGTTTATGTATGACCGTACATATCTCAGAGATGAGTTTTATCGTGTTTCGTGCTCTTGAATCCAAGGACGGATTAGTCCTTTAAATCTTAAATTTCTGGACAGTAATTCCTCTGATTATTTGGCCATAAACTTGACTAAATGTCTAGACGAAACTTGAGATCTTGGATCCGATAAATCAATGCCAACGCATCATAAGGGTCCAGTCTGGTCCCGAGGAGAGCGCCTGAAAAGTACTTGTGCCCATGGGAGTTTGTAATGACAAGGTGAGGCATTGCACCGAGTTCATGACTAGCGTGATGTCTACGACAGAAATCTCTTGTTATATCTTGTTACTTGTTCGTGCTTGACTGTTTAATTACTTGATGATGGCCATTTCCTCATTACAATTTCCTGTTACACTTGTTACATGTTATTCTTGTTGAAATCCAGATATCTTATATTTTCTTGACCTTGCAAGATCTTTATATTACGTTATTTTTCTTCTGTATCGTCATTTCTTTTCTTATCATTGCATATGAAAATGGAATAATTGGTTAATTACGTAAACTTACCTGTTATTATCTACTGAGCGTCAGCTCATAGTTGTTGTTTTCCCCCCTTTCCAGGCAGTTCAGGTGACGATGCGCATACCGATGGGGAGGGACATGAGTGATATCTCTGAGTGTACCAGTTCTAGATGTTGAGTTGGCACAGTTATCCTAGTCTTAGTTGTGCCTTAGAGTGTGTTTAGCTTCAGTTATGATATTATTGTTAGAGTTGTATTGCCTCAGTTTGTATTAAGTTGGTTTAAGGTTATTGTACTAGATTTGGAATGTTTCTTGATCAATAAGTTATCTCTCTTCATAGCACTTGTGTTTAATGCTTAGTTTAGCATATTAATGTTATTTCTAGCTATTTCTGACTGTACGTTCCGATATTCCGCGTCGGGGCGTGACAAAAATCAAACAAGAAGAAAATCACATAATTTGCACCATCTAATCTGACAATGGAGAAGAGTTTGAAAACTCCATGTTTTCTGAATTTTGTGATAATGAGGGATTAACTTACAGATTCTCTTCTCCCAGGACACCCGAGCAAAATGGAATTATGGAAAGGAGAAACCGAACCATTGTGGAAATGGCCCGAACCATGCTGATTGAGAGTCAATTACCAAGGAAGTTCTGGGTAGAAGCGGCCAACACAGCATGCTATACAATTAACAGGGCAATGGTAAGACCGGTTTATAAGAAAACCCCTTATAAGCTCCTGAAAGGTAAGAAACAAAACCTGGTACATCTCAGAATTTTTGGCTCTAAGTGCTTTATTCATAATAATGACAAGAAGGATCTAGATTAGTTTGAAGCCAAAAGTAGGCCTGGAATCTTCTTAGGTTACTTTGAAGTGTCTAGAGCTTATAGAGTTTTCAACATTTCTGGACAAACAGTTGAAGAGTCTCCACATGTTATTTTCGATGAAACAAATAATGTAACTAATCTTGATGATGATGACAGGGATACAAAGCATGATGGAGAATTTTTGGAGGACAAGCTGAACGAGGAAACCCAAGTACCTGCTGCATCACATAATCAGGACCAGGGTGAGTCAGCCGAACCAGGTTAGTCCTGAACAAATATTAGATTTCTGAAGGATCATCCTGTTCAAAACATCATAGGTAATTTACATGATCCCCCCAAAACTAGATCTTTTTATAGAGATGTGAATAATCAACACTTAGTTGCATTAATGTCATAAATAGAACCCAAAAGTGTAGAAGAGGCATTGAATCACGAATTTTTGGTTAATGCTATGAATGAGGAACTAGGACAGTTTGAAAGAAACAATGTTTGGAAACTAGTTCCTAGACCAGAAAATGCATCTGTCATTAGAACAAAATGAGTTTTTAAAAATAAAATGAATGAAGAAGGAATAATTTCTGGGAATAAAGCTAGGTTAGTAGCTAAAGGCTTTTGCCAGGTGTTTGGAGTAGATTTTGATGAATCTTATGCTCCTGTTGCTAGATTAGAAGCCATAAGAATTTTGCTAGCTTTTGCATGCTCCAAAAACATAAAACTCCAACAAATGGATGTCAAGAGTGCTTTCTTGAATGGATACATTAAGAAAGCGGTTTTTGTAGAACAACCCCCTTGATTTCAGTTGTCTACACACCCTAACCATGTTTTCAGGTTGAACAAAGCCCTATATGAAGTAAAGCAGGCTCCACGGGCCTGGTATGAAAGGCTGACAGAATTTCTGGTTAGCAAGGGTTACAAAAGAGGTAAGGTGGATCAGACATTATTCATAAAAGTTCCGAATAAAGACCTCATCATAGTTTAGGTATACGTAGATGATATCGTTTTTGGTTCAACTTGTACTGAACTATGCAATGAATTTGTTGAGTTGATGTCTAATGAATTTGAAATGAGCTTAGTAGGTGATCTGAAATATTTTCTTGGATTGCAGGTGCAGCAGTTGGAGGATGGGTGCTTCATTAGTCAGACCAAGTACACACTGAAAATTCTCAAAAGGTTTGGCATGGACAAGCTAAAGCATATCTCAACTCCAATGGGTACCTATACATCTCTAGATGTAGATGAATCAGGTAAAGAAGTTAATACAAAGCTGTATCGAGGTATGATTGGATCTCTATTATATTTAACTGCCTCGAGACCTGATATTCAATTCAGTGTAGGTATGTGTGCTAGATTTCAATCTAGACCTACTGAATTACATCTTTTAGCTGTTAAAAGAATCTTTAGATATGTTTCAGCCACACACAATTTAGGACTATGGTTTCTTGAATCACTCACACTAGATTTAGTCTCCTACACTGATGCAGATTATGTTGGCTGTAAATTAGATAGGAAAAGCACAAGTGGTTTTTGTCAATTCTTAGGTGGGTGTCTGGTTTCTTGGGCCTCCAAGAAACAGCATTATGTGGCCCTCTCCACTACAGAGGCTGAGTATGTAGCGGCAGGGAGCTGTGATACACAGGTTATTTGGATCCAGCACTAGCTTCAAGACTACCAAGTAGATCTGGGCTGTACACCCATATATTGTGACAACACAAGTGCCATTAATATTCTAAAAAATCTTGTGTTGCATTCACGCACCAAGCACATTGAAATAAGACATCATTTCATAAGAGACGTGGTTTCAAAAGGAACTTTTGAATTGATCCATGTAGGCACAGCACAACAAATTACAGATATTTTCACTAAGCCTTTGGACAATGAAAAATTTTTCACCCTAAGGAGAGAGTTGGGCATTTTCAAATCTTTTTGAGTATCTTCTTAATTCCCTTGCTTAGTTATGAATTTCCTTTTAACTCTGCATGTCATTGTGAAGTTTGCTATTTGCTTAAAGTTAGGGGGAGTTGAGTTAGTCTCTCAATTTGATGTCATTGTCTCTTCTTGTCTTGTCTATCTCCTTTTGGTTGCTAACCACCCTTGGTATATCAAATGGATGGTGGGAGAAGGATAGATCTCTTCTGTCTGAAACCCACACTATGCGTAGAGATTAAGTCTCCACCAAGTACCAAAGGGCAGTAATGCAAATAGAAAGGGGGAGATTTTTTTTTTCAGTCTCCCATAATTCTCTGATTTGTCCAAGAAAGTCCAACTCAATGGAAATGTGTTTGTCTTCCAAGTCTATCTGAATCCCTTGAGCCTTTTTGAGAATCTCATACAATGCTCTCACAAATATTAAATCTTAGAATTTCTCTGAAAAGTTTGTAAGTTTGGTTAACTAAAATTTCTGTCAAGAAGTTTAAGTCTTATAATCTTGCTTATAGACTGAGATTAAGGTTCTGAAAAATATCTTCCTACATATCTCATAAGTAAAGAACAATGTTGTCATATAAAGCCCTAAAATCTTCAAAAAGATTGAACATTGAACATATGAAGACAACTCTAGCTGAAAATCTGTACACTCAGTATTGTCTTCAAACTTTTCAATTCATTGAAATAAAAAAAAGGGTGGGGGCCTAAAATTTTCAGAGCAATGATTTGGTTTCCTGAGAAACATGCTATCTCCTCACCATGAAGTGAAGTCAGTTGTGTCATGAAGGGCCAGATTAACTCTGTGAAGTGTAAATGAAATCATGGCTGAGCAATGGCATAGATTGTTGAGTAATTGGGTCACTTCACCTGAGACGTGTTGTGCCTCATGTAAAAAGACATATCTATTGCTATATATGTTCTCTTTGAAAAGGCACTAAGGTTATCACACTGAGTAGCTGGGGATCCTTGCATCTAACCAATGTGTTTTCTCACGTAAAAAGGTGTAGATTCAACCACATTGCTAAAAAAAAAACGGTTCCTACGGAAAACTCTGTATATAGTATGAGCCCCAAATGCAAAATTATGATGGAATGTTTGTTTTCAATACTGGTGGAAATTTTTTGCATGATAAGTCTTTATGTTTAACTAATATAGCTTTTAGACAGCACCTTCAAGGCTTTCATATAAAACTTTGCTCACTCTCCTTATTTCTGTATGAAGATAATTTTTTCACTTATGTTTCTTGTCTATCTGGCTTATCAGTCTTAAACATCTCAATAAACTTCAATTATCTCACTTAATCCATTAAGAGATGAGAATGATATTTTCTAAATCTGTGACTTTACTGTATCTGCTTTCTCTTGCCTCTACCTCTTGTTCTCTCTATTTTTTTGATGATGTCAAAGGGAGAGAGATTAATGAGTGAGAGTGTCTGAGTCTATCTGTCTGTCTGGCTTGACAATCTTCCTTGATTATTCTGATTGGTCTGACCGGTGCTCTGGATGTTTGATTGGTACCTATAGTCACGATTCTGAATCTTTCAAGTTCTTCTGAATCTTAAATTCCTTGTTTGCTCAAACTTACTTCAACAAAGATAAATTTTCTTTGACCATCAAACACAAAGACTCATATTGTTGCCATCATCAAAAACGGGGAGAATGTTGTATTCTGTGTTTTGATGATGTCAGAACAATATGGTTATTTCGTTAAATCAATAAACTCTAATTATATGTGTCAAAATGGTGTGGCTCAAATTGACCAAAAGACAGTCAAATCAAATTGCAGGATTGATAGAGAAGTACATCAATGCACTCAGATTCGAGTCAAAAGCAACAATGATCTCAAGCAAAAAAGTCAACACTTGCTCAATCCAAGAAGTAGTGAAGCCATTGAAGAAAATGAAAGGTCGATGCAGAGGCTACGATTTAAAGATTCCGGTCGAGGCAGATAAAGTGATGCAAAGACAGGTCGATGCTCATGAACAATCAAAGCACCTAAGGTTGATGCACATTTGAATGTATGTCGGTGCACAAATACATTTTTACAGTAGAAGGTCGATGCACATTTTGCATTAGTAGGTTGATGCACATCTGCATATAGGTCAATGCACATATTGCATTAGAAAGTCGATGCACATTTTGCATTAGTAGGTTGATGCACATCTGCATATAGGTCGATGCACATGAACATTCAAAGCTCCTAAGGTCGATGCACGTTTGCATAATGTCGGTGCATATATGTCATTGAGTCTAGAAAGTCGATGCACATTTACATGAAGGTCGATGCACATCTGCATGTAGGTCGATGCACATTTTCATTGTATATGCTATAAGGTCGATGCACATGACACTGTTATACACTTAAGGTCGATGCACATTTGCATGTAGGTCGATGCACATTTTCATTGTATGTGCTATAAGGTCGATGCACATGACACTGTTATACACTTAAGGTCGATGCACATTTGCATGTAGGTCGATGCACGTTTTCATTGTATGTGCTATAAGGTCGATGCACATGTCTCTCTTATGCACATGAGGTCGATGCACATTTGTTGGGTGCTATCTTTCAGGTCGGTGCATCTTGTTCACTGTACATGTTAAGGTCTATCCATATCATAGGTGGTCGATGCTTGTAAATAAGGATAGCAACCTAAGGTCGATGCACCTCAGTTAGTTCAGGAGATAGGTCGGTGTAGCTGAACAACTTATGCCAACAAGGTCGGGGCACCTTAAGCAAATCAAGAAGAAATGTCGATGCCATAGTACAAGCCCACTAAAAAGGTCGATGCAGACATTCGGGTGTTAACAGGTCTGAAGATCCGATTCCCAGTCTCGCAACTTAAAAATCAGACCCGATTGGAAAACCAACTCGAGCGATAGAATGCCACGTGATCCAAGAAAAGATGGGATGCTTTTTTAGAGGTTTCCATAGGAAGAATATTCTTCTGCCAGGTGGACCAATGGGATTTCACTAGGTTTTCTACCTCACCTTTTTTTGGAGCCCCTGCTCTATTTAAAGACACCCTCATCCTTCGAGGGAGATGCTGAAAATTGTAGAAACCTGTGAGAGTTCCTACTGTGAGAAGATCCCATTCGAAAAGAGAGTAGTGCCAGAAAGAAGAGAGAGAGTGAGAAAAGGAAATTTGAGAGCAGCTAGCCATTTCGATTCAAAGTGCTTCTATGAAGCTACATCTTATTTCTATTTTCAGTTATCTGTTTTTCCATTTTCTTCACGTTTTAGTTTATCATTTTTATCCCTCCAAGTGTACTTGGAGGAATGGAGATTGAGGTCTCCGATTGTGAGTGACTGGGTGTCTCTCACGGGTTCCCTCTAAGGATTCAGAGGAAGGGAGGTCGTCCTTCGGTTCTGGACTTGTGGGTAGCTCCCCGAAAGAACACATTGCACACTATATAGCAGTCATGGACGACTTGGTAGTAAATGAGTCATACTTGCTGAAGTTCTTCGGGTCTTCCCTGACAGGACCTGCCTTTGAATGGTATTCTAGCTTGCCGGCCAGATTTATGAAGGACTGGCTAGATATGCAACAAAAAATCACTAAAAGATTCCATGTCGCCGAAGCAGAGGTGACTGTGGCAGAGCTATTGGCAATCAAGCAAAAAGATGATGAAGCTGCTGTAGAATATATCAAGAGATGAAGGGATCTCAGCATGAGATGTCGGCACCCTTTGCATCCAAAAGATGCAATACAGATATGCAAACATAGCCTGAAAGAAGAGATCTTGGAAAAGATAATCGAGGTAGAAGTCCTATCTTTTGACGAATTAATCGATGTTGCCACGGAGATTGAAGGATTCTTCGCAAGATATCCCCCCGTTTCTGTCAACTCAAATCATCAGGCCGGGAAGGTTAATAAACGGCCGATGCTGAAAGCGGTCCATGCTGTTAGCCTCAGGGCGAAAAGGCACAAATGGGTGCACAATCCTCCTCTCAATGGATCTGTGGAATGTCAAGAAAGGCCTCCCCAAAAGAATAAAGAAAAGTAGCTCTATGCCTTTCCCAGAGACAAGACTCGAGCATTGTTTGAATGGGCTATCAAGTATAACAAGATCACTCTTCCGAAGCCAAAGAGGCCTGATGATCTCAGGCGAAGAGATGATCCTTATTTCTGCCCTTACCATCAAATTCTTGGACATCCTATTGAAGATTGTCAAATATTCAAGGACATCGTCCAAGGCTTAATAAAAAGAGGGGAGTTACAAAGTCGATCCTCTATGCCCTCATGAAATGCCTAATCCGGGAGCATCAATCAGTATGATATCCTTATATCAACAGCTGTCCGAAGAAGTGCCAGAGGCTTGCAACTGGCACACCGATGAGGACGGTGTCCCCGCATTTGAAGAGAAACAAAGAAGTTGGCAAGCAACACCAATAAAAAAGAGAACAAAACTGATACTTCTCCTGACTTCGGAGGTCCAGATTTATGGAGCCATGGCTCGGCCCATTCCACCACCTATAGCTCCTATCTGCCTTCAAATAGCCCCTCCAGCGGCTATCAGGAGGCCAACAGATAACAAAAAGAAGCAAGCACCGATGTGGGTGCATGAAGAAACCAGCTCAGCTGTGGAACTGTTGTATTCTATGTTTTGATGATGTCAAAACAATATGGTTATTTCGTTAAATCAATAAACTCTAACTATATGTGTCAAAATGGTGTGGTTCAAATTGACCAAAAGACTGTCTAATCAAATTGCAGGATTGATAGAGAATTACATCAATGCACTCAGATTCGAGTCAAAAGCAATAATGATCTCAAGCAGAAAAGTCAACACTTGCTCAATGCAAGAAGCAGTGAAGCCATTGAAGAAAATGAAAGGTCGATGTAGAGGCTACAATTTAAAGATTCAGGTCAAGGCAGATAAAAGTCGTGCTAAGATAGGTCGATGCTCATGAACAATCAAAGCACCTAAGTTCGATGCACATTTGAATGTAGGTCGGTGCACAAACACATTTTTGCAGTAGAAAGTCGATGCACATTTTGCATTAGAAGGTCGATGCACATTTTGCATTAGTAGGTTGATGCACATCTGCATATAGGTCGATGCACATTTTGCATTAGAAGGTCGATGCATATTTTGGATTAGTAGGTTGATGCACATCTACATATAGGTCGATGCACATGAACATTCAAAGCTCCTAAGGTTGATGCACGTTTGCATAAGGTCGGTGCATATACGTCATTGAGTCTAGAAAGTCGATGCACATTTACATGAAGGTCGATGCACATCTGCATGTAGATCGATGCACGTTTTCATTGTATGTGCTATAAGGTCGATGCACATGACACTGTTATACACTTAAGGTCGATGCACATTTGCATGTAGGTCGATGCACGTTTTCATTGTATGTGCTATAAGGTCGATGCACATGTCTCTCTTATGCACTTGAAGTCGATGCACATATGTTGGGTGCTATCTTTCAGGTCGGTGCATCTTGCTCACTGCATATGTTAAGGTCTATGCATATCATAGGTGGTCGATGCTTGTAAATCAGGATAGCAACCGATGGTCGATGCACCTCAGTCAGTTCAGGAGATAGGTCGGTGTAGCTGAACAACTTATGCCAACAAGGTCGGTGCACCTTAAGCAAATCAAGAAGAAAGGTCGATGTAGACATTCGGGCATTAACAGGTCTGAAGATTTGATTCCCATTCTCACAACTTAAAAATCAGACCCGATTGGAAAACCAACTCCAGTGATAGAATGGCACGTGATCCAAGAAAAGATGGGTCACCTTTTCAGAGGTTTCCAGAGGAAGAATATTCTTCTGCCAAGTGGACCAATAGGATTTCACTAGGTTTTCTACCTCACCTTTTTTAGAGCCTCTGCTCTATTTAAAGACACACTGCTCCTTCGAGGGAGATGCTGAAAACTACAGAAAGCTGCGAGAGTTCCCGCTGTGAGAAGATCCCATTCGAAAAGAGAGTAGCGCCAGAAAGAAGTGAGAGAGTGAGAAAAGGAAATTTGAGAGCAACCAGCCATTTCGATTTAAAGTGCTTCTATGAAGCTACATCTTGTTTCTATTTTCAGTTTTCAGTTTTTCCATTTTCTTCACATTTTGGTTTATCGTTTTGATCCCTCCAAGTGTCCTTAGAGGAAGGGAGATTGAGGTCTTTGGTTGTGAGTGACTGTGTGTCTCTCACGGGTTCCCTCTAAGGATTCAGAGGAAGGGAGGTTATCCTCCGGTTCTGGACTTGTAGGTAGCAAGCCCAGGTGCTAAGGTTCTGAGGGTAGCAGAACTTGGGTTGAGGGATTTGTCTCCCTTTTATTTCAAGCTGTGAGGTAGCCTCTTGTCGCAGACTGAGTCTGCTTGACGGTTTTGCTTTGTGCAAGAAATCCTCGCTCACCGTGAACGAGGGGTGAACGTAGATTGCATTGTGCAATCGAACCACGTAAAAATTCACTTTGTGGTATTGTGTGGTTTGCATTGCTAGATTTTTGCTTGAGTGATTTCCCTGCAGTAAGTGGTATATCAAAAGGTCCAGTCGGGAGGATAGGCCTGGCCTATCTAGAAAGCTGCCCTTGCGTGAGGAGACTTCCTAGCCCAACCTTCACCTAGTATCACACTGGTTGCTTCGTGAATCTCTCTGTGGGTTTCTCATTCATCTTGCTTTCTGACGTTGTTGAACGAGGATATTCATTTTAAAATTTTATTGCTCGTCACTTGTTTGATCTATATCTGATTCCTTTCTTTGAGTTATATACGCAACTATCTTATCTGTTTAATTGTCTTATTGAATATTGGTGCTATTCACATATTCAATTTAGCCAATCTCAATTCTTTGATTGAACTGCTCCTGGTTTACCGTGATTTGTGAGTGATATATTCATCCCCCCTTCTAGATCACACTCTCTGTGTCTATCAGGAATGGCTTCAAACCATAATAAATGGGCCATACGAGCATGAGCAGCCCAAGGACCAGCCTATGCAGCTCAAGAAGCATGCCCCTCGAAGACACAATGAGTCCCACCAGCTAAAAAAAAGACTAAAGAAAATGCAAGGGTGTTCAATGCACCGAGCAACCCACTGTGGGGGTAGATGCCAGTCATATGGGAGAAGGAAAAGAAGAATACAAAGGCTAAAATAAGATATGTTGCTCTCTCCTTCAACATGATGTCAGCACCCTCCAGTGTGGCTCAAGCTGTTGATGAGGAAGATGAAGAAATTTGTTTTATATCAAAGGGAGCAAATCAGGCTAAAGCTTCTGCCCCCCACCATGTTATCGGATCCAAGAGAATATCAAGACACCCGCCAGGCAACAAGGGGACACAATACCACGTTCCTCCTCAGCTCAGAGTCATAAAACCTACAGAGTTCATCTCAAAGAAACTGGACGCGTCCAACAATAATGACGGGATGCCAGTCACCCCAGCCAAACCAGAGGTGAAAGATAGCACTCCCTGCCCCTCCTGGCAAGACCAGGCCATGGTTGTACTGCTATACCAGAAGCAGCAGGAGATTGAAATGCTGCAAAGGCGGCTAAATGAAATGAATCTAAGTCCAACTATGCCGCAATCGGCAGGACATCTACATGAGGCGACACAAGGTAGTGCTAGCTCACCGGAAGCTTCAACACGGCCAGTCATACCCCGAATAGCACATGATCTTACGGGGGGCATCCTCCCTCAACCACTCCAACACACAGTCCCCTGGGCATGTCAAGGGGCAACTAAAGCATCTCCGAAGATGGTGCCAATGAGACCGCGCATACAGTCAGACGAGCTAAGGGCGGAGCAAATAATGAATATGAAGACGGTCGAAGAAGAAGTCACCGAGGATGAATTACAAGCAGCCAAACAAAAGAATAATGAGTCCATCATGGACTACATAAGAAGGTGGAGGAATCTCCGTGAAAAGTGTTGCCATCCACCTAGCTACGGGGACTCTATTCAAATTTGCAAAGAAAATTTAAGAACAAAAATTCTACGATGGGTCATTGACATTGAAGTCACGACCTTTAAACAGTTAAGTGACATCGTGGCTGATGTCGAAGCAGTTCTGGCAAAGCTTTGTCCGGCTTCTACAGCCTCGAGCCAGAAGAATAAACCAACAGGCAAATACCCGATGAAAGAAGAAATTTGCGCTTCAAATTTTGAAGCCTTTGAGCAACAGAAGAAAAAAAATGAAAGAGGCAGTCAGCCTTTCTTCCACCGAGCCGGCAAAACAAGGGTCCTCACTAAGGGGCAAAATGATGAAACCCTACTCCTTTTGTTTGGTAATTAATGATTCTATGCTTGTATTAATAGAAAAAAGAACTGTACATAAAAAGTCTGCCTAGCAGAGCTACCAAGCTCAGGGCCACACAGGTTGTGGACTTAGATCTTTATTGAGAAAATAGAATGAATATTTTAAAAAGCAATTTCTCCCTTCTAGTTAGTGTTTGCTGCCTTTGAAATTCCATGCAGCTTCTAGCATCTTCAAAGATTTGTATGAGAACCATAGATTTAGGGCTTGAAAGATCATCAAAGATTCTCACACAACGTTCCTTCCAGATTTCCATATGGTGATACGAAATAAAATCCTGGCAAACTTCACTAATTGTCCAAATTTTGGAAACTGGGCTTGCACCTGCTAAAGTTCAAGGCACACCCCAATGTTCGGTTGCCTATGGAGGTCAAATCTGAGTAAGATCTACTTCCAAATCCACTTGGTATATGAGCATTCAAAGTAGAGATGTTCTTGTGTATCCCTGCTCTGTTTGCATAAAGCACACCTACTAGGAAGGTTGAAGCCCTTCTTTTGTAAGTTTTCAGCTGTGGGCAGCTTGTTAAGAACAGCTTGCCAAGTGTAGTGGGAAGCAATTTGTTTAGTAGGATTATTCCAGACCCACTCATAATGGGCAAAAGCATGGCCTTTTTATCAAATCTCTTCCCATATGGTACTTGATTTCATGATCTGCTCATGGTTATTCCACTTGATGACATCTGAAGCTTCATTATGAATTCGAACCTGCCTAACAAGATCCCACAGTTTAGCCATTTCCATAGATAGTGCAGTGGGAAGAACCCACTGCCCTTCAGAGATAAGGAGACCCACCTTTGCACTTTTTCCTAGTTCCAAGTCTTGTCTGATCTGATCTCCATACAATTGGTTTATGCTGCTACCATTTAGCCACGGGTCAAACCATAGATTTGTGCCTTGGCCATTTGAAATTGAATAAGTAATGTGGTTTCGTATCCAATTCCTTGCTTGCAGAATTCCTTTCCAAGCTGAAGAGTGATAAGATTTAATTTTGTAGTCCCATATATTTCTATTTTTCAGGTATTTATTCTTGATCCAAGAATACCATAAAGACTCCTTTTTCTGTAGAATATCCCATAGCAGCATACATAAAGAAGCATGATTCCATTCCTTCAGGTTTTTGATTCCAAGCCCCCTTTCAGATTTGGGTTTACATATCTATCTCCATGATACCATGTGAGTTGCTGACTTGGAAGAATGACCATTCCAGTAAAAATTACGCAGAAGTCTTTCAACTTCATCAAGTAACCCTGCAGGTAGCATGAAGGCAGCTGCCCAATAGATTGAGTAGGATGAAAGGACAGATCTGATCAGCTCCAGCCTTCCAGTCCTTGATAGCAGTCTATTTTTCCAAGCATCAATTCTTCTTTTAATTTTTTCAATAATAAGGTAGCAATTTGCCTTCCTGATGGATTTAGAGAGAAGAGGTAGTCCAAGGTATGGGACATGAAGTTCACCTGGTTTCACTCCAAGCTGACTGAGTGTCATGGAATGATTTTGTACACCACCTCCAAAATAGGCTTTACTCTTCTCAGAATTTAAAATCAGTCCTGACATGCTAGCAAATCTCTGGAGCAGGGGTCTAACATGAGAGATAGTCATTGGATCATCCTTCAGGAATAGAATCAGGTCATCCGTAAAGGTTATGTGAGATAATTGCAGATTATCTGCTATTGGAGATTTGATATGGCCTTTGAGAACTTCTTCTTCCATCAGTGATGAAAACCCTTCCATGATAATGGTGAAAAGATAAGGAGATAAAGGATCCCCTTGTCTAATCCCATTTCTGCTAGTGAAAAACCCTTTTGGAGTTCCATTGACAAGGATTGAGAAAGCTGGAGTATCAAGGCAGTTTGAGATCCATTGTATACAGGTGATTGGGAATCCCATCTGTTGCATCAAAAAATAAAGGTAGTTTCTGTTGACTGAGTCAAAAGCTTTCTCAAGGTTAAGACTACTCCTTCCCCAAGGATAAGACTAGGGCTCTTTTTTAATGGGCCTGTGAATGCAGCGAAGTGGTACTCTCGGAGCCGAAGAAACCAGGCGATTCCGCAAGAAAAGATGATCCACGCTTCTGTCCTTATCACCAAATGTTGGGGCATCCTATTGAGGATTGCTATGTGTTCAAGGACATTATTGAAGGCCTGATCCAGAAAGGCAAACTGCAGTTGGGTGAGTACAAGGTGGACCCACCGTGCCCTCATCAAATGCCTGTCTTCAAAAGAGTGACCCCACGTAGCATCACTGCCCCAGCTGCTCCTCATAGATTTAGCTGAAGCCAGCATTTATCATCACCCCACAGCTTGAATGTGGATATTTGTCAAAATAATAATTATTAAATAATAATAATAATAAATAAAAAATGGAAGAAACAAAAAGAAGGAAAGGAAATGGCCTATTCTGGGGGTAGGCACCCAAAAAAAAGAGAAAAAAATGATGATGAGACCAAAGGAGGGCGAATGAAATTCCACCTACTACATCTAAGATGCCATCTCTCAGGGGTTGGGCCCGTCAAAAGAGAAGAAAATGTAAGATAAAATAAATGGGGCCTTGATGGTTGCATCTGCCAAGAGAAAATATCACTCCCCTCATGACTTGGTTCGTGCCAAATAAGAAACTACCATTGTGGGATTGGTATGGTGGAGCGAACCACTCATCCCCTCTCTGAGGAGGTGAGTGCTCTCTTATGCACCCGCCTTGGTCTGTTTAAAAATAAATGGATGAAGAGTAATGGCTCTACACTGCACTACACTGCCAGTGCCATCCGAGTTATCTATTCAAAAGAAGAAGAAGAAGAAAAAGAATGAATACAAAAGAAAAGAGGAAAGGAAATTATGAGGTCAACAGGGCCTCCCCATCAGCCCCGTGGGCAGAAGACCCCCTAATAGCATTGTATGGTAAATGCCCAAGGGAAAATAAAATGACTACATCGTCTGCGGAGGTAGGAAGACCCTGCAACCGCAGCTTCTAAGAGAAAGGGTCAAGAGGATGACACTCGGCGTAAGCACCGGAAGCCTAAGCCGAAGCTACTCGGAGCATCTCCTAAAGAAATCAATGACAAAAAGAAGATAGTTGTTGATCTAATGCATAGCTATCATTGAATACCCCCAAGAGGATCATGTTAATCAACGGTCCCACCGACGCTAAAGAGCCCTCATTGGCCTCTAGGCCTCCCGTTTCAAATAGGGGTCCGCGCCCGTTAAGGGGAACGAAAAGAATATGCCGTACCAACGCCTCATCCTACAGGGGTACTCCTCACTTGTCCCACCAGGACTGACCCTCTACCCTTGATTTGGGACCTATGCCTCCGGCCAACGCATTCTCATTATCTTCTGGCGTTCGACCAATAATGATTCAGATACACCAAGAAACGCCGTATTTGTCTCACGAGGCTCTCCCACTGCTGCCGGTTTGGACCCCTTGCCCAATGTCGGCCCAATAAAATCTCCCTTGTCTTGGCATAAGGCACCCTGCCCTTGTCGAACTCAAAGCTTTGCCCATCAGTCCCGCTAGGCTGTGTCCATAAAGCCTTTTTCCTTGGCCTGAGACGCTCTGCCCTAGCCGAGCTCGACAACTACCTTTTGTCTCATCGGGCTGGTTCCACAAAGCCCTTTTCTTGGCTTCAGGCACTCCGCCCTTGTCGAGCTCGAAACTGCCCCTAGCCTCACGGAACTGGGCCCATAAACCTCCTCCTCTCCAGCTTGAGGCACCCCATTTTGGCTAGGACCCTTGAATGCTATTCCCTAGCCCCACCGGCATAATAAATAGTCAACTTCATCAATAGTCCCACCGAACAAAATATCCCGCACCGTAGACGAATCTGCGTCAGGGAGCCAAAAAAAACAATAAAAGGGGCAAAAATAAAACAAAAAAAGGAAACAAGAAGAAGAAAGAAAGAAATAAATAAAAGACAAACCAATCAATCCAATAAAGTAAATAAACCCCGATAAACTCAATCAACTCAATAAATCAAATAAACCAAATGAACTCAGTCGGCCAATAAACCCAACTAGATCAATGAACTTAATAAACTAAGTAAACCCAATGAGCCCAATAAACCCAATAAACTCAATGGATTCAATAGGATTCAATAAGCCCAATAAACCAAGCAAAACCAATCAACCCAATGAATCAAAAAACTCGTTAAACCTAATAAAACCAATAAACTCAATGGAATTGACAAAGTTCAATAAGCCCAATAAGCTCAACAAACTCAATGAATCAATAAACCAAAAAATAAAAAAAATAAACTCAACCAATAAATTCAATAAACTCAACAAATTCAACAAACCCAATAAATCCAATGAACTCAACCAACAAACTCAATAAACCCATTAAGCTCAACAAAACCAATAAATCTAATAAACTCAATAAATCTAAAAAATTCAATAAACCCAACCATTCTAAACAAATAAACCAATAGAAAGATCCCTTTACTTTGTCTTAGACCTTCTGTCTGAGTAAGGTTTGTTGACCCCAACATCTCCCTGGGTCAACGTCCATATTCTATCTTGACTTAGACCTTACGTCTTCGCCAAGTCGATTGACCCCGACGTAACGTCGGGTCGACATATGCATCCACACGTTCTCCCTTTATTTCCAACTTTCCATCGGAGCAGGGTTGGTTGAGTCTGACATTTCGTCAGGTGACATCGATATTTAGCCCTAGGTCTGGGCCTCCCATACGTCTACAATCTAGTCTGCCATCACCAAAAACCTTCTATCGGGGCAGGGCCTGTTGACTTCGACATAACATCGGGTCAACATTTATACACATTTTATATTCTGCCCTTGGCTTAGGCCTCACGCCTCTACCAAGTTCGTTGGCTTTGACAGGACGTCGAGTCGACACCCATTTTATATTCTGCCCTTGGCTTAGGCCTCATGCCTCTGCCAAGTTCATTGACTTCGACAAGATGTCGAGTCAACACCCATCTTATATTCTACCCTTGGTTTAGGCCTCACACCTCTGCCAAGTTCGTTGTCTTTGATAGGACGTCGAGTCGAAACCCATTCTATATTCTGCCCTTGGTTTAGGCCTCACGCCTTTGCCAAGTTCGTTGGCTTCGACAGGGCGTCGAGTCAACAGCCATTCTATATTCTACCCTTGGCTAAGGTCTCACGCCTCTGCCAAGTTCGTTGGCTTCGACATGACGTCGGGTCAACATTTATATCATATATTCCTTCCTTGGCTTAGACCGCACGTTGTCGCCAAGTTGGTTGATTTTGGCAGTTTGTCAAGTCAACAACCATACTCTGCCCTGGCCTAGACCCTGTGTCTCTCCCAGGTTGGTTGGTTTCGACATAATGTCGGATCGACAACAATGCACTATTTTTGGCCCTCGTCTTAGACATACCGTCTAAGCAGGGTTTGTTGACTCCGACATCCCGTCGGGTTAACGTTCATATTCTACCTTTGGTTCGGACCCTTCATCCGACCAGAGAACAAAAAAGCCCCTTTTTACCTTTGGCTCGGACCTTCCCTTCAACCAGAGAACAAAAAGACCCTTCTACCTCTGGCTCGAACCTTTCGTCCAGCCAGACAACAAAAAGACCCATCTTTTACCTTTGGTTCAGACCTTTCGTCCGACCAGACAACAAAAGACCCCTTTCACCTTTGGTTCGGACCTTCCGTCCGACCCCATAACAAAAAGACCCCTTGACATTTGGTTCGAACCTTTTTGTTCGACCAGACAACAAAAAGACCATTTTACCTTTGGCTCAGACCTTTTGTCTAGCCAGATAATAAAAAGACCCTTTCACCTTTGGCTCGGACCTTCCGCCCGACCATAGAACAAAAAGACCCTTTTACCTTTGACTCAGACCTTTTGTCCTACCAGTTAACAAAAAGACCCCTTTCACCTTTGGATCGGACCTTCCGTCTGACCCCATAACAAAAAGACCCCTTGACATTTGGTTCGGACCTTTTTGTTCGACTAGACAACAAAAAGAGCCTTTTACCTTTGGCTCAGACCTTTTGTCCAGCCAGACAACAAAAAGACCCTATCACCTTTGGCTCGGACCTTCCGTCCGACCATAGAACAAAAAGACCCTTTTACCTTTGGCTCAGCCCTTTTGTCCAAGTAGTTAACAAAAAGACCCCTTTCACCTTTGGTTCGGACCTTCCGTCTGACCCCATAACAAAAAGACCCCTTGACATTTTGCTCGGACCTTTTTGTTCGACCAGACAACAAAAAAACCCATTTACCTTTGGCTCAGACCTTTTGTCCAGCCAGACAAGACCCCTTCACCTTTGGCTCGGGCCTTTCGTCCGGCCAGGAAACAAAAAGACCCCTTTTACCTTGGCTATGCCCTTCCATCCAATAAAAAGAACAAAAAGGCCCCTTTTATTGCCAGCATCATGACCTTTCGTCTAGGCTGGCACATAAACCAACAAAAAAAACTCTCCTTGTCCGACATCATGGCTTTCCGCCTAAGCCAAGTTCTTCGGCATCATGGCTCTATGCCTAAGTCGATAAATATTCTACCTTGGTGTCATGGCCTTCCGCCTAAGTCAAGTTATACGGCGTCATGACTTTATGTCTAAGCCGTTAAATATCCTTGTCCAGCGTCATGGCCTTCCGCCTAAGCTGGTAAATGTTATATCTTGGCGTCATGACCTTCCGCCTAAGCCAAGTTGTACGGCGTCATGACTTTATGTCTAAGCTGTTAAATATTCTTGTCTGACATCATGGCCTTCCACCCAAGCCGGTAAATATCTTCCCTTGGCATCATGACATTATGTCTAGGCCAAGTTGTCCAGCGTCATGACTTTCGCCTAAGCCGATAAATATTCTACCTTGGCGTCATAACCTTCCGCCTAAGCCAAGTTGTTCGGCGTCATGGCTCTATGCCTAAGTGGGTAAATATTCTACCTTGGTGTCATGGCCTTCCGCCTAAGCCAAGTTGTACGGCGTCATGACTTTATGTCTAAGCCGTTAATATCCTTATCTGACATCATGGCCTTCTGCCTAAGCTAAGTTGTATGGCGTCATGACTTTATGTCTAAGCCGTTAAATATTCTTGTCTGGCAACATGGCCTTCTGCCCAAGCCGGTAAATATCTTCTCTTGGCATCATGACATTATGTCTAGGCCAAGTTGTCCGGCATCATGGCTCCCTGCCTAAGCCGGTTAATATTCTACCTTGGTGTCATGGCCTTCTGCCTAAGCCAAGTTATTCGGCGTCATGGCTCTATGCCTAAGCCGGTAAATATTCTGCCTTGGCATCATGGCCTTCCGCCTAAGCCAAGTTGTGCGGCATCATGACTACGGTCTAAGCCGTTAAATAACAATTGTTGGGTCCCGTGCGGTGCAATAGGATCTAGAAGGTGGGGTTGAATAGATCCTCTCATGAACTATGGCCTATTTGAAGTTTGACTATCAAAAGTATAGACCACTCCTATAAAGACAATAAAACACTTAGACACAAAACACAGTAGATTTAGACGGAGTGGCTTAAGTGAAGACAGCAAAACAGGTCCAAGGACTGCACAGGTAGAAGCTTAAGCTAAACGGAGCACAACTAGGTAGACAGCTAAGATCAATGCTGCACAGCAGTGAGGTTGATGCTGCTTCAATGTGGTTAAGGGGTAAGAGTGATATATTGCACTGGACAGTAGGGATCTCAACACATATTAACTAAGTGTGATAACTAGCTGTAGGTGTGAACTTTAGAGATCAACCAGAATCTCATGAATTAAGATTGGCTACTTGTTGAACCTCGTGTGTGTGTGTGAGCAATATGATGAAGTGTGCTATAGAAAGCAATCAAGATTCCATTGATACAGCAAACACACAAACCTGTGAAGAAGATAAAGAAAATGGAGCAATCACATAAGATACACAACCCACAACATAGGGATTTTAAGGTGGTTCGTTTGTAAACCCACAACCTACGTCCACCCATCACCAAACCTGGTGAGGCTTTCTTGCTGGCTCACAGCTTCACTGTGGACACGCCCCAAAACCACAAAATGGAAAACCCTATGTCTGTCTTCCTACACACAAAACTGGCAGGGACGGTTCCCCACAGACCGGAGCACACATCCATCTGTCTTCCTACACATAAAATTGGTAGGGACGGTTCTCCACAGACCGGGGCACACCTCCATCTATCTTCCTACACACAAAACTGGTAGGGACGGTTCTCCACAGACTAGAGCACACCTCCGTATGTCTTCCTACACACAAACCGGTAGGGATGGTTCAAGAAGTAGCCAAAAAATAAAAGGAAAATACTGCAAGTGCGGTGGGAAAAACACAAGAACAGTGGAATGTAAATAAACACTAGCTGAGTCCATAGATCAAGATTTATAAGCTGGTGACTACAGTTACAAAGTTCAGATCTGAAGATCTGGTTCTTCAAGCTCAGGAAGACTGCAGGGCTACTCTTTCTCTTAAGGCTTCTCTTTTCCCTTTCTCTTACAGCACTGGACTGAGTCAAACTAGTGCTGGGCTACTCTCACACCCTTCCTTTCTTTCTCACAGGATTTCTTCTTAGAGTCTCAAGGGCGTGTCTCTCTCTGGGCAGCAGCAGCATCTTCTCTTGAGGAAGCTTCATAGAAATAGAGAACCCCAGGGAAACTTTTCCCGCCAAAATGTCTTCTTCCCTTGAAGCATGCGCCGATGTGAGCTTGAGTGCTTTTCCAAGTCAGTCCCACGGTAGGATGGTGGCAGGTAAAAAAAGCAGACCATATCTTTCCTTTTCTTTCTTTTTAGATCTCCAAAATCTTGAGCAATTCATGACCCTCAGAGAAGGATAACTTGCGCTTTGCATTCCTGTTGGCTCAGGTCAACTTTCTGTACACAATACCATTCTGGGACCATATCTCTTTTAATGATAGCAGAAAGTCGTCCTGACAGGAGTCAGTCCCAGGTATGGATTCTGACAAAAATAGCCACCAAACAATGTTGTTCTTGTAGGGTAATGATGACTGGAACAAAAGTCAAACCTGGGTACACCATCCAGACCTCAAAATCTGTGTATTTGGACACTTGTGGTACCTATTTTCTCTCTCTAGATGGCCCACTTGATCTGACAGAAAATTGGCTTGAAATACTTCTGGGAGGATAGAGGTAGACCTTCTTCTTCATTGAGGCATTTCATCAAACACTTCATTCTTCTTATGCACAGACCTTGGTTCGGAGTATGCTCAGACCTTGTAAAGTTGGGGGAAAAACATGCATAGACCTTTCTTCTTCATCGAGGCATTTCATCAAACATGCACAGACCTTGGTTCCTTCATGTGCATAGACTTTGACATGTGCGCAGACCATGAGACATCAGACTAGAAAAAGGTGCACAGACCTTTCTTTTGAAATGGCTAAGCTGCATCGACCTTCCTAGCAGTTTAGAAGAAGTTGCACAGGCCTTTCATACAAATATGCATCGACCTTGGACATGTGCGTCAACCTTTGTTGAACATAAAGTCTTCATGTGCATCAACCTTAGTCCAAGTCTTCAACATGTGCATCGCCCTTAGTCACACATCTTCAGCATGTGCATCAACCTTCTGGACTAGGCTGCATATGTGCACCAACCTGAGTGTTCAATGCTATGGGATGTGCATCGACCTTCCAGACTTGACTGCATATGTGCACCGACCTTAACTCAAGATGTTCACATACCTTTTAATGCAAAGAGCATATGTGCATCGACCTTCATTCAAGATGTGCACAGACCTTCTAGAGTTGTAGGAAAATGTGCACCAACCTTGATTTGTCAAATAGCCAATGTGCACAGACCTTATAGTGTTGAAACCAAAACATGCATCGACCTGATGTTGCCAGAAGGCAAACGTGCATCGACCTTGGAGCTCATGTGCTCAGACTTTGTGCGTTGAAGCAAAAATCGTACTGACCTTGCAAGGTATCGAGCAAATGTGCACCGACTTTAAAGGAAAATTCTTCTAGAAGATTTACTCTGATAAATGAATTCAACAACAGACCTAAAATCCACCAAGAAGTTCAAGGCATTCAAGGAATTCTGGAAACATTCAACTAATGATTCAAGAAATAGCAGATTCCAGATAATCCAAAGCAATTTAGACCCAAGATGGAATTTAGTGTAACAGTATTGTGAAGCAGGGTCTGATTTCAATAAAGAGGAAAGATGATTACACAGTGAGACGGAATAAGGAACACTCCCCCTGAGGATATGCAGTGAGCTCAGGTTGAAATAAGTGAGATAGGACCAGTAGCCTTAAAGGAGTGTCGACACTTGCTCTTCATGGTGTCGACACACTGAGCTCAGACATGGAGCAGTTTTCGAACAGAATGAACTGAGAGTTTGATTTGAGTAGGTCTAAGGTCTACCTGTTCAACTCTCCAAGAGGATGCAGTCTTTGCAAATGTCAACAAAAAGAGTGCATGAATGCAGACTGAATTTTGATGTTGACTCCCCCTAAACATGTGCATGGGTTGAAAATGGAGTATGCAACCTATGACTTAAGTGAACACACTATGCATTAAAAAATGACATATTTGATATGCAATCCTTGGGTCCCTTTAAGATGGTGTGCATTTGACCACGAAATGATGTAATCATGGATTATTTGCAATGCATTCTGAACTGAAGTGCAGACTGAATTTTTGATGTGTAGGTTAGGCATAACAGGATATGCAAGGGAGTGAGTAAAACATGCCAGTCATGCAGTGTTGGGTCTCTTGATCATGAAATGCATGACAATGCATGAAATTCTAAGATGATGCTTAATGACCACAACACATACAGATTTAAACATATGCAATGCATTTCTACACTGAGGTGTAAACTCTTAAACTTCCCCTTTGTTGAATGCTTATGGAAGTTAAGATAGACAATCAGCATGTTATCAGTCCACATGAGTGATGAGTTGACATATGGGTGTGTAGCCATAGCCCATGGCAGACATCATCATAAGCAATGATCATCAATGCTAAGCAAGAAGTTCACATGGCTGCTAAAGGTAGCAGGAATCAAATAGCAACTCATCATCATAGCAATTCCATCAGCATGACAAATTTTTCATGGATTACACAGTTGAATTAATTGATCTCTGGTACAAGGCGGAGGTTTGAATCTGAGACCCTGCTCACGCATAGTGAGAGTTCCAGGCAGGCTTGACTTGCCTTTCTATTCTACACCATTTAATATACCAGAGGTCAAACAAGGTGTAAACAAGTAATCTAGCTTAGATGTTCATTTCACACCATGGGGGAATTTAGATGGAGCATGGAAGTTTTCAGACATGCAGGATTTATTTAGAACAAGAAGGTAATTCTAAATGCAATGACTCATAATAACCCTAACATGCATATTTAACATGAATTAAAAGGTTTATTTACATTCCTGTGCCTTGAGCATTTATTTGTTGGTTGAGCTTTGCTCAGCTCCAAGGCACTTGCAACCACAATTCTCATTTTGACTTTTGTGGTACCCAAGCTTGCTTGAGTCCTAGTTGGTTAGCAGCACTTCTAGCAATTGACTTTATTTTCTTTGCTGCTTTCAGGTCATCCACTCTCATCCAAGGACAGTAATTAGATGTATGTCAATATTTACCACAATAGAAACTGCGCCCAAAGGTTTTACCATTCTTTTTGTGTGCAGGTGCATTGAACCTTTGTGAATGAGCATGTATACTACCATGTTGATAATGAGAGTAACTCCTACCTTTCAGACGCCAACAATCTTTGACTGTGTGGCCAATTTTACCACAATAGTGGCAGTAAGGAGAAGGATTTCTTCTTACGGCCGTCGACCTGTCCAGATGGGTGTGTCAACGCGCAAGGTCATTCCTGGGCTTTTGAGCATGAGAGTGCCGGGGATGCTTTCTCCCAGTGTTGACCTTCTCTTTGTTAGTGCCTCCTGCCTTGTCTTTGCTGATTTTGCCTGCTTCTAATCCATCATTCCTCAAGGTGAGGCAATCATGCACAGTGTGACCTTGCATACCATAATAGAAGCAAAAAACATTCATTTTATGGAAAGCATGGTATTTAACATTGCCTTTCCAAGCATGAATATCACCACAAGCAAACTTGTTTTTCTGAGCACTAAACTATTTTGGGGGGCCACTAGAGGTACTGGCTTCATGTGAGCCAGAGACAAAAGGTGTATGCAATTTGTTCTCTTAGGTCTTTTTAATCACTGAGTTGTAGCCTAACCCTTCTTTCTGAAAGTTCACTCTAGTCCCCAAAGTTTTGTCTGGATTATCTTTGCTTTGAGCAAACCTTGACAGACAGATTTTTAAATCTTTGATTTCATTCTCCAAAGGCGAGACGTGCAACTCGAATTCAACGAGGTCCTCTTTACACACAGCCAACTGTTCATTGAGCATGGCATTTACCCCCATGTAATTTTCAATTTCTAATTAAAGTTCATTCAGTTTTTCTGAGCTAGCATTAACAATACCCTTGCCTTTCTCACAGACGGATAGTCTTTCAAGCATCATGTTATTTTGCTCTTTCAAAGTTTATTTTTCTTCAAGTAGCCCCTCATCATGGATTAGCCCCTCAAGCGTAGTTTCATCATTGTTGATTGGTTGAGGTTGGTTTTGAAGTTGTCTCACAATTTCTTCCAACCTAGTGATTTCAGCTTGAAGGATTCTGTTTTCATCTCTTAAACATGATATGCTTTCTTTATGCACATCAATGGCAATCATAAGAGTGTCATTGAGCTCCTCAAATGAAGAATAGTTATTACAGAAGGAGCTCTCATTCTGACTGTTTTTCTTAAGATCCTTTTTCAATTTTTTGTTTTTAGATTTCACCTTTTTGTACTACTTGATCAACAAGCTCTTGAAAAGTGAAATCTTTAGAGTCAGAGCTTACCTGAGATTAGGATGGATTGCTTGACTGCTCTGATCGGTCGGCCATGAGGTATTCCTGCACTTGTTCTCCTTTTACATGGATGTTCACCAATACATCCAAAACTTGCTTAGCTGTGCTGTAGGTGGACACATGATTAAGTAGCCTGAAATCAACTGTAGCGGTTATCAAGTTGAATGCCGTAAGGTTATCAATATGTTTGGTCTCGTGTTCAGTAGACCATTCATCCGAATTTGATGGCAGCTCATGAGGACCAATGTATATAAGGTTCTACAATTATGGATCTATGGATTTGACATAGACAAACATTCTCCCTGGCCATATAGAAAAATCTGAATCATTATAAATAGGCGGAGAAGCCATCGAAGCATGTGTAGCAAATGAATCCATTTGATTAAAATGCACTGGGATCTTTCTCTACAGATCGTGGGATCTGTGAATGGCAGAGCTTGGCTCTGATACCACCTATTGGGTCCCGTGCGGTGCAATGGGATCTAAAATGGGGGGGGGGGTTGAATAGATCCTCTCACGAACTATGGCCTATTTGAAGTTTGACTGCCAAAAGCATAGACCACTCCTATAAAGACAATAAAACACTTAGACACAAAGCACAACGGATTTAGACGGAGTGGCTTAAGTGAAGACAACAAAATAGGTCCAAGGACTGCACAGGTAGAAGCTTAAGCTCAACAGAGGACAGCTAGGTAGACAGCTAAGATCAATACTGCACAAAAGCGAGGTTGATGCTGCTTCAACGTGGTTAAGGGGTAAGAGTGATATATTGTACTGGACAGTAGGGATCTCAACACATATCAACTAAGTGTGATAACTAGCTGTATGTATGAACTTTAAAGATCAACCAGAATCTCATGAATTGAGATTGGCTGCTCGTTGAACCTCGTGTGTGTGTGTGTGAGCAATATGATGAAGTGTGCTATAGAAAGCAATCAGGATTCCATTGATACAGCAAACACACAAACCTGTGAAGGAGATAGAGAAAATAGAGCAATCACATAAGATACACAACCCACAACACAGGGATTTTAAGGTGGTTCGGTTGTAAACCCACAACCTACGTCCACCCCGCACCAAACCCGGTGAGGCTTTCCTGCTGACTCACAGCTTGACTGGGGACACGCCCCAAAACATCAGAATGGAAAACCCTCCGACTGTCTTCCTACACACAAAATCGGCATGGATGGTTCTCCACAGACAGGAGCACACCTCCGTCTGTCTTCCTACACACAAAATCGGCAGGGACGGTTCTACACAAACTGGAGCACACCTTCGTCTATCTTCATACACACAAAATCGGTAGGGACAGTTCTCCACAGACTGGAGCACACCTCTGTATGTCTTCCTACACACAAATCGGTAGAGACGGTTCAAGAAGTAGCCAAAAACATAAAAGGAAAATACTGCAAGTGCAGTGGGAAAAGCACAAGAATAATGGAATGTAAATAAACACTAGCTGAGTCTATAGATCATGATTTGGAAGCTGGTGACTATAGCTACAAAGTTCAGATCTGAAGATCTGGTTCTTCAAGCTCAGGTAGACTGCGGGGCTGCTTTATCTCTCAAGGCTTCTCTTTTCTCTTTCTCTTACAACACTGAACTGAGTCAAACTGGTGCTAGGCTACTCTCACACCCTTCCTTTCTTTCTCACAAGATTTCTTCTTAGAGGCTCAAGGGCGTGTCTTTGTTTAGGTAGCACTAGCATCTTCTCTTGAGGAAGCTTCATATAAATAGAGAACCCCAAGGAAACTTTTCTCGCCAGAAGGTCTTCTTCCCTTGAAGCATGCATCGATGTGAGCTTGAGTGCTTTTCCAAGTCAGTCCCACGGTAGGACGGTGGCAGGTAGAGAAAGCAGACCATATCTTTGCTTTTGTTTCTTTTCAGATCTCCAAAATCTTGAGCAATTAATGAACCTCAGAGAAGGATAAGTTGCACTCTACATTCCTGTTGGCTCTGGTCAACTTTATGCATACAGTACCATTCTCAGATCATATCTCTTTTAATGATAGCAGAAAGTGGTCCTAATAGGAGTCAGTCCCAGGTATGGATTCTGACAGAAACAGTCACCGAACAATGTCGTTATGGTATGGTAATGATGACGGGAACAAAAGTCAAACCTAGGTACACCATCCAGACCATAAAATCCGTGTATTTGGACACTTGCGGTACCTATTTTCTCTCTCCGGATGGCCAACTTGATCTGACAGAAAATTGGCTTGAAATGCTTCTGGGAGGATAGATGTAGACCTTCTTCTTCATTGAGGCATTTCATCAAACACTTCATTCTTCTTATGCACAGTCCTTTGTTCGGAGTATGCTCAGACCTTGTAAAGTTGGGGGCAAAACATGCATCGATCTTTCTTCTTCATTGAGACATTTCATTAAACATGCACATACCTTGGTTCCTTCATGTGCATAGACTTGGACATGTGCGCAGACCTTGAGACAGCGGACTGGAAAAAGTTGCACAGACCTTTTTTCTAAAATTGCTAAGGTGTATCGACCTTCCTAGCAGTTTAGAAGAAGTTGCACAGGCCTTTCATACAAATGTTCATCGACCTTGGACATGTGCGTCGACCTTTGTTGAACATAAAGTCTTCATGTGCATCAACCTTAGTCCAAGTCTTCTACATATGCATCGACCTTTGTCGCACATCTTCAGCATGTGCATCGACCTTCTGGACTAGGCTGCATATGTGCACCGACCTAAGTGTTCAATGCTATGGGATGTGCATCGACCTTCCAGACTTGACTGCATATGTGCACCGACCTTGACTCAAGATGTGTAGTCCCGGAGCTTATCTTTTCAGATTCCGGCTTCTATGTCAACTTTCGGCCCATTTATGCCGGCTTCCCTCAAGTAATCGGCTCTCTCTCACTACGCAGTCCTGAAAGTGGTTCTTTTTCACCCTCTTCCATTCCCTCTTTTAAAAAGTTGTCTTCATTAAAGTTGTTCCTCTTTCAAAGATCTACAATTTCTTCTTCTACACCGTTGGCCAGTTCTGCCCCGATTGTGAGTTATTCACATTTTTTCCAGCAGACTGTGCTGTTCACCTACATTCTAGAATTTTCCTCTCTCTTCCAGCCCCATTTTCACCCTCTTCCAATCATTTTCTCACATTTCTTTCTTCATGAAAGTTGTTCCTCTCTCAGTTATCTACAACTTCTATGTTTACCACTTGTTCTAATTCTCCACCGTTTGAGAGATATGCTTCAATTTCTAAAGTCGCGCGCAGTCTGCCCAGAATCTGCCTTCATCGATGTGAAGGTCATTTGCAGGTGCGTTACTTCATTGAAGTGACGGCCCAGTGAAGACCGTTACTTCAGTGTGACGGTCCTACGATAGATCGTCACACCAAAACTTGCCCAAAACAGCCCGGTTCAACCCCTAGAGTGTGGCGGTCCTATCCTTGACCGTTAGACCAAGTGACGGCCCTATTTAGGCGCGTTACATCCAATCTCATCCGAAAACGTCTCGTTCGACCTCCAGAGTGTGACGGACCTACCCTAGTCCGTTACATCACTCTAACGGTTCTATGATAGACCGTTACATGCACCAGAGAGTCCAATTCATGCTGGACTCTGCTCCGTTTTTGTGCGCCGTGGCCCTCTTGAAGAGTCCATAACTTCTTGACTTCTTATCCAAATTGATCCCCGTTTTTTCCTACTTCTAGCCCTTGGTATTATCTTGAATTTGGTTCGTAGGAATCAAATTTTAATTGGCAATATCTCTTGGGATCTGGGTCGCAAGATCAGGATTTATGTTTCCTAGTTCAACTCAAACTCTGCAGATAAGGCTCCGGGGCTGCCTTCCAAAAGACATATCTTCTAGAATCCTCCTCTGAATTGATCCCCGTTTTTTCCTATCTCTTGTCCTTAGTATTATCTCGAGTTTGATCCAAAGAACTCGATTTATCTTGGACTCTATCTCCGGGAATCGTGATAAGAAGATGAGGATTTCTTACAAAACTCTATAAAAATTACCCAGTTCGCAGTCGCGACGGGGGGCTCTTTCCGGACGTGGGGCGAAGCCATGCTGCATCGTCGACTCACAACTTCGACCCCATCTTGGAGAGGGAAGTATTGGCTTTCTATTCTATCCTTCTGGGCTTGATTCCATGATCTCCACTCTTAGTTCTCTTCCTCTCAAAATCACAAATCATCATAGTTTCCTGCACTTTCTGCTGCACATGCGTTTTTCTCCGTTTTGCATCATTGATTTCTCTCTACTCTCTCAATCAAATCTCGTGATTTCAAATCTCATGCATGCACAACACACCCACCTATTATTTCCACCCTTCCACAGGGGTTAAAAACCCTCCCCCGGTGAGTTTGCCCTCAATTTCTAACACTATTTTATCACTCCGGGATTGATACTACACATGCATGTTCTAATGGGTTTTTGCCTTTGTGTTTCATCTTTGTTTTGCAGGAGAGCATGAATACAATGTGAGGCCCTCTTCCTCTAGCCGGCTGGAAGGAGAGGAGGTTTGAATCCACAAGTTCCCCGCACCCCGTTTCAAGCGTGATCAAGTTTTCTTTCCAAGGTATACGGCGCCGTTGCACTCCTTTCTTCATCCTTGCGGCGTTGTTAATCCTTGGTGGCGATCACGGTTAGTATTTCCATCCTTTCATCCCCTTGTCTTTGATTCACATGTTTATGCATGTATGTATTTAAAGGGGGCGGATAGGAATCTAATCTAATAATTAAAACAAATCAACAGTTTTTTGGCGATCACGGTGGGACACCAATGCCCATCACGCTTGTTTTCATGCTCTTTTGTAGGTTGGGTGGGTGCATGTTCATGTTTAGGTGATATTTCTTTCATTCTCCAACTATTTTTGGTGTTTTAAGGGCTCTGGTAGTGTGACGGTCCTACAGTAGACCGTCGCATGCAGGTAACGGTACTTTGGTAGACCGTTACACGGCTTCTGGCAGTCTTGCGTGCATGCTCACAGGGCCGTGTTCATCGAGGCATAACTTTTGATCTCGGAGTCTGATTGAGCTGATTCTTGTTGCGTTGGATAGCCCTTTGTATTGTCTTTCCATCCATATATCATTTGCATCATTTGGTTAACATTTGCATATTCTAATCTTGTCCATCTTTTTGAGTTTTGTGCATAAGTTCTGCAGGCAGGCTCAGTGACAGGTTCACAGGTACATCTTTAATGAGTGATTTGACTGCCTTCCCGATGTCTGATTACACTGATTTTTGATCCATTGGATAGTCCTTTGTATTTTCTTTCCATCTATAGCTTATTTGCATCATTTGGGTCTCATTTGCTTAGTTAAAAATTGTCATCATTTTAGCATTTTGTCCATAAAATCTGCATGTGGTCTACGCATAGGTTCACGGGGGCATCTTTGCTTAGTGATTTGATTGACCTCCCGGGGTCAGATTGATCTGTTCTTGGGGCCGTTGTGCAGATCTTTGTATTGTCTTCCCATCCATATACTATTTGTTTTTGTTGGATCATGTTTGCATAGTTTAATCTAGTCTTGATTTTCTAGTTTTAAGCTAGAATTTGCATGCACTTCGGTGCACATAGGGCCATACATTGCATATCATAGTTGCATTTCCTACCTTGGTGCGTGGACCTCTCGTCTCCACATTCCTTGGAGCCGACTAGGAAAACACATCAAGGACCTCCATAAGTCCCCGTGAGCCGTGGATTCCCACACGGACGCCGGGCCGGTTGTATCTTTCCACCCCTTTAGGCTTGCATTTGCATAAGTGTGAGGGAGTTAACCTTAGTCAACCCAAAGTTTGGACCTTATTCCTATGAGATTCCTATCTTGAGGGAATTGTTATTAATTCAAATCATTAAAAGGTCTATTGAAACCCCTAAAAGATTTCCCATCATATTAACTTGTTTGACTTGGGTGAAAACTCTCACATTGCATTGTTCGTGTTGATTGGGCTTGTCCAAGCTCATTAGTGAGTTTTGTGTTGCATTCTTTCATCATCCACATGTTTTGTTATTGTTAGGCCCATTTAGCTTAGGCCATTTTGTGTGTCCATTGTCTAGTCCATTGTCCCGTGGTCCGTTGTCCATTCATCTTCGCATTAGTGGGTCGGCCCCCCTTGTTCTCAAGCCCATTAAGCCATTGCTTCCCCATTTGTATTGTCCTTGATCTCCATGTATTAAGTCTCCATTTGCCCTCATGGAGCAGTATTCTAACCTCTTGTATCATTCTTTTTCCCAATCTGCTTCCTATTCCCACGTGGAATCCTCTTCCCGCTTGGGTCCATCTTCTCGTGGTCCCCCTGACCCATCTGAGGAACAAGCTAATCTCATGGCCCGTATTTCAAGCCTTGTTTGCCAAATGGACCCGGCCCAGGCCCAACGTCTTATTGCATCTCATCTTCATGGGCCTTCTTCTCATAATGGGTCATCTCCTATTCATGGGCCTCCTCCTTCTCCTTCATATGTTGCTGGCCCAATTGCTAATGGGCAATATTCTCTTAATGGGCCTCATCCTTCTGCCCATGTTGCTGTTGGCCCATTCAGCCCATATGATCATGCTTCTTCCAGGCCCACATATCCTTCTACTCCCGGAATGGGCCCTTCTTCTTCTCAGCCCGGATCCTCTTATCCGGCCCAATACCATGCTCCTGGTCCTAATTCACAACCTCTTGCTCAAGTTGGCCCATATTCTTCTCGATCTCTCCCTACCCAGGAGATGATTGCTCAAACCCAACGCCAACTTGATGAGCTTCAACGTCGGATCGATCCCAAATCCTCTTTAAGTGTTCCGTTCGCATTTCAAGGTCTTCGGCTTCCACCATCTTCGCAAATTCCCGCATATCGCCGTTATAGTGGAGTTGGTGACCCATATGTGCACTTGAAGGAGTTTGTTTATGAGTCGGCCCAGTTTCGACATGACCAACACTTGATGGCTTATCTGTTTGGTCTGTCATTGGAAGGCCCGGCTCGGGATTGATTCTTCTCTCTTCCGCAAGAGCAAGTTGTGAGTTTTCATGCCGTTCAAGAAAAGTTTATTCAGCAGTATCGAGACCAGGTTGGGCCCAAGTGTTCTATCACGGATCTGGCCCAAGAGATGATGAAGCCCGAAGAGGATTTCTGCACCTTTGCCGACCGCTGGCGTCACCTTGCCACGCAAGTCTCGGGACACATTCCGGAGGGAGAACAAATCAAGATGCTGATATCAAATGCAACACCCGAGTATCGGTTCATCTTAGCCCTCAACGACATCACCTCCTGGCAGCAACTTTACAGCCGAGCCCGCTTCATTCGCCAACAAATCTAAGATTCCCTTGACCTCGAGTCTCCACCATCCACCTCCACATATCAACCTTCACCTTCCACATGTCAACCCTACGCTCCCATGAGTCAGCCGGCCATGAGTCAGCCTTCTGCCACATATCCCTCCTCGAGTCTCCACCAACCTCCCGCCTCTACGTACCCATATGCCTCCGCATATCAACCTTCCATGAGTCAGCCTCCCGCATCCACATACCCGTCTCCATCTCCACTTCCGGTGAAGGGAACACCACATCCCGAGCAAGTAGATGCCATCTACATACCCCCTCATCCTATTCCACACATGCCATCACCAAAGCCCTCCACCACTAGCCACGCACTCCTGCCTACGCAACCCCCACTTCTGACTCCACAACCTTCTCCACCATTACATATCCCTCGGCATCCACCTTGCCCGAAGCAGGCTCCTCATCTTCCGTTGCCAGAGTGTTTCACCGATATATTTCGGGCTTTGATGGCCACTCATGCATTGCCGCTCTCTCCGGTTGTGCCTTGCCGACCCGCAGTCGGGGATATGCTTCAGTTCTGTGATTTTCACCGCCAGCCGGGGCATTTGGTTGAGGATTGTCCTGAGTTCCGGGATTATGTTTATGATCTGGAAGCTAAGAAAAGGATTGACTGGGACGCTATTCACAAAGTCATTTTACATCTTCGCAACCAACAGCAGCAGCAAGAAGTGCCGCCGGGGCAGCCGTCTCTGTTACTTCAAGGTCAGGGGCACCCCTATTATTCCTCATCTAGTGCTGCACTCGCTCCATCACATACTCCGTTACCTCCACCATCTCTTACCCCGGCTCCATCGCCGCCACAAACCCAAGCCTCTGCTCAGGCTAGTGCCTCCCCTTCTTCCCCTACCGCCACTACCACTACTTCTATCCCTAACACCGCTCGACGCGTTGTGTCGACACGTCGACGGTGGACACCACAACCTCCCTCTTCACCCTCTCTACCTCCATGTCCACTACCCCCATCGCCTTCATCACTATCCTCACCATCTCCATTGCCATCACCATCATCTCCATCTCCACCACCAATGCTTCCATCACCACCTCCATCTCCACCCTCGCCTCCATCTCCGCCATCACCTTTGCCCGAGCCTGAGCAAAGCCAAACCTTCTCCTTTATCTCTACCCTCAGTCATGCCTTCACCGTCACCTTTATCGCCACCCGAGCCTATCATTGCCACATCGCCTGCGCCTTCACTTTCCATCACCACTCCCGTTGGAGCCTCCATGCCTTCCAAACCTTCACATGTTCCACCGAAACATATTCCCTTTACTTCTCCAACCACTACCACCCCACGGAGCGGGTGTGCGCTTCCTTTGGTGCCCCTCGGGTCTAATCCCCAGGGAGACAATAAGTCAAGTCAGGATGATTCAGTGCCGGCCGTGCATTTCAAGATTCAAGATTTTATCTGTCGGATGCCGGTTCGTGTCCTCGTCCCTGGTTATTTTGGGGATGATCCGCCTCTACTTTCAAAGATGAGAGTTGCTAAGAAGAGTTCCCTTGAGTTGATGCCAGTTTCTTCCCGAGCGAGGCCGATGGCAATCTCCTTGCTCGCCGGAGAGTTCACCATTGATGCTATTATTTCTCCTCGCTCTATTGCTGTTCGGATAACAGGCCAAGAAGGGTTCTCTACCCGCGTTGTGCTTACACATATGGCCACCAAGCAGATTATGGGTTCTATGTTCAAGGGGCAATTGGCCGTATCATCTACACTTTCCAAGGATATTCTGCACCTGTTATGTAATCTTCCTCGGTTTATTAGCAAACCGGCCATGTCAACGCCGTGTATTACTCTCCCTCAGCTTCACCCGTCTCTTCTATCAAGGGAGTTGTGCTTCAAGACTGAGTTCCGAGTGGAGTTACCGAATCTCATGCTTCTAGTGCCGAGAGACAAAACCTCGTGGGTTTGTGATATTCATCACTCTGAAGGGTTACTCGCTCAAGAATGTTCGCATATTGCTAGCACCGGGTGTCTAGGGGCAACCGCACCGATGAAGTTGCATGTTCACAGTCGGGCCAGGTCATCTGCTAGGTGGGCCCGTTATTTGAGAAGGTATTACATATTAAGAAGCCCGAAGGTCCAAGCCTGCACCAGGTGGGTCCATTTTCAAGAAATTTCTGCCAAGAAGAGGCGGCGATGTAAACTCAATGGCTATCGGTTGTGCATTCAGTGGTCCACCTCTTCCTCCTTTTCTTTTCATTCATCCTTCCTTCTACTCAGTTCCCACCCTTGGGTGGTGTATCTTCCTCCATCTGATCCTATCTCCATCATTTTCTCCTCCTTCCATAGGTCCATGCATCCCCATTCCTCTCTTTTTTCCCCGGATCCTCCAGATTTTCCCTCCTCTCACGATTCTAGGCCCTGTCCTATGTCATCATTCCATCCTAATCTCGGGACATCACCTGATTATTCTTCCCCGATACTTCCAGGTGTTGCCTCTGATTCTTCCCCTCCGGTATCTCCGGGTTCTTCTTATTCCCCGACCTTGACGGGTGTCTCCCATTCTCCTTCTCTGGCACTATCGGATGATTCTCGTCCCTCTTCTCCGACCACGTCGGATGATTCTTCTTATTATCTTTCCACTCTCTCCTCCTCACCCTTTCAGGATCATTACCCTTTTTCTTGCTGCTTTCGAGGCTTTAGTCCACCTTGATCTTGGCTAATCTGGTTTCTTCTGTAATTGGTTCCTTGTTATCAAGGTCTCTGTGCCTTAACGAGGGAGTTCTAGCCCTTGTCTCTCTTCCTTTTTATCCTTATTCATCTAGTTTAATGTCTGCCGCTACTCCATGTAGAGGAATCTTTGATCCTTTGCTATCCTCTCTCTTTCGTCATGTCAAGCAAGGAATACAAAGCTACTCGCGCTCCTTAAAGCTCGATGATCGAGATCACTTCAGGATGTCGATTTCCACGCCATGGATTTGCAAAGGTATTTTTATTTTGAGCAAAGAAACATGCTTTCATTTCTATTATTTCTATTGTTTCTGCACATGGTTATAACGCTATTCCTCAACATGGTTAAGTGGCTTTTAGAAATTTGCTTAGTTCATTTAAAATGAGTTCGCTTCTGCAGCATCCTTAGGCCAGTGATAGCTCCGCGCTGGGAGTCTAGTTCTTTCCCCGATCGTTGAGGGTGACCTTTAAGCATGGGTTTTTCACACACCACACGGCAAGCCATAGCCAATCTCTCTAGTGCAACACCGTTGCTACTTTGGCCATACTTTGGGTATGCACAAAGGTCTTTTTCTTTTCTCTGCTCAGCCAAGTGCAGGGGCAAGAGGTTGATGGATAAGATGACCAACCTAGGCGCTCCCTAATATGAGAGAGGTCTCAAATAGGGGCAGTCTTGACCGTCGAAAGTGAGCTTTCATGCAATATCTAGCCAATAAGGGCTGTCAAAATCATATATGGATGAATCAATGATGAATCAATGCAACATTATGAAAATCCAAGGCATGGCAAGAGTGGCGAAGCCCCGCGGGACGTCATGAGCCTGGTCGCATGCGTGCCTGATAAATATGGGTCTCAAAATCAAAGACACAAAGCCCCAACGCAACAGACTATCTCTTTGAGGGGTGGTGCCCTGGAAGGAATTCAAATCCTGATGTCTCCCATCCTGCATAAAGCTTGTCTCCAATTTTCTTCTATCTCCCTCTTAGGCTGGGTTGTATCCCGGGTATGGCCTTAGTAGGGGCACCGTTCTTTAGAGGCGGTTGGTTATGGTAAGCCACCCTCACATGCACGCCCTGCTTAAGGGAAGCCTTTAATGAGAGGGGAGGGACGGCGATCCCTGGCCAATAGTTCGAGCCTGTCTTTGGGTGCTGCAGATTGCTTTGTCAAAATCCAAAAAAAATGAAATATTATCAAAATCTAAAAAAATGAAATATTATCAAAATTCCAAAAAAATCAAATATGTCAAAAAATCCCAAAAATTTGAATATGGCAAAAAAAAAATCAGAAATACAAAAATCTAAAAATACTTCTCTTTTGTTCCTTTTATTTTTATCTTGAGGACATATACGTAATCTGTTTGCTAAGTGTGCAGGCTGCAGGTTGCAGGTTCAAGCTTTCCTTGCTCTATCTTTCACTGTGCCTCTGCTCGTGTTTTTCGATTTATTCTCATCTCTTCAATCCTATCTTTGGATCTGTTCTGAAGCTCGTGGCCTTCTCAGCTTTCGCTTATTTGCTTAATCATGTTTCCATGAGTGGGCAATATCTCACGGTTTTGAACCTGGCGGTTCTGCTTCATCTGATCTTGGGCTTTGATTGAAAAATGTGTTTGTTATCTTCATCATGTCTATGGTCCTCCATGTCTTTTGTCCCATTGTGTCCTTGTCATATGTGTCTATGTCTTCTTGTGATTGGTCGTATCTTTTGTCCCGCCGTGTCATTCGTCACACGTATCCCTATCCTGCCGTGTCATTCATCACACGTGTTGTCCTCCGTGGTATTGTCATCCCACGTGTCATTGTCCCACCGTGTCCTTATACCACTGCATGTGTTGTCCCACCGTGTGCATGTTGTCTTGTCCCACCGTGTCTTTAGTCGCATGCATGTTTGCCATTTGTTTGTTTGTTATATTTCATCCATCTTTGTTATGTTATGTTGTGCCATGTTTTGTTCATATTTCTCTTATGTTATGTTCATGTTATGCTCGTTCATATTCGTTCATGTTCACATTATATCATGTCAATGTGGTTGTTGTCTTATGATGAAAATCCACAAAAATCAAGAAATCAAAAATCTAAAAAATGCCGTTTTGCTTGGCAGGTAAGTCAGGTATGGTTCTCTATCCTTGCTTATTGTTGCATTACTATATGGTATCTATATTATTATAGCCTCTCAAGGACCGGCTAGTTGCCCGTGTGTTCTGGGATCTGATGTTCCCCTTTAACAAAAACGATGATGATCTAAGAGCATACGGTTAATCATTGGACAGGCCGCTCGGTTGAGTCGAGTGGGGGACGATAGACTCTGTCTCGCACGCCGTGGTTGCAAGAAGACTCTTGACCCCGTCTTGGTTCAGTCTAGCAATATTATCCTTGAGTACTTTCTATTTTATCTTTCTTTGCATTCGTTTTAATGATTTCTTTATTTTAGCCTAGCATGCATCATGTCATTTTGAGCATTCATGTCTCGTGATCCGTTCAAGGATTTCTCCTCAGCAATGGTTGATTGCACTCAGTTCTCTTGGATAAGAGATTCTTCGTTCCACTCCGAATTTGAACGATTTCTCTGATCTTGCCGCTTGGTCTAATTGGCCAGTGTGATTCCTGTCTGGATTTTATCTGAGTCTTATCTCTCCTTTCCAGCTCTTATGCTGTGTTCCTTCCGACCCACTCATTGTCCGTGGATTGTGTCCCCGATGAGGCTGGTCGTGTTTCCTTTTTCCTCCTTTAGTTTAGTTCTCCAGACATGTCTCATCCTTGTCAATCATTTCAGGTGGTTAGTTCGGCGTTTTCGGGAGAATTCCTGTCGCTTGTTGGTTGTAACGGGTGTCTTTTTTGGCCTTGATGCCCGCTTATCAGTTCCCTCCACTTGATCTCCGCTTCATCTCCATTTCACGTCGCTATCGCTTTCGCTCCATCTCCTTTCCATTTCACCTCCGCGTCGCTTTCGCTCGTTCCCTTGCAAAGCGAACATCAAGGAGGGGCATCTGTTGACACCCGTTTTAGCCTACAAGTTGCGTCGTTTCTCTTATTCATCATTTTTGATGCCCCGAATTAGCCATTATTTTGGAGCTTCCTTGGATGGATTTTGAGCCCATTTTTACCATTCCATACCCTTTGAGCCTTGGAGATCATGATTTCTTAGAGCCCCGGAGCTTATCTTTTCAGATTCCGGCTTCTAAGTCAACTTTCGGCCCATTTATGCCGGCTTCCCTCAAGTAATCGGCTCTCTCTCACTGCGCAGTCCTGAAAGTGGTTCTTTTTCACCCTCTTCCATTCCCTCTTTCAAAAAGTTGTCTTCATCAAAGTTGTTCCTCTTTCAAAGATCTACAATTTCTTCTTCTACACCGTTGGCTAGTTTTGACCCGATTGTGAGTTATTCACATTTTTTCCAGCAGACTGTGCTGTTCACCTACATTCTAGAATTTTCCTCTCTCTTCCAGCCCCATTTTCACCCTCTTCCAATCATTTTCTCACATTTCTTTCTTCATAAAAGTTGTTCCTCTCTCAGTTATCTACAACTTCTATGTTTACCACTTGTTCTAATTCTCCACCGTTTGAGAGATATGCTTCAATTTCTAAAGTCGCGCGCAGTCTGCCCAGAATCTGCCTTCATCGATGTGAAGGTCATTTGCAGGTGCGTTACTTCATTGAAGTGACGGCCCAGTGAAGACCGTTACTTCAGTGTGACGGTCCTACGATAAACCGTCACACCAAAACTTACCCAAAACAGCCCGGTTCAACCCCTAGAGTGTGGCGGTCCTATCCTTGACCGTTAGACCAAGTGACGGCCCTATTTAGGTGCGTTACATCCAATCTCATCCGAAAACGTCTCGTTCGACCTCCAGAGTGTGACGGACCTACCCTAGTCCGTTACATCACTCTGACGGTCCTATGATAGACCGTTACATGCACCAGAGAGTCCAATTTTTTGCTGGACTCTGCTCCGTTTTTGTGCGCCGTGGCCCTCTTGAAGAGTCCATAACTTCTTGACTTCTTATCCAAATTGATCCCCATTTTTTCCTACTTCTAGCCCTTGGTATTATCTTGAATTTGGTTCGTAGGAATCAAATTTTAATTGGCAATATCTCTTGGGATTTGGGTCGCAAGATCAGGATTTATGTTTCCTAGTTCAACTCAAACTCTGCAGATAAGGCTCCGGGGCTGCCTTCCAAAAGACATATCTTCTAGAATCCTCCTCTGAATTGATCCCCGTTTGTTCCTATCTCTTGTCCTTAGTATTATCTCGAGTTTGATCCAAAGAACTTGATTTATCTTGGACTCTATCTCCGGGAATCGTGATAAGAAGATGAGGATTTCTTACAAAACTCTATAAAAACTGCCCAGTTCGCAGTCGCGACGGGGGGCTCTTTCCGGACGTGGGGCGAAGCCATGCTGCACCGTCGACTCACAACTTCGACCCCATCTTAGAGAGGGAAGTATTGGCTTTCTATTCTATCCTTCTGGGCTTGATTCCATGATCTCCACTCTTAGTTCTCTTCCTCTCAAAATCACAAATCATCACAGTTTCCTGCACTTTCTGCTACACATGCGTTTTTCTCCGTTTTGCATCATTGATTTCTCTCTACTCTCTCAATCAAATCTCGTGATTTCAAATCTCATGCATGCACAACACACCCACCTATTATTTCCACCCTTCCACAGGGGTTAAAAACCCTCCCCCGGTGAGTTTGCCCTCAATTTCTAACACTATTTTATCACTCCGAGATTGATACTACACATGCTTGTTCTAATGGGTTTTTGCCTTTGTGTTTCATCTTTGTTTTGCAGGAGAGCATGAATACAACGTGAGGCCCTCTTCCTCTAGCCGGCTGGAAGGAGAGGAGGTTTGAATCCACAAGTTCCCCGCACCCCGTTTCAAGTGCGATCAAGTTTTCTTTCCAAGGTATACGGCGCCGTTGCACTCCTTTCTTCATCCTTGCGGCGTTGTTAATCCTTGGTGGCGATCACGGTTAGTATTTCCATCCTTTCATCCCCTTGTCTTTGATTCACATGTTTATGCATGTATGTATTTAAAGGGGGCGGATAGGAATCTAATCTAATAATTAAAACAAATCAACAGAAATGAGTAGAGTAGGAGATTATTAGCACAGGATGTACAGAGTGAAAGTAAGCACATACCTATAGGGAGCAAGGAAACGTGCAGTAACCTGAGATACCTTGTCAGTGTTCACAAATTGATGTGGAAATACATGTCAATGGTTGTACATTGATTAAAGTTTACAATTGTTGGGTCCCTGAAGGTTCTCTTGTTGGGTCCCTTGGTTTGGCATGAGAAGTACACATAAGGTAGCATCCGATGCCATGAAGTCACATCAAAGCAATATGGACTGAATCATTGTAGACAGACATGTGCATGAGATTTGAGAATAATAAAACAATGCATTTTTTTTTGTTTTTTGTTTTTCATATTTTTAAGATTTTCTATGCAATGCATGGAGATGGAAAATACACACTAACCATACGCTGGATGAACTGAAGCTAGTAGCTTTAGGGACTTGATACCACTTGTTGATGAGCAATTATTGAACAAGGTTATGTCCCTTGGCATGGTAGAGGCAGATCACGACACAAGAGCAACAAGAACTGAGTCATGAGAGGCAATAGATGCAGGAGATGTTATCATAGCAACATGATGCAAATCGAGAGTAATATAACAGCCACATCACAAATTTGATTTTTAGATTTTTTAGATTTTTTATGTTTTTAATGGTTTTCTAGTTTTTAGATCTTTAAGATTTTCTATGCAGTGCATGGAAAATGCAGACCGCTCGTGTATGTGCAGACTGAAACCAACTGCATGGGAGTCATGATACCAATTAGCCAGTTTCCAGTTGATGCGAAGACTGATGCTAGATACCAATTGTTTGGAAAATGATGATGCTTTCATGACAGCTTGAGTGAATTATGCAGATTGGTCCAGAGAAGGCAAATAAGGAAGGAGCATCAAAAGACTATTTGTTTTAAGAAAAGGATGGATGTTCTTTAATCTTAAGCTAAGTTCATAAATGTAGAGTTATAGATTTTTCAGAATCTCCAGTTATAAAATTCTAATGATGCATCCCTTTTATTCAGATTGGTTTAACACTTATGAATTCTAAGCTTCTCAATAAAACCGCTTGAAAATATCTGCATTCTATATTAATAGAAGTGAAGCATAAATACATACTGAAACAAGGTTAACCTTCTCTTACCTTACTCATTCAATTCCATTAGTTCCTTTGAGAGTAACTACGAAAAGTATTGAGATTAAACAAGCATGAAGACTAAATGGAATTCAAGAATTTCAGTAGATATGCTTTTAGCTTTTGCTATCTCACTCATAATTTTTATTGAGTACATGAGGTTTTTTATGAGCATTTAAGTCCAGTCATGTCTTGTATCTTGAGGATACACGTTGGTTAGACGCCAGTATCCCTAGGTACTTGGTGTGACTGATTGTCATGCCACGAATAGAACAGAGATAGCATTGTCACCTCATGACATATCGAATCTCATATTGTTGATGAGGGGACATATTTCTCAGCAACTTTTCCATTGCTCTGCCTTGATTTTTATTTTATATCATTGCAGAGTTAACAAGGGCACTTCATGACATATGTTACCTCATTTCTTTTATTAGGAGACATATTTCTTAGTGAACCAGTGTCATTACTCTGACACAATTAGCTCTTATAGATTCCAGCAAACCAGATTGTTTAAAGAGCACTACTTAGCTGAAGTTTTTCAAACAAGAAAGCCTTTGTACTAAAGATAAACTTTCAGATATAGGAAGGCATATCATGTCAAAACATGAAAAGCTGGTTTAAGTCTATTAAGACCGAGTGCAACTACTTTCAGGGCAATTAAACTTTAAAGCTCAAGAAATCATTAATTTTAAACCAATAGCTTTCATTTTCAGGGCAGTCATAAAGCTCCATAAAGGAAGATTCTTCTAGAAGATTTTCTCTGATAGATGAATTCAACAACAGACCGACAATCCTCCAAGAAGTTCAAGGCATTCTGGAAACATTCATCTAATGATTCAAGAAATAGTAGATTCCAGATAATCCAATGCAATTTGGACCCAAGATGGAATTTAGTGTAACAGCATTGTGAAACAGGGTCAGATTTTAGCAGAGATAATAGATGATTACATAGTGAGACGAAATAAGGAACACTCCCCCTGAGGATATACATAGAGTTCAGGCTGAAATAAGTGAGATAGGACCAGTAGCCTCAAAGGAGTGTCGATACTTGCTCTTCATGGTGTCGACACACTGAGCTCAGACATGGAGCAGTTTTCGAACAGAATGAACTGAGAGTTTGATTTGAGTAGGTCTAAGGTCTACCTATTCACCTCTCCAAGAGGATGCAGTCTTTACAAATGACAACAAAAAGAGTGCATGAATGCATACTGAATTTTGATGTTGACTCCCCCTAAACATGTGCATGGGTTGACAATGGAGTATGCAACCTATGACTTAAGTGAACACACTATGCATTGAAAAATGATACCATTTGATATGCAATCTTTGGGTCCCTTTAACATGGTGTGCATTGGCGTGCATGAGACCAAAAAATAATGTAATCATGGATTATTTGCAATGCATTCTGAACTGAAGTGCAGACTAGATTTTTGATGTACAAGTTAGGCATAACAGAATATGCAAGGGAGTGAGTAAAACATGCCAGTCATGCAGTGTTGGGTCCCTTGATCATGAAATGCATGACAGTGCATGAAATTCTAAGATGACGCTTAATGACCACAACACATATAGATTTAAATGTATGCAATGCATTTCTACACTGAGGTGTAAACTCTTAAACTCCCCCTTTGTTGAATGCTCATGGAAGTTAAGATAGACAATCAGCATGTTATCAATCCACATGAGTGATGAGTTGACATATGGGTGTGTAGCCATAGCCCATGGTAGACATCATCAAAAGCAATGACCATCAATGCTAAGCAAGAAGTTCACATGGCTGCTAAAGGTAGCAGGAATCAAATAGCAACTCATCATCATAGCAATTCCATCAACATGACAAATTTTTCATGGATTACATAGCTAAATTAATTGATCTCTGGTACAAGGCGGAGGTTTGAATCTGAGACCCTGCTCACGCATAGTGAGAGTTCCAAACAGGCTTGACTTGCCTTTCTATTCTACACCATTTAATATACCAGAGGTCAAACAAGGTGTAATCAAGTAATATAGCTTAGATGTTCATTTCACAACTTGGGGGAATTTAGATAGAGCATGGAAGCTTTCAGACATGCATGATTTATTTAGAACAAGAAGGTAATTCTAAATGCAAAGACTCATAATAACCCTAACATGCAGATTTAACATTTATTAAAAGGTTTATTTACATTCCTGTGCCTTAAGCATTTATTTGTTGGTTGAGCTTTGCTCAGCTCCAAGGCACCTACAACCACAATTCTGATTTTGACTTTTGTGGTACCCAAGCTTGCTTGGGTCCTGATTGGTTAGCAGCACTTCTAGCAATTGACTTTATTTTCTTTGCTTCTTTCAGATCATCCACTCTCATCCAAGGATAGTAATTAGATGTATGTCCATATTTACCACAATAGAAGCTGCGCGCAAAGGTTTTACCATTCTTTCTGTGTGCAGGTGCATTGAACCTTTGTGAATGAGCATGTATACTACCATGTTGATCATGAGAGTAACTCCTACCCTTCAGACGCCCACAGTCTTTGACTGTGTGGCCAATTTTACCAGAATGGTGGCAGTAAGGAGAAGGATTTCTTCTTATAGCCATCGACCTGTCCAGATGGGTGTGTCGACGCGCAGGGTCATTCCTGGGCTTTTGAGCATGAGAGTGCCGGGGATGCTTTCTCCCAGTGTTGACCTTCTCTTTGTTAGTGCCTCCTACATTGTCTTTGCTGATTTTGCCTGCTTCTAATTCATCATTCCTCAAGGTGAGGCAATCATGCATAGTGTGACCAAGCATACCACAATAGAAGCAATAAACATTCATTTTTTGGAAAGCATGGTATTTAACATTGCCTTTCCTAACATGAATATCAACACAAGCAAACTTGTTTTTCTGAGCACTAAACTATTTTGGGGGGCCACTAGAGGTACTGGCTTCATGTGAGCCAGAGACAAAAGGTGTATGCAATTTGTTCTCATAGGTCTCTTTAATCACCGGGTTGTAGCCTAACCCTTCTTTCTGAAAGTTCACTCTAGTCCCCAAAGTTTTGTCTGGATTATCTTTGCTTTGAGCAACCCTTGACAGACAGATTTTTAAATCTTGGATTTCATTCTCCAAAGACAAGACGTGCAACTCGAATTCAACAAGGTCCTCTTCACACACAGCCAACTGCTCATTGAGCATGGCATTTAGCCCCTTGTAATTTTAAATTTCTAATTAAAGTTCATTCACTTTTTCTGAGCTATCATTAACAATACCCTTGCCTTTCTCACAGACGGATAGTCTTTCAAGCAGCATCTTATTTTGCTCTTTCAAAGTTTTAATTTCTTCAATCAGCCCCTCCTCATGGATTAGCCCCTCAAGCGTGGTTTCATCATCGATGATTGGTTTAGGTTGGTTTTGAAGTTGTCTCACAATTTCCTCCAACCTAATGATTTCAGCTTGAAGAATTCCATTTTCATCTCTTAAACATGCTATGCTTTCTTTATGCACATCAATGTCAATCATAAGAGTGTCATTGAGCTCCTCAAACGAAGAACAATTATTATTGAAGGAGATCTCATTCTGACTGTTTTCCTTAAGATCCTTTTTCAATTTTTTATTTTCAGATTTCACATTTTTGTACTACTGGATCAACTAATCATACACATCCACAAGCTATTGAAAAGTGAAATCTTTAGAGTCAGACCTTACCTGAGATGAAGATGGATTGCTTGACTGCTCTGATCGGTCGGCCATGAGGCATTCCTGCACTTGTTCTCCTTTTACATGGATGTTCACCAATACATCCAAAACATGCTTAGCTGTGCTGTAGGTGGACACATGATTAAATAACCTGAAATCAACTGTAGCTTTTATCAAGTTGAATGTCGTAAGGTTATCAATATGTTTAGTCTCGTGTTCAACAGACCATTCATCTGAATTTGATGGCAGCTCCTGAGGACCAATGTATATAAGGTTCCACAATTGTGGATCTATGGATTTGACATAGACAAACATTCTCTCTAGCCATATAGAAAAATCTGAACCATCATAAATAGGCGGAGAAGCCATCGAAGCATGTGTAGCAAATGAAGCCATTTAATTAAAATGCACTAGGATCTTTCCCTGTAGATCGTGGGATCTGTGAATGGCAGAGCTTGGCTCTGATATCACTTGTTGGGTCCCGTGTGTTGCAATGGGATCTAGAAGGGGGGGGGGTTGAATATATCCTCTCACGAACTATGGCCTATTTGAAGTTTGACTGCCAAAACCATAGACCACTCCTATAAAGACAATAAAACACTTAGACACAAAGCATAGCGGATTTAGACGGAGTGGCTTAAGTGAAGATAGCAAAACGGGTCCAAGGACTGCACTGGTAGAAGCTTAAGCTCAATAGAGCACAGCTAGGTAGATATCTAAGATCAATGCTGCACAGTAGCGAGGTTGATGCTGCTTCAATGTGGTTAAGGGGTAAGAGTGATATATTGCACTGGACAGCAGGGATCTCAACACATATCAACTATGTGTGATAACTAGCTGTATGTGAAACTTTAAAGATCAACAAGAATCTCATGAATTGAGATTAGCTGCTCGTTGAACCTCGTGTGTGTGTGTGTGAGCAATATGATGAAGTATGCTATAGAAAGCAATTAGGATACCATTGATACAGCAAACACACAAACCTGTGAAGGAGATAGAGAAAATGGAGCAATCACATAAGATACATAACCGACAACACATGGATTTTTAGGTGGTTCGGTTGTAAACCCACAACCAACGTCCACCCCTCACCAAACCCGGTGAGGCTTTCCTGCTGACTCACAGCTTGACTGGGGACACGCCCCAAAACAACAGAACGGAAAACCCTCCGACTGTCTTCCTACACACAAAACTGGCAGGGATGGTTCTCCACAGACATGCGCACACCTCAGTCTGTCTTCCTACACACAAAATCGGCAGGGACGGTTCTCCATAGATCGGAGCACACCTCCGTCTATCTTCCAACACCCAAAACCGGTAGGGACGGTTCTCCACAGACTGTAGCACACTTTCGTTTGTCTTCCTACACACAAACTGGTAGGGACGGTTAAAGAAGTAGCCAAAAACATAAAAGAAAAATACTGCAAGTGCAATGGTAAAAACACAAGAACAGTGGAATGTGAATCAACACCAGCTGAGTCTATAGATCAAGATTTGGAAGCTGGTGACTGCAGCTTCAAAGTTCAGATCTGAAGATCTGGTTCTTCAAGCTCAGGTAGATTGCAGGGCTGCTCTTTCTCTCAAGGCTTCTCTTTTGCCTTTCTCTCACAGCACTGGACTGAGTCAAACTAGTGCTGGGCTGCTCTCACACCCTTCCTTTCTTTCTCATAGGATTTCTTCTTAGAGGCTCAAGGGCGTGTCTCTCTCTGGGCAGGAGTAGCATCTTCTCTTGAGGAAGCTTCATATAAATAGAGAACCCCAAGGAAAATTTTCCCGCCAGAAGGTCTTCTTCCCTTGAAGCATGCGTCGATGTGAGCTTGAGTGCTTTTCCAAGTCAGTCCCACGGTAGGACGGTGGCAGGTAGAAAAAGCAGACCATATCTTTCCTTTTGTTTCTTTTCAGATCTCCAAAATCTTGAGAAATTAATGATCCTCAGAGAATGATAACTTGTGCTCTGCATTCCTGTTAGCTCTGGTGAACTTTCTGTACATAGTATCATTCTGGGATCATATCTCTTTTAATGATAACAGAAAGTGGTCCTGACAGGAGTTAGTCCCAGGTATGGATTCTGACAGAAACAGCCACCAAACAATGTTGTTCTGGTATGGTAATGATGACTGGAACAAAAGTCAAACCTGGGTACACCATGCAGACCTCAAAATCTGTGTATTTGGACACTTGTGGTACCTATTTTCTTTCTATGGATGGCCAACTTGATCTAACAAAAAATTGGCTTGAAATGCTTCTGGGAGGACAGAGGTAGACCTTCTTCTTCATTGAGGCATTTCATCAAACACTTCATTCTTCTTATGCACAGACCCTGGTTCGGAGTATGCTCAGACCTTGTAAAGTTGGGGGCAAAACATGCATAGATCTTTCTTCTTCATTGAGGCATTTCATCAAACATGCATAGACCTTGGTTCCTTCTTGTGCACAGACTTGGACATGAATGCAGACCTTGAGACAACAGACTGGAAAAAGTTGCATGGACCTTTCTTCTAAAATGGCTAAGGTGCATCGACCTTCCTAGCAGTTTAGAAGAAGTTGCACAGGCCTTTCATACAAATGTGCATCGACCTTGGACATGTGCGTCAACCTTTGTTGAACATAAAGTCTTCATGTGCATCAACCTTAGTCCAAGTCTTCTACATGTGCATCGACCTAAGTCGCACGTCTTTAGCATGTGCACCGACCTTCTGGACTAGGCTGCATATGTGCACCGACCTGAGTGTTCAATGCTATGGGATGTTCATCGACCTTCAAGACTTGACTGCATATGTGCAGCGACCTTGACTCAAGATGTGCACAGACCTTCTAATGCAAAGAGCATATGTGCATCGACCTTCATTCAAGATGTGCACAGACCTTCTAGTATTGAAGGAAAACATGCACCGACCTTGATTTGTTAAATAGTGAATGTGCACAGACCTTATAGTGTTGAAACCAAAACATGCACCGACCTGATGTTGCCAGAAGGCAAATGTGCATCGACCTTGGAGCTCATATGCTCAGACTTTGTGCGTTAAAGCAAAAACTGCACCGACCTTGTAAGCTATCGAGCAAATGTGCACCGACCTTAGTCTTTCAACTTTGGTATGTGCATCGACCTTACTTGCGTGCTAGCTGAAGTAGCATCGACCTTAGCTGTGTGCTAACAGAAGTAGCATCGACCTTAGTTCTTCTGAGACTGAGGTAGCATCGACCTTATATTTATATCAGCACCATGTGCATCGACCTTAGTTCTGCACAGACTGGATGTGCATTGACCTTATATTTATATCAGCACCATGTGCATCATCCTTGGTTCTACACAGACTGGATGTGCATCGACCTTACTTCTTCATGAATAGTGTTGTGCATCGACCTTAGTAGCTGCACTGACCTGACTGCATGGCCTTCTGTGAAAGCTGTTGCCTTGAATTCTATGTTGCCAATGCCTTGAATTCTGTGCACCTAATATTTATCATTTGCCTCCATTTCTGTGCATCCAGTTGCCTCGATTTCTGTGCAACCATGTAGCTTGAGTTTCTCTTTCAACTTGGAAGGTTCTTGCTCTTGAAATTCTGTATCGTTAATTTAGCCTTGATTTCCGTACTGCTAATTGCCTAGATTTATGTGCCATTCATGATTTCTTATATTTTACTTACAATGACCTGAAATGTATGAATATTGATGTTATCAAGTACAAGTTAGACTCATCAGTGACTCATAGGCAGACATCATCAAAATCACATTAAGGTGGAGAAGCATGCGTGTATCATACATGCACCACATTCTCCCAACATTCTCCCCCTTTTTGATGATGGCAACTATGAGTCATTATGAGTACATTGTAAGTCAAGGTGCAAAGAAATATAATCATGAATTGAAACACAAAGACTTTCTCTCCCCATATTCCCCTTTATGTATTCAAGACTCTCCCCCTTATGCATACCCTAGTTAATGACATATATAATTCTCTCCCCCTTTGACATCATCAAAATAATAGAATAGAGAGAATATATGGCACAATTAGGAAAGAAAGGAGTAGAGTAGGAGATTATTAGCATAGGATGTACAGGGTGAAAGTAAGTACATACCTATAGGGAGCACGGAAACGTGCAGTAACCTGAGATACCTTGTCAGTGTTCACAAATTGATGTGGAAATACATGCCAATGGTTGTACATTATTTAAAGTTTACAATTGTTGGGTCCATGAAGGTTCTCTTGCTGGGTCCCTTAGTTTGGAATGAGAAGTTCACATAAGGTAGCATCCGATGCCATGAAGTCACATCAAAGCAATATGGACTGAATCATTGTAGACAGATATGTGCATGAGATTTGAGAATAATAAAACAATGCATTTTTTTTTGTTTTTTGTTTTTCATATTTTTAAGATTTTCTATGCAATGCATGGAGATGGAAAATACACACTAACCATACGCTGGATGAACTAAAGCCAGTAGCTTTAGGGACTTGATACCACTTGTTGATGAGCAATTATTGAACAAGGTTATGTCCCTTGGCATGGTAGAGGCAGATCACGACACAAGAGCAACACGAACTGAGTCATGAGAGGCAAATAGATGCATGAGATGTTATCATAGCAACATGATGCAATTTGAGAGTAATACAACAGCCACATCACAAATTTGATTTTCAGATTTTTTAGGTTTTTAATGGTTTTCTGGTTTTCAGATTTTTAACATTTTCTATGTAGTGCATGGAAAATGCAGACCACCCATGTATGTGAAGACTGAAACCAACTGCATGGGAGTCATGATACCAATTAGCCAGTTTCCAGTTGATGCGAAGACTGATGCTAGATACCAATTGTTTGGAAAATGATGATGCTTTCATGACAGCTTGAGTGAATTATGCAGATTGGTCCAGAGAAGGCAAATAAGGAAGGAGCATCAAAAGACTATTTGTTTTAAGAAAAGGATGGATGTTCTTTAATCTTAAGCTAAGTTCATAAATGTAGAGTTATAGATTTTTCAGAATCTCCAGTTATAAAATTCTAATGATGCATCCCTTTTATTCAGATTGGTTTAACACTTATGAATTCTAAGCTTCTCAATAAAACCGCTTGAAAATATCTGCATTCTATATTAATAGAAGTGAAGCATAAATACATACTGAAACAAGGTTAACCTTCTCTTACCTTACTCATTCAATTCCATTAGTTCCTTTGAGAGTAACTACGAAAAGTATTGAGATTAAACAAGCATGAAGACTAAATGGAATTCAAGAATTTCAGTAGATATGCTTTTAGCTTTTGCTATCTCACTCATAATTTTTATTGAGTACATGAGGTTTTTTACGAGCATTTAAGTCTAGTCATGTCTTGTATCTTGAGGATACACGTTGGTTAGATGCCAGTATCCCTAGGTACTTGGTGTGACTGATTGTCATGCCACGAATAGAACAGAGATAGCATTGTCACCTCATGACATATCGAATCTCATATTGTTGATGAGGGGACATATTTCTCAGCAACTTTGCCATTGCTCTGCCTTGATTTTTATTTTATATCATTGCAGAGTTAACAAGGGCACTTCATGACATATGTTACCTCATTTCTTTTATTAGGAGACATATTTCTTAGTGAACCAGTGTCATTACTCTGACACAATTAGCTCTTATAGATTCCAGCAAACCAGATTGTTTAAAGAGCACTACTTAGCTAAAGTTTCTCAAACAAGAAAGCATTTGTACTAAAGATAAACTTTTAGATATAAGAAGGCATATCATGTCAAAACATGAAAAGCTGGTTTAAGTCTATTAAGACCGAGTGCAACTACTTTTAGGGCAATTAAACTTTAAAGCTCAAGAAATCATTAATTTTAAACCAATAGCTTTCAGTTTCAGGGTAGTCATAAAGCTCCATAAAGGAAGATTCTTCTAGAAGATTTACTCTGATAAATGAATTCAACAACAGACCGACAATCCTCTAAGAAGTTCAAGGCATTCAAGGAATTCTGGAAACATTCAACTAATGATTCAAGAAATTGTAGATTCCAGATAATCCAAAGCAATTTAGACCCAAGATGGAATTTAGTGTAACAGCATTGTGAAGCAGGGGTCGATTTTAGCAGAGAGGACAGATGATTACATAGTGAGACAGAATAAGGAACACTCCCCCTGAGGATATACAGTGAGCTCAGGCTGAAATAAGTGAGATTGGACCAGTAGCCTCAAAGGAGTGTCAATACTTGCTCTTCATGGTGTCGACACACTGATCTCAGACATGGAGTAGTTTTCAAACAGAATGAACTGAGAGTTTGACCTAAGTAGGTCTAAGGTCTACCTATTCAACTCTTCAAGAGGATGTAGTCTTTGCAAATGTCAACAAAAAGAGTGCATGAATGCAGACTGAATTTTGATGTTGACTCCCCCTAAACATATGCATGGGTTGACAATGGAGTATGCAACCTATGACTTAAGTGAACACACTATGCATTAAAAAATGATACCATTTGATATGCAATCTTTGGGTCCCTTTAACATGGTGTGCATTGGCGTGCATGAGACCACGAAATGATGTAATCATGTATTATTTGCAATGCATTCTGAACTAAAGTGCAGACTGAATTTTTGATGTGCAAGTTAGGCATAACAGGATATGCAAAGGAGTGAGTAAAACATGCAAGTCATGTAGTGTTGGGTCCCTTGATCATGAAATGCATGACAGTGCATGAAATTCTAAGATGATGCTTAATGACCACAACGCATACAGATTTAAACATATGCAATGCACTTCTACACTAAGGTGTAAACTCTTAAACTCCCCCTTTGTTGAATTCTCATGGAAGTTAAGATAGACAATCAGCATGTTATCAGTCCACAAGAATGGTGAGTTGACATATGGGTGTGTAGCCATAGCCCATGGCAGACATCATCAAAAGCAATGATCATCAATGCTAAGCAAGAAGTTCACATGGCTGCTAAAGGTAGCAGGAATCAAATAGCAACTCATCATCATAGCAATTCCATCAACATGACAAATTTTTCATGGATTACACAGCTGAATTAATTGATCTCTGGTACAAGGCGGAGGTTTGAATCTAAGACCCTGCTCACGCATAGTGAGAGTTCCAGGTAGACTTGACTTGCCTTTCTATTCTACACCATTTAATATACCAGAGGTCAAACAAGGTGTAAGCAAGTAATCTCGCTTAGATCTTCATTTCACACCTTGGGGGAATTTAGATAGAGCGTGGATGTTTTCAGACATGCAGGATTTATTTAGAACAAGAAGGTAATTCTAAATGCAATGACTCATAATAACCCTAACATGCAGATTTAACAAGAATTAAAAGGTTTATTTACATACCTGTGCCTTGAGCATTTATTTGTTGGTTGAGCTTTGCTCAGCTCCAAGGCACCTGCAACCACAATTCTCATTTTGACTTTTGTGGTACCCAAGCTTTCTTGGGTCCTGGTTGGTTAGCAGCACTTCTAGTAATTGACTTTATGTTCTTTGCTGCTTTCAGGTCATCCACTCTCATCCAAGGATAGTAATTAGATGTATGTCCATATTCACCACAATAGAAGCTGCGTGTAAAGGTTTTACCATTCTTTCTGTGTGCAGGTGCATTGAACCTTTGTGAATGAGTATGTATACTACCATGTTGATCATGAGAGTAACTCCTACCTTTCAGACGCCAACAATCTTTGACTGTGTGGCCAATTTTACCACAATGGTGGCATTAAGGAGAGGGATTTCTTCTTACAGCAGTCGACCTGTCTAGATGGGTGTGTCGACACGCAGGGTCATTCTTGGGCTTTTGAGCATGAGAGTGCCGGGGATGCTTTCTCCCAATGTTGACCTTCCCTTTGTCAGTGCCTCCTGCATTATCTTTGCTGATTTTGCCTACTTCTAATTCATCATTCCTCAAGGTGAGGCAATCATGCACAGTGTGACCAAGCATACCGCAACAGAAGTAATAAACATTTATTTTATGGAAAGCAGGGTATTTAACATTGCCTTTCCTAGCATGAATATCAACACAAGCAAACTTATTTTTCTGAGCACTAAACTGTTTTGGGGGTCCACTAGAGGTTCTGACTTCTTGTGAGCCAGAGACAAAAGGTGCATGCAATTTGTTCTCATAGGTATCTTTTAATCACTGGGTTGTAGCCTAACCCTTCTTTCTGAAAGTTCACTCTAGTCCCTAAAGTATTGTCTGGATTATCTTTACTTTGAGCAATCCTTGACAGACAGATTTTTAAATCTTTGATTTCATTCTCCAAAGGCGAGACGTGCAACTCAAATTCAACGAGGTCCTCTTCACACATAGCCAATTGCTCATTGAGCATGGCATTTACCCCCTTGTAATTTTCAGTTTCTAATTGAAGTTCATTCAGTTTTTCTGAGCTATCATTAACAATACCCTTGCCTTTCTCACATACGGATAGTCTTTCAAGCAGCATGTTATTTTTCTCTTTCAAGGTTTTATTTTCTTCAATCAGCCCCTCATCATGGATTAGTCCCTCATGCGTAGTTTCATCTTTGGTGATTGGTTTAGGATGGTTTTGAAGTTCTCTCACAATTTCTTCCAACCTAGTGATTTCAGCTTGACGGATTCCATTTTCATCTCTTAAATAGGCTATGCTTTCTTTATGCACATCAATGTCAATCATAAGAGTGTCATTAAGCTCCTCAAATGCAGAACAGTTATTACAGAAGGAGCTCTCATTCTTACTATTTTTCTTAAGATGCTTTTTCAATTTTTTATTTTCAGATTTCACCTTTTTGTACTGCTTGATCAACTAATCATACACATCCACAAGCTCTTGAAAAGTGAAATCTTCAGAGTCAGACCTTACATGAGATGAGGATGGATTGCTTGACTACTCTGATCGGTCGGCCATGAGGCATTCCTGCACTTCTTCTCCTTTTACATGGATGTTCACCAATACATCCAAAACTTGCTTAGCTATGCTGCAGGTGGACACGCGATTAAGTAACCTGAAATCAACTGCAGCTTTTATCAAGTTGAATGCCGCAAGTTTATTAATATGTTTGGTCTTTTGTTCAACAGACCACTCATCTGAATTTGATGGCAGCTCATGAGGACCAATGTATATAAGGTTCCACAATTGTGGATCTATGGATTTGACATAGACAAACATTTTCCCTAGCCATATAGAAAAATCTGAACCATCATAAATAGGCGGAGAAGCCATCGAAGCATGTGTAGCAAATGAAGCCATTTGATTAAAATGCACTGGGATCTTTCTCTGCAGATCGTGGGATCTGTGAATGGTAGAGCTTGGGTCTGATACCACTTGTTGGGTCCCGTGCGGCGCAATGGTATCTAGAAGGGGGGGTAGAATAGATCCTCTCATGAACTATGGCCTATTTGATGTTTGACTGCCAAAAGCATAGACCACTCCTATAAAGACAATAAAACACTTAGACACAAAGCACATGGGGATTTACACAGAGTGGTTTAAGTGAAGACAACAAAATAGGTCCAAGGACTGCACAGGTAGAAGCTTAAGCTCAACGGAGCACAGCTTGGTAGACAACTAAGATCAATGCCGCACAACGGCGAGGTTGATGCTGCTTCAACGTGGTTAAGGGGTAAGAGTGATATATTGCACTGGACAGTAGGGATCTCAACACACATCAACTAAGTCTGATAACTAGCCATATGTGTGAACTTTAGAGATCAACCAGAATCTCATGAATTGAGATTGGCTGCTCGTTGAACCTCGCGCGTGTGTGTGTGTGTGTGTTAGCAATATGATGAAGTCTGCTATAGAAAGTAATCAGGATTCCATTGATACAGCAAACACATAAACCTGTGAAGGAGATAGACGAAATGGAGCAATCACATAAGATACACAACCCACAACACATGAATTTTAAGGTGGTTCGGTTGTAAACCCACAACCAACGTCCACCCCTCACCAAACCCCGGTGAGGCTTTCCTACTGGCTCACAGCTTGACTGGGGACACGCCCCAAAACCACAGAACGAAAAACCCTCTCACTATCTTGCCACACACAAAACCGGTAGGGGCGATTCTCAACAGACAGGAGCACACCTCTGTCTGTCTTCCTACACACAAAACCGGCAGGGACGGTTCTCCACAGATCGGAGCACACCTCCATTTGTCTTTCTACACACAAAACTGGCAGGGACGGTTCTCCACAGACTGGAGCACACCTCCGTATGTCTTCCTACACATAAACCGGTAGGGACAATTCAAGAAGTAGCCAAAAACATAAAAGGAAAATACTGCATGTGCAGTTCAAAAAACACAAGAATAGTGGAATGTAAATAAACACCAGCTGAGTCTATAGATCAAGATTTGGAAGCTGGTGACTGCAGCTACAAAGTTCAGATCGGAAGATCTAGTTCTTCAAGCTCAGGTAGACTGCAGGGCTGCTCTCTCTCTCAAGGCTTCTCTTTTCCCTTTCTCTTACAGCACTGGACTGAGTGAAACTGGTGCTGGGCTGCTTTTACACCCTTCCTTTCTTTCTCAAAGAATTTCTTCTTAGAGGCTCAAGGGCATGTCTCTCTCTGGGCAGTAGCAGCATCTTCTCTTGAGGAAGCTTCATATAAATAGAGAACCCCAGGGAAACTTTTTCGGCAATAAGGTCTTCTTCCCTTGAAGCATGCGCCGATGTGAGCTTGAGTGCTTTTCCAAGTCAGTCCCACGGTAGGACGGTGACAGGTAGAAAAAGTAGACCATATCTTTCCTTTTGTTTCTTTTGAAATCTCCAAAATCTTGAGTAATTAATGACCCTCGGAGAAGGATAACTTGTGCTTTGCATTCCTGTTGGCTCTGGTGAACTTTCTGTACACAGTACCATTCTGGGATCATATCTCTTTTAATGATAACAGAAAGTGGCCCTGACAGGAGTTAGTCCCAGATATGGATTCAGACAGAAACAGCCACCAAACAATGTTGTTCTTGTAGGGTAATGATGACTGGAACAAAAGTCAAACTTGGGTACACCATCCAGACCTCAAAATCCATATATTTGGACACTTACGATACCTATTTTCTCTCTCTTGATGGCCCACTTGATCTGACAGAAAATTGGCTTGAAATGCTTTTGGGAGGACAGAGGTAGACCTTCTTCTTCATTGAGGCATTTCATCAAAGACTTCATTCTTCTTATGTACAGACCTTGGTTCGGAGTATGCTCAGACCTTGTAAAGTTGGGGGCAAAACATGCATAGACCTTTCTTCTTCATTGATGCATTTCATCAAACATGCACAGACCTTGGTTCCTTCATGTGCACAGACTTGGACATGTGCGTAGACCTTGAGACAGCAGACTGGAAAAAGTTGCACAGACCTTTCTTCTAAAATGGCTAAGGTGCATCAACCTTCCTAGCAAATTAGAAGAAATTGCACATGCCTTTCATACAAATGTGCATCGACCTTGGACATGTGCGTCGACCTTTGTTGAACATAAAGTCTGTATGTGCATCAACCTTAGTCCAAGTCTTCTACATGTGCATCGACCTTAGTTGCACGTCTTCAGCATGTGCACCGACCTTTTGGACTAGGCTGCATATGTGCACCAACCTGAGTGTTCAATGCTATGGGATGTGCATCGACCTTCCAGACTTGACTGCATATGTGCACCGACCTTGACTCAAGATGTGCACAGACCTTCTAATGAAAAGAGCATATGTGCATCGACCTTCATTCAAGATGTGCACAGACCTTCTAGTGTTGAAGGAAAACATGCACCGACCATGATTTGTCAAATAGTGAATGTGCACAGACCTTATAGTGTTGAAACCAAAACATGCACACCGACCTGATGTTGCCAAAAGGCAAACGTGCATCGACCTTGGAGCTCATGTTCTCAGACTTTGTACGTTGAAGCAAAAACTGTACCGACCTTGTAAGCTATCGAGCAAATGTTCATCGACCTTAGTCTTTCAACTTTGGTATGTGCATCGACCTTACTTGCGTGCTAGCTGAAGTAGCATCGACCTTAGCTGCGTGCTAACAGAAGTAGCATCGACCTTAGTTGTTCTGAGACTGAGGTAGAATCGACCTTATGTTTATATCAGCACCATGTGCATCGACCTTAGTTCTGCACAGACTGGATGTGCATCGACCTTACTTCTTCATGAATAGTGATGTGCATCGACCTTACTTCTTCATGAACAGTGATGTGCATCAACCTTAGCAGCTGCACTGACCTGACTGCATGGACTTCTGTGAAACCTTTTGCCTTGAATTCTGTGTTGCCAATGCCTTGAATTCTATGCACCTAATATTTATCATTTGCCTTGATGTCTGTGCATCCAATTGCCTCGATTTCTATGCAACCATGTAGCTTGAGTTTCTCTTTCAACTTGTAAGGTTATTTCTCTTGAATTTCTATATCGTGAATTCAGCCTTGTTTTTCATGCTGCCAATTGCCTAGATTTATGTGGCAATCTTGATTTCTTATATTTTACTTACAATGACCTAAAATGTATGAATATTGACGTTATCAAGTACAAGTTAGACTCATCAGTGACTCATAGGCAGACATCATCAAAACCACATTAAGGTGGAGAAGCATGCCTGTATCATACATGCACCACATTCTCCCAACATCCTTGTCCGGCCTCATGGGCTTCTGTCTAAGCCGATAAATATTATACCTTGGCGTCATGGCCTTCCGCCTAAGCCATGTTGTCTGGCATCATGGCTCTATGCCTAAGCTGGTAAATATTCTACCTTAGCAACATGACTTACCGCCTTGGCCAAGTTGTCCGGCGTCATGGCTCTATGCCAAAGCCGGTAAATATTCTACCTTGCAACATGACATACTATCTAGGCCAAGTTGTCTGGCGTCATGGCTCTTCGCCTAAGCTGATAAATATTTTTTCCTTGGCATCATGACATTATGTCTAGGTCAAGTTGTTCGGCATCATGGCTCTCCACCTAGGCTGGTTAAGACTGCTCCCTTGGCATCATGACCTTCTGTCTAGGCCAAGTGGTCCGGCGTCATGGCTCCTTGCCTAACCCGGAGAATGCTCTCCCTTGGCATCATGGCTTTATGCCTAAGCCAAGTGATTCGTTGTCATGACCTTCTGTCTAAGCCGACAACTCATCTCATCATTGGCCCAGAAACTATCATCCAATCCAATGAACAAAAAGACCTTCTGCCTTGGCATTACGGCCTTACATCCAAACCAAGTCTTTCAGCGTCACGACCTTCAATCGAGGCTGACCATCACCTTACTATTGGCCCGGAATTGTTACTCGAACCAATGAACGAAAAGATCCCCCCCTTGGTGCCATACCAACCCTTGATCCCTCTGGAGATTCACAACAACATATGACACCTTCTCTCCATTGTTGTGGCATCAGCCAGTTACCTCTCAAACTGTCGGCCTGCGGGTGTGCATGTTATGCCCCATAAAAAAAGAGAAAAAAAGAAAAAAGAAAAAAAAAGAAAGAAGAGAAAAAAATGAGTATAACATGGTTTGCTTACTTGCTTGTTTCGCATGCATGTTTGCCTGTAGTATCGCATTAATACACTTCCTTCAAATTTCTAAGACCGCATGCTTCCTTGAAAAATAACGCTACCTACATTCTATGTCTACGTGCGTCACGACACACACTAAGAGATGGAAAAAGTCAATTCTCAGTGAGTGAATACGGCCAGGGGAAGAGTCGTAGCTATATTGCTAGCACAACTCGCATGATACACCCTAGACGAAACTCTCACAGCTCGCACATAATATGAGCAGTGGCACCTAGCCATAGGGACGTCATAAATTCTTCTTAACACTTCATGGAGCCTTAAATCTCTACACTCACATGAAGGGTAATCGTGAGGAAAAAAAGTTGCCTACCCCCTTAAAAAAAAAGAAAAAGTAAAAAATATATGTGAATAAAAGGATGAATCCTATTAGTTGGGAATCCCCATTGAGACACATGAGGAGACTTGCGCCAAATGCTGAAGTCCATTATAGCACTATGAATAAAAGGATGAACCATAGTAGCCGGGAATCCCCATTGAGACATATGAGGAGACTCGCGCCGAACGGTGAAGTCCATAATAACACTATGAATAAAAGGATGAATCCTAGTAGCCGAGAATCACCATTGAGACACATGAGGAGACTCCCGCCAAACGGTGAAGTCCACAATAACACTACGAATAAAGGGATGAATCTTAGTAGCCTGGAATCTCCATTGAGACACATCAGGAGACTCATGCCGAACGGTGAAATCTCGAATTAAGAATAAATAAGGGGGATGTGCGAAGCTACCAGTCGAGAACCCCAAATACATGTGTAGGCGATAAAGTAATCCTCTAGTGTTACTTAGAACATCTGCATGTCCCTATGTTTAGGTTTCGCTGCCCATATAATTGCACTTTCACTCTATGGAGGAATAGTCTTGGGCGTGGATCGTGGTTCATGTTGTGCATATATCCTACGCGGTTTCCTCTTCACGTATGCATGTCTCCCTTAGTTGTGCTTCGTGAGCCGCACTCCGTCCGTGAATTTTAGGTATTGTCCTTATCATATCCCTAATAGAGGGGAACTATACTATATATATGCTATGCCTACTGCTGATGAGTGCCTGCATGCTTGTATGAGAATAAAATGATGACGATAGAGAAATAAACAAAATAAAAATGATCATAAACAAAAAAAAGTGAAATGAATAAAAATGATGCTAATAAGGAATAAAAAATAAGAATAATATAAAAATAATAAATGAAAGGTAAAAATTATGCATATACAACATTTTCAAATGGGTTATGGGCTACACCAGCAGGTCCCGCTCTTTTGTCTCTCACTTGCGACACTCGCGGGTGGGGGGTATTTGTTGACACTGAAAATATTTCTAATTTTTCTTGACCTTTGCTTTTGCAGGTCATAAGCTCTGCTCGAATGCCCCTGGTTCCTAAAAATAGGGAGCCGAAGGCCAAATCAGCGATCGGATGGCGGGGGCAGTGGCTGAGAGTCACACCCAGCAGAGGAGATAAACCTTGGAATCACACCAAGGGCAAAGCTTCACACCTTGGAATCAAGCAACTATTACAGCTGCAACGGGAAGAGAGAGGGGCGCCCTTGGGGCAAATGGAGAAATTCTGATTTTTTCTTTAAATTCCTCATGGAAATAATGAAATACAAGAGTTTTATAACCCTAGCTGAAAGGCCTTAACTAACCTCAGATCTAGGGTTAAGGAGGGGTAATTAGGGGATAGGAAAATCTAATTTCTTCTCCTTTGGTCAAAATAAATAAAAAAACAAAAGGGGTAAAGGAAGGGGCGCCCCCCCTTAGAATTGCATCTTGTACTTTTCTTCTTGGTCCGAGTTTGAATGGTCTTCTTGGTCCAAGTCCACCATGGACCATGGACCAGCCCTTATGAGCCCTAGAAGCTAGGTGGCCCAATGGGAGAGAGGGTGGGGGCCCCGCTAGGCCTAAATGGCCTTTTTACAAAAAAACCCATTAATTCCTAATGACTAGCCCATTGGCTTATAATTTCCTTACAATTGAACCCAAATGACTCAATGCAATAAAAAAAAGTTAAATGCCTTGCTCCGATGTCCAATCAATTCTCCCCGGGTAGGAAGCACTCGACCCTGTCGAGTAAGGGGTGTTATTGCTCATGTATCGCTGCTGCGAATGTGGATCCATCCTTGGTAGCTCTGCTCAAATGATCCACGTGTCATCGACTGTGGACCGTGCTCTCCACCGTACAAGGTAGTGCGGATACACTCCACTTGTAGCAACCCTGATAAATTTAAAAGGAATAAATAAAACAAAATAGATTAAAAGATTTAATAAATAAACGAAAGAGCTTGGAATAAAAATAATTAAAACCCTGATGGAAATAACGCCTCAGATAAAGGCGCTACTTTACAAGAAAACGCCCTTACCTAAGGCGTGTTTTGAGAAAAGATGCCCACACTTCAAGGCATCAAATTTCAAATGACCAAAATAAATAAAAAGGGCAAGATAGCGTAACGTCCTTTGCATGGACGCGTTTCAACAAGTAACGACGCTTGGCAAGGCGTCAATTTAAATTCGACGCCCTGACCTAGGTCGCTAATTCAGTTTGAGTTTCGTTCGACCCAGGAGTCTATCCAGGGTAAGGTGATAACTATGAGAAAGAGTTCGAATGTAGTAATAACTCTAATATGGAAGTATTACTTCCAATCGAACACTAACCTTGTTAGGATTTCCAATATCTTATAAAAAACCTTCTGCTTAAACCGAGAACGCTATTTGGCGTTCGGAGTTTTCAAAGGTATGCGAAGAACAGCAGGTTCTTCTTCTTCCTTCTTCCTTATATTGTGTTCGATCATCGCATGAAGAACTAATGATTCTTCATATTCTTCTCTTCTTACAGGTTAAGAAGATTCACGTGTGAAGAACAAAAGGGTAAGTTCTTCTTTCTTCCACCTTCAGTCAAGTATTATGAAGATAATACTAATGATCGTATATATATGTTCTCTGTAGGAAAGTCATCTTAACCTACTAAAGAACGTGGGTTCTTCTTCTGCATCCTCTTACTACCCCTTGCTGCTATTAAGATCGAAAGCTTCAAAAGACTCTATTTATAAACAGAGTATCGTTTTTCCCAGAACCTGCATCCGTTCATCTCCAGATCAACTATTAAGGTAGGATTTTCTCATGGAACGTAGCCCAAACTACCATATAACTATAGATAATTATCATCGGTAGTTCATGCATATAGTTTTCATGCGTTCTGGTTATTTTCTACGGAATTTTTGAAAGAAACGACCCTAACAAGGGCGTTAATTTAAAAGACACGACCATGTCCAGGTCGTCAATTCCAGATTTGACGTCCTGCACATGTACGTTAATTCCTGTTAATTAATAAATAGCATGTTTAAAAAGTAATTATCATTGCAAACATGATTCTAAATTAATGCATGGTCAATTTCTTGTAATCCTGCTATTTTTCTGGTCCTGACTATATACCATGTTCCTGAAATATTCATTACCTCGAAAATTGTAAAATTGTGAATTCACGACCTTGACCAGGTCGTCTCTTGTTTAACTAACGCCCCAGACTAGGGCGCCTTTTTCCTGGTAACGCCCCTACCCAAGGCGCGTTTTCAACAAAATTACAGATTTTTAATATCCTGTAAAATAGCAATATTGGAAAGGACGACCTCTTTATATGTCGTCAAATTTAATATAAACGCCCCTGATTAAGGCGTTAATTTTACGAAAAACGACTTTACGAGAGTCGCTACTTTCTGCATTACTGATTTTTCCCGGTTGCTGTTATCCGAGGGTTTCACTATATGTATGTATATATATATGTAGGCACTATTACTCCACTCCGTGAGTATAGTCCCACGTTTCATGATGTTTTATCGATCACCCTCAACTCTCATTGACATACAAGCTCTCCATTGGACATTCCGTTCCTTTGGACTAGCAAGTTAGTCATAGAGACCTCCGTAAGACTCCTCGTACCTTGGATTCCCTCAAGGTCGACTGAGCTGGTTGTACCCTAAAAACCCATTACACTATTGAATGCCATGTCACTCTAAAGAAACATGGTATAACGCCCCTTATGATATGCAAAGAGTATATCATGAGAATTCTTAATGGGATGATGATATCATGCCATTTGTTGATGTTCTTGTGGACCTCAATTCTATAATAAGAATGAGGGTATCTTGCCTTTGATGTACTATTCATGTGGATCTCAATTCTATATAAAGAATGTCCATACTTGTTTGTCCTGGTACCCGAGTTAAGGGAACCTAATTCCACCTAGTTTCATCGTTCATCGTGATTGTACCGTTGTTATCGCCTATCTATGTCCAATGTCGTATTTTTAGACTCCATTCTCTCAAAGTTATCCTACGTGTCTACAAGCTTAAATTGTTAAAATTCCCTATTGGCTATATATATATATATATATATATATATATATATATACAAGAGTGGATGTCAAATATACATGATAAATGCCTGCGCATATAGGGCCCGATCTGGTCCTGGGAGGAGCACCCGAAAGTACTTGTGCCCATGGGAGTTGAATGATAAGGTATCTGGCATTATACCGAGTGCATGACTAGCTTGATTGGACATTCCACACCAATCTTGTACTTGACTCGTACTTGACTTGACATGACTTGCGTGATCCGAAAAAGGGTAATTACATGCTTGCTTGATACATGATAGCCAAAGTTCTTGACATGACTTGCTAAAAAGTACTTGCTTGAATATCTTGTCATCTTTTTCTTGAAAACTCGTGACTAGTTCATCTTGCTGTCTTGCTTGATAAATTCTCTATCTTGTCGTTTTATGCGAGCATGCATAGCTATAGTGCATTCATGAAAGATGTAACTACTTAAACCCTTGCTAGTTCCTGAGATATAATTTCCTACTGAGCGTTCGCTCACTCCGTGTTTGTCCCTTACTTTTCAGGTAATTCCGACGACGAGGGAAGTCAATCGGATGGGAATGGTCAAGAGTGAAAGAGCTAGAGCTTTTCCAAGTGTCATCTAGTCTTTTTCCTATTTTCTTGAGTCAACTATGTACTTTTCCTTTTTAATTGAATAGAGTATTGGATTTTTAATAGTCTATCCATTATGAAATAAAGGATTGGGTTATCTTTCTATTTTGCGCATCTCTGTTTTGGTGTCGAATACACTACTACTCTGATTGACATGATTGATATAAACTCGTCGCGCATATCCGAGTATCTTCCGCGCTCGGGGCGTGACAGTTTTTGTGGTATCAGAGCCTAGGGTATTCAATTCCTAGGAAAACCCAAGTCCAAGGATAAGTTTTAAACCTTCAACCAGTGAGATTGGGTAGAACCAAGGGTTAAAGTTAACATAGTATATGAGTCTTTTAATACAAGCACATATTAATCTAGTTATTATAATTGTAGGATAATGGCTGCCGAACGTGCTCAATGGCGCAACATGCAGCGTACCCTCCAAGGCATGACTCAAGTGCTACAACAAGTAGCACAAGGAGGTGGACAACGAGCAGGAAGTCTCCACCAGACTTTCAAGAACATGAACCCACCCAAGTTCACGGGTTCTACTGATCCAGATGACGCTGAACACTGGATTAGGGAGATAGAACGTATATTCCGTGTTATGCAATGCACGGATCAGGATAAAGTTTTATTAGCTACTTTTCAGTTAGAAAGGGATGCTAGATGCTGGTGGGAATCAATAGAGGCTACTATAAATCAAGATCAGGTATCGTGGGAAGAATTCGTTGAACACTTCAACGTGAAATATTTCTCGGACCAAGTTCAGGAAAAGAAGGCTGCAGAATTTGCTACATTAAAGCAACGATCTTTGTCAGTGGCCGAGTATGAGGCCCAATTCTCTAGATTGTCTCGATACGCTAAGCATCTAGTTAGCACCGAGAAAATGAAAGCTAGGAGGTTTCTTAATGGGCTCAGGCCCCAAGCTATTACTCAACTGGCGCCAATGGACATTCAAGTCTACTCAGAGATAGTACGCCGAGCTCAACTATTAGAAGATGCCACGGAACTGTCTGATAGGATTCGTGGTAAGGATAAGAAGGAACAAGTTACAGGTTCGGGTTCCTTTAAACCCAACTTCAAGAAAAGGCCTAGCAATGGAGGAGCATCCTCACAAGACCAAAAGTTCAAGAAGACCAAGCCCTTCTCTATCACCACTACCTCTCCAAATACAGTGTGCAAACATTGTGATAAAGCGGGTCATAGAGCAGAAGAATGCTGGAGGAAACTAGGAGCATGTCTCCGTTGTGGGAGTCGTGAGCATCGGATTCCCGATTGCCCATTACTTAACGACCAAGCAGTTGACGGGAAGCGCCCAGTAACCAAGAATGCTCGTCTTCATGCAATCAAGGAGACCGAGCAAGTAGAAGGAGGCGGCTTAGTGGAAGGTATATTGAAAGTTTGTTCCAGGAATGCATATGTCTTAATTGATACTGGTGCATCGCATTCTATTGTTTCTAAGAAGTTTGCTGACCCATTACCCCTAGAACCGGAATGGATAAAGTTAGTTTTATCTACTCCTCTGGATGATGAGACTGATATTACACATCATTACCAAAACTGCGAGGTATTGATTCATGGTCAAAATCTCCCTATTGATCTCATATGTTTAGATCTAAAAGAGTATGATGTTATACTAGGGGCTGATTGGTTATCCAAGTATCAGGCAACGGTTGATTGCCGCAATAGTAAGGTTACATTCAAGGAATTTCCAGAACTAATATTTACTAGCCCCAAGAGTCGGAGCAAATCCTCTCTTATTTCAGCTCTCCGAGCTAGCAAGCTCATCAGGAAAGGATGTACACCTTTCCTTGCCTTTGTCACAGTTAAAGAAGCTAAGGAAGCTAAGCTAGAAGACATTCCAGTAGTACAAGAATTTCCGGACGTATTTCCAGAAGATTTGCTGGGATTACCCCCGTAAAGAGAAGTGGCCTTCACCATCGACTTAGTCCCTGGTGCCGGTCCGATTTCAAAGGCACCTTATAGGATGTCACCTGCTGAACTCAAGGAATTAAAGGAGCAATTGATGGAACTCATTAAGAAAGGATTCATTAGACCAAGTACTTCCCCGTGGGGAGCGCCTGTATTATTTAAAGAAGAAAGATGGATCCATGAGGTTATGCGTCGACTATCGATAATTGAATCATCTCACTATCAAGAACAAGTATCCACTGCCGAGAATCGATGAATTGTTTGATCAAATTTCAGGATCCATGTACTTTTCCAAAATTGATCTTAGGTCCGGATATCACCAACTAAGAATCAAGAACGAGGATATTCATAAAACCGCATTCAGAAGAAGGTATGGCCATTATGAATTTGTTGTTATGCCTTTCGGACTAACGAATGCCCCTGCTGCCTTTATGCAGTTAATGAATAGTATATTCAGGCCTTATTTGGATCAATTCGTAGTGGTCTTTATTGATGATATATTAATTTATTCCAAGACCAAGGAAGAGCATGAGGAACATTTGAGGATTGCATTACAAATATTGAGGACAAATCAATTATATGCAAAACTTAGCAAGTGTGAATTCTGGCTTGAAGATGTGACTTTTCTCGGACATGTTATATCAAAGGATGGCTTGTCTGTAGACCCATCAAAGGTTGAAGCTGTAAGGAACTGGGAAAGACCAACTAATGCTAGCGAGATCCGAAGTTTCTTAGGTCTTGCCGACTATTACAGGCTATTCATCAAGGATTTCTCTAAAATCGCCGTGCCACTTACAAGGTTAACTCGCAAGGAGATCCGTTATGAATGGGATGAGGAATGTGAGAGAAGCTTCCAAACTCTCAATGATAATCTTACTACAGCTCCTATCTTAGCATTACCAATTGAAGGAGAAAAGTTCGAGGTATACACTGATGCTTCTGGCATTGGCCTCGGGTGTGTTCTAATGCAACAAGGGAAGGTTATAGCCTACTCTTCTCGTCAATTAAAGAAGCATGAAGAGAACTACCCCGTCCATGACTTAGAATTGGCCGCGGTAGTATTTGCACTAAAAATATGGAGACATTATCTTTATGGAGTACAGTTTACTGTATACTCCGATCACAAGAGTCTCAAATATCTTTTCTCACAGAAGGAACTAAATATGAGGCAAAGATGATGGCTGGAATTTCTCAAGGACTTCGACTTCAATATACAATATCATCCCGGAAAGGGTAATCATGTAGCAGATGCCCTTAGTCGAAAGCCGAGAGCACTGTTAGCCAATTGTCTGATTCAAGAATGGAAATTGCTAGAACAATTCTCTGAACTCAATATAAGCATGGACACGGACCCTAGATGTGTCACATTATCTCATGTAAGCATACAGTCAGATTTATTATCTGAGATACAAGCACTTCAGGATGATGATCCTACATTAGTAGAAATCAAGGGCAGATTAAAAGGACAATCGGACTTCCAACTAGCTTCTGATGGAAGATTAATGTTCAAGAATAGAACTGGTATACCGGACTGTCTAGAATTGAAAAAGAAGATCTTAGATGAAGCTCACAGATCAAGGTATACGATTCATCCTGGATCTACCAAGATGTACCAAGATGTGAAAAGAAATTTTTGGTGGCCCAACATGAAAAGAGAAATAGCGGACTATGTATCACGCTGTCTCACATGCCAACATGTCAAGGCAGAACACCAAAAGCCTGCTGGAAAGCTACATCCTCTAGATATCCCTAAATGGAAGTGGGAGGATATTGGTATGGATTTCATCATGGGTTTATCTAAATCAAAAAGAGGACATGATGGAATATGGGTTATCATTGACCGATTGACCAAATCCGCGCATTTCTTGCCAATCAAGAGTCGATGGTCAGTTGATGTCTTAGCTGCACTATACATCAAGGAAATAGTCAGATTACATGGTATTCCTGTTTCAATCGTGTCTGACAGAGATCCCCGTTTTACTTCTCATTTTTGGAAAGGACTACAACATTCGTTGGGGACGAGACTTAATTTTAGTACAGCCTTTCATCCTCAAACGGATGGTCAGACCGAGAGAACAAATCAAGTAGTTGAAGATATGCTTAGAGCATGCATCACTGATTTTGATGGAAACTGGCATGATCACTTGCCTCTGGTCGAATTTGCATACAATAATAGCTACCAAGCTAGTATACAAATGGCACCTTTCGAAGCTTTATATGGAAGGAGTTGCCGATCACCCTTGTGCTGGAATGAAGTTGGAGAGAAACAACTGTTAGGTCCAGACATGGTAAGGGATTCAACTGAAAAGATACGAGTAATCAGGGAAAGATTGCAAGTAGCTCAGACAAGGCAAAAGGCTTATGCCGACACAAGAAGAAGAGATCTCGAATTCCAAATTGGAGATCATGTATTTCTCAAGATATCGCCTGGACGTGGAATACGAAGATTTGGTGTTAAAGGCAAGCTTACACCAAGATTTATCGGACCTTTTGAGATACTAGAAAGAGTTGGCGAGGTTGCTTATCGCATCGCATTGCCCCCTCAACTGTCCGAAGTACATGATGTGTTCCACATATCTATGTTGAAGAAGTATGTACATGACCCATCACATATTATTGAATATGGAGACCTAGAGATCCAGAAAGATTTCACGTATGAACAGAAGCCTATGAAGATCTTAGATCGAGAAGTATGAACCCTAAGGAATAAGGTTATTCACATGCTAAAAGTACAATAGAATAAAAATTCAGAACATGAAGCTACATGGGAGACCGAGGAATCTATGAGGAAACAATTTCCAGATTTATTTTAGAAGGTACATACTCTACACTCTCCAAATGTAAATATATGATATGGAATTTGGGGATCAAATTCTTTTTAAGTGGGGGAGGGTGTAGCAACCCTGATAAATTTAAAAGGAATAAATAAATCAAAATAGATTAAAAGATTTAATAAATAAACGAAAGAGCTTGGAATAAAAATAAATAAAACCCTGATGGAAATAACACCTCAGATAAAGGCGCTACTTTACAAGAAAACGCCCTTACCTAAGGCGTGTTTTGAGAAAAGACGCCCACACTTCAAGGCGTCAAATTTCAAACGACCAAAATAAATAAAAAGGGCAAGATAGCGTAACGTCCTTTGCATGGACGCGTTTCAACAAGTAACGACGCTTGGCAAGGCATCAATTTAAATTCGACGCCCTGACCTAGGTCGCTAATTCAGTTGGAGTTTCGTTCGACCTAGGAGTCTATCCAGGGTAAGGTGATAACTATAAGAAAGAGTTCGAATGTAGTAATAACTCTAATATGGAAGTATTACTTCCAATCGAACACTAACCTTGTTAGGATTTCCAATATCTTATAAATAACCTTCTGCTTAAACCGAGAATGCTATTTGGCGTTCGGAGTTTTCAAAGGTATGCGAAGAACATCAGGTTCTTCTTCTTCCTTCTTCCTTATATTGTGTTCGATCATCGCATGAAGAACTAATGATTCTTCATATTCTTCTCTTCTTACAGGTTAAGAAGATTCACGTGTGAAGAACAAAAGGGTAAGTTCTTCTTTCTTCCACCTTCAGTCAAGTATTATGAAGATAATACTAATGATCGTATATATATGTTCTCTGTAGGAAAGTCATCTTAACCTACTAAAGAACGTGGGTTCTTCTTCTGCATCCTCTTACTACCCCTTGCTGCTATTAAGATCGAAAGCTTCAAAAGACTCTGTTTATAAACAAAGTATCGTTTTTCCCAGAACCTGCATCCGTTCATCTCCAGATCAACTATTAAGGTAGGATTTTCTCATGGAACGTAGCCCAAACTACCATATAACTATAGATAATTATCATCGGTAGTTCATGCATATAGTTTTCATGCGTTCTGGTTATTTTCTACGGAATTTTTGAAAGAAACGACCCTAACAAGGGCGTTAATTTAAAAGACACGACCATGCCCAGGTCGTCAATTCCAGATTTGACGTCCTGCATATGGACGTTAATTCCTGTTAATTAATAAATAGCATGTTTAAAAAGTAATTATCATTGCAAACATGATTCTAAATTAATGCATGGTCAATTTCTTGTAATCCTGCTATTTTTCTGGTCCTGACTATATACCATGTTCCGGAAATATTCATTACCTCAAAAATTGTAAAATTGTGAATTCACGACCTTGACCAGGTCGTCTCTTGTTTAACTAACGCCCCAGACTAGGGCGCCTTTTTCCTGGTAACGCCCCTACCCAAGGCGCGTTTTCAACAAAATTACAGATTTTTAATATCCTGTAAAATAGCAATATTGGAAAGGACGACCTCTTTATATGTCGTCAAATTTAATATAAACGCCCCTGATTAAGGCGTTAATTTTACAAAAAATGACTTTACCAGAGTCGCTACTTTCTGCATTACTGATTTTTCCCGGTTGCTGTTATCCGAGGGTTTCACTATATGTATGTATATATATATGTAGGCACTATTACTCCACTCCGTGAGTATAGTCCCACGTTTCATGATGTTTTATCGATCACCCTCAACTCTCATTGACATACAAGCTCTCCATTGGACATTCCGTTCCTTTGGACTAGCGAGTTAGTCATAGAGACCTCCGTAAGACTCCTCGTACCTTGGATTCCCTCAAGGTCGACTGAGCTGGTTGTACCCTAAAAACCCATTACACTATTGAATGCCATGTCACTCTAAAGAAACATGGTATACCGGCCCTTATGATATGCAAAGATTATATCATGAGAATTCTTAATGGGATGATGATATCATGCCATTTGTTGATGTTCTTGTGGACCTCAATTCTATAATAAGAATGAGGGTATCTTGCCTTTGATGTACTGTTCATATGGACCTCAATTCTATATAAAGAATGTCCATACTTGTTTGTCCTGGTACCCGAGTTAAGGGAACCTAATTCCACCTAGTTTCATCGTTCATCGTGATTGTACCGTTGTTATCGCCTATCTATGTCCAATGTCGTATTTTTGGACTCCATTCTCTCAAAGTTATCCTACGTGTCTACAAGCTTAAATTGTTGAAATTCCCTATTGGCTATATATATATATATATATATATACAAGAGTGGATGTCAAATATACATGATAAATGCCTGCGCATATAGGGCCCGATCTGGTCCTGGGAGGAGCACCCGAAAGTACTTGTGCCCATGGGAGTTGAATGATAAGGTATCTGGCATTATACCGAGTGCATGACTAGCTTGATTGGACATTCCACACCAATCTTGTACTTGACTCGTACTTGACTTGACATGACTTGTGTGACCCGAAAAAGGGTAATTACATGCTTGCTTGATACATGATAGCCAAAGTTCTTGACATGACTTGCTAAAAAGTACTTGCTTGAATATCTTGTCATCTTTTTCTTGAAAACTCGTGACTAGTTCATCTTGCTGTCTTGCTTGATAAATTCTCTATCTTGTCGTTTTATGCGAGCATGCATAGCTATAGTGCATTCATGAAAGATGTAACTACTTAAACCCTGACTAGTTCCTGAGATATAATTTCCTACTGAGCGTTCGCTCACTCCGTGTTTGTCTCTTACTTTTCAGGTAATTCCGACGACGAGGGAAGTCAATCGGATGGGAATGGTCAAGAGTGAAAGAGCTAGAGCTTTTCCAAGTGTCATCTAGTCTTTTTCCTATTTTCTTGAGTCAACTATGTACTTTTCCTTTTTAATTGAATAGAGTATTGGATTTGTAATAGTCTATCCATTATGAAATAAAGGATTGGGTTATCTTTCTATTTTGCACATCTCTATTTTGGTGTCGAATACACTACTACTCTGATTGACATGATTGATATAAACTCGTCGCGCATATCCGAGTATCTTCCGCGCTCGGGGCGTGACACCACTCCTAGTAGTCGTCACCTACTCATCCCGTACATGTTCTATATGCTCACGCTACTGTGGGAATGAAGCTAGTGGCGGACACTCAGGGGCAAGGTCACTCAGAAAGGGGAGGAGACGGCTCAAAATGCTCACTGGGAATCACCATTGGGTCCTTGTAGGTGACTAGATCCGATACATGGAAGCTAGAGCTGATCCCAGACTCTTCCTTGGGTAAGTCTACAACATATGCATTTGGACCCGACTTGCCTCACACTCAAAAGGGACTAGCATTGTGAGTTTGCAATTTATTCACGGTTCCGGAGGAAAACTGTTCAGGTTTGACCCTGATCATGACATATACATCCACTCGGAACTCACAGGGGTGCCTTAAGCATAAAGCAACTCTTTGCATCGTGCATTGCTGGCATTTAACAACGACTATGCAATTCCTATGCACTCGACACATGCATGTATAGACTCCTAACAAACTGTACAAATAAAGAACAATAGACTAACACTAGACCCTAAACCCCTACATGATGCAGTGGTGGTCCAAGACACCTATATGTGTGACTTACATACACACGACGTAACCCAATGTTGGTAGAATCATGAAATCCTATGTACCATTCATGCACTGACTTCCTTTTGGATTTGGGAGGTTCGGGAGGGCCAGGAGAGCCAAAGTTACCTTCTTCACCCCTAGATGATGGCGATGTATGCAACTCTTCCCGATGAAGTATAGGTTGACTAGCATGTGTGGAAGAGGTGTGATAGTGGACCCTCTTGACAAAGTGGCATAGAGATTGTGGGTCAAGAGGTTCACTGGGGAAGGGATCGAAGGGATCACAGAATGTGTGACCCCTCATGGCATGTGGACGGCAGGGTTCCTCCCTCGAGACAAGTGGAATGGAGTTTGGCTCCTCAGGCAAGGGGAGGAACAAAAGAATCTCCGTGGTGATACGACCCACGGTTCATACGGAGGTAATGGACCCCAATGCTGGATCCGTGAAGCTACGACTATTAGGTTGGTCTAAGCCTGGGGCCAACATATATGTCAACTTCAACTGCCAGTCTAACTTCCTGAATAAGTCTTCCAAAGTATCAATAAAGTCAAAGGACTGAAAGGCCATGTGGAACGAGTTGGCGGGCACTGTTTGTAGTGCAAGGTTCACGGATGGATAGCATGAAGTTTTGGGGACCAAGCCCTTCTTTAGCCAGCTAAGTAGTGGCTCTTTGATGATTAACTCACCCTTTAGAAGCACGGGTAGCTCGGTATAAAGTTTGAAGGGTGAAGGCTGTGATAAAACATCTCCCTCGAATGGGGAGAGGATGTCCTCTATGATGGGGAGAGGACCTGGGGACTCCATAGAGTTCGTCAATATGGAACACATCCTATCCAACCAATCAAAAAAGAATTTCAAGAGTTCGACAAAGTTGGGGTTTGGAGTAGGGGCATCATGGTGGATTCACTCATAATCACTCGGTCTAGTGTTGGTCCTAGGCTTATCTATGTGCGAGACTCTTTACATCCAACTATGACCTACTTGGTTGGAGGTGACTGGGTGGGGTTGGTTGGAGGTGACTGGGTGATGCGGGACGGGACGCGACTCGACGTCAATTTGAATGCGAACCTTGGACTCTAGGTAAACTCGCGACTCGTCCCTGGTGAGGGAAACGTGTGGATGTGCACGGTTGAGAAACCAGCAACGAGTCAAGGGTATTTGGCCCTTCTGTGCTCGGATCGAGTCACGGGACGGGTCTCGCACTCACTCTCGTAGCGGTGATTAAAATTTGAACGAGCTAGATCCTAACACTCTAGCAGTGGCATACAAATATATACGAAGTAAGCAAAATGTCGAGTGAGGGAGCGGAAACGATACCTCCACGCTACGGGCGTGGGGAAGGTGACCCCGGCCAAGACTCGTACTCCCGGTACAAATGAATTAACAATAATTACAGAAATGATTTTTATTGCCCACTCCACGTAGGGAGGTACAGGGCTACATGTGGGACCCAGGAGTAGTGAACTCGGGTTGACGGGCAGCAAGTCGGAAGGGCTATCGGGCCGGAGGCGGGCTGCTGGTCCGACTCGGTACTATTCCGACTCACTAGACAGCAAGCGAACTCGGCTGCTGGGATAGAGGCTTTCGGTCGACTTATGGTCCAGGCAGTTGGTTGGGACGCCGGTGGAATCCTTCTCTTCGATCTCTGAACTCGGCGGCGGCTGAATCTGAGCCAGCGTATTTTCCGAGGAATTATCCGGCGGACTGTTCTTGCTGGCCTGACTCGGAACAGATCTGCACGCCTCCACAAAAACAATTGTTGTGCCCAGATCTGGAGGCGGATCGAGGCAAGATTAGCGCCGTTGGATAGAGGACTCAATGGGCTACAATATAAATTAATTTCACAACCATCTAGTAAACGGATTGGAAATGAAAAACTCTGTGGCACCGTTGTTTCGTATAGATCACTTTATAGACAGTCAGGATAGATTAAGATCTACCTGAAACTGGCCTTTGACTGAATGGAAACTGGTAGATCTGGGGGTTGGGAATTTTATGGGGGGTAGGGTGGGAAGTGAGGATCACGCATGAATTTTTTGGTAATTTTTGGAGATGGCTAAGGGGATGGGAAAATTATAATAACATAGTACTAACCCGCAGATCTGCTGATTGGAAGACTGTCAGGGATTGGCACGAAATTTAAACTGGGGATGGCTAATAAGGAGGGAAATGATCTCTCAAAATTTCAAGATCATCAGATATACGGATTAGGAGGACCAACCTTTTCTTTGAGCTTCTGTCCTGGATCTCGAAATCCTGGGCAACACTTCAAAGAATGGGCTGTGGCGGCTCGACGGCGGGACGAATCGAGGCGGCGGTGGCAGTGGTTGGAAGTCGCATCCAGTGGAGGTGATAGAGGTGGGAATCACTCCTAGAATCAAGGCTTCACACCTTGGAGAATGCAACAATCACCGCTGCTAGGAAGAGGAGGAGAGAGGGGCGCCCAAGCTCTTGGGGAGTTTTTTGATTTTTTCTCAATAATCTTTGAAAATATGAAAAATACATGGGTTTTATATGAAATGTAAATGACCTAAACTAACCTCAGATCTAGGGTTAGGGAGGGGAAATTATGGGAGAGAAGAATTTTCTCCCATGTGATCAAATACAACAATTATAAAAAACTAAAAAGAGGAGGATTATTTAAATCCCACATGGGGACAAGGGAGGGGGCGCCCCCCTCTTGGAGTCAACAAGAGAGGCTTGGTCCAAGATGCCATCTTGGACCATGGACTTGCCCCCACATGGGCCCTAGAATCTAGGTGGACCAATGGGAGAGAGGGTGGGGGTCCTGCCGGGCCAACATGGCCTTTTTGCAATGAAACCCATTGACTTAGCCCAAGTGACCCATTAGCTTATACTTGCCATACAATTGCAAACCCAATTAACTAAAGGATATAAATGTAAATAAATAAAAAAGTTAGTGGTCTTGCTTCGATGTCCTATCAATTCTCTTCCGGTGAGAGAAACTCGACCCCATCGAGTAAGGGGTGTAGTTGTTCACGTGGCTCCTGCGGATCTGTCATTGTACCAGGTAGCACGAAGGTACACTCCACTCCTAGTAATCGTCACCTGCTCATCCCGTATATGTTCTATATGCTCACACTGCTGTGGGAATGAGGCTAGTGGTGGACACTCCGGGGTGGGCTCACTCTCAAAGGAAGGAGACGGCTCAATGACTCAGTAGGAATTACCGCTGGGTCCCTATAGGTGACTAGATCCGAGACATTGAAGGTAGAGCTGTTCTCATATTCGTCAGGCAAGTCCATAACGTACACATGAGATCCGACTTGCCTTCCACTCGAAAGGGACTGACATGATGAGCTTGCATTAGACCGACTCGACTCGACGTATGCAGACTCACTATGCACTCGACAAATGTATGTATAGACTCTTGACAAACTAGAGAAAAGAAGACATGGACTCACACATGACCCTAGGCCATACATGACCCTAGGCAAACTTAGACACTCATAGTAATACTATGACTGATGACAAAGAGATAAAAACACAAGGGATGACTCGGTGAGAATGACGGACACCGTCTGCATATACCAAGTGTAAAGAAAGACTGACCCACAACTTAAGGTCGTGAGTTTCAACTCTTGTGAACCATCTCCGGCTGGAGAAGATTCGTCCTCGGGTACAGAAATGTGTGAGGACAAGGAGGTGGGTGATGGGAAAGTCATCCGGATGTTTGGTGTGAAGCATGACAAAAAGGAAGTCCGAACGTTGTCTCTCGAACACGTGGGAGAAATCAGACCATACCGTGTCAACATAGGGTGTCGACAGTGGTACGATAGTGACTAGTGGTTGTGCCACTGTAGGAGAGACAGGTAAAAGCGGGATGGCTGAATGTATAGGGTCGGCGGATGGCACATCCACCGAGGACAAAGTGGGTGGGACAGACAGCTCCAGGACGACCGGTGAGGTTGGGGTGACTAACAAGATGGAGTCGTTGGGTGGCGCCTCACCCTGGCCCACTAGGCACTCTATGGGATCGCTCTCTAACCCCATAACCTCAACGAGGTACTCGGCCAACTCTTGGTCAGCCTCATAACTCACTAGAGTAAGCCCAGGTGGGGCATCCTCTGAATGTGTGTCCCTTAAGATAGGTGAACGTGAAGGACACTGGTCGGGGAAGGGGTTACTCTCACTATGGGTGGCCAGAGGGGTGGGCTGGGAAGCCAGTGCCTAAGGGGCCGGAACAGCTCCGGGGAGCTCCTGGCGGGGGATTCTTCCCACACTCTCAAACTTTCCAACCAGACCTTGGATAGATCGGTCGAAAGTCTCGGCACGGTCCTCCATGGCCTTGAAACGGCCCACCAAGCGGTCGGTATGCTCCCTACGAGTTTGGTCGGACCTATCCATGTGCTCCATGAGTAGAGCGAACAAGTCATCTAGTGATCGGCCTCCCTGGGTGGCACCTCGGGGTTCACCCATAGTGTCAGAGAGATGGTACTAGGTACCCATGGCGAAATGGGGGAAGTTTGGGTGGGTTGGATGTGGCGACCCGGATTCTGGATACCAGGTGCGCCCGGTAGGGCTACCGGATACACGTGGTACCGCATGGGACCCGCGAGGCCTCCCAAGCGCGGGAAAGCGCCGAAGGGAAAAAAAGGACTGTCGTGTAGTACATTGAACTGACAGATATAACAGCTAGCAATTAAATTTCATTAGAACGGTTTGCTAAAGTAGCAGAAATAAAATTACATTTTTCATTAATAATTCAAATTTTACAATTATACACCAGAGTCTAGTCCAAAGGAAAGACAACAAGTACAGTCTGACAGAAAAGAACGTACACAGAAGTCGGGGGAAGCCCGACGCAGGTACAGCTGGCCGCTACTACAACACGCTCCACCAGGAACAGCAGAGGCAGACGGCGAAACCCACCTGAAAAGTAGGGGTGAGTCTCAAAATAGAAACTCAGTAGGGGTCACGCGGATCCCCACTGGAAACGCACAGTGCAAGGGAAGCAACAACAGAAACAGCAAGTGCAGCAAAGCAGGAAAGGCTACACTAAAAAGTTGTAAAACTACGCTACAGGCAGTAGTAAACAGACGGGAGGTAGGAGTAGGGAGCAAGCAAGAAAGGGGAAGAATCCGCGCCAGACAAGTGGCGGTCGAACTAACCTCGGCACCCCAAGCTACTCCAAACAGCAGCAGAAGGGCGACTCTGATCCAACAAAGTCAGGAGTTACCGATCTGCCAACCCGACACCAGGTCTAAGACCGAGACCTGCAAAGACGGCTAAAACAATCACGACGGCCTACACGATTAGAACATCGTGCACGCAACCCCGGGCTCATCTTGAACATAGCCAAGAACAGACCACACAACCAGGGTAGCAATCTTGGACAAGGCCAAGACTAGCCGACACGAAAAGGAGAACACCGGCTCCGAGAAATGCAAGAGTCGCTGGTCAAGTGATAGGAGTACCCTCACACTAGAAGAACAGCCAGATGCGTCCACTGACGTCTTACACTGTGCCACAAGTGTCATGTCTACCCGACCGTGTGCAACACGGGGGAGACTAGACACACCAAGAACCAGGTCCAAGGAACAACGACGTTCCAAGAAAAAATGGCACCTCACGGACACAAGACCGCAGCACCACAACTGCAAGTAACTAGTCAGGGTCACGCCCGTCGACGCAAGTCCTCAGTCCCTGACCACGTGTGCACACACTGACCCATACCTAGGCCAGGCCTCTAGCTAGTATTCCCCTCGGTAGGACGCTACCATTGGCCGGGGCCCACGGAACTAGCTTAAAAACCGTGTAACGGGAACTGCCCGTCCACCACTCCCGGTGGGTGACGTACTAAGAAAAGCCTACGTCACAGGCTACGACTAGTGGAGGTTCACAAGGCACAGACTCCAAAACACAAGTGCTAGGGTATAGACAGTCTAAGGAAAGCCATGTCGCACGTACCACCAAGCACCACTGGCAGTACCACCGCTGCCAACAGACTCAAGACCAGACAACTAGACCTACCACGTAACGATCCCGAGTCGAATGACTCAAAGGCACGATCGTCACAGACAGCGGAACAAGCTGCCAATCGGTCTAATCCTAAGCCAGAAAAACCACGCTCCGCAGAAAACAACACACGGAGACCTGAGGGAACATCAAAAACCCTCAGATACAACTGGACACACAAATCGAGGTAAAGCGACACCTCGAGGCATCCAGAACCAGTGTCTCGAACTAGACAGAACCGCCAAGACACCCACACACAAGGTCACCTGTCAACCACTGGGTTAAACCGAGTCGACGGGAACCCGACAAAAACACACACAAAAGTAGGACAGAGAATCCTACCACAAGCAAGAAGACTCCTGGCCACCTTACAACGTAGTCTTTACCCTCATAGGACGTCGGAAGACATCCACGGGACAACGAGTAGGCTACAAGGACAAGCCAATTCAAGCCGAAACTGAAGTCACGGAAATCAGAGCACAAGGGATGTAACGCACCACCCCTAGACCGCTACAGGCATATAACGGTCTAGACCAGGGCCGTTACACACCAAGTGACGGTCGGGAGAACAGCCGTCACACACCGCCCTAACCAACCTAAAACACAAACACACGAATCAAGGCCAAGTAACGCACAAGGCCAAGCGTGTTACAAGCAAGCAACGCGGCAGGGGAGATGCGCCAGAACCAAACGACGCACAGGGGCAGACGGGTTACTCACAACGGCACAGCCACCCTCAACCCAGCACAAAACAACAAATAACGACAAGGGGCAAGCATTATATACAACAACGACGCACAGGGGCACAGCCGTTACACCATCGAATAGCACAACACCCACAACCCTTAGCCAAACAGCATGTAACGGTCCAAGAAGGACGCGTTACACACAAACGACGCATGGGGACAGGCGCGTTACAACCAACGGCACAGCCACCCACAGTCGACCAAAACAGAATGCAACGGCCAGGGGCAGGTGCGTTACACTTAAAATAACGGATAGGAACCCATCCGTCCGGGGAACCGCCTTAACGGTCAAACGTCAGTCAAACGGACAAAAACGGCCAAGGCAGGGCGCGTTACTTCTATCTAACGCGCTGGGTCAAGCGCGTTAGACCAACCGACTCAACCCCAAAACAAGGCAACAACAAGCAAAGTAACGCGTAGACCTAGGCACGTTACAGGGAAGCGACGCGCCCCCCCTAGGGCCGTCACTCACCCAGAAGCCAGAAAGCTCAAAAACCTCAGACGAAGTAGCGGTCAGTCGTAGGGCCGTTATATACAAGTGACGGCCACTGGAATGACCGTTACATCGATCACGGCGGGAAAACAGAGGAACGGCCAAACCGGCCCGTTCCACGCCCCATTCACACCGAAACGCAGGGGAAACAAACCCAAACGCTGGAAAACAACACTAGGGTGCTAAAAAACCCCACATGCAAGCTCACAAACTCAAGATCCGGGTGATTCATCAAATCGACCCTAAATGGGCCACCGAGGTTCCCGGGCTTCTACCGGCCTCGAATGAACACCAAACGACACGAAATCAACGTGGATGGGATCCTGACATCCCAGCGGTCAGTTAGAAACTAACTACGCCGCAAACAGTCGTCGTTTACCGGCCGACCCTAAAAACCACGAAAATTACGATTTAGGCAAACCAAGCCCAAACTCGACCATTTCCTAGCCGAACGTCGTGCAATGGCAGGGAAAACGGAGAGGACGTAGTAAGGATCAGTCACCCTACCTCCACCGAAGAAACCGAGCCCCGAAAGGACTAAACCACGCCGAAATCCACTCGCGAACCGATTTCACCGGCTTTGAATCCACCATTCGGGATCGCGCCAGAATCGATCCGATCCTCGCCCCATCGCGCACCTAGCCAGGTCCATCACGTCCCCAACACGTGCCTCTAGGTCCTCCGTCTGCAGCTGGAGCCGAGGAGGCGAACGCGAGAGAAAATGGGAGAGAGAGAGGCGACGGCGGCGAATGAGAAGGAGGAGAGAGGAAAAGAAAAGAAATAGAAAAGAAATTAGGAAAATTTCCTAATTTTTGAAAATTCTGAAAATGCGCCGAAAATGCACAAATTCAGAAAAATACGCAAAAATAGCCGAAACGACCGGCTCGAAGAGTACATCGTCGCTGTAGCATCCACGAGTTCGAGAATTGACAAACAAACTCACCGTAAGGTTCTGTAACTTGTACGAGAGAAAAACCCACACGGCTCGTCAAACTCACTCGGAAGCTACAAAAGCGAACCAAAACTCAACGAAACCAATCCGAAACAGATCCGAAAGATCGAGCAGAGATCCAACAAGACCTGCAAAAGATCCATCAAGATCCAGGGCATTACATTGGACATGCAGACACTCAGGACAAGACAACTGACTCCCTAATGGACTAGACACGACCCTAAAATAATAATGCAAAGTTGGAATGCAGACTCGACTACAAACCTAGACTCGACCAGTATCTGGTACGTGGCGGAGGTTTGATCTAAAGATCGTACTCACACAAGTGTGTTACCTTCCCAATAGGTGTAACTTATTTTTTCGGGGACACCTTTTAATATACCGGAATGGAATGCAATGCAAACTTTGGACTGACTACCCTAGACTCAACCCGCTCTGATACAAATTTGATGCGGGACGCGATGCCAATTTGAATGCGAACCTTGGACTCTAGGCAAACTCGCGAGTCATCCCTGGCGAGGGAAACGTGCGGATGTGCGCGGTTGAGAAACCGACAATGAGTGAAGGGTACGGGTCTTGTTGGGTTTCTGTGTTTTGATGATTCTAAACACTATGACTCATATGCATGATGTCATATGTGGTTGAACTATGTTTGTGTCTGAACTGTCATATATGTTTCTGAACTAATTTTGCTAGAAATAGCTATGATGTGTTTTGTCATACATGTTCAGGAAGTATATGTCATTTTGTTATTTATTACATTCCATGCATAGGGTCTGTGCATATGTCCACATATCTGTTCATACAGAGTAGTGTTTTTATGGTCAACTTAATTGGTTTGGCTGATCATGGTCTGAAGTCTAAGCTAGCTGAGTCAAGGTCTGTGCTAGTTAATGTTAGTCTAGGCTAGTTTGGTACAACTCATGCACCGAAGTATGTATCGGTCTGTGTTAGTCTGTGCTAATCCACGTTAGTATGTTTGTATATTAGCTAAGGTCGATGCTTGTACATTCATATAACTAACTACGGTCGATGTTAGTATGTTTATATACTAACTGAGGTCGGTGTTAGTATATGGGTTCACTAACTAAGGTCGATGCTAGTATACTTATATCCTAATTAAGGTCCGTGCATATGTTCATAAGGTCTGTGCATAATGCTTAATAGGTCTATGCATATAAGCTCAAAGTCTGTGCTTGTTCTACATCGCACACAACTCAGGTCTGTGCACATCACTGTAGCATGGATACAGGTCGGTGCTAGTCCTTCTTCCTCCACACACTAGGTCTGTGCATGTTTTGGCTTAAACAAAGTCGGTGCACATCTGCAATATGTAGAAACAAGGTCGGTGCAAGCTTTGGTGTTGCACGAATGCAATATAGGTCAATGCATTCTCTCTTCTATAGAACATTAGGTCGGTGCACGTTTGTGCTTCATGCATATAGGTCGGTGCAATGTGCTCTTTGGTTCAAACAACATCGGTGCTGTCACGCCCCGAACCGATAGCAGCGGAACGTATCGTTTGCTCGGAACGTGGTAGTTAAACAGTCATGTCAATCAGAGCATAGTCATTTCCACAAAACACAATTTGGACAAATAACAAATTTCATTTCAAATATAAGTTCTTTACATATTCGGGCCCATAATAAATGAAAAGACTTAATAAATAAAAATTACAATGGGACATAAGACGCAAGATAACCAGACTAGATGGTTCATCTAGATGTTAAAGTACTCATCACTCTTGCCCTTGCCCATCATGTTCGGTCTCGTCGTCACTAAGGTTATTACCTGAAAAATATTGGGAAAACATAGGGTGAGCGAACGCTCAGTAGGACTTAATATCTCATACTCCAAGCTAGCTTTAAGTCAATTACAGTTTAACATGCTCATGCAGGTCATGTAAGATATAGAAATCGAGAACTATAATGACACGAGTGATAAAGCGATGATCAATTAAAACCATAAAAGCGAGTAAGCAAGATGCTAGATAAACTCATGAAGAGTAAGGACGATGATAATCAAGAGAGTATAGCAAGATCTAATCAAGTACTTTCTCAAGCTAGGTCAAGAGCATTCATGAGGAAATATAACATTCATCTCTCTATGACGAACACTATCACGAGAGCTTTAATGTATCCATTATTATGAAGGATATTCATGACAAGATAACGAGTACTATCAATGGGATAATTCAAGAACATCTATGATGATCGATATAGAAGTAGAACAATTACTTCTACAAGCACTACATAGCATTTTTCAAGACACTAAGGGAATATCACGACGATATGATAACCCCTCCAATAAGGCAAATCAAGATCTTTTCATGATGAACAATAAGTTGTAGAAAGGTGTACTATGATGGCAATTACTCCCGATCATCACTATCACGAGAGCGTTTGCACATCTAGCACTATATAGGATTGGCCAATGCACTAAGGGAAAAATCACGATGATATGACCACCCCTCATGGAAATAGCACTAGGTAGTATTTGGTCACACACTTAGGAGTTCTCACGACTGTATGATTGCCCCTAAATGCCAATAACCGAGTTGGTGAATGCCAGCACCCGATCGTCGTATACCGGTAACGTTTGGACTTTACCTCGCCAAATGAGGGTCAGATCAGGACCCGTAGCATTTAAAATGTCATTTTAGTGGGACCCATAGCCCCTGACATTTAGTCTAGATTAATTCCATATTAATGGCCAAGAATTTCAAGGATCAAGCATGTACGAACAATACGGTAGATTTCATTGAACAGAGATTCAAGATAGACCTCGACAAGTCTAGAACGGTGGCACACAAAAACCGAGAGAATTCGAGAAATCTGGGAGATTGGCGTCTCGTTAGAGTGCCATATATTTAAGAAGTCGCGCCCACAGTGGTGGTCACTCATTCTCTGAACAAAGCATTGAAGAAATGGTGCCTCCACAATACGGTTGCTCTTACACTAAGTGCCCGCCAATAAGGTCACCCCTTCAACATGCTCACGACAGAAAATGGTGATAACCAATGTAGTCGCTAATCAAATGACGAACAGGGTTCCAGGGTTCTTGTGGTACAACCAGCTCAGTCGGCCTTGAGGGAATCCAAGGCTATGAGGAGACTTACGGAGGTCCCAATGACTAACTTGCCAATCCGAAAGAATGGAATTTCCAACGGAGGGCTCGTATGTCACCGAGAGTTGAGGTGTATAACGTGAACCAATCATGAAACATGGACTCCATCTACGGACGTGAGATGAGAGTGCCAAAAGATCAGCAGTATGCGTCAAAATCGGAAGAAAACTGTGAGAACATGAATGTGTTAATTATAGAATTCATGTCCATCCAATTCTATAATTAACTATAATTAAATAAACTTATATTATTTGACGCCCGTGGGTGGCGTCATTTATTAATTAGCGTCCTCTTGGAGGGACGTTAATTTTATGATTTTTAACTTAATTTATTTAACAAGAATTCACATTTATATCTATTTAATTGAATAATTTCAAAAACATATATTCAAAGACATATTTATTTATATAAAATAATTTATAAAAATACAATATATGATAATTAGGAGAAAAATTCAAGGATTCCAATAATATATTTTTTTATAATTTTCTGTTACATATCTTAATAGATATGAATTTTCAAAGATATAGTTACAAATATATACATATATTTATATTTATATATATATATATTAAAGATATGACAACATTGTAAAATGTCGTCAAAATGAATCAACGACATTGAGAATGTCGTCATTTCAAAAATTCTAACTTCTTCAAACCTCCGGTTCTCGACGTACACACGTCGGAATCACGCGTTCTATATATCGAAATGACGAGCTCGAAAAACTCTACCTAACCGGACGTTCAAAATAATTTTTTGTTGAGAGATGGGGGATCTTGATATAGGGGGTACGAAAAATGGTGCAACCACTCTCACTATCTCGGTCACCTCCCTAATAACACACCCATAAAATTTCATGGTCAAAGGATATTACGGCGCCTGCGAACAATACTATTAAGGAAAAAACTCTATAACTAACTGTTAGTGTTAAACCAAAACAACATAATATCACGTAGGTGATGCTTAATATCGAGACAGAACTAACGAGATCATGCTAGTTTTAATCGCTTAATAGTTTGGCTTGGGAGATTGCCTACCTTGATGTGTTTACGGTTGAGGAAATTGCAGGAGATGAAGAAGACGAGGTGGCAAAGGATGAAGAATAAGTCTTTGCTTCTATCTTTATAGCAGCAGCATGCAGCGCGCAACAGCAAGGAGGAGGAAGACAGCAGTTGCAGCGGCAGCAGCTTGACCTCGCACAACTACAACAACTGCAACACAACAGCGGCAGGAGGAAAAGGAAGAAGAGGAGCCTTGCATCTCCTCAGCTACAACGGCAGAAGGGAGGACGAGGATGCAGACGAACGGCAGCAGCAGGAAGAGAAAGGTTGCACAGTAAGGGGATGGCGACGGCACTGCAGCAGATGGGTTCTATTCGTTCGACGATATTAAGTTTTTATAGAGAAAAGATTTCTAACGGAGGTGATAGAACAAATGAGGGCAAGGTTTGTAAACCCTTCCTTTTGTTGATGATTCCCTTCCCATTAAGTAGCCGCCAACCATACTTTGTTTAAAACCCTAAGCCCCATGCACGAGCATGCATGCAGTGGGTGGGGGTTCGGTTGGCCTTGGGCTCACGTGGGCTTTGGTTAGCAGGTGACCATTGGTATATGCATTTGGGTTTTGGGACATGAACGCATATGTGTGGATCAAGGATTAACTTTTGAGGGTGGCATATAATGGGTTGTATTATTTGGCTTCTCAGGTTGATCGTGGTTTGGGTTTGCTTTGTTATATATATATATATATATATATGTGTGTGTGTGTGTGTGTGTGTGTGTGTGTGTGTGTGTGTGTGTGTGTGTGTGTGTGTGTGTGTGTGTGTGTGTGTGTGTGTGTGTGTGTGTGTGTGTGTGTGTGTGTGTGTAGGTGAGCTATTACTTGAGTTTTGTATATATATGGGTTAAATGGGTTGGGTTTTGAAATGGCATGTTGGGCCTTATATCTTTACACACTTATATATGTAAGTTGTGAGCTTAGTGGGTAGCATATGTGTTTAACATTTAGATCTTTAGTGAAACCCATTTAACTTAGTATTAGTTGGGTTAGGTTATAATATATTTATATATATATTACGTATAACTATTTTAATGCAAAGGCCCAGTAATTATATTTAGTAGACTAATAAATAGTTTTATCTAATTGGTAGAACTTTATATACATACTTTATTTCCTTTAACTTTATTTATTTGTATATCTTATTTATTTTGCATTGTTGTCTCAGGTATCAGAGTTGGGTTTGATCCTATGAGAGTCTTTATATATATGCATGTGTATAATAATTATTATTATTATTATTTATTTGGAATGAGATTCTTTCTAAATACTTGAATTGTATTTTCTTTAATTTGAGCCATAAATAGATAAAAGGATATATTAAATTTTTAATTCTCAACTCTTTATTTTAGCTATACTTATCAAAACAAATTTATTAACTACCATTATTCCATGACTAATATTTATAGTTTTTTTTATTTCCTATTTAAATTTTTGGGGTGCTACAGGTGCATACTCAGTTGGTTTGCATATGTAGGTCTGTGCACATCCGTCGTTAGGCAGTACAACATCGGTGCTAGTTGTGTGGATACATGGTATAGAGTCTGTGCATGTTTGCCTGGCAACATATGTAGGTCGGTGCACTTTGTGGCTTGTGTATTAAAGGTCTATACATGGGTGAACAAGGTCTGTGCATCTATTGTTGCATGCTTATTTAGAGGGTCGATGCATCCGTGCTCTTACCATTCAAGGTCAGTGTAGCGGCCTGTTTTTCCCATAAACAAGGTCGGTGCATTGTTCTCATCTTGCTATACCATGTTTTTGTGCACATCTGATCATATGTTATGAAGGTCTGAGCATGCTTCAAGTCCCAGCACATGTAGGTCTGAGCATATGTGCAATTGAAGTCTAAGCATGTTGTTATGTTCGAGCATTCTTCTCATCTAAGCTTCTATTAGGTCTGTGCATATTGAAAACTAGCTGACAATAACATGTTTGACGAAATGCCTCTCTTATGACTGACAGGTTAAAGACAGCACTTGAGCTCGAGCTAAGACCAGGCACGTGTTCCCAAAAATGGTGGAATGCTGGCGAATGGACCCAGGGTGCTAATTATTGGCACGTGATCCTAGGGAAGCATCTTCTGCCACATGGATTAAGATTCCCTCTGCACTTGACAAGTGGCCTCTCTGAAAAAGGTGGGAATGAGCTTCATTCACGCCCAAGGCATAAGCTCGTAGGACCCTGCCTGATGCCTTATATAAAGGCCTCGTCTGCGATCAAAGAAGCGAGTGAAAAGGAGAAAGAGGTAAGAAGAGAGTAGCAAAAGAGGAGATTCTGAAAGAAAAAGAGAAGATAGAAAAAAAGGGGGGGCTACAGAGAGTTGAAAGAAGAAGAGGGTGATTGTGAGATCGAGAGAAGAGAAGAGAGAAGAGAACAGTAGAGAAGGGTATAAAAGAGAGATTGAGAGAGCGGTAGAGAGCTCGCGAAAAAGAGAAAGAGAAAGAGAGAGAGGGGGAGATAGAAGCAGAGGTGTGGGTTTGAAGAGCTCGTGAGCAAGAAGCATTCAGAAGTCCAGATTTGAGGATCTTTCTGTTTTGTGTTCTTGTTTGTTTTGATTTTAATGTCAGCTTTCCGTTGCTGAGTTTTATCATCCTTATTTTCCATTTTACATACCTTTGCAGAAGCTATGTATCAGCGGATGGCAAGCTATGTCGTCTAGCGGATGGCAAGCTGTGATGCCCAGCTGATGTAGGCAAGCTGTGATGCCCAGCGGTTTCAAGCTATGAGTCAGCAGGAATCCAACTCGAGTTGAGTGTGGGGTGGATGTAGGTCTGGAAAACCGAACCACCTAAAAGTCATCTATGCAGTGGTTTGTTTGGTTGTCTCTTAATTCCTTAAGTGTATGCTTAGTATCGTTATATCTGGTTAGCTTAGATTACGTTGAAATTCACCGTGTGTTTTAGTTGTCTACGTTTTGATCTCTGCTGATTATTTCAGTGAGGTCATTATGTGTGCTAGCCTAGCATTCTATGAGAATCACATAAGGACATCTGAACAAGTGTTCGAGTGTAAATATCATTAGAATATTTGTTTAACTAAGCATATCTGATTTTAATTCCGCAAGATTTATAAGTATAGTTTTAATTGGGTAATTTTTAGGGGAGAATCATTCACCCCCCCCCTCTGAATCCGGTTTGCACCATCTAATAGACTCAACAGGTATCGCACTAACTCTCGCAGCAGTGATTAAAATTTGAACGAGCTAGATGCTAACACTCTAGCAGCGGCATACGAATATATACGAAGTAAGTAAAATGCCAAGTGAGGGAGCAAAAATGATACCTCCATGCTCCGGGCGTGGGGAAGGCGACCTCGGCCAAGACTCGTACTCCCGGTACAAATGAATTAAAAATAATTATAGAAATGATTTTTATTACCCACTCCACGCAGGGAGGTAAAAGGCTACACGTGAGACCCAAGAGTAGCGAACTCGGGTTGACGGACAGCAAGCCGGAAGGGCTATCGGGCCGGAGGCGGGCTGCTGGTCCGACTCGTACTGTTCCGACTCACTGGACAGCAAGCGAACTCAACTGCTGGGACGGCAACTTCCGGTCGACTTCTGGTCAAGGTGGTTGGTTGGGACGCCGGTGGAATCCTTCTCTTCGATCTTTGAACTCGGCGGCGGCCGAATCTGAGCCGGCGTATTTTCCGAGGAATTATATGGCGGACTATTCTTGCTGGCCTGACTCGGAACAGATCTGTGTGCCTCCACAAAAATAATTTTTACGCCCAGATCCGGAGGCAGAGCGAGGCGAAATCGGTGCCGTTTGATAGAGGAATCAAAGGGCTACAACATAAATTAATTTCACAAGCATCCAGTAAACGGATTGGAAATGAAAAACTATGTGGCACCATTGTTGCTTCTGGATCACTTTACAGACAGTCAGGATAGATTAAGATCTGCCTGAAAATGCCCTTTGACCGAATGAAAACTGGTAGATCTGGGAGTTGGGAATTTTATGGGGGGTAGGGTGGGAAGTGAGGATCACGGATGAATGTTTTGGTAATTTTTGGACATGGCTAAGAGGACGGGAAAAATATAATAACAGAGTATTAACCCGTAGATCTGCTGATTGGCAGACTATAAGGGGTGGAACTAAATGACTGGGAAAAATAGCAAACATTGGCCAATTGGCACGAAATTTAAACTGGGGATGGCTAATAAGGAGGGGAATGATCTCTCAAAATTTCAAGATCATCTGATACACGGATTGGGAGGGCCAACCTTTTCTTTGAGCTTCTGTCCTAGATCTCGAAATCCTAGACAGCACTTCAAAGAACGGGCTGTGGCGGCTCGACGGCGGCACGAATGGAGGCGGCGGTGGCTGGAAGTCGCATCTAGCGGAGGTGATAGAGGTGGGAATCACTCGCAGAATCAAGGTTTTACACCTTGGAGAATGCAACAATCACAGCTGCTAGGAAGAGGAGGAGAGAGGGGCGCCCAAGCTCTTGGGGAATTTTCTGATTTTTTCTCATTAATCTATGAAAATATGGAAAATACATGGGTTTTATATGAAATGTAAATGACCTAAACTAAACTCAGATCTAGGGTTAGGGAGGGGTAATTAGGGGAGAAAAGAATTTTCTCCCATGTGGTCAAATACAACAATTATAAAAAACTAAAAAGGGGGGGATTATTTAAATCCCACATGGGGACAAGGGAGGGGGCGCCCCCCTCTTGGAGTCAACAAGAGAGGCTTGGTCCAAGATATCATCTTGGACCATGGGCCAGCCCCACATGGGCCCTACAATCTAGGTGGACCAATGGGAGAGAGGGTGGGGGTCCCGCAGGGCCAACATGACCTTTTTTCAAAGAAACCCATTGACTTAGCCCAAGTGACCTATTGGCTTATACTTTCCATACAATTGCAAACCCAATTAACTCAAGGATATAAATGTAAATAAATAAAAAAAAGTTAGTGGTCTTGCTTCGATATCCCATCACTGGGTGGGGCAGATAGATCCTTCTAAGCTCGCCCTTCATTTGGCACCATGACTCGATGGGCCTTTGCCTCCTATTATCTCTCAAGCATTCAATGCTTCTCCATTTCTCGGCGGCTTCATGAAAAAGCCTCTCCTTAGTAAAACTGACTTCCATGGCTTCGGACATAGAGTAACACTCAAAATAATTATTCATGGCAGCTTCCCAGTTTAGGTAGTCGCTCAGGACTTTAGAGCCATAAAAGTTTGAGGCTTCGGGCCTACGAAAAAGGAGGGGATGGTTTCCAAACCCTTTGGTTCTATGTCCCCATTCATATCGCCTGGGCGATTGGGAATCCATGGGAGACGGGGGAACTACAAGATGGGCATGAAATGGAGGTAAATGCAGATGTTGAATGAGACACTTAATGCAAGACTACACCGATATCCAGTACGTGGCAGAGATATGATCTAAAGATCAAAGTCACGCAAGTGTGCTATCTTCCCAATATGCGTAACCTATCGTTTCGAGAACACCTTTTGATATACTTAATAAAGGAATGACATGCAACCCTAGACTTAAACCATGCTGTGATAGACCACCATAGACTCAACCATGCTTTGATACCAATTTGATGCGGGATGAATTGAGCTCTGATACCAATTTGATGCGGAACGATGAGGGACTCGAGACCGATGTGATGCGAATCTGGGACTCTAGGCGATGACGCGACAAATTGGACGACGCGACCAGCAATGATGCGAACAACAAGGTTAACTAGACGCGACACCAAGAGCTCCTATGGGTGTATACCTTTCAACAAAAATGCATGCTCACAAGTCATCCCTTGGGAGTGAAATGCGTGGATCTACACGGTTGAGAAACCGGCAGTGAGTCAAGGGTGGTTAGCTCAGACTCGTGCTCGGATCGAGTTACAGGACGGGTTACGCTCTCCCGCTCGTAGTGATGATTGAATTTGAGCGGGCTAGATTCCCTATCTCACGCTAGCAGTGACATACAAACATATACGAGATAAGCAACGCAACAAAGAGAGGAGCAAGAACGTACCTCCACGCTCCAGGCATGGGGAAGACAACCCCGGCCAAGAATAGTAACTCCCGTTATAATAAATATTAATAATTATAACATTGAATTTATGGCCCACTCCACGCAGGGAGGTAAAGGGCTACAATAGCAAATCAAGAGCGCCGATCTTGGGTTGACGGGCGGCAAACCGGAGGGGTTCTCAGACGGAGACGGGCTGCTGGTCTGGATTTGCTCGGTTCAGACCTGCTGGACAACAAGCGCGTTCGGCACGTGGGATGACAACTTACGGTCGACTTCTGTCCGAGGCGGTTGGTTGGGACGTTGGTGGGAGGTCCCTCTTCGATTCCTGAAGTCAGCGGTGGCTGAATCAGAGCCGAAGGACCGACGTGGATTTTAGATCCCAGACCTATCCCGCAGCCCTGTGGCTGGACAGATCTGCGTGACCCGGTGAAAATAATTGGTGTGCTCAGATCCGGAGGCGGATCGGAACAAAATTGGCACAGTTGGAATGTAGACTGGAAGAGCTACGGCATATATAATTTCACATCCAACCAACAGTCAGAGTTGAAATGGCAAACTCAGTGGCACTGTAACTTTTCTGGCTCAGATTACAGAACAGTCAGGATAGATTGGGATCTGCTTGAGAATGACTTTTGACCGGGGGGGAAATGGTGGATCTGGATGATGAAATTAATCTGGGTGAAAGAGGGGGATGTGAGGTGGAGAGGGGGATTTCTGTAGCCCATCTAAGAGCGGCCGAACTAGGTCCAGCAAGACCAAACGAGGCCCAGCTCATCTAAGTGTTCGCCCCTGTAATACCCTGAATTTTCAAAAAATTAATTAGAAATTCTTTAATAAATAGAATAAGTTAAATCTTGACCATTTTATAAAAATCTTGAAAAATTATATTCTTGTAGATGATAACATGTTTAACAAACTTGTGTTCTATGACCAACCCAAATAAAATCTGTAAATAGGCCGAATTTGTAGATTAAGCCCAAATTAAACACTTAGTTAACCATACCTTGAAACGCAAAATTCGAGCCCAATACTCCATCAAATGAGCCCAAACCAGTGGCAAATGAAAGGCTAGGGTGAGAGTATCATTTCCCCTCTCTTAATCTTTTGAAACCCTAACCCTAGGAGGTACAATCGGTGGAGATTGGATCGCGTCAACAATTACGGCGGCGTTCGCATCAACCCAACTTGCATGGACGAATACTCCGCGCATAGAACCCTCTAGAAGGCGTGTGACCTATAAAAATGAAGCTCTCTAGCCCTAGATTTGTTTAGAACCAGTGGCGGCTGCAGAGGAGCTGGATCAAGGGAGATCTCCAACGATTAGGGGCAGCGTGTACCAGTGCCTTGGGTTTTCTTTCTCCTTCCTTCTTCATCCGATTCAGGTAGGTGATAACAAGCAAAACCCTACAAATAATATATGGTTGGAAGCATCATCGTGTCAGCTTTTCATTGATGTAGAAAGCCATAAATTTTATCAAGTGTTCTGCGAGAATTTTTGGTTTTAGTAGAAGCATGTCACATCTAGGGTTATAAATGTTCCCTTTCGATTAAGTAGTAAATTCAGGCTGTAAACACAAAATTGATTCATGCATCTTGTAGAGTTTTTTGTGCTCTTTCGTTTGGTAGTAAAAGCCCCAAATTTAATGCTTTATATCATGCGAATTTTATGTTTTATCCCAACCCTAGCCAACCTCGCCAGAGGCGGGCAAGGCAGAAGGGGCAGCGACTTGTTGAGGTTGCGCGGCCTCCCGATAGACCTCCCAACCATCTAGGCGGCCAGTTACAGACCGTCCAAGGCTTCGATCTCTGATCGTTTCCCTGACCCCCTATTTTGGTTTAGACGGCCTCGCGACAGACCGCGTATCCTTATAAGCGGCCGGATTTCGACCGTTCTACTGTTTTACTGCTGTTACGTCTCCAGAGACACACGGCAGATCCCTGATCGCTCAACCTAAGCACGGCCAGTCTTCAACCGTTCAACGTTCTCAGCGGCACGCTACTGACCGCCTAACTCCATAAGGCCTTCGGACCTGACAGAGATTGAGCGGCCATAAGTGGACCGCCTATATCGTTGTGCGGCCATAAGTGGACCACCTATATCATTGAGCGGCCAACCAGAGACCGTTTGCTTCTGGTTATTGCCAATTAACCTTGGTCGTTTATCCTTGATCCATCTTCGACCAAACCCCGAATTGATCAGTCTAGTAAGCCCTAGGCCGACCAACATACATTAGGCTGGACTCTGGTTCAGTTCCACCCTGTCTATGGTAGCTCGGGAGCCCACTTGGGCGAATTTCCAACTTATTGATAGGCCCTGTGTTGCGCGGACTATATTGGACCGTCCATATTACAGGCGGCCCATATTGGTCCGTCCTTCCATTGAACGGCCCAATGTTTCCCGTATATCTTGTTGTTACCTTCTGGCCCTGCGCGGCTTATTTTTAACCGTCTGTATCTTGCGCGGTCCAATAGTGCCCGTTCAGCGGACTTGCGCGGCCTAGTAATTACCGTCCAACTTCTATGTAGCCGTTAATCATCCGTTTAAGCTTGACCTCATGGAGGTTGATCTCTAGCCTAGTTCTTGAGCGGCTCAGAATTGACCGCCCAGTTCTTGAGCGGCTCAAAATTGACCGCCCAGTGCTTGCGCGGCCCACTACTGATCGCCTATCTCCCAGAGATGAGTTTTCTCCGTGTTTTATAGTTTTGAATCCAAGAACAGGATGGTTCTTGATAACTTGAACTCCTGGATAGAAATTCTGGACAGTATCTCTTCAACTTAGCCTTAGGATGTTCCGAGGTAAGTTTGTACTAGATGATAATTGGCCATTTTAACTTGATTAAAGTCTAGACAACTTGGGATCTTGGATCCAATAAATCAATGCCAACGCATCATAGGGGCCCGGTCTGGTCCTGGGGAGAGCGCCCGAAAAGTACTTGTGCCCATGGGAGTTTATAATGACATGGTGAGACATTGCACCGAGTGCATGACTAGCGTGATGTCTATGATAATGATCTCTTAATCTCTTACTTGAATCGTGTTCGACTTGGTTATATTCTTACTTATTGACCAATCTCCTACAATTTCCTGTTATTTATATTGTTCATAAACTTGCAATTCTTGTAGTTATATCATCTTGCCATATTGTTATTCCATTTCATTCTTTAGCACTTTCTTATTATGTTGTTTCATCCGATTGTCATTTCTTTTCTTGCCGTATCATATAAACATGTAATTAATTGGTTAATTACTTACACTTGCCTATTGTTACCTACTGAGCGTTCGCTCATGGAGTTGTTTCCCCCCTTTCCAGGCAGCTCAGGTGAAGATTCACAGATGGATGGGAATGGGCTAGAGTGATGACTTCAAGTGTATCAGCAAGTAGATATGTTGAGATTGTTATAGTTGTTTTACATCTAGCTATGCCTTAGAGCTTGTGTTAGTTATTGTAACGGAGTCAAGTAGAGGTTATGCTTGATTATGTTTAAGTCAGTTTGATGGCTATTGTAATAGATTTGGAGTTATTTCTGTTCATGACGTTATGTAAATTCTAAGCTTAGCATGTTATCATTACTAGCGTTTTCTACTGCCAGTCCCGATATTCCGCGTCGGGGCGTGACAGTTTGGTGATATCAAAGCCTAGGTTTTCTAATATTCCTAGGTTCTCTAAGTTCTAGGATCCTAAGTGATATCATAGGACCTATAACCTTGTTATAAGTCTAAGGACCCAACCTGTTGAGATTTGGGTAAAAGACTGGGGATGAGTTAATAATCTAATTGCACGATTATCCATTCTTAATTGAACCTAACATAACATATTCCATGTGTAGACTTTTGTAATGGCAGGAGAACGCGCGGAATGGAGGAACTTGCATCGTACAGTTCAAGGACTTACTAAGGCTTTGCAACAAGTGGCCCAAGGAGGAGCTGCAAACCATGGCACTGGCGACCTTTATCGGAACTTTCGTGGCATGAATCCCCCGCGATTTGGTGGCTCGACTGACCCTGATGAAGCTGAGCACTGGCTTGAAGAGATAGGGAGGATTTTTGAAGTGATGCAATGCAGCAATCAAGAACGTGTCCTGTGACGACCCAGAGCTCCGGATACCGATATACCGATAACATCGATACACCGATACCAGGAACTGGGGAAGCCACCCAAGAGGCTGATGAGGCCCCTGAAGGGTTAGTGAAGTTTGTCGAGGGGATGTATAATGAATCGCAATCACAAGCGCACCTATTAGATTTAGGCAACAAGATTTAACAAAAGTGCGGAAGCAATTTCAAAATAAACAGAGTGATAAATATATAAACTAGTCCAGAGGCACAAGAGTGCTAGTCCAAAAGTACAACTACTCGGGGCATACCCCTGCAAAAGTACACCAGAAAGCCAAAAGGGCAACCCGTCTACTGCTGGCAGCTAAGAACGGTCTCCGAGCACACGGGAAACACCGGGAGACGACAGGTGCGGCTCACCTGAAAGAAGAAGGGTGAGTCACAGCCAGACTCAATAGGGGTCACGCGGATCCCTACCTCATGCTAAACATGCAATCAAGCATAATTAAAGCAATTAGAGCATGCATTTACATAAATGAACAGGTAATGGCATGATAAAACTGAAAGCTGTAAATCTACAGAACATGTATAACAGCTAATACATGCCAATAACAATATAATTCTAAACGACAAAAACTAAATCTACCAATAGAATGTGCCTCAACTAACCAAGGAGTAGAAACCAGATGCGTCCACTGATGACTTACACTGCGTCTCAAGAACTCACAGTCTGTAATACGACAAGCTGAGCGCGTAAACAGTACCAAACCAAGTGACTAGTCAGAGTGACACTCGTCAGTGTCAGTCCAATGTCTCCGACCACGTGTGCACACACTGACTCTCGCATGAGCCAGGCCCTCTAGCTAGTTTTCTCCCTCGGCAGGACGCTACCGCTGGCCGGAAGCCCATAGAACTAGCTTACAAACTGTGTGACGGGAACACCCGTCCGCCATCCCCAGGCGGGTCGGCAACTCAAAGGCCTTAGGGATACCACAGTGGCTCCATCGCAAGGAAAGAAAAGCTACTCTATTGGGGTCTAAAAACATGCAATTAGTTCATAGATAACTTAAACACGGCGTAGAAATATTGAGGGATGCATTAAAGAATGCACAAGCGGCCTTTAGAAACCAGCAGGAGTGTGACGGTCGATAGCCCCAGCATCACAGAGTGTGACGGTCGGGGGTTGGTGCGTTACATCGACTGTGACGCCTCCGCCCCTAGCCGTTAGAGCCACCCAACGCTAAAACTTACTCACAGTTTTTCTTTTAACGTTTTACAGGGTGTAACGCGCTCCCGGAGGCGCGTTACAACGCCCTGACGGTCGCCCGACAGGCCGTCAGGTCAACCGCCATTCCAGGCCAACTAAAGTCAAAAGGCATGTAACTGTCGGGGAGCCGACCGTTACACATCCAGTGACGCACCAACTTAGGTCCGTCACAAGACTGTAACGCGTCCCATGAGGGCCGTTACGCGTGTGACGGTTCCTGGTAGGACCGTCACACCGTTTGGGTTACGAACGGGTTATGTTTGAAACCGGCTTCTCTCCCGGGCGACCGAAATCACTGGGTAGACGACGAAAACCTATTTTCCTGCCAAACCACACGCCCACAACAACAATATACTACTAAAACATTCATTTATCATGCTCACAATAGATTAAACGTGAAGAACGAAACCTAAGCACGATAAACGAGAAATATGCCACATGCACACTATAGGAGATTAACGAGAAGAACAAGCTATAGGGAAGGCTCCTAACGAGCTCAGGATTCCATCCCCCTACCTCGTTCAAGCCGGAACGGCCGATTAGGCCACATGCACGGGAAGGGAACCACCGAGCCTCCACGCTTCGTCTCGCTCCCATGAGCCGCAAACCACATCAAGGTGGGCGTCAACGCGCTCCACTCGACGCGAGGATTCCAACGATGAGCTCCACGCCTCGAACCGCCGCCGTTTCGCCTGGATCTCCAAGGAGAGAGGGAGAGGCGATCGGAGGGGGGAAAGAGAGGACGAGAGGGAGATCGACGTGGGGGAGAGAGAGGGAGTGGGGAAAATGGGAAAAGAAAAAAAGGGTTAATATATATATATATAATATATAAAAACCTTATTTTCCCCTTTTAAAACATCTCAAATAATTCCGATTAAATCCTGAAAAATACCAGAAAAATTTCTAAAAATTCAGGAAAATAACCAGAAATTCCAGAATGGATTCTAGGTCCGAACCACCAAAGATCTGCTAAGGCACGGGCCTCACAGTCCCTCCGTCCTAATAAAAAATTTCGCCCTCTAAATTTACAATGATGGATAAGGAGGAAACTAAGAAACAGAATTATACCTTACTGGAATAAGAAAGGAAAAAGCTGACGAATCTCATCTTCACGCTCCCAAGTAGACTCATTGTCGGAGTGGCGCTGCCAAGCGACCCTTACCAGAGGGATAACCTTATTTCTCAACCGTTGCTCACGACGGTCTTCAATTCAATAGGAAACTCTGGCGTAGACAAATCAGCAATCACTTCGGGCCAAATAGAGTCATCAAGGACATGGGATGCATCAGATACATATTTCCTCAGCTGAGAGACGTGGAACACATCATGAATAGCTTGCATAGCCACTAGCAGTTGCAGTCGATAAGCTACCTGACCCACAGCTTCAACAATAGGAAACGGTCCGACATAACGCGGACTAAGCTTTCCACGTTTCCCAAATCTAGAAACGCCTTTCATCGGAGATACCTTGAAAAAAACCATGTCTCCGGGGTCAAATTGCAGTGGACGTCTGCGCTGATCTGCATAGCTTTTCTGTCAACTCTGAGCTGTCAACAATCTCTACCTGATCAGACGAACCACTTCAGAACATTGCTGCACCATGTCAGGTCCCGTTAAAAGTCTGTCCCCAACATCAAACCAGTTTAAGGGAGTATGACAAGGACGACCATATAGTGCCTCATAAGGAGCCATATCAATGCTAGAATGAAAACTGTTATTATAAGCAAATTCAACAAGTGGCAGATGTTGACTCCACGAACCTTACCAATCTAGGCAACACGACCTCAGCATATCTTCCAGAGTCTGAATAGTTCTTTCTGACTGTCCATCTGACTGCGGGTGATACGTTGAACTGAAGGCTAATTCAGTGCCCAAAGCTTTCTGAAAACTGCGCCAGAAGCCGGTGGTAAACCGTGGATCACGATCTGACACAAGTGAAATAGGAATTCCATGCAATGGCACTATCTTCTGAACATAAAGCTCGGCCAACCTCTGCACATTCTAGAAGACTTTTATCGGTAATAATCTGGCAATCTTAGTTAATTTGTCAACTAGCAACCAGATACCATCAAAACCCTGTGAAGTTCGAGGCAAACCCACCAAAAAATCTGTAGTGACATGATCCCATTTCCACATTAGAATCTATAATGGCTGAAGCAATCCACCTGGCTTTTGATGTTCGGCTTTAACCTGCTGACAAGTCAAGCACTTAGAAACAAACACATCCACATCTTTCTTCATACCTGGCCACCAAAACTACTTTTTCAAATTCTGATACATCTTAGTGGTGCCTGGGTGAATAGCAAAGTGGGATCCATGGGCTTCACTCAGAACCGCATGTCTCAATGAATCATCAGCGGGAACATACAGTCTGCCCTGGAAACTGACAACCAGCTTGTCATCAAATTCAACAACATATCTTGATATAACACGAGCCAAATCAGGATCAGCTTGCTGAGCTTCTTTAATCTGCTGATATAAAGCTGAACCCAAAGCCAAACTAGCACAAATTGCTTTCCTCGGATCGGTAGGGATATCCACACTGAATGCCTCACTCGGAAGCTATTCCCACACTTTCCATTCATGAAGCAACAGATGACTGATTTGTACTTTCTTGCTTAGAGCATCAGCCACAACATTCATTTTACCAGGATGATAGGAGAGTGTAAAGTCATAATCTTTCATGTACTCCATCCAGCGACTCTGTCTGAGATTCAGATCTTTCTGGGAGAATATATACTGTAAACTCTGATGATCAGTAAAAATTTGAAACTTCTCACCATACAGGTAATGTCTCCAGATCTTTAAGGCAAAAATAACTGCAGCTAGCTCCAGATCATGCGTGGGGTAATTTTCTTCATGCTGTTTCAATTGCCATGATGCATAAGCAATAACATTTCCATGTTGCATCAGCACTGCACCCAGACCTACTCGAGAAGCATCTGTGCAAACCACAAATCCACCCGAGCCAGACGGCAAAATCAACACTGGAGAACAAGTCAAGAGCCTTTTCAATTCAACAAAGCTATCCTCACACTGACCCGACCAGACAAAAGGTACATCTTTACGAGTCAGTCTAGTCATTGGGGCTGTAATCTTTGCAAAATCCTGGATGATTCTTTGATAATACCCCGCCAAACCTAAGAAGCTTCTGATCTCTGTCACAGTTCTTGGTCTCTGCCAATTTAGAACATCTTCATTCTTTGCAGGGTCTACTGCTACTCCGTCACCAGAAATCACGTGGCCAAGAAAATGAATCTCCCGAAGCCAAAATTCACATTTACTGAACTTCGCATAGAGCTCGTGATCTCTTAGAGTCTGCAGAACGATCCTCAAGTGCTGCACATGATCTTCCTCAGAAGCAGAGTAAATCAAAATATCATCAACAAAGATCACCACGAACTGATCCAGATATGGATGGAAAACATGCTGCATTAGGTCCATGAAGGCTGCTGGAGCATTAGTCAAGCCAAACGGCATAACCAAAAATTCATAATGACCATAACGAGTGCTGAAAGCTGTCTTCTCCACATCAGATTCCCGGATCCGCAATTGAAAATAGCCAGACATAAGATCAATCCGAGAAAAGACATTAGCATACTGTAACTGGTCAAACAAATCATCAATCTTGGGAAGCGGATATTTGTTCTTGATAGTCGCCTGATTCAGCTGTCTGTAGTCAATACAAAGCCTCAGGCTCCCATCTTTCTTCTTCGGAAACAATACTGGAGCACTCCACGGAGAAAAACTGGGGTGAATATAGCCTTTTTCCAGTAATTCAAGCAACTGTGCTCGCAATTCTTTGAGTTCAGCTAGAGCCATTAGGTACGGTGCCTTTGCTAATGGGGCTGTACCTGGAATCAGATCAATCACCATTTCTATTTCTCGCCCTGGAGGCAAGCCTGGCAACTCGTGAGGAAACAAATCAGGGAACTCACAAACAACAGGAATATCACAGACGTCCTGTCGTGGTTTCTCAACGGCAACCACAGAAGCTAAAAATCCCTGACAACTTGCACTAAGCAATCTACAGGCTTGAATAGCAGAAATAATCAAGCGAGAAGAGCGGGATCGAATACCTTGGAAATAAAATGCTGATTTCCCCTGTGGCTGAAAATAGACCTTCTTCGATCTGCAGTTAACCACAGCTCCATAATGCTTTAACCAATCCATACCCAGAATGACATCATAATCTGCCAGTTGTAATGCATACAATCTCGCTGGCAACTGATGATTATTAATCATAATAGGAGATTCTTCCAAACACAGAGGCGTGATCATAAAATCTCCAGAAGGCATTTCAACATACAACTCACAGGTTATTTCGGATGTCGGCTCCTCAATGCATGCAATGAAATCCTCAGAGATAAAAGAGTGAGAAGCACCCGAATCAAATAAGACACGAGCAGAATGACCAGAAAGCATAATCGTACCTTCAACTAGATGGGATGCAATTGCCTCAGCTCGAGAAATGTGAGAAACCTTGCCCTTTTGCTTCTTGGATACGGCAGAAGACTGTTGGGAAGATCACTACAAGAAAAATCGCGGATAGCGACCGACCTAGCGGTCGCTATTCAGTCGTAGATCGGTCGCAAATCTGCATTGCGACCGAACAGATACTATCTAGCGACCGAATATGTCGGTCGCTATATAATAGTCGCTATATAGCGACCGACATAATTCGGTCGCAGTATCAGTCGTTACCAGAGACCGATTATAATCGGTCGCCTGATCGGTCTCTAATAATTCGGTCGCCATTCAGTCTCTATTCGGTCGCTACATTTGTTGTATTTTAAAAAATAAAATTAACCTATCGGATTGATTCGGTGGCTAGTCGGTCGCCAGTCGGTCGCCAAGTATAATTATTTAATAAAAGAAATATAACGTATAGTCGCTATTCGGTCGCAATTCAGTCTCCATGCGGTCGCTAATTTTGCATTATTTTTTTTTAAAAATTTATTTAAACTGATAAATAAATTACCTGATAAATAACAAATTCATAACATAAATATAAAATCAACTACACAGACAACAATATCGACAAATCTCAAATTCATCACATACAAACACCTGATAAATAACAATTTCATAAAACAATAATAAATCAACTACACGGATCACAATCTCCACGAACCTCAAATTACACACAATTAAAATAAAATCACAAATTAATCATACATCCATAATAATAAAATGACAACATACACAACTAAAATAAAATCACAAATCCTCCACATATGTCTCATCCTGGTCGTCGTCTCGTCCAACATCATCCTGGTCGTCGTCTCGTCCAACATCTCGCGACGGATGATCCTGTATATCATTTAAAAAAATTATAATCAAATCCTTAATAAAGAAATCAAGCATTAACAAGACTTAATAAAGAAATCAAGCATTAACAAGAGTATGCCAATAGTTTAAGCCAGCTCATTTTCATATATATAAATACACACACACAATATAAGTTCAAATTTCATCTTGTATTTTAAAAATGAAGTTTGAGCGCCGAGCTCAAACCGGGCATCCGATTTGGATTCCGTCAGTTCTGACAAGTCACTTTCATCTCCCCGGTCGTATTGGAATGATCGGCACGGCCATCCGACCGGTATTTCGAATTTTAGACCCCCGGACCCGTCCTAACAGTTCATTTGAACTAAGTGTATTTTAAAAATGAAGTTTGAGCGCCGAGCTCAAACCGGGCATCCGATTTGGATTCCGTCAGTTCTGACAAGTCACTTTCATCTCCCCGGTCGTATTGGAATGATCGGCACGGCCATCCGACCGGTATTTCAGATTTTAGAACCAAATGCCCCGTCCTAACAGTTCATTTGAACTAAGTGTATTTTAAAAATGAAGTTTGGGCGCCGAGCTCAAACCGGGCATCCGATTTGGATTCCGTCAGTTCTGACAAGTCACTTTCATCTCCCCGGTCGTATTGGAATGACCGGCACGGCCATCCGACCGGTATTTCAGATTTTAGACCCCCGGACCCGTCCTAACAGTTCATTTGAAATAAGTGTATTTTAAAAATGAAGTTTGAGCGCCGAGCTCAAACCGGGCATCCGATTTGGATTCCGTCAGTTCTGACAAGTCACTTTCATCTCCCCGGTCGTATTGGAATGACCGGCACGGCCATCCGACCGGTATTTCAGATTTTAGAACCAAATGCATAAGTTGCTGCTTCTCGCTGCCTCCATTCAGGTTTGTTAATGTTTTCTTCTATGAATGGCATAACAAGAGGCACAATGTCATCTCCCACGGTCCGTGCAACCAAACCCAAGCATGTTCCTCCAGCCATTGCAAGATTCCAAACTCCTTCATCCTGATCTTGGTCGTCTTCTTGCTTAAGGAGTGTCTCCAACAGCATAGGGACAAGCGCAGGTAGTGCCTGCTTGATAAAATAAAAGCAAGGGGTGTCAGAATCAGCAGAAAAATCCCCTCCATATTCATCTAAGATGTCAATCTCTTCATCGCATATTGAGCTCCAGAATTCAATAGCTTGTAGAGCAACAGGTTCCTCATCTTCCCTCACAGCTTTTGCAGTGATGTTAAATATGTCCTGCATATACGATGCAAGCTTCTCATAATACATGGAGGATATGGAGACCAAGCATTCGAATGCAGCCTGCCGTATCTTCACCTCAGGGGACAGAGTAGCTTCACAAATGACTCTCATGATATAATCCCTCTCCATATCATTCCCGAAGTTTGCCTGAGCAAATCCCAAAGAATTATGCAGAGCTCGAGTTGCAGCCAGCCTAACATCAATGTTTCCCTCAGAAGCACTCATGCCTTGAACAACCGGGGCATTTTTGAGAATCAAGCCCTGTGTTGCTCCTTTGCATCCAGGGCATTTTTGAGAATCAAGCCTGCCAATTTACGGCTAACAACAGGCTTGCCGCCGACTATATATAATATCCTTCACTTCTTGTAACTTATGACCTATGCTCCTTTGTATGAACTGCCCTTCCTTTGCTTAAAGGTGCTGTTCCTGGCTTCCTGCCATGACAGTTACCAGACTTTGGGGAGATCTTTTCACCTAAATTGGCATATTTTATTCATGTCTACATGTTACTTTCCTTATATTATTCTAGCTTTATGAATATTTATAGATCTGTATCCTCCCCCACTCAAGTGAATAGAATTTATACATATCTTTTCACTTTCAGTTCTAACCAAAATCTCTATACACCTATGGAAAATCCTGCAGAACAGTCTGCCTGTTGATTCTAATATCCAGAGGATAGGTGTAAGATGATATTTAGAGTTAAGAAAATGATATTTTCCCCTCCTCAATCTAAATTCTTATATTTTGTAAGATGATATTTAGAGTTAACAAATAGAAAATCAATCAAATAAAATACTTACCGGAGGCTGCTGTGCAGGAGGTGCAGGAGGTGCTCTACTACTATCAATTCCCAAGGATGTGAGCATCTGGGAGACGGTCTGAGCGACGATGGTTGAGATATTCTGAGAGATATTCTGAGAGACGGTCTCGTTGACGATCTGCCTAAACATATCTGGAGTCATGGTCGGGGCGGCACTGGAAGAACCATCTGGGGCTGCTGGTGTGGTAAATGGAGAGGTCGCATGTGAGACCGAACTCGAGCATGATGATAACACCCTAGTCGTGCCCAAGCTATGTCCAAAACCATAAACATGTCCAAACCCAAGGAAATAGATCATGGAGCATGAAAATAGGGTGAAAAATGAACCTGCACACAAAATCATGGTGTTGATTGTGTAAAGTACAATTATCATGCATAAATGAGAAAGGATACCCAAGTAAGGTAAGATCATCCTACTTGAAAAAAGGCTTATAAAATCATTCTGCACAAAAAATCATGTCTTGCCAGATTTAACCAACACAATCATAAATAAATTTGAAGGCATACAGTCCCCTGCAAATGCATCATCCAGCACAAAATGAACGGTGGAAAATGAATCGCCACCTAATTAAATATATTCATTGTCTTACGTAAACAACACTTACGAGAAATAAATGACAAAGAAAACTCAGGCAAATAGATCAACCGGTATGAAATATAGAGTGAGAAAACAATCTCCACGCATCCGGTCATTGGCTGCCTGATGTAAATAATGGGTTCCCAAATAAATGTGAAAGAAAAACCAACAAAATAGAACATGCACCAAGATAAAGGGTGAAAAATCAAATTGCACACAATGCATGATGGGTACACACCATGACACCATAGCACTATCATCATCATCCAGTCTTACGCCCAAGATTGAATAGAGATTTCCAGCCTGCTGTCAACGTGACACTGCATACACACAATACCCTTTTAAAATCATTTAGAAAGAATAAGACCATACAAGTGTTATAGTTTAGTGCCGGGTGGTTTTAGTTTAGGGTAATGATGCCCATGAAGTGGATTCAAGAGGAAATGTGTCATTTCCTACTTGTACACCTTACACCATGAGATCATGCTATTACAGATAAGCAAATGCATGGCGCATGATCTGGTAGCTAATTTGTTCCTGTTTCCCTTTCACATGATTCAGTAAACTGCAATTCAGCTAAATGCATATGACAAGATGCACATTCAGTACTTTTTTAATACAATTTGTCACAGAAGGAAATTCAGAGTGCTCATTATATATCTTGGGTAGTGAAGAGGACATACAATATTTGATAACTGAATGACATGTGCAGAAGGTCTTATGCATCTCTTTAGCTGATAAAAGTGAGATACTTAACCTGTGGGCATCAATATTTCTACAATCATTGACTGATAAAGGTACTTAGCTGGGTTGCTAAGCTTGATAAAAGTGAGATACTTAGCTGGGTTGTCCTTGATGATCAGGACTTGTCTCAAGCTATAGCAACCCAGCGGCTGCCTTCTCCCATCTTTAACCAGTCATCATCAATAAGGTGTCTAGTATGCCTAAGACACAGTAACCAAGAAAAACCTGTGCAAACCCATGTAGCTGCAATTTCATCCCAATGTTTGAGGCAACACATACAAAGGTAGCAACAGATGTTCTGCTGCTCAAATGATATATATGTGGCAATTGAGCAAAATCAGAAAGCTGGGAACAGCCTTCATACTTCATGCCTTCAGGTTGCTAGTTAAACACTTGAAATGGATATAAGTATAACAACTTATTTTGAAGAAACAAGAAACATCTGAAAGAACATCTACAACACAGATAAGGTGGTGCTTGGTGCATGCTGAACAACTATATTTAAATAAAAACAGAGTTACTGGGAAACTCATTTACACCTAAAACAAATCGAATTTCTCCCCTTATTTCTTGCATTGTTTCTCATTTCACCTTAACTTGTGGCTCAAAATGCTACCAAAGAATGTGTTTCCTGCTTTCTCTTCACGTATGGCCTCCTGCTTTCATTTCTGATCTTGGTGACCATGAACAAAACTATTAAATATGTCCATGTGCAAGCATAGAAATGAAAAACCCTCGAGTACAAGCATAAAAACAAAAGCTATGCTTACACCTTAGCAGATATTCCCACGAAGAACAGATCATGGATTATGCACATAGCAGATGCGCCTGCTTAATTCCAATAAGGTTGAGGGGGAATTATCGTTCTCACAACGTGTCACTACTGAATCAACCTAAATACGGAAATATGAATCCAAGTAAAGAAAGCAGGGTATTATAATTTTTCACGGATGCTGAAAATGCTTCCAGGGCATGATTCACGAACAATTATGCCACATAAGAGCACAGGCGCTACCATACAATTAATGAACACTGATAAGAAAACTGTTTCTAAAAGCCTCTTAAATAACTGTAAGAGTGTCCAATATGGCAATATGACAAGATTTCTTCCAAGAAACATATTTTAGATAGAAAGAATATCAGATGCTTGCATTATTCTAACTTGTGGTTGATTACAAGATCCAAAGTGGTTTTTTTTCTTTTTGGTTTCAATAATCCAAGGTATACTGTCAAGCCAAAGTTTCATCTTTTTTGTATGAAAAGAAGCAAAAACTGAAACATTGTCATAACTGATTCACATTATATTAAAGAGGAAGAACATTGTCAATTAGTTAAAATTGCAGACTAGAGAGAAAGAGATTTTCCTTTTATTACTGCTAATTCTTACTATTGTGATTTCAGACGTTGACAATAATACATGGAATGGACTGAGATTATCCATCACCAAAGAACTTGCCAGCAATCGGCGAATTAAAAGGTGAAACCCATCACGTTCGCCACCCGCTACTTACAAAGAAGACACGGATCCATTGCAAAATACGCAGCAGTCGGACAGTATGTGCGCAATGATGCTTCCCTTCTCAACCTGTATCTTCCTGCTCTGCCTGTTCCAAAGGTGAACAGCAAAGCTACCCTCCTGAATCCTCCTCAGCTTTTCAGACAACCACCTCAGATTCGTCTCCGACCGCGGGCCACGAAACAAACCCCTTATCCTACTCCAATCCACCGGATAGAACGCCGAAGGCGGCAGCACCGTGAACTCAAACCCAGGCCTTCCAGTCACCCGCTCCACCACCCTCGAAACAAGGTAAGGGCCGTTGTGCCCAAGGGGGGAGGGGAGGGGAGCAAGCCGGCGACGGGGCCGCAGGGGGGAGGGGAGTAGGCCGGCGGGGGAGGGGAGCAGGCCGGTGACGGAGGGGGAAGGGAGAGAGAGAGAGAGAGAGAGAGAGAGAGAGAGAGAGAGAGAGAGAGGTACCTGCGGAGGGCGACGACGGCAGGGCGAGCGGCGACGGCGACTCGACGCGAGCGGCGCGGCGACGGGCTCCGGCGGAGGGGGGCTCGGGCGGGAGGCAGCACGGGGAGGGGGGCTCCGGCGGAGGAGGGGGGCTCGGGCGGGAGGGCTCGGGCGGAGGGGGGGCTCCGGCGGAGGGGGCTCGGGCGGGAGCGGGGAGGGGGGCTAGGGCGGAGAGGGGGCCGCAGGGAAGGGGGCTCGGGAGGGGGGGCTCGGGCGGGAGGGGGGGGGCTCGGGCGGGAGGGCTCGGGCGGGCGGGGGTCGTAGTAGGAAGTATAACGGCATCAGCGACCGACTGGAGACCGAAGTTATTTCGGTCGCAATAATAGCGACCGATTGGCGACCGATATACATGCGGTCGCTGAAACGGTCTCGGTTATGCGACCGATTATTTCGGTCTCCGAATTAGTCTCTATTTGGGACCGACTAGCGACCGATTAAATCGGTCGCTAATTCGGTCGCTATAGCCACTTTTTCTTGTAGTGGATGCTGAAGCTTGAGAATAGAAGTGCTGCTGAGGTTGAGGTACAAGAGGAGGTCTAAATTGTGACTGCTGAGGCTGAGGAAACTGAGGAGTCTGCACCGGTTTCGACCTCAACAGGCAATCTCGAACAACGTGACCAGGCTGGTCACAACGAAAACAGAAAATAGGAAGAGAACACGGCTGACCCTTATGGTTGCCACCACACCTCCTACAAGTCCACAGCTGACTAACAGCAGAACTTTGACGACTTTGGGAAGAAGGCGCCGACTGCTGCTGAATAGTATCAGTACCAGATGACGGCTGCTGAAAGAACTTCTTCTTCTTGTTGAACCTTTTGAACTTGGGCTTGGAAGAGGAAGAAACACTGCTAACATCTGGCGGAACAGAGGGAACTCCTGACACTGGCGGCCGGTAAGTCTGCGAAAATTGAATCGTCGACTAAACCGACCCAGCTTGAGAATATCCTCCTGGTCTCGCCATCTCTAGCTCGAGTGCCACAGCTGCCTGGCACGCACCGTCAAGATCAGCCACCCGACTCGCAATCAACGACAACTTAAGTTCAGGCCTGAGTCCTCGCAAAAACTGCTGAGTCTTCAACGCCTCATTAGCAAGCACATGGGGTGCATACTAACCCAATTCTATAAATTTGTTCCAATATTGAAGCACGGTCATATCACCCTGAATCAATTCCATGAACTGGTACATCTTCACCATTTGCAAACAGGCAGGAGTATAGGCACGCTCGAAAGCTGCAACAAACTCTGCCCAAGTGATCTGCCGAAGGGGCCTGGAATGAAAAGCAATCTGTCACTCGGCTTTCCACCATGTAATAGCTGTACCTTGGAGTTGAAACGCTGCTAGCATAACCTTTTAATCCTCCACGCACTCCATAGATAGGAATACGCGCTCGTTCGCATCCAGCCACTGCCTCGCTACCTCTGGGTCTGCTTGACCGTCAAAAGCGGGCGGATTAAACATAAGGAATTCTTTAAGAGCCTTGCCGCGACTACCAGGCACTTCGACTTGAGGAGTAACGACCGGCGCTGGAGCAGGAACTGCAGGAACTATAGGAGGCTGAGCAGAACCACTCTCTTCTCTAGGCGCATGTCTAGGAACTCGAGGATGTCTTCCTCGACGAGGCGGCATTATACAACTGTCAAAAACATAAAACAACAGCAAATCCATCAATCATATGGAAAACATCCTAAGCCAGCAATAGACGACACAATAGGACTAACTCTGGACAAGTGTAAATTCCAATTCCTTATACAAATCCTCAACTCCGCTCTGATACCAACTGTGATGACCCAGAGCTCCGGACACCGATATACCGATAACATCGATACACCGATACCAGGAACTGGGGAAGCCACCCAAGAGGCTGATGAGGCCCCTGAAGGGTTAGTGAAGTTTGTCGAGGGGATGTATAATGAATCGCAATCACAAGCGCGCCTATTAGATTTAGGCAATAAGATTTAACAAAAGTGCGGAAGCAATTTCAAAATAAACAGAGTGCTAAATATATAAACTAGTCCAGAGGCACAAGAGTGCTAGTCCAAAAGTACAACTACTCGGGGCATACCCCGGTAAAAGTACACCAGAAAGCCAAAAGGGCAACCCATCTACTGCTGGCAGCTAAGAACGGTCTCCAAGCACGCGGGAAACACCAGGAGACGACGGGCGCGGCTCACCTGAAAGAAGAAGGGTGAGTCACAGCCAGACTCAATAGGGGTCACGCGGATCCCTACCTCATGCTAAACATGCAATCAAGCACAATTAAAGCAATTAGAGCATGCATTTATATAAATGAACAGGCAATGGCATGATAAAATTGAAAGCTATAAATCTACTGAACAGGTATAACAGCTAGTACATGCCAATAACAATATAATTCTAAACGACAAAAACTAAATCTACCAATAGAATGTGCCTCAACTAACCAAGCCACAGGGAATAGGACAACCACAGGGAGTAGAAACCAGATGCGTCCACTGACGACTTACACTGTGTCTTAAGCACTCGCAGTCTGTAACACGACAAGCTGAGCGCGTAAACAGTACCAAACCAAGTGACTAGTCAGAGTGACACTCGTCAGTGTCAGTCTAAAGTCTCCGACCACGTGTGCACACACTGACTCTCGCCTAAGCCAGGCCCTCTGGCTAGTTTTCTCCCTCGGCAGGATGCTATAGTTGGCCGGGAGCCCACGAAACTAGCTTACAAACCGTGTGACGGGAACACCCCTCCACCATCCCCAGGCGGGTCGACAACTCAAAGGCCTTAGGGCTACCATAGTGGCTCCATCGCAAGGAAAGAAAAGCTACTCTATTGGGGTCTAAAAACATGCCATTAGTTCATAAAATAACTTAAACATGGCGTAGAAATATTAAGGGATGCGTTAAAGAATGCACAGTCGGCCTTTAGAAACCAGCAGGAGTGTGACGGTCGACAGCCCCAGCATCACAGAGTGTGACGGTCGGGGGTTGGTGCGTTACATCGACTGTGACGCCTCCGCCTCTGGCCGTTAGAGCCACCCGACACTAAAACTTACGCACAGTTTTTCTTTTAACATTTTACAAGGTGTAACGCGCTCCCGGAGTCGCGTTACAACGCCCTGACGGTCACCCGATAGGCCGTCAGGCCAACTGCCATTCCAGGCCAACTAAAGTCAAAAGGCATGTAACGGTCGGGGAGCTGACCGTTACACATCCTGTGACGCACCAACTTAGGTCCGTCACAGGACTGTAACGCGTCCCATGAGGGCCGTTACGCGTGTGACGGTTCCTGGTAGGACCGTTACACCGTCTGGGTTACGGACGGGTTACGTTTTAAATCGGCTTCCCTCCCGGACGACCGAAATCACCGGGTAGATGACGAAAACCTGTTTTCCTGCCAAACCACACGCCCACAACAACAATATACTACTAAAACATTCATTTATCATGCTCACAATAGATTAAACGTGAAGAACGAAACCTAAGCACGATAAACGAGAAATATGCCACATGCACACTATAGGAGCTTAACGAGAAGAACAAGCTATAGGGAAGGCTCCTAACGAGCTCAGGATTCCATCCCCCTACCTCGTTCAAGCCGGAACGGCCGATTAGGCCACATGCATGGGAAGGGAACCACCGAGCCGCCACGCTCCGTCTCGCTCCCACAAGCCGCAAACCACGTCAAGGTGGGCGTCAACGTGCTCCACTCAACGCGAGGATTCCAACGGCGAGCTCCACGCCTCGAACCGCCGCTGTTTCGCCTGGATCCCCAAGGAGAGAGGGAGAGGCGATCGGAGGGGGGAAAGAGGGGACAAGAGGGAGATCGACGTGGGGGAGAGAGAGGGAGTGGGAAAAATGGGAAAATAAAAAAAAGGGTTAATATATATATATATATAATATAAAAACCTTATTTTCCCCTTTTAAAAAATCTCAAATAATTCCGATTAAATCTTGAAAAATACCAGAAAAATTCCTAAAAATCCAAGAAAATAACCAAAAATTCCAGAATGGATTCTAGGTCCGAACCACAAAAGATCCGCTAAGGCACGGGCCTCACATATCCTCTTGTCGACCTTTCAACTTGAACGTGATGCGAGGACATGGTGGGACGCAGTGAAGGCTACCCGTGGTGATAGACAAGTCACATGGGAAGAGTTCGAGGAATTCTTCAATGGTAAATATTTTTTTGATAGAGTACAAGAGAAGAAGGCGGCTGAGTTTGTTACTTTGAACCAATGAAATCTATCTGTAGCTGAATATGAAGCTCAGTTCTCTCGGCTATCTCGTTATACTACTCACTTGATATCTACCAAGAAGATGAAGGCTAAGCGCTTTCTTAATGGGCTGAAGCTGTAGTATATCAACCAGTTGGCACCGATGGAAATTCAAACTTATTCCGAGATGGTGAGAAAGGCTCAAGTATTGGAAGATACTTTCGAAATGACGGAGAGAATCCGTGGGAAGAGTATTAAGAAAGAACAACACCATACTGGTTCAGGGAGTATCAAGCCTGGTCATGGCGAGAAGAGGCCCATTAGCGGGTCTGGTTCATGGAAGGGAAAGATGCCGAAGAATGAAGACAAGAAGCCTGGCCCTATTGTTCCATTAAAGGGCATATGCAAGTATTGTGACCGTCCAGGTCACAAGATGGAGGAGTGCTGGCGCAAGCTGGGTGCCTGTTTACGTTGTGGCAGTAAAGACCATCGTATTCTCGAGTGTCCTCTTTTATCTGAACAAGCTACCCCAGTGAAACCGCAAGGAATCAAGAAGCAGCAAGGCAAGCTCCAGGCTCTACAAGAAGACGAGGTAGGATCCGCCGAGGAGGGTGGACTCGTCGAAGGTACTCTTATTATACATGATAAATCAGCTTTTGTTCTTTTTGATACTGGTGCCACTCATTCTTTTATTTCTTAGAGATTTACGAAGTCTTTAGCTGTGAAGCCAGTTTTGATGAATTCTCCGTTAGAGATTTCAACCCCTATTGGTTCCCGATCAGCAATTAAGTATTTATATCCTTCCAGTAAGGTCATGATCAATGAACAAAACCTACCAGCTGATTTAGTTTGTATGGACACGAAGGATTATGATGTAATCCTAGGAGCAGATTGGTTGGCTAAGTATGAGGCCAATGTTCAATGCAGATCTAGTTCTATGTCTTTCACTGGACACCCTGGACTTTCTTTTATAGGAATTAGACACCATAAGTCTGTTCCACATATTTCGGCTCTTCGAGCTGATAAGCTGATGAGGAGAGGATGTAAGGCTTTTCTAGCTTTTGTTTATGTGACCCCTGAGCAGAAGATTGGGATTGAGGACTTTTCTGTCGTCCGAGATTTTCCAGATGTCTTTCCTGAGGAACTGCCAAGACTTCCTCCTGAAAGGGAAGTTATCTTTTCTATTGATCTAATTTCTGGTGCGACTCCGATTTCCAAAGCTCCTTATCGTATGTCTCCTGCGGAGCTAAGGGAACTAAAGCAGCAGTTGATGGAATTGCTTGAGAAAGGGTTCATTCGTCTAAATACATCCCCGTGGGGAGCCCCTGTATTATTCGTCCGGAAGAAGGATGGTTCGATGAGGTTGTGCATCGATTATCGACAATTGAACCAATTGACTTTCAAGAATAAATATACACTGCCAAGGATTGATGAGTTATTTGATCAGATAGCAGGAGCTCAATATTTTTCTAAGATCGACCTTCGATCTGGATATCATCAGTTACAAATTAAGGAAGATGATATCTATAAAACAGCCTTCCGCAGCAGGTATGGGCATTTCAAATTTGTAGTAATACTTTTTGGGCTAACGAATGCACCTGCAGCTTTCATACAGCTGATGAACGATGTGTTTTGGCCCTATCTTGATCAATGGGTCGTTGTGTTCATTGATGACATCTTGATTTATTCTAAGAGTGAGGAGGAGCATGCTGAACATTTGAGGATGGCATTACAACTATTGAGAGATCATCAGTTGTATGCTAAGTTTAGTAAGTGTGATTTCTGGCTGCAAGAGGTGTCCTTTCTAGGGCATATCATCACAAAAGAAGGTATTTCTATTGATCCTTTGAAGGTAGTGGCAGTAAAGAATTGGGATAAGCCTACTAATGTGACTGCAGTGAGAAGTTTCTTAGGCCTAGCAGGTTACTACCGAAGGTTTATTCAAGATTTCTCCAGAATTACGGTACCTCTGACAAGATTAACCACAAGGAGATCAAATTTGATTGGTCAGAAGATTGCGAGCGAAGCTTTCAGACCTTGAAGGAATGTTTGACTAATGCACCTGTTTTGGCTTTACCTTCTAGAGAAGGAGATTTTTTTGTATACACTGATGCTTCAGGTATTGGTTTAGGGTGTGTACTCATGCAGCACAGGAATGTGATAGCCTATTCTTCTAGGCATTGAGGAAGCATGAAGAGAATTATCCTGTTCATGATTTGGAGCTAACAACAGTGGTGTTCACCATGAAGATATGGAGGCACTACTTGTATGGAGAGGCATTTACGGTGTTTTCAGATCATAAGAGTTTGAAATACTTATTTTCTCAGAAGGAACTCAATATGAGGCAGTGAAGATGGCTGGAGTATTTGAAGAACTTCGATTTCTCCATTGAGTATCATCCTAGAAAAGGTAATGTTGAGGCAGATGCCTTAAGCCGCAAACCTATAGCTAAGTTGTCAAGCTTCATGTTACAAGAATGGAAATTACTGGAGCAGTTAGCTAGTTTGGATCTTAATGTTGACAAGGATCGGGTTATGATTGCTCAGATTCAACTTAAGCCAGAATTATTGATGGAAATCAAGTCTCTGCAAGATGATGACCCAGAGTTGGTAGAGATCAAGGAAAGCTTGAGTAACAGACCTGACTTCATGATGGCTGATGATGGAAGATTATTATTTCAGGGAAGAACTTGTGTACCTGATGTAGCTGAGATAAAGAGTAAGATCCTCGAGGAAGCTCATAGATCCAGATACACCATTCATCCTGGAGGTACTAAGATGTTTAAGGATTTGAAAAGATTTTTTTGGTGGCTGAATATGAAAAGGAAAGTTGCAGACTTCGTAAGTAGATGCTTGGTTTGTCAACAAGTCAAGGCTGAGCATTTCAGACCAATAGGGAAATTGAAACCCCTTGATATACCCCAATGGAAGTGGGAGAGCATTGGCATGAATTTCATTATGGGTCTACCTAGGACTCGTAATGCATTTGATGCAATATGGGTGATTGTCGACAGATTGACAAAATCTGCTCATTTCTTATCTATTAAGTCTAAATGGACAGTTGATGTCTTGGCTGCTTTGTATATGAAGGAAGTGGTAAGACTACATGGTATACCAGTCAGCATTGTGTCTGATAGAGACCCCAGGTTCCCTTCTCATTTTTGGAAAGAAATGCAAGAGTCCTTGGGAACTCGTCTGAATTTCAGTACTGCTTTCCATCCACAAACAGACGAATAGACTGAAAGGACCAACCGGATAGTGGAAGATATGCTTAGAGCCTGCATGATTGACTTTGGAGGTAGTTGGAGTGATCACTTGGCATTGGTTAAATTCGCCTACAACAATAGTTACCAGGCCAGCATTCAGATGGCTCCATTGGAAGCTTTGTATGGTAGAAGCTGTCGATCCCTGTTATGTTGGGACGAGGTAGGTGAGAAGCAATGGCTTGTACCAGATCTCATTTTCGAATCATCAAAGAACATCCGTATTATCAGAGATCGGTTGCAAGTAGCACAATCAAGACAGAAGAGTTATGCCGACACCAGGAGGAGAGCTTTGGAATTTCAGGTTGGTGAGCATGTGTTTTTAAAGGTTTCTCCTATGAGAGGGATTCAAAGGTTTGGTATTCAAGGCAAACTGAGTCCAAGATACATTGGTCCATTCGAGATTCTGGAAAGAGTGGGGGAGGTTGCTTACCGTTTGGCACTACCACGTCAGTTATCTAGAGTACACAATATTTTCCATGTGTCTATATTTCGGAAATATGTGTATGATCCCACTCACATTATTCAGCATATGGACTTCGAATTGAAGGAAGATCTGACTTATGAAGAAAGACCGATCAAGATTCTGGATCGGAAGCAACAACAACTCAGGAATCGTTCCAGACCGATGGTTAAAGTACAGTGGAGTCGGCATGGAACTAAAGAAGCTACTTGGGAGTCGGAAGATACTATGCGGATGCAGTACCCTGACTTATTCTAGGTGAGCTATCTCACTCCCTCTTTTTATTATTAAGTGCATTGAATTTGGAGGACCAAATTCCTTAAGTGGGGGAGGGTGTAATACCCCGATTTTTCAAGAAATTAATTAGAAATTTCTTAATAAATAGAATAAGTTAAATTCCTTAATAAACACTGATTTGATAGTTAATGATGCTAACAGATTTTTTGCCTTATACAAATTGTCTGAAGAATCTGGATATGAAGAAGATCTAGTGCATGAGAAAAATGTTGAAGGGATCATGAAAAGAATTTCAGTAGATTCAAAGAATGATAATCAGGATGAATTTGGTCCTTCAATATTAGAAATAGAGCTGAATGCATGCTCCATTGCTGTTTGTGATAATGCTTCAAATATGCAGCATGAGGATAATACTCATTATGAATCACTCCATGTTGAAGATTATGAGGAACTCCCTTCAACCCAAACTAACAAGATGCTTCGGAAAATAGAAGATACTGCTATGCCATCTCAGCAATTGGGTATTAAAGACATTCAAATCATTAGCTCAAAAGAGGTGTCTGAATTATCTGCTGCTGAAAACTCTCAGATGATAAGTCAGGATAACAGAAATTCTTCACAATTCTTTCAAGCCAAAGAAAACAAAGTGATATCAGCTATTCCAGGGGATCTTATTACTTATGCTCGATTGACTAGAGCTAAGGCCAAGGTACTGGCAGCTCATATTTCATCTTCTTATGACCATGATTAATTCAGTGCTCATTTGGAATGTAAGGAATATAGGAAACATGGCCTCTGTTAGAAGTCTTGCTTAGATAATAAAAGATAAAAGACTTGGCTTGGCAGTTGTATTAGAACCTTGCATTGATTTTAGTCATGCTACTAAAGTGGCTTGTAAAATAAAACTTCATTCTGTTCTGGGCAATAATGATGCTAACTCAAAAATATGGATATTCTATAGTAATGATATTAGTCTTGATGTTGTAGAGATGCATTCTTAGTATATTACTATTGGATTAAAAGAGAGCAGCTCTGTTTACATGTTTTTCACTACGGTTTATGCATCATGCAATGCTAGAATTCGCAGGGATATGTTTGATTCATTGATGAATTTCAGTCAAGGGGTGACCATTCCTTGGATTATTGGTGGTGATTTCAATTGCATAATTACATCTGAAGAAAAGATTGGAGGGATAATGCCTTCAGCTGGAGCTATGTTAGACTTCCAAAGTTTCATTTCTGCAGTGGGATTAATAGACTCTGGTTATTCTGGAACTACTTATACATGGTCAAACAATCAACTTTGGAAAGCACATATCCGAGCTAGATTGGACAGTCCTACATAATGAAATGTGGTTAAATTCCTCTTTTAGTCTATCTGTAAAACACTAAGTTAGAGGACCTTCTGATCATGCTCCCATTCTTGTGAATATGCTTCCTATAAAAGCTGCACCAGGAAGATTCATATATCAGCAAATGTGGCATACACACTCAGACTTTATGGAGTTTGTCAAAATGCATTGGGTTAGACAGGACCAAAACTGTCATCCTTTTTATGCTCTGTAGAATCAGATCAAGCACTTAAAAGCTGCATTGAGAAAATGGAATAATGAAGTATTTGGCAATATTCATCAAGCAAAAGAACATGCTGAGGCTCAACTACAGAGGATGCAAGAAAATTATGATGATAATCCAACAGTGGAGAATCAGATAAATTTGCAAAAAACTAATGCTGAGATGAGGCTTACTCTACATAGAGAGGAGATTTTTTGGTTCCAAAAGTCCAGGCTTTAGTGGATTACTTATGGGGACCGCAATACTAAATTCTTCCATCATCATACCAAAATCAGAAGACAGATGAATTTTATTCAAAAGCTAAAAATGGATGGCACTTGGGTGGAGGATCAAACAATCCTATTAAATGGTGCTGTGGATTATTACAAGAACTTATTATCTTCATAAAATCATTGTGTAGATGATCATATGCTATCTGTCATTCCCAACTTGGTTACAGAAGATCAGAATATAGCTTTATGTTGTATTCCTTCAGCTGAGGAAATTAGAAGCTGTGTCTTTTCTCTTCCAGGAAATAGCTCCCCTGGACCTGATGGATTTACTGGAAGTTTTTATACTCACTGTTGGGATATTGTTGGAAGTGATGTAATAAGTGCCATACAAAGTTTCTTTCAAGGATGGGGGCTTCCAAAAGGAGTTACTTCTACTACATTATGTCTTATTCCTAATGTAAAGAATCCCACTACATTTGCTGATTTCAGGCCAATTAGTCTATGCAATTTCACATGCAAAATTGTATCCAAAATAATATGTGATCGAATGCGTCACATTCTTCCTTTCAGAATTTCTGAGCAACAAAGTGGTTTTATAAGTGGCAGACTCATAACTGATAATTGTTTGCTTGCTAAAGAATTATTCATGGAATTGGACAGACCTGTTAGAGGGCATAACATCCTTATTAAGCTAGACATGGCCAAAGCATATGATAGATTGGAATGGGATTTCATTCTATCAGTCATGAAAAGGTTTAGGTTCTCAAACAGATTTACTTCTCTGATATCCCAGATTTTAATGAATTGCTGGTTCACTGTTGCACTTAATGGCCAGTCTCATGGATACTTTAAATCTACTCGGGGAGTGAGACAAGGGGATCCTTTAGCCCTAGCTCTATTTGTTATAGCAGAGGAAGTGTTAAGTCGGGGTCTCAGTCATATATTCAGTTCTGGTCAATGCAGATACTATCATCTTCCTCGGAATGTTATGCCCATATCTCACATATTATATGCAGATGGCTTTATCATTTTCTCAAATGGTGGTTTGTATACAGTTAAACATCTACTTTCATTCTTAAGAAGATATGAAGCTTCTTCGGGACCGAGAATCAACTCCCAGAAAATCTCTTTCATGGCTTCCAAACATATGCCAAGAAATGCTATGGAAAAAATCAGACAGATAACTGGTTTTCAATATAAAACTGGCAGCATCAGTTATTTGGGAATTCTTTTATTCAAAGGAAAGACCAAAGTTCCACACTTTAAATATTTGCTTGATAAAGTTAATGCAAAGCTTGCTGGATGGCAAAGTAAATTCCTCTCCTAGGCTGGCAGAGTCATTCTCATAAAGTCTGTGTTATCATCAATTCCCATTTATTCAGCAAGTGCTGTTGTCATTCCATACACTATACATAAACAAATTGAGCAAATATGTTCCAATTTCATATGGCAAAGAGCTGAAAATGTTCACAGGAAACATTGGGTATCTTGGAATAAGGTTTGTAAATCATATTATGATGGTGGCTTAGGCATCCGCAGATTAGCAGATATCCAATTATGCTCATATGTAAAACAACTATGGTTGTCCTTAAAAAGTAATTCTCTATGGGCAACATTTATCAAGATTAAATATATTCAAAATCTGCACATTTCAGATTGTAAAATTCCGTTTCCTGTTGGTATTAAAGCCAGGGACTTTGAAAAGGCTAGAAATATCATGTTAGCTGGTATGAGGAAGATTGTGTTCAATGGAGCAAATACAAATTTTCTCAAAGATATATGGTACGAGGATAAGCCTTTGAAGGAATATGTTTCTTCTCATATGCTTTTAGTTGAGGATTGTTTAGTACAAGCTGCATTAGCAGATCATCATCATTTAATATGGCAATGTATTGAAGATAGTAACTTGCGGAATGAAATTCTCAGGTTTGTTACACAGGAAGGGGATGACAAAGCTGTTTGGACATTCACTAATACTAGAAATTTTGATACCAAATCTACATATAGATACATCAAAGGACAAGAGGCAGGAAATCCAATAGTCAAATTATGGCACAATAAATTTCCCTCTCGTGCAGCTCTATTTTACTGGAAGGTGCTAAATCATGATGTGCCAACTCACAACCGAATTCAAAACATGGGAAAACAAATGGCATCCTGTTGTGACTGATGTACTCACTCACATGACATTGAAGACTTTGATCATCTCTTTGTAAATAGTGAAGTGGCATCATATTTGTGGAATAAGTTTGCTATACTCATTGATAATTCATATCTGGAAACTTACACCATTCATGACAGGCTATGTAAAATTCTCAATGAAGTTTTTATTTACAGTCCACAAGGTTTTGTTACCTTGTTGGTAGACATGCTAATTGTCTGGGAAACATGGAAGCATAGATGCAGATGTAGATTTGAAGGCATTAAAGTCAAATTTATTCACATTGCTGATCAGATACATGATAACATCACTCAAGTTATGAGACAGATCTCTTTTAAACAGGGAATTGGTCACTCCATTTGCAGCAGATACCAAAATATGGGCATTCCCATCAAACATAAAATACTTAGCTGTATTACTGTCCGATGGATGACTCCAAAATTTAATTATACTCTCAATGTGGATGGTGCTATCAAGGGTAATCCAGGACCATCTGGAGGAGGTGGTTGCTTTCGAGATAATAAAGGAAAAATGTTACTGGGATACTCTTATTTTTATGGCCCAGGTTCTAACATGATTGCTGAAGGTAGAGCCCTTCTAGATGGCCTCAGATTAGCACAATAGCATAATATTCCCATCTCGGTTATATACACTGATTCATTAGTATTGGTGGAACTATTAAAGGATAACAGAAGCCCCCCTTAGTCCTTCCTCCCATGGTGGTATAAACTCAAAGAAATATTCAGCAGATTTTAATGTTCGATTGTACATACATACAGGGAAACTAATATGCTAGCAGATGCTTTGGCCAATTATGATGCCATAGGAGGCCTAAATTCTGAATTTGCCTCGACAAAGGAGCTGCCACTCATTGCTAGAGAAGTTGCTATAGTTGATGCTACTAACTTACCAAACATACGCATTAGACATGTATAGAGTTAGCTTTTCTTTCCTTTTATCTCCACATTTGGAGCTGTATAGAGACAATTGTCATCTCTTGCTGTTTGTACCTAAGGGACATTGTCCCATTGAACTCTACACAACTTTTACGTAATAAATATTCATCTAGTGGTATAAAGGTGGAGTGGGAACATTTCTTTCTTCTGGAAAGGGGTGCACTCTCCCTTTAAGTCCATTAGATGATTTGGATTAAAAAAAATTGACCATTTTATAAAAATCCTAAAAATATATATTTTTGTAGAGGATAACACGTTTAACAAACTTGTCTTCTATGACCAACCCAAATAAAATCTGTAAATAGGCCGAATTTGTAGATTAAGCCCAAATTAAACACTTAGTTAACCATATCTTGAAACACAAAATTCGAGCCCAATACTCCATCAAATTAGCCCAAACCAGTGGCAAATGAAAGGCCAGAATGAGAGGATCATTTCTCCTCTTTTAATCTCCCGGAACCCTAACCCTAGGAGATGCAATCGGCGGAGATTGGATCGCGTCAACAATTGCGGCGGCGTTCGCATCAACCCAACTTGCGTGGATGAATACTCAGCGCATAGAACCCTCAAGAAGGCGTGTGACCTATAAAAATGAAGCTCTCTAACCCTAGAATCGTTTAGAACCAGTGGCGGCTGCATAGGAGCTGGATCGAGGGAGATCTCCAGTGATTAGGGGCTGCGTGTACCAGCACCTTGGGTTTTCTTTCTCCTTCCTTCTACATCCGATTCAGGTAGGTGATAGCAAGCCAAACCCTACAAATAATATATGGTTGGAAGCATCATCGTGTCAGCTTTTCATTGATGTAGAAAGCCCTAAATTTTATCAAGTGTTCTGCGAGAATTTTTGATTTTAGTAGAAGCATGTCACATCTAGGGTTATAACTGTTCCCTTTCGATTAAGTAGTAATTTCAGGCTGTAAACACAAAATTGATTCATGCATCTTGTGGAGTTTTTCGTGCTCTTTCGTTTGGTAGTAAAAGCCCCAAATTTAATGCTTTATATCATACGAATTTTATGTTTTATCCCAACCCTAGCCAACCTCGCCGGAGGCGGGCAAGGCAGAAGGGGCAGCGACTTGTTGAGGTTGCGCGACCTCCCGATAGACCGCCCAACCATCTAGGCCGCCAGTTACGGACCGTCCAAGGCTTCGATCTCCGATCGTTTCCCTGACCCCCTATTTTGGTTTAGACGGCCTCGCGATAGAACGTGTATCCTTATAAGCGGCCGAATTTCGACCGTTCTATTGTTTTACTGTTGTTAGGTCTCCAGAGACACGCGACAGATCCCTGACCGCTCAACCTAAGCATGGCCAGTCTTCAACCATTCAACGTCCTCAGCGGCACCCTACTGACTACCCAACTCCTTAAAGCCTTCGGACCTGACAGAGATTGAGCGGCCACAAGTGGACCGCCTATATCGTTGCGCGGCCATAAGTGGACCGCCTATTTCATTGAGCGGCCAACCAGAGACCGTTCGCTTCTAGTTATTACCAATTAACCTTGGTCATTTATCCTTGATCCATCTTCGACCAAACCTCAAATTGATCAGCCAAGTAAGCCATAGGCCAACCAACAGACAGTGGGCTGGACTCTGGTTCAGTTCCACCCTGTCTATGGTAGCCCGGGAGCCCACTAGGGCGAATTTCCAACTTATTGATAGGCCTTGTATTGCGCGGACTATATTGGACCGTCCATATTATAGGCGGCCCATATTGGACCGTCCTTCCATTGAGCAGCCCAATGTTGCCCGTATATCTTGTTCTTACCTTCTGGCCCTGCGCGGATTCTTTTTGATCGTCTGTATCTTGCGCGGTCCAGTAGTGCCCGTTCAGCGGACTTGCGCGGCCTAGTAATTACCGTCCAACTTCTGAGCAGCCCTTAATCGTCCGTTCAACCTTGACCTCGTGGAGGCTGATCTCCAGTCCAGTTCTTGAGCGGCTCAGAATTGACCGCCCAGTTCTTGAGCGGCTCAAAATTGACCGCCCAGTGCTTGCGTGGCCTAGTAGTGACCGCCTATCTCCCAGAGATGAATTTTCTCCGTGTTTTATGGTTTTGAATCCAAGAACACGATGGTTCTTGATAACTTGAACTCCTGGATAGAAATTGGTGACAATATCTCTTCAACTTAGCCTTGGGATGTTCCGAGGTAAGTTTGTACTTGATTATAATTGGCCATTTTAACTTGATTAAAGTCTAGACAACTTGGGATCTTGGATCCAATAAATCAATGCCAACGCATCATAGGGGCCTGGTCTGGTCCTGGGGAGAGCGCCCGAAAAGTACTTATGCCCATGGGAGTTTGTAATGACATGGTGAGGCATTGCACCGAGTGCATGACTAGCGTAATGTCTATGACAATGATCTCGTAATCTCTTACTTGAATCATATTCGACTTGGTTATATTCTTGCTTATTGGCCAATCTCCTACAATTTCATGTTATTTATATTATTCATAAACTTGTAATTCTTGTAGTTATATCATCCTGCCATATTTTTATTCCATTTCGTTCTTTAGCACTTTCTTTTTATGTTGTTTCATCCGATCGTCATTTCTTTTCTTTCCGTTTCATATAAACATGTAATTAATTGGTTAATTACTTACACTTGCATGTTGTTACCTACTGAGCGTTCGCTCATATAGTTGTTTCCCCCCTTTCCAGGCAGCTCAGGTGAAGATTCACATATGGATGGGAATGGGCCAGAGTGATGACTTCGAGTGTATCAGCTAGTAGATATGTTGAGATTGTTATAGTTGTTTTACATCTAGCTATGCCTTAGAGCTTGTGTTAGTTATTGTAACGGAGTCAAGTAGAGGATATGCTTGATTGTGTTTAAGTCGGTTTGATGGCTATTGTAATAGATTTGGAGTTATTTCTGTTCATGACGTTATGTAAATTCTTAGCTTAGCATGTTATCATTACTAGCGTTTTCTACTGCCAGTCCCGATATTCCGCGTCGGGGCGTGACAGCCCCGCAGGGCCCACTTAGCATAAAAGCCCAATAAGATCACTTGGGATCAAGCACTTCCCCGGCGGCCATTAGGCTCGGAAGGCCCGAGCGTCGGTCTGGTCGGAGGAAAACCCAAGCCCGACCTATCCCCCTCGCTGAGATAAAGGCTAGCGCCCCGCGCCCACACTAACCGAGCCGCACCCGAGCTATGTCGATCGCCCGGATAGGGTTGACACTCTTCATGCTTGGGTCGACCGACGATTGCTTATCCACGCTGCCGTTGAGAGCCCTTTATGAGCAAGAGTTCACAAAGATAAGGGACCTACGAGTCCTCAAGGTTATAAAGAGCCCACGATGAGGACGTAAAGATCCCACGTCGAGGACGTAATCCCTGCCTGGAACTCCTCAGCTTACGGGACTCATGAGGCTAGCGCACTATTTAAACCGGGGACTCCATCCAGTAAAAGGTAAGGCCTACACACGCCTAAAACTCCCTGAGCAAGAACCACTTCACCACCTTGGTGGAGAGGGATCTCGTGCATCTCCTTCCTCCTACTTTCATAGCTTCCACCACTACTCTACTGACTTAGGCATCAGAGGGTTTACCCCAGGGAACCACCCCTGGGCCCCCTGATCTGTTTCCCTTCCTTGCAGTTCATCTGATCGGTGATCATCCCCCCAGCTCATGACTTGCGCAAGATCGCCCCTCTTCATCTAACGCCATCTGTGGGAAACGATCAAAGATCCAGCATGGTGCGAAGAAGTACAGGGAGGAGATCCGCCGGCGATAGGGGGAAGCTATGTTGGTGGGGGGAGAAGGCCCTTCTCAAGCCGCGCAAGACCCCCCCTCCAATGCCAGCACCCCAGCCGACGAACCACCTTCACCCGTGGCGGTAGGGCAACCATCCAACGAGGGCGCTGACGCTTTCCAAGCCCTCAATGCAAAACTGGATGTCCTCATAGAACTCATGAGGACCCAGGCGGCCAGGGAAGGAAGGTCACGCGTCCCTCCAGAAAGCCCTCCTCGAGGAGATGCGTCCCAACACACTGTCGGAGGTCGCTTCACCCTGCGAGGACGGTAACTTATTCTCAACAGGTCAGGAGGACCTTCAAAAGCCCTTCCTCCGGAGCAAGAGGCCTCCTCCACGCCAAAACGCGGAAAACCTAGGGCACGCCATCTGCACCTGGAGACCGAAGTCCCCAGGGAATGCCAAGACAGCCTGCCATCTCGTCCCCCTAGCCCCACGGCGCAACGGCAGTCGGAGTTATCCCTCCGTCTGCGAGAGTTCGAGAGGCGCTTCGCAGAGCAGGACCGCGCCTTACGCGCCTTGCAGAAGACCTCCCCAGCAGAGGACGAGGATAAATCCCCATTCTCTAACTATATCTTGAAGGCAGAGGTATCTCCCAGAATCCCCATTCCAACCTTCAAGTCTTACGACGGCCAGGGCGACCCGACCGACCACTTCGACAGCTTCGACGCCCTAATGACTCTCCACGGGCCGTCCGACGCCATCAAATGCCGAGCCTTCGTGACCACCCTGGTCCAAGGCGCCCAAGCATTGTTCCGAGCCCTCCCCCCTGGATCCATCCGAGACTTCAAGCAGTTTGGGCGAGTATTCAAGGAGAGTTTCACCGGCAGCAGCCCCCCAAGGTCGGTAGCGGGGTTATTGGCTCTCAAATAGGCGCAAGGGGAGAAACTCCATGCCTACATCAACCGATTTAAGTCGGAAGCCCTGAGAATCCCCCGCCTGGATGTAGCCTCGGCCATAACTGCACTGACCGGAGGCACCCGGGACGAGAACCTCCGTCGTGAACTTGTCCTCCAGCCTCCCTCGACCCTTACCGAGCTAGTGACTCTGGCCTTACGCCATGCAAAGTGCGAAGAAGTTCTAAGCGCATGCCGAGGTGCAACCGACTCGGGTCGAGAGGGGGACAAGAAGCGGGCACCCAAGTCAAGCTTAGGCCAAGGAAAAAGGCGGAACCGAGACGGGGAGCACAAAGAACCATCCCAGAAGTATGAGCGGTACACTCCCTTAACCGCTCCGGTATACGAGATATATGAAGACATCAAAGGCTCGGGCCTCCTCCGCCAACCCAAGCCAATGAGGTCGAAGAGCCGCAATCGCAGCAAACATTGCCTGTTCCACAGTGACCACGGGCATCACAGCGACGATTGCCACAATCTCCAGGATGAGATCGAGCGCCTCGTCCGCTAGGGACACCTGTCCCGATTCATGGCCGGGCATAAGGAAGACTGAGGCGCCCCAGAGGAAATCGACAACACCCCTCGCGGGGTCCACATCAACGTCATCGCTGCAGGAGCTGCATCAGGAGGAGAGAGTGGCCGAGGAAGGAAGCATCATGCTGAGCGGGCGAGCCGAGCCATTGAGCCTCCCAAAGTCCCGCCAAGTGAGCCCAAGGTCATAGTCTTCTCCGACCAAGACCTGGAAGGGCTGACTACCCTGCATGATGACGCCCTAGTCATATCGGCCATGATAAACCATTGTAACGTAGATAGAATTCTAGTTGACAACGGAACTGCCCCTGATGTATTATCTTATGAGTGTTTCCTTAAGATGGGGGAGAATCTGTCTAAACTCCGCCCGATCCGAACCCCCCTTTGCAGGTTCAATGGCCAGGCCACTTATCCCGAGGGAGCCCTAAGCCTGTCAGTTACTCTCGGCACCCCACCCAAAACCGTTACGGTTATGGTGGACTTCATAGTGATCAAAGGTATGATAGCATACAACGCAATCTTCGGCCGAGGGATCCTTAGCCGAACGAAAGCGGTGCCCTCTACCTATCCCCAAAAGATGAAGTTCCCCACTAAAAATGGGGTGAAGTCTGGGGCAACCAGGCGATGGCCAGAAGGTACTATAATATCTCGGTTGAAGCCACAAGGCCGGACGGGAAGAACAAGGGGCCCCGGGAAGTCGAGGAAAAACCCACAACCTCCGAGCCTGGAGGCGAGTTGCTAACGATTTTTCTAAACGATGAACTAACCCTGGGAGTAAAGATTGGAGCCGACCTACCATCTGAGGTCCATCAGCAATACAAAGAATTTCTTTCCGGGTACATCCGAGTCTTTGCATGGTCTGATGATCAAATCCCCGAAATATCAGAGGAGACGGTGATACATAAGCTCAACCCCGACCCGACCGTGAAGCCCGTACAACAACGCAGAAGGAAGCACGCGCCAGAGAAGTAGGCGATCATCAAAGAGCAAGTCACCAAGGGGAAAAAGACTGGTCTTTTTAGATCGGTCATGTACCCGACGTGGCTGGCTAACGTCATCCTGGTGCCAAAAGCTTCAGGAAAGTGGCAAATGTACGTGGACTTCACCGACTTGAACAAAGCCACACCAAAGGACTGCTATCTGTTGTCGAGCATCGACCAACTGGTTGACTCAACCTCGGGCAATGAGATGCTCAGCTTCCTGGACGCCTATTCAGGTTACCACCAGATCAGAATGGATCCAGAAGACATCAAGAAGGCCGCCTTCATCACCGACTTCGGCATATACTGCTACACCCGGATGCCTTTCGAGTTAAAGAACGCTGGAGCCACGTACCAGAGGCGGGTCAATCATATGTTCAAGGGACAGCTCGGTCAGAACGTCGAGGCCTATATTGACGACATGCTTGTCAAGACTCCCAAGGCCGAGGACCACTTCGCCGACCTAGCAGAGACCTTCGACACCCTTCTGAGGTACAATATGTAGCTCAACCCCACCAAGTGTGCCTTCGGAGTAAGGTCCGAGAAATTCCTGGGCTTCTTAGTCACCCAGCGTGGGATCGAGGCCAACCCCGACAAGGTCCAGGCCACCTACCTACACCAAGGACATTCAACGCCTTACCAGGCGCATTGCCGCGCTCAGCAGATTCTTGTCCCGTGCGGCTGAACGATGCCCACCCTTCTTCAAACTGTTGAGGGGGCCCAAAATGGCATCTGCTACGTTCGCATGGGACGAGGAATGCCAAAGATCGTTCGCCGAGCTTAAGGAGTTCCTGGCTTCGCCCCCGGTGCTGTCCAAGCATGTCCCTGGTGAAGCCTTGCATCTCTACCTCTCGGCAACTCCATCTATAGTTATCTCGGTCCTGGTCAGAAATGACTCGGGAGTCGAGAGACCGGTCTACTACACCAGCAAGGTGCTCAACGAGGCTGAAAGAAGGTATCCCGCAACCAAGAAACTCGTGCTAGCATTGGTTACCTCGGCCAAGCGCCTTCAACCCTATTTCCAAGGGCACTCCATCATCGTGCTAACCGGTGAACCACTGAAGAGGATCCTTGCCCACCCACAAGCCTCGGGATGCCTCATCAAGTGGGCCATCATGCTCGGGGCCTACGATATATCATACCGGCCCCGCTCTGCTATCAAAGGATAGGTGCGCACCAACTTCATCGTCAAGAGCACCATCCCGACCGAAGAAAAATCTCCGTCCGCACCCGAGCCAACCTGGGAATTATTCGTCGACGGATCCTCCAACTCGGCCAGGAGCGGCACCGGGATCATCTTAAAGTCCCCCGAAGGAGCAGAGCTGCAATACGCTTTGAAGTTCAACTTCCATGCATCCAACAACGCCTCCGAGTATTAAGCCCTTATCTCGGGAGCCCGCATGGCCCGGCGGTTGGGGCCTAAGCGAGTCAGAATTCACACTGACTCCCAACTGGTCGCTAGCCAAGTCAACGATGATTACGAAGCTCGGGAAGCACCGATGGTCAAATACCTCCAGTTGGTCAGAACCGTGGCACAACAGTTTGAAAGTTTTGAGGTAGTCCGAATAGCTCGGGTGGAAAACTCCTGAGTGGACGCCCTCTCTCGGCTGGCCCCTCTCTTGACCCCGAAGGTACTCGATCGGTCCTTCTCGAAGAGCTAGAGCGACCGAGCATTGATTCGGAGCTCATGGCTATTGACTCGGCCTCCCCAAGCGATTGGCGTACCCCCCATCTATCGTGGCTCCAAGACTCTCAGGAGCCTCCCGACCCTTGGGAAGCCCGGAGATTGAAGTACCAAGCTTGGCGATTCGTCATTCTTGACGGCACTTTATACCACAGATCCTTCTCCGGTCCCCTCCTAAAGTGCATCAGTGCTGACGAAGCCAATCGAGCGATCCAAGAGGTTCACGAAGGCCTATGCGGAGCGCATCTAGGAGGAAGGTCGCTCGCCAGGATCTTGCTTCAGCAGGGTTACTGGTGGCCCACTCTACAGCGCGACTGCTTGACCTACGTACAACAGTGTGACCGATGCCAGCGATTTGATCACTTGGTCCATCAGCCTGCAATGGAGCTCGTCACCCTAGCCGAGCCTTATCCTTTCGCTCGGTGGGGGATCGACATCCGTAGGCCGTTCCCTACGGCTCAGGCCCAGAAGAAGTTCGTCATCGTCGCCATCGACTACTTCACCAAGTGGATCGAGGCTGAAGCCACAGCTAGGATCACCGAGACAATCGTCTGGAGTTTTGTCTGGAAATTGATCATCTGTCGCTACGGCATCCCCCGGGTGATAGTGAGCGATAATGGCCGGTAATTTGATTCTCGTTATTTCTGAGACAGATATACCGACCTAAGCATTTACAATCACTTCACTTCGGTCTCCCACCCTCAGGCTAACGAGCTGGTCAAAAATACCAATAAGACTATCTTAAAAGGCATCAAGACCAGGCTCGGCAAAGCCAAGGGCAGCTGGCTCGAGGAATTGCCAAGCGTACTTTGGTCGCGCAGAATGTCTCCCAGAACGACAATCGGTGAATGTCCCTTTCAGCTGGTGTACGGCACTGAGGCCGTGATCTCGTTGGAGATTGCCAATCCCTCCCTCCGAGTCATCTATTTCTCGCCCGAGGCAAACGACCAGAAACTGCTCGAAAACCTCAACCTAGCGGATGAACTCCGAGAGATTGCCAGCGTCCGAGCAACGGAATATCAATGCCGTCTCACTGGATACTACAATGCCAAAGTCCGAGATAGACACTTTCAACCGGGAGACTTCGTTCTCAGGAAAGCCGAAGCCTCTCGACCACTTGAGGCGATAGGCAAGTTATCCCCTAATTGGGAAGGCCCCTACCGAGTAGGTGAGAGGCTCGGGAAATGAGTATATCGGCTATCTACTATGGAAGTAGAACCCATCCCTCGGACGTGGAACGTGACTACACTACGCAAGTTCTATTTCTGAACACCGAGCGTTGTGTAAGCAATATGAAATAAAACAAAAGTTTCCTTTCCTCTTTTATTCAAACAACTTGCTTGTACATTAGAAAGGCCGAAGCCAAGACAATACATGTAAAAAAAGCAAAAATCCATCTGGCGCCGCCGTATGAGCCCATCGCTTGGCTGACTCGGTTAGCCTTCCTGCGTCCAGCCACTAACTCTGCCCCATGCAGAAACTGGCTCGGATAAAGGATAGTCGACCCCGTTGGCTCGGGTAACGCGGAACGAAGGTGACAGAGGGATTAGGAAGAAGAAGGCTACCTTCCAAGTTGAACAAGGAAGATGAAGGGGAAGAGAAAGCCAACTAATAAAAGAGAATGTCGAGAGGCACCCTCCGAAGAGTGAAAGAAATGATGAAAAGGGCAGAAGAGAGAGAAAGAGGCTACGGGGAGAAAAAGAAACTAGTAGAGCTGGACGAGGAGGCAGGGAAAAGCCCAGAAAGGAGGAAGCTTAATTGTTTTCCTCCTCCCCTCGGGACAGAGTCGACGGATCAGGGACAGCAGTCCGACATGCCCCATCATGTCGAACCTTCTTCCCGAATAACCTCCCCGCTAGCGCCGCCGGAACTGATAGAAGAAGGTGACGTGCTTCCACACGTCGAACCCCCTTCAAACCTGCCCACCGGCTGTCGAACCCCCTTTAAACCCGAAGCAGCAAGGACTCTCGGCCCTCCATCATCGGTAGCTTCATCTTCCATAATGTCTTCCATGCTTCAAATTCGACGGCACAACACTTCGTGAAGAAGGAGAGAGGAAAGATTGTCAGAGAAAACCCTAAGCGAGGGTGAGGGAGAGACGCCCTTCAGACCTTTTATAGGCGAAGGGAGGTTACTTGCCTTAAATGATTCTCCCCTTGAGAACACGCTAAAGGGACTTCTCCCTACGAATGGTCACCTCAGACTCTTCGGTTCCATCCCAGCGGGACACACGAAACGGCCGGGCAGTTAAAGCATGGCAAAATGGAAAGACACCCTGTCAGACGCCCGCCCAACCATCATGCAAGATCCACGCAGAAAGTATCAGCACTTTCCAACTACTACGGATACGCTGGTCAAACTACGGCAATGACGGTACAAAAGAGTTAAGTCTTCATCATAACGCTACTGCCTTACGTTTTTTTCCTTTACACAACAAGAGAAGTTTTTTCTTCAAAAAAGGAAAAACATACAAGGAGAAAAAGCAAAACAGATACATTAGGCCTCTGGCCCATCCTGAGGCTTGGACGGTCTGCCCCCGACACCCTCGGCGACGGTCGACCCTGGCACTGACCCAACCGGCGTGGGAATTGCCTCGGTTGCGTGCCCTCCCGAGGCATCCGAAGTTGGCGACCCCTCGGATGAAAAGTCCCCCTGGTCTCCTTCTTCCGACACCGAACCAGAGGAACCAGAGGATGACAAATCCAAGTCATAGAATTGCCCGAACGAAAAATTGATTATCTTGGACGCCTATTCCTCCGCATAAGAGATGGCCCGGTCATAGCCTTGCTTGAATCCCTTGCGGATGCCCCAGCGAAGTGCTGACTCATAATAGGGGAGGGCAGCCTCCTTAAGGTCGACCCGATAGGCCTCCGAGCGTTTGTATTGCTCGAGTGCCTCCGCCCCGGCCGATTCCACCCTACCAGCGAGTTCGGCCTTCTCCCGCTCCACCTCGGCCAACCTCCACTCTACCTCGGCGAACCGCTTCTCCGCCTCGGCCCGATCAGCCTCGGGCTCCCGCCGAAAGCGTATGGCTTCCTCTGCCCGGCCCAATAGCTCGGCGCGCTTGGCCTCCCACTGGCCGTCTACCTCGGTACGGGACACGCGCTCCTCCTCCAGAAGCCGGCTCTTCCTCTCGAGCGACTCGCGGGCCCGAGCCAGTTGTTCAGACAGCGACCGGGCATTTGCCTGGCTCACCCTTGCCAGCTCCTTGACTGCGGAGAGCTCTAGTCAAAGCCCGTCACACTCCTCGATTAGCTGAGCCACCTTCCTGTCAGACCCACCAAGGGTCCAGGCAAGGGTCGCCCGCTCTGACTCCGACCGAGCGTAAGCTTCAACCAAAGTGTCCCCCATCTGGGCCAAGACCAAGCCGCACTCCATAACCAGCTCGAGGGCCGTGGGCGGGGAGCGTTGCCTGTCTCCTCCCTTCACCACCTTCGCAGCTATGCTACAACACGCCCGATATAGAGGGCCCTGGATGCCCAGTCTCTCCAGAGCAGCTGAAATAGGGCCCCCCCCTCCGAGCGGTATCTCCTCGGGAGCCCCCCTGACCGGCCTGGATCGAGCCGCTGCTTCATCCGCCCCTCCGGCCTCACTCGGTCGGGGCTGTGTTGCCGCTCCTCGCGACCACCGGCCTCGACCGGCTCGACCCCTGCGCCGCCACCCGGAGCGTCGCCCGCCTCGATCGACGCCCCAATCTCGGCGGTGGTCCCAGAGTCGCCAGCTTCAACCCCCGCCCCCTCGGTTCCTGCTGAGGGGAGAGCCGATCTAGCGCCACTGCCACCAGTAGAAGCGGCCCCGGCCCCCTCAGCTCCTACTGAGGGGAGATCCGATCCAACACCGTCGTCCCCAGAAGTAGCCTTGGCCTCCTCGGCCCCCTCTCGCTCGACGAATGGGGGAGCCGGCCCAATAGGGTCCGCCCTATCTCGCTCGGAAGAGGGGAGAGCCTACGAGCCAAAGTCATCTTCGACAGCGGGGATAGACCCAGCCTTCTTGACCCGCTTCTTGGCCTTCACGGCGTCTCATATCATGCCCTCCACGGGATCTTTGCGCTTGGACAACCGCGGCCCGGAAGACCCCTCCTGGGCCCTCCCCTTGCCCTTATCTCGGGCACTGGAGCGCCCCTCGGGGGCTCACGATTCATCAGCAGTCGAGTCATCGCCAAGATCGATCACATCTCATTAGGCCGCAGGCTCCTCCTCCACAGTCGGCCACCTGGCGTCTGCGCAGAAGAAGATATGGTCAAGAAAAGAAAATGGTCTCATCATCCGATGAAGAAGCTGATTCGTAGCGTCCGAACCTTTCGACCGTAGCCGCGTGAGAAGGCACCGCTCGATGTTCTCCGGAGTAACCAGCTCCTCCGTGGACTGGCGATGTTTCAGCAAAATGGCCGCATACTCCTACACATCTGAAGAGAACTCGTCCTGCCTCGGAGGGATGTTCGGATGGAAATTGGGGATTACGGGAAACCTCCAAGTCTCCTCCACCGAAAAAATCCCCACCCAGAAGAACTGAGTCTTCCATCCCTTGTGGGAAGAGTCCTTCATGGCTAAGGAGACACAGCTCCTGTTCCGTCTCGCTTGGATGAAATAGAAGCCCTTCCCGGCCGAGGAATGCGCCTTCAACTCAAAAAAATAATGGAAGAGGTCCAAGGAAGGAGGAACCCCGCATTGGCGGCAGAGGATGCGAAAGGCGGAGAGAAGAAGATAAGAGTTGGCTACCAACTGTATGGGAGCCAACCTAAAGAAATCAAGAAGCTTAAGAACAAAGGGCTCGAAGGGAAGGCGGAACCCATTCTTCCACGACAGAAGGAAGGAGCATATATGGCACGTACGAGAATCCAAGCTCGTCTCGTACGGGGCAGCCGCGGTAAAGTAAAACTGATAGGGCAGGCGAAACTGGTGCTCCAGCCATTTCACCTCTGCCTCCCCCAGCTCGCTGCAGTTTGGAGCTGACAGTATCACCGTCGCCCTCGCCTCAGGCTCACCCTCCCACTCATTGACCTCCGGACGCTGGTCCGCCATGGGATCTGAAGAGGAACTTGAAGAGAAATGCTCCCGAGACTCTGAAGATTCTGGAGGAAGAGGAAGCTGTCGAACCGCATCCACTGTTATCTCCGCCAACTCTGCGAACGCTGCTGCAAGCCTCTGCTCTTCCGTCGTGTCCTCACGATGCATCAAAGAGCCCCAAAAGCAAGCACGAAGGAGAGTAAAAACCCTAAAACGGAGGGAGTCTGGAACGACAACAAGCGCACAACGCCTATATTCACACGCGGAAGGTGGTGCATCATTCCGACCTCCGAGAAAAGGTGGCCCCTTCATTTCAAATCCGTCAGGATTATCCTTATTACGGGCCCAGGTGACCACGACACGTGGCTTCTTAACACAGCCAGATCACCACCCATTCGAGCCACGCTGGTCTAAAACCCTAACGGCTACTCTTCCGAGCCTACCAAGGCTCGGGAGTAGGAGGGGGACAAGTAGAGAGGGGGATTTCTGTAGTTCATCTAAGAGCGGCCGAACCAGGTCCAACAAGACCAAACGAGGCCCAGCTCATCTAAGTGACCGCCCCGCAGGGCCCACTTAGCATAAAAGCCCAATAAGATCACTCGGGATCAAGCACTTCCTCGGCGGCCATTAGGCTCAGAAGGCCCCAGCGTCGGTCCGGTCGGAGGAAGACCCAAGCCCGACCTATCCCCCTAGCCGGGATAAAGGATAGCGCCCCGCGCCCACTCCGACTGAGCCTCACCCGAGCTATGCCGATCGCCCGGATAGGGTTGGCACTCTTCATGCTTGGGTCGACCGACGATTGCTTAGCCACGCTGCCGTTGAGAGCCCTTTATGAGCGGGAGTTTACAAAGATAAGGGACCCACCAGTCCTCAAGGTTATAAAGAGCCCACGATGAGGACGTAAAGAGCCCACGTCGAGGACGTAACCCCTGTCTGGAACTCCTCAGCTTACGGGACTCATGAGGCTAGCGCACTATTTAAACCGGGGACTCCTTCCAGCAAAAGGTAAGGCCTACACACGCCTAAAACTCCCTGAGCAGGAACCACTTCACCACCTTGGTGGAGAGGGATCTCGTGCATCTCCTTCCTCCTCCTTTCATAGCTTCCACCACTGCTCTACTGACTTAGGCATCGGAGGGTTTACCCTAGGGAACCACCCCTGGGCCCCCTATTCCATTTCCCTTCCTTGCAGTTCACTAATCGGTGATCATCCCCTCAGCTCAAGACTAGCGCGAGATCACCCCTCTTCATGGGGGACATGCACAAATTTTTTGGTAATTTTCTGATATGGCTAAGGAGGTGGGAAAAATAGAAGAACAGGGTACTGTCCTGCAGATCTGCAAACAGGCAGATTACGCGGGTGGAAAGAAATCACTGGGAGGCAGGGCAAACGATGGCGGATTGACAAGAAATTTGAACTGGAGATTGCTAAAAAGAAGGGGAATGATCTATCAAATTTTGAAGATCATCAATTAAACGGATTTTGAGAACCAACCTTTTCTTTGAGGTTTTGTCCTGAAACTCAGAATTCTAGACAGCAAACCAAAGAACGGGTTGTGGCGGCACGATGGCGGTTCAGATGGCGGCGGTGGCTGAGAGTCACACTCAGTAGAGGTGATAAACCTTGGAATAACACCAAGGGCAAGGCTTCACACCTTGGAATCAAGCAACTATCACAGCTACAAGGGGAAGAGAGAGGGGCGCCCTTGGGGTAAATGGAGAAATTCTGATTTTTTCTTTAAATTCCTCATGGAAATAATGAGATACAAGAGTTTTATAACCCTAGCTAAAAGACCCTAACTAACCTCAGATCTATGGTTAGGGAGGGGTAATTAGGGGATAGAAAAATCTAATTTCTTCTACTTTGGTCAAAATAATAAAAAAACAAAAGTGGAAAAGGAAGGGGGCGCCCCCGTTAGAATAGCATCTTGGACTTTTCTTCTTGGTCCAAGTGTGAATGGTCTTCTTGGTCCAAGTCCACCATGGACCATGGACCATGGACCTGCCCCTATGGGCCCTAGAAGCTAGGTGGCCCAATGGGAGAGAGAGTGGGGGGCCCGTTGGGCCTAAGTGGCCATTTTACAAAGAAACCCATTAATTCCTAATGACTAGCCCATTGGCTTATAATTGCCTTACAATTGAACCCAAATGACTCAATGTAATAAAAAAAAGTTAGATGCCTTGCTCTGATGTCCCATCATTGGGCCTTCATCCCGGGCGGAGGGGACTGTTGGGGTGCAAGGCACGGATTTAGAGGGGGGGTGAATGAATCCCCTTTAAGAATATTACGGAATTAGAGTTTAAACCAAAATTTGTCCTACACAATATGGACAAGGAAGCCCAGGGGAGACTTATGGCTCTCACTGAACAAGCTTTGAACACTTAGCATATAACAACTGTATTGAACCGAATTGAATATGATTGAAGTGCACTAAGAGTGAGAATCAACTAACAGTCAAAATAATAAACACCTAGTAGTGCGCTGGTGCTGAACTGAGATGCATATAGATATGTAAATGTAAATCGTAGAGCCAATGCAACAATAGACTCAACCAGGCATCTGATTAACACTTAGTATGCTTAGAATATTGTAGGCTAATTAGATGCAAATATAACGAGCCTAAGCATACATCTACCGTGAATCAAGAAAGCGAGTAAACCACTGCACATAGGACTTTTAGATAGTTCGGTCTGCTACCCACAGACCAACGTCCATCCTCCACTCAAACCCGAGTGAGGCTTTCCGCTGACAAACATCTTGAATCGCTGAGCATCACAGCTTGCTTACACCGCTGAGCAACACAGCTTGCTATCCAGTATATAACAACTTGAACAGCTGAGCATCACAGCTTACTATATGCTGAGCCTTATAGCTTAGCTATCCGAGGATCACACCTCGCCCGCTGAGCACCACAGCTTGCTCTACTGATTCATAGCTTACAATGGAATTCAAAACAAAAACGAAGGAATCAAAGAAAATAAGGACAGAAAAGACAATGTAGCTCTCAATAGAGCAATCTGACTCTGAATCTGATCCAGAAGTCAGGATAGAACAATCTCACTGAAACTCTCTTCTTCTTCTTCTCAACCCTCTCTACGGCACTCTGTTTTTTCCCTTTCTTCTCAGAAAACCGGCTCTCTCACTTTTCTTGCTCTCTCGCTCTCTCTTCTCTTCTCTTCCTGATCTCTCCTCTTTTCTTCTATCTCAGACTCTAATTCTTCTCAGCTTCTCTGGGCTCTTCTGCTCTTCTTCTCTTCTGCTTCTGCTTCTACTTCCACCAGCTTCTCTAGCTCTCAGACGCTACTTCTTATCTTCTCTATCCTCGCTCTTTTCGCTCTGGAATTTCTGGATACACTAGCTCCCTTCTTCTTCATCTTCTTTTTCTTCTATCTTCCTTCTCTCTTCATTTGAGCGATCAGGCCTCTATTTATAGGCTCGTGAGAGTTTGGCACGTGGGAAACACGTTCCCGCCCAAGGAAGTTTGAAAAGGAATGCTTCGTTGGAGGTCCACGTGTTAGGTGATGAAGGTGCGCTGTCCACGTGGCAAAATCTTGAGATGAGATCCCTATCTTGGAACACGTGCCTGTAACTAATTTTGAACCAGGTGACTGCAGCTTACACTTAAGTCTGCGTTGTAAGTGTTCGACTCTGTTGATTGAAAAGACTTTAAGACTCTTCACACTTAAGCCCCTGCCAACAGTACATGAGACATTTTATCAAACACTTTGTCAGTGTAGGTGAATATTCAATATGTATCGACCTGTAAAAATTGAGTCATAACATAAGTAATTGAATAGACTTGAGATGCACAGACTTTAGTTCAAACTGTGCAGGATATGCACAAACCTTAGTTCAAACTGTGCAGGATATGCACAAACTTTAGTTCAAACTGTGCAGGATATGCACAGACCTTACAAGCATCATACACATAAAATGCTCTGACATGATAAGAAACCTTGACACACTAGCATCAACCTTCTATTGGTATGCTCAGACCTTAAAGGTGCATGTGCTCCAACTTGAGTGCATATGCTTAGGCTTGTATAAAACATGTGCTCCGACCATGCCTAGTATGCTCTGACCTGATGCTTTCATGTGCACTGACTATAGTAAAGGTGCTCTGGCCTTATAATGCACACTAGCACATATGCTTAGATCTTATAGTGCAAGCTAGCACATATGCTCAGACCTAAAATTGCACATATGCTCAGACCTTACTGTGCGCTCATGCACATATGCTTAGACCTTAGAGTGGTGCACCGACTTGCATAACTAGACTATGTGCATGTGCTCTGACTTGAAGGAAGGTGCTCAGACGTAAAAGCTGCATGTCCTTTCACCTTGATGAACATAAGATACATGTATGAACATCGACCTGGATTTACACCATGCATGTATGTGCATCGACCTTTGCATGCAGCACTTTCTTCATGTGCACTGACCTTACATGCAACACTGAGCATGTGCACCGACCTTAGTATGCAACAGTGACAATGTGCACAGACCTATGCATGCAACTTTTTCTTCATGTGCACTGACCTGACATGCAACACTGAACATGTGCACCGGCCTTAATATGCAACAATGACAATGTGCACCGACCTTAGTATGTACAAATGACCATGTGCACCGACCTTATTGTGCAGCAGTGAATATGTGCCTCGACCTTAGTATGTACAAATGACTATGTGCACCGACCTTACTATGCAGCGGTGAACACGCACCGACCTGCATATGAAGAAACATGAATGTGCACCGACCTTACCTATTCACAGAGAAGGTATATGCACCAACCTTTATGCTTCAGACTTGGATGTGCATTGACCTTACCTGTCAAATAGCTGACTTACAATTTGATCAGTTGACCTGTTGTAAGTTCTTGAACTGTGGTGTTGACCTACGTTGACTTTCTTTTCATGACTTTTTGAATCATCTTCAGAACCTATTCTGACATATTTCATACTTCTATATATGTGATGAGATCATTAATTCATGCATCAAGGTTTTATCATCAAGGTTAAATATAATGACATAATAGTTGACATCATCAAAATCACAGAGACACAACAATCTCCCCCTTTTTGAAGATGGCAATATTATGAGTCATTGCAATAAATTCATCATGATGATCAATGTGACTCAGCAGGGCATGCAACACAATATCTGACAGAATTAATGACTCACATATACTCACATGACACATGACTCACATATTCTCCCCCTTTGACAACATAAAAAGGAAGGAATAGTAAGCTGACCATGCAGACTATATTCTCCCATCATGAATGTAGAATGCATCATCTGACAGAAATATGACTCATATATTCTCCCCCTTTGAAAAGAGAAGAGATATTAAAGTGAAAGAAATGTCTGCACTCTCCCTTGCTACAAAAATATACTCCCCCTGAGCAAATAATGTCTCTCTTTAGACACAGTAGAAGGAGTTGAATGAAATCAAAGCACAGGGACATTCATGTTTAAGCAGATCAAGCAGATTACAAAGATGCTGATGAAACAAGCTCCCCCTTTGAGTGTACAGAGGGATTGGAGTGGAGGTAAACTATCAGACATACAGATTTAAACTTACACAAGGTTAATGAAGGTAACAACAAAAACACAGGAACAATTATATATCAGTTCAGGTCAAGACAAATTGAAGCAAGAGCTGTGAGCACAATCTAATATTTAGATTTCAACAGTAAATGGAAACTTAGCATAGGAATTCTATATGAGCTTCAAGTACAAGAGTAATTCAAAAAGATTTTCAATGAGATACAAATTTCATAAATCTAAATAAACAGATGGTTCAGACTCTTCCATGATAAGGGCTTATGAATCTTTATTTGAACATCATTTTTTAAATATGATGTATACACAGTTTGTCAATAAAGTTCTGTATTAATATCTGAAATCAATGTTTAATAAAAGTGAACCAAGCCCTCATATTTATATCTTGATTAACCTCCCTTCATCTTACTCAATCAATTTCAATGACTTCTTTAGGAATTACAATCATTAGTATTAAGGTTAAACACCATGAAGGAATTCAGATATGGTTCCCGAGGATTATGAAAAACTTTTCAATCAGTTTGGGATTTTTTTTTGTTTAACAATACTTTTCAAATCAAATTTTTCAGGTGCAATTAAGTTCAGTACACACCTTCTAACTAGAGGATACACGTTGTTTAGACGCCAGTATCCCTAAGCACTTGGTATGACTGACGGTCATGCTTCATAAGAGCAGAGATAGCATTGACACCTCATGACATACCTTAACTCATTTCATTGATGAGTGAGATATATTTCTCAGTGTTGGCCCAGATAATAATCTACGCGGACAAGAAGGGGGGGTTGAATTGTCCCCCAAACGAAATTACAGATTTTAGACAATATGCGGAATTAACGAGATTGATGAAAAACAAGTTGAACAGAAATAAATCTAGTTCACTCAATCTCTCCTAGTACACTCGAATGTGTTGGAATGAGAAAATGCGTAAGCAAGAAACCACCAGACACGGGGATTTTAAGGTTGTTCGGGACCACGACGGGCTCCCTACGTCCACCCCTCATCGAACCGGTGAGGCTTCACTTGCTTCACAACGAAGCACATGAGAAAATCTCCAACACACATGGAGACTTCATCTCCACAATGATCCAACTATAGGATCAAACCACACACACGACCGTACATAACTGGTCACACACACACAACATTATCATGTTCAGAAATGAAGGAAAATACATAAAGAGAGCTCAAAACAAAAGATTAAACAATGAAAGCATCATGAATCATCAAGAGTAACGAGATCTGGGATGTCTTCTCTTAGGTTGGAGATGGATAGAAGATGCTTCGCGGGTTCCACAAGAGAGGAGGATGAAACTCGAGGCAAACCGAGCCGCCGGTGCTTTCTCCTTAAAGAACTGGCCACGAATCTGGCATTGGAGGCTTGAGAATGGATGTAGATCTTGAATCCTTGCTCTGGTCGACCTCTCCTCAGCTCTAGCCAGCCTCCCTTTCCTTTTCCCCCTTTCCTTGCCCTACAAGATAGAAAGATAGCACATTTGGGTTCATTCTCCCCAAATTCAGAGCTCACAATGATATACACAGAGGGGTGGGGAAAAGAAAAATAAAACCCTCCCAAAGTGTGTTAGAAACACCATAATAAGCATAGGAACTAATGGGGGGTAGTATGGTAATGTTTAGAAAGGTTTTCATTAGGTTTCGGACGCTCCCGAAAATCCCGTGCTGGAAGGGTCGACCCTCGGACTTACAGAGGGCAGCTGGGCACAAAAGAAACACCCAGCACTTAGGGGTCGACCCGTGGCAGTGGGTCGACCCCAGGGGTCGACCCCTGCAGACAGGCTGCATATTGCAGCTTCTTTCCAGCCCAGAACATCTAAGGGTCGACCCTATGCGTCGACCCCTGTAGTAGGGGTTAGAAAAACATGTTAAAACACCATTAATTCATGGGAAAATAAATGAATAAATATTACCATAATCCCATGATGATCAACCATGAATATTTACCTTGAAACACATGATAAAACAAGAGGTTAGATCATAATCAAAATATAAGCATCAAATATGTCACTTTCAACAAGATCACTCAAATATTCTTCAATGAACCCACTTTAGCATGATTTTGTCTTCTATCCTCAACCAACCAAAACATATTTAACCATATGCGAAGTCATGGAAGCTTTAATATGAAATTAGCTTTCTTGAATCTTTCACAAGCTCAACAACAAAAAGCTTCAATACTCCAAGAAGTACATGCATGAAGGCATTTTCAAATCACCAAATCCTCAAGCAAAAATGCAGTCATTAAGACATGTATTTGCTATACATGAAACCCATTCAAGACAAATACTTCAAAACTCATATAAAGCAAGATAAGACCCAAAAGTCACCAAGACTAAAACCCCATATGAATATGCATGAAACACTTTCATTGCAATGACATCTCATAGAAGATGTTCATAAAAGCAACCCAGATTTTTAGCCAAAGCTTAAATCACTTGAACATGCATGTTATTAATACATGTAGGCATCAAATACCTCATTTTCACAATGTGAGTAAATTTTGCATAAATGATCATCCATGAAACTTAAGACATGGTTTCTTCATAAAAACTTGACACATGCAAATCATCCACACATAAAACCATGTGAAGTCAAGTTAAAACCCAAACTTCTCAAAACTCCCATTTACACTATGGAATGAATCATATTCATGAAATTGAAGTACTAATGAAATGTTTCAAGAAAGTGATATACATGAAGGCCCAATTTGACATATATGATGTGGACACTTGTTGCTTTCACAAATGCACGCATGATATGCATGACAATCAACCACACAGTTCTTCAAGCTATTTGATCAAGATTAAAACCAAAACAATCATCAAGACTCAAATCCACATGATCAAATATCTAACGGCATATTGAAAGCATATCAGTTCAAGTCAACTTTCCTTGAATGACAAGTCGACTTGCTTTAATCTCTAAAAAGTCCAAGTTGAAAATGCCACCAAAAGTTGACTTCCTTTGCATCAAGAATCGACTTTAATCATCATAGGTCATTTCATTGATTCTGCAAAATAAGTCCATTAATTTATGAGACCATTGGTTAGCATTCTTCAATGAACTTACTTAAATACACAAACACACAAGATTTGTCATCATTGAAACTTAACTACCAAAATCAACTAGGGGATCAACAATCTCCCCCTTTTTGATGATGACAAAATGATGTGTGCGTGAATTTCAAACGATTGAATAGAAGCAATTCATTCACTTTCAAAAACATCAATGAGCCTTTCAAAAAACACTGCATGAGAAAATTCTCTCTTAATCAAAAATAGAAATTTGAGTACACCAACCTATTCTCCCCATTTTTGTCAACAACAAAAAGTGACTGACAACGGGGTTATTAACTTGTTATGAACAAGTATAATCTAGAGATGTGTATAAAATCATTCATGCAAGCAAACAAGCATGATAGTCAAGCAAGCATGTAGTAATCTATAGCTCCCCCTCAATGGGGTAAAAGGATAGCAAGTGAGCATTTGATTTGTATTAGAATGTGAGACATGAACCATAATCAAAAGAGGTAGTGCATCCATATGCTAGAGGCACTGCATAAACCATGATAAGTATAAATTGAAGATATACAAGCGTCACAATGTACCCAAAAGTAAAATAAGTGGAAATGAGCAATGAACTTCAAAAATATTGGATATAAGAAGAATTTCTAAGGAACACTAGAGGGTTATTTCCTTTCTACAATTCCATTTAGATCCTCGACTTTTGGTAGCTTCGCACAACCCCCCCTTTTTTTGTGTTTCTTTTATAGGATTTCACCGTTCGGCGCGAGTCACCCCATGTGTCTCAATGGGGTTTCCCGGCTACTAGAATTCATCACAATTTTGATTCTTGTGGATTTTAGCTTCACTTTTCGACACGAGTTTCCTCATTTATTTTAGTGGGCATTCCCGGCTACTCGGTTCCACATTCCACTTATTGATTGGGGTTGACAACTTTTTCCTCATGATTACTCTTCATTTCCATGTAGAAATTTTATTTCCCTTAAAGTGTTGAATAGAAGTTCTGAAATCCTTATCATTCAAAGTCATATGCATCATTTTTGTGCAAAGTGTGTGGGTACTTGCTATGTATGCAGAAAATGAATTTTTCATAACATAGTAATGACTCCCCCTAAATGTATGCACAAATGGAAACAAATCCTCCCCCTTTGTATATGTCACGATGAACAAATGATCAAAATCACAGCATTTTATATATCAAGGAGGTGGGGTCTTAGAAGATTTTCAAGAAATGGTTATCTAAAAAATATATATACATTCAGTCAAGCAAGGATTTGAAAGTTAATTCATGCAAGATGATTTTCGGTACGTGGCGGAGGTGTAGGTCCAAAGACCCGACTCACGCATGGTGAGTGTTTCCCGATGGACGGAGTCCACCATTCCACAACACACCATTTTAAATACCGAAGAATCATGGCATTCAAGCATAGAAGTGTGTAAAATATATCCAAGCATATGCATGAAACTGAAAAGATGGTGAGAGTTTATTTCTATTCACAAGTGTGCAAGAGTATGAGCAATCTAAAGCATGAATTGAATGTATGCAACTGAACAGTTATTTGCATAAAGATAAATAAAGGTATGTATGCACTCTTTATCACTACCAAAATCACCAAAGGGTAATTCTAAAACTGAAGAAGGTCGAATTAACAAGATCCAAACTCCAAAACCAAGTGTATGACCGAATCATTTGACCGAAGATTTCAGAACATGAGCTCTCTTACCTTTGCCTTGAGTGTAACACCCCGGATAAAACTAAGGAATAAATATATTCTAAATAAATGTAAGTTGCATAAAGAAGGCCAAATAGAAACTATGGGTCGTAATAAATTAATTATCTTTATCCGTTACACACACAAAAAAATGGAGCCCAAACAATATAACTCATATATGTACACTTAATGGGCCTTAACATGTATATTTTATTTTCCCTTAATATAATTTTTAAGAGCCAAAAAAAAAAACAAATGGCCATCTGCTAACCCAAAGCCCATATTTAATAAACACCCACAAATATGCATACGTATTGCAAACCCCACTGAAGCCTAAAATAATGCAACCCTCTATATATATTTATATGCCACCCGGTTACACCAAGGGCCAACCCAAATAACCACCCGCATAACCCAACCCACGAAGGTGGGCCTTCACCAAAAAAGCAACCAAACAAGCCTCTTCTAACCCAAACCCAAAACCCATGAACGTGCAAACCCAACCCAAATGCCCATAAGCATGTTCAAGTGTTAGCTTTTAGGGTTTTGACATAAGAAAATGGCAAGCGGCCACTAACCGGGAAGGGTGGAGCAATGTCGGGGAAGGTTTTCAATGCTTGCTTCCATTTGGCGTCCGAACCCTCCAGAACTGCTACACTCCTATAAGACCACCCCCACCGGACGCTGTAGTATTTTTCCTATTGCTGTCAAAGGAGTCTTCTTCCCTCAAGGCCTCTGCACCCATCTTCCTCCTGCTAATCGTCCAAGCCACGAAGGGCTTCTGCTTCCTCTTCCGCAACGTGAAGCCCTACGTCCTCTTCTTCCTTTGCCGCCATCCTGCTGGCTGATACGAGAAGGGGCACTCTTTCTCTTCCATCTTCATCCTGCTGATCAAGAAGTCCTTCATCTCCATCCTCTGTTTCGAAGTTACTGAAACAAAAAACCATTCTTCACTGTTCATCATCATCTAATCGACCCAAAAGGTAGGTGTTCTCTCTGACATCTAAACTCAATTAACAAGGATAATACATACTCCTATGATCATAACAATATACTTATATCTCATGTTCGAGTTCATAGTCTCAAGTTTCTCGTAGGTCTTCTCAAGTTTCGTAGCCCAAACAAAAAAATTAATTCATCATTGTAGGTGTTCTCGGCATCAAGCTAAACCTATTAAGAACAATTAAACCTTGATATGGTCTCTGCATATATGTTTATACCTTAATCTTTAATGCATATGTAGGTGATCTCTCATCTAAGCATAACTATTAAACAGATCTAGACATTTTACTACATGATTTTTATGTGTTTTGGTTTAATACTATAGAAGTTAGTTATGGAGTTTTCGCCTTAATAGCTTGTTCGTGGGTACCGGGGTCTCCTTTGGCCATGAAAATTTATGGGCGTACTAGTGGGATGGTGACCGAGATAGTGAGAGTGGTTGCACCACTTTTCGTGCCTCCTATCTCAAGATCCCCCATCTCTCAATGAAAAATTATTTTGAACGTCCGGTTAGGTAGAGTTTTTTGAGCCTGTCATTTTGATATATAGAACGCATGATTCCGAAATGTGTACATCGAGAACGGGAGGATCAAAGAATGGACACAAATTGTTAATGACGACAATTTGATTGTCGTCAATTTCTTTGGACGACCGTAGGAAAAGGCGTCAAATCTTTTACATATATATATATATATATATATATATATATTGTAACTAGACCTTCGAAAATCTATATCTATTGAACTATGCAATATAAAATTATAAAAATTATATTTTTGGAATCCTTGATTTTTTCTCCTAATTATCATATATTCTATTTTCCTAAATTATTTCATATAAATAAATGTGCCTTTGAATGTATATTTTTGAAATTATTCAATTAAATAGATATTGACGTGAATTCTTGTTAAATAAATTAAGTTACAAATTATAGAATTAACGTCCTTCCAAGTGGACGCTAATTAATAAATGACACTATTGGTGGACATCACTTAAAATAAGTTTAATTAATTATAGTTAATTATAGAATTAGATGGACGTGAATTCTATAATTAACGCATTCATGTTCTCACTATTTTCTTCTAGTTTTGACCCATACCTCGGGTCTTTTGGCACTCTCATCTCAAGTCCGTAGATGGAGTCCTTGTTTCTTTATTGGTTCACGTTATACACCTCAACTCTCGGTGACATACGAGCCCTCCGTTGGACATTCCGTTCCTTCGGACTGGCAAGTTAGTCATTGGGACCTCCGTAAGTCTCCGCTAGCATTAGATTCCCTCAAGGCAGCCGAGCTAGTTGTACCTTAAAAATTTCGGGATCCTATCCGTGTCATTTTGGTTTTTCGTTAGTCTTGACACTCTACTCCTTTTGGAATCTTCTTGTCATCAATTTGAGAACATAACCCTTTGACTCTGAATTTGGCCAAATCTAATTCTGAAACATTAAGTGTCACGCCCCGAGCGCGGAAGATACCCGGAGATGCGCGACGTGTCTATATCAATCATGTCAATCAGAGTGGTCGTGTATTCGACACAAAGACAGAGATGCGCAAAATAGCAAGATAACCCAATCCTTTATTTCATAATGGATAGACTATTACAAATCCAATACTCTGTTAAATAAAAAGGAAAAGAATACATAGTTGACTCAAGAAACTATGGAAAAGACTAGACGACACTTGTAGAAGCTCTATCACTTTCACTCTTGACCATTCCCATCCGATTGACTTCCATCGTCGTCGGACTTTCCTGAAAAGTAAAAGGGACAAACGGAATGAGCGAACGCTCAGTAGGAAATTATATCTCAAGTACTAGCAAGTGGTTTAAGTAATTACATTTTCATGGATGCAATAAAGCTATGCATGCTCGCATGAAACGACAAGATAGAGAGAATGTAATATCAAAGAAATAAGATGAACTTTCATGAACAAGATACAAGTTATTCAAGATATTCAAGCAAGCACCATTATCGAGTCATGTCAAGAACTTTGGCTATCATGTATCAAGCAAGTAAATTACCCTTTTTCGGGCCACGCATTTCATTTCATGTCAAGTACGAGTCAAGTACAAGATGTGTGTGGAATGTCCAATCAAGCAAGTCAAGTACTCGGTATAATGCCAGATACCTTATCATTTTAACTCCCATGGGCACAAGTACTTTCGGGCGCTCCCCCCAGGACCAGATCGGGCCCTATATGCGCAGGCATTTATCATGTATTTTGACATCCACTCTTGTTTATAGCCAACATAGAATTTCAATAATCAAGCTTGTAGACACGTACGACAACTTTGATAGAATAGAGTCCAAAATATGACAAAGGACATAGATTGGCGATATTAACGGTATAATCACGATATCGATAAAACTAGGTAGAATATGGTTCCCTTAACTTGGGTACCATGACAAATCAATATGGACATTCTTTATATAGAATTGAGGTCCACATGAACATTAGATCAAGCAAGATACCCTCATTCTTATCATAGAATTGAGGTTTACAAGAATGACATGATATGGCATGATATCATCATCCCATTAAGAATTTCTTATGATATACTCTTTGTATAATCATAAGGGCCGGTATACCATGTTTCTTTAGAGTGACATGGCATCAATGGTGTAATGGGTTTTTAGGGTACAACCAGCTCAGTCGGCCTTGAGGGAATCCAAGGCTACGAGGAGTCTTACGGAGGTCTCTATGACTAACTCGCTAGTCCAAAGGAACGGAATGTCCAATGGAGAGCTTGTATGTCAATGAGAGTTGAGTGTGATCGATAAATCAACATGAAACGTGGGACTATACTCACGGAGTGGAGAATAGTGCCGATATATATATATATGTATAATATGAAACCATCGGTAATAGAATCAGGATAAAATCAGTTTACAGTAAAATAACGACTTAGGTCAAGTCGTGTCTTAAGTAATTAACGCCTAACATAGGGGCGTTTACATATTTCTATTTTACAGAATTTTCAATAATCTCATTAATTTATGAAAAACACGCCCTTGTCTGGGGCATTTTTCAAGTAACTAACGCCTAGTATCAGGGCGTTTATATATGTTCCGTTTCGCAGAATTTCATTATTTCGATACTCTATCTAAAAAGCGCCCTGGACAGGGTCGTTTCTTCATATTTGACGACTGCTGCTGCAGGCGTCTCATGAATTACGGATTTGACAGAATATAAATAAGTTGCAGGACTTATATAAGACACGCCCTGGGAAGGGGCGTTACTGGCTTAACTCTATGTTTCAGAACATACCAGGACTCTGGATAATACGCGCCTAAGCAAGGGGCGTTACTTTTAAAGTCACGCCCTATGATGAGGCGTTAATACGTGGAAAACGACCTTGTACAGGCCGTGAATTCAAGAAATTGCAGGACATTAGATTTGGAGACAGGATCATGCATTAATAATCAAGGTTTCATATATAATCCGTTCTTAACATGCTTAAGTCATGATCTCGTAAAATTAACGCCTGTGTACAGGACGTTTCTTAATAAATTGACGACCGCTTTTATGGTCGTTTATTTTAAAATAGCGCCCTATTCCAGGGCGTTTCTTTCAAACAATTCAGAAAACACATGAAAACTATAATAATCATATGCATGACATGCTTATATATATATATATCTTGCATTAATTTCATTTGGGCTACAGTAACTTGAGAAAACCTACCTTATGATCTGATACTCTGTTTGGAACCTTCGTGGATGAAGAACCTTCGTTCTTCAGGAAGATATTGCCACAGCTACCTGTAAAGGAAGAGAAGATATCAATCTTCTTTACCTACGTAACCTGAAGGCAAGGGAAAAAAAAGAACTTTACCTATTCTTCGGCAACGATGGTGATGAAGACGATGATGATGAAGACCCTTTGTCTTCAAACACTAGAAGCAGCCACCTATAGCAAAGACGATGAAGGATGGTTAAAACCTCCTCGTGTGTTTATCAAAAGCAAGGAAAGGAAGAAGAACTGTTTGTTCTTCACGTACCTAGCAGCAGACGTTCGATCAAATGGGTTTTAGGGTTCGATCGAACATGTTATTTATAGGATTTTGAAGTCCTAACAAGAGTAGTGTTTGATTGAGGGTAATATATCCTTAATAGAGTCCTTACTCTAATAGACACTTACTAGATTAGGTTAATCTTTCCTTGGATAAGTTCTGGGTTCGATCGGGTCACGAACTGAATTAACGCCTTTGGTCAGGGCGTGTATTGTTAATTGACGCCTTACTTTAGGGCGTTTCTTAAAAAGCGCCTTGAAAAAGGGCGTTTCTTGTTTTAAAACACGCCCAAGATAGAGGCGTTTCTTTTACTTACCCATTTGGTCGCGTGAGAACTGACGACCGTAGGTGTGGGCGTCCTTTCTTTATTCACGCCATGGGTAGAGGCGTTTCTTTATAAATTAACGCCTTAATAAGAGGCGTTATTTTTAATTTGTTTTATTTCGTCCAATTAACCCTATTCCTTTTATATATATATTACTTCTGTAATATATATGTTTTAATTCATTTCAATTATTCATTTATTAGGGTTGCTACATTAAGGGATGTGGGTCCGCGACTTTTCAGTGCCAGGTAGGATGGAAGTCCAATTCTGTAAACCATAGTAATTCTAGGTGTGGCATTGCACCAAACTACGTACATCTGTTATATTCTGTTATTATGTTATATCTGCTATTCTGCAAATTCTGTTAATTCTGGAAAAATCTGTTATTCTGATAATTTGTTGCTTGGTTATTTGATAATTTATATATTTTGCTTTATTACTTATATTTATTGGAACTCTGTTATAATCTGGCCAATTCTGAAGTTATGTTCATCTAAGTATATGTCCTTGTTATATTCTGATAGCTCGTCCTTGACTCTGCATCGGAATTCATCCCTATTTCTCTTGAGCTCGTAACTACCTTTGACTTTAATATTCATCTATCCCGTTAGATTGATCATCATGATTTTCTAGTTCCATGCCTTGCATCGTCATGAACATGTTAATTGGCTAATCACTTATATTCTTCTTGACGAGAGATGTAATTCCTACTGAGCGTTTCGCTCACTAGCCTATCTTTAACATTTTTTTTCAGGTAACAACATTGAAGATAGTCCAACAGATGGGGAAGGGCAAGAGTGTTGAGTGTTGTGGAAAAAGTAAGCCAGTGTCTTTTAGTTTTCTTGAGTCTTATCTTGTCCTTGAGTCTTTTCCCTTCATAAAGTATTTGAGTCTTTTCTTTTTCCCATATAAGTGGAGTCCAGTTATGTAATTGAGATTTGATTATCAATAAAGATTATATTTTTGTCCATACTGTCTGGCCTTGGAAATTTTATATCTTATGTTTGCTCTGATTATTCATGACTGTGTCACTACCGCGTTCCGAACTACACGTTCCGCTGCTATCGGTTCGGGGCGTGACAATTTGTGGTATCAGAGCCTAGGCTTATTAAACCCTAGGTCTTGACTATAGGTTGCCATAAGTTCTAGGTTCAACTCCATTATTGCCCGGTGAGATTGGGTAGAACCTTGGGTTAAGATCAAAAAAGGAATTATAATACTAATAATACCAGCTTATGAAAATAGCTTAGTAAAATTTCACGAGAATTACTTGATAATCTTACACGATATTGTTTGTGTCTTGTAGAACTAGATAGATAACAATGGCCGCTGAGCGTGCCCAATGGCGTGAGATGCAAAGGATGGTTCAAGGATTGACTCAGGCTCTTCAGCGGGTAGCCGAGGGTGGAGCCAATCGTGGAGCTGGAGAGTTACATCGTGAGTTTTGGAGCCTCAATCCCCCTAGGTTTAGTGGAACCCCTGATCCTGACATGGCGGAAGATTGGACGAGGGAGATGGAAAGAATTTTCTGAGTGATGCAATGTTCGGACCAAGATAAGGTCCTTTTAGCAACATTTCAACTAGAGAAGGACGCAAGGGCTCGGTGGGAGTCCGTAGAAGCCACTTTGCCAAACATTCAAGTAACTTGGGTAGAATTTTTAGAACACTTCAACGAGAAGTATTTCTCAGAGAGAGTTCGGGAGAGAAAGGCAGGAGAATTTGCCTCGCTCAAACAAAGAAGCATGTCTGTGGTAGAATATGAGGCTCAGTTCTAGAGGTTATCACGGTATGCACCTCATTTGATCTTAACGGAGAAGATGAAAGCTAGGAGGTTTTTGAATGGGTAAAGATTGCAATATATACCCCAATTAGCACCGATGGATATTCAATCATATGGCGAGATGGTTAAGAGAGTTCAGCTATTGGAAGACGCTATAGAATTATCTGACAAGGTCAAGGCACGAATGGAAAAGAATAAAGTAGATAATGGCAATAAAAGGTCTAATGATGAGAATAGAGTTCCGACCAGTAAGAAGCCTAAGGATGGGAAGTGCAAGTATTGTGGGAATGAGGGTCATCAATCCGAGAAATGTCACTGGAAGAATGGAGCTTATTTTCATTGTGGAAGCCGAGAACACAAGGTAGCCGACTGTCCCCTTCCTAAAGATCAACCTCAGCAAGCAAAGGATCGCAATAAGGAACGGCGTCAGGGACAAATGCAAGCAATAAGACGAGTCGAACCTGCTGATAATGGAGTAGCTAGAGGTACCCCTTTAACCTAAGTCTAGTACCTTAGCTTATTTTGATTAGCATGCCTAGATGAATTGAACTAGATACCCCACTGGTGTAGACTGGAAATGAATTCAGTTGAATTTGGGGACCAAATTCTTTTAAGTGGGGGAGGGTGTAACACCCCGGATAAAACTAAGGAATAAATATATTCTAAATAAATATAAGTTGCATAAAGAAGGCCAAATAGAAACTATGGGTCGTAATAAATTAATTATCTTTCCCCGTTACAAAAAAAAAATGGAGCCCAAACAATATAACTCATATATGTACACTTAATGGGCCTTAACATGTATATTTTATTTTCCCTTAATATAATTTTTAAGAGCCAAAAAAAACAAATGGCCATCTGCTAACCCAAAGCCCATATTTAATAAACACCCACAAATATGCATACGTATTGCAAACCCCACTGAAGCCTAAAATAATGCAACCCTCTATATATATTTATATGCCACCCGGTTACACCAAGGGCCAACCCAAATAACCACCCGCATAACCCAACCCACGAAGGTGGGCCTTCACCCAAAAAGCAACCAAACAAGCCTCTTCTAACCCAAACCCAAAACCCATGAACGTGCAAACCCAACCCAAATGCCCATATCCATGTTCGAGTGTTAGCTTTAAGGGTTTTGACATAAGAAAATGGCAAGCGGCCACTAACCGAGAAGGGTGGAGCAATGTCGGGGAAGGTTTTCAATGCTTGCTTCCATTTGGCGTCCGAACCCCCCAGAACCGCTACACTCCTATAAGAAGACCCCCACCTCGGACGCTACAGTATTTTTCCTATTGCTGTCAAAGAAGGAGTCATCTTCCTCCAAGGCCTCTACACCCATCTTCCTCCTGCTAATCGTCCAAGCCACGAAGGGCTTCTGCTTCCTCTTCGGCAACGTGAAGCCCTGCGTCCTCTTCTTCCTTTGCCACCATCCTGCTGGCTGATACGAGAAGGGGCACTCTTTCTCTTCCATCTTCATCCTACTGATCAAGAAGTCCATCATCTCCATCCTCTGTTTCGAAGTTACTGAAACAGAAAACCATTCTTCATTGTTCATCATCATCTAATCGACCTAAAAGGTAGGTGTTCTCTCTGATAGCTAAACTCAATTAACAAGGATAATACATACTCCTATGATCATAACAATATGCTTATATCTCATGTTCGAGTTCATAGTCTCAAGTTTCTCGTAGGTCTTCTCAAGTTTCGTAGTCCAAACAAAAAAATTAATTCATCATTGTAGGTGTTCTCGGCATCAAGCTAAACCTGTTAAGAACAATTAAACCTTACTATGGTCTCTGCTTATATGTTTATACCTTAATCTTTAATGCATCTGTAGGTGATCTCTCATCTAAGCCAAACTCTTAAACAGATCTAGACATTTTACTACATGATTTTTACGTGTTTTGGTTTAATACTATAGAAGTTAGTTATGGAGTTTTCGCCTTAATAGCTTGTTCGTGGTTACCGGGGTCTCCTTTGGCCATGAAAATTTATAGGCGTACTAGTGGGATGGTGACGGAGATAGTGAGAGTGGTTGCACCATTTTTCGTGCCTCCTATCTCAAGATCCCCCATCTCTCAATGAAAAATTATTTTGAACGTCCAGTTAAGCAGAGTTGTTTGAGCCCGTCATTTTGATATATAGAACGTGTGATTCCGACACGTGTACATCGAGAACGGGAGGATCAAAGAATGGACACAAATTGTTAATGACGACAATTTGATTGTCGTCAATTTCTTTGGACGACCGTAGGAAAAGGCGTCAAATCTTATATATATATATATACTATACCTATTGAACTATGCAATATAAAATTATAAAAAATATATTTTTGGAATCCTTGAATTTTTCTCCTAATTATCATGTATTCTATTTCCCTAAATTATTTTATATAAATAAATGTGCCTTTGAATGTATATTTTTGAAATTATTCAATTAAATAGATATTGACGTGAATTCTTGTTAAATAAATTAAGTTACAAATTATAGAATTAACGTCCTTCCAAGTGGACACTAATTAATAAATGACACTACTGGTGGACATCAATTAAAATAAGTTTAATTAATTATAGTTAATTATAGAATTAGATGGACGTGAATTCTATAATTAACGCATTCATGTTCTCACTGTTTTCTTCCAGTTTTGACCCATACCTCGGGTCTTTTGGCACTCTCATCTCACGTCCGTAGATGGAGTCCTTGTTTCTTTATTGGTTCATGTTATACACCTCAACTCTCGGTGACATACGAGCCCTCCGTTGGACATTCCGTTCATTCGGACTGGCAAGTTAGTCATTGGGACCTCCGTAAGTCTCCGCTAGCCTTGGATTCCCTCAAGACAGCCGAGCTGGTTGTACCCTAAAAATCTTGAGATCCGATCCATGTCATTTTGGTTTTTCGTTAGTCTTAACACTCTACTCCTTTTGGAATCTTCTTGTCATCAATTTGAGAACATAACCCTTTGACTCTGTATTTGGCCAAATCTGATTCTTAAACATTAAGGGCTGTGGGTCCGCGACTTTTCAGTGCCAGGTAGGACGGAAGTCCAATTCTATAAACCATGGTAATTCTGGGTGTGGCATTGCACCAAACTCTGTACATCTGTTATATTTTGTTATTCTGTTATATCTGTTATTCTGTAAATTCTGTTAATTCTGGAAAAATCTGTTATTCTGATAATTTGTTACTTGGTTATTCGATAATTTAGATATTCTACTTTATTACTTATATTTATTGGAACTCTGTTATAATCTTGCCAATTCTGAAGTTATGTTCATCTAAGTATCTGTCCTTGTTGTATTCTGATAGCTCGTCCTTGACTCTGCATGGGAATTCATCCCTATTTCTCTTGACTTCGTAACTACCTTTGACTTTAATATTCGTCTATCCCGTTAGATTGATCATCATGATTTTCTAGTTCCATGCCTTGCATCATCATGAACATGTTAATTGGCTAATCACTTATATTCTGCTTGACGAGAGATGTAATTCCTACTGAGCGTTTCGCTCACTAGCCTATCTTTAACATTTTTTTTTAGGTAACGACATTGAAGATAGTCCAACAGATGGGGAAGGGAAAGAGTGTTGAGTGTTGAGGAAAAAGTAAGCCGGTGTCTTTTAGTTTTCTTGAGTCTTATCTTGTCCTTGAGTCTTTTCCCTTTATAAAGTATTTGAGTCTTTTCTTTTTCCCATATAAGTGGAGTCGAGTTATGTAATTGACATTTGATTATCAATAAAGATTATATTTTTGTCCATACTGTCTGGCCTTGGAAATTTTGTGTCTTATGTTTGCTCTGATTATTCACGACTGTATCACTGTCACGTTCCGAAGAACACGTTCCGCTGCTATCGGTTCGGGGTGTGACATTGAGAAACTATTATTTACCACGGTCTCAAGGCTCCCCTGTAAAATAGAATTCTCATATTAAGATTTTGGGTACCCAAGCCTTCTTGGGTCTTGAGGGTTTAGTTCCATCATGAGTAAAGTACATTTTGTTTTTCCTCTCAAACCACTCCTCATCGGCCCTCATTAAGTCACACACATACATAGAGTGGCCGAACATACCACAGTAAAAGCATGTGATATTTGGCTTTCTAAAATGACTCCAATGCATATATGATCTATCAACATATGAGTTCGTGCATGAGTCAACATGAGTATAGCCATATGAATCACAAGATTTTTGAAATTTGTTTTTCAGAAATGAATTTTTCTTTGTGGGTGATCATCCCACATCAACTTTTTCATTCCTAGCCTTTCAATGGCTAGTCTCACCATGTTCAATCATTTTTCCTTTTCCTTTTAATTCCTTTTGAACAACTTCTTTCAGTTTGTTTAATTCGTCATGCATGGTATTGAAGTTGGTTTCTAATTCTTTCTTAGATTTTTCACACTCATTCAGTCTTGAATTAAGTTCATCTAACTCCTTTATCAATTTTTTATTTTCAGTTTTTAGATTTTTCACATCCTCATAAGCATATTGTTTTTCAATCTCTAAGCATGAAATATCATCCTCAAATAGAGAGACTTTGGACAACAACATTTCATTTTTATCTTTCAATTTTTCAAGTTCTAACTCAAGCAAACTACATTTAGTGCATGAAGATGAACTAGAATGTAAAACATCATGAATGTTTTTTTTCAGATTTCTATTTTCATGTTTCAACTTCTTGCACTTTTCATACAATCCAGCATAAGCAATTTGCCATTCTTCACAAGTGAGATTTTCATTATCAGAGTTTACCTCGATGTCATTTTCCTCATCGGCCATTAGACATAAATTCTGGACCGCCTCGTCCAGCTCATCATCCTTCTCGGATTTGGACTCGCTCTCATCCTCATCACTCCAAGTCACCTTCATGGCCTTGGGCTTCTTCAGTTTTTCTTTCTTCAGTTTCTTCCGAAGACTTAGACATTCGCTTCTCATGTGGCGGACCTTTCCACATTCAGAGCATCTAATCTCTCCTTTCTTCCTTAATGCTTTCTTCAAAAAAATTTCAAAATAAGTGCCATCTTGTCTAGCCTTCCTGAACAGCTTTCTAGCTTTACTAGTGATGACATCCACAAGTTCTTCCTCACTAGTATTTAGACTTGACCCTTCATCACTCTCCTCATAAGATTTTGTGTAAGCCTCAAATGCCACTGATTTCTTTTTGCCCTTCTCTTCCTCTGTCCTATTAATGTTGATTTCATAGGTCATCAAGGACCCAATCAACTCATCCTGCTTGAGCGTAGTGAGATCTTTAGAGCCTTCTATCACGGCCACTTTTGTATGCCATTGCGGTGATAGGGACCACAACACTTTCCTCACTAGCTCTTGATTTGTATATTCTTTTCCCATTGCTTTCAACCCATAGGAGATCTCCATAAGCCTAGCAAACATGTCCGAGATGGTCTCATGCGGCTTCATCATGAAGAGCTCGTATTCTCGGACCAATAGATTTGCTTTTGTCTCCTTTACTTCCGACGTTCCTTCGTATAGGAGTCGGAGATTCTCCCACATTTCCTGAGCAGAGGAACATATAGATATGTGTGAATATTCATTCGGATGTACAGCACATTGAACAATATTCATAGCTATAAAATTAGCATATGACTATTTAATGTGTTCATCAGTCCAACTATCCTCATCATCGGGCAACTTATAAGGACCTTTACTTATGACTTTCCATGTATCATAACCCTGTGCTCGCAAGAACACAGTCATTCTATTTTTCCAATTAGTGTAGTTCGTGCCATCAAAAAATGGTGGCCTGTGTATAGAATGTCCCTCAGGAAGCATTCCTCTATTTTCCATGACAAACGATCTTTCCTCTTCAACCGTGAGATTGAATAAAATCAAAGTCCTCGCTATGGTACCAATTGTTGACCAAGATAACAATCTACGCAGACAAGAACGGGGGGTTGGATTGTCCGCCAAATGAAATTACAGATTTTAGATAATATGCGGAATTAACGAGATTGATGAAAAAAAAGTTGAACAGAAATAAATCTAGTTCACTCAATCTCTCCGAGCACACTTGAATGTGTTGGAATGAGAAAATGCGCAAGCAAGCAACCACAGGACACAGGGATTTTAAGGTGGTTCGGGACCACGACGGGCTCCCTACGTCCACCCCTCACCGAACCGGTGAGGCTTCACTTTCTTCACAACGAAGCACATGGAGAAAATATCCAACACACATGGAGACTTCGTCTCCACAACGATCCAACTAGGGGATCAAACCACACACACCACCGTACATAACCGGTCACACACACAACATTATCATGTTCAGAAATGAAGGAAAATACATCAAGAGAGCTCAAAACAAAAGATTACACATGGAAAGCATCATGAATCATCAAGAGAAATGATATTTGGGATGTCTTCTCTTAGGTTGGAGGCGGATAGAAGATGCTTCGCTGGTTCCATAAGAGAGGAGGATGAAACTCGAGGCAAACCGAGCCGCCGGTGCTTTCTCTTTAAAGAATCGGTGACGAATCTGACATTGGATGCTTAAGAATGGATGTAGATCTTGAATCCTTGCTCTGGTCGACCTCTCCTCGGCTCTATCCATCCTCTCTTTCCTTTTCCCCCTTTCCTTGCCCTACAAGATAGAAAGATAGAACATTAGGGTTCATTCTCACCAAATTCGGAGCTCACAATGATATATATAGAGGGGTGGAGAAAAGACACATAAAACCCTCCCAAAGTGTGTTAGAAACACCCTAATAACAACAGGAACTAATGGGGGGTAGTATGGTAATGTTTAGAAAGGTTTTCATTAGGTTTCGGACGCTCCCGAAAATCCCGTGCCGGAAGGGTCGACCCTTGGGGTCGACCCTCGGGCTTACAGAGGGCAGCTGGGCACAAAAGAAACACCCAGCACTCAGGGGTCGACCCTTGGGGTCAACCCTTGGGGTTGACCCTTGGCAGTTGGTTGACCCCTACAGATAGGTTGCATATTGCAGCTTCTGTCCAGCCCAGAACATCTAAGGGTCGACCCCTGCAGTAGGGGTTAGAAAAACCTGTTAAAACATCATTAATTCATGGGAAAATAAATGAAAAAATATTACCATAATCCCATGATGATCAACCATGAATATTTACCCTGAAACACATGATAAAATAAGAGGTTAGATCATAATCAAAATATAAGCATCAAATATGTCACTTTCAACAAGATCACTCAAATATTCTTCAATGAACCCACTTTAGCATGATTTTGTCTTCTATCGTCAACCAACCAAAACATATTTAAGCATATGCAAAGTCATGGAAGCTTTAATATGAAATTAGCATTCTTGAATCTTTCACAAGCTCAACAATAAAAAGCTTCAATACTCCAAGAAGTATATGCATGAAGGCATTTCCAAATCACCAAATCCTCAAGCAAAAATGTAGTCATTAAGATATGTATTTGCTATACATGAAACCCATTCAAGACAAATACTTCAAAACTCATATGAAGCAAGATAACACCCAAAAGTCACCAAGACTAAAACCCCATATGAATATGCATGAAACACTTTCATTGCAATGACATCTCATAGAAGATGTTCATGAAAGCAACCCAGATTTTTAGCCAAAGCTTATGTCATGCCCCGGACCGATAGCAGCGGAAAGTAGCGTTCAGAACGTACAGCGAAATAGTCATGATAACAAGAGCAAAATAAATAAACGCAAATAGACACATGGATGCCATACAATTTGATAAAAATATATTTTTATTGATGATTGAAATTTAAATTTACAATTTGGGCTCAATAAACAATAGAAGAGAAAATGACAAGACTCACTATACTATCTAGGCTCAAGAAAATAAAAAGATAGACTCTGGTCTCTAAAGCTCCAAGTTCACTCGATCACGCTGTCCCGATCCCAATTGCAAACGTTCCATCTACCGCGTTACCTGAAAAGGGTTGGAAAGTAGGGGTGAGCAAGCAGCTCGATAAGAATTACACTCTATCATCAGGCATAGTTTAAGTAATTAACCATTTCATGAATGCATGAATAACGCGAGAAAATAATTAAGCAAGATAACAAGATAACTAGCATGATAAAGATTGCAAGTCACGATAGCAAGAGCAAATAAACAGAACTTCAAGTGAATGGCCATATATCAAGTCAAGTCAAGTCGAGTCATGCAAGCAAGTACTTCATGCTTTCAAGCACGAATAGCAAGTTCACGAGAATGTGGAATGTCGCAGACCCGACACGCTAGATAGTACCGGTGCCAAATGCCACACCTAGTCATTCACCTCCCCGGGGATCAAGTACTTTTCGGGTGCGCCTCCTAGGACCAGACTGGGCCCTTTAATGTTTGCCTTGGCATTGATTTTGATTGGATCATAGATCCCATGAAATTTAGACATCCACGAATAGAATGGCCAAGAGTTCCAAGATCAAGTTCATGTAATCAAGGTAAATTACATAAGAATATTGATTTTTCTTTGAGATTCCAAATAATAAGCTCTTTGATCAAGAGGAAAAGTCGTTTGAGGAAATGACTTAGAATTGATAATGTCATCAATAGACTTAACAATAGGTCCCAACTCGAGGAACCATAGCCTGGACAGGCTAGAGCAGCTTACGCCATCAAAACCACGAAACATCAGTTTCCGAAAAATAGGAAAATATGCGGTCAATATCGGGCCGCTCAAGATATATACGGTCCAAACTGGGCCGTTCAAGGATGACTGGCTCCAGCCAGAGCTAAGGATAACGGACGATTCTGGGCCACTCTTAGGGAAGAACGGTCATAAATGGGCCTTTCAACTAGTATAGACGGTCAAGAACAGGCCGCACACTGACTAAAATGATCCGATTCCGGCCGTTCAAGACTCAGTTGGTCCCAATTGAGCCGTGACTCACAACACAGTAATCTAAGCGATTTGATAATGTGACAGGTTCAGGTCGGGATGGTACAACCTGCCCGGCGTCCTAGTGGGATTCCCAGGCTCGCGGGGGCTTATGGAGGTCCCGTCATGGAGGTCCAAGTCCGACGGAAGGAGTATCCGGCAGAGAGTTCCAACCATTACAAGGAAAAGAGGTTGACAAAACATCGAGAACCAGTATAGCGGTCAGTCCATCCTACCGAAGTAGAACGACTGTCAAACAATCCTAGTAACATGGTTCATATAATCATATTTGAAATTTACTTTATTGAAATACTAAATCAAGGTCATGAAGAAAATAAACCAGCACTCATAACATTTAATCTTTCGTATGATCCCTTTTCATGTTGGTTGTTAGCCTATCATTAAGATTAAGTAACTAGAGAGAAAACATGCTAGGTTTCAAACTTAACACAGTTTCTAGGGAGATGAACGGTTCGTCCAGAACCTTTCAAAGGCATGTGCGGTCGTTCATAGGCCGTTCACGCTCTTATGAGCGGTCTATAGATGGCCGCACGACTCGTTAAGCGGTTCTGGTTTATCCGTTGACTCAAGAAAACTCAATAACACAGAGAACACAGGCGGTTGCAGTCTGGCCGTTCATATAGACATGCGGTCTATCGAGTGGCCGCTCATCTTATAAAAATATGATAACAGAAGTAACATAGGCGGTCATGGACTGGCCGTGCATATAGACAAGCGGTCTATCGCATGGCCGCCCATCCCAAAACAGTCTTTGCTACCTTCGCCTTGCCCACCTCCGACGAGTTTTGGCTAGGGTTTGGAACAATAGCTAAATACACAATATGTAGAGCATGGAAATTGGGGCTTTTTTAATCAATAGCACAAGCACGAAAAGCTACACAAGACAGGATAATCAATTTAATGTTAAGGCCTGAAATTCCTACTTAAATCGAGGCGGAACATAGAAACCCTAATTATGACATGCTTCCACTAAATCCGTAAATTCGCATAGGATACTACATGGAATTTAGGGCTTTACCTACCAATGGAAAGAGGATTCAGAGACGAACAAAATGATATATTATCCGTGGGTTTAGCCTGAGAGAAACCTACCGATTTGAGAAGAAGAAGGGAAGGCGCGCTCGCCTGAACCCTAATACACGCCGCCACCAAACGCCCAAATTTGCCTAGGTTCGACCACGATCGCCCATGCCACCTGTTGGAAAAATAAAAGGAGGTCCAGGGCTACGAAAGCCCTCGATTTATAGAGCATATAGGTCGTTCTAGGGATAGAATTGGACTCGAGAGTCCAAGGGTTTAAACTCGACAAAAAACTCGATTCTTCTACCAAATCCACGCCGCCACCGCCAATAGAAGGCTCTAGAGGTTAGGGTTACAGAGGGGAAACAAACTCCTAGGGTTTATCTATCAAATGGGCCTGGTTTGGGCTGGAATGGTTGAGAAATGGGCTCGAATTTGGTCTTTTAAGGTTGATCTAAGAAAAGTAACGATTTTGGCTAAAAACTCCTTAATTCAGCCTAATAAAATTTTTATTAGGGGTCGGCCTAGTTGACAATATTGTTAAAATCTTCGTTCTCTACAAGATGTGATTTTTCCATATTTTTATAAATTAGTCAAAACTTTAGCCTACGGGTGAAATTCAATTAATTTAATCTATATACATATAAAATTCAAATTATCATGAAAAATTCAATTATCTCATGAAATATGAAATTTATTTTATGGTAATTGTAGAAAAACAAATAATTCTTCCTTTTTATTGATATAATTTAGCCACTTTCAAAATAAATAATATTCTTTAATTAAGAGAAATCATTGAAGTCAAAAATAGCTTTAATTCTAATACATATTTCAAAATTTTACATTTATATTTTATTATTTAACCGGGGTGTTACATCCTCCCCCACTTTAAGGAATTTGGTCCCCAAATTCGTCAATCGCCATTAACTATTTGAACATTTAAACTAAGAAGATCTTATTTATCTAAAATAATATGTTAATCATACCACTAATGGAATGTAAAAGAATTTAACTATAGTTAAGAATGAGAACGATACCTTATATAAAATTCTTTTTTTGAAAGAAATCAGTTGTAATTTGCTTGTGGAAGTAGCTTAGGGCAATTAGCCATTACATGTTCTTTATTTCCGCAACGAAGACACGCTCCGCTCCTTCGCCAGCACTCCTTGATTAGATGACCAACTTTGTGACAGTGAAAACATTTCATTTGCGAAAGGTTATGCCTTTTCTTCTTATTACTTCGAATCTTTTTATAATGGACTCGCCACCTTCAAGCGAAACTGAACCTTAGCTTACTCGGGAACCCCTTTGCTTCCATTTCAAAAAGGGCTTTGATACCTGCAAAAATAATTATAAAGTTAGAAAGTTATTACCCTTACGCGTCATGCTACGCAATCTTATACATATTTTATTACTTAACCCGAGATACTACCCGATCTCACCAGGCGACAAAAGGGATGACACGGGTAACCTATACTTATAGACAAGAACCTAGAACACAAACAACTGAGGCTCTGATACCACTTCTATCACGCCCCGAACCGATAACAGCGGGAAGCAGTGTTCGGAACGTAAAGCGAAACAGTCATGATAACAAGAGCAAAATAAATAAACACAAATAGACACATGGAGGCCATACAATTTGATAAAAATATGGTTTTATTGATGATTGAAATTTAAATTTTCAATTTGGGCTCAATAAAGACAAAAGAAGAGAAAATGACAAGACTCACTATACTATCTAGACTCAAGAAAATAAAAAGATAGACACCGGTCTCTAAAGCTCCAAGTTCACTCAATCACGTTGTCCCGATCCCAATTGCAAACGTTCCGTCTACCACGTTACCTGAAAAGGGTTGGAAAGTAGGGGTGTGCAAGCAGCTCAGTAGGAATTACACTATATCATCAGGCATAGTTTAAGTAATTAACCATTTCATGAATGCATGAATAACGCGAGAAAATAATTAAGCAAGATAACAAGATAACTAGCACGATAAACATTGCGGGTCACGATAGCAAGAGCAAATAAACAGAACTTCAAGTGAATGGCCATATATCAAGTCAAGTCAAGTCGAGTCATGCAAGCAAGTACTTCATGCTTTCAAGCACTAATAGCAAGTTCACGAGAATGTGGAATGTCGTAGACCCAACACTCTAGATAGTACCGGTGCCAAATGCCACACCTAGTCATTCACCTCCCCGGGGATCAAGTACTTTTCGGGTGCGCCTCCCAGGACCAGACTGGGCCCTTTAATGTTTGCCTTGGCATTGATTTTGATTGGATCATAGAACCCGTGAAATCTAGACATCCACGAATAGAATGGCCAAGAGTTCCAAGATCAAGTTCATGTAATCAAGGTAAATTACATAAGAATATTGATTTTTCTTTGAGATTCCAAACAATAAGCTCTTTGATCAAAAGGAAAAGTCGTTCGAGGAAATGACTTAGAATTGATAATGTCATCAATAGACTTAATAATAGGTCCCAACTCGAGGAACCATAGCCTGGACAGGCTAGAGCAACTTATGCCATCAAAACCACGAAACATCACTTTCCGAAAAATAGAAAAATATGCGGTCAATATCGGGCCGCTCAAGATATATATGGTCCAAACTGGGCCGTTCAAGGATGACTGGCTCCATCCAGAGCTTAGGATAACGGACGATTCTAGGCTGCTCTTAGGGAATAACGGTCATAAATGGGCCGTTCAACTAGTATAGACGGTCAAGAACGGGCCGCACATTGAGTAAAACAGTCCGATTCTGGCCGTTCAAGACTCAGTTGGTCCCAATTGAGCCGTGACTCACAACACAGTAATCCAAGCGATTTGATCACGTGACAGGTTCAGGTCGTGATGGTACAACCTGCCCGGCATCCTAGTGGGAATCCCAGGCTCGCGGGGGCTTACGGAGGTCCCGTAATAGAGGTCCTAGTCCGACGGAAGGAGTATCCGGCGGAGAGTTCCAACCATTACAAGGAAAAGAGGCTGACAAAACATCGAGAACCAGTATAGCGGTCAGTCCATCCTACCGAAGTAGAACGACTGTCAAACAATCCTAGTAACATGGTTCATAATCATATTTGAAATTTACTTCATTGAAATACTAAATCAAGGTCATGAAGAAAATAAACCAGCACTCATAACATTTAATCTTTCGTATGATCCCTTTTCATGTTGGTTGTTAGCCTATCATTAAGATTAATTAACTAGAGAGAAAACATGCTAGGTTTCAAACTTAACACAGTTTCTAGGGAGATGAACGGTTCGTCCAGAACCTTTCAAAGGCATGTGCGGTCGTTCATAGGCCGTTCACGCTCTTATGAGCGGTCTATAGATGGCCGCACGACTCGTTAAGCGGTTCTGGTTTATCCGTTGACTTAAGAAAACTCAATAACACAGAGAACACAGGCGGTTGCAGTCTGGCCGTTCATATAGACATGCGGTCTATCGAGTGGCCGCTCATCTTATAAAAATATGATAACACAAGTAACATAGGCGGTCATGGACTGGCCATGCATATAGACAAGCGGTCTATCGCATGGCCGCCCATCCCAAAATAGTCTCTGCTACCTTCGCCTTGCCCGCCTCCGACGAGTTTTGGCTAGGGTTTGGAACAATAGCTAAATACACAATATGTAGAGCATGAAAATTGGGGCTTTTTTAATCAATAGCACAAGCACGAAAAGCTACAAAGACAGGATAATCAATTTAATGTTAAGGCCTGAAATTCCTACTTAAATCGAGGCGGAACATAGAAACCCTAATTATGACATGCTTCCACTAAATCCGTAAATTCGCATAGGATACTACATGGAATTTAGGGCTTTGCCTACCAATGGAAAGAGGATTCAGAGACGAACAAAATGATATATTATCCGTGGGTTTAGCCTGAGAGAAACCTACCGATTTGGGAAGAAGAAGGGAAGGCGCACTCGCTGGAACCCTAATACACGCCGCCACCAAACGCCCAAATTCACCTAGGTTCAACCACGATCGCCCACACCACCTGTTGGAAACATAAAAGGAGGTCTAGGGCTGCGAAAGCCCTCAATTTATAGAGCCTATAGGTCGTTCTAGGGATCGAATTGGACTCGAGAGTCCAAGGGTTTAAACTCGGCGAAAAACTCGGTTCTTCTACCTAATCCACGCCGCCGCCGCCAATAGAAGGCTCTAGAGGTTAGGGTTACAGAGGGGAAACGAACTCCTAGGGTTTATCTACCAAATGGGCCTAGTTTGGGCTCGAATGGTTAAGAAATGGGATCAAATTTGGTCTATTAAGGTTGATCTAAGAAAAGCAACGATTTTGGCTAAAAACTCCTTAATTCAGCGTAATAAATTTTTTATTAGGGGTCAGCCTAGTTAACAATATTGTTAAACTCTTCGTTCTATACAATATGTGATTTTTCCATATTTTTAGAAATTAGTCAAAACTTTAGCCTACGGGTGAAATTCAATTAATTTAATCTATATACATATAAAATTCAGATTATCATGAAAAATTCAATTATCTCATGAAATATGAAAGTTCTTTTATGGTATTTGTAGAAAAAAATAATTATTTTTTTATTGATATAATTTAGCCACTTTCAAAATAAATAATATTCTTTTATTAAGAGAAATCATTGAAGTCAAAAATAGCTTTAATTCCAATACATATTTCAAAATTTTACTTTTATATTTTATTATTTAACCGGGGTGTTACAGCTTAAATCACTTGAACATGCATGTTATTAACACGTGCAGGCATCAAACACCTCATTTTCACACTGTGAGCAAATTTTGCATAAATGATCATCCATGAAGCTTAAGACATGGTTTCTTCATAAAAACTTGACACATGCAAATCATCCACACATAAAATCATGTGAAGTCAAGTTAAAACCCAAACTTCTCAAAACTCCCATTTACACTATGGAATGAATCATATTCATGAAATTGAAGTACTAATGAAATGTTTCAAGAAAGTGATATATATGAAGGCCCAATTTGACATATATGATGTGGACACTTGTTGCTTTCACAAATGCACGCATGATATGCATGAAAATCAACCACACAGTTTTTCAAGCTATTTGATCAAGATTAAAACCAAAACAATCATCAAGACTCAAATCAACATGATCAAATATCTAACGGCATATTCAAAGCATATCAGTTCAAGTCAACTTTCCTTGAAGGACAAGTCGACTTACTTTAATCTCTAAAAGGTCCAAGTTGAAAATGTCACAAAAAGTCGACTTCCTTTGCATCAAGAATCGACTTTAATCATCATAGGTCATTTCACTGATTCTGTAAAATAAGTCCATTAAAGTATGAGACCATTGGTTAGCATTCTTCAATGAACTTACTTAAATACACATACACGCAAGATTTATCATCATGGAAACTTAACTACCAAAATCAACTAGGGGATCCAACACTCAGTATGCAAGCCATTGCTCTGCCTGGATTTTCAATAAATTTTCAGCAGAGTTAATTATGGCACTTCATGACACAGTCCTCTAGACTTCATGGTCAATGGACATGGTTTCGTAGTAACCAAAATCATTGCTCTGACAATATTTACCCTTAGGAATATTTCAGATCAATAAAATGTTTAAAAACAATATTGATTTCATATATTTCAACCAAATAAAGCCATGATTTCAACATTTCAGATTTGAAAAGCTTTTACAAGACTCAATATGAAACAGTTGGTTAAAGTTTAATGTATTCATTGAGTTTGATTTTGAATGTCTTGAAATTATCTGAATCATCTTATTCATTGAGTTTGGTTTTGAATGTCTTGAAATTATCTGAATCATCTTTTAATAAACTTAAACCAATCTGATCTTTTTGAACATTCATAAATCTATATAATGGAAGATTCCTTGTTGGAGTATTTTTCAGATATATGATCAAGGTACACGGATTGAAATCTTCCTACATTACAGGTAGATCAAGAAAATTTCAGAAGCTGCCAGATTATCAATGGAAACCAGCAACATGAACAATTACCATGTGAGAAAAGTTTTCAGATATGTGACAAAGATGACCAAAGGTGCTTCAGACAGATAGAAATTCAAAGAATAACACATTCTCAGCAAGTGAAGCTCCCTCTTAACAAGAGTAGGAGCAGCAAGAAACATACAGAATGTGTGAAAGAATCTGTAGACATTCAGACTGAGCTAAGACAAAGATGATCATGGATTAGCAGATGAGTAAGATTTCCAGAAATACGTTAAGCTCAGAGATATGACAGGAAGAGTCAAGAGAGCAAGGGCAGATAGTTTCAAGGAGATAGTCACAAGACTAATCAGAGGTGGCTTCATGATATATGTGAGCTCAAAAATAGATTTAGGACAGCAACCTCCCCCTCAGCAAACGCAGTAGATCACACAAAGAATTCCAAAAACATGAGTGGAATGACCTCAATCAAATAAATGATATGCAATTAACAACATGTATGCATATGCATTGACTTCCCCTAACTAAATGTATTGAACCATCATATATGACATGAAAAACCAGGCTGGGGAATAAATGTAACCAAATTTGCATGAAGCATAATAATTATCTTGATAGACTCCCCCTATCTATATGCCATATGTGACAACTCTGAATGCAACATATGCAATAAAAATTATGCAGGGAGTTTGATGAGTTATGTTCATGGACATTTAGACTGTTCTATATGAGAGTTTGATCCATGGTACCAGGTGAGTACTGAGGTCCTACGACTACCTCATGCATGATGTGGGTTTCCAGACAGAAGAAATCTACCCTTCTCCCAACTTATCATTTTATATACCAAAGGATCTTGCATGACACAGTAATGCAGCTGCAAACACAGTCCTAAATGTATCTCAAATTTTTGATGTCATTTTGCTAGATGCACATGTATGCAGATTCAGATATATGCAACAATACAAACTTCTAGACACACAGTTGACCCATGGTACTTGGCGGAGCACTTAGGTCTAAAGGACCACCTCTCGCATGGTGAAAGCTTCCAGACAGACTTAATCTGTCCTTATTTGTCACGCCCCGAGCCTTTATTACAGCGGAAGACTCGCTCGGGGAGCACGAATAGCCGGCATGGTAAGCCTCTTGCAAGTAAGAACGATCAGAGCGTAATACAATCACACACATAAATGCAATTGCACAGAATTTAATCAAACTCCAACTTTATTTTATAAATGATCAATATTCGAAATACAACCACTTTCCATCATCTTTCATTCTACTAGACTCAAGAAATAGGAAAATTACATTGACTCAATCTAGACATTATGGACTTCCTAAGTCTTCACTCATCTTTAATCACTCTCGGATCCGCTACTTGAATAATTCGAATCCGAACCCGACTCACTTTCATTTCCTGAAAAAAAGATTGGAAATAGGTAATGAGCACACTTGCCCAGTAGGTATCTTCACATCAACATGAAGGCACTATTAAAGTGGTTAATATTTTTACTCTAAAGAAATAAGGTAAAATCATGCAATGCGATGATCACACGATTAAATCAAAGTAACATGACAATCATATAAGATGGAATGAGAACAAGAATAAACTAGCAAGAATAGAATAAGAACGTGATATTGGCCTTTCATGAACAAGAATATATCGAGAATGTACTAGCAAGCCACATATTCATCACTTTAGCATCTTATGCTTATGAGCAAGTGCTTCGTGAATTTCTGTGGAATATCAAGCAAGAATGTCATGTCGTGTCGTGGATCTTCACTTATTTATAGAAATAGTACTTCCAGTGCAATGCGACGCCAGTAGCATCATACCCCATGGTTTATAAAATAGTATGTTTCCGGCAATCAGCCGAGGGGACTAGCATAGAGCCCTTGAACACAATCAGTGCTCGATCGCATCTTCAGGTATAAATTAACCTACTTCCACGCATGTAACAGCAAAGTATGGCCAAAAATATAACAATTCCGAATAATGAAAATCAATGAATGAACGCTTCAATTTGAATATATGAGATCAAGAATGACATAGACTATGCTATGCTTATGGAAATAAATCGGCAGCATAACAGTATATTCTCTTAACTTTCATTCATTATATTAAGTCTATTAAGCAAAATGATAGGTCCTAGATCATCAAGGTTTATCTAGAAACATTGAAATGTCAACCCTTGGTCAAACCTTGGGTTGAGATATTTAAGTCATGTGATGGTCATTCACTGGGCCGTTACATTGTGTGACGGTCTAGTATAGGACCGTTACATTTGTCTAAATCCAGAATCAAGAATTCAACCTCAGATGAATGTGACGGTCGTATATTGGGCCGTTACATGAGCCTGACGGTCCAATACAAGGCCGTTACATTACTAGAATCAGAAAACAACGATAGTGTATTCTAGTTAATGGGTTTTAATGGTACAACCAACTCGGCGTCCTAGTGGGAATCCCAGGCTCGCGGAGAATTACGGAGGCCTTGAAATAAGATTTCCTAGTCCATTGGAAGGAATATCCAATAGAGAGGTCCTCATGTCCAAGATTGTGTTCCTATAGTGCAAAGTGTGAACTAATGGTCAACATACCGGAGTATGTGCCATGTACTTATAGAAACGACTCTATAAATAGGAAAAGAATATATATATAGACATATATCGATGCGAAACCATGATAAAAACTCTATTGATACATCATTCAAAATCATGTTTTAAATTACAAAACTATAGAGTTTTGGGTTCATGAAATTAATATAACTCAAAGTAATAGTGAGATTTCAAAACATGCATTTCCTATCATGAACGCTTAAATAATCTTGAAGTCACGTAATTAGGTTTAAAACTTAGGTAACTAGGCTTAATAATAAGTAATATTGACAAATCATATTCTGTCTAGGGTTGACAGAACATAGCCTTTGACGGTCTAGAAGTGGGGCGTCACAGTGATTGTGACGGTCAGAGAACAGCCGTTACACTTATGTAACGCGTCTGTATTGGTGCGTCAGAGTTAACAGAGTAACTCATATACCACAGAGACTGTGACGGCTCATAGTAAGGCCGTTACATGAATGTGACGGTCCTACTGTGACGCGTCAGAGTGTCTGCTAATAGAAAGCAATATGAAACATAAGAGATTAACTCACAACATGTCTATAATCAAAACACCATGAGTTTCTAGGCATGATAAAGAAAGATAGGCTATCTACATGCATAAGTGACCATGAATAGATGAATAACATGTTTCAAGTTCTCAATTTAGGGTTAAGAGATGCATGTAATGCATGGAACTAGTAAAACATGAAATTGATGCTCTACTATGCATGAAATTCAATCAAACCAGAGGGCTTATAGTCCTATCAAGTTGTTTTTGCCGTTCATGAGATAACCTACCTCTTGTCTAGGCTTCAAACTTCCAATTATGGTCTGAACACCGAACCCTAGTTCCCTTCTTCTTGTGATTTTTCAGCAACTTCCTTAAGCTTTAACTCCACGACCTCTTGACCTAAAGACGTGAAATTTGGAGAGGAGTTAGTCTAAAGTATTGTAAACAAATACTTCTAAAGAACTTACCAAAGATTACACCTCCTTACCTTGATTCCTTGCGAGCCAAAAGTAAGGGTCGCACAGTTCAGAACTAGGTCCTATTTATAGGGTTTTGGCTAGGGTTTGAAGATTAGATCGATTCTAGAGTCCTTAATTTGCTAAAACCTAATCTCTAAGAGTCCTTAGTAATGTTATAACTCTTCCTACGTTGATCTCTAGTGGATAAGAGTCCAAAGTTTTGATCTTTGTACTTGTTCTTTCCTTCACGGAACTAACAGTATGTAACGGTCTAATGCAGGTGCGTTAGAGGCATGTAACTGTCTCACGATAGACCGTTACATTTATTGTTCCCAGAGTTCAACATGAATCAAACTCTTCAGCTTACGGAATTCATAGAGTGTAATGATCGTAGACCCATGCGTTACAAGCATGTGACGGTCGCACGATAGACCGTTACATTCAACGTATATAAAGTTTCAAATAAATAAAACTCTTTTATTCATTATTTATATAATTCATTTTTATCCTTAAATAAGCTAAGTAACCTTCTAGAATATGGGCCAAACTTAATGGTTTTGGGCCTTAAACCCTTTTAGATGATGTGTAAATAGGCTTGGTTAATTATTCAACCTAATTGGGCCTTTATAAATTCTAGAAAATTATTTATATAAAATTCTGGGGCACTACACCCTCCCCCGCTTAGAAGAATTTGATCCCCAAATTCAAGACATGGATTGTGGAGAGTGTACTTTGTTAGGGTGCTAGGCCCGGATATAGAGGGAGGTGAATGTATCCTTCTATGTATAATGGCCAAGTAAAAACTTGGATGCTAGAGATAGACACAGAATAGAACCAATTCGATTCAACTTAAATACAAACACTTGGAGCGTGCCTATTCAAGCATCTAGCGGAAGCAAAGCAAACAATCAAACCACTGCACAATAGATTTTTAGGTGGTTCGGTCCACAGACCTACATCCACCCCTCACTCCCAACCGGAGTGAGGCTTCCACTAGCTCAAGCTAGAACCTGCAGACCCAATCTGCAAACAAGGTGCTGCCACATAGCTTGACCAGGAGAACAACCTCCCCTCTTCCTCCCAACTAGAGGGACACCCCAAGTGACTCCCAGCCACTTGGAAACTAGAGGTCGAAGACCTCTCTTCCTCCAGACCAGGAGGGACCCCTGGACTTGCAACCCACAAGCCCAGAACCGGAGACAAGTACCTTCTCCTGAATCCACAGGAGGAACCCGATCCCCAGTCCAGAGGATCGGAAGTACAAAGATAATCAGAAAAACAAAGGAAAAATAATAAACGAAAATAACACAGCAATTAGAAAGCTGTAAAAGATGAAAACACAGATGTGGCTCTCAACGGAGCTGACTGGCCTAGATCTGATCCACGATCCAGTGGGAACTAGTCTTCAGATGAAGCTTCCTATCTCTCGTTCTCTCTTCTTCTTTCTCTTCCTTTTCTTCTCTGCTTCCTTCTCTCACTCGCGAGCTCTCTCTCTTTCTCTTTTTACTTCTGCTGCTTCTCTCACTCTGCCACTCTTCTTTTTCTTCTTCTGCTCTATTCTCTGTATCGTGGAGGCACTCTCTGCTCTTCTATATCAGCCAGCCGATGGAGGAGACTCCATATATATACCAGCAGCAAGCAGCTAGGGCTTATGCTCTTTTCGATTCCCGCCCAAGCTTCAGTGGTCCACGTGTCAGCATTTCAGCCTCTAGGATCACGTGCAAGTCTTGATGGTCTCATCCATTAAACCTGTCAGAAAATAAGTTGAATAACCTGTCAGTTAATCAGTCGAAGACAGTATCAGCTTAAGGCAATGTTCAGACTTCATTCAACGAGCAAGGCACACATAGATGGCTGTATAGACATCGTGTGAAGGATAGAGTGTATAGACTTAGTTAGTTCAGGCCTCTAACAACGAGTGTATAGACTTGCAACTCTTCATGAGATCTCAGTGTATAGACTCAACCAATGTATATAGTTGAAGATCTAACAATCGAGTGTATAGAGTTAGTTATGTGAGCATGCATTGTATAGACTTCACACATGAAGACATCCGCTGTTCAGACTGGAATAACATTCAGCAAAGCATAGACTTAGGCGTTCTGTTCAAAACAAAACCAATGTACAGACTTCATGCTGTACAGACTTGATGTTGATCAACAGACCTTTGAACATCAGCCCAAGGCGTCAACGCTTCCATCGTGCAGCGTCGCCTCAGCTCCTCAGGCGAGATGCTCACGCCCTTGGCAACAGGCCAATGCGTCAACGCATCCAGTGTCAGCGTCGACGCAGTGAGCAAGACAGAAAGGTGTGCGTCTACACAATCAGCTAAGTGCGTCAACGCACTAAAGGCACACGACCCATGAAGACAGACAGGCTATACAGGCTTTGAAGAATAGTTCAGTGTATATACTTTGGCAAGGCAACGACGGTAAAGTTCCTGATGTACATACTTTCAGAGCTGAACGTAGGTAAAGAACCCAATGTGCAGACTTGGAAGTGCAACGTAGGAATAGATGCCAATGTCTAGACTTTGGCAAACAACGATGTACAGACTTGCATAGTTCCAGCTGAAGAATGTATAGACTTTACCTATTGAATGTGGCTGTACAGACTTGGAGAGTTGAACCCAATGTGCAGACTTGTTGATATCAAAGCGATGTACAGACTTGCAGATGCGAAGCCAATGTACAGATTTTATGATATGAAGCCAATGTCCAGACTTGAAGAAAAGACAAATGTATGGACTTTGACGGAGTGAGACAATGTTCAGATTTTGAAGATACACTGTGGATGTACATACTTGGAAGATCATGGAGTGTATAGACTTGAAAGTCTGAAGGTGATGTATAGACTTGCCTAAGACGCAGCATGAGACGCTGGCTGAGACGGACGCTGTACAGACTTTAAATGCACTAAGACGCTGAACAAGACGGACCGATGTACAGACTTATAAGTGCTGAAGAACTATGTATGGACTTGGCTTGAGATGCTACATGAGACGGTGCAGGATGTATAGACTTACATGAGACAGTCAGTGAGATGCTTAGCAATGTATAGACTTGAAGGAACTCCAAGCGATGTATAGACTATGCAATGCTTGAAGAGGATGTACATACTTCAAGAGATGCAGCATGCCAATGTATAGACTTCATGAGGAAACACATGATGCAATGTGTGGACTTGGTGACACATGCAAACAGATGAGTGTACAGACTATGCCAGCAAGCTACACGATGTGTAGACTTAGAAGTGCCTACAGCTGTGCAATGTGCAACCAGTGTATGGACTTGTCGTGCCTACACAGGGCATTGTACACACTTGCTGCCTGATGCAAATGTGCAGATTCTATTAATGCATATCAATGCTTTATGCAGCAGATAATCAGTCTGAACTTCAAATGCAATGACTCACAGTGTAAGCAGATAAACTGACTGAACATATGAAAGACTGAATGAACATTTGAATGACAGACTGAATATAAGAATGACTGAATGAAACCATGGTGACTCACAGTGATTAACTCACATTAAAACCAATCATCACAAACCCCTAAAGCCAATCATCAAAACCACAAGCCACAGGGGCCAGGGGCACAACAATCTCCCCCTTTTTGATGATGGCAACAATACACAGTGAGTCATTCTGATGATGTAATACATTCTTATCAAAGTCATTCTGATGACTCAACTTGAAGGAACTCCAAGCGATGTATAGACTATGCAATGCTTGAAGAGGATGTACATACTTCAAGAGATGCAGCATGCCAATGTATAGACTTCATGAGGAAACACATGATGCAATGTGTGGACTTGGTGACACATGCAAACAGATGAGTGTACAGACTATGCCAGCAAGCTACACGATGTGTAGACTTAGAAGTGCCTGCAGCTGTGCAATGTGCAACCAGAGTATGGACTTGTCGTGCCTACACAGGGCATTGTACACACTTGCTGCCTGATGCAAATGTGCAGATTCTATTAATGCATATCAATGCTTTATGCAGTAGATAATCAGTCTGAACTTCAAATGCAATGACTCACAGTGTAAGCAGATAAACTGACTGAACATATGAAAGACTGAATGAACATTTGAATGACAGACTGAATATAAGAATGACTGAATGAAACCATGGTGACTCACAGTGATTAACTCACATTAAAACCAATCATCACAAACCCCTAAAGCCAATCATCAAAACCACAAGCCACAGGGGCCAGGGGCACAACAATCTCCCCCTTTTTGATGATGGCAACAATACACAGTGAGTCATTCTGATGATGTAATACATTCTTATCAAAGTCATTCTGATGACTCAAACTATTCTCCCCCTTTGACTTCATCAAAAAGAAAATAGTTTGAGAAGTGAAAGCAAACCAGTAAGCAATGATTGAATAAAATTCTCCCCCTTTGGCAAAAATCTCCCCCTTTGATATAATCTCCCCCTTTGATACCAGAAGAAAGAGATACCAAAATGCAAGAGCTCCCCCTAGAAATATGAATGCAAGAACACAATGCTCCCCCTTTAAGAGTTTCTATGCAGCATGATGCATATGACATGGAAGCTCCCACTCAATAAGTGGAATCTTATGAGATGGATAACAAGGAGAGTTTCAAGTAGCAGATTTTCAAAGAAGCTCCAATCACAAGAGGTTCAGTCAGATTTTCAAAGAGATAGCAATCTCATAAATCCAAAACATAAGTTTTTCAAAGTCTTCCATTATAAGGGCTTATGAATGAGCGTTATTGTTCAGCATGGTTTAACCATAATGTATGCAGAGTTTATCAGTAAAATTCTGTATTGATATCTAAAACCATGGTTTAATAAGAAATTAACCAAGCCTTCATATTTATCTTGAGTAATCTCCATTTGTCTTACACAATCAAATCTATTGACTTCTTTCAGAATTACATGCACTAGTATTGGAATCAAGCAATTATGAAGTCATATGATTTTGTCTAGGGTTGTAGCAATTTGATTTTAGCATCAATATTCAGATATTTCAATTTGTTCAAGAATTTTCTTGCTACAAATTTTACGAGCACTCTAGTTCAGTGCACACATTGCAACTAGAGGATATACCTTGATTAGAGGCCAATATCGCTAAGCCCTTAGTGTGGCTAACTGTCATGCTTTATGTGAACAGAGTTAGCATTTACACATCATGACACACTACAAATCATTTTTAATGAGTGAGTTGTATTTCTCAGTGTGCATGCCATTGCTCTGCCTGATTTTCAATGAATTTTATGCAGAGTTAACTAAGGCACCTCATGACACAGTCCTTTGGACTTGTGTTTCTCAGTGACCAATGTCATTGCTCTGACAGATATAACCCTTTAGACATTTCAGAGACATTCATTTGCTTCAAATCAATAATAGTTTCATGTACTTAACCAATTAAAGTCATGTATTCAAAAGTGCAGATTTCTGATATTTTTTCACAAGACACAGCATGAAACAAATGGTTAAGGTTTATTAAACATGCTTCAGATATTTTTAAGAGATTTTAAAGTCAAACTCCATGAACATTAAACTTAAACCACATGAGTTATTTCAGACATTCATAAAACTGTATAATAGAAGATTTCTAGTTCAAAATTTTCAGATTTATGATCGAGATAGCCCATTGAAATCTTCATGAAGGACTGATTGAATTTTGAACCCAAATCATACCAATTGATAGGAGGAATACCAATTGTTAAGAGAGATTGTGAAGCTCAAAGTTTTCAGAATATGATTAAGGTTTGTCAACAAAATCAATAAGAGAGAATATGCAATGAGTTCTGACACATGTATGCATTTGACAGCCTATATGCAATGCATTGACTCCCCCTCACAATATGCATTCAAACTCTCTTTTTGGCCTTTTCAATATGAGGAAATGCAATGCACTATATGTATGCAGGGACATGCAAAGACTCAACATTGAATGCTATGCAAGGATATGCAACTAACTCCCCCTGAAAACATGCAATGTTTACACTGAAAACTGAACATATGATACCAAATGATTCATGCACATTCAGACTGTCCTAACCAGCAAGATGACCCATGGTACTAGGCGGAGCACTTGGTCTAAAAGACCACCTCACACATAGTAAGAACCTCCAGACAGACCTCCATGCCCTTTGGTACCTTACCATTTATATACCATTGAGGTCATGCATGATTATTCAACATGCAGTCCTATATGCAATTCAGAATTTCAGTGAGCTATTGCAACACACAAGTTTCAAGTCACACTCATAGGCAGTTCAGATTTTTCAGAAAATTCGAAATGCAATTTGATTTCAGAGTTTATGCATAACACAATTATCAAGCAATTGCAATTAGCCTATGTATGCATCAGATACGGACAGCCCTTTTTAATCTGATATTTGCACAGAACTCTCAGCAAATGCATGATCAGAAAATAATGCACATGGCAAATGATGAATGAAATTATAAAAATAGATTTAACTTGCTATGCATTAAAACTAAAAACAAGAAGAACAGGAAGTTTACCTGAAAAGTTCAGTATGGGGTTTTCTTCTTGAGTGCCTTGGATCATTACCCCTTTTTATTTCAGTCCCAAGGCACACCTGTATAACAATGTTATTTTGCACAAACAGGTACCCAAGAAGTCTTGGGTCCTAACAAAACAGTATTACTCCTAGCAGGTTTTCTCAGCACATTTCTAGGAGCAGTTTTCAGATCTGATTTATGCACATTCTTGTTAGCATGAATTCTATGTGCATAAGCATGAGATTTCTTGTTAACAGAATAAAAATTCTGTTTGCCAAAACCAGTTTGGTTTTGATATCCTGCAAGCCAACAGGTTGCAGCCTTGTGACCTGGCTTCCCACAGTTATAACATGAAAGTTTTTCAAGTTGTCTTACAGGGAATTTAGCATGTTTGAGATTCACATTTCTATCCTGAATATGCCAACAGTCCTTGACTGTATGGCCATACTTCCCACATTTGAAGCACTCATTGTGCTTGCCTCTAAAAACATTACTTCCAAAAATATTTCTATTTGCAAGGAGTTTAACAGTTTTAGAATTGAATTGTCTACCCTGAGCATGCCAACAGTGGGCTGCAATGTGGCCCATCTTGCCACAGTGAAAGCATGAATTAGAACTTTTCTTACCAGCATTCAGCCAGCATTCAAATCTCTTATGACCCAATTTTTGACAATTAAAGCATGTCATATGCTGGTTTATTGGAACAGACTTGTTCTTGTTAAGAGCATGATCGTTTGCATGAAATTTATTCTTATCACTAACAAACCAGCATTGTGAAATTTTGTGTCCTAGTTTACCACAATGAAAGCACTCAATTCTCCTTTTCTGAGATGAAGGATTTTTATCATGATATCTGGTGTCGCCTCGACAGTCGTTGATAAAATTGCCGTGCCACACAAATTTCAAATATTTATAACCGCACTCACTCACTTATGGATTTGAAAACATGAGTATAATGGTAAGTATGGGTCGATCCCACGGGGAAGGAATTTGGTTATTTTTCTTAGTTGGAAAATATGCTTGTGTTTTGAAAAAAACAATTTTTGGGTTTTGAGTGCGATTACAACTAACGGAAATGAAATTACAACTTGAAATGACAAGGGATAAGTAAAGAAAATTTAGCCAATTGAGTGAAGAACGTCGTCGTTTCCACGCCGAGCCTTTGATGATGATCGTTCCGCCTAGGAAGTCGACTCCGTGAGAGGATTTGAAGAAGAATCACCGCTTCGGGTATGTTTGAAACACTTAAGAAGTACGGGTTTGCATATAACAAGTTTGAAACTTTAAGGTGAAAAGAAAACAGAATTCAAGTGGAAATGGGGGTTGGAAGAAATGAAATAACTTGAAATCTGAATGGAATTGGAAAAGGTTGAAAACATGAAAGTTGTAGAGAATTGAAAAAGGAAGAACTTTTATGAAGAACACAGAAACAGAAAATGAAAGGAAGATAAGGAAAAACTTGAAAAACTAGGACCTATTGGTTCGGATGAACAGTAACTGACAGAAAATCAGCACTTAGAAAACTTAATTCTAAAGCTCAAAAGAAGAGGAATTTGACAAAGTGTAAGAAGAATAAAACTTAGAGATACAAGAGAGGAACAACTCTTATGAAGAACTCAGAGTTATTTGAGGACTAGAAAGACTTCAAAATGAATGAATGGAAGAAGGTATCACCACGGATGAACAGTAAATGCACATGACAACACTTAAGAAAATGGGTATTAACTCTATGAATTTGGACGAATTTGAAGAAATGCTAAACAGAGAAGTTGAAGAAAACTTAAAAAGGAACAACTTTTATGAAGACAAGAATTTGAAATGAGGATCACAATAATGCGAAATAAGGCTATGAAAAGATTGAATTCCAAAATGAAACTTGTATTGCAATAAATTCAACTTACAAATTTGACTTCAAAAGCTTGGAAAAACACAACTTCAACAATCAAAAACTTCAGAAATGTAAAGAACTAACTTACATTACAAGTGCCCATAGCTAGCTCTCTCCCTAACTCCATCTAGTTCTAACAACTAACAACTAACCACTCCTTTCATTACAAGTGATACCCCCTTTATATAGGGTTTACAATCTCTTCTTGCTCATATAAAACACTCAAGTGCACCTAATTTTTGACCCAACTTGGTAGGCTGGAATGTGCTGAACCTTTTATCATTTTTCCTGATTTTTTTCGGATTTTTTTGGAATTTTTATAGCCCCTTTTCTTCTCTCTTTCTCTCTTTCTTCTCTTCTGCCGGCGCGTTGCGCCGACCGGTTAGGCGGCCGAACCTGTGGGCCCGCCGTGCGCCAGCCCGCTCCTGCCTCGCCACGCGGCCGCCTGCGTGAATCACGCGGGCGCACGCGCCTGCGCCCTGCTGCTGCCGCGGCTTGCCACGCGTCGCCTCAGCTCGCCGGCCACGACACCCCCCTCGCCTGCAGGTTGCCACGCACCCCCCCCCCCCGCCCTCTTCGACCCCCGCCCGCCTTCGCCCTCCGCCGCATCGTCGCCCGTGCCCGGGCGGCGAAGGCGGGAAGGGGCGGGGCGGGGCGGGTTTGCACATTTTTTTTTAGTTTTTTTAATATATATATATATATTATATATAAATATATATATATATATATATAGCTATATATATGTCTAAAAATAGTTTAGAAAATTCGAAAAATAGTAAATAAAGTTATTTTTTATTCTAAAAATTTTTCTTTTCTTTTTGAACAAATCCTTGGGCTTTTGGCCCATTCAAAATAATATTTTTATTTTCTTTATTTTCTTTTTTTCGTGGAGCTTTTCTCGTACTACGTGCCTGCATAAATACAAAAAAATGTAATTAAAATATATTTAATTTCAGAAAATTAAATATTTGATACAAAATCAATAATAAGTGTGAGAAGTGTATATTTAATATCAATTAAGCTCATAAAAATACATATACTCATGAATTAAATGATAAAAATACACACTAATCACACCCCCCAACTTACTCATTGCTAGTCCCTTAGCAATGCACATAATGAAAAATTTAGGACTAACAAGAGTTTAAAGATATTCAGGCCTCATTTCCAGTTCATCTTTCATAGAGTTAACTAAAGATCAGGACTCTGGAGTAATTACCACAGACTAGCCTTATGTCGGAAATTCCGGTACATGATCAAGAATCTAATCAAAATTCAGTAGCACTTGTGCATGTGTAATGCTAAGTCCACAGTGAAGACAATTGCATCCTCCACTTGCTATTCTGAACAAATGTCTTTCAATTCTGCACTTCTTACTTAGAGCGTTCAATGCACACTAGCTTTTTGTCTGCCTTATTGATATGTCCCTTTTGGGATCACTATATATATATATTCTTTTCTACTTTCTTTTTCCCCCTTTTTTCTTTCTTTACACACATGATGCTGCACTACCCTTCACTGTTTTACATGAACCTCAACACGTCTTAGGTGAAGTAGGCCCGGTTCCACAGATCCAAGTTCCCTTTTCCTTTTGACGCGAACCTCAACACGTCTTAGGTGAAGTAGGCTCGGTTACTCAGAATCGGAGCATTTTTCATGGTGCTTTATTTTTTTTCTCATACTTTTCTATGGCAGAAAGCTTCTAACATATTTCTTCTTCAGAAAATGCAGAATATCAGATAGTCTGTCTCAAATAACAGAAGGCTTGTCCTTCTTGTTTCATTAGCGTGCAACGTGATTTTTCTTTTCTTTGAAAGTGCATCTGAACTTTTAAAGAGATTCTTTAAATCAGTTTTCCATGGCTAGAGTAAATAAATTATCCATCATCCGAGTCTCTAGTCATTTCCATTCTAGAATCACTTTTCATGCGACATGAATCAAGAAATTCAACTCGGGGAAAACTGTTGTTTCACATGACAATTCAAGAAAGTAAAAAAAAAATTTGTTGAAAGTTTTAGAAATTTTTGAATTTTTTTTTTTTGAAATTTTTTTGAATATCTCCCCCCCCCCAACTTAAATGACATTGTCCTCAATGGCATAAATAGTAGAAAGATCAGAGGACATGTAAAGAGATAATAAAGTTGGGATGGAAGGATACAACCTGATGGCGGGGTAAAATGACGAGGGCGTCGGTGTAGCTTGTCCTGACAACTGAAAAATAAACATACTAAAACAAGAAATCATAATAGAAGCCAGGAATTAACACAAGGAGTGGGACCCAATGTTCATGTATTTCAAAAGGAATCGACCAATGATGGCAACGTGAGTTACGGAACTGGATTTCCCGCAGAAATGTCCCCTCAATGCGTGTGTTATGCGAAAGGTGGCCACAACGGGACAATAAACATAACAAATCTTTGGACCAACAAGAGAGAGAAAGTCAATAAAACACGCCTCCGACTTGACCACTCCACATAGTAGAGTGGGTGCGAGATTAACGGGAGGATGACGTGTCGCAAAGGCTATGGTTAGGGGTGATGATGAGAGATGTAGATCACTTGCTCTCCAATCCTATAAATACCCCCCCTTCCCACTCGACTGGAGAACATCGAAGTTGTGAGAGTAGAGTCGAGTGAAAAGGTTGCAAAGGGGAGTAGTGAGTGTTGCACAAGGTGCAGAATGGAGGGTGAATCGAGCTTCAGAGCTGAAGGGGAGTCGTCTCGCTCCTCGAAGAGGAGTAGATCGGGCAGTAGTGCCAGGAGATTCTCTGAAGTTGAAGGACTTGTGAGTGAAAGGACTCTACCACAGCTTGTAAGTGATTCCTTTCATTCCTTTCTTCTTCTCTGTTCTTTCTTTGGAAAGCTTCCCATTTCTCATTTCTGGCGTATGTGCAGAGTGTGATGAAGTCACACATCTTGTGGGAGCTGGTCGTGGCTGCATATCGAGGGCTCCCGGACTTCCAGAAAGTGAGGTTGGACGTGATGGGATTCGGGCCCTTTCTCAGAATTGAGCCACTCAAGATCGACCTTGCCCTGATCCAAGCTCTACGTGAAAGATGGGACCCGGTAAGTAGGGCATTCCTGATGCCGTGGAGGCATATGGTACCCAGCTTGGAAGATGTGGTCCGAATCACGGGCCTCAAAGTGGATGGGGAAGCAGTGACTGGTGTCACCTACGCGGATTACCGTGAAGGTGCCCATAAGTTATTGGGAATGGACTTACAAAGTCGGAAGAACAGGTCAGTAGCCAGGGCATCGATCATGGAGGCTTTAGGGCTTACTGACATGCGTCCGCGTGATGATGAGTCCATAGAAGAATTTATGGAAAGGGCAGAAAGAGGTGCCCGTGCTATGTATTGTATGGATACCAGCAATTGGGAGCGGACCAATATGGATCTGAGGAGGTTCCTCCTCTTTCTATTAGGCAAGTTGTTGCTGGGGTCCAAGGGAGACAGTATCCACTGTCATTTCTTAGAACTGCTTGTAGACTTGGAAAGAGTAGGACAATACGCCTGGGGAGCTGCTGTGCTGGCACATCTGTTTACAAGTCTGTCGCAAAGGACAGACAAAGAGATGACACTAAATGGGTTTACGCCTTTAATCCAGGTAATGAAAATTTTTTTTGTTTTGTTTTTATTTTCTGCTTTTTGTTTGTGTTTTCATCAATGACACATGATGGTGTAGCTGTGGAGCTACTATTACCTTCCAATGGGGAGGGCTCGACACTGTCGACCACTGACGGTCCCTCTAGCGAGACGGTGGCAACCCATCATGAGCACTGCACCTTTACCCTACCAACTGATGGTGTTCAGGCGAGAGTTGCAAGAGTTCCCTGCAACGATGGTAGGATAATTGTTTTCTCAATTTTATTTTATTTTTTTTCATGTATTTCATCATTTTTTTTAACTGAGAAGATACGTGCAACCCATTAAAGGTGAACTGGAGGCCTTTCATGAACATGGTCGATGTTGACCAGTCTTGGGTAGTTGGAAGCCGCGCCCGGTTTGGACGGGACCTCTGGCTCCATTGCTTAAATGAAATCGAGCCCCTCAGGCTGCGATTAGCTATGTGGACCCTAGGGCTGGCTCAAGAATGGGTGGATATGACCATGTCACCTAGTGTCGGAAGGCAGACGCGTGGACCAGCCACCTGTGTTGATTGGAGAGTGCGCTTCCTCGAACAATATGAAGATTGGCAACGGGGAGGCACACTCGTGGAATCTCAAGCACAAGATAGCGATGATTACCTACGCCTCTACAGAGCAATGTATGCAGAAAGGCTCCAGCCTGGAGGGCTTGTAGAGGTAAGGAAACCATGTTTGTATCTTCTACATTTTGTTGTTTTTAAAATTTTTTTATTTTCTTTCTTTGTTTGTGAACTCAAAAGCCATAACTGTAGGATGTCGTGATACTATAATAACGAACTTACGAGCTCGTCTGGCGGACACGGAGCAAGAGCTGAGTGATACCAGAGCGGCTTTAGGTTCATCAGTAAGTATTTCAGTACATATTCCGAGTAGGCTTTGAGATTCAGGGCGCTAACCACTTAATGTCACCACATGTGCAGCGTGCTCAGCTTGATGCAGTTTCTTCGGCGATGGGAGCATATGGTGTTTCTTCCAGTCTATGGATTCCCACATCCGAGCTGGATCAACTCCACGAGCAACTTGCTCATGCCACACAACGGGCTACAGAGGCAGAAGGGATGCTTTCTGTACAGGTGAGGATTTCACCATTTAACACCCTTATTCAAGTATTGCTATTTGCTTGAGATGAAATGTGTGGCAGGAGAAAGAAACACAAGAGGCACTTGCAAATGCCACTCAGAAGGAAGCTAGAATAACTGAGCTAGAAGAAGAACTACAGCGTCGTCTAGATGAGGATTCTTCAAGGGACGCTGTGGAGTTGAGAATCACCCTTCAATTAGAAAGAGAAGATAGTGAGAGAGAACGGGCTGAGAGAGAACAAGACAGAGACAGAGAGAAAGCTAAGAGATCGACCGAGAAAGAGGAAAAGAGGGCCCTGGAGGCCCAACTTTTTGAATTGAGGACTAGTCTCGGCCTAGCCGAGCAATGGCTGAAGGATGGCGAGGAGCGCTATCGAAGAGCACGAGAGCGTGGCTTTCGTGTCAGTAGCTTCTTTGCTGCCCCCTCAGATCGGCGTCCATAGTGCGGTAGTAATACCGCTGATCTCGGCTTGGGAATACCCTCTAGAGAATCTTGCCCCAGAGAGCAGCAAGACAAGTAATGTGAAGAAAGAAGGTGGATTCCGATGTAATCTCTTTGTTTGCTTTTGTGTGTAATAAAATACTTTTTGCTTGGCTCTCCGTTTGTCCTTATCTCTCGAATCCCTAAACACATCTAATTTCCCACAACAATTTATTACCACACAAAAATCACTTAGGTTGCCTCCTAAGAAGCGCTAACTTTTATGTCGTCAGCCAGACACCATGTAGCTCATTAGCTCATTAACCAACGCGTGGCATTCAGAATGAGCCACCACGTGATCTTGTCTTCCTTCAAATTCCAGCCCTTAATCCATTGGAAGACAAGAGTAGACATGTATGGACCGGAGCTAGAAAGAGGCAGGACTCGCACATGATTGTTTGTAACATTAACCCTGTGTGCGATCCAGTTTTCAGCTTTAGAGATCAAAAAATGATCTATGGCCAATAATTTGTCAAGATCAAGGTATAACCCTTGCATAATATCAATCCATCGGTCCCCTTCACCTGTATCGTCCCTCCTGATGACCTCTTTATTGACTACTTCCTCCTTGGGAACTTGGTCATCGAACGGTGGCTTAGGGATAAGAGTGTCATTATTAGCCACAGTCTTCCCAGTAACAGCCTCATGTGTTAGAAGGGTACCGATCAACTTGTCTTCCTGATGGGGAGTTAAATCAAAAGTGAATATTGTTGGTCCATCCCCCTCAGGTCCCAGAATGTCATATGGAAGAGGCTCATCTGGTAGGGGTAGCACGAGCCCAGAATCAAATTGATCCAATGATTCAAACATGAGGGGATCGGGCTCAATGGGTAGATCAAATTTGAAAGTTTCTAATAAAACCCCTTTATCACACTCATCATTTAATAGAAAATTGTGAATCAAATTTCCCAATAATGAAGTGGGAAGATCAAATGTAAATTGTTCCAGCTCGGCCCTTTCATCAAAGGTAAGATCAAATGGGAATTTTTCAAAGATGGAGCTTTCATCATACTCATCACTCACCTGAAGATTCTTAATCAAATTTTCCAACAATGGGGTTGATAGAGGAAATATAAACTTTTCGAACAAGGCCCCATCATCAAGTTCTTCTAAGGGAGGAGAATTAAGTTCCACTAAATCAACATGATTATTAATCATAAAGCAATCCTCCTCGACATGTAGATCCTCAATTAAGTTGTTTGGGCCACTAATTTTCTCAGTGATATTCTCAATCTCAAAACATTCATAGAATGGGGTGATGATATCAATAGGATCATTTGTATTCTTTAATTCATCCCCTAATTCCGTCCCTTCCTTCATCATGGTATGGCTTGCGCACTCCCCCTCACTCCCAATAATGATATCTTGAGCCAAAATGCCAGGCATCGGATCATCATCATCATCACCATTCACGTATCGAGGGGGTTGGTTGAATATTGACGAAGGGTCATGGTAAGTAGACTGAGAGTACACGCTTTGAGCTTCAAAGTAGTGGCCCGGTGAATCACCCTTAGTATTGACATTGAGTCCGAAATCGGGGTGAGATGAGTTGAGATGAAGTTGAGTATACATGGGCTACTCGTGAATTGCTTGGGGTAGAGGTGTAGACAAATGGGTTTGGATTGTTGAATCCATCCAAGGCAAATTTGTGTGATTACTCCAGCCAAGATTATCATCATCTGCAACATGCTTGAGCTGAGAGAATCCTAGGGAATTTTGGACCTGTGCTTGGATGACAGGAGAGAGTTGGGCTATAGTAGGGCATTCACTCACATGGTGAGTGAGACTGGCACAGAATTCACACACTTCCATGAAAGTGTGGATTGGATTTTCCGCCTGTTTGACATGTCCTACAAGTTGTTGATGAGATGAGATAGAGGCACGATTTATTGAATTTTCACTCAAAATCTCAAATAGATCATATGCCTCATCTTCACTTTTGCTTAAAAATGCCCCTCCACAATATATGTCCACCATCTGCCTATCAAAATTGGATAACCCCTCATAAAATGTAAAGATAATTTGCCATCTGGGCAACCCATGATGTGGACATTGACTCACTAGCTCCTTTAATCTCACCCAAGATTCATGAAGTTGCTCTCCCGGACGTTGAGTAAATCCTGTAATCGCCCTTCTCATCATGTTGGTTTGGCCTATGGGGTAAAATTTTTTTAAAAATTCTGACTGCATATCTTCCCAAGTCCTGATAATCTTTCGAAAACTCCTTAACCAACATTTTGCTTTATCTTTTAACGAGAATGGAAATAAAATTAATTTAAGGGCATCATCATTAAAATTCTGAATTTTGATCAGTGAGCAAACTTCTAGAAAATCATCTAGATGCCTATAAGGATTTTCATTGAGATTCTCATAAAAAGATGGGAGCATCTGGATGAGACTAGGGCGAATCTCATATTGATCAACGTGAATATCGGGGAGTTGAATACAAGTGGAGGGCTTGTAAGAAGAAGGATAAAAATGCTCCTTCATAGGCGTGGGTTTCCCTCCAAGATGAATGGCCATAAAATGAATTGTTTTTTACATTTTTTTTAAGTATTTCAAATTATATATTTTTTTCAATTTTTCAAAACTTTTTATGCAAACACAAACAAGTTAACACAAATTATCCTAATGACCTAGATGCGACTCAGACCTACAAATGTGGTTTCACAAAGTGATTAAAATGAACTTAAATTTACCCTCAGTATGTCCACCGGCCAAGTAAGGGGTGGGGAAGTGGGAGGTTCCCCCTACTTTCGTAGGGACCTTATTATACAAAACCACAATCCCGCTTAAGGCGTTTGCCATCCGACCGTCTTGCCTTAGACACCAGTTTTCATAAGAGGATAAACCTAAATATCACAGGAATCACAGTGTGATCCTAGGGCCAACGTCTACTGGCTTTTATTAAGGCCTAGGTAATGCAGAGATGCAAGGAAATTGTGGTTTTCGGGCTAAGGGAGGGTGATGAAATCCCCACCTTATCTTGTTAGGGGTGTTGCCCTTAAAGTATTTTGAAATGCAATGCACACCATAATTTCAAACAAGGGGTTCTTTATGCAAAAATGAATGCCAGACTGGGATCAGTAGAACGTACCTTGCCCCTCGCGATCTTCAAAATGCAATGCAGAAATTAAACAAAGACAAACTCTAAGCTAAATGATGCATGACCTAAAGCATGAAAGTGTAGTTTCTATTCTTGCAATAAGGTCTTTTATTTGGTACAAATGAAGATTTTTTTTTTGTTTTTAGATAATGAACCTAACTAACCAGCATGAAAATTTTTCTTTTGTTTTGATTGTTTTTTTATTTTTATAGAGTTTTCAAGAAATTTTCAGATTTTTGTAAATTTTTTTCAGAAAGTGGAAAGATAGAACCTGTTTCTTGATTTCAGCCCTTTAGCAATGCTGCCGGGCTTTCAACAACGTTTCATAACCATAGGATTTCATGTCCGATCTTCCGCTTTCTTTGATTTGCGAATTTTTTTCGTTTTCCTGCACAAGTAAAAAGAGCAAAATTAATATTCACATATATACACCAAACACAAGAATATCCAACTATCATCATAATTCAGTCCCCGGCAACGGCGCCAAAAATTTGGTGTCGCCTCGACAGTCGTTGATAAAATTGCCGTGCCACACAAATTTCAAATATTTATAACCGCACTCACTCACTTATGGATTTGAAAACATGAGTATAATGGTAAGTACGGGTCGATCCCACGGGGAAGGAATTTGGTTATTTTTCTTAGTTGGAAAATATGCTTGTGTTTTGAAAAAAACAATTTTTGGGTTTTGAGTGCAATTACAACTAACGGAAATGAAATTACAACTTGAAATGACAAGGGATAAGTAAAGAAAATTTAGCCAATTGAGTGAAGAACGTCGTCGTTTCCACGCTGAGCCTTTGATGATGATCGTTCCGCCTAGGAAGTCGACTCCGTGAGAGGATTTGAAGAAGAATCACCGCTTCGGGTATGTTTGAAACACTTAAGAAGTACGGGTTTGCATATAACAAGTTTGAAACTTTAAGGTGAAAACAAAACAGAATTCAAGTGGAAATGGGGGTTGGAAGAAATGAAATAACTTGAAATCTGAATGGAAGTGGAAAAGGTTGAAAACATGAAAGTTGTAGAGAATTGAAAAAGGAAGAACTTTTATGAAGAACACAGAAACAGAAAATGAAAGGAAGATAAGGAAAAACTTGAAAAACTAGGACCTATTGGTTCGGATGAACAGTAACTGACAGAAAATCAGCACTTAGAAAACTTAATTCTAAAGCTCAAAAGAAGAGGAATTTGACAAAGTGTAAGAAGAATAAAACTTAGAGATACAAGAGAGGAACAACTCTTATGAAGAACTCAGAGTTATTTGAGGACTAGAAAGACTTCAAAATGAATGAATGGAAGAAGGTATCACCACGGATGAACAGTAAATGCACATGACAGCACTTAAGAAAATGGGTATTAACTCTATGAATTTGGACGAATTTGAAGAAATGCTAAACAGAGAAGTTGAAGAAAACTTAAAAAGGAACAACTTTTATGAAGACAAGAATTTGAAATGAGGATCACATTAATGAGAAATAAGGCTATGAAAAGATTGAATTCCAAAATGAAACTTGTATTGCAATAAATTCAACTTACAAATTTGACTTCAAAAGCTTGGAAAAACACAACTTCAACAATCAAAAACTTCAGAAATGTAAAGAACTAACTTACATTACAAGTGCCCATAGCTAGCTCTCTCCCTAACTCCATCTAGTTCTAACAACTAACAACTAACCACTCCTTTCATTACAAGTGATACCCCCTTTATATAGGGTTTACAATCTCTTCTTGCTCATATAAAACACTCAAGTGCACCTAATTTTTGACCCAACTTGGTAGGCTGGAATGTGCTGAACCTTTTGTCATTTTTCCTGATTTTTTTCGGATTTTTTTGGAATTTTTATAGCCCCTTTTCTTCTCTCTTTCTCTCTTTCTTCTCTTCTGCCGGCGCGTTGCGCCGACCGGTTAGGCGGCCGAACCTGTGGGCCCGCCGTGCGCCCGCCCGCTCCTGCCTCGCCATGCGGCCGCCTGCGTGAATCAGCGCACGCGCCCGCGCCCTGCTACTGCCGCGGCTTGCCACGCGTCGCCTCCGCTCGCCGGCCACGACACCCCCCTCGCCTGCAGGTTGCCACGCACCCCCCCCCGCCCTCTTCGACCCCCGCCCGCCTTCGCCCTCCGCCGCATCGTCGCCCGTGCCCGGGCGGCGAAGGCGGGAAGGGGCGGGGCGGGGCGGGTTTGAACATTTTTTTTAGTTTTTTTAATATATATATATATTATATATAAATATAAATATATATATCTATATAGCTATATATATGTCTAAAAATAGTTTAGAAAATTCGAAAAATAGTAAATAAAGTTATTTTTTATTCTAAAAATTTTTCTTTTCTTTTTGAACAAATCATTGGGCTTTTGGCCCATTCAAAATAATATTTTTATTTTCTTTATTTTCTTTTTTTCATGGAGCTTTTCTCGTACTACGTGCCTGCATAAATACAAAAAAATGTAATTAAAATATATTTAATTTCAGAAAATTAAATATTTGATACAAAATCAATAATAAATGTGAGAAGTGTATATTTAATATCAATTAAGCTCATAAAAATACATATACTCATGAATTAAATGATAAAAATACACATTAATCAATATCTCCTAGCATTCTTATTATCCTTCTCCATCAACTTACACTCATGCATCAGATGTCCAACTTTATGACAGTAATGACAGATAATCTTCGTTTTAGATGCATGTGAGTGTGTGTGAGGATTGTGATCAGCATGCACTAATGAACCCTTTTCATTTATTTCCTGATTTACAATCCTTTTCTGATTTTTTTCCTGTTTTCCTGTTTTCTTAGCCTTGTACTAAATTGGAGATGAAGTAGAATGCTTTTTCTGTTCAGAGGTTTTAATGAAAGCAGTTTTCAGCTTGGATCCATCAACCTTTTTCAACTTTTCAGTTTGTTTCTGATTCTTCTGAACATTTGGTTGTTTATTTTCTGAGGTGGTGGCTACATCAGATGCTTTGATAAAGGATGTCGTCAGCTTGTTTTCAAGAGCCTTTTTATTGACATTGTTGTAGCCTAACCCTTCCCTTTGAGTATTGACCTTAACTCCTAACAATCTATCCAGATTTTCTTGTCCACTTACAAACTTTGACAGAGAGTTCTTTAAGTCTTGGATTTCATTTTCTAAAGAGGTGATTTGTAACTCATAACTGGCAATCTCTTGCTCACTGCAATTCATAGCTTCATTCAAAACTTTGTTAGCAGTTTTATATTTCTCAATTTCATTTTCCAGATTACTCAGTTTATCAGAATCTTCAACACAAATACTTTTTCCTCTTTCCAAAGCTAGAAGTCTCTCTGACATAGTGGAGTTCAGCATTTGCAATTTCTCATTTTCTTGCTTAAGTTTGTCATTCTGAATTAACTCATTTATCAAAGTCTGATCTTCTGAGTTAGTTTCAAGTTTTCTTCCAGTCTTGAATTCCTTCAAATCTTTTTCCTTTTTTTCAATGTTTTTCTGTAATTCCACATTCACAGATTTGATGGCTTCGAGTTTTTCAGCAAGCAAGTTTTTCTCCTGCTTAAGTTTCTCTGATTCTTCTTCATCTTCTTTGGAGAGTTTTCTGAGAGATTCATCTTCAGATTTTAGCTTGTTTAGTTCAGAGTAAACACATTCAAGTTCCTTCTTCAGTTTTGCATTCTGATTTTTATACATATGATTATCAGACAGACATGCATCATGAAATTGCTTCGTACTTGAACAATTTTCACATGGAGAGCTAGAACTATCTACCCGAGTACCTTTCTTCAACTTTTTCTACTGTTTTCTTAAGCTCTCATGTGACTCTAACAATTCAGCATATGCATTCTCCCAATCATCAAGAGAAAAATTCTCGAAGAGATTTACCTCATCATCATCATCTTCATTTTGGCTGCTGCTTTGATTGCTTCTGTCAGCCATCATGCAGCTTGTTTGATTTCCTTTCCCGGCTCTCTTCATCATTTCCGAAATATCCCTTGCAGATCTGCAATCAAGGAAACATGAGTGAAAGGCTTTGTCAATGGTTGCTTTCATCAGATTTATAGCTGTCTGATTCTCCTCATACATTGATTCGTGACTGTCAGTCCAATTGGACTTTTTCTTTGGTAATTCATGAGGACCATGTGAAATTATTTTCCACAGGTCTGGATTCACTGATTTGACATAATTCTTCAGACTAGTGAACCATGCATTAAAGTGTGTACCACTGAAAATCGGTGGATGAGCCATGTGAACACAACAGATTAATGCAACAGGAATATTGATCCACTAAAAAAAAAATTAGCACCTAAGACTGCAAGATCGGATCTGCAGGTCGCTGGACCTTGTATGCAGACACCGCTCTGATACCAACTGTTAGGGTGCTAGGCCCGGATACAGAGGGGGGTGAATGTATCCTTCTATGTATAATAGCCTAGTAAAAACTTGGATGCTAGAGATAGACACAGAATAGAACCAATTCGATTCAACTCAAATACAAACACTTGGAGCGTGCCTATTCAAGCATCTAGCGGAAGCAAAGCAAACAATCAAATCACTGCACAATAGATTTTTAGGTGGTTCGGTCCACAAACCTACATCCACCCCTCACTCCCAACCGGAGTGAGGCTTCCACTAGCTCAAGCTAGAACCTGCAGACTCAGTCTGCAAACAAGGTGCTACCACACAGCTTGACCAGGGGAACAACCTCCCCTCTTCCTCCCAACCGGAGGGACACCCCAAGTGACTCCCAGCCACTTGGAAACTAGAGGTCGAAGACCTCTCTTCCTCCAGACCAGGAGGGACCCCTGGACTTGCAACCCACAAGCCCATAACCAGAGACAAGTCTCCCTTCTCCTGAATCCACAGGAGGAACCCGATCCCCAGTCCAGAGGATCGGAAGTACAAAGGTAATTAGAAAAACAAAAGAAAAATAATAAACGAAAATAACACAGCAATCAGAAAGCTGTAAAAGATGAAAACACAGATGTGGCTCTCAACGGAGCTGACTGGCCTGGATCTGATCCACGGTCCAGTGGGAACTAGTCTTCAGATGAAGCTTCCTATCTCTCGTTCTCTCTTCTTCTTTCTCTTCCTTTTCTTCTCTGCTTCCTTCTCTCACTCACGAGCTCTCTCTCTTTCTCTTTTTACTTCTGCTGCTTCTCTAACTCTGCCACTCTTCTTTTTCTTCTTCTGCTCTATTCTCTGTATCGTGGAGGCACTCTCTGCTCTTCTATATCAGCCAGCCGATGGAGGAGACTCCATATATATACCAGCAGCAAGCAGCTAGGGCTTATGCTCTTTTCGATTCCCACCCAAGCTTCAGTGGTCCACGTGTCAGCATTTCAACCTCTAGGATCACGTGCAAGTCTTGATGGCCTCATCCATTAAACCTGTCAGAGAATAAGTTGAATAACCTGTCAGTTAATCAGTCGAAGACAGTATCAGCTTAAGGTAATGTTCAGACTTCATTCAACGATCAAGGCACACATAGATGGCTGTATAGACACCGTGTGAAGGATAGAGTGTATAGACTTAGTTAGTTCAGGCCTCTAACAACGAGTGTATAGACTTGCAACTCTTCATGAGATCTCAGTGTATAGACTCAACCAATGTATATAGTTGAAGATCTAACAATCGAGTGTATAGAGTTAGTTGTGTGAGCATGCATTGTATAGACTTCACACATGAAGACATCCGCTGTTCAGACTTGAATAACATTCAGCAAAGCATAGATTTAGGTGTTCTGTTCAAAACAAAACCAATGTACAGACTTCATGCTGTGCAGACTTGATGTTGATCAACAGACCTTTGAACATCAGCCCAAGGCGTCAACGCTTCCATCGTGCAGCGTCGCCTCAGCTCCTCAGGCGAGATGCTCACGCCCTTGGCAACAGGCCAATGCGTCAACGCATCCAGTGTCAGCGTCGACGTAGTGAGCAAGATAGAAAGGTGTGCGTCTACACAATCAGCCAAGTGCGTCAACGCACTAAAGGCACACGACCCATGAAGACAGACATGCTGTACAGGTTTTGAAGAATAGTTCAGTGTATATACTTTGGCAAGGCAACGACGGTAAAGTTCCTGATGTACATACTTTCAGAGCTAAATGTAGGTAAAGAACCCAATGTGCAGACTTGGAAGTGCAACGTAGGAATAGATGCCAATGTCTAGACTTTGGCAAACAACGATGTACAGACTTGCACAGTTCCAGCTGAAGAATGTATAGACTTTACCTATTGAATGTGGCTGTACAGACTTGGAGAGTTGAACCCAATGTGCAGACTTGTTGATATCAAACCGATGTACAGACTTGCATATGCGAAGTCAATGTACAGATTTTATGATATGAAGCCAATGTCCAGACTTGAAGAGAAGACAAATGTATGGACTTTGACGGAGTGAGACAATGTTCAGATTTTGAAGATACACTGTGGATGTACATACTTGGAAGATCATGGAGTGTGTAGACTTGAAAGTCTGAAGGTGATGTATAGACTTGCCTAAGACGCAGCATGAGACGCTGGCTGAGACGGACGCTGTACAGACTTTAAATGCACTAAGACGCTGAACAAGATGGACCGATGTACAGACTTCTAAGTGCTGAAGAACTATGTATGGACTTGGCTTGAGATGCTGCATGAGACGGTGCAGGATGTATAGACTTGCATGAGACAGTCAGTGAGACGCTCAGCAATGTATAGACTTGAAGGAACTCCAAGCGATGTATAGACTATGCAATGCTTGAAGAGGATGTACATACTTCAAGAGATGCAGCATGCCAATGTATAGACTTCATGAGGAAACACATGATGCAATGTGTGGACTTGGTGACACATGCAAACAGATGAGTGTACAGACTATGCCAGCAAGCTACACGATGTGTAGACTTAGAAGTGCCTGCAGCTGTGCAATGTGCAACCAGTGTATGGACTTGTCATGCCTACACAGGGCATTGTACACACTTGCTGCCTGATGCAAATGTGCAGATTCTATTAATGCATATCAATGCTTTATGCAGCAGATAATCAGTCTGAACTTCAAATGCAATGACTCACAGTGTAAGCAGATAAACTGACTGAACATATGAAAGACTGAATGAACATTTGAATGACAGACTGAATATAAGAATGACTGAATGAAACCATGGTGACTCATAGTGATTAACTCACATTAAAACCAATCATCACAAACCCCTAAAGCCAATCATCAAAACCACAAGCCACAGGGGCCAGGGGCACAACAATCGATACACCGATACCAGGAACTGGGGAAGCCACCCAAGAGGCTGATGAAGCCCCTGAAGGGTTAGTGAAGTTTTGTCGAGGGGATGTATAACGAATTGCAATCACAAGCGCGCATATTAGATTTAAGCAATAAAATTTAGCAAAAGAGCGGAAGCAATTTCAAAATAAACAGAGTGCTAAATATATAAACTACTCCAGAGGCACAAGAGTGCTAGTCCAAAAGTACAACTACTCGGGGCATACCCCGCAAAAGTACAACAGAAAGCCCAAACAGGCAACCCGTCTACTGCTGGCAGCTGAGAACGGTCTCCGAGCACATGGGAAACTCCGGGAAACGACGGGCGTGACTCACCTGAAAGGAGAAGGGTGAGTCACAGCAAGACTCAGTAGGGGTCACGCGGATCCCTACCTCGTGCTAAACATGCAATCAAGCACAAATAAAGCAATTAGAGCATGTATTTAAACAAATGAACAGGCAATGGCATGCTAAGACTGAAAGCTGTAAATCTAACTGAACAGGTATAACAGCTAATACATGCCAATAACAATATAATTCTAAACGACAAAAACTAAATCTACCAATAGAACATGCCTCAACTAACCAAGCCACAGGGAACAGGACAACCACAGGGAGTAGAAACCAGATGCGTCCACTGACGACTTACACTACGTCTCAAGCACTCGCAGTCTATAACACGACAAGCTGAGCGCGTAAACAGTACCAAACCAAGTGACTAGTCAGAGTGACACTCGTCAGTGTCAGTCCAAAGCCTCCGACCACGTGTGCACACACTGACTCTCGCCTGAGCCAGGCCCTCTAGCTGGTTTTCTCCCTCGGTAGGATGCTACCACTGGCCGGGAGCCCACGGAACTAGCTTACAAACCGCGTGACGGGAACACCCCTCCACCATCCCCAGGCGGGTCGGCAACTCAAAGGCCTTAGGTCAACCACAGTGGCTCCATCGCAAGGAAAGAAAAGCTACTCTATTGGGATCTAAAAACATGCCATCATTACATAGAATAACTCAAACATGGCCTGTAATCATTCTGGAAAGCATTAAAGAATGAACAAGCAGCTTTTGAAAACCCCAGGGGATGTGACGGTCCACACTCACCGCGTCACAAGGCATAACGGTCGCGGTGTCATGCGTTACTTGAACTGTAACGCGCTTCCACCCGGCCGTTACAGTAACCCGAGACCAAAGGTCTCACAGCCCTGACTAACATAGCACGACGGTCCACGAGGGACGCGTCACGCGGCCCTGACGGTCTCCCGACAGACCGTCAGGTCCACCACCTCAACGGGTCAACGCTAACCAAAGGAAATGTAATGGCCTGGGAGCCGGCCATTACACACACTGTGACGCACCCCATTGGGTCCGTCACTGAGCTGTAACGTGTCCCTAGAGGACCGTTACGGGTGTGACGGTTCCTGGTAGGACCGTCAGACCGTCTGGGTTACGGACGGGTTATATCTAAAAACGAGTTCCCTCCCGACGACCGGAATCGCCGAGTAACGACGGAAAAACCTGTTTCCTGCCAAACTACACGTCCTAAACAACACAATACCAACAAAAACATTCACATGCAACACTCACAATGGATTAAACATGAAGAACGAAGCTTAAACCCCAAAAATGAAAAATAGCCATTATGCATGCCATGGGGGTTAAACTAAGCAAACAAGCTATAGGGAATGATCCTAGCGAGATTGGGATTCCATCCCCCTACCTCGTTCAAGCAGAAACGGCCGATTAAGCCGCATGCACCGAGGAGGGTTCACCGAGTTTCCACACCTCGTCTCGCACCCACGGACCACGAATCACGTCGTGGAGGGCATCAACGCGTTCCTCTTGACGCGAGGATTCCACCCGCGTGCTCCACGCCTCGATCTGCCGCCGTTCCGCCTGACATCCCAAGAAGAGGGAGAGAGGCGATCGGAGGAGAGAGAGAGCGTAAGAATGAGATCGACGAAGGGGGAGAGAGAAGTGTGGGAGAGGGTAAGATAAAATAAAAAAAGGATTAATATATATATATATAAACCTTTATTTCATCATTTAAAAACTCGGATAAATCCAATTAAATCTTGAAAAATGCCAAAAAAATTCCTAAAAATCCAGGAAAATAGCCAGAAATTCCAGAATAGATTCTAGGTCCGAACCACTAAAGATCCGCTAAGGCACGAGCCTCACACACTGGTGTTGATTTGTTTTTTTTTGTTAGATTCCTATCCCACCCCCTTTAAATACATACATACGTGCATAAACATGCATGTGAATCAAAGACAAGGGGGATGAAAAGATGGAAATACTAACCGTGATCGCCACCAAGGATTAAAACCGCCGCAAGGATGAAGAAAGGAGTGCAACGGCGCCATGTACCTCGGAAAAGTATGAAGACTTGATCGCGCTTAAGAACGGGATGCGGGGAATGGTGTGGGATCGACCTCCTCTCCTTCCAGCCGGTTAGATGAAGAGGGCCTCATGTTGTATTCATGCTCTCCTGAAAAATAAAGATGAAACACAAAGGTAAAAACCCATTAGAACATGAAGTGTAGATATCTGCCCAAAGAGATAAAATAGCATGAATAAAAGGGGGAGAACGCACCGGGGGGCGATTTTTAACCCCTGTGGAAGGGTGGAAAAGATAGGTGGGTGTGTTGTGCATGCATGAGATTTGAAATCACAAGATTTGATTGAGAGAATAGAGAGAAATCATTGATGCAAAATAGAGAAAAACGCATGTGTAGCAGAAAGTGCAGAAAACTGTGATGATTTGTGATTTTGAGGAGACTATAACTATGAGTATAGACCATGAAATCAAGCCCAGAAGGATGGAATTGAAAGCTAATACTTCCCTCTTCAAGCCAGGGTTGAAGGATTGAGTTGACGTTGCAGCATGGCTTCGCCCCACGTCCGGAAAGAGCCCCCCTTCGCGACTGCGAACTGGGCAGTTTTTATAGAGTTTTGTAAGAAAGCCTCATCTTCTTATCATGATTCCCGGAGATAGAGTCCAAGATAAATCGAGTTCTCTAGATCAAACTTGAGATAATACTAAGGACAAGAGATAGGAACAAACGGGGATCAATTCGGAGGAGGATTCTAGAAGATATGGCTCTTGGAAGGTAGCCCCGGAGCCTTATCTGCAGAGTTTTAGTTGAACCAGGATACTTAAATCCTTATCTTGCGACCCAAATCTTGAGAGATATAGCCAATGAAATTTGGAGTTCTTTGGACTGAATTCAAGATAATACCAAGGAGAAACCATAGGAACAAACGGCACTCAATTCGGAGTAGAATTCAAGAAGTTATGGACTCTACAAGAGGGCCACGACGCACAGAAACGGAGCAGAGTCCAGCACGAATTGGACTCTCAAGTGTGTGTAACGGTCTATCGTAAGACCGTCAGATGATGTAATGGACTAGGGTAGGTCCGTCACACTCTGGGGGTCGAACGGGACGATTTCGGGCAAGTTTCGATGTAACGCACCCATACTAGACCGTCACATGGACTCTAACGGTCTAGGGTAGGACCGCCACATTCTGGGTGTTGAACAGGGTGTTTCGGGTAAGTTTCGGTGTGACGGTCTATCGTAGGACCGTCACACTGATGTAACGCACCTGTATAGGGCCGTCACATTGATGGAGGAAGATTCTGGGCAGATTGCGTGCGACTTCAGAACTTGAAGCGTATCTCTCAAACGGGGTAAAACTAGCGAAAGTGGTAGAATAAGAAATTGTAGATAACTGAGAGAGGAACAACTTTCATGAAGAAAGAAAGTTGAGAAAATGATCAGAAGAGGGAGAAAATGGGGCCGGAAGAGAGAGGAAAATTCTGGGACATAGGTGAACAGCATAGCACGCCGGAAAAATGCGAATAGCTCACAATCGGGGCAGAACTGGCCAACGATGTAGAAGAAGAAGTTGTAGATATTTGAAAGAGAAACAACTTTGGTGAAGACAACTTTTTGAAAAGAGGAACCGAAGGAGACGAAAAAGGACCACTTTCAAGACTGCGTAGTGAGAGAGAGCCGATTACTTGAGGGAAGCCGGCCTAAATGGGCCGTAAGTTTGACTTGGAAGCTGGAATTGATAAAATAAGCTCCATGGCTTTAGGAAATCATGATCTCTAGGGCTCAAAGGGAATGGAACAATGAAAATTGTCTCGAAATCCATCCAAGGATGGCTCCAAAATAATGGGTAATTCGGGACATCAAAAATGATGAATAAGAGAAATAACGCGACGTGTAGGCTAAAACGGGTGTCAACAGATGCCCCTCCTTGATGTCCGCTTTGCAAGGGAACAAGCGAAAGTGACACAGAGGTGGAATGGAAAGGAGATGGAGCGAAAGCGATAGCGACGTAAAATGGAGATGAAGCGGAGAGAACTGATAAGCGGGCATCAAGGCAAAAAGACACCCGTCATAACCAACAAGCGATAGGAATTCTCCCGAAAATGCCGAACTAACCACCTGAAATGGATGACAAGGATGAGACATGTCTGGAGAACTAACTAAGGGAGGAAAGGAAACACGATCAGCCTCATCGGGCACACAATCCACGGACAATGAGTGGGTCGGAAGGAACACAACATAAGAGCTGGAAAAGGAGAGATAAAACTGAGATAAAATCCAGACAGGAATGACGCTAGCCAACCAGACCAAGCGGCAAGATCAGAAAAATCGTTCAAAATTCGGAGTGGAATGAGAATCTCTTATCGAAGTGAATTGAAGTGCAATTAACCATTGCTGAGGAGAAATCTTTGAACGGATCACGAGGCATGAATGCTCAAAATGACATGATGCATGCTGGGCTAAAATAAAGAAATCATTAAAACGAATGCAAAGAAAGATAAAATAGAAAGTACTCAAGGATAATATTGCTAGACTGAGCAAAATGGGGTCAAGAGTCTTCTTGCAACCACGGCGTGCGAGACAGAGTCCATCGTCCCCCACTCGACTCAACCGAGCGGCCTATCCAACGATTAACCGTATGCTCCTAGATCATCATCATTTTTGTTAAAGGGGAACATCAGATCCTAGAACACACGGGCAACCAGCCGGTTCTTGAGAGGCTATAATAATGTAGATACTATATAGTAATGCAACAATGAGCAGGGGTAGAGAGTCATACCTGACTTACCTGCCAAGCGAAATGGCATCTTTTTTAGAATTTTTGATTTTTTAGATTTTTATGGATTTTCAAATAAGACAACAACAATATGAATAAACATGACGTGAACATGAATGAATATGAACGAGCATGACATGAACACAACATAATAAGAGAAATATGAACGAAACATGGCACAACATAATATAACGAAGATGGATGAAACATAACACACAAACAAATGGCAAGCATACATGCGACTAAAGGCACGGTTGGACAAGAAAATATGCACATGGCGGGACAGCACACGCAGTGGTATAAGGGCATGGTGGGAAAAAGACACGTGGGATGACAATACCACGGAAAGACAACACGTGTGATGAATGACACGGCGGGATAAAAGATACGTGCGTGATGAATGACACGGCGGGACCAAAGATATGACCAACATGAGAGGACATAGACACATATGACAAGGACACATCGGGACAAAAGACATGGAGTACCATAGACATGATAAAGACAACAAACACATCCTTCAATCAAAGCCCAAGATCAGATGAAGCGGAACCGCCAGGTTCAAAATCGTGAGATATTGCCTCTCATGGAAGTATGATTAAGTAGATAAGCGAAAGCTAAGAAGGCCATGAGCTTCAGAATAGATATTGAAGAGATGAGAATAGATCGAAGAATATGAGCAGGAGACAGAGCGAAAGATAGAGCAAGTAAAGCTTGAACCTGCAACCTGCAGCCTGCACACTTAGCAAATAGATTACGTATCCGTCCTCAAGATAAAATAAAAGGAACAAAAAAGAAGTATTTTTGGATTTTTTATATTTCTGATTGTTTTGCCATATTCAAAATTTTGTTATTTTTTGACACATTTGATTTTTTTTTTGGAATTTTGACATATTTGATTTTTTTTTAGAATTTTGACATATTAATTTTTTTTGGATTTTTGATAAAATTTCATTTTTTTGAAATTTTGACATATTTGATTTTTTTTGAATTTTGACAAAGCAATCTGCAGCACCCAAAGATAAGCTCGAACTACTGGCCAGGGATCGTCGTTCCTACCCCTTTCATTAAAGACTTCCCTTAAGTAGGGCGTGCATGTTAGGGTGACTTACCATAACCAACCGCCTCTAAAGGACGGTGCCCCTACTAAGGCCATACCCGGGATACAACACAGCCTAAGAGGGAAAAATAGAAGAAAAATTAGAGATAAGCTCTATGCAGGATGGGAGACATCAGGACTTGAATTCCTTCTAGGGCACCACCCCTCAAAGAGTAGGTCTGTTACGCCGGGGCTTTGTGTCTTTGATTTTGAGACCCATATTTATCAAGCACGCATGCGACCGGGCTCATAGGGTCCCGCGGGGAACTGTACTGCCACTCTTGCCATGCCTTTGATTCATAATCTTACTTTTTGATTCATCATTGATTCGTCCATATATGATTTTGACAGCCCTTATTGGCTAGATATTGCATGAAAGCTCACTTTCGAGGGTCAAGACTACCCCTATTTGAGACCTCTCTCGTATTGGGGAGCACCTAGGTCGGTCATCTCATCCATCCATCTCTTGCCCCTGCACTTGACCGAGTAGAGAAAAGAAAAAGACCTTTGTGCATACCCATGGTAAGGCCAAAGCAACAACGGTGTTGCACTAGAGAGATTGGCTATGGCTTGCCGTGAAGTGTGTGAAAAACCCATGCTCAAAGGTCACCCTCAATGATCGGGGAAAGAACTAGACTCCCAGCGCGGAGCTATCACTGGCCTAAGGATGCTGCATAAGCAAACTCATTTTAAATGAACTAAGCAAATTTCTAAAAGTCACTTAACCATGTTGAGGAATAGCATTAGAACCCTGTGCAGAAACAATAGAAATAATGGAAATGAAGGCATGTTTCTTTGCTTAAAATAAAGATACCTTTGTAAATCCATGGCGTGAAAATCGGCATCTTGAAGTGATCTCGATCATCGAGCTTTGAGGAGCGCGAGTAGCTTTGTATTCCTTACTTGTCAGGATAAAGGATGAAAGGAGAGCAAAGGATTGAAAGATTCCTCGACACAGAGGAGTGGCAGATATCATACTGGACGAAGAAGGGATAAAAAAGGAAGAGAGACGAGGGCTAGAACTCCCTCGTCAAGACAGTGAGGCCCTGATAACAAGGAACCAGATACAGAGTAAACCAGGTTAGCTGAGATCAAGGCGGACTAAATCCTCGAAAATAGCATGAAAAAGGGCAATGACCCTGAAAGGGAGAAGAGGAGAGAATAGAAAGACAGTGAGAGGATTGCTGTGAAGATGAGGAAGAAAGAGAATGATCATCCGACGTGGACGGAGAAGGAGAGTAGTAGTCATCCGGCAGGGCCAGAAAAGGATCAGAAGCAACACCTGGATGTCATGGGGAAGAATTAGAGGCAACACCCGGAAGTCCCGGGGAAGAAGAATCAGGTGATGTCCCGAGATTGGGATGGAAGGATGACATAGGCCGGGGCCTAGAATCGTGAGAGGAGGGAAAATCTGGAGGATCCGGGGAAAAAGGAGAGGAATGGAGACGCATGGACCTATGGAAGGAGGAGAAAATGATGGAAATAGGATCAGATGGAGGAAGGTACACCACCCAAGGGTGGGAAGTGAGTAGAAAGAAGGATGAATGAAAAGAAAGGGAGGAATAGGCAGACCCCTGAATGCACAACTGACGGCTCTTGAACCTGCATCGCCGTCTCTTCTTAGCTGAAATTGGCTTGAAATGGACCCGCTTGGCCTGGGCTTGAATCCTTGGGCACCTTGCCTTGTAATATCTTCTCAAATAGCGAGCCCACCTAGCAGATGGCCTTGCCCGACTATGGACATGCAGCGTCATCGGGGCGGTTGCCCCTAGACTCCCGGTGCTAACAATAGTAAGTGGGCATTCTTGGACAAGTAACCCTTCAAAGTGATGAGTATCACAAACCCACGGCGTTTTGTCTCTCGGCACTAGAAGCATGAGATTCGACAACTCCACTCGGAACTCAGCCTTGAAGCACAACTCCCTTGATAAAAGAGACGGGTGAAGCTGAGGGAGAGTAATACATGGCGTTGACATGGTCGGTTTGCTAATAAACCGAGGAAGATTGCATAACAAGTGCAGAATATCCTTGGAAAGTGTAGAAGATACGGCCAATTGCCCCTTGAACATAGAATCCATAATCTGCTTGGCGACCGTATACGTTAGCACAACACGGGTAGAGAACCCTTCTTGGCCTATAATCTGAACAACAATAGAGCGAGGAGAAATAATAGCATCAATGGTGAACTCTCCGGCGAGCAAGGAGATTGCCACCGGCCTCGCTCGGGAAGAAACTGGCATCAACTCAAGGGAACTCTTCTTAGCAATTGTCATCTTTGAAAGTAGAGACGCATCATCCCCAAAATAGCCAAGGACCAGGACACGAACCAGCATCCGATAGATAAAATCTTGAATCTTGAAATGCATTGCCGGCACTGAATAATCCTGACTTGGCTTATTGTCTCCCTGGGGATTAGACCCGAGGGGCACCAAAGGAAGCGCACACCCGCTCCGTGGGGTGGAAGTGGTTGGAGAAGTAAAGGGAATATGTTTGGGTGGAACATGTGAAGGTTTGGAAGGCATGGAGGCTCCAATGGGAGTGGTGATGGAAAGTGAAGGCGCAGGTGATGTGGCGATGATAGGCTCGGGTGGCGACAAAGGTGAAGGTGAAGGCGTGGCTGAGGGTAGAGGTAAAGGAAAAGGTTTAGCTTGCTCAGGCTCAGGCAAAGGTGATGGCAGAGATGGAGGCGAGGGTGGAGATGGTGTAGGCGATGGAGAGGATGGTGGTGGAGATAGAGATGATGGTGATGGGGGTAGTGGACATGGAGGTGGAGAGGGTGAAGAGGGAGGTTGTGGTGTCCACCGTCGACGTGTCGACACAACGCGTCGAGCGGTGTTAGGGATAGAATTAGTGGTAGTTGCGGCGGGAGAAGAAGGGGAGGCACTAGCCTGAGCGGAGGCTTGGGTTTGTGGAGGTTGCGGAGATTGGATAGGAGATGGCAGAGGTAACTGAGTAGGTGATGGAGCGGGTGCATTGCTAGATAAAGAACCACAGGGGTGCCCCTGGTCTTGAAGTAACGGAGACAGCTGCCCAGGCTGAACTTCTTGCTGCTGCTGTTGGCTGCGGAGATGTAAAATGACTTTATGCATAGCGGCCCAATCAATCCTTTTCTTAGCTTCCAGGTCATAAACATAATCTTGGAACTCGGGACAATCCTCAACCAAATGACCCTGTTGGCGGTGAAAATCACAGAACTGAAGCATATCCCCGACCGCGGGTCGGCAAGGCACAACGGGAGAGAGCGGCAACGTGTGAGTGGCCATCAAAGCCCTAAAAATGTCGATAAAGCACTCCGGCAATGGAGGACAAGGAGCCCGCTTCGGGCAAGGTGAATGCTGAGGGATATGTGATGGAGATGGTTGTGGAGACGGAAGTGGAGGTTGCGTAGGCAATAGTGTGTGGCTAGTGGTGGAGGGATTTGGTGAAGGCATATGTGGAACGGAGTGGGGAGGTATGTAGACGACATCCACCTGCTCGGGATGAGGTGTTCCCTTGACCGAAAGTGGAGATGGAGACGGGTATGTGGACACGGGAGGCTGACTCATGGAAGGTTGATATGCGGAGGCGTATGGGTACGTAGAGGTGGGAGGTTGGCTCGTGGAGGGATATGTGGCGGAAGGCTGACTCATGGCGGGCCGGCTCATGGGAGCGTAGGATTGGCACATGGAGGGTGAAGGTTGATATGTGGAGGTGGATGGTGGAGACTCGGGGTCAAGGGAATCTTGGATTTGTTGGCGAATGAAGCGGGCTCGGCTGTATAATTGTTGCCAGGAGGTGATGTCGTTGAGGGCTAAGATGAACCGATACTCGGGCACGGCATTGGATATCAGCATCTTAATTTGCTCTCCCTCCGGTATGTGCCCCAGGACCTGCGCGGCAAGGCGACGCCAACGATCGGCAAAGGTAGAAAACTCCTCTTCGGGCTTCATCATCTCATGGGCCAGATCCACAATAGAGTACTTGGGCCCAACCTGGCCTTGAAACTGCTGAAGAAATTTCCCTTGCACGGCTTGAAAATTCACGACTTGCTCTTGCGGAAGAGAGAAGAACCAATCCCGAGTCGGGCCTTCCAATGACAGACCAAACAGATAAGCCATCAAGTGTTGGTCATGTCGAAATTGGGCCGACTCATAAACAAACTCCTTCAAGTGCACATACGGGTCACCGACTCCACTATAACGGCGATATGTGGGAATTTGTGATGGAGGTGGGAGCCGAAGACCTTGGAAAGGGAACGGAACACTTAAAGAGGATTTGGGATCAATCCGACGTTGAAGCTCATCAAGCTGGCGTTGGGTTTGAGCAATCATCTCCTGGGTAGGGAGACATCGAGAAGAATATGGGCCAACTTGAGCAAGAGGTTGTGAATTAGGACCAGGAGCATGGTATTGGACTGGATAAGAGGATCTGGGCTGAGAAGAAAAAGGGCCCATTCTAGGAATGAAAGGGTGAGCGGGCCTGGAAGAGATGTTGGAACATGGGTTGAATGGGCCAGCAACAACATGGGCAGAATAATGAGGCCCATTAAGAGAATAATACCCATTAGCAATTGGGCCAGCAACATATGAAGGAGAAGGAGGAGGCCCATGAATAGAAGATGGCCCATTATGAGAAGAAGGCCCATGAAGATGAGATGCAATAAGACGTTGGGCCTGGGTCGGGTCCATTTGGTGAACAAGGCTTGAAAGATGGGCCATGAGATTAGCCTATTCCTTGGATGGATCAGAAGGACCACGGGAAGATGGGCCCGCGTGGGAAGAGGATTCCATGCGGGAATAGGAAGAAGATTGAGAAAAAGAATGATACAAGGCGTTAGAATGATACTCCATCAGGGCAAATGGAGACTTAATACAAGGAGATCAAGGACAATACAAATGGGGAAGCAAGGGCTTAATGGGCTTGAGAATAAGGGGGGCTGACCCACTAATGCAAAGACAAATGGACAATAGACCACGGGACAATGGACTGGACAATGAACCAACAAAATGGACTGACTTAAGTGGGCCTAACAACAACAAAACATGTGGATGCAGCACAAAACACCACTAATGGGCTTGGACAAGCCCAAACAACATAAACAATGCAATGTGAAAGTTTTCACCCAAGTCAAACAAGTTAATATGATGGGAAATCTTTTAGGGGTTTTAATAGACCTTTTAATGATTTGAATTAGGAAAATTTTCCTCAAGATAGGAATCCTATGGGAATAAGGTCCAAACTTTGTGTTGACTAAGGTTAACTCCCTCACACGTATGCAAATGCAAACTTAAGGTGTGGAAAGGTACAACCGGCCCGGCGTCCGTGTGGGAATCCACGGCTCACGGGGACTTATAGAGGTCCCGGATAAGATCACCAAGTCGAGCCCAAGGAATATGGGAGCGAGAGGATCACTTACCAAGGTAGGAAATGCAACTATGATATGCAATGTATGACCCTATGTGCACCGGAGTGCATGTAATTTCTAGCCTAAAACTAGAAAATCAAGACAAAATTAAACTATGCAAACATGATCCAAATAAGACAAATAGTATATGGATGGAAAGATAACACAAAGGTCTACACAACCGGCCCAAGAACAGATCAATCTGACCCCGGGAGGTCAATCAAATCACTGAGCAATGATGCCCCCGTGAACCTATGCGCAGACCACACGCAGATTTTATGGATAAAATGCTAAAATGATGACAATTTTTAACTAAGCAAACGTGACCCAAATGATGCAAGTAGTATATGGATGGAAAGACAATACAAAGGACTATCCAATGGAACAAAAATCAGTGCAATCAGACATCGGGAAGGCAGTCAAATCACTGAGTAAAGATGTACCTGTGAACCTGTCCCAGAGCCTGCCTGCAGAACTTATGCACAAAACTCAAAAAGTTGGACAATATTAGAACAAGCAATTGTTAACCAAATGATGTAAATGATATATGGATGGAAAGACAATACAAAGGGCTATCCAACGGAACACAAATCAGCTCAATCGGACTCCGGGATCAAAAGTTATGCCTCGATGAATATGGCCCTGTGAGCATGCGCGCAAGACTGCCAGAAGCTGTAACGGTCTACCAAATGACCGTTATATGACCGTAACGGTCTACCATAAGACCGTCACATAACCAGAGCCTGTAAAACATCGAAAATAGTGGGAGAATGGAGGAAATACAACCTAAACATGAACATGCACCCACCAAACCTACAAAAGAGCATGAAAACAAGCGTGATGGGCATTGGTGTCCCACCGTGATCGCCAAAAAACTGTTGATTTATTTTTTTTTGTTAGATTCCTATCCCGCCCCCTTTAAATACATACATACGTGCATAAACATGCATGTGAATCAAAGACAAGGGGGATGAAAAGATGGAAATACTAACCGTGATCGCCACCAAGGATTAAAACCGCCGCAAGGATGAAGAAAGGAGTGCAACGGCGCCGTGTACCTCGGAAAAGTATGAAGACTTGATCGCGCTTAAGAACGGGATGCGGGGAATGGTGTGGGATCGACCTCCTCTCCTTCCAACCGGCTAGATGAAGAAGGCCTCACGTTGTATTCATGCTCTCCTGCAAAACAAAGATGAAACACAATGGTAAAAACCCATTAGAACATGAAGTGTAGAAATCTGCCCAAAGTAATAAAATAGCATGAATAAAAGGGGGAGAATGCACCGGGGGGAGGTTTTTAACCCCTGTGGAAGGGTGGAAAAGATAGGTGGGTGTGTTGTGCATGCATGAGATTTGAAATCACGAGATTTGATTGAGAGAATAGAGAGAAATCATTGATGCAAAACAGAGAAAAATGCATGTGTAGCAGAAAGTGCAGAAAACTGTGATGATTTGTGATTTTGAGGAGACTAGAACTAAGAGTATAGACCATGAAATCAAGCCCAGAAGGATGGAATTGAAAGCTAATACTTCCCTCTTCAAGCCAAGGTTGAAGGATTGAGTTGACGTTGCAGCATGGCTTCGCCCCACGTCCGGAAAGAGCCCCCCTTCGCGACTGCGAACTGGGCAGTTTTTATAGAGTTTTGTAAGAAAGCCTAATCTTCTTATCATGATTCCCGGAGATAGAGTCTAAGATAAATCGAGTTCTCTAGATCAAACTCGAGATAATACTAAGGACAAGAGATAGGAACAAACGGGGATCAATTCGGAGGAGGATTCTAGAAGAAATGGCTCTTGGAAGGTAGGCTCGGAGCCTTATCTGCAGAGTTTTAGTTGAACCAGGATACTTAAATCCTGATCTTGCGACCCAAATCTTGAGAGATATAGCCAATAAAATTTGGAGTTCTTTGGACTGAATTCAAGATAATACCAAGGAGAAACCATAGGAACAAACGGCACTCAATTCGGAGTAGAATTCAAGAAGTTATGGACTCTACAAGAGGGCCACGGCGCACAGAAACGGAGCAGAGTCCAGCACGAATTGGACTCTCAAGTGTGTGTAACGGTCTATCGTAAGACCGTCAGATGATGTAACGGACTAGGGTAGGTCCGTCACACTCTGGGGGTCGAACGGGACAATTTCGGGCAAGTTTCGATGTAACGCACCCATACTAGACCGTCACATGGACTCTAACGGTCTAGGGTACGACTGCCACATTCTGGGTGTTGAACAGGGTGTTTTGGGTAAGTTTCGGTGTGACGGTCTATCGTAGGACCGTCACACTGATGTAACGCACCTGTATAGGGCCGTCACATTGATGGAGGAAGATTCTGGGCAGACTACGCGCGACTTCAGAACTTGAAGCGTATCTCTCAAACGGGGCTGAACTAGCGAAAGTGGTAGAAGAAGAAATTGTAGAAAACTAAGAGAGGAACAACTTTCATGAAGAAATCAAGTTGATAAAATGATCAGAAGAGGGAGAAAATGGGGCTAGAAGAGAGAGGAAAATTCTGGGACATAGGTGAACAGCACAGCATGCCGGAAAAATGCGAATAGCTCACAATCGAGGCAGAACTGGCCAACAACGTAGAAGAAGAAGCTGTATATCTTTGAAAGGGGAACAACTTTGGTGAAGACAACTTTTTGAAAAGAGGAACCGAAGGAGATGAAAAAGGACCACTTTCAAGACTGCGTAGTGAGAGAGAGCCGATTACTTGAGGGAAGCCGGCCTAAATGGGCCGTAAGTTTGACTTGGAAGCTGGAATTGATAAAATAAGCTCCATGGCTTTAGGAAATCATGATTTCTAGGGCTCAAAGGGAATGGAACAATGAAAATTGTCTCGGAATCCATCCAAGGAAGGCTCAAAAATAATGGGTAATTCGGGACATCAAAAATGATGAATAAGACAAATAACGCGACTTGTAGGCTAAAACGGGTGTCAACAACTGGGTCATAAACTCTCTCACGGTCACGTGGGTTACACTTATTATACCCTATCGAAGGGAGTGAGAATAAAAGAATGGGGGTAAAAATAACAAAGGATCAGCGGGGTTGAAAATAGTATGCACAGAAGAAATTATGATGCAATGGGTGGCCTAAATATTAATGGGACTTCAATTTTGGCACGGTACCACAAATGACTTTAATCATACGTGAGAGAAGACGTAAGAATTATTATTATCATAAAACTGATAGAAAGAAGCAAGAATAGAGGAGAGGATGGAAATAAGCCTGATTTGACATATTTTAAAAATATTTTTTACTGACGAATTTATGATGAATAAAGTGACTGAAATCCTCACTAGATCATAAACTCTCTCACGGTCACGCGGGTTACCCTTATTATACGCTATCGAAGGGAGTGAGAATAAATGAAGGGGGGTGAAAATAATAAAGGATTGGCGGGGTTGAAAATACTATACACAGAAGAAGTTATGATGGAATGGATGGCCCTAAATATGAATGGGACTTCAATTTTGACACGGTAGCATAAATGACTTTAATCATATGTGAGAGAAGGCGTAAGAATAATTATTATCATAAAATCGATGGAAATGACCAAGAATAGAGGACATGATGGAAATAGGCCCGATTTGACACATTTTAGAAATATTTTCTACTGAAGAATTTATGATGAATAAAGTGACTCAAAACCTCACTAGGTCATAAACTCTCTCACGGTCACGCGGGTTTCCCTTATTATACCCTATCGAAGGGAGTGAGAATAAATGAAGGGGGTGAAAATAACAAAAGATGGGCGGGGTTGAAAATACTATACACAGAAGAAGTTATGATGGAATGGGTGGCCCTAAATATGAATGCAACTTCAATTTTGGCACTGTAGCATAAATGACTTTAATCATACGTGAGAGAAGACGTAAGAATAATTATTATCATAAATCTCATGGAAAGGAACAAGAATAGAGGAGAGGATAGAAATAGGCCCGATTTGACATATTTTAAAAATATTTTCTACTAAAGAATTTAAGATGAATATAGCGACTCAAAATCTCACTGGGTCATAAACACTCACATGGTCACGCAGGTAACCCTTATTATACCCTATCGAAGGGAGTCAGAATAACTGAAGGGGGGTGAAAATAACAAAGGATCGACAGAGTTGAAAATACTTTACACAGAAGAAGTTATTGTGGAATTGGTGTCCCTAAACATGAATGGTACTTCAATTTTGGCACGGTAGCACAAATGACTTTAATCATACGTGAGAGAAGGCGTAAAAATAATTATTATCATAAAACTGATGGAAAGGAGCAAGAATAGAGGAGAGGATGGAAATAGACCCGGTTTAACACCTTTCAAAAATATTTTCTACTGAAGAATTTGTGATGAATAGAGCGACTCAAAACCTCACTGGGTCATAAACTCTCTCACGGTAACGCGGGTTACACTTATTATATCCTATCGAAGGGAGTGAGAATAAAAGAATGGGGGTAAAAATAGGCCCGATTTGACATATTTTAAAAATATTTTCTACTGAAGAATTTATGATGAATAGTGTGACTCCAAACCTCACTGGGTCAAAAACTCTCTCACGGTCACACGGGTTACCCTTATTATACCCTATCGAAGGAAGTGAGAATAAAAGAATGGGGGGGTAAAAATAGGCCCGATTTGACACATTTTATAAATATTTTCTATTAAAGAATTTATGACAAATAGAGCGACTTAAAATCTCACTGGGTCATAAACTTTCTCACGGTCACACGGGTAACCCTTATTATACCCTATCGAAGGGAGTGTGAATAAATGAATGGTGGTGAAAATAACAAAGGATCGGCGGGGTTGAAAATACTATACACAGAAGAAGTTATGATGGAATGGGTGGCCCTAAATATAAATGAGACTTCAATTTTGGCACGGTAGCACAAATGACTTTAATCATACGTGAGAGAAGACGTAAGAATAATTATTATCATAAAACTGATGGAAAGGAACAACAATAGAGGAGAGGATGGAAATAGGTCTGATTTGACACATTTTAGAAATATTTTTTGCTAAAGAATTTATGATGAATAGAGCGACGCAAAACCTCACTGGGTCATAAACTCTCTCACGGTCACGCGGGTTACCCTTATTATACCCTACGAATTGAAGGGAGTCAGAATAAATGAAGGGGGGTGAAAATAAAAAAGGATCGGCGAGGTTGAAAATACTATACACAGAAAAAGTAATGATGGAATGGGTGGCCTTAAACATGAATGGACTTCAATTTTGACACGGTAGAACAAATGACTTTAATCATACGTGAGAGAAGGCGTAAGAATAATTATTATCATAAAACTGATGGAAAGGAGCAAGAATAGAGGAGAGGATGGAAATAGGCCCGTTTTGACACCTTTAAAAAATATTTTCTACTGAAGTATTTATGATGAATAGAGCGACTCAAAATCTCACTGGGTCATAAACTCTCTCACGGTCACGTCGGTTACCCTTATTATACCCTATCGAAAAGAGTGAGAATAAATGAAAGGGGGTGAAAATAACAAAGGATCGGCGAGGTTGAAAATACTATACACAGAAGAAATAATGATGGAATGGATGGCCCTAAATATGAATGCAACTTTAATTTAGGCAGGGTAGCACAAATGACTTTAATCATACGTGAGAGAAGACGTAGGAATATTTATTATCATAAAACTGATGGAAAGGGATAAGAATAGAGGAAAGGATGGAAATAGGCTCGATTTGACACATTTTAAAAATATTTTCTACTGGAGAATTTATGATGAATAGAGCGACTCAAAACCTCGCTGGGTGATAAACTCCCTCGCGGTCACGCGGGTTACCCTTATTATACCCTATCGAAGGGAGTGAGAATAAATAAAGGGGGGTGAAAATAACAAAGGATCGGCGAGGTTGAATGTAATGCCCTGGATCGTTGTAGGTCTCGCTGGATCTTTATTGGATCTTCCGGATCTGTTTCGGTGAGTTTCGGTTCGCTTTTGTGGCTTTCGAGTTGGGCTTTACGAGCCGTCTGGGTTTTTCGCCCGTACTAGTTACGGAACCCTACGGTGAGTTTGGTTATCAGTTCCTCGACTCGTGAATGCTGCAGCGACGTTGTGCTCTCCGAGCCGGTCGTTTCGACTATTTTTACATATTTTTCAGAGATAGGGCCAGAAATCAGATTTTTCAAAAATTAGGAAAATTCCTAATTTCTTTTGCTTTTTCTTTTCCTTCATCTCTCCTCCCTTCTCATTTCACCGCCGCCGTCTCTCTCTCCCATTTTCTCTCCTCTCGAGCTTCCTCGGCTCCGACTGCAGACGGAGGACCTAGGAGCGAGTCTTGGGGATGTTGTGGAGCTGACTGGGTGTGCGATAGGGTGAGGATGGAGTGGTTTTGGCGCGATCCCGAATGGTGGATTCAAAGCCGTTGTTTGAGCTCGCGGCATGGTTTTCGACGCGATTTAGTCCCTTCGGGGCACGGTTTCTTCGGTGGAGGTAGGGTGACGGATCCTTACTCCTTCCTGCTCGTTTTCCCTGCCATTGCACGTCGTTTGGCGCGGAAACGGCTGAGTTTGGGCTTGTTTTGCCAAAACCGTGATTTTCGGGTTTTGTAGGGTTCGCCGGAAAATGGCAACCATTCGCGGCATAGTTAGTTTCAAATTGACCGCTGGGATGTCTGGATCCCATTCATGTTAGTTTCGTGTTGATCGGTAGTCATTCGAGACCGGTAGGAGTCCAGGAGCCTCGTTGACTCGTTTTGGGTGGATTCGTTAGAATCGCCCCGATCTCTTGTTTTAGTGCTTACATGTGGGCTTTTTAGCCTCCTAGAGTTATTTTCTATCATCTAGATGTGTTTCCCCTGCGTTTCGGCATGAATGGGGCGTGGAACGGTCTGATTTGGCGTTTCCACTATTTTTCCGTCATGACCGGTGTAGCGGTTGTTACAGGGACCATCACAGTCCCTAACGGCCCTACGACAGACCGTCACAGCGTCTGGGTGTTTTTAGTTCTTCGTGGCTTTGGGAGTGTGATGCCCTAGAGGTGGCGCGTTATAGCTCTCTGACGCGTCCGGTGTGATGCGTTACGCTTATTTTATCGTCTAGCGTTTTGGGTAAGTCGGTTCCCCTGACGCGCCTGCCCTTGTGCGTCAGGCTTGTGTAACGCGCCTGCCCTAGGCTGTTACGTTCAGTTTGACCGATTTTGATGGTTTGAGTTGGTTTGTGTAACGGTGGTGTCCCCGTGCATCACAGCATTGTAATGCGCCTGCCCCAGGCCATTACGTGCTATTTTGGCCGAGTTGGGTGGTTGTGCCGTTGGCTCTAACGGCCACGCCCTCGTGCGTTAGGCTTGTGTAACACGTCCGTGATGGACGGTTACGTGCCTTTCGGCCAGTGTTTTCTTGACTTGAGCTAGTTGGCCCTGACGCGCCTGCTTTGCTGCGTTAGGATGTGTAACGCGCCTGGTCTAGCGCGTTATGTGGTTCGAGTTGTCGTTTTAAGTTTGTGGTCAGTTGGCCCTGACGGCCCGGGTCGGGCGCATCAGAGCTGTGTAACGCGCCTGGTGTAGGCTGTTACGTGCCTTGTGTATTTTAGATTTTGGTTAGGGCGGTGTGTGTGACGGCTCTCCTCCTGACCGTCACGCTACTGTAGCGCGTCTATTGTAGACCGCCACAGTTGGAGTGTAACGGCCTAGCGTTAGACCGTCACATTCATGTAACGGTGTAAGGGTGGTGCGTTAAAGTCTTTCTGCTCCAATTTCCATGGTTCTGGTTTCTGACTGTCTTGGCTTATCCTTGTGGTCTGCCCGCTTTCCCGTGGATGTCTCCTGACACCCTATGAGGGCTAAGACTACGTTGTGAGGTGGCCAGGAGTCTTCTTGCTTGTGGTAGGATTCTCTTTCCTACTGTTGTGTCGTCGTTGTTTGGTTCCGGTCAACTCGGGGTGACCCAGTGGTTGACAGGTGACCATGTGTGAGTGTCTTGGCGGTTCTGTCCAGTCTGAGATACTGGTTTTGGATGCCTCGAGGTATTGTTGTACCTCGGTTTGCATGTCCAGGCGTGTCTGAGGGCCTTCGGTGTTCCCTCAGGTCTCCGTGAGTCGTTTCCTGCGGAGTGTCGTTTCCTCTGGCTTAGGATTAGATCGATTGGCGGCTTGTTCTGCTGTTAGTGACGATCTTGCCTTTGAGTCGTCCGACTCAAGGATCGTTACGTGGTAGGTCTAGTTGCCTTGTCCTGAGTTTGTCGGCAGTGGTTGTGCCGTCGTTGGTGCTTCGAAGTGCGTGCCGTTGGGCGTTCTTGCCTACCTGTACTTGAGCACTTGTGTTTTGAGTCTCTGTGTCTTGTGAGCCTTCGCTTGTTGTAGCCCTAAGGCCTTTGAGTTGCCGACCCGCTAGCAGATAGCGGAGGGGTGTTCTCGTGATGCGGTTAGTAAGCTAGTTCTGTGTGCTCCCAGCCAGCGGTAGCGTCCTACCGAGGGAGAAAACTCGCTAGAGAACCTGGCTTAGGCTAGAGCCAGTGTGTGCACACATTGTCAGGGACTGAGGACTTATGCCGACGGGCATGACCCTGACTAGTTACTTGTCCTCTTGTTCTGTCGTTGCTTTTGTTCCTGTTTGGTTCAGCGCGTGTCTGCGACTCTGCCGTGGTTTCAGCGGTACCGTAGGCAAGACGCATGTGGCGCAGCATAAGACGTCAGTGGACGTAACTGGCTGTTCTTCGTGTGAGGAGGTGCTTCCGTCACGTGACACGTGACTCTCAGCGTTTCTTCCGCGTCATGACCTTTTTCAAGTTAGCCCTCTCGTGGCCCTACTCGAGGTCTATGTGGCGTTGTGTACACGACGTTCTAGTCGTGTGTGCCGTCGTGTTTGTCCGTCGTCTGTCTATATCTTTTCTAGACCTTTTGTCTGTTCGTGCAGGTCTTCGTCTTAGGCTTGGTGCCGAGTTGGCAGATCGGTAACTTCTGACTTTGTTAGATCAGAGTCGCCCTTCTATCGCTGCTTGGAGTAGTTTGGGGTGCCGAGGTTAGTTCGGCCACCACTTGTCTGGCACGGGTTTTTCCCCTTTCTTACTTGCTCCCTACTCCTACTCCCCGTCTATTCTCGACGGCTTCTAGAGTAGCTTTACAGCTTTGTAGTGTAGTTTTCCCGCTTTGCTACACCTGCTATTTTTCCTGTTATTTTGTTGTTCCGTGTTATAGCGTGTTTTTCAGTGGGGATCCGCGTGACCCCTACTGAGCCAGTGACACGAGGCTCACCCCTGCTTTTCAGGTGGGGTGACGTCTTTCGTTCTGCTTTTGCGTGGTTCCTGGAGCGCTTGTTCGTGGCGTGTCGTTGTGGCCAGCTGGTACCTGTGTCGGGCTTCCCCCGACTTCACGGTACGTCTTTCTTTTCTGTCGACTGTACTGTGCTAGACTTGCTGTCTTTAGCTTTGGACTTGACTCTGGTATATAATTGTTACATTTAAACTGTTAATTGAAAAGTAATTTTATTTCTGCTACGTTAGCAAACCGATCTAATGAAATTTAATTGCTTCTGTTATATCTCTGTGACTTCAATGTACTCTACACATACCTTTATCCCTTCGGAGCTTTCCCGCTCTTGGGAGGCCTCGCGGGTTCCAAGTGGTATCACGTGTATTCGGTAGTCCTATCGGGTATACCTGGTATCCGGGATTCGGGTTGCTACAGAATGGTATCAGAGTAGTGTTATGAGATGTTCAGAGTTCTTTTTTGAACTATCAGAGCGTTGTTGTATGAAGTACATGGGAATCCGAGATATACAATATCCAGAGTCGTGAAAGTCCAGTACAGTCTTCAGCTGGCTTTGGTGTTGCGATGATTCATCGCGTTGTTTTCTTCGTATGTTGTCTTGTGCGTGCTGTCCTGGCACTATATGAGATGGATCTGCTCTCGTCAGATTGTGACGAGGTGTTTCTTTTTCATCGTTGTGTTTGTTTCGACCATGTTGTACTTGGCAGTGTTCACCGGAAGGCTTGAATCTGTAGTACGTTGTTCGAGGTTTTCTCTATATGTTGTTCATGTTGCTATTGACATTTAGCCTTGGTCTGATGACCGTGCACGTTCTCACGTTATTTTGGTCGTCCCAGCTTGAGTCTGTTTAGCTCTTGATGTGTTCCGCTTCTGTTGAAGTGCTCGGTTAGATTCCGTGTTTGAGAAGTTGCTCAGGCAAGCTAGGATTTTCCCTTCTTGGTGAGCTTTCATGGTTGAGCTTATTGCTTCTCGTCCCTTCTGGTGGAATCTTCTCGAGATTTACCTTGGAATTGTTGTCTTAGTGATTCCTTTGTCCTGTGTCTGATTAAGTGTGGATAGCTTTGTTCTGAGCCAGATCTACTTTTTGCTATACGGTTGCTTGGCTTTGGACTCCATAAGGGTGTTAAGAGCTGTGTGTACCGTATCTGTCGTGCCGTGTCCAGCGGCCGATGAATTGTGAAGGCTCATTTATCATTTTCTGGACGTGAAGGTAAGCTGAGATTAACGCTTTTCCCTATGCTTTGTGCGGAAGCTGGTACTCTTCTTGTAACACCCGGTAATTTGGAATAGGAATAAATATATTTAGGAAGAAAACCTATACATAATGACAAATACATATTCCTATAAATAGTTAATAATGGTGAATAAAAGACTAGTAAATATTACCTTTTGAAATGAAAGTAAATATTTTACCTAGGATCGAACCTGCCTCTGATACCAAAGATAATGATTAAGAAGGAAATAAAAGTGAAAGAAATTATAAGAAAAGAAACCCCTATCTGAAGTACTCCCTTAAGCAAACTCTTAATCAGTGAAGACCCTAGTATATATCATGACCCACCTACAAAAATAGGTCACTAAGAAACCCAAGCCAACCTATATACATATTACAATTGTAATAAACTATATTTGAGCATCTATCTAATACAAAATCTATATAACACACCTAAATGGGCTTTTACCCATATGCCATCTTAAATGAAAGACCAAAACAAATTATGTTTGATTCATAGGCCTTGACTAATTGTGAATTTAAAAGCCTTTTAATGAGCCTCATACCAACTTAATTAAAAGCCTTCAAGCCTCACTTAAAATAAAGACTTTTATGCTCATTATTATATCATGCCCAGACCCTGTACACGACCCCCGACATCCTAATGACCTTACCCTTGTATTATAAATAAATTTAAGAATAACATGTTATTTTTAAGTAGGCATTTAATGCATAATATAATTTTATTTGAATTAAGAATCTTTAAATCTTGAAGAAAAGGTCAATTTATACTTTTACTAATTTAGCAAAATTAATATTCTATATTTATTACATTATAAAGGGAGGATATATATATATATATATATATATATATATATATACGTGTAGACATGAGAATGTATTAATGTCTCATGCAATGGGGAATGCATAGACATTGGACGTATAGACTTATGATGTGTAGACTTTGCATCGTATAGACTTTGCATTGTATATACTTGGGGTAATGAGATGCTTTGGAGTGTACAGACTTAGGAATTTAGGCTTGTAGAATGTAAAAACTTCAAGAATGCAAAGACTTTGATAATGTATAGACTTGTGTAGTAGGATGTATAGACCCCCGATTAATAATCAAGAATAAAAATATTCAAAATAAAATGATCAAGTTGTATAATATATATATATATATATATATATATATATATATATATATATATATATAATTTCCACCCATTTTACATTAAGAATAAGTCAAAATGTAAATAACGCCTCTTATCAAGTCGTGACTTAAATAATTAACGCCTTTACCTAAGGCGTTAGTTTCAAAAGAGACGCCTGTACCAAAGGGCGTCAAATCTCAAAACACCTAAAGTGAATAAAAGGAAAGAATAATTAACGCCCCATTCCTGGTCGCGAATTGCAAAAGAAACGACAGCATGTAAGGCGTCAATTAGAATTAACACCCTAACCCAAGGCGTTAATTCCATTTATGTTCCGTTCGACCCAGGAGATTATCCAGGGTAAGTTCTGGATTACTGCATGTTCGATTGATTATGGTAAGGACTCTATCACGGAAACTAGAGTTCTAATCAAATTCCAACCCTAAAGGATTCCTGGAACCCTATAAATACCCCTTCCAATTGAACCCTAATAGCTATTTTGTCGAAGGAAGGCCTGCTGCTGTCTCGTGTGTGAAGAACATGTATGTTCTTCTTCCTTTTTTATCTTCAGTCAGGGAAGCATGAAGAATATTAATGCTTCTTCCTCTTCTTTCCCTGTAGGTGGCCTGCCTCGTGAAGGTGTTCCTGTCTAGCTGAAGAACGTGGGTTCTTCATCAACATCGTTTTCCCAGAAGACTCTGTTTAGAATAGAGTCTCGTTTTCTCTTCACATCCTTCACGTTCCTTCACCCAGATCATCATCAGGTAGGTTTTCTCAAGAACTGTAGCCCAAACTAGCATAAAATGTATGATAATATCATCTGTTAATTCATGCATATAGTGTTAGTGCGTTTTTGAAGTTTTCTGTGAAATTTTGGAAAGAGGTGACCCTCTCTAGGGCGCTAATTCAAGTTCTGACGACTGACAGAAGAGTCGTCAATTCCACATAATTAATAAATACCCATGTTTAAAATTTAATATCTATGAAACCATGAATTTGATGTAATGCATGATCATATATATCGAATCCTGATATTTTCCTTGTCCTGACCATGTACCTTGTTTCCTGAAAATTTATTATCCTCAAAATTACCACTATTCATGTTAATCCTGGAAAAGAATGAATTAACGACCCCCAGTAGGTCGTCTTTTATGAAAGTGACGCCCCTGGCTAAGGCGCGTTTTATCAAAAATACAGAATTGGGTAAATTTCAGCAATAATAGAAATTAAAGATGGGACGACTGTTCCAGAAGTCGTCAAATAGTAAAGAAACGACCCACAAAAGGTCGTGAATTTATTAAGTAGTGACTTGTCTTAAGTCGCTAATTTCCTGTGTTATTATATTGTTTTCTATGAACCGAGGGTTTCATATATATATATATATATATATATATATATATATATCGGCACTATATTCCATCCCGTGAATATAGTCCCATGTTCCACGATGTTTTACCGATTACCCCTCAATTCTCGGTGATAGATGAACCCTTCATCGGACATTCCGTTCCTTTGGACCGGTAACTTTATCATAGAGACCTCCGTAAGTCTCCTCGTAGCCTTGGATTCCCTCAAGGCCGACTGAGCGGGTTGTACCATAAAAACCCTTTACACTATTTTGCCATGTCACTCTATAGAAACATGGTATACCGGCCCTCATGATATGCTATGTGGATATCATGAGAATATTCTTAATGGGATGTGGAAATCATGCCATTGTTATGATGTTCTTGTGGACCTCAATTCTATATCAAATGACATGACCATCTATATATGGACACATAATTATCATGGTACCCAATTAGGAAACCAACTCCACCCAATTTTATCGATACTCGTGTTTATATCGTTATTATCGTCCTTATACATCAAGTTCAATTTTGAACTCTACTCTATCTTGAATATCCACAAGCTTTTTCTTGAAATTCCATATTGGCTATACTATAAAGTGGATGTCTACATCTATCTTTAATGATGTGCATATAAGGGCCCGATCTGGTCCTGGGAGGAGCACCCAAAAGTACTAGTGCCCATGGGAGTTGTAATGATCACGGTGTCTAGCATTGCACCGAAGTACTTTCTCTTTTGATCTTTGACATTCCACACTCTCTCTTTCTTGCGTGCGTGACTCGACTTGCGTGACTTTACTAGCATGGCCCGACACGGGCAAAGTACTTGCGTGAAATAGCCAATAATCTATAAAGTCTCTCATGAATATTTCTTGTTTAAGACTCGCTTGGATGTTTTACACGACGTGTTATTCTATTGATTAGTTATTTCTACATGCATAGCCATATTACATTTACATGTGATAAATTGTAATTACTTAAACCCATTGCTAGTTCCTGAGATATAATTCCTACTGAGCGTTCGCTCACTCAGTTTATTCCAACATTTTTCAAGTAATCAGGTGGCTAGCAAGACCGTGACTCACATGGGAGGGACAAGTGTGCAATCGAGCTTCGAAAACTAGTGAACCTATGTCTTTTATCTTTCTTGAGTCTAGCATGATGTCTCTTATTTAGTCATCTTGTCTAAGTCTGTTAGTATGTCGTTTCCTTCCTTTCCATTGTGATGGAGTCTTTAAGTTGGAAAACAAGTTCTTGTAAGAGACTTATATTGAAATAAGAATTTTATTACTTCTCCAAATTATTCGGTCTCATGCCATTGCTCTTGATCGTTCACGACTGTTTAACTGTCACGTTCCGAGCAAACGACACGTTCCGCTGCTATCGGTTCGGGGTGTGACACTTCTCCTGTTGCACGTGGGCTCCTGGTGATCGGTTGTTCGCGGGATCGGTACTCGTGGCGTGTTGTTTGCGATCTTCATAGATTGCGAAGGCGTCTGGTGTGTGCAGAGATGCGACTACCGAGGTTGTTCTGATGCCCGTGTGCGTTGTTGAGTGTGTATCTGAAGCCTGTGAGTTAGCTACTCACTAGTCGAGGGGTTTGTTCTTCTCGATGTGACTTCATCTTAGCTTCCTGTGCCTCGATGTCGTCTGTTGCCGTGCTGTTGCTGGTGATTTTCTGCTGTTAGCATTGGCATTTGTGAGTGTTGGGGAATTTGTCAGCATTCCTGCTGATTGAGTACCCTCTACTCTGCATTTCCTTTTCTTAGGTGTTGTGCTCTCGAGGCGTGTTCGCAGTCCTTGAGTTGCGTTCCCTCAGATTGTCGTTTCTCGTTGTCGTGGGTCTCTCCTTGGTGAGCAGTTGGATGCGTGACCCATCCCTTGTGGTCGTGTGCTCAGCTGTTCTTGTGCCTTGTTGTGACCCTGCTTGCAGTTGTGTTCCATGGTTCTGTGTTCCGTGCGGAGCCGGAATTCTACAAGTGCTGCTGTTGCTGTTGGTGTTTTGGCGTTGTTTCTATATGATTTTGTGCTTCTGTTTTGGACTAGGTCGTGTCGGTTAGCCTTGCTGTACTCTTTCCCCTTAGAGTTAGCTTGCGACTTGATCAGATATGATATCTGAGTGAGGACTGACTTGATTGTGTTGCGGTCCAGCAGTGCTGTTGTCATTGGCGTCCCGTGTGCCGGGTGTTTCTTATTGCCTTTGGCCCTGGAGCCGATGATGTGGTAGAGCTGTCAGCTGAGAGAATTGTGTCTCCTTGTTTAAGCTGATACCCACCGTGTATGTCGTTTCGCTTCTTCGATGTCTGTTGTTGGGGCAGTCGTGTCTCCATTTCTGGTGAGACGTAAGTGATGTTGCCTTGTTTCGGAGGTGTCGGACTTGTGTCCACTTGTCATGCTCGACCCAGAGCGTGTGCCGGTGATTATGGTCTGACGATGTTCCCTGAGCTGTGTTCTCTCAAGATTTGTGTCGTTTCCGTGTTTGTGCTGTTGGGTTATTCTTCCCTGTTTCTCCTTTGTTAGTCCTTAAATTTCGAGGATGAAATTTCTTAAAGGAGGGGAGGATGTAATGCCATGGATCCTTGTAGGTCTCGCTGGATCTTTATTGGATCTTTCGGATCTGTTTCGGTGAGTTTCGGTTCGCTTTTGTGGCTTCTGAGTTGAGCTTTACGAGCCGTGTGGATTTTTCGCTCGTACTAGTTACGGAACCCTACAGTGAGTTTGGTTGTCAGTTCCTCGACTCGTGAATGATGCAGCGACGTTGTGCTCTCTGAGCCGGTCGTTTCGACTATTTTTACGTATTTTTCGGAGATAGGGCCAGAAATCAGATTTTTTAGAAATTAAGAAAATTCCTAATTTCTTTTCCTTTTTTTTTTCCTTCCTCTCTCCTCCCTTCTCATTTCAATGCCGCCGTCTCTCTCTCCCGTTTTCTCTCCTCTCGAGCTTCCTCGACTCCGGCTGCAGACGGAGGACCTAGGAGCGAGTGTTGGGGATGCTGTGGAGCTGACCGGGTGTGCGATAGGGCGAGGATGGAGTGGTTTTGGCGCGATCCCGAACGGTGGATTCAAAGCCAGTGTTTGAGCTCGCGGCATGGTTTTCGGCGCAGTTTAGTCCCTTCGGGGCATGGTTTCTTCGGTGGAGGTAGGGTGACAGATCCTTACTCCTTCCTACTCGTTTTCCCTGCCATTGCACGTCGTTTGGCGCAGAAACGGCTGAGTTTGGGCTTGTTTTGCCTAAACCGTGATTTTCGGGTTTTGTAGGGTTCGTCGGAAAACGGCAACCATTCGCTGCATAGTTAGTTTCAAATTGACCGCTGGGATGTCTGCATCCCATTCATGTTAGTTTCGTGTTGATCGGTGGTCATTCGAGGCCGGTAGGAGTCCGGGAGCCTCGTTGACTCGTTTTGGGTGGATTCGTTAGAATCACCCCGATCTCTTGTTTTAGTGCTTGCATGTGAGCTTTTTAGCCTCCTAGAGTTGTTTTCTATCATCTAGATGTGTTTCCCTTACGTTTCGGCGTGAATGGGCTGTGGAACGGCCCGATTTGGCATTTCCACTATTTTCCCGCCGTGACCGGTGTAGGGGTCATTCCAGGGACCGTCACAGTCCCTAACGGCCCTACGACAGACCGTCATAGCGTCTGGGCATTTTTAATTCGTCGTGGCTTTGGGAGTGTGACGGCCTAGAGGTGGCGCGTAACAGCTCTCTGATGCGTCCGATGTGATGCGTTACGCTTATTTTGTCGTCTAGCGTTTTGGGTAAGTCGGTTCCCCTGACGCCCCTGTCCTTGTGCGTCAGGCTTGTGTAACGTGCCTGCCCCAGGCCGTTACGTTCAGTTTGACCAATTTTGACCGTTTGAGTCGGTTTGTGTAACGGTGGTGTCCCCGTGCATCACAGCGTTGTAACGCGTCTGCCCCAGGCCGTTACGTGCTGTTTTGGCCGAGTTGGGTGGTTGTGCCGTTGGCTCTAACGGCCACGCCCTAGTGCGTTAGGCTTGTGTAACACGTCCGTGATGGACGGTTACGTGCCTTTCGGCTATTGTTTTATTGACTTGAGCCAGTTGGCCCTGACGCGCCTGCTTTGCAGCATTAGGCTATGTAACGCGCCTGGTCTAGCGCGTTACGTGGTTCGAGTTGTCGTTTTATGTTTCAGGTCTGTTGGCCCTGACGGCCCGGGTCGGGCGCGTCAGAGCGGTGTAACGCGCCTGGTGTGGGCCGTTACGTGCCTTGTGTGTTTTAGATGTTGGTTAGGGCAGTGTGTGTGACGGCTCTCCTCCTGACCGTCACATTGCTGTAGCGCGTCTGTTGTAGACCGCCACAGTTGGAGTGTAACGGCCTAGCGTCAGACCGTCACGTTCATGTAACGGTGTAAGGGTGGTGCATTACAGTCCTTCTGCTCCAATTTCCGTGGTTCTGGTTTCTGACTGTCTTGGCTTATCCTTGTGGTCTGCCCACTTTCCCGTGGATGTCTCCTGACACCTTATGAGGGCTAAGACTACATTGTTAGGTGGCCAGGAGTCTTCTTGCTTGTGGTAGGATTCACTTTCCTACTGTTGTGTCGTCGTTGTTTGGTTCCGGTCAACCCGGGGTGACCCAGTGGTTGACAAGTGACCTTGTGTGAGTGTCTTGGCGGTTATGTCTAGTCCGAGATACTGGTTCTGGATGCCTCGAGGTATTGTTTTACCTTGGTTTGCGTGTCCAGGCGTGTCTGAGGGCCTTCGGTGTTCCCTCAGGTCTCCGTGAGTCGTTTCCTGCGGAGTGTCATTTCCTTTGGCTTTGGATTAGACCGATTGGCAGCTTATTCTACTGGTAGTGACGATCTTGCATTTGAGTCATCCGACTCAAGGATCGTTACGTGGTAGGTCTAGTTGCCTTGTCTTGAGTTTATCGGTAGTGGTTGTGCTGCCGTTGGTGCTTCGAAGTGCGTGCCGTTGGGCGTTCTTGCCTACCTGTACTTCAGCACTTGTGTTTTGAGTCTCTGTGTCTTGTGAGCCTCTGCTTGTTGTAGCCCTAAGGCCTTTGAGTTGCCGACCCGCTAGCGGATAGCGGAGGGGTGTTCCCGTGATGCGGTTTGTAAGCTAGTTCCGTGGGCTCCCAGCCAGCGGTAGCGTCCTACCGAGGGAGAAAACTACCTAGAGAACCTGGCTTAGGCTAGAGCCAGTGTGTGCACAGGTTGTCATGGACTGAGGACTTACGCCGACGGGCATGACTGTAGCGACCCAGATTCCGGATACCCGGTGCACCCGGTATAAATACCGAATACACGTGATACCACATGGGACCCGCGAGGCCTCCCAAGCGCGGGAAAGCGCCGAAGGGAAAAAGGAGTGTGTGGAATACATTGAAGCCAGCAGATATAACAGTAAGCAATTAAATTTCATTACATTGGATTGCTAAAGTAGTAGAAATAAAATTACTTTTTCATTAATAATTTCAATAATTACAATTATACACCAGAGTCCAGCCAAAAGGAAAGACAACAAGTCTATCACAGTACAGTCCGACAAAAATGAAACGTACACAGAAGTCGGGGGAAGCCTGACGCAGGTATAGCTGGCAGCTACAGCGAACACGCTCCACCCCGGATAGCAGAGGCAGACGGCGAAACCCACCTGAAAAGTAGGGGTGAGTCTCAATAGAAACTCAGTAGGGGTCACACGGATCCCCACTGGAAAACGCACAGAGCAACGAAAGCAACTACGGAAACAGCAAGTGCAGTAAAGCATGAAAAGCTACACTAAAAAGTTGTAAACAGACAGGGTACAGCAGGAGTAGGGAGCAGGCTAAGAGCAAGGGGAGCTCAACAACAAAGAAGAGCGAGGACGTAAAACACGGGACAACGGCCACCGAGGAGAACTCGGCACCCTAAGCTACTCCAAGCGGCAACAGACGGTCAACCCCAAACTCACACAGGAGGGTAACCCAGTCCGACAGCCAAAGCAAAGGCGAAGGCAGACGTCGACGCCAAAAACACAGACAAAACACGACAGGAGACGTCGTGCACGTAGCCCCACGCATGAGGAGAATGTCATGCCAACGACAGAACACTGACCTCGAGTACAGCCACGAGAGGGCAACTCGCAAAGGTCACAGCGCACAAGAAAACCCAAGAGCCACACCACCGAGTGACAGGAGCACCCTCCTCCCAGAAGAACAGCCAGAAGCGTCCACTGACGACTTACACTGCACCACAAGTGTCATGTCACTCAAGGACAAGACACACCAAGAACCAGGTCCGAGGAACAACAGTTCCAAGGAAACATGGTACCACAGCACGAAACTACAGCACCAACTGCGAGTGACTAGTCAGGGCCACGACCGTCGGCGCAAGTCCCCAGTCCCTGACAACGTGTGCACACACCGACCCCTACCTAGGTCAAGCCTCTAGCTAGTATTCCCCTCGGTAGGACGCTACCGTTGGCCGGGGCCTACAGAACTAGCTTAAAAACCATACGTACCAAACGCAACAGGAAAACCCCTCCACCACTCCCGGTGGGTCGGCAAAAGCCTAGGGCTACAACTAGTGGAGGCTCACAAGGCACAGACTCCGAAACACAGGTGCTAAAGCACAGACAGTATAAGAAAAGCCCTGTCTCATGCACCACAAAGCACCAAGGCAGCTAGACAACCGCCAACAGACTCAGGAGCAGGCAACTAGACCTACCACGCAACGATCATTGAGTCAAACGACTCGACGGCAAGATCGTCACAAACAGCGGAACAAGCCGCCAATCGGTCTAATCCTAAGCCAGCAAAACAACTCTCCGCAGAAAATGACACACGGAGACCTGAGGGAAACACCAAAAACCCTCAGATACGCCTGGACACACAAAACGAGGTAGAACAACACCTCGAGACATCCAGAAGCAGTGTCTCGAGCAGGGCACAACCACCGAGACACACAAGGTCACCTGTCAACCCCTGGGTCACCCCGGGTTGACCGGAACCAGACCAAACACAAGCAAAGGTCACACGTCAACCATTGGGTCGCACTGGGTTGACCTGAACCCAACACAATGCTTGAACAGTAGGAAAGAGAGTCCCACCTCAACAAGAAGACTCCTGGTCGCCTCATAACGTAGTCTTAGCCCTCATAGGATGTCGGGAGACATCCACGGGACAACGGGTAGACCACAAGGACAAACCAAGATAAGTAGAAACCGAAAACACAGAAATCGGAGCACAATGGATGTAACGCACCACCCCTAGACCGCTACCAGCATGTGACGGTCTAGCCCACGGCCGTTACACACCAAACGACGGTCGGACGACAGGCCGTCACTCACACCGCCCTAACTAAGCTATTAACACACGAAGAAAGTAACGGCCGGCACCGAGCGCGTTACATCAATGTGACGCACGGGCCTAAGCACGTTACAAACTAACGACGCATGGGAGCCAACGCGTTATTCACAACGTGCACAGCCACCCACAACCAAAGCGAAGTAACGCGCAACGCCAGGCGCGTTACAAACAAACAACGCGGCAAGGGAGACGCGTCAGAGCCAAACGACGCGGGGGGCAGGCACGTTATTCTCAACGGCACAGCCACCCTCAACCCAGCACAAAACAACAAACGACGGCCGGAGCAAGGCGCGTTATAACCCAACGACGCATGGGGGCATATCCGTTATATCCAACGGGCACAGCCACCCAAGCTCGGCCCAACAGAATGTAACGGCCAGGGGCAGGCGCGTTACACTCAAACAACGCGCGGGGGCATGACCGCTGGAGGCACCGCCTCAACAGGTCAAACGTCGGTCAAACAGCAAGTAACGGCAGGCACCAGGCGTGTCACTTTCACCTAACGCATTGGGTCAAGCGCGTTAGATCCACCGACTCAACCCCAACACAAAGCACGACAAGCGAAGCAACGCGCAGACCTGGGCGCGTTACAAGGAAGCGACGCGCCAGACTAGGGCCGTCACATTCCCAGAAGCCCAAAAAGCTAAAAAACGCCTAAACAAATGGCGGTCTATCGTAGGGCCGTCAGAGCCAAATAACGGCCACTGAAACGACCGCTACTTCCCATACGGCGGGAAAACAGAGGAACGGCCAAACCGACCCGTTCCACGCCCCATTCACGCCGAAACGCAGGGGATACTAGCCCAAATGACCAAAAACAACATCAGGGGACTTCAAACCCCACATGCAAGCTCAAAAACGCAAGATCCGGGCGATTTAGACAAATCGACCCTAATTGGGTCACCGAGGTTCCCGGGCTTCTACCGGCCTCGAATGAACACCAAACCACACGAAATTAACGTGGATGGGATCCTAACATCCCAGTGGTCAGTTAGAAACTAATTACGTCGCAAATGGTCGCCGTTTCCCGGTCGACCCTAAAAACCACGAAAATCACGGTTTAGGCAAACCAAGCCCAAACACGGCCGTTTCCTTGCCGAACGCCGTGCAATGGCAGGGAAAACGGAGAGGAAGAAGTAAGGGTCAGTCACCCTACCTCCACCGAAGAAACTGTGCCCCGTAGGGACTAAACCACGCCGAAAACCACTCGCGAACCGATTTCACCGGCTTTGAATCCACCGTTCGAGATCGCGCCAGAATCGATCCGATCCTTTCTCCATCGCGCACCCAGCCAGCTCCATCACGTCCCCAACACGTGCCTCTAGGTCCTCCGTCTACAACCGGAGCCGAGGAGGCGAACGGGAGAGAAAACGAGAGAGAGAGAGTGAGATCGCGAGAGTGAGGAGAGAGAGAGAGGAAAAGGAAATAAAAAGAAAAGAAATTAGGAAATTTTCCTAATTTCTGAAAATTCCAAAAATGCGCCGAAAATGCACAAATTCAGAAAAATACGCAAAAATAGCCGAAACGACCGGCTCGAAGAGTACACCATTGCTGTAGCGTCCACGAGTTCGAGAATTGACAAACAAACTCACCGTAGTGTTCCGTAACTAGTACGTGTGAAAAACCCACACTGCTCGTCAAACTCAACTCGGAAGCCACAAAAGCGAACCGAAACTCAACGAAACCAATCCGAAACAGATCTGAAAGATCCAACAAAGATCCCACAAGACCTGCAAAGGATCCAGCAAAGATCCACCAAGGATCCAGGGCATTACATCCTCCCCTCCTTTAAGAAATTTCGCCCTCGAAATTAAGGACTAACAAAGGAGAAGCAAGGGAGAACAACCCACGACACAAATATCGAGAAAACACAGCTCAGAGGAACACCGTCAGATCACAATTATAGGTACACACTCTAGCTTCCAAGACAGCAAGTCCACAGCACGAGTATGGCACCAAAGTGAACACATCTGACACCTCCGAAGCAAGGCAACGTCGTTTACGTCTCACAGGACAGGAGACACGACTGCCACAACAACCGAGAATCAACACCGAAAAACACAACGACAGCACGGCAAGCGGCAGCTTATACAAGGAGACGCAGTCCTCTCAGCTGACAGCTCGCAACATCATCGGCTCCAGTGCCAAAGGCAACAGGGAACACCTGGCACACAGGACACCAACGACAACAACACCACTGGACCAGAAACACAATCAAGTCAGCACTCACTCAGATATCACATTTGATTAAGTCGCAAGCTAACTCTACGCAAGAGAAAGGGAGTACATCAAGCTAACTGACAACACGATGGTCCAAGACAAGAACACAAAATCATAAAGAAACAGCGCCAAAACAACAACACAGCGGCAGCACCTGCAGGATTCCGGCTCCGCACAACACGCAGGGCCAAGGAACACATCTGCAAGCAGGGTCACAACAAGGCACTGAAACAGCTGAGCACACGACCAGAAGGAACAGGTCACGCATCAGACTGCTCACCAAGAGAAGACCCACAGCAACGAGAAACGACAACAATCTCGGGGAACGCAACTCAAGGACTACGAACACGCCTTGAGAGCACAATACCCAAGAAGGAAATGCAGAGCAAAGGGTACTCAATCAGCAAGGAATGCCGACAAATTCCCCAACACTCGCACATGCCAATGCCAACGCCAGAAAACCACAAACAAAGGCACGTCAACAACCATGTCAAGGCACAAGAAGCCAAGACGAAGTCACATCGAGAAAGAATGAACCTCTCGACGAATGGGTAGCCAACCCACACACTTCCACTGCGCTCTCAACAATGCACACAGGCAACAAAACAACATCGGTAATCGCACCTCAGCACATACCAGGCGCCATCGCGAGTAGCAAAGATCGCAATACAGCACGCCACGAGCGTCGATTCAGCAAACAACCGATCACAAGGAGCCTAAGGGCAACAAGAGGAGAGCACCAGCTTCAGCACAAAGCACAAGGAAAGCATCAATCTCAGTTTACCTTCACGTCCTGACACAATAAATGAGCCCTCACAACACATCGGCCGTCAGACACAGCACGACAAATACGGTACACAACAGCTCTTAACACCATTACGGAGTCCAAAGCCAAGCAACCGTAAAACAAGGAGCAGGTCAGGCTCAAAACAATGCTGTCTACACTTGCGCAGACACAGGACAAAAGCATCACTAAGACAGCAACCCCAAGGCAACATTCGAAAGGATTCCACCAGAAGGGACGAGAAGCAAGAAGCTCAACAACATAAGCTCACCAGGAAAGGAAGATCCTAGCTCGCCTGAGCAACTTCTCAATCGAGGCAACACGATAATCGAGACAACCGAAAGAACAATGCATCAGGAGCTACACAAACTCAAGCTGGGACAACCAAAGCAACGTAAGAACGTGCATGGCCATCACACCAACGCTAGAAGTCATAAGCCACCTGAGCAAAACACAGAAACAGCTCGAACAATACACTGCAGGTTCATGCCAACCGACAAACACTGCCAAGTGCAACACGATCGAGACCAACATCAAAACTGAACAAAGCACCTCGTCACACCCAGACGAGAGCAAAAACCATCTTGTACAGTGCCAACCAAAGCACGCACAAGACCACACATAGAAAACACCGCGATAAACCATCGCAACACCTACGCCAGCAAGGGACTGTACTGGACCTTAAGCACTCTGGTAACTGTATATCAGGATTTCCATGTATCTCACATGACAATGATCTGATAGCTCAGAAAAGAACTCTGAACATCTCAGAACACTGCTCTGATACCAACTGTAGCGACCCGGATTCTGGATACCCGGTGCACCCGGTATAAATACCGAATACACGTGATACCACATGGGACCCGCGAGGCCTCCCAAGCGCGGGAAAGCGCCGAAGGGAAAAAGGAGTGCGTGGAATACATTGAAGCCAACAGATATAACAGTAAGCAATTAAATTTCATTACATTGGATTACTAAAGTAGCAGAAATAAAATTACTTTTTCATTAATAATTTCAATAATTACAATTATACACCAGAGTCCAGCCCAAAGGAAAGACAACAAGTCTATCACAGTACAGTCCGACAGAAAAGAAACATACACTGTAGTTGGGGGAAGCCCGACGCAGGTACAGCTGGCAGCTACAGCGAACACGCTCCACCCCGGACAGCAGAGGCAGATGGCGAAACCCACCTGAAAAGCAGGGGTGAGTCTCAACAGAAACTCAGTAGGGGTCACGCGGATCCCCACTGGAAAATGCACAGAGCAACGGAAGCAACTACGGAAACAGCAAGTGCAGTAAAGCATGAAAAGCTACACTAAAAAGCTGTAAACAGACAGTGTACAGCAGGAGTAGGGAACAGGCTAAGAGCAAGGGGAGCTCAACAACAAAGAAGAGCGAGGCCGTAAAACACGGGACAACGGCCACCGAGGAGAACTCGGCACCCTAAGCTACTCCAAGCGGCAACAGACGGTCAACCCCAAACTCACACAGTAGGGTAACCCAGTCCGACAGCCAAAGCAAAGGCGAAGGCAGACGCCGACGCCAAAAACACAGACAAAACACGACAGGAGACGTCGTGCACGTAGCCCCACGCATGACGAGAATGTCATGCCAACGACAGAACACTGACCTCGAGTACAGCCACGAGAGGGCAACTCGCAAAGGTCACAGCGCACAAGAAAACGTGAGAGCCACAGCCCCGAGTGACAGGAGCACCCTCCTCCCAGAAGAACAGCCAGAAGCGTCCACTGACGACTTACACTGCGCCACAAGTGTCATGTCACTCAAGGACAAGACACACCAAGAACCAGGTCCGAGGAACAACAGTTCCAAGGAAACATGGTACCACAGCACGAAACTACAGCACCAACTGCGAGTGACTAGTCAGGGCCACGACCGTCGGCGCAAGTCCCCAGTCCCTGACCACGTGTGCACACACCGACCTCTACCTAGGTCAGGCCTCTAGCTAGTATTCCCCTTGGTAGGACGCTACCGTTTTGGCCGGGGCCTACGGAACTAGCTTAAAAACCGTACGTACCAAATGCAACAGGAAAACCCCTCCACCACTCCCGGTGGGTCGGCAAAAGCCTAGGGCTACAACTAGTGGAGGCTCACAAGGCATAGACTTCGAAACACAGGTGCTAAAGCACAGACAGTCTAAGAAAAGCCCTGTCTCATGCACCACAAAGCACCAAGGCAGCTAGACAACCGCCAACAGACTCAGGAGCAGGCAACTAGACCTACCACGCAACGATCCTTGAGTCAAACGACTCAACGGCAAGATCATCACAAACAGCGGAACAAGCCGCCAATCGGTCTAATCCTAAGCCAGCAAAACAACTCTCTGCAGAAAACGACACACGGAGACCTGAGGGAAACACCAAAAACCCTCAGATATGCCTGGACACACAAAACGAGGTAGAACAACACCTCGAGACATCCAGAAGCAGTGTCTCGAGCCGAGCACAACCACCGAGACACACAAGGTCGCCTGTCAACCCCTGGGTCACCCCGGGTTGATCGGAACCAGACCAAACACAAGCAAAGGTCACACGTCAACCACTGGGTCGCACCGGGTTGACCTGAACCCAACACAATGCTTGAACAGTAGGAAAGAGAGTCCCACCTCAAGCAAGAAGACTCCTGGTCGCCTCATAACGTATTCTTAGCCCTCATAGGATGTCGGGAGACATCCACGGGACAACGGGTAGACCACAAGGACAAACCAAGATAAGCAGAAAACGAAAACACGGAAATCGGAGCACAATGGATGTAACGCACCACCGCTAGACCGCTACCAGCATGTGACGGTCTAGCCCACGGCCGTTACACACCAAACGACGGTCGGACGACAGGCCGTCACTCACACCGCCCTAACTAAGCAATTAACACACGAAGAAAGTAATGGCCGGCATCGAGCGCGTTACATCAATGTGACGCACGGGTCTAAGCGCGTTACAAACTAACGACGCATGGGAGCCAACGCGTTATTCACAACGTTCACAGCCACCCACAACCAAAGCGATGTAACGTGCAACGCCAGGCGCGTTACAAACAAACAACGCGGCAAGGGAGACGCGTCAGAGCCAAACGACGCGCGGGGGCAGGCGCGTTATTCTCAACGGCACAGCCACCCTCAACCCAGCACAAAACAACAAACGACGGCCGGAGCCAGGCGCGTTATAACACAACGACGCATGGGGGCATATCCGTTATATCCAACGGGCACAGCCACCCAAGCTCGGCCAAACAGAATGTAACGGCCAGGGGCAGGCGCGTTACACTCAAACAACGCACGGGGGCACGACCGCTGGAGGCACCGCCTCAACAGGTCAAACGTCAGTCAAACAGCAAGTAACGGCCGGCACCAGGCGCGTCACTTTCACCTAATGCGCTGGGTCAAGCGCGTTAGATCCACCGACTCAACCCCAACACAAAGCACGACAAGCGAAGCAACGCGCAGACCTGGGTGCGTTACAAGGAAGCGACGCGCCAGACTAGGGCCGTCACATTCCCAGAAGCCCAAAAAGCTCAAAAATGCCTAAACAAATGGCGGTCTATCGTAGGGCCGTCAGAGCCAAATAACGGCCACTGAAACGACCGCTACTTCCCATACGGCGGGAAAACAGAGGAACGGCCAAACCGGCCCGTTCCACGCCCCATTCACGCCGAAACGTAGGGGATACTAGCCCAAATGACCAAAAACAACATCAGGGGACTTCAAACCCCACATGCAAGCTCAAAAACGCAAGATCTGGGCGATTTAGACAAATCGACCCTAAGTGGGTCACCGAGGTTCCCGGGCTTCTACCGGCCTCGAATAAACACCAAACCACACGAAATTAACGTGGATGGGATCCTAACATCCCAGCGGTCAGTTAGAAACTAATTACGCCGCAAATGGTCGCCGTTTCCCGGCCGACCCTAAAAACCACGAAAATCACGGTTTAGGCAAACCAAGCCCAAACACGGCCGTTTCCTTGCCAAACGCCGTGCAATGGCAGCGAAAACGGAGAGGAAGAAGTAAGGATCAGTCACCCTACCTCCACCGAAGAAACCGTGCCCCGAAGGGACTAAACCACGCCGAAAATCACTCGCGAACCGATTTCACCGGCTTTGAATCCACCGTACGGGATAGCGCCAGAATCGATCCGATCCTTGCTCCATCGCGCACCCAGCCAGCTCCATCACGTCCCCAACACGTGCCTCTAGGTCCTCCGTCTGCAGCCGGAGACGAGGAGGCGAACGGGAGAGAAAACGGGAGAGAGAGAGTGAGATCGCGAGAGTGAGGAGAGAGAGAGAGGAAATGGCAATAAAAAGAAAAGAAATTAGGAAATTCTCCTAATTTTTGAAAATTTCGAAAATGCGCCGAAAATGCTCAAATTCAGAAAAATACGTAAAAATAGCCGAAACGACCGGCTCGAAGAGTACATCGTCGCTGTAGCGTCCACGAGTTCGAGAATTGGCAAACAAACTCACCATAGGGTTCCGTAACTAGTACGTGAGAAAAATCTACACTGCTCGTCAAACTCAACTCGGAAGCCACAAAAGTGAACCGAAACTCAACGAAACCAATCCGAAACAGATCCGAAAGATCCAACAAAGATCCCACAAGACCTGCAAAGGATCCAGCAAAGATCCAGGGCATTACAATGACCCTGACCAGTTACTTGTCGTCTTGTTCTGTCGTTGCTGTTGTTCCTGTTTGGTTCAGCGCGTGTCTGCGACTCTGCCGTGGTTTCAGCGGTACCGTAGGCGAGACGCTTGTGGCGCAGCATAAGACATCAGTGGACGCAGCTGGATGTTCTTCATGTGAGGAGGTGCTTCCATCACGTGACACGTGACTCTCGGCGTTTCTTGCGTGTCGTGACCTTTTTCGAGTTAGCCCTCTCGTGGCCCTACTCGATGTCCGTGTGGCGTTGTGTACACGACGTTCTAGTCGTGTGTGCCGTCATGTTTGTCCATCGTCTGTCTAGATCTTTTCTAGACCTTTTGTCTATTCGTGCAGGTCTTCGTCTTAGGCCTGGTGCCGAGTTGGCAGATCGGTAACTTCTGACTTTGTTAGATCATAGTCGCCCTTCTGTCGCTACTTGGAGTAGTTTGGGGTGCCGAGGTTAGTTCGGCCGCCACTTGTCTGGCTTGGATTTTTCCCCTTTTTTACTTGCTCCCTACTCCTACTCCCCGCCCATTCTCGACGGCTTCTAGAGTAGCTTTACAGCTTTGTACTGTACTTTTCCCGCTTTGCTACACTTGCTGTTTTTCCTGTTGTTTTGTTGTTCCGTGTTACTGCGTGTTTTTCAGTGGGGATCCGCGTGACCCCTACTGAGCCAGTGACACGAGGCTCACCCCTGCTTTTCAGGTGGGCTGACGTCTTTCGTTCTGCTTCCGCGTGGTTCCTGGAGCGCTTGTTCGTGGCGTGTCGTTGTGGCAAGTTGGTACCTACGTCGGGCTTCCCCCGACTTCACGGTACGTCTTTCTTTTCTGTTGACTGTACTGTGCTAGACTTACTGTCTTTAGCTTAGGACTTGACTCTGGTATATAATTATTAAATTGAAACTGTTAATTAATAAGTAATTTTATTTTTGCTACTTTAGCAAACCGATCTAATGAAATTTAATTGCTTCTGTTATATCTCTGTGGCTTCAATGTACTCTACACATACCTTTATCCCTTCGGAGCTTTCCCGCTCTTGGGAGGCCTCGCGGGTTACAAGTGGTATCACGTGTATTCGGTAGTCCTACCGGGTATACTTGGTATCCGGGATCCGGGTCGCTACATTGAAAATACTATACACAGAAGAAGTAATGATGGAATGGGTGGCCTTAAACATGAATGGGAGTTCAATTTGGGCACGGTACCACAAATGACTTTAATCATCCGTGAGAGATGGCGTAAGAATAATTATTATCATAAAACGGATGGAAATGAGCAAGAATAGAGGAGAGGATGGAAATAGGCCCAATTTGACACCTTTTAAAAATATTTTCTATTGAAGTATTTATGATGAATAGAGCGACTCAAAACCTCACTGGGTCATAAACTCTCTCACGGTCCCGCGGGTTACCCTTATTATAGCCTAACGAAGGGAGTGAGAATAAATGAATGGGGGTAAAAATAACAAAGGATCGGCGGGGTTGAAAATACAATACACATAAGAAGTTTTGATGCAATGGGACTTCAATTTTGGCATGGTAGCACAAATGACTTTAATCTTACGCGAGAGAAGGCGTAAGAATAATTATTATCATAACACTGATGGAAATGAGCGAGAATAGAGGAGAGGATGGAAATAGGCCTGATTTGACACATTTTAGAAATATCTTATACTGAAGAATTTATGATGAATAGAGCGACTCAAAACCTCACTGGGTCATAAACTCTATCACGGTCACGCGGGTTTCCCTTATTATACCCTATCGAAGGGAGTGAGAATAAATGATCGGCGGGGTTGAAAATACTATACATAGAAGAAGTTATGATGGAATGGGTGCCCCTAAATATCAATGCAACTTCAATTTTGGCACGGTAGCACAAATGACTTTAATCATACGTGAGAGAAGACGTAGGAATAATTCTTATCACAAAACTCATGCAAAGGAACAAGAATAGAGGAGAGGATAGAAATAGGCCCGATTTGACACATTTTAAAAATATTTTCTACTGGATGATTTATGGTGAATAGAGCGTCTCAAAACCCAACTGGATCATAAACTCTCTCACGGTCACGAGGGTTACCTTTATTATACCATATCGAAGGGAGTGAGAATAAATGAATGGGGGTGAAAATAACAACGGATCGGCGGGGATGAAAATACTATACACAGAAGAAGTTATAATAGAATGGGTGGCCCTAAATATGAATGCAACTTCAATTTTGGCACGGTAGCACAAATGACTTTAATAATACGTGAGAGAAGACATAGGAATAATTATTATCATAAAACTCATGGAAAGGTACAAGAATAGAGGAGAGGATGGAAATAGGCCAGATTTAACACATTTTAAAAATATTTTCTACTGAAGAATTTATGATGAATAGAGCGACTCAAAACCTCCCTGGGTCATAAACTCTCTCACGGTCACGCGGGTTACCCTTATTATACCCTATCGAAGGGAGTGAGAATAAATGAAGGGGGGTGAAGATTACAAAGGATCGACGAGGTTGAAAATACTATACACAAAAGAAGTTATGATGGAATGGGTGGCCTTAAACATGAATGGGGCTTCAATTTTGGCACGGTAGCACAAATGACTTTAATCATACGTGAGAAAAGGTGTAAGAATAATTATTATCATAAAACTGATGGAAAGGAGCAAGAATAGAGGAGAGGATGGACTTTGGCTAGGTTTGACACCTTTTAAAAATATTTTCTACTGAAGAATTTATGATGAATAGAGCGACTCAAAATCTCACTAGGTCATAAACTATCTCACGGTCACGCGGGTTACCCTTATTATACCCTATCGAAGGGAGTGAGAATAAATAAATGGGGGTGAAAATAACAAAGGATCGGCGGGGTTGAAAATACTATACACAGAGGAAGTTTTGATGCAATGGGTGACCCTAAATATGAATGTGACTTCAATTTTAGCACGGTAGCATAAATGACTTTAATCATACGTGAGAGAAGGCGTGAGAATAATTATTATCATAACACTGATGGAAATGAGCGACAATAGAGGAGAGGATGGAAATAGGCCCAATTTGACATATTTTAATAATATTTTCTACTGAAGAGTTTATGATGAATAGAGCGACTGAAAACTTCACTGGGTCATAAACTCTCTCACAGTCACGCGGGTTACACTTATTATACCCTATCGAAGGGAGTGAGAATAAATGAAGGGGGGTGAAAATAACAAAGGATCAGCGAGGTTGAAAATACTATACACAGAAGAAGTTATGATGGATTGGGTGGCCCTAAATATGAATGCAACTTCAATTTTGGCACGGTAGCACAAATGACTTTAATCATACGTGAGAGAAGGCATAAGAATAATTATTATCATAACACTGATGGAAATGAGTGAGAATAGAGGAGAGGATGGAAATAGGCCCGATTTGACACATTTTAAACATATTTTCTACTGAAGAGTTTATGACGAATAGAGCGACTCAAAACCTCACTGGGTCATAAACTCTCTCACGGTCACGCGGGTTACCCTTATTATACCCTATCGAAGGGAGTAAGAATAAATGTATGGGGGTGAAAATAACAAAGCATCGGTGGAGTTGAAAATACTATGCACCGAAGTAGTTATGATAGAATGGGTGACCTTAAATATAAATGGGACTTCAATTTTGACACGATAGCACAAATGACTTTAGTCAGACGTGAGAGAAAACGTAGGAATAATTATTATCATAAAACTCATGGAAAGGAACAAGAATAGAGGAGAGGATAGAAATAGGACCGATTTGACACATTTTAAAAATATTTTATACTGAGAATTTATGATGAATAGAGCGACTCAAAATCTCACTGGGTCATAAACTCAATCACGGTCACACAAGTTACCCTTATTATATCCTATCGAAGGGAGTGAGAATAAATAAATGGGGGTGTAATAACAAAGGATCGGCGAGGTTGAAAATACTATACACAGAAGAAGTTATGATACAATGGGTGGCCCTAAATATGAATCAATTTTGGCACGGTAGCACAAATGACTTTAATCATACGTGAGAGAAGGCGTAAAATAATTATTATCATAACATTGATGGAAATGAGCGAGAATAGAGGAGAGGATGGAAATAGGCCCGATTTGACATATTTTAAAAATATTTTAATCTGAAGAGTTTATGACGAATAGAGCGACTCAAAACCTCAATGGTCATAAACTCTCTCACGGTCACGCGGGTTACACTTATTATACCCTATCAAGGGAGTGAGAATAAATGAAGGGGGGTGAAAATAACAAATGATCGGCGAGGTTGAAAATACTATACACAGAAAAAGTAATGATGGATTGGGTGGCCTTAAACATGAATGGGACTTCAATTTTGACACGGTAGCACAAATGACTTTAATCATACGTGAGAGAAGGCGTAAGAATAATTATTATCATAAAATTGATGGAAAGGAGCAAGAATAGAGGAGAGGATGGAAATAGGCCCAGTTTGACACCTTTAAAAAATATTTTCTACTGAAGTATTTGTGATGAATAGAGCGACTCAAAATCTCACTGGGTCATAAACTCTCTCACAGTCACGCGGGTTACCCTTATTATACCCTATCGAAGGGAGTCAGAATAAATGAATGGGGGTGAAAATAACAAAGGATCGGCGGGGTTGAAAATACTATACACAGAGAAAGTTTTGATGCAATGGGTGACCCTAAATATGAATGGGACTTCAATTTTAGCACGGTAGCATAAATGCCTTTAATCATACGTGAGAGAAGGCGTAAGAATAATTATTATCATAACACTGATGGAAAGGAACAAGAATAGAGGAGAGGTTGGAAATAGGCTCAATTTGACACAGTATAAAAATATTTTCTACTGAAGAATTTATGATGAATAGAGCAACTCAAAACCTCACTGGGTCATAAACTCCCTCGCGGTCATGCGGGTTACCCTTATTACACCCTATCGAAGGGAGTGAGAAAAAATGAAGGGGGGTGAAAATAACAAAGGATCGGCGAGGTTGAAAATACTATAAACAAAAGAAGTAATGATGGAATGGGTGGCCTTAAACATGAATAGGACTTCAGTTTTGGCACGGTAGCACAAATGACTTTAATCATACGTGAGAGAAGGCGTAAGAATAATTATTATCATAAAACTGATGGAAAGGGGCAAGAATGGAGGAGAGGATGGAAATAGGCCCGGTTTGACACCTTTAAAAAATATTTTCTACTGAAGTATTTATGATGAATAGAGTGACTCAAAATCTCACTGGGTCATAAACTCTCTGACGGTCACGCGGGTTACCCTTATTATACCCTATCGAAGGGAGTGAGAATAAATGAAGGGGGGTGAAAATCACAAAGGATCGGCGAGGTTGAAAATACTATACACAGAAGAAGTAATGATGGAATGGCTGGCCCTAAATATGAATGCAACTTTAATTTTGGCATGATAGCACAAATGACTTTAATCATACGTGAGAGAAGGCGTAAGAGTAATTATTATCATAAAACTGATGGAAAGGATCAAGAATAGAGGAGAGGATGGAAATAGGCCCGATTTGACACCTTTTAAAAATATTTTCTCCTGAAGAATTTATGATGAATAGAGCGACTCAAAATCTCACTGGGTCATAAACTCTATCACCGTCATGCGGGTTACCCTTATTTTACCCTATCGAAGGGAGTGAGAATAAATGAATGGGGGTGAAAATAGCAATGGATCGACGGGGTTTAAAATACTATACACAGAATACGTTATGATGGAATGGGTGGCCCTAAATATGAATGGGACTTCAATTTTGGCACGGTAACACAAATGACTTTAATCATACGTGAGAGAAGACGTAAGAATAATTATTATCATAAAACTGATGGAAAGGAACAAGAATAGAGAAGAGGATGGAAATAGACCTGATTTGACACATTTTAAAAATATTTTCTACTGAAGAATTTATGATGAATAGAGTGACTCAAAACCTCACTGGGTCATAAACTCTCTCACGGTCACGCGGGTTACCCTTATTATACCCTATTGAAGGGAGTGAGCATAAAAGAATGGGGGTGAAAATAGGCCCGATTTGACATAATTTAAAAATATTTTCTACTGAAGAATTTTTGATGAATAGTGTGAGTCAAAACCTCACTGGGTCATAAACTCTCTCATGGTCACGCGAGTCACCCTTATTTTCCCCTATCGAAGAGAGTGAGAATAAAAGAATGGGGGTGAAAATAGGACCGATTTGACACATTTTAAAAATATTTTTCTACTGAAAAATTTATAATGAATAGAGCGACTCAAAATCTCACTAGGTCATGAACTCTCTCACGGTCACGCGGGTTACCCTTATTATACCCTATCGAAGGGAGTGAGAATAAATGAAGGGGGGTAAAAATAACAAAGGATCAGCGGGGTTGAAAATACTATGCACAGAAGAAATTATGATGGAATGGGTGGCCTAAATATTAATGGGACTTCAATTTTGGCACGGTACCACAAATGACTTTAATCATACGTGAGAGAAGGCGTAAGAATAATTATTATCATAGAACTGATAGAAAGAAGCAAGAATAGAGGAGAGGATGGAAATAAACCTGATTTGACATATTTTTAAAATATTTTGTACTGGAGAATTTATGATGAATAGAGTGACTCAAATCCTCACTAGATCATAAACTCTCTCACGGTCACGTGGGTTACCCTTATTATACGCTATCGAAGGGAGTGAGAATAAATGAAGGGGGGTGAAAATAACAAAGGATTGGCGGGGTTGAAAATACTATACATAGAAGAAGTTATGATGGAATAGATGGCCCTAAATATGAATGGGAGTTCAATTTTGGCACGGTAGCATAAATGACTTTAATCATACGTGAGAGAAGACGTAAGAATAATTATTAGGGTTTTTTATATGAAAACTATTGTTAAAAGTGAATTTGTAAAAAATCATTCCTAAAAATGCATTAGCAGGTATATCACTGAGTTAATTCAAATAGTGCATAAATGCCATTTAAGCGTGGTTTTCTTGCAAGTTGTTGGTAAAAAGAAGTGATATGCATGCAAATAAATATGGCATTTTTCACAATTCAGATTATGCAGTGATATATATGCTAATATATTTTTAGGAATGGTTGTTTTGCAAATTCAATTTTAACAATGGTTTCCATGCAAAAAATCCTAATTATTATCATAAAACGGATGGAAATGAGCAAGAATAGAGGACAGGATGGAAATATGGCGGATTTGACACATTTTAGAAATGTTTTCTACTCAAGAATTTATGATGAATAAAGTGACTCAAAATCTCACTGTGTCATAAACTCTCTCACGGTCACGCGGGTTTCCCTTATTATACCCTATCGAATGGAGTGAAAATAAATGAAGGGGGTGAAAATAACAAAAGATGGGCGGGGTTGAAAATACTATACACAGAAGAAGTTATGATAGAATGGGTGGCCCTAAATATGAATGCAAGTTCAATTTTGGACTTTAATCATACGTGAGAGAAGACGTAGGAATAATTATTATCATAAAACTCATGGAATGGAACAAGAATAGAGGAGATGTTGTAAATAGGCCCGATTTGACATATTTTAAAAATATTTTTTACTGAAGAATTTATGATGAATAGAACGACTCAAAATCTCACTGGGTCATAAACTCTCTCACTGTAATGCCCTGCATCCTTGGTAGATCTTTATTGGATCTTTCGGATTTGTTTCGGTGAGTTTCAGTTCGCTTTTGTGGCTTCCGAGTTGAGCTTTACGAGCCGTGTGGGTTTTTCTCTCGTACTAGTTACGGAACCCTACGATGAGTTTGGTTGTCAGTTACTCGACTCGTGAATGCTGCAGCGACGATGTACTCTCCGAGCCGATCGTTTCGACTATTTTTACGTATTTTTCGGAGATAGGGCCAGAAATCTGATTTTTTAGAAATTAGGAAAATTCCTAATTTCTTTTCCTTTTTCTTTTCCTTCCTCTCTCCTCCCTTCTCATTTCGCCGCCGCCGTCTCTCTCTCCCATTTTCTCTCTTCTCGAGCTTCCTCGGCTCCGGCTGCAGATGGAGGACCTAGGGGCACGTGTTGGGGATGCTGTGGAGCTGACTGGGTGTGCGATAGGGCGAGGATGGAGTGGTTTTGGCGCGATCCCGAACGGTGGATTCAAAGCAGGTGTTTGAGCTCGCGGCGTGGCTTTCGGCGCGGTTTAGTCCCTTCGGGGCATGGTTTCTTCGGTGGAGGTAGGGAGACGGACCGCCACCTTGTTCTGCACGTTTCCTCTATTTCCGTGCATGATTTGGTGCTCGATCGGGGGAGATCGGGCCGATTTTATGAAAACCGTGGTTTTTGGGGTTTTCAGGGTTCGCCGAAAAACGGCAACCATTCGTGGTGTGGTTAGTGTCCAACTGACCACTGGGATGTCTGGATCCCATCCATGCTAGTTTCGTATCGATCGGTGGTCATTCGAGGCCGGTAGGAGTCCAGGAACCTCGGTGACTCGTTTAGGGTCGATTTGTCTAAATCGCCCCGATCGAGCATTTTAATGCTTGCATGTAGGCTTTTTAGCCTCCTAGTGTTGTTTTTCATCGTCTAGTCTTGTTTCCCCTGCGCTTCGGCGTGAATGGGCCGTGGAACGGTTCGATTTGGCCAATCCATTGTTTTCCCGCCGTGACCGGTGTAGCGGTCGTTTCAGTGACCGCTAGAGGTCCCTAACGGCCCTACGACAGACCGTCACAGCGTCTGGGCATTTTTAGTTCTTCCTGGCTTTGGGAGTGTGACGGCCTAGGGGTGGCGCGTCACAGCTCTCTGACGCGTCCGGTGCGATGCGTTACGCTTATTTTATCGTCGAGCGTTTTGGTTAAGTCGGTTCCCCTGACGAGCCTGCCCTGGTGCGTCAGGCTTGTGTAACGCGCCTGCCCCAGGCCGTTACGTTCAGTTTGACCGATTTTGACCGTTTGAGTCAGTTTGTGTAACGGTGGTGTCCCCGTGCGTCACAGCGTTGTAACGTGCCTGCCCCAGGCCGTTACGTGCTATTTTGGCCGAGTTGGGTGGTTGTGCCTGTAGCGACCTGGATTCCGGATACCCGGTGCACCCGGTATAAATACCGAATACACGTGATACCACATGGGACCCGCGAGGCCTCCCAAGCACGGGAAAGCGCCGACATGAAAAAGGAGTGTGTGGAATACATTGAAGCCAGCAGATATAATAGTAAGCAATTAAATTTCATTAGAGTGGTTTGCTAAAGTAGCAGAAAAAAATTACATTTTCATTAATAATTTAAATTTTACAATTATACACCAGAGTCTAGTCCAAAGGAAAGACAACAAGTCTAGCACAGTACAGTCTGACAGAAAAGAAACGTACACATGAGTCGGGGGAAGCCCGACGCAGGTACAGCTGGCAGCTACAGCGAACACGCTCCACCAGGGACAGTAGAGGTAGAAGGCGAAACCCACCTGAAAAGCAGGGGTGAGTCACTAAACAGAAACTCAGTAGGGGTCACGCGGATCCCCACTGGAAACCGCACAGAGCAACGGAAGCAACTACGGAAACATCAAGTGCAGCAAAATAGGAAAAGCTACACTACAAAGCTGTAAGCAGAACAGGGACAGCTGGAGTAGGGAACATGTAAGGAGCAAGGGGAGCTCAACAACAAAGAAGAGCGAGGCCGTAAAACACGGAACACGGCCACCGAGGAGAACTCGGCACCCTAAGCTACTCCAAGCGACAACAGACGGTCGACCCCCAAACTCACACAGTAGGGTAACCTAATCCGTTAGCCCAAAACAAAGGCGAAGGCAGACACCAACGCCAAAAACACAGACAAACACGACTTGAAACGTCGTGCACATAGCCCCACGCATGACTAGAACGTCATGCAAACGACAAAACACCGACCTCGAGTACAGCCACGAGAGGGCAACTCTCAAAGGTAACAGCGCGCAAGAAACGCGAGAGTCACGAACCAAGCGACAGGAGCACCCTCCCACTAGAGAACAGCCAGATGCGTCCACTGACGTCTTACACTGCGCCACAAGTGTCATGTCAGCTCAAGGACAAGACACACCAACAACCAGGTCCAAGGAACAACAGTTCCAAGGAAACAAGGTACCACAGCATAAGACTACAACACCAACTGCGAGTGACTAGTCAGGGCCACGCCCGTCGGCGCAAGTCCCCAGTCCCTGACCACGTGTGCACACACCGACCTCTACTTAGGTCAGGCCTCTAGCTAGTATTCCCCTCGGTAGGACGCTACCGTTGGCCGGGGCCTACGGAACTAGCTTAAGAACCATACATACCAAACGTAATAGGAAAACCCTTCCACCACTCCCGGTGGGTCGGAAAAAGCCTAGGGCTACAACTAGTGGAGGCTCACAAGGCACAGACTCCAAAACACAGGTGCTAAAGCACAGACAGTCTAAGAAAAGCCTGTCCCGTGCACAACAAAGCACCAAGGCAGTTAAACAACCGCCAACAGACTCAGGACCAGGCAACTAGACCTACCACGTAACGATCCTGAGTCGAACGACTCAAGGGCAAGATCGTCACAAATAGCGGAACAAGCGGCCAATCGGTCTAATCCTAAGCCAGAAGAAACCACGCTCCACAGAAAACAACACACGGAGACCTGAGGGAAACACCAAGAACCCTCAAACACGCCTGGACACGCAAACTGAGGTATAACAACACCTCGAGCCATCCAGAAGCAGTGTCTCAAGCCAGATACAACCACCGAGACACATACACGCAAGGTTCCACTCCAACCACTGGGTCACACCGGGTTGACCTGAACCCAACAACAATGCTCGAACAGTAGGAAAGAGAATCCTACCTCAAGCAATAAGACTCCTGGCCACCTTACAACGTAGTCTTAGCCCTCATAGAACGTCAGGAGACATCCACGGAACAACGGGCAGACCACCAGGACAAGCCAAGACAAGCCAAAACCGAAATCATGGAAAATGGGGCACAAGGCATGTAACGCGCCACCCCTAGACCGCTACAAGCATGTGACGGTCTACACTAGGGCCGTTACTCACCAAGTGACGGTCGGGCGATAGGCCGTCACTCACACCGTCCTAACCTACCTCGAAAAACACAAAACATGTAACACGTTAAACGAGACGTGTCACTATGAAATAACGCACAGGACCGAGCGTGTTATAGCCACCCGACACACAAGACCAGGCGCGTCAGAGCCAACACACCCACAACCAAAGCCAAGTAACGCGCAACGCCAGGGGCGTTACAAACGAACAACGTGGTAAGGGAAACGTGTCAGAGCCAAACGACGCATGGGGGCAGGCGCGTTATTCACAACGGGCACAGCCACCCTCAACCCAGCACAAAACAACGAATAACGGCAAGGGGCAAGCGCGTTATATCACAATGACGCACAGGGGCACGGCCGTTACACCATCGAACAGCACAACACCCACAACCCACAGCCAAACCGCATGTAACGGTCCAAGAAGGACGCGTTACACACAAACGACGCATGGGGACAGGCGTGTTACAACCAACGGCACAGCCACCCACACTCGACCAAAACAGAATGCAACGGCCAGGGGCAGGCGCGTTACACTTAAAATAACGGATGAGAACCCATCCATCGGGGGAACCGCCTCAACGGTCAAACGTCGGTCAAACAGACAATAACGGCCAAGGCAGGGCGCGTTACTTCCATCTAACGCACTGGGTCAAGCGCGTTAGACCAACCGACTTAACCCCAAAACAAGGCAACAACAAGCGAAGTAACGCGCAGACCTAGGCGCGTTACAGGGAAGCGACGCGCCAGCCCAGGGCCGTCACACACCCAAAATCCAGAAAACTCAAGAACCTCAGACGAAGTAGCGGTGAGTCGTAGGGCCGTTATATACAAGTGACGGCCACTGGAATGACCGTTACATCGGTCACGGCGGGAAAACAGAGGAACGGCCAAACCGGCCCGTTCCACGCTCCATTCACGCCGAAGCGCAGGGGGAACACACGTAGACGATGAAAAACAACATTAGGGTGCTAAAAACCCCACATGCAACCACAAAAACGCACGATCCGGGTGATTCTAACGAATCCACCCTAAATGGATCAACGTGGTTCCCGGGCTCCAACCGGCCCCGAATGACCATCGATCAACACAAAACTAACGTGGATGGGATCCTAACATCCCAGCGGTCAGTTAGAAACTAACTACGCCGCAAACAGTCGTTGTTTACCGGCCGACCCTAAAAACCACGAAAATCACGGTTTAGGCAAACCAAGCCCAAACTCGACCGTTTCCTTGCCGAACGCTGTGCAATGGCAGGGAAAACGGAGAGGAAGAAGTGAGGATCAGTCACCCTACCTCCACCGAAGAAATCGATCCCCGAAAGGACTAAACCACGCCGAAAATCACTCACGAACCGATTTCACCGGCTTTGAATCCACCATTCAGGATCGCGCCAGAATCGATCCGATCCTTGCTCCATCGCGCACCCTACCAGCTCCATCACGTTCCCAACACGTGCCTCTAGGTCCTCCGTCTACAACCGGAGCCGAGGAGGTGAAACGAGAGAGAACGGAAGAGAGAGAGACGACGGCGGCGAATGAGAAGGAGGAGAGAGGAAAAGAAAAGAAATAGAAAAGAAATTATGAAATTTTCCTAATTTCTGAAAATTCTGAAAATGCGCCGAAAATGCACAAATTCAGAAAAATACGCAAAAATAGTCGAAACGACCGGCTCGAAGAGTACATCGTCGCTGTAGCATCTACGAGTTTGAGAATTGACAAACAAACTCACCGTAGGGTTCCGTAACTAGTACGTGAGAAAAACCCACACGGCTCGTCAAACTCAACTCGGAAGCCACCAAAGTGAACCGAAACTCACCGAAACCAATCCGAAAGATCCAACAAAGATCCAACAGGACCTACCAAGGATCCAGCAAAGATCCACCAAGGATCCAGGGCATTACATCCTCCCCTCCTTTAAGAAATTTCGCATTCGAAATTAGGACTAACTAAGGAGAAGCAGGGAAGAACAACCCAACAGCACAATCACGATAAAACGACACAAATCTCGAAAAACATAGCTCAGAGGAACACTGTCAGATCACAATTACAGGTACACACTCAGCTTCCAAGACAGCAAGTCCACAGCACGAGTATGGCACCAAAGTGAACACATCTGACACCTCCGAAGCAAGGGCAACGTCGTTTATGTCTCACAGAAGAGGAGACACGACTGCCACAACAACCGATAACCAACACCGAAAAACACAACGACAGCACGGCAAGCGGCAGCTTACACAAGGAGGCACAGTCCTCACAGCTGACAGCTCGACCACATGATCGGCTCCAGTGCCAAAGGCAACAGGGAACACCTGGCACACAGGACGCCAATGACAACAACAACACTGGACCACAAGCACCATCAAGTCAGTCCTCACTCAGATATTACATTTGATCGAGTCGCAAGCTAACTCTACCGGAGAAAAGGGAGCACAGCAAAGCCAACTGACAAGACAATGGTCCAAGACAAGGACACAAAATCATAAGGAAACAGCGCTTACAAAAACAACACGACTGCAGCACCTGCAGGATTCCGGTTCCGTTCTGAACATAGAACCAAGGAACACAACTGCAAGCAGGGTCACATCAAGGCACAGAAACAGTTGAGCACACGACCACACGGGAACGGGTCACGCATCAGACCGCTCACCAAGGAGAGACCCACAACAATGAGAAACGACAACAATCTCGGGGAACGCACCTCAAGGACCACCAACACGCCTCGAGAGCACAACACCCAAGAAAGAAATGTAGAGCAAAGGGTACTCACTCAGCAGGAAATGCCGACAAATTCCCCAGTACTCGCAGATGCCAATGCCAACAGCAAACGGGCAACCGACACAACACGACACGGCCACAACAATGTCAAGGCACAGGAAGCCAAGACAAAGTCACCGCGAGAAAGAACAATTCTCTCGACCGGCCAGAAACTCGAAAACACAATTATGAACCCATGGGTAGCCAGCCCACACACTACCGCTGCGTACTCTTACAACACACAATGCACACGGCAACAGAATAACCTCGGTAGTCACACCTCAGCACATACCAGGCGCCATCACAATCAACAAAGATCGTAAATCACACGCCACGAGTACCGATCCCGCGAACAACCAATTACCAGGAGCCTAAGTGCAACAGGAGAAGAGCACCAGCTTCAGCACAAAGCACAAGGAAAGCATCAATCTCAGTTTACCTTCACGTCCTGAAAACGGTAAATGAGCCTTCACAACACATCGGCCGCTGGACACGGCACGACAAATACGGTACGCGACAGCTCTTAACACCATTATGGAGTCCAAAGCCAAGCAACCGTATAGGAGAGAGCAGATCAGGCTCAAAACAAAGCTGTCCACACTTAAGCAGACACAGGACAAAGGCAACACTAAGACAGTAATTCCAAGGCTCACCTCGAAAAAACTTCACCAAAGAAGGATGAGAAGCAACGAGCTCGACAACAGAAGCTTACCAGGAGAAGACAATCCTAGGTTCGCTCGTGCAACTTCTCAATCGAGGCAACACGACGACCAAAACAACGGAAACAACGGCACTTCAGGAGCTGAACAGACTCAAGCTGGGACAACCAAAGCAACGTAAGAACGTGCATGGCCATCACACCAATGCTGAAAGTCATAAGCCACCTGAGCTAAACACAGAAAATAGCTCGAACAAGGTATTGCAGGTTCATACCAACCGACAAACACTGCCAACTGCGCATGATCGAGACAACTCTAAAACCGAACAAAGCACCTCGTCACATCCAGATGAGAGCAAAACCATCTTGTACCGTGCCAACCAAGCACGCACAAGACCACACATAGAAAACAACGCGATAAACCATCGCAACACCTATGCCAGCAAGAGACTGTACTGGACCTTAAGGACTCTGGAAACTGTATATCTGGATTTCCATGTATCTCACACGACAATGATCTGATAGCTCAGAAAAGAAACTCCGAACATCTCAGAACACTACTCTGATACCAAATGTAGCGACCTGGATTCCGGATACCCCGTGCACCCGGTATAAATACCGAATACACGTGATACCACATGGGACCCGCGAGGCCTCCCAAGCGCGGGAAAGCGCCGAAGGGAAAAAGGAGTGTGTGGAATACATTGAAGCCAGCAGATATAACAGTAAGCAATTAAATTTCATTAGAGCGGTTTGCTAAAGTAGCAGAAAAAAAATTACATTTTCATTAATAATTCAAACTTTACAATTATATACCAGAGTCTAGTCCAAAGGAAAGACAACAAGTCTAGCACAGTACAGTCTGACAGAAAAGAAACATACACAAGAGTCGGGGGAAGCCCGACGCAGGTACAGCTGGTAGCTACAGCGAACGCGCTCCACCAGGGACAGCAGAGGCAGAAGGTGAAACCCACCTAAAAAGCAGGGGTGAGTCTCTAAACAGAAACTCAGTAGGGGTCACGCAGATCCCCACTGGAAAATGCACAGAGCAACGGAAGCAACTACGGAAACAGTAAGTGCAGCAAAACAGGAAAAGCTACACTACAAAGTTGTAAACAGAATAGGGACAGCAGGAGTAGGGAACAGGTAAGGAGCAAGGGGAGCTCAACAACAAAGAAGAGCGAGGCCGTAAAACACAGAACACGGCCACCGAGGAGAACTCAGCACCCTAAGCTACTCCAAGCGGCAACAGACGGTCGACCCCCAAACTCACACAGTAGGGTAACCTAATCCGTCAGCCCAAAACAAAGGTGAAGGCAGACACCGACGCCAAAAACACAAACAAACACGACTGGAAACATCGTGCACACAGCCCCATGCATGACTAGAACGTCATGCAAATGACAAAACACCGACCTCGAGTACAGCCACGAGAGGGCAACTCGCAAAGGTCACAGCGTGCAAGAAACGCGAGAGTCACGAACCAAGTGACAGGAGCACCCTCCCACTAGAGAACAGCCAGATGCGTCCACTGACGTCTTAAACTGCGCCACAAGTGTCATGTCAGCTCAAGGACAAGACACACCAACAACCAGGTCCAAGGAACAACAGTTCCAAGGAAACAAGGTACCACAGCACAAGACTACAGCACCAACTGCGAGTGACTAGTCAGGGCCACGCCCGTCGGCGCAACTCCCCAGTCCCTGACCACGTGTGCACACACCGACCTCTACCTAGGTCAGGCCTCTAGCTAGTATTCCCCTCGGTAGGACGCTACCGTTGGCCGGGGCCTACGGAACTAGCTTAAGAACCGTACGTACCAAACGCAACAGGAAAACCCCTCCACCACTCCCGGTGGGTCGGCAAAAGCCTACGGCTACAACTAGTGGAGGCTCACAAGGCACAGACTCCGAAACACAGGTGCTAAAGCACAGACAGTCTAAGAAAAGCCTATCCCGTGCACAACAAAGCACCAAGGCAGTTAAACAACCGCCAACAGACTCAGGACCAGGCAACTAGACCTACCACGTAATGATCCTGAGTCGAACGACTCATGGGCAAGATCGTCACAAACAGCGGAACAAGCCGCCAATCGGTCTAATCCTAAGCCATAAGAAACCACGCTCCACATAAAACAACACACGGAGACCTGAGGGAAACACCAAGAACCCTCAGACACGCCTGGACATGTAAACTGAGGTATAACAACACCTCGAAGCATCCAGAAGCAGTGTCTCAAGCTGGATAAAACCACCGAGACACACACACGCAAGGTCCCACGTCGACCACTAGGTCACACCCGGTTGACCTGAACCCAACAACAATGCTCGAACAGTAGGAAAGAGAATCCTACCTCAAGCAATAAGACTCCTGGCCACCTTACAACGTAGTCTTAGCCCTCATAGAACGTCAGGAGACATCCACGGAACAACGGGCAGACCACCAGGACAAGCCAAGACAAGCCAAAACCGACATCACGGAAAACGGGGCACAAGGCATGTAACGCGCCACCCCTAGACCGCTACAAGCATGTGATGGTCTAGACCAGGGCCGTTACTCACCAAGTGACGGTCGGGTGATAGGCCGTCACTCACAGCGCCCTAACCTACCTCGAAAAACACAAAAACATGTAACACGTTAAACGAGACGCGTCACTATGAAATAACGCACAGGAGCGAGCGCGTAATATCCACCCGACGCACAAGACCAGGCGCGTCCGAGCCAACACACCCACAACCAAAGCCAAGTAACGCGCAACGCCAGGCGCGTTACAAATGAACAACGTGGTAAGGGAAACGCGTCAGAGCCAAACGATGCATGGGGGAAGGCGCATTATTCACAACGGGCACAACCACCCTCAACCCAGCACAAAACAGCGAATAACGGCAAGGGGCAAGCGCGTTATATCACAACGACGCACAGGGGCACGGCCGTTACACCATCGAACAACATAACACCCACAACCCTCAGCCAAACAGCATGTAACGGTCCAAGAAGGACGCGTTACACACAAACGACGCATGGGGACAGGCGCGTTACAACCAACGGCACAGCCAACCACACTCGACCAAAACAGAATGCAACGGCCAGGGGCAGGCGCGTTACACTCAAAATAACGGATGGGAACCCATCCGTCCGGGGAACCGCCTCAACGGTCAAACGTCGGTCAAACAGACAATAACGGCCAAGGCAGGGCGCGTTACTTCCATCTAACGCGCTGGGTCAAGCGCGTTAGACCAACCGACTCAACCCCAAAACAAGGCAACAACAAGCGAAGTAACGCGCAGACCTAGGCGCGTTACAGGGAAGCGACATGCCAGCCCTGGGCCATCACACACCCAAAAGCCAGAAAACTCAAGAACCTCAGACGAAGTAGCGGTCAGTCGTAGGGCCGTTATATACAAGTGACGGCCACTAGAATGACCGTTACATCGGTCATGGCGGGAAAACAGAGGAACGGCCAAACCGGCCCGTTCCACACCCCATTCACGCCGAAGCGCAGGGGGAACACACGTAGACGATGAAAAACAACATTAGGGTGCTAAAAACCCCACATGCAACCACAAAAATGCAAGATCCGGGCGATTCTAACGAATCCACCCTAAATGGATCAACGGGGTTCCCAGGCTCCAACCGGCCCCGAATGACCACCGATCAACACAAAACTAACGTGGATGGGATCCTAACATCCCAGCGGTCAGTTAGAAACTAACTACGCCGCAAACAGTCGCCGTTTACCGACCGACCCTAAAAATCACGAAAATCACGGTTTAGGCAAACCAAGCCCAAACTCGACCGTTTCCTTGCCGAACGCCGTGCAATGGCAGGGAAAACAGAGAGGAAGAAGTGAGGATCAGTCACCCTACCTCCACCAAAGAAATCGAGCCCCGAAAGGACTAAACCACGCCGAAAACCACTCGCGAACCGATTTCACCGGCTTTGAATCCACCATTCGGGATCGCGCCAGAATCGATCCGATCCTTGCTCCATCGCGCACCCAGCCAGTTCCATCACGTCCCCAACACCGGCCTCTAGGTCCTCCGTCTGCAGCAGGAGCCGAGGAGGCGAAACGAGAGAGAACGGAAGAGAGAGAGACGACGGCGGCGAATGAGAAGGAGGAGAGAGGAAAAGAAAAGAAATAGAAAAGAAATAAGGAAATTTTCATAATTTCCGAAAATTCTGAAAATGCGCCGAAAATGCACAAATTCATAAAAATACGTAAAAATAGTCAAAACGACCGGCTCGAAGAGCACATCGTCACTGTAGCATCTATGAGTTCGAGAATTGACAAATAAACTCACCGTAGGGTTCCGTAACTAGTACGTGAGAAAAACCCACACGGCTCGTCAAACTCAACTCGGAAGCCACCAAAGCGAACTGAAACTCACCGAAACCAATCCGGAAGATCCAACAAAGATCCAACAGGACCTACCAAGGATCCAACAAAGATCCACCAAGGATCTAGGGCATTACAGTGCCGTTGGCTCTAACGGCCACGCCCTCGTGCGTTAGGCTTGTGTAACGCGTCCGTGATGGACCGTTACGTGCCTTTCGGCCAATGTTTTCTTGACTTGAGCCAGTTGGCCCTGACGCGCCTGCTTTGCTGCATTAGGCTGTGTAACGGGCCTGGTCTAGCGCGTTACGTGGTTCGAGTTGTCGTTTTAGGTTTGAGGTCTGTTGGCCCTGACGGCCCTGGTCGGGCGCATCAGAGCGGTGTAACGCGCCTGGTGTAGGCCGTTACGTGCCTTGTGTGTTTTAGATGTTGGTTAGGGCAGTGTGTGTGACGGATCTCCTCCTGACCGTCACGTTGCTGTAGCGCGTCTGTTGTAGACCGCCACAGTTGGAGTGTAACGGCCAAGCGTTAGACCGTCACGTTCATGTAACGGTCTATGGGTGGTGCGTTACAGTCCTTCTACTCCAATTTCCGTGGTTCTGATTTCTGACTGTCTTGGCTTATCCTTGTGGTCTGCCCGCTTTCCCGTGGATGTCTCCAGACACCCTATGAGGGCTAAGACTACGTTGTGAGGTGGCCAGGAGTCTTCTTGCTTGAGGTAGGATTCTCTTTCCTACTGTTGAGTCGTCGTTGTGTGGTTCCGGTCAACCTGGGGTGACCCAGTGGTTGACAGGCGACCTTGTGTGTGGGTGTCTCAGTGGTTTTGTCCAGTCCGAGACACTGGGTCTGGATGCCTCGAGGTATTATTTTACCTCGGTTTGCATGTCCAGGCGTGTCTGAGGGCCTTCGGTGTTCCCTCAGGTCTCCGTGAGTCATTTCCTGCGGAGTGTCGTTTCCTCTGGCTTAGGATTAGACCGATTGGCGGCTTGTTCTGCTGTTAGTGATGATCTTGCCTTCGAGTTGCCCGACTCAAGGATCGTTACGTGGTAGGTCTAGTTGCCTTGTCCTGAGTTTATCGACAGTGGTTGTGCTGCCGTTGGTGCTTCGAAGTGCATGCCGTTGGGCGTTCTTGCCTACCTATACTTCAGCACTTGTGTTTTGAGTCTCTGTGTCTTGTGATCCTCCGCTTGTTGTAGCCCTAAGGCCTTTGAGTTGCCGACCCACTAGCGGATAGCGGAGGGGTGTTCCCGTGATGCGATTTGTAAGCTAGTTCCGTGGGCTCCCAGCCAGCGGTAGCGTCCTACCGAGGGAGAAAACTAGCTAGAGAACCTGGCTTAGGCAAAAGCCAGTGTGTGCACACGTTGTCAGGGACTGAGGACCTACGCCGACGGGCGTGACCATGACTAGTTACTTGTTCTGTTATTGCTGTTGTTCCTGTTTGGTTCAGCTCGTGTCTGGGACTCTGCCGTGGTTTCAGCGGTACCATAGGTGAGACGCTTGTGGCGTAGCATAAGACGTTTGTGGACGCAACTGGCTATTCTTCTTGTGAGGAGGTGCTTCCGTCACGTGACACGTGACTCTCGGTGTTTCTTGCGCGTCGTGACCTTTTTCGAGTTAGCCCTCTTGTGGCCCTACTCGAGGTATGTGTGGCGTTGTGTACACGACTTTCTAGTCGGGGGTGTGTTGTCGAGTCTGTCGGACGTCTGTGCGGGTCTTTTCTAGACCTTTTGTCGGTCCTTGCAGGTCTTCGTCTTAGGCCTGGTGCCGAGTTGGCGGATTGATAACTTCTGACTTTGTTTGATCAGAGTCACCCTTCTGTCGCTGCTTGGAGTAGTTTGGGGTACCGAGGTTAGTTCGGCCGCCACTTGTCTGGCGTGGGTTCTTCCCCTTTCTTACTTGTTCCCTACTCCTACTCCCCGTCTGTTCTCAACGGCTTCTAGTGTAGCTTTACAGCTTTGTAGTGTAGTTTTACCGCTTTGCTACACCTGCTATTTTTCCTGTTGTTTTGTTGTTCCGTGTTACTGCGTGTTTGTCAGTGGGGATCCGCGTGACCCCTACTGAGCTAGTGACACGAGGCTCACCCCTGCTTTTCAGATGGGGTGACGTCTTTCATTCTACTTCCGCGTGGTTCCTGGAGTGCTTGCTCGTGGTGTGTCGTTGTGGCCAGCTGGTACCTGCGTCGGGCTTCCCCCGACTTCACGGTACGTCTTTCTTTCCTGTCGACTGTACTGTGCTAGACTTGCTGTCTTTAGCTTTGGACTTGACTCTGGTGTATAATTGTTAAATTGAACTGTTAATAAAAAATAATTTTATTTCTGCTACTTTAGTAAACCGATCTAATGAAATTTAATTGCTTCTGTTATATCTCTGTGGCTTCAATGTACTCTACACATGCCTTTATCCCTTCGGAGCTTTCCCGCTCTTGGGAGGCCTCGCGGGTTCCAAGTGGTATCACGTGTATTCGGTAGTCCTACTGGGTATACCTGGTATCCGGGATCCGGGTCGCTACAGAATGGTATCAGAGCAGTGTTCTGAGATGTTCGGAGTTCTTTCCTGAACTATCAGAGCGTTGTTGTGTGAAGTACATGGGAATCCGAGATATACAGTATCCAGAGTCGTGAAAGTCCAGTACAGTCTTCAGCTGGCTTTGGTGTTGCTATGATTTATCGCGTTGTTTTCTTCGTATGTTGTCTTGTGCGTGTTGTCCTGGCACTGTACGAGATGGATCTGCTCTCGTCAGGTTGTGACGAGGTGTTTCTTTTTCATCGTTGTGTTTGTTTCGACCATGTTGTACTTGGCAGTGTTCGCCGGAAGGCTTGAATCTGCAGTACGTTGTTCGAGGTTTTCTCGGTATGTTGTTTAGGTTGCTATTGACCTTTGGCCTTGGTCTGATGACCGTACACGTTCTCACGTTGTCTTGGTTGTCCCGACTTGTGTTTGTTCAGCTCCTGATGTGTTTCACTTCTGTTGAAGTGCTCGTTTAGATTCCGTGTTTGAGAAGCTGCTCAGGCAAGCTAGGATTTTCCTTTCCTGGTGAGCTTTCGTGGTTGAGCTTATTGCTTCTCGTTCCTTCTGGTGGAATCTTTTCGAGGTTTGCCTTGGAATTGATGTCTTAGTGATGCCTTTGTCCTGTGTCTGCTTAAGTGTGGACAGCTTTGTTCTGAGCCTGATCTGCCTTTTGCTATACGGTTGCTTGGCTTTGGACTCCATAAGGTTGTTAAGAGCTATTGTGTATCGTATTTGTCGTGCCGTGTCCAGCGGCCGATGAATTGTGAAGGCTCATTTATCGTTTTCAGGACGTGAAGGTAAGCTGAGATTAACGCTTTCCCCTGTGCTTTGTGCTGAAGCTGGTACTCTTCTTTTGTTGCACTTGGGCTCTTAGTGATTGGTTGTTCGCGAGATCGGTACTTGTGGCATGTTATTTGCGATCTTCATTGATTACGAAGGCGTCTGGTGTATGCTGAGATGCGACTACCGAGGTTATTCTGATGCCCGTGTGCATTGTTCAGTGTGCAACTGAAGCATGTGAGTTAGCTACTCACTGGTCGAGGGGTTTGTTCTTCTCGATGTGACTTCATCTTGGCGTCCTGTGCCTCGATGTCGTCTGTTGCCGTGCTGTTGCTGGTGATTTTCTGCGGTTAGCATTGGCATTTATGAGTGTTAGGGAATTTGTCGGAATTCTTGCTGATTGAGTACCCTCTACTCTACATTTCCTTTTCTTAGGTGTTGTGCTCTCGAGGCGTGTTCGTAGTCCTTGAGTTGCGTTCCCCGATATTGTTGTCGTTTCTTGTTGTCGTGGGTCTCTCCTTGGTGAGCAGTCTGATGCGTGACCCATCCCTTGTGGTCGTGTGCTCAGTTGTTCTTGTGCCTTGTTGTGACCCTGCTTGCAGTTGTGTTTCATGGTTCTGTGTTCAGAACGGAGCCGGAACTCTGCAAGTGCTGTTGTCGATGGCATCCTGTGTGCCGGGTATTTCTTGTTGCCTTTGGCACTGGAGCCGATGATGTGGTCGAGCTGTCAGCTGAGAGAATTATGTAGCGACCCGGATTCCGGATTCTTGGCATACCCGGTAGGACTACCGGATACGCGTGATACCGCATGGAACCCGCGAGGCCTCCCAACAGTGGGAAAGCTTCGAAGGGAAAACGGCACGTGTAGAGTACATTGAAGCCATAGAGATAGTACAGTAAGCAATTAAATTTCATTAGATAGGTTTGCTAAAGTAGCAGAAATAAAATTACTTTTTAATTAACTGTTCAAATTAACAATTATATCCCAGAGTCAGTCCAAAGTTGAAGACAACAAGTCTAGCACAATACAGTCGACAGAAAGGAAAAACGTACCAAGAAGTCGAGGGCAGCCCGATGCAGGTACCAACTGGCAGCAACGACACGCAACGAGCATACACACCCCAGGAACCACGCGGAAGCAGAACGAACAACGCCACCCCACCTAAAAGAGCAGGGGTGAGCCACGTGTCACTGGCTCAGTAGGGGTCACGTGGATCCCCACTGAAAAACACGCAGTAACACGGAACAACAAACACAACAGGTGTAGTAAAGCAGGAAACTACACTACAAAGCTGTAAAACTACGCTATAGGCAGAAGTAAGCAGACGGGAAGTAGGAGTAGGGAGCAAGTATGGAAGGGGAAGAACCCGCGCCAGACAAGCGGCGGTCGAACTAACCTTGGCACCCCAAACTACTCCAAGAAACAACAGAAGGGCGACTCTGATCCAGCAAAGTCAGAAGTTACCGATCTGTCGACCCAACACCAGGTCCAAAACAAAGACCTGCAAGGATGGATAAAACAACCACAACGGCCTACACGATTGGAACATCGTGTACGCTGATAACACGAAAGTTTGTCGTTTAAAACACGCGTATAACAATCTTAAAACCGAACTCGCACAAAATGATCAAAAGAGAACGTAGTACTATGGCAAGCACGGGTCGAATCCACAGGGAAGAAGATACTTTTAGAGTTAAAAACCTTGTAACCTTTTAGAAAATGTTTGTGATTTTTTATAACTTGAAGAGAATGATTAAACAAAGAATGATTCCAACAATTAATTCAAAATGCCTATGATTATGAGTCTATGCCATGGGAAATAATTGCATAACATTGAGAAGAATAGGTAGAAAAAGTAGGAAGAGAGGGAAGATGAACAAACTCTAGATCAAATGAACACTTCTTTCATTAACATAAAGAAACGATTACATGAAGTGCAAGACGAGCTTACAATAAAGATGTGACGAGATTACAATGAAGTAAAATGAAACTAAAGCAATAGCAACAAGAGGAGCCTGAGATGTGAAGATGGTAGCCGCAATGGTGATGACGGCGCCGTCCTCTCTTAGCCTTGGATCACGAACCACCTTGTGGAAGATGTCGTCTACACCGGGAAGAAGTCGCCTTTGTCGTTGAAGCTGCCTTTGGAGGGTGAATAACTTTGAACACAAGAGGAATTCGGGGATGCCCAATAAGAAGAAGTTGAAGAGGAGTGAAAGAGAAAGAACTTTGATGAAGAACTCAGATAGAAAAGAAGAACAGAAGGGCTTCAAAATAGATAAATAACAGAAACTAGCACCTCGGATGAACAGTGAAATCACAGGACAGCAAGTTGAAAAACGAGAAATATCTTCAAAACCAGAAAGAATTAGAAGCTGAGCAAGAAGAAGAATTTGTAGAACACGTAAAAACCAAGAACTTTTATGAAGACAGCAAGAGCAGAAAATGACTATAAGAGGGAGAAATAAGGGGAAGAACAGAGAAACATATTGTGTCGCAGATGAGCAGGATAGCACAGTAAAAAATTAGAAATATATTGAAAATCAAAAGGAATTAGAAGATGAGCAAGAAGAAGAAATTGTAGATGACGTAAAAAGAAAGAACTTTCATGAAGACCACAAGAGGCGAAGAGGGACGGAAGAGGGCAAACTCGGCGGCCTAAGAAGATGTGAGAGGGAGAGGGAGAGAAAAAAATGCCAAAAGAAAAGAACTCCCTTCTCCTTCTTGCCATGGGCTATTTATAGGGAAAGTTAGGTAGATGGAGGGTGGAGATTGTATCAAAAGGAGATGGATGGCTGAGATTTAAGTGGAATATGATGCATGGAAAAGAGAAAAGGTAGGTGGGCACCCCATTTCTTGGACTTTAGGCACCCCATTTCCTAAGGCTCATCATGTCTCTCCTTTATTTCAAACTTTGAATGTCCTTTTCCTCCTTTTCAAACTTAAACTTTGGATTCCTCCTTTTCAAATTTTGAACTTTCATTTCCCTCCAATCAAAATATTTTGAATTCTTTATTTGACTTGGTCAAAATGGTGATGACCCTTTTGCCCCCGGCTTCTTTTGTAATTACCTTTGGTGTCCTACACACACATAATTACACTTTAGTCCATTAAAATTACCACAATGTGCACATAAATCTCAAATGCTCATGATTATGTAATGGAGAATTAATGCTCATGGCCCTCAACTTTAATTTATTATTAAATAAGATAATCAAATTAATCAATTTACGTGAAAGCTCCAATTTAAATGCGGAGTTGAGGTTAACTATGAAATATGCACAATTGCCTAATTATATGCACACAAAGTGGTGTACATGCAATGAATTGTCATAAGAAATGGACACTTATCACACCCCCCAACTTACTCATTGCTAGTCCCTTAGCAATGCCAATAAATTGAATTTTAGGACTAACAAGAGTTTGCAAAATTCATACTCTCATATCCAGTTATCCCTTCATAGAATCAACCAAAGATTAGGAATCTGGAATCATTAATGCACGCTAGTCTTATGTAGGAACTTAATTGTACATGATTAAGAATTCAAATTAAAGCTCAATAGCACTTGTGCATGTGTAACTACCAAATCCACAGCTTAGATAATTACATCCCCTATTCGCTATTCCAAGCAAATGTCTTTCAACCCTGCACCTCTTAGATCAGAGCATTAAGTATATTAACTTTTTGTCTGCCTTATTGTTTTGTCCCTTTGGGATCTTTTATACCACACATGATGCCGCACTACCCTTCACTGCTCAACGTGAACCTCGACTCTTACCTTAGGAGAAGCAGGCCTAGTTTCGCAGATCCAGGTTCCCTTTTCCGTTTTACGCAAACCTCAACACGTCTTAGGTGAAGTAAGCCCGGTTTACTAAGATCAGGGGCATTTTTCATGGTGTTTTTTTTTCTTTTTTTTCATAGTGCCATTGCACTTATTTGATTGATAATTTGGCAGAAAGTTTTGTATAAAGATCTCTTTTCTTAAGAAGTGTAGAATATCAGACAATATACCTAAAATAGCAGAGGGCTTGTCTTGCTTGTTTCATTAGTGTGCAATGTAAATATTTTTTTTAAGTGCACATGAACTTTAAAGGGATTCTTATATCAGTTTTCCATGGCTAGATTGACTAAATTTTCCATCATCCTTCTCCCTAGCCTTTTTTATTACAGAATTACTTTTAATTTAAACATGAATCATGAAACTCAAAATGGGGTTTACATTTGTCTACTTTGATGATATCCAAGACAGACTCCTATCAGGTTGTACTATATGCATCATGAAAATTTTTCTCTCCCCCCCAACTTGAATGACATTGTCCTCAATGGCATATAGAATTGAAAGCAATAGAACAATATATCAATAAATAGTTCTGAGTAGGAAAGAGACAACCGGATATGCGGGACGAAACCTCCATCAATGTCATGGACGGAGACGACTTCTTCGAGCTCCTACAAACACAAGTGAAAATGACTCACTAAGTTATTGAAGGGAAAATGGTTGGGTTACCTCCCAACAAACACTAAGTTTAACGTCTTCAGCCAGACGCATGCATAGAAGGTTCAAGCTTCATAACCAACATGTTGACTTGAGAATGAGCCACCACGTTATCTCGTCTTCACTGAAAAACCAAGCATTATACCACAACATGACGAGATTGAGCATGATAGCGTAGGGGCTAGAGTGGTTGTAATCACAATTAGGTTGATCATGTAATGCATGGGTTAACAACCTTACTTTTAACGGGGTGGCCTGAGATAAATACCATGATGGATCAGTTAGGCCAAAAGGATCCCCCTGATTAATGATCACAAAATTTTCTTCCCACTGGTGGTCTTTGTAAGTGTTGAAAATATTAATGAAGACCTTATTATCAAGTAAAATTTTCTATTCTCCCTCACTTTTAGAGATTTCATAAACATCAGTGAGGTGAGAATGGATTAAAGGGAGAGGAGTTTCAAGTAAAGGATCAGTATCAAGGAGGTTAGGAGAATCAATAGTGAAAGAAGTATACTCCTCAACATCATGAAACTTGGAAGGTTCAATGGAATCAGACAAATCGGCTAACATGAAAGTGTCCAACCCAAAGTGAGAGTTGCCGATGTCAGGAATAGAAAGCAAATCAATATCCTCCCCTTAATTTAGAGATGTCCAATTGAGATTATGAAAGGTACACGTCTCCCCCTTTACCCAAGAGAGATCATTAATAACCTTACTCAATTCATTCTCTACTCGCATATCCTCTTCATCCTTCCCTTGGAACAAGGTCTCCTCAAATTCAAAAAGGGAAGCAAATGAGATTTGATCATGGACTAGCACATTACTTTCTTCTTCTTCACCCCCCAACTTGAGATCGTCAACTTCTTTAGAACCCTTCTCATAATGGCAATTAAGCTCATGCTCCTTGAAGTCATCTTTTCGATCATCATCATGACTATAGCTAACTTCCTCAAAAATTTCCTTATAAGACTCCTCCATATTTTCCACATGATCTAAATCAAGAGTGATTTGAGTATTATGTTCATGGGAAACCATGGGTAGATCATGAAAGCTTTCAGTATTGTCAAATTGTGGAAGTTGGTAATGAGAATTGATATTGGAGTAACTAGGCAATTGATCCAATTCCATGTCCTTGATGTTCTCAGCAAGTCGATCTAGTCGGGCTTGCATAGATTGATTTTGAGCCATGATGAATTGACAAAATTGATCAAAGCTCTCCTCCTTTTTAAGAGTTGGGCATGGAGGAGATAGATTTGTAGGTTGAGAACTAGAGTTCAAAGGATAAGAAGTTGAATAATGATTAGATTGATAGTGAGGTAGGGGAGAGGATGTGGGTTGTCCTCCATAGTGGACTTGATCATGAAAGCCATTTAAAGATGAACCCCAATTTTGAAAGAATTGATCTGGAGGATTTTGGGCCAGGCCTTGATAAGAATCCCAAGAATTATTATATTGACCTCCCCCATAAGAATCATAAGAAGGTATGGAGGGTCCTTGAACAATTTGGGCTTGTTCTTGGAGGCGAAATGAATTATAGGGTCCATGAGTGGATTGGGTAATTAAGTTGGGCCCCCATGAGTGATGGGCTTTCATTGTGAGCCAACCAAGAGTATGGGCTTTTGTGATGGGCCGGGCCATTGTGGGTGAATGATAATGGTTGAATTGGACTATTGCTAAGATAATGGGCCGACTTGGCCCACATGTCATTATGATCATGATAATAAGATGGAATGAAGGAATTTAAATTCATAACCCAAAGAATAGATCAAGAAACATGGGCCAACAAGTCCACCTCATCGAATTTACTAGCCCACTCAAAGATTGAAAATTTCTCACCCATTTTTTTGAAATTTATTTTTTTATTTTTTTAATGATGCAATTGCAATGAATTAGTCACTATATGAATGAAAAATGATGATTTTTTTTTGTTTTGACACAAACTAGGACAAAGAGAGAGAAGATGATTTTTTTTTTATTTTTATTTTTTTTATGCAAACACAAACAAGTTTTCACACAAATTACTTAATGTCCTAGATGTGACCTAGACCTACAAATTGGGTTTCACAAAATGGCTAAAGTGAAACTTAAGTTCACCCTCAATATTTTCACCGGCCAGGTAAGGGGTAGGGTAGTGGGAGGTTCCCCCTACTTTCATAGGGACCTAATTATGCCAAACCACTAGCCCGCTTAAGGCGTTTGCCGTCCGACCGTCTTGCCTTAGGCACCGATTTTCATAAGAGGGTAAGCCCAAATAACACAAGAACCACAGTGTGAACCTAGGGCCAATGTCTACTGGATTTTATTTAAGGTCTAGGTGATGCAAAGATGCATGGGAATTGTGGTTTGTGGGCTAAGGAAGGGTGATGAAATCCCCACCTTATCTTGCTTATGGGTGTTGCCCTTAAGATATTTTGAAATGATATGCAACAAAGCAAGTTCAAACAAGGGGTTCTATGCAAGCGCGCATGAAAATGCATGAACATGCTTTTGGAAAAGTTAGAGTACTCACCTTACCTCTCGCAATCTTCAACAATGTAATTAAAAATAATTAGACAATAAAGAAAAAGAGCTTCTATCCTAAATGATGCATGACTTAGAACATGAAAGTGTGATTTCTACTCTTGCAATGAAGATTTTTATTGAAGTTCACGTGATATTTTTTTTTTATATTTTTATTTAGTGAACCTATCTAACCACAAGATATAAAATGTAGGGAAATGAAATTAAAATGAAGGAGGAAAAGTTTGGATACTTACTTGAAAAGCGTTCCCCCGTTCTTTTTTTTTTTCAAAATGAATGACAAAAAGACTAAGGAAAAGGTGGAGACTTACCTTTGAATTTTTTTGAATTTTCAAGTTGCTTCTTTTTATTTCTTTTTTTTCCTGTAAAAATAAGAAAAGAGAACTTTATTAGTACACTATATACATAAGGAAAACAAAGTTCTTAAGTCAAAAATCACCATTCCTCCCCGGCAACGGCGCCAAAAATTGATAACGTGAAAGTTTATCGTTTAAAACACGCATATAACAATCTTAAAACCGAACTCGCACAAAAAGATCAAAAGAGAACGTAGTACTATGACAAGCACAGGTCGAATCCACAGGGAAGAAGATACTTTTAGAGTTAAAAACCTAGTAACCTTTTAGAAAATGTTTGTGATTTTTTGTAACTTGAAGAGAATGATTAAACAAAGAATGATTCCAACAATTAATTCAAAATGCCTATGATTATGAGTCTATGCCATGGGAAATAATTGCATAACATTGAGAAGAAGAGGTAGAAAAAGTAGGAAGAGAGGGAAGATGAACAAACTCTAGATCAAATGAACACTTCTTTCATTAACATAAAGAAACGATTACATTAAGTGCAAGACGAGCTTACAATAAAGATGTGACGAGATTACAATGAAGTAAAATGAAACTAAAGCAATAGCAACAAGAGGAGCCTGAGATGTGAAGATGGTAGCCGCAATGGTGATGACGGCGCCGTCCTCTTTTAGCCTTGGATCATGAACCACCTTGTGGAAGATGTCGTCTACACCGGGAGGAAGTCGCCTTTGTCGTTGAAGCTACCTTTGGAGGGTGAATAACTTTGAACACAAGAGATATTAGGGGATTCCCAAGAATAAGAAGTTGAAGAGGAGGGAGAGAGAAAGAACTTTGATGAAGAACTCAGATAGAAAAGAAGAACAGAAGAGCTTCAAAATAGATAAATAACAGAAACTAGCACCTCGGATGAACAGTGAAATCACAGGACATCAAGTTGAAAAATGAGAAATATCTTCAAAACCAGAAAGAATTAGAAGATGAGCAAGAAGAAGAAGTTGTAGAACACGTAAAAACCAAGAACTTTTATGAAGACAGCAAGAGCAGAAAATGACTATAAGAGGGAGAAATAAGGGGAAGAACAGAGAAGAGGGACGGAAGAGGGCAAACTCGGCGGCCTAAGAAGATGTGAGAGGGAGAGAGAGAGAAAAAAATGCCAAAAGAAAAGAACTCCCTTCTCCTTCTTGCCATGGGCTATTTATAGGGAAAGTTAGGTAGATGGAGGGTGGAGATTGTATCAAAAGGAGATGGATGGCTGAGATTTAAGTGGAATATGATGCATGGGGAAGAGAAAAAGTAGGTGGGCACCTCCTTTCTTGGACTTTAGGCACCCCATTTCCTAAGGCTCATCATGTCTCTCCTTTATTTCAAACTTTGAATGTCCTTTTCCTCCTTTTCAAACTTAAACTTTGGATTCCTCCTTTTCAAACTTTGAATTTGAAATTTTGAACTTTCATTTCCCTCCAATCAAAATATTTTGAATTCTTTATTTGACTTGGTCAAAATGGTGATGACCCTTTTGCCCTCGGCTTTTTTTGTAATTGCCTTTGGTGTCCTACACACACATAATTACACTTTAGTCCATAAAAATTACCACAATGTGCACATAAATCTCAATTGCTCATGATTATGCAATGGAGAATTAATGCTCATGGCTCTCAGCTTTAAGTTATTATTAAATAAGACAATCGAATTAATCAATTTACGTGAAAGCTCCAATTTAAATGCGGAGTTGAGGTTAACTATGAAATATGCATAATTGCCTAATTATATGCACATAAAATGGTGTACATGCAATGAATTGTCATAAGAAATGGACACTTATCATACGCAACCCCAGGCTCATCTTGGACACAGCCAAGAACAGACCACACAGCCAGGGAAGCAAATCTTGGGCAAGGCCAAGACTAGCCGACACGGAAAGGAGAACAACGGCTCCAAGAAACTCGAGAGTCGCCGGTCAAGTGATAGGAGTACCCTCACAGTAGAAGAACAGCCAGATGCGTCCACTGACGTCTTACACTGCACCACAATTGTCACGTCTACCAGACCGTGTACAGCACGGGGGAGACTAGACACACCAAGAACCAGGTCCAAGGAACAACGATGTTCCAAGGAAAAATGGCACCTCACGGACACAAGACCTGTCACGGCCCGAGCGCGGAAGATTACCCGGAGGCGTGACGCGTCTATATAGATCGTGTCAATCATGTAAATATTAGAGTGCGCAAATAACTAAGATTTAACTCGAAATTTAATACAAATAGTACGAGCTGACAATTGTCACAATTAATCAAAGGACAATTACATGTGTTCCCAGAGTCAAATCTTAAGCAGTTCTAATCAAGTTGACTAATACAAATGACATAGATGAATTGATACAGCCGACATAAGTGAACTAATACAATAACAAAAGGGACATGACAATTTGATAACTTCACTCTAACACTCATCACTCAGTCTCATTCCCTTCCGAGTGTTGGTTGGCATCCAAATTACTTGAAAATATTAGAAAACAAATAGATGAGCGAATCGCTCAGTAGGAATTACATCTCAAGATTTAACAGGCTTTAAGTGGTTTACAAGTTCAATTAATGTCAGTAAAACTATGCATATAGATGAGTAGTGGAGAGGGGGATTTCCGCAGCCCACCACAAAGGCAGCCCAACAAGACCCACAAGGTCCAACCAGGCGAGCCCGCCCGAGTGATAGCCCACAGGGCCCACTTAGGGAAGAAAAGCCCAATAAATAAGACTCGAGGGACTAACTCTCCCCGGCGGCCTTCTAGGCTCGGAGGGCCCGAGACAACGGTCAGGTCCCAAGGAAGGTCCGGCCTAAAGCCCTCTCCCCGTCCGAGAGAGATAGGCTCTAGCCGACCTATCCGACCCCACCTTCGCCGGGCCATGCCTATCGCTCGGACAAGAGCTAGCATCCCCGAGGCTCGGTAAGGCCGGTTGATTATCCGCATGTGCAGCCGTTCAGAGTCCCCCGCCAGCGGGAGAGTCAGGGAGCCGCCGGACTCCGAGGGGATAACGTTCCCACGATCAGGCCATGAAAGCCCCCGTTAAAGACGTAACTCCCGCCGGGAAACCCTCAGCTTGCAGGACTCCTGAAGGCGGCGCACTATTTAAGTAAGGGATACCCTCCGAAAGAAGGTAAGAGAAACAAGGTATTCACACACCCTAAGCTCCTGAGCACGATTCGCTTCACCCTCTGGTGGAGAGGATTCTCGCGCATCAGCTCTCTCCTCCCCCCATTATCGCTTCCACCATAGCTCTACTGACTTAGCCATCGGAGGGTTTTCCCCAGGGAGATCCCCTGGGCCCTCTGATACGTTTCCCTCTCTTGCAGATTCATCTTCTAGTGATCCATAGCCCGCTCAGGACTCAGCGCGAGATCTCGCCTCTTCATCTGGTGCCGTCTGTGGGAAACGCACGAAGAGCCAAGATGGTGAGAAGAAGCTCAGGGAGGAGATCCGCCGATGGGAAGGGTAAGGCTATGGCAGCGGCGGGAGACGCCCCCTCTAGGGTCTCGCAGAGCCCCCCCTCCAACGCCAGCATCCACACCAACAGGCCACCCCCCCCCCCCCGGCGGAGACAGGGGCACCCCTCGACGGTGGCGCCAACGCCTTCCAGGCCCTCAACGAAAAGATGGACGTCCTCGTGGAGCTCATGAGGGCCCAGGCGGCTAGGGACGCAAGGTCCCGCGCCCTGTCAGGAAGTCCCCCTCGAAGGAGTGCGACGCAGCACACCGTCGGAGGCCGCTTCACTTTCCGCGGCCGACAGCTCCTCCGCAACGACGTCGGAGGACCCTCGCATGCTCCGCCTACGGAGCAAGAGGCTTCCTCCACGCCGAGGAGAGGGAAGCAGGGGGCGAGGCCGCTACGCCCGGGCACTAGTACCCCGGGAGATCGCCACGACGCCCCCCCAGCCCCCCGGCACGACCGCAGCCAGAGCTGTCTCTCCGGCTACGAGATTTTGAAAGACGGTTCGCAGAGCAAGAGCGCGCCCTCCACGCCCTGCAGAAGACCTCTTTCCCGGAGGACGAGGAGAAATCCCCTTTCTCCGAGTACATCTTGAAGGCAGAGGTCTCTCCCAGAGCCTCCATCCCAACCTTCAAGCTCTACGACGGCCAGGGCGACCCAGCCGACCACTACGATAGCTTCGACGCCCTGGTGACCCTGCATGGAACGCCGGATCCCATCAAATGTCGAGCCTTCGCGGACACCCTGGTCCAAGGCGCTCAGGCATGGTTCCGGGCCCTCGCCCCTGGGTCCATCCGAGACTTCAGGCAATTTGGGCGAATTTTCAAGGAGAGTTTCGCCGGTAGCACCCCCCCAAGGTCAGTAGCGGGGCTCCTGGCTCTCAAACAGGCGCAAGGGGAGAGGCTCCGGACTTACGTCCACCGATTTAAATCGGAATCCCTCAGGATTCCCCGCCTGGATGTGGCCTCAGCCACAACCGCACTGACCGGGGGCACCCGGGATGAGAATCTCCGTCGCGAGCTTGTCCTCCACCCTCCCTCGACCCTTGCCGAGCTAGTGACTCTAGCACTGCACCATGCCGAGTGCGAAGAAGTACTCAGCGCCTGCCGAGACGCAACTGGCTCGGGTCGGGAGGGGGACAAGAAGCGGACCTCCGAGCCAAACCCTGGCTCGGGTAAGAAGCGCGATCGAGAAGGAGAGCGCAAGAGAAAGTACGAGCGGTACACCCCCTTGACCGTGCCAGTCTACGAGATCTATGAAGACATCAAAGACTCGGGACTTCTCCGCCAGCCCGAGCCAATGAGGTCGAAGAACCGCAAGCGGGACAGGCATTGCCTGTTCCACGGCGACCACGGGCACCACACCGGAGATTGCCATCAGCTCCAGGACGAGATCGAGCGCCTCATCCGTCTGGGGCATCTAGCCCGGTTCACGACCGGGCACAAAGAAGACCGAGATCTGTCCATCTCCTACGGCTGTGGACTCTGCCACCCTCTCCCCGGCAGTCCTTTCTCCCAGAAATTTTGACCCCCCTCCGTGCTCTGAAGCACTCGTGGTTGCCCCCCCTGCGGCTCGGGTCTCCTCCTCTTTAGTCCTCGGCCTCCCGGCGCCGGATGCTCAACCCCCTGGCGGCCCCTCCTCTGGGCTTAATGCCGGGGCGGCTGCTTGGTCCCCTGGGCCGCAGCCCCCCTCCATGGCGACTTGCGTTGAAGGGCCCCTGCCTTCCTCCACCTCCCAGACGGCCGCGCCTCGCCTCTCCTTCGCCCAAGCTTTGAAGAAGAAAATCAATCGGCCCCCCCTGGGCCGATCGTTGACTCCGCCCCGCCTCCTGTTTCGATGCTTCCCGTGGGTGATGTGCCGCCTCCGGATCTTGGCATGCCCCTCCGGTTCCCCCTGCTCGTCCGGGCTCTCCATGTCCCCGGGCTTGAGCCTGCTTCGGGGATCCGCGACCTTACGGCGGCCCATACGGCCTTCGTGGGCACCTCTGGTTTGGTTCGCTCTCGGCCGCCTTCGAGGTTGGATGGTGTAGCTCCTCGGCGTTCCTTCCGGCGTTCCAACTCCACCTCCTCTTCGCGTGATAGGCAGTGCTTGTTTGAGGACGCTGGAATCCTCCCCCGACGTTCTCTCCGGCTCCAGTCTTCTTCGGTGCGCGATTCCGACGGCTCGGAGGTTGACTCACTTGATTGCCCTTGCTCTCCGGGTCGTCAGCGTGGTGTCCGTTCAGTGTTCTCGTCTGATTCTGAAGGGGTCTTCGATGATGATTCTTACTTGTAGGGGCTTTGTCTTTTCTTTGGGTTCTCGGGCCTTTGTCTCTGCCCTTGCTTCGGGTTTTTTTCCCTTTTGTAGGCTCTTCTGGGCCGTCTGCCTTGTATGCCTCTTGGCCCTCCTTGGGCGCTTCCCCTCCCCCCCTCTGTACCCCTTTCTCCTTTCTCTTTCTGCTCTCATATATGAAAATCGCTTGCCTGGTGGCCGGGATAGTGGTTTCATCTTCTTCCGCAATGAAGAGATGAACCCCCTCTCCCGTCTCCCCCCTTGCAAGTATCAACTTTAGTTAAAAAAAACAAAGAAGACCGAGACGCCGCAGAGGAGATCGACAACGCCCCCCGAGGGGTCCACATCAACGTCATCTCCGGAGGAGCGGCATCGGGCGGCGACACCAGCCGAGGAAGGAAACGTCATGCCGAGCGGGCCAGCCGAGCCTTAGAGCCCCCCAGAGGCCCGCCGATGGAGCCCCAGGTCATAGTCTTCTCCAACCAAGACCTGGAAGGGCTGAGCACCCCGCATGACGATGCCCTCGTTATCTCAGCCACGATAAATCACTGTAATGCAGATAGGATTTTGGTTGATAATGGGAGCGCCCCCGATGTATTATCTTATGACTATTTTCTCATGATGGGGGAAGACCCATCCAAGCTCCGCCCGATCCGAACGCCCCTTTGCAGGTTTAATGGCCTGGCCACCTACCACGAGGGAGCCCTAGGCCTGCCGGTCACTATCGGCACCCCACCCAAAACCGTTACGGTCATAGTGGACTTCATAGTGATTAAAGGTATGATAGCGTACAACGCCATTTTCGGCCGGAAAATTCTCAGCCGAATAAAGGCCGTACCATCTACCTATCACCAAAAAATGAAGTTTCCCACCAAAAACGGGTTGGGGGAAGTCCGAGGTAACCAGACCACGGCTAGAAGGTGCTACAATATCTCGGTGGAAGCCTCAAGGCCGGACGGGAAGGATAAGGGCCCCAGGGGAGTCGAAGGAAAAGCCATGACCACCGAGCCCGGTGGCGAGTTATTAATGGTATTCCTGAACGACGACCCGGCCCTAGGAGTAAGGATCGGCGCCGACCTACCACCAGAGGAACAGCAGCAATACAAGGAGTTTCTTTCTGAGTACGTTCGGGTCTTCCCTTGGTCCGATGATCAACTCCCTGGTATACCAGAGGAAACTGTGATGCACAAGCTTAACCTCGATACCACCGTGAGACCCGTACAGCAGCGGAGGAGGAAGCATGCGCCCGAGAAACAGGCGATCATCAAGGCGCAGGTCACCAAGGGACAAGAGACTGGTCTTTTTAGACCGGTCCTGTACCCGACGTGGCTAGCCAACGTCGTCCTGGTGCCGAAAACCACAGGCAAGTGGCGAATATGCGTAGACTTCACCGATCTGAACAAGGCCACCCCCAAGGACTGCTATCCGCTACCGAGCATCGACCAACTGGTTGACTCAACCTCGAGCAACGAGATACTCAGTTTCATGGATGCCTATTCGGGTTATCATCAAATCCGAATGAACCCTGAAGATGTTGAGAGGACCGCCTTCATCACCGACTACGGCGTGTACTGCTACACCCGGATGCCCTTCGGATTGAAGAATGCTGGAGCCACATACCAGCGACTAGTCAACCATATGTTCGAGGGACAGTTAGGTCGGAACGTCGAGGCCTACATCGACGACATGCTCGTCAAGACCCCGAGGGCCCAAGACCACTTCACCGACCTCGCCGAGACTTTCGGCACCCTCCTGAAGTACAGCATGAAGCTCAATCCAGCCAAGTGCGCCTTTGGAGTAAGATCCGGGATGTTCCTCGGTTTCCTGGTCACTCAGCGAGGGATCGAAGCCAACCCCGACAAGGTCCAGGCCATCCTGGACATGCGCCCGCCCACGTGTATTAAAGACGTCCAGCGTCTGACGGGGAGTGTCGCTGCTCTCAGTCGTTTCCTGTCCCGTGCGGCCGAACGATGCTTGCCCTTCTTCAAACTAATGAGGGGGCCCAAGGTAGCATCTGCTACGTTCGCATGGGATGGGGAATGCCAGACAACGTTCACCGAGCTCAAAGAGTTCCTGGCTTCGCCCCCGGTGCTTTCCAAGCCCGTCCCGGGCGAGGTCTTGTTGCTCTATCTCTCGGCGACGCCATCAACGGTCAGCTCGGTCCTAGTCAGAAATGACTCAGGAATCGAGAGGCCGGTCTACTACACCAGCAAGGTGCTCAACGAGGCTGAGCGGAGATACCCCGCAACCGAGAAACTCGTGCTAGCATTGGTTACCTCCGCAAAGCACCTCCGACCCTACTTCTAGGGGCATCCCATCACCGTGCTAACCGGCGAGCCACTGAAGAAGATTCTGGCCCATCCCGAAGCCTCGGGGTGACTCGTCAAGTGGGCTATCATGCTCGGGGCCTACGACATCTCGTATCGGCCACAATCAGCTATCAAGGGACAAGCGCTCGCCGACTTCATTGCCGAGAGCACCGTTTCGGTCGAGGACAGGCCTCCGACAGCAACCGGGCCAACCTGGGAGCTGTTCGTCGATGGATCGTCCAACTCGGTCGGCAGCGGCGCAGGGATCCTCCTAAAGTCCCCCGAAGGAATAGAATTGCAATACACCCTGAAGTTCAACTTTCTGGCGTCCAACAATGCTTCCGAGTACGAGGCCGTTATATCGGGAGCCCGCATGGCCCGACGGTTGGGGGCCGAGCGAGTCAGGATCCACACCGACTCCCAGCTAGTTGCAAGCCAGGTCAATGGCGAGTACGAAGCTCGGGAGGCACCTATGATCAAATACCTCCAGTTGGTCCGGAGCCTGGCCCAGCAGTTCGAGGAGTTCGAGGTAGTCCGAATAGCTCGGGAGCAAAACTCTCGGGCGGACGCCCTCTCCCGACTGGCCTCCTCCCTAGACCCGGAAGGTACATGATCGGTCCTCCTAGAAGAGCTAGAGCGCCCGAGCATAGACTCGGAGCTCCTCGCCATTGACTCGGCCACTCCCAGTGACTGGCGCTCCCCCTACCTGTCCTGGCTACGGGACTCCCAGGAGCCCTCCGACCCTCGGGAAGCCCGCCGAATGAAGTACCAAGCTCGGCGCTTCGTCATCCTCGACAACGTTCTCTACCGAAGATCGTTCTTCGGGCCCCTTCTGAAGTGCCTCGGTCCCGACGAAGCAAGCCAAGCTGTTGAAGAGATTCATCAAGGCCTGTGCGGAGCACATTCAGGAGGTCGGTCGCTGGCCAGAATCCTGCTAAGGTAGGGGTACTGGTGGCCTACCCTACAGCGCGACTGCACGTCTTACGTACAACAGTGCGACCGTTGCCAGCGGTTCGACCATTTGGTCCATCAGCCGGCCACGGAACTTATCACCCTTACCGAGCCCTACCCTTTCGCTCGGTGGGGGATCGACATCCTTGGGCCATTCTCAACGGCTCAATCCCAGAAGAAGTTCATCATCGTCGCCATCGACTACTTCACCAAGTGGATCGAGGCTGAAGCTACAGCAAGGATCACCGAGACAGTCGCCTGGGGCTTCGTTTGGAAATCGATCATCTGTCGCTTTGGCATCCCCCGAGTGATAGTGAGCGATAACGGACGGCAATTCGACTCTCGGTACTTCCGAGACAGATGCGCCGACCTAAATATCCGCAACCACTTCACTTCGGTCGCCCACCCTCAGGCCAACGGGCTGGTTGAAAATGCCAACAAAACCATCTTGAAGGGCATAAAAACCAGACTCGGCAAGGCTAAGGGTAGCTGGCTCGAGGAACTTCCTAGCGTGCTATGGTCGCACCGAACGACCCCCAGGACGGCAACCGGTGAGACCACTTTTCAGCTGGTATATGGCACCGAAGTCGTCGTTCCGTTAGAGATCGCCAATCCGTCTCTCCGAGTGATCAGCTTTTCACCCGAGGCAAACGAGCAGAAGTTGCTCGAGAACCTCGACCTGGCAGACGAACTCCGAGAGATCGCGAACGTCCGAGCTACGGAATACCAGCGCCGCCTCACTCGGTACTACAACGCCAAGGTCCGGGGTAGACAATTCCGACCAGGGGACTTCATCCTCAGGAAGACCGAAGCCTCTCGACCACTGGAGGCGGCGGGCAAGCTATCCCCCAACTGGGAAGGCCCCTACCGAGTGATCGAGACGCTCGGGAAAGGTGCGTACAGGTTGGCCACAATGGAAGGGGAACCCATTCCCCGGACATGGAACGCAACCACACTACGCAGATTTTATTTCTGAAAACTATATCAACAAATCGGGTAAAATAAAACCCCCTTTTTTTGCATTCATTCAAGATAATTGTTGGTACATCAGAAAGGCAACTGCCAATACATTACATAGTGAAAAGCAAAAATCCATCTAGCACCACGGCAGACGGCCATCGCCCGGCCGACCTGGTCTTGACCTTCTCGCATCCAGCCACTGACTCTGCCTCGCGTAGAAACTGGCTCGGACAAGAGATGGTCGACCCAGTTGGCTCGGGTGGACCGTGACAAGGGTGACAGAGGGATGACAAGGAGAAGGCCACCTTTCACGCGAGGAAGGCTACCTTCCAAGTTGGCAACAACCTGGAAAAAGGAGCGCCGTGAAGGTCTCCTCTCTGCCAATCCACCAACTCCTTGGAGGCGAACAGAAAGCAAGCAGCCCCCGAAGAGTGAAAGAAATGAAGAACAAAAGAGAGAGAAAGAGGCTGCGGACAGAGGTGAGCCGCCTCCTCCCCTCCCACGGAGGGGAATGGCGGCCGGCATCCCTAACTCCCCCATCCGCCCTCCATCTTGGCGTCCGCCCGGAAACCTCGCTGGAGCCAAGAGGAGGCAAACGGCGTGCCCCCACACGTTGAAGCCCTCTCCAGATCCGCGCGGCGACCGTCGGACCCATCTCATGCACGCGCAGCGACCGTAGGATCCGACCGATATTCCAGGACAGCTGGAACTGGCCGCTCCCCATCGTCTGCGGCGTCACCTTCTGAAGGGTCCTCCATGCTCCGATCGCGGTGGCGCAACGCAGAGCGAAAACGAGGGAATAAGAGCAGACCGCCGGTGATAGTCCTAAGTGTTAAGAGGGAAGGAGCACCCTTCGATCCTTTTTATAGGCCAAGGGAGGCCACGCGCCTTAAATGACTCCCCCCTCGAAAACACGCTACAAGACCTCCCTTGGAAGGTCACCTCCAATTCCTCGGTCCTCGCCCTAGCGGGATTCGCAAAGCGCCTCGACTTTCAAAGCATGGTGGAATGAAAGGACGCCCCGCCAGAAGTCTCCCGAATCGGCATGCGAAAACGGTGCAAAGAATATCGGCACTTTCCAACTGCCCCCGATACGCCAGCCAATTCAAGGCAAAGATAGCGATCAAACAAAGTAAGTTCTTTATTGCCTCCCATAAAGAAGTCCTCTTACAAAAGGAAAAAATAGACAAAAAGGGGAAGGGGCAAAATAAAGCAAAATACATCAGGCCTCGAGCCGACTTTGAAGCTCAGGAACAGCAGTAGGGGACGCGTCACCCCCGGTACCTTCGGTGACGGCCGGCCCGGACACTGACCTCGCCTGTGCGAGAACTGTCCCGGTCGTGAGCCCTCCCGGAGCCTCCGGAGTTGGTGACCCCGCTGGAGGTGACTCCTCCGGTTCTTCCCCGGCCGAGGATGAGGAGTTGGAAACTGACTCATCCGAGTCATAACTCTGGCCGTAAGGAAAATCGCCCCCGGCAAGGTGCTCATTGGCATAGCTCATCGCCCGACGATAGCCCTGCCTGAATCCCTTTCGAGCACCCCGGCGAAGTGCTACCTCATAGTAGGGGAGGGCAGCTTTAATCAAGTCGGCCGAGTAAGCTTCCGAGCCTTTGTAACGCTCGATCACCTCCGCCTCGACCTGCCCTACCCTTCCGGCAAGCTCAACCCGAGCCCGCTCCGCCTCGGCCGCACGCTCTTCCGCCCTCGCCAGACGCTCCTCTAGCTCGGTCATCCTCCGCTCGGCTTCAATCGTCCGGCCCTCCGCCCGGGCTCGATCCGCCTCGGCCTCAGCACGAAGGCGCTCCGCGTCCTCCGCCCGATCTTGCAGCTCGCCGCGCTCAAGCTCCCAGAGGCCATCTAGCTCGATGTGACGCTGACGCTCATCTTCTAGAGGTTTGCTCTTCCTCTCGAGCGATTCTTGGGCCCTTGCTAGCTGCTCGGCCAGCGCCTCGGCTTCCCATCGGCTCGACCGCGCCAACTCCCTGAATGCGATGAACTCCCGCCGGAGCCCCTCATGCTCCCCCTCGAGCCGGGCTAGTTTTCCCTTGCATCCACCAAGGGTCCAGGCAAGCCTCGACCGTTCCGCCTCCGTCCGGGCGTGCACCTCCGCCATCACGGCCGCTGTCCGAGCTATGACCAGGCCGCCCTCCATCAGGACATCAAGGACCCCGGCGGGAGTGTTGCACCTTTCTCCCCCCCTCGTCCTCTCAGCGATCGATCGGCAGAACCGGTAGAAGTCGCCCGAGACACCGAGCCTGTCCAGAGGCTCCGGCAAAGGGGACCGCTCCACCCTGGGCACCCCGCCAGAAGACCCTGTTCGGGCAGCGAAGCTGACCACCCCGCGCGCCACGGTCGGTTGGGGTTGCGACGCCTCCCCGGGTGAACCCCCACCCTCGACCGGCGCCGCGGGATCGGCCGCACCAGAAACTTTCGGCACGTGGGGCTGCAACGCCCCCGCGGGCGAACCCCCATCCGCGCTGACCGATCCCTCGGTCCCAGCGCCGGCCACACCGACATCGGCCCCCTCTGCCCCTGCAGAGGGGAGAGCCGACCCATCACCTCCCTCTGAGGGGCCCCTGGTCTCCTCGGCCCCCTCTCGCCCGGCGGATGGGAGAGCCAGCCCGGAGGGGTCGGCCCCATCCTGCCCCCGAGGGGGGAGCGCCGTCGAGCCAGAATCGCCCCCGACGGCGGTAGAAAGGCCGTCCTTCTTGGCCCTTTTCCTGGCCTTCACGGCCTCCCGCAGTTTCCCCGCCAGGGGATCCTTGCGCTTCAGGCCGGTCGATCGAGAAGACCCCTCAGGGGCCACCCCCTTGCCCTTGTCTCGGGTCTGGGCGTGACCCGCCGAGGCATCAGGTTCATCGGCTGTTAGTCATCTCCCAGATCGATGACCTCGGCCGCCTCCTCCAGAGGCTTCCGCCTCACGTCTGCAACAAGGAGAAGCCCCAGTCAGGAGAAGGAAAGGAGCTACCACCCCAGAAAAAGAGCCTCAAGAGCTGTACATGTCGACGTCAACCGCGAGAGAAGACACCGTTTGATGTTCTCCGGCGTCACTAGCTCCTAGGTCGATCGACGGTCCTCCAGTAGACGGGCAGCCTGCTGCTCCACGTGCGGAGGGAATTCCTCCTGGCGAGGGGGCAGATTCGGATGAAAGTTGGGCGAGGTCCGACATCTCCAGATCTCGTCCGTCGCCACCGCCTTCACCCAGAAGAAATGGGTCTTCCACCCCTTGTGCGAGGAGTCCTTCGCCGCAAGCGAGATGCAGCTCCTATTCCTCTGCGCCTAGATGAAGTACAAGCCTTTCCCCGCCGACGGGTGTGCTTTCAACTCAAAGAAGAAATGGAAGAGGTCCAAGGAAGGAAAAATGTCGTGCTGACGATAAAGAATCCGGAAGGCCGAGAGCAGAAGATATGAGTTGGCCACCAACTGAATAGGCGCCAACCGGAAAAAATTAAGAAGCTGCAGCACGAAAGGATTGAAAGGGAGATGAAATCCGCTCTTCCAAGCCAGAAGAAAGGTGCAAATGTGCTCCCCGCGATCATGCAGACTCGTCTCGTACGGAGCGGCGGCAGCAAAGCTGTATCTGAAAGGCAGGCGAAAACGATGCTCCAGCCTCCGCACCTCCGCTTCCCCCAACTCACTACAGTTGGGGACGGGTTCCCGCCTCTCCGGCACAAGCTCCGGATGCTGATCCGGCATCGAGTCGGGGGAAGATCCCTCGTACGAGCTCGAAGACTCCGGGGGAGAAGGAAGTTGCCGGACCGCCTCTGCGGTTATCCTCGCCAACTCCACGAACGCCGCCGCAAGGCTCCGCGTCTCCGCTGTGCTCTCACGGCGCATCAAGAAGCAAGGAAAGCCTAAAAGCCTGGAAGCCTAGAACGATGAACAGTGCCCCCTAAAAACCCCTGAGGGTGGTGGCGCGCCGTTCCGTGCTCCGAGAAAAAGGGGGGCCCCTTCGTTTCGAATCCGTCAGGATCATCATTACGGGCCTCGGCCACCGCTATAAGCGGCTCCATAACACCAACGGAATTCCACCCACCTGAGCCACGCCGGTCCAAAGCCTCGAAAAACTACTCATCCGAGCCTCCTTGGCTCGGGAGTAGGAGGGGGACAAGTGGAGAGGGGGATTTCTGCAGCCCACCACAAAGGCAGCCCAACAAGACCCACAAGGTCCAACCAGGCGAGCCCGCCCGAGTGATAGCCCACAGGGCCCACTTAGGGAAGAAAAGCCCAATAAATAAGACTCGAGGAACTAACTCTCCCCGGCGGCCTTCTAGGCTCGGAGGGCCCGAGAGAACGGTCAGGTCCCAAGGAAGGTCCGGCCTAAAGCCCTCTCCCCGTCCGAGAGAGATAGGCTCTAGCCGACCTATCCGACCCCACCTTCGCCGGGCCATGCCTATCGCTCGGACAAGAGCTAGCATCCCCGAGGCTCGGTAAGGCCGGTTGATTATCCGCATGTGCAGCCGTTCAGAGTCCCCCGCCAGCGGGAGAGTCAGGGGAGCCGCCGGACTCCGAGGGGATAACGTTCCCACGATCAGGCCATGAAAGCCCCCGTTAAAGACGTAACTCCCGCCGGGAACCCCTCAGCTTGCAGGACTCCTGAAGGCGGCGCACTATTTAAGTAAGGGATACCCTCCGAAAGAAGGTAAGAGAAACAAGGTATTCACACACCCTAAGCTCCTGAGCACGATATCCTCCTCCCCCCATTATCGCTTCCACCATAGCTCTACTGACTTAGCCATCGGAGGGTTTTCCCCCAGGGAGATCCCCTGGGCCCTCTGATACGTTTCCCTCTCTTGCAGATTCATCTTCTGGTGATCCATAGCCCGCTCAGGACTCAGCGTGAGATCTCGCCTCTTCAAGTAGATATCAAGGATTGTAAAAATCGACAAGAGCAGTGAAGGAATAACAAGTGAGAGTATAAGGATTCCAACTTCAATGTAGCAATAGCAAGAGATTCAAGTAAGTAATAACTGGAATTAACGAAATCTTTTCAAGAGAGTAAGAACTCATGTCAAGCAAGTAATAGAAAGTAATATAAATTCAAGCATGTAAAATTAGAATTGGCTATTTATCAATTTCATTCAAGCAAAACTTTACCCTTCTGCGGGTCTCAAGTCAAATCAATCAAGTAATATCACGAGAATGAGTGGAATGTCTAAAGTCTAGCAAGCAAGTACTCCGGTGCAATGCCAAACACCGTGGTCAATAAACTCCCATGGGCACAAGTACCTTCGGGTGCTCCTCCCAGGACAGACCGGGCCCTATATGCACAACATTAATCATGTCTGTCGACATCCACTCTCATTTATAGCCAATATGGAATTTCAAGGTTTGACCAGTATGATATATAAGGTAGAATTATGGAATGGAATCCAAGGGCGCATGAATGTGTAGGGATGAACTAGGAGTGGAAACCAGTAACGTTTGATACACGGAAAAAAAAACTAGATAAGAGAGGTGCCTTATGGGCCACCTGACAATTTTAGAAACGACACCCTCACTGTGGCATGCCCTTCCTGGGAATTATACAAGGTTTAGAGGACCCTGTTAGGAGTTAAATATCACCTTTCAGGCTGCCATCTATCAGTGGAGATGGCAAAAGCGAAAGCCTAACGATCAGGTTAACGTAATGAGCCAGCTGTAGTTCATCGCGTCAACCCTGTAGTTCATCGCGTCAACCCTGCGAACAGGCTGGGACGACTCATCTGTTCATCGCGTCAACCCTGTGAACAGGCAGGGTCGAGTCATCAGTTCATCGCGTCAACCCTATGAACAGGCAGGGTCGACTCATCAGTTCATCGCGTCAACCCTGTGAACTAGCAGGGTCGACCCTGTCAACAGGCAGGGTCGACTCTGCCGTTCACTGCGTCAACATGGTGAACAGGCAGGGTCGACCCTGTCAACAGGCAGGGTCGACTCTGCCGTTCACTGCGTCAACGCAGTGAACAGGCAGGGTCGACCCTGTCAACAGGCAGGGTCGACTCTGCCAACAGGCAGGGTCGACCCTATCAACAGGCAGGGTCGACTCTGCCGTTCACTGCGTCAACGCGGTGAACAGGCAGGGTCGACCCTGTCAACAGGCAGGGTCGACTCTGCCGTTCATCGTGTCAACGCGGTGAACTGGCAGGGTCGACTCTACAGTTCAAATCTGCTCAAAATGGCTTAAGGTATTAATCTTTGATTAAGCTAGGATATTAACCTTTGATTTAAGTTTATTTAGGTAAAACTGATGACATGGATAGATAGAGAAAACTGTAAGGATTATAGATCTTTATTTATGCACTCGTTTCATGCTTTAGTTGCTTAAATATCAGATTTTTAACATGATGTATCATACAAGTTTTTATTTTTAAAGGAACTAAATGGAGACAAGGTTTCTAGATAGGCTACCTAACAGATTAATTAGGTATGCTAATCAGTTAGTAGATCAACTAACATATTAATTAGGTATGTTAACAGGTTAGTTAAACTAATAAGTTGCGTAAAAACACGATAAAACTTGCGTTAGACGGATATATCATATGGATATGAAACTAATACATGCCAACTACCCTAGATTGAAGCTAATATATGCTAATCATCTTGGGTATTGTAGACACGCCAAAATTGACGTTTTGTTGATCAAATCTCATGTTATTATGTAAACGCCTCAAGTGGACTTCAATATTCCTATAATATAAAGTTTTTCTATTTTTCATGAGTTTTCTGCATTTTTCCTGCATTTTCGTGAAACACGGCTTGACAAAGGGCGTTACTTTCTAAAGTAACGACCTGTCATAGGGCGTTTTAAAATAAAGGACGACCGTAGATGAGGGCGTCAATTCCTGGTATTATCCGTTAATTTCTGGAATTATCTATTTTCAAAATAAAAGGCATTTTGTGAGTAACGCCTTTCCTCAGGGCGTTTTTTGAAGAAACGCCGTTACCATAGGCGTGTTCCATTAATTTCCAAACAGAGGAAGTTTTCTTTTCCAAAATTAAACCCAGGAAGAAACGGCCTTTCATAGGTCGTGTTTTAAGAAACGTCCCTATCGCAGGTCGTCAATTCGTAAATAAACGCCCTGTCTTAAGGCGTGTTTTACTCCAGAGTCCTTCTTTTTCCATCTTTCCCCCACAGTTCCCTGCTATCCTTGGACTCTTGCCCGATCTTAATCTTTCCTTGGATGCCTCATTACCCGTTCTTATCAATTCCCTTGTTTGATCACATCCGATTGAACATTATATAAAAGGCTCCTTGTCGAGCGTAAGAAAAGTTGGAAAAGTTGGAAAGGGTTGGAAAGGTTGCAGGGTGGTTGTTGATTATTATTATTGAGGTTGAACGCCTTGAAACCAGAAGGTCACGTCTGTGCACTTTATTCTACTGCATCTTGGTGTTTTCTGCATCCGATCGGGCTTCATCCTGGTGTCCTCTGCATCCGTTCAACGTCTTCACAGTTTCCCTCAACTCTCGTCAGGGAGAGCAGGGTTATATTGTGCTTATTTTATTTGAGTTCCATCTTCATCATCATACTGTCAGTTTCTTATCGCATTAAGCATTATCATATCCCTTCCCTAGTTCTCTGCTAGGGGTTTATAAAACAAAAAAAAGAGGTGCACATGTTGGTGTTTTTTCATCATTTTAGATTAGCTTTGGATTGATACTATTGCACTTTGGCTGATCCCCCTCTCTTTTGCTTTTTTTTTCATTGTCTTTTTTTTTACAAGGTAATCAATCAAGAAAACCCACTTCATCGGCCGGCCGATTGGAGTTGGAGGAGGAAATCCATATTTATCCCGCATCCCACTCTTCACCAGGTACACGCGATCTCATTTTCTTCTTATTGAGGTAAACCCTCTGGCGATCACAACTCCCCTTTAGCACCTCGTGCTATATTCTTTATCATATCTTATACATGTTGTCATCATTGTTATTTATTTTTCACTCCCAAAAGTGAGGATTTTTAATCCGATCTACAAATTGGCGATCACGGTGGGATATCCACTGTTTTCTTTATTGATTACCATCTCCATTGACACCCTCATGTGCCCTTTCCCTTTGACACCCTCGTGTGTCCTTTCCCCTTAGGCACCCTCGCGTGCCCTTTCCCCTCGGTACCCTCGGTACCCTTTCCCTTGTGCCCCTCGGGCACCCTCCATTGTGCACCCTGCACACTCCCCGGATCAGTCAATTGCTGCTTATTAATGCCTTCAACAGGGGCGTCTTTTGATTTAACGCCCCTCACAGGGACGTGTTTTGATTAATTAACGCCCCCCTCCAGGGCGTGTGTTTATTGCATCTGCTTGCCTTCTCTTTGCTATTTTCTCGTCTGCTATTTAGCACCCCTTACAGGGACGTGTTTCATTGATTAACGCCCATCTCCAGGGCGTCTGTTTCCATAACTGCTGTCTACTGCATCCTTATCATATTGCCCGTGAATTAACGCCCCTCCCTGAGGCGTTTCATTTATTATCAGCGCCTATCATCAGGGCGTTTTCTCTGAGTTTTGACACCCTTTACCGTAGGCGTCCCTTCTTTAGAACGCCTTAGCTCAAGGCGTGTTTTTCCTACCGTCTGTGAACCCCCCACAGAATTTACGACAGCCACGCTGCCGTGTTTTAATTTGGTCACGACCTGCCGCAGGGCGTGTCTTTCTTCTTGCTGTGAACACGACCTTTCCAAAGGCGTGTCTTTACTGTTCTTTTCACAGATTGGCTATTATTCATTGCTGGGCATTTGTCTTGATATTACATTGCGGCTTGGACTGCCTTGATTTGTTGGCTTGGTTGAGAGACCTCCTCTCTCTATCCTAGGATCCACACACCCTTCTTGGAATCGGGACGACCCTCCATTGAGCATTCCGTCTCTTTGGACCGGAAATCCCTTTTCCAAGACTTCCGTAAGTCCCCGCACCCGTGGATTCCCTCACGGACGCCGGGCTGGTTGTACCCTCGAAGTACCTGGAGTTTAGAAAACCTATACGTTGTTAAAAGAGAGAAGAACTTAGTTGACCCGGAGGTTACACTCGGATTAAACTAGGTCTCATTTGGCAAAAGAGTGAACTTTCACAAATAATCCACCCTAATTCAAACATCAAACATTAAAATCTTGCGTTTCTTGCCAATCTTGTTTGCATAAACATAGTTGGGTGATTTGATTGCTTTGTTTGGATTGAATATTTTGTGATAGTTCCTTCATTAAACATCCTCTCTCTTAAGAATGAAACTCCGTTCAGGTAAAACCATCAACATGTCAGGCCACGGGTACTCTTATGATGATGAGAATGAGAACATATTTGGTCAATATGAGGACCCTCTCCAGGATTCGGTTTATTATGATGGGAACTACCTTCCTCCTCACCCCCATTACTCACAAGTCCATGTGGTCGATACCACCATCCATGAGGCGGACCCTTCGTCTCAAGTTCCATCTTCCAACACTTCGGGGAACCCTTCCCCTGTCCATCAACGTCACAGACTTGATCCAAGCTCTCTCCCAGTTGGATGACTCCCAGCGGCAAGCCATTCAGGCCGCTTTAAAGGGGAAATCCGTCCTTTCATCTTCCTCTAATCCCCCTCCGGCCGTGAGTGGCCATCAGATTGCTAATGACCAGGCGGTCTTGCATCCCCCTTCCTCTCGTCCACAAACGCCTATTGCGGCCATGCCGGCCCAGCAGGCGAGCTATTCAGCGGTTAGGCATCAATCCTCCCAACCTCCTCGGGTTCTACGAACGCCTATACCGCATTCTTTTGTTCAGAATCAGGCCCCAGTCGAGCCCGATACCAACACTCTCTTGCTTCAGAAGCTGGCCAGCATGGAGGAGCAGCTCAAGAAGGTTACAGCAACTAAGAATGCTCCGGAAATTTCTCTCCCTACGTTGCCAGTGTTCCATTTACCACCTTCTGAAATGCCGAATTTTCGGCGATATAATGGAACAGGCAACCCATTCATTCATTTAAAGGATTTCCGATATGAGACTTCTTTCTGGCAAGACAATAAGGCCTCCCTGGCCTATTTATTCAGGAGATCTCTTGAGGGGCCAGCCCTCGAATGGTTCTATTCCCTGGAGCCAGCTGATGCTGGTGATTTTGATGTTATCCAAAGGAAATTCTTGCAAAAGTACAGAGACCGGGTAGGACCGTCCCTTTCTGTTACAGATCTGGTCGCTGAGAGAATGAAGCCCGAGGAAGACTTCATTGTATTTGCTGACAGGTGGCAGTCTATGGCCGAGAAATTGAAGGACACATTGTCGGAACAAGAGCAAGTAAAAATGGTCATTTCTAATGCAACTCCTCAATTCCGGCACATTTTGGCCATGAATCGGCTGACAACTATGGAAGAGCTCTATGAAAGAGCTCGTTATATACAAACACAAATGAAGGATTCGCCCATCATGGGCATGTTTGAGCCGAAGCCTCGGCTGTTTAAGAAGAATACAAATGTCAACAGCGGGCCCACAACTGAGGGCACTGTCACAAACGAGCAGGTTGGTGTAGTTGGCCACCCCCACCACCAGTCAAACCCACGACCTCCGCCACCTCCACAGCAAAACCCCCATTTTACCTCCGCTCCACAACGCCACTTCACACCCCAACCTTCTTTTGCTCCATCACCGAGCCAAGCGCCTCGCACCGACCCTCCAGCACCACCACAATACCATCAGGTCCCCCCACCTTCCAACTATGGCCAACAACGGAGACCACCGCTCGGCCCCAAGAGGGCTCATTATCCGCCACTCCCAGAGAGTCTCCCTGACATTTTTAATGCTTTGATGGCCGCCAACCTGCTCGTCCTACCAAAAGAAAGAACGGTGTGGCCCGACAATGTTGACACATCCCGTTACTGTGCATTTCACCGCGCCCCTGGTCACAACCTTGATCGTTGTTTCCATTTCAGAGATCATATTTATGATTTGAATGACCAGGGTGGCATTAATTGGGATGAAATGAGGCAAGTCATCGCCACCATGAAAGAGAGAAGGCCGCATCGGCAACAGCAAAATCAGCAACAACAACAGCCAGCTCCGCAGCAAGTCCAGCCACAACAAGCTCCAGCACCCCAGCAGGATATGGGGATTGTCCGTAATCCATTGCCGGAGCACGCTCCTAATCAACACGTGAACCCTGTCACGTCTCTCTACGAGGTGGAGAGAGGACAGGGATGGCACGAAGAAAACGCCTCTGTCGGGGCATTCCACCATGATCCAACCCAAAATCAAACTCCGCGCCTTTTGCGCGTTCCTCCTTCTCCTTCTAGTCTCCTATCGGGACGTTCTCTTTTACGCACCGTCAACCCATCTACCACCACCAATTCCACGGCCTTGCCGGCTCGCTCTCTTCTTAACCGCTTACCACCACAGCAACCTACCATTCCACCTTCCACCACCAATCCTACATCCGCGCCCTCCAGGCCACTCCTACTCCGCTCACCGCCAGCACCCGCTACCCCCTCTACCACTCCTACACCGGCAAGAGTTCCTCCACCATCAGTACAACCACCTTTTGTGTCACGATCTCTCCTTATTCCACCACCTGCCAATACTCCTCGCATTTGGATATCCCTCTCTTCTCACACGCCTCCTGCGAGGGCACCTTCTTCAAATACTCACCCCATGCCTCCCGCGGGGGCATCTTTATTAAACACCACTACTACGCCTCCTACGGGGGCGCACCTTTCATTGAATTCCCCTTTGGTATCCCCTAGCAAGATCTCTGTTACCAACATTCCTTCTTCTTCTTCCAACCCTCCTCCTAATATTGCCCCGACAGAGGCGCGTCAAGGCGTAGCGCCGCTCCGTAGTGGACGGATGTTCCACCGTATTTTCCCACAGAGAGAGCTAGAGCCCGTGCAGGGGCCACAAGAGCAAGAACAGGAACAAGATTCAGTGCTGGGAACTCAGTATGATCTGTTAAAGCACTTGGATCGCACTCCAGCCAGAATCATCATCCTTGAATTAATCAAGAGGTCCACCACTCATCAGCTGGCCCTGAAGGAATACCTGCAGAAGGTCATGGTCAATGAGGACCTTCCGGTTGAACAGATAATTACAGTCTTAACCCCTGCCAGCAGTCAGCCGGCAATCACATTCCATGAACATGAGTTAGCACCTCTACCGGCAAGAAAATATGCCCTATGTATCACGGTTGATATCAACAAGGTGGCCGTTAAGCAGTGTTTGGTAGACACCGGTGCATCTATCAATGTGTTGCCTCCGAGCACTCTGAAGTTATGCGGTATCCCTGAGAGCCAGATTCGGCCATCTACCATTACTGTCACAGCATATGACAATACAAAGAAACCCCCTCTGGGTATGATTACTCTCAAAGTCAGCTTGGGTCCAGCCACCATTACGGCAGATTTTCATATCCTGGATATGGACCCGACCTTTAATGGCATCCTGGGTCGCCCTTATATTCAGCAACTTGACGCAGTGCCCTCTACAAACCATCAGTGCCTTAAGTTTCCGCACAAGGGCCGCATTATCAAGGTGACCAGCGTGCCAATCTTGCCAGAGGAGGACATTCATGTAGCTTCATCAGTTCCTTCTATATGGCCAGCCAACAAGCCGTTATTATCTGTGCTGGACATTCCCCACTCTCAGCCGATGCTATCTGAGACTGTTACAACAGTTGCTATGACACCCCTGCCTTCCAAGGGGAAGAAGAAAAAGAAAAATATGATGAATACCCCCGGCTGGAACATTCTGATAAGAATGGGATATCAAGATGGCAAGGGCCTGGGCGCCAAACTCCAGGGCAAGACTAGGCCCATTAAGCCTCAAAAGGTGGTTGCACGAGGCGGCTTAGGCTACAAAGCACCGGGCAAGAATGAAGTAGAGCCGTGGGCTGTTATGACGTCCACCTTCAAGCCAGATCGCCAGCCGCTCACCTGGACTTTAAAGACACATTTTGTCACCGGTGGCGTTCAGAACAATGAACAGACTACCGTCATTACTTCATTACTTGATTGTCAGGATGTGCACGCTAGACAGTTTGCTCAGCACATTGCCCCACTAGCCACTTATAAAGCCCTGGAGTCGTTAAGGCCAGATAAAAAAAGAAAAATGGGTGATCCGGAATGTGACTGGTACAGGTGGTTTGACATGAATGACATCACAATCTCCCTAAGCCGCCTGTTCATGCCGACAGATCCAGAGTGGCCTCCGCTGATTCAAGAACTGATTGAAATGCCTGCCGCAATCACAGATAAAAGGCAGATGTTAAGTGACTACACAGATACAGGGGAGCCAGATGTCCCCTTTGAAGAAGGATTTTCCGTGGATAGGCTGTGGGCCGGCCTTTTCTCCCTCACTTCTGTGCATCCGTTGGTGTTGGCTTCTCTCTATTCCCGTTGGTTTGGTCACGTGCCGCGACCACCACCGATTACTATCAACTTGTCTCCCGATTCAATTCAGATTTCCCTCCCGATTGAGCGATTTGCTGAAAACTCCATCTCGCCCCCGCGTGGGCCATCTTTGATTAAATCTTTCTCCAAACTTGCAATCTCCACTCCACCTACTATTTTCCCTTCACATTGCTTTTTACTTGAAAAAGAAAATAAAAACAAAGGAAAACAGGAAAACGAAAAAAAAACGCCAAATCTCCAATATTCCAATCCTCCATTTCTTTTGAGGAGACCTCCTATTTTTCTCTCGAGTGCGACCCGATCCAGGGGCCGCTCTCCCAAAATTCCTTGGTAAGTCTTTTCTCCCCCTCTGGTGAAGGGCCCTCCTCTGTATCACCTCCTGTATCCACTTTATCACCTCCTTCTTTCCCTTATAATCAAGCTAGTTGCTCTTCCTCCCTTTCTTCCTCTTCTTCTAATAAAATTCATGGGGTAGATTCACACAAGAAGGCCAGGGGTAAGCAGATTCCTCGCAGATTTTTGTTGGAATTGGCCATTAGATGCCAAGCTTGTTTAGCTCTCCCTGAGTTTGTGGAAGATCCAATTATCCTGCCAGAGTTAGAAATTGAGGATTCTATCGCTTCTAATGAGGGTTTGGGTGTCTATGAAATCATGAATGATGAAGACCCTATTGAAGAGGGGGATGAAAGTTATGAAGAATATGAGGACGAGGCTGATGCTTTTGCTAGTGGTATGAGAAGATTCGACGAACCATCAGCCTCCGTAGAAGAACCTACCAAAGAAATCAATTTGGGTACCGAGGAAGACCCTAGGATTGTCCTCATTAGCAAAAATTTGCCGCCTTACGAAGAGGAGGCGCTCATTTTAGTTCTTCAAGAATACAAAGACACGTTCGCATGGAGTTATGAAGATATGCCTGGATTAGACCCTGCGCTTGTTGAACATCGCCTTACACTTAAGCCAGGGTCTGTCCCGGTAAAACAACGGTTGAGGCGTTTCCACCCCAGCATGGCTTTGAAAATGAAAGAAGAGGTCGATAAACTCCACAAGGCTAGATTCGTTAGAGTCGTCCTTTATCCCAGTTGGGTGGCTAACATTGTCCCGGTTATGAAGAAAGATGGAAAAGTTCGAATTTGCATAGATTTCCGGGACCTCAACCGGGCGTGTCCTAAGGATGACTTCCCCCTCCCTCATATTGATGTGTTGATTGATAACACGACAGGATTTGAGACTCTTTCTTTCATGGATGGCTTTTCAGGCTATAATCAGATTCGCCTGGCCGAAGAAGATCAAGAGAAAACTTCATTCACTACACCATGGGGCACATATTATTATGTGGTCATGCCCTTTGGACTTAAGAATGCTGGAGCCACTTATCAAAGGGCCATGATGGCAATTTTTCATGACATGATTCATATTTATATTGAGGTGTATGTGGATGACCTGGTTGTGAAATCAAGAACAAGGATCGAGCATCCTAGGGTTCTGGCTAAGGTTTTGCAGAGATCACGAGAATTTTAATTGAAAATGAACCCCAAGAAGTGCGTATTTGGCGTTTCTTCAGGGAAGTTGCTTGGTTTCATTGTTAGCAAGAGGGGAATTGAAGTTGATCCCAACAAGGCAAAAGCCATTAGAGATATGCCTCCTCCCAAGAATTTGAAGGAAGTCCGAGGATTAATCGGGAGGTTGCAATTCATTCGCCGCTTCGTCTCCCAGCACTCGCAGAGGTGTAGGCCGTTCTACGAGCTTACTAAGCCGGGAGTCAAGTTTAATTGGGATGACAAATGTCAGGCAGCCTTTGACGGATTGAAAGATTATTTGGTCAATCCTCCTGTCCTGAGGCCGCCAATTCCAGGCAAGCCACTTATTCTCTATGTTTCGGTCCTGGATGACTCCGTAGGTGCTGTCTTAGCTCAAGTGGATGAGGAAGGTAAGGAGAGGGCAGCATACTACTTGTCTAAACTTCTTAACCCCTGTGAGCAGAGATACTCAGCCATGGAGAAAACTTGTGCAGCTTTGGTTTGGGTAGTTCAGAAGCTAAAACACTATTTCCTAGCTCACGAGGTTCACCTCATTGCTCGCATGAATCCAATCAAATTCCTCCTTGAAAAATCTGTCCTCACTGATCGATTGGCACGCTGGCAAAGCTTCCTTTCTCAATTTGACATCACTTACATTCAGCAAAAAGCTATCAAAGGTTATGCCATTGCCGAGCATCTTGCTCACCACCCTCTCCCCCGCTTTGATCCGGTCAATTCAGAGTTCCCAGATGAAGAATTAATGTCCATTAATCAATCCCATGATCCTATGTGGACGTTACATTTTGATGGAGCTCTTAATTCTCAAGGAAGAGGGATCGGCATGGTTCTTTTAACACCCGAAGGGGTCACCATTCCATTCGCAGCTCGGCTCACTTTTCCCGTCACCAATAACGTAGCCGAGTATGAAGCTCTTTTGGCCGGTCTTAAAACCGCTCATCAATATGGTGTCACTCATTTACGAATTGTCGGTGACAGTCAGCTTATTCTACGCCAAGTGTTGGTCAAGTGCCGCACCATCAATCCTAAGCTCAAGCCCTATCAGGAACTCGCTTCAGCTTACGCCAAACTCTTCACTAAATTGATTTTCGTTCATGTCCCGCGTAGCCAGAACATCTTGGCCGACGCACTTGCTTCTTTAGCTTCCGCTTTAGTCTTCCCTCCTGAGCGTGATTTTCATGTCCCCCTGATCCATCAGCGTGATACTCCAGCCATTAGGGATCGTGCTTTCCTTGATATTAGGGATCAGGTGCTTGAAAAAGTCAGACGGAAAGAAGCTCTTGAAGGCAAAGAGGTCATGCTATTGGATTGGCAAGAAGAGTTGGCTGATGAAGAAAAGCCTTGGTATTATGAGATTGCCAGATACTGTAAAGATCAGTCTTATCCCGAGGAAGCCACTGCAGAAGAAAAGAAAGCAATTAGGAGAGTGGCTCAACGTTATACTTTGGTTGGAGGTGTGCTCTACAGGAGAGGGCTCACCGGTGTTTTATTGAGATGCCTCGATGATGATGAATCTTGGAAAGTTGTGGAAGAGGCGCATTCTGGTGTGTGTGGTGGTCATGTGAACAGCCAGATGCTAGCTAAGAAGATTCTTAGACTTGGTTTCTATTGGCCCACTCTAGAAGAGGATTGTTCTATCTATGTTCGAAGGTGTGTTAAGTGCCAACTGCACGCCGACAAGATTCATTCTCCTGCTTCTTCACTCCATCCTACGTCCTCCCCATGGCCTTTTTCCATGTGGGCTTTTGATATCATTGGACCCCTTGGCGATTCGAACCTCCTGACCAAGCAAAAATCATTCATTCTCACGGCAACGGAATACTTCACCAAGTGGGCGGAAGCAGAAGCTTACGTGGAAATTAAAGCATCAACCGTCTGCAAATTTATCATGAAGAACATCATCACGAGGTTCGGCATCCCAAGCACCATCGTCACCGACAATGGGCCTCAATTTATCTCTCAAGATCTCAAGGATCTCTGCAACAGGTATAACATTGCATTGCATCATTCTTCTCCCTATTATCCGCAGGGCAATGGCCAAGCAGAGGCCACTAATAAAACCTTAATCAAGATTGTTAAGAAGACGTGCGAGGCTAATAAATTCTCAGACTGGCCAGACAAGCTGGTTGAAGCTCTTTGGGCCTACCGCACTTCTATTCGAACCCCCACTGGGCAAACTCCTTTTGCCCTTACTTATGGAATGGAGGCCGTAGTCCCTTATGAGATTCTTATCCCCTCTCTGCGAGTACAATTGGATGAGGAGCTCTCTATCGATGAACGTCGTGATTCACTCCTTGTCCAATTGGAACTCCTAGATGAGAAGCGTCTGGTCGTCGCTGAGCATGCGCGCGTTTATCAAAACAGGCTCTCACGTTTTTATCAAAAGAAGGTAATTGAGAGAAAATTTAAGGTCGGTGAAATGGTAATCAAAAGAATTTTTGTAAAACTCGGTGGCCCTCGTTCAAAGCTCCAACCAAACTGGGAAGGGCCGTTCGTCATAAAAGATGTTTATCCTGGCAATGCTTATAAACTGGTTAATGCTGAAGGAGAGGAATTAACTCACCCCTGGAACGGTTTGTATCTCAAGAAATATTACCCCTGAACAAAAATCCAAACAAAATTTCAAAACTTCACAAAAAAATCCAAAGAAAATAGAAATCTCCCGAATAAATAAAAATTGAATATTTTCAAAATCAAAAAAAAAGAGTTTTCTTTCATGGTTCTCCTTTTTGGGCTGACATGACAGGCAAAGGTCCACGGTCCGAAAGGTCAAAATTCAAAATCCATTCACCATTCTTGCTAATTTAAAATGGGAGTTGACCCCGCACACACTACACACTTTACTCTTGAGCTCAAGCAGTGCAAAATCTGATGGAAAGTCGAAACCAGACTAAAGGCGAAAGATGATATCCATTCTTTTCTTATTCGGCCCACAAGGGAGGAAGGGAGGTCTCGAGGTAGACACGCCAAGCCTATCCGCCGCCCTAGTAGGAGGAAGTCAGGGCCCAAAAGGGAACAAATGCCACAAAAAGCCCAAGTACAATTAGGTTGTTCATCAGTTCAAGTCTATTCAATGCAAATCAATTCCAAAGTGAAAGTCAAATGGTGAAAAGAAAAGCATGACAAGAGGGCAAAGTCCCCACAAGGAAAACCTTGGGCGTATGCATGCAATAAGTAGAGGCAAAAGGCAACAAAGCCTCCCTACGCCAAAGATCGAACCCCAACAGGCATAGAGTAGGGGAGGTAGCTTTGCCTCAGGTATCTCTGAATCTTTTGTGGGCTTCCTTATACTTTCTTTTTTATTTTTGGAAAAGTCATGAACCAGCAGAATGGTCGAGACAAACTGAAGAGAATGCACTGTACGAAATCTTGTGTATAAGTTTAACCATATTCACGCCAATTCCCCTTTTAATTATTCAAGAAAGGTTAATGGATCTTAGATGATGACCGAGTAGGGCCCACCACCTTAATTTCTTTATCAGATCAATTTGGGAGGAATAAAATTAACGCCTTTGTTCAAGGCGCTTTAATGTTAATTCACGCCTAGCTCTTAGTCGTTTCTTTAAAAATAACGCCTCTTGGAAGGTCGTGTTTTCAACAAAATTCAAAAATCTTTTCACAGTAACGCCGTATCTGAGGGCGTCTTTTACAAGAGTAACGACCTAATCTAAGGCGTGTTTTTCAGAAAATCCCTAAAAATATATATATATACTGAAAAGAATAAAAAATAAATTCTTCATGTTGCATGAATTGCATTCTTGCCTTGACATCTTTTAATTATTTGTTTTGCATATGTATGATTGCATGAGGCATCCCCGGGTTTTGATTATTTCATTTTGCCTTATTTTATTAAAGGCTTGGCCCCTTGACCAATTACTAAGATCAGAATATTGACATCCCTTGCTCACCGGGCAAGGGGCCAAGTCGAACAGATGAACTAACCTGTTTGTTCAAGTGAAAACCGCAGCTGCAGATACAGGGCAAAGTAAAGCAAACACGAGGAACGTGGAAAGAAGAAGTACACAAACACAAGTCCACAACCATACAAGTACTCAGGTAACAAAAGCTCAAATCTTATATATATATATATCATCATGTCTATCATGTACAGGTGTGAAGGTGGAGGAGTACAAGTACAAAACTCTCAGCTCTCGCCTCCACCCTCCTCTACTCTCCTGCTCTCAACCTCCTCCTCACCGTCCCGAGCTGGCGCTGGTGGAGGAGGCATAGGCCCCCGCGAAGAAGCCGGAACCCGAACGTGTCCCCCTGCCTCACTCCTCTCTCGAAGGGAAGAACCCGCCACGAAGGTGGAGCTGGTGAAGGAGTACCCCGCAGCCCGTGCTCGCTCACGGCCTCGCTGCAACCGCTCCTCGGACACTCGCAGCCGCTCCTGGGAAAGGATCAACTGGGTCCTCGAGTCCGCCAGCTCACGCTCTCGTGCCGCCAACTGCTCCTGGAACCGGGCACGCTCCGCCTAGTGCTCCTCCCGCTCACGAGCCCGCTCCTCGCGCTCCCGAGCACGCTCCCTCCTCTCCAGCTCCAGGGTAACTCGCAGCTCGGCTACGTCCTGAGGAAGCTCACTGCGTCGCTGCAGGGTCCGCTGAAGCTCTACGATCCGCTGATCGCGGATCGACAACTCGGTACGTATCGCCTTCAGCTGAGCAGCCTACAAACAGGTAAACAAATCATCAGTTCCACAGTTCAATAATTCATGAAATGAAATAACAACATGTGACTGAAGGTAGATCACGCACATGTGAGCTCGTCGCTCGGAAGCCCTCATCTACGCAGATAAGAGTGGCTCGAAGCTCTTCAGTCTGTAAAGATAGATTTTTATCAGTGCACAATTTATATCTAATCATTATTTGAATGAGGTTTTGAGTTCAGAATTTACCCGTGAGGCAAGGTCACGCTCCGCCGCCTCGGCTCGCGCTATCGCACCAGCCAGCTACTCCGTCAGTGCAGTCACCTCTGCACTAGGTCCCCTCGAGCTGGAGGCCTCCCCTGGATCTCTCCTCGCTGCTCCCTGCTGGGAACGCTGCATTCATTAAGACCGTCAGTGGCTAATCATTAATTCAACAAAACACAAAAATTCATTTGCATATAGGAATAATTTAAACACTCACCAGGGTCTCCAGGTCTGCCCGTGTGGCACCTAGCTGGTCCTCCAGGCTGTGTAGGTGAGCCTGGGCATCTATCGCCGCTATGTCCCTCGCATCCTGCATTCATTACATGTTAGTCGCATAATAGTTACATAAGCATTTGCATTCAATTTAGAAATAAGTGCATGCATACATACCCCTAAGACCCTCATCTGAGGTCTGCCGGCGTGAACCTCCCAGTAGCGCCGGAGGTACTCGGAGCCGTCAGTCGCGTGGGAAACAACTGTGGTCCCGCCTCGCTGCCAGTCAGCATACTGCTCCTCGAATCGCACCCTCCAGTCGGTCGTCTTGGTGCGACCGCGGGTCTTCTTGCCAATCTGAAATCATAAGTGCTATTATTTGATGAAATTGTTTATGATTAAGCACTTATGATCATGTCATGTTCTAAATTGATAAATGAAGTCTAATAAGTTTCAAAGTGCAGAAGTTTGCAGGATCCAAGGCGTTTGGATCGCTCATGGGAGTAACATCTTGTCACCTTGTATCGTTTCTTGTAAGCATTGTTATTATATGATATCTACGATATTATAGTATATCAAGGACCTTGTGGTTCTGATGAACCTGAAATTTGAGTTCCCCTTCATCAAAAACGATGACGATTTTAGGAGAATCTTGATCACACGGATAGGCCGTTGAGTTGTTAAAGGTTTGGGACGATGGTTCCACTCTCTGAGTTGATGCGCGGACAAACGGGCTTCGGCTTAGTGTTAGCTCAGAAATATGGATTCTTGACCAGACCTAAACAGCTTAGCAATATTATCCCTGATTATTTTCTATTTTTAGTTTGTTTTAATCTTTTTCTTTTAACCCAGCATGCATCATGTAGGACCTTGAGTTTCATGCTGAAAATCTTCATATTATGGCGATAATGAAGTTCACTCGCTCTCGATTGAGTTGACATGAGATATTCCATTTCAAATCAAGTACTTCATTCTATTTGAAGCCAATCAGGCTGATTCCTTGAAAGTATCCCTTTGTTGGATCTCTATCCCAATTCTCTTTACTTTTCTGCAAAATTTACCTTGGTTGCAGCACGTCCACATTGGCTGGTAATCGCTCTCCAATGGTCTTTCCCTGTCGTGCCCGCGCGCACACCCTTTATTTACTTAGTTTAATCTCCTTTTATCCAACAGATCGATGTTTCCTTGGAACCACTCAGAGTTGTTTCACTCAGAATCTTGGAAAGATTTTAGATGCTTAGTGTCTGAGGCGTGTCACATCACACCTTGGCGTCTCCTTATCAGTTCACTCAACTTCATTCCTTTCATTACACTTCATTCCATTTTCATCTCACTCCCTTGCAAAGCAGACGCCAAGGCGGGGCAGCTGTAGACACGCCAAAAAATTGACGTTTTGTTGATCAAATCTCATGTTATTATGTAAACGCCTCAAGTGGACTTCAATATTCCTATAATATAAAGTTTTTCTATTTTTCATGAGTTTTCTGCATTTTTCCTGCATTTTCGTGAAACACGGCTTGACAAAGGGCGTTACTTTCTAAAGTAACGACCTGTCATAGGGCGTTTTAAAATAAAGGACGACCGTAGGTGAGGGCGTCAATTCCTGGTATTATCCGTTAATTTTTGGAATTATCTATTTTCAAAATAAAAGGCATTTTGTAAGTAACACCTTTCCTCAGGGCATTTTTTGAAGAAACGCCGTTACCATAGGCGTGTTCCATTAATTTCCAAACAGAGGAAGTTTTCTTTTCCAAAATTAAACCCAGGAAGAAACGGCCTTTCATAGGTCGTGTTTTAAGAAACGTCCCTATCGCAGGTCGTCAATTCGTAAATAGACGCCCTGTCTTAAGGCGTGTTTTACTCTAGAGTCCTTCTTTTTCCATCTTTCCCCCACAGTTCCCTACTATCCTTGGACTCTTGCCCGATCTTAATCTTTCCTTGGATGCCTCATTACCCGTTCTTATCAATTCCCTTGTTTGATCACATCCGATTGAACATTATATAAAAGGCTCCTTGTCGAGCGTAAGAAAAGTTGGAAAAGTTGGAAAGGGTTGGAAAGGTTGCAGGGTGGTTGTTGATTATTATTATTGAGGTTGAACGCCTTGAAACCAGAAGGTCACGTCTGTGCACTTTATTCTACTGCATCTTGGTGTTTTCTGCATCCGATCGGGCTTCATCCTGGTGTCCTCTGCATCCGTTCAACGTCTTCACAGTTTCCCTCAACTCTCGTCAGGGAGAGCAGGGTTATATTGTGCTTATTTTATTTGAGTTCCATCTTCGTCATCATACTGTCAGTTTCTTATCGCATTAAGCATTATCATATCCCTTCCCTAGTTCTCTGCTAGGGGTTTATAAAACAAAAAAAAGAGGTGCGCATGTTGGTGTTTTTTCATCATTTTAGATTAGCTTTGGATTGATACTATTGCACTTTGGCTGATCCCCCTCTCTTTTGCTTTTTTTTTCATTGTCTTTTTTTTTACAAGGTAATCAATCAAGAAAACCCACTTCATCGGCCGGCCGATTGGAGTTGGAGGAGGAAATCCATATTTATCCCGCATCCCACTCTTCACCAGGTACACGCGATCTCATTTTCTTCTTATTGAGGTAAACCCTCTGGCGATCACAACTCCCCTTTAGCACCTCGTGCTATATTCTTTATCATATCTTATACATGTTGTCATCATTGTTATTTATTTTTCACTCCCAAAAGTGAGGATTTTTAATCCGATCTACAGGTATAAGGCTACTATATGCTAATTATCTTAGGTACGAGGATAATACATGCTAATCATCCTAGATTTAAGCTAACACATGCTAATTATTCTAGGTATGAGACTAATACTTACTAATTATCTTAGGTATGAAGCTAATACATGCTAATCATCCTAGATTTAAGCCAACACATGCTAATTATTCTAGGTATGAGACTACTACTTGCTAATACATGCTAGTTATTCTGGGTATAAGGCTAATACATGCTAATTATCTTAGGTATGAAGGTAATACATGCTAATCGTCCTAGATTTAAGATAACACATACTAATTATTCTAGGTATGAGACTAATACTTGCTAATACTTGCTAATACATGCTAATTATTCTGGGTATAAAGCTAATACATGCTAATTAGCTTAGGTATGAAGCTAATACATGCTAATCATCCTAGATTTAAGCTAACACATACTTTATGAACACTAAATATCGCATGGAAATGAGCCTAAGACTAAATGCATAGACTAATCATCCTAGATTAGCTACTAGTTTAGTTAAAAGTTGAGAACACCTACCTCTGTGAAGTGGCAGTAGTTGTAGCAAATGGAAGAAGCAACTCTTCCCTTCTCTGCAACCCTTCAGAAGTGTCTCCCCTTCTCAACAGCAAACCTTCTAGCCAACGAAGGTTTGCTTCGTTAGGAGTATAATATAAGGTTTGAGTTGGCAAGAGGGGAAACAAGATCCGTGAAAATCGGATCTCAGTGGGATGCCAGCTTATACAGGCTGTTGGGGATAAGGAAATCGAAAGGTTGTCTGGTGGATTGTGGCTCCTATGAGAGGGTGGTTTATTTATTTTAAACTTCCCACTTCACTTTCATGACTTTTATCTTTAAAATTTGATGGAGTTAGTTAATGAAATTTCATGGATAAGATCATTATATTTTTCTCTATTTTTACATATAATTTTTTTTGAAAAATTCTTTTTAAATGAAAAGTGATACTATTCATGGCACTATTCACGTATGAAAAGGACAGATGCCAACGCAGGTTTGTCTAAAAAATCACAAGCCTGGAGGGGGGGTCGTGTATTGCTAGCCTATCGTATATAATTATTTGGCACAAAACGTAAATGCTGGATACCAAGATTTGAACCCTGGTCATTGGGTTGAAAGGTAAGTTACTTAACCAACTACACTAAGAAGCCACTTGTTAAGTGAATAATCTTTACATATGATAACTTCGTGTTCCTACTTCTTACATAATAACATATAATTATTTGGCAAAAACGTAAATGGTGGATGTTAGGATTTGAACCTTGGTCATTGGGTTGAAAGGCAAGTTACTTAACCAACTACACTAGGAAGCCACTTATTAAGTGAATAATTCTTTACATATGATAACTTCGTGTTCCCACTTCTTACATAAACTTCCTAAAGAGTTTATCTAATATATTTTTTTTATTTGGAAAATATTAATAATAATAGTTTTGTAATCATTTTTTTATACGGGGTGCTACAAGACCGCAGTACCACGCTGCGAGTGACTAGTCAGGGTCACGCCCGTCGACGCAAGTCCTCAGTCCCTGACCACGTGTGCACACATTGACCACTACCTAGGCCAGGCCTCTAGCTAGTATTCCCCTCGGTAGGACGCTACCGTTGGCCGGGGCCCACGGAACTAGCTTAAAAACCGTGTAACGGGAAACTGCCCGTCCACCACTCCCGGTGGGTGACGTACTAAAAAGCCTACGTCACAGGCTACGACTAGTGGAGGTTCACAAGGCACGGACTCCAAAACACAAGTGCTAGAGTACAGACAGTCTACGGAAGCCCTGTCACACGTACTACGAAGCACCACTGGCAGTACAACCACTACCAACCGACTCAAGACCACGCAACTAGACCTACCACGTAACGATCCCGAGTCGAACGACTCAAAGGCAAGATCGTCACAAACAGCGGAACAAGCCGCCAAACGGTCTAATCCAAAGCCACAAGAAACGACACTCCGCAGAATACAACTCACGGAGACCTGAGGGAACACTAAAGACCCTCAGACACGCCTGGATACGCAAACCAAGGTAAGACGATACCTCATGGCATCCAGAACCAGTGTCTCGGACTGGACGAAAACTGCCAAGACATCCACACGCAAGGTCGCCCGTCAACCGCTGGGTCACCCCGGGTTGACCGGAACCCAACCAAAGACACACACAAGAGTAGGATAGAGAATCCTACCACAAGCAAGAAGACTCCTGGCTACCTTACAACGTAGTCCTAGCCCTCATAGGACGTCAGGAGACATCCACGGGACAACGGGCAGACCACAAGGCCAAGCCAAGACAAGCAGAATCCAAAAGAACGGAAATAGGAGCACAAGGCATGTAACGCACAACCCTTAGACCGCTACATGAACCTGACGGTCTAAGCCTAGGCCGTTACACCCAATGTGACGGTCGGGGAACAGGCCGTCACACACACCGCCCTAACCAACTCTAGAAACGCAAAGGCATGTAATGGCCAGCACCGGGCGCGTTACACCAGCCTGACGCGCCCGACCGGGGCCGTCAGGGCCAACAACCCTCAACTCAAAATACACTCGGACCATGTAACGCGCCAGACCGAACGCGTTACAGCCACCTAACGTGCTAGGACAAGCGCGTCAGGCCCAACAAAACCCAGAACAACAACTGGCTGAGAGGCATGTAACGGTCCCGACCAGACGCGTTACAATCACCTAATGCACGGGGATGAGGCCGTTAGAGACAACGACGCAACCACCCCAACTCAGCCAAAACAGCATGTAACGGCCTAGGGCAGGCGCGTTACACACACCTAACGCACGGGAGCACGGCTGTTAGGCGAACCAACACACTCGGTCAAACACGGTCAAACAGAACGTAACGGCCTAGGGCAGACGCGTTACGCACACCTGACGCGCTAGGGCAGGCGCGCCAGGGGAACCGCCTCAAAAGGTCAACGTCAGTCAACCAGAATGTAACGGCCTGGGGCAGGCGCGTTACACTCACCTGACGCACAGGGGCAAGTGCGTCAGAGGAACTGACTTAACCCAAACATAAAATGACAAAATAGACGTAACGCGTCTCACGGGACACGTCAGAGAGATGTGACTCACCACCCCAGGGCCGTCACACTCTCAAAACCGCGAAGAACTCAAATCAACCCAGACGCTGTAACGGTCAGTCATGGGGCCGTCAGGGTATGTGATGGTCCCTGGAACGACCGCCACACCAGCTACGGTGGGAAAATAGAGGGTTGGCCAAATCGGCCCGTTCCACGCCCCACTCACGCCGAAGCGCAGGGGAAACAACCCTCGACGATGAAAAACCACTCTAAGAGGCTAAAAAGCCCACATGCAAGCATCAAAACGCAAGATCGGGGCGATTCCAACGAATCAACCCAAAACGAGTCAACGAGGTTCCCGGACTCTACCGGCCTCGAATGACGACCAATCAACACAAAACAAGCATGGATGGGATCCTAACATCCCAACGGTCAGTTCAACACTAACCGAGCTACAAATGGTTGCCCTTCTCCGGCGAACCCTACAAAACCCGAAAATCACGGTTTAGGCTAAACAAACCCGAACTCGGCCGTTTCCTTACCGAACGACGTGCAATGGCAGGGAAAACGGAGAGGAGGAAGTGAGGAACCATCACCCTACCTCCACCGAAGAAATCGTGCCTCGAAGGGACTAAACCACGCCGCGAGCTCGGACACCGGCTTTGAATCCACCGTTCGGGATCGCGCCAAAACCATTCCGATCCTCGCTCCATCACGCACCCAGCCAGCTCCACAGCATCCCCAACACGTGCCCCTAGGCCCTCCGTCTGTAGCCGGAGCCGAGGAAGCTCGAGAGGAGAGAAAACGGGAGAGAGAGACGACGGACGTGCGAATGAGGAGAGAGAAAGAGGAAAGGAAAAGAAAAAGAAAAGAAATTAGGAAATTTTCCTAATTTCTGAAAATTCTGAAAATGCGCCGAAAATGCACAAATTCAGAAAAATACGCAAAAATAGTCGAAACGATCGGCTCGAAGAGTACATCGTCGCTGTAGCATCCGTGAGTTGATGAACTGATAAACAAACTCACCGTAGGGTTCCGTAACAAGTATGAGAGAAAAACCCACACGGCTCGTAAAGCTCAACTCGGAAGCCACAAAAGCGAACCGAAACTCACCGAAACCAATCCAAAAGATCCAATGAAGATCCAGCAAGACCTACCAAGGATCCAGGGCATTACAATTGTGTCTCCTTGTTTAAGCTGATACTCGCCGTGAATGTCATTTCGCTTCTTCGATGTCTGTTGTTGGGGCAGTCGTGTCTCCATTTCTGGTGAGACATAAGCGATGTTGCCTTGTTTCAGAGGTGTCGGACTTGTGTCCACTTGTGTCGTGCTCGACCCAGAGCGTGTGCCTATGATTATCGTCTGACGATGTTCCTCTGAGCTATGTTCTCTCGAGATTTGTGTCGTTTCCGTGGTTGTGCTGTTGGGTTATTCTTCCCTGTTTCTCCTTTGTTAGTCCTTCAATTTTGAGGAAGAAATTTCTTAAAGGAGGGGAGGATGTAATGCCTTGGATCCTTGGTAGATCTTTATTGGATCTTTCGGATTTGTTTCGGTGAGTTTCGGTTCGCTTTTGTGCCTTCCGAGTTGAGCTTTACGAGCCGTGTGGGTTTTTCTCTCGTACTAGTTACGGAACCCTACGGTGAGTTTGGTTGTCAGTTCCTCGACTCGTGAATGCTGCAGCGATGATGTACTCTCCGAGCCGGTCGTTTCGACTATTTTTACGTATTTTTCAGAGATAGGGCCAGAAATCGGATTTTTCAGAAATTAGGAAAATTCCTAATTTTTTTCCTTTTTTTTTCCTTCCTCTCTGCTCCCTTCTCATTTCACCGCCGCCATCTCTCTTTCCCGTTTTCTCTCCTCTCGAGCTTCCTCGACTCCGACTGCAGATGGAGGACCTAGGGGCACGTGTTGGGGATGCTGTGGAGCTGACTGGGTGTGCGATAGGGCGAGGATGGAGTGGTTTTGGCGCGATCCCGAACGGTGGATTCAAAGCCGGTGTTTGAGCTCGCGGCGTGGCTTTCTGCGCGGTGTAGTCCCTTCGGGGCACGGTTTCTTCGATGGAGGTAGGGAGACAGACTGCCACCTTGTTCTGCACGTTTCCTCTATTTCCGTGCATGATTTGGTGCTCGATCAGGGGAGATTGGGCTGGCTTTGTGAAAATCATGGTTTTTGGGGTTTTCAGGGTTCACCGGAAAACAGCAACCATTCGTGGTGTGGTTAGTGTCCAACTGACCGCTGGGATGTCTGGATCCCATCCATGCTAGTTTCGTGTCGATCGGTGGTCATTCGAGGACGGTAGGAGTCATGGAACCTCGGTGACTCTTTTAGGGTCAATTTGTCTAACTCACCACGATCTAGCGTTTTAATGCTTGCATGCGGGCTTTTTAGCCTCCTAGTGTTATTTTTCATCGTCTAGTCTTGTTTCCCTTGCGCTTCGGCATGAATGGGCGTGGAACGGTTCGATTTGGCCAATCCACTGTTTTCCCGCCGTGACCGGTGTAGCGGTCGTTTCAGTGACCGCCAGAGGTCCCTAACGGCCCTACGACAGACCGTCACAGCGTCTGGGCGTTTTTAGTTCTTCGTCGCTTTGGGAGTGTGACGGCCTAGGGGTGGCGCGTCACAGCACTCTGACGCGTCCGGTGTGATGCGTTACGCTTATTTTATCATCTAGCGTTTTGGTTAAGTCGGTTCCCCTGACGCGCCAGCCCTGGTGCGTCAGGCTTGTGTAATGCGCCTGCCCCAGGCCGTTACGTTCAATTTGACCGATTTTGACCGTTTGAGTCGGTCTGTGTAACGGTGGTGTCCCGGTGCGTCACAGCGTTGTAACGCGCCTGCCCCAGGCCGTTACGTGCTGTTTTGGCCGAGTTGGGTGGTTGTGCCATTGGCTCTAATGGCCACGCCCTCGTGCGTTAGGCTTGTGTAACGCGTCCGTGATGGACCGTTACGTGCCTTTCGGCCAGTGTTTTCTTGACTTGAGCCAGTTGGCCCTTACGCGCCTGCTTTGCTGCGTTAGGCTGTGTAACGCGCCTGGTCGAGCGTGTTACGTGGTTCGAGTTGTCGTTTTAAGTTTGAGGTATGTTGGCCCTGACGGCCCGGGTCGGGCGCGTCAGAGCGGTGCAACGCGCCTGGTGTAGGCCGTTACGTGCCTTGTGTGTTTTAGATGTTGGTTACGGCGGTGTGTGTGACGGCTCTCCTCCTGACCGTCACGTTGCTGTAGCGCGTCTGTTGTAGACCGCCACAGTTGGAGTGTAACGGCCTAGCGTTAGACTGCCACATTCATGTAACGGTCTAAGGGTGGTGCGTTATAGTTCTTCTGCTCCAATTTTCGTGGTTCTGGTTTCTGACTGTCTTGGCTTATCCTTGTGGTCTGCCCGCTTTCCCGTGGATGTCTCCTGACACCCTATGAGGGCTAAGACTACGTTGTAAGGTGGCCAGGAGTCTTCTTGCTTGAGGTAGGATTCTCTTTCCTACTGTTGAGTCGTCGTTGTGTGGTTCCGGTCATCCCGGGGTGACCCAGTGGTTGACAGGCGACCTTGTGTGTGGGTGTCTCAGCGGATTTGTCCAGTCTGAGACACTGGTTCTAGATGCCTTGAGGTATTGTTTTTACCTCGGTTTGCATGTCCAGGCGTGTCTGAGGGCCTTCGGTGTTCCCTCAGGTCTCCGTGAGTCATTTCCTGCAGAATGTCATTCCTCTGGCTTAGGATTAGACCGATTGGCGGCTTGTTATGCTGTTTGTGACGATCTTGCCTCCGAGTCGTCTGACTCAAGGATCGTTACTTGGTAGGTCTAGTTGCCTTGTCCTGAGTTTGTCGGCAGTGGTTGTGCTGCCGTTTATGCTTCGAAGTGCGTGCCGTTAGGCGTTCTTGCCTACCTGTACTTCAGCACTTGTGTTTTGAGTCTCTGTGTCTTGTGAGCCTCCGTTTGTTGTAGCCCTAAGGCCTTTGAGTTGCCGACCCACTAGCGGATAACGAAGGGGTGTTCCCGTGATGCGGTTTGTAAGCTAGTTTCATGGGCTCCCAGCCAATGGTAGCATCCTACCGAGGGAGAAAACTAGCTAGAGAGCCTGGCTTAGGCTAGAGCCAGTGTGTGCACACGTTTTCAGGGACTGAGGACTTGTGCCGACGGGCGTGACCCGGACTAGTTACTTGTCCTCTTGTTCTGTCGTTGCTTTTGTTCCTGTTTGGTTCAGCGCGTGTCTGCGACTCTGCCGTGGTTTCAGCGGTACCGTAGGCGAGACACTTGTGGCGCAACATAAGACGTCAGTGGACGCAGCTGGCTGTTCTTCGTGTAAGGAGGTGCTTCCGTCACCTGACACGTGACTCTCGGCGTTTCTTACGCGTCGTGACCTTTTTCGAGTTAGCCCTCTCGTGGCCCTACTCGAGGTCTGTGTGGCGTTGTGTACACAACGTTCTAGTCGTGTGTGCCGTCGTGTTTGTCCGTCGTCTGTCTAGATATTTTCTAGACCATTTGTCTGTTCGTGCAGGTCTTCGTCTTAGGCCTAGTGCCAAGTTGGCAGATCGGTAACTTCTGACTTTGTTAGATCAGAGTCGCCCTTCTGTCGCTGCTTGGAGTAGTTTGGGGTGCCGAGGTTAGTTCGGCCGCCACTTGTCTGGCGCGGGTTTTTCCTCTTTCTTACTCGTTCCCTACTCCTACTCCCCGTCTGTTCTCGACGGCTTCTAGTGTAGCTTTACACCTTTGTAGTGTAGTTTTCTCGCTTTGCTACACCTGCTATTTTTCCTATTCTTTTATAGTTCCGTGTTACGGCGTGGTTTTCAGTGGGGATCCGCGTGACCCCTACTGAGCCAGTGACACGAGACTCACCCCTACTTTTCAGGTGGGGTGACGTCTTCGTTCTGCTTCCGCGTGGTTTTTGGAGCGCTTGCTCGTGGCGTGTCGTTGTGGCCAGCTGGTACCTGCGTCGGGCTTCCCCCGGCTTCTCGGTACGTCTTTCCTTTCTGACGACTGTACTGTGCTAGACTTGCTGTCTTTAGCTTTGGACTTGACTCTGGTATATAATTGTTAAATTGAAACTATTAATTAAAAAGTAATTTTATTTCTGCTGCTTTAGCAAACCGATATAATGAAATTTAATTACTTCTGTTATATCTCTGTGGCTTCAATGTACTCTACACATGCCTTTATCCCTTCGGAGCTTTCCCGCTCTTGGGAGGCCTCGCAGGTTCCAAGTGGTATCACGTGTATTCGGTAGTCCTACCAGGTATACCTTGTATCCGGGGTCCAGGTCCCTACAGAGTCTGTCGGTCATCTGTGCGGGTCTTTTCTAAACCTTTTGTCGGTCCTTGCAGGGCTTCGTCTTAGGCCTGGTGCCGAGTTGGCAGATCGGTGACTTCTGACTTTGTTAGATCAGAGTCGCCCTTCTGTCGCTGCTTGGAGTAGTTTGGGGTGTCGAGGTTAGTTCGGCCGCCACTTGTCTGGCAAGGGTTCTTCCCCTTTCTTACTTGTTCCCTACTCCTACTCCCCATCTGTTCTCGACGGCTTCTAGTGTAGCTTTACAGCTTTGTAGTGTAGTTTTCCCGCTTTGCTACACCTGCTTTTTTTCCTGTTGTTTTGTTGTTCCGTGTTACTGTGTGTTTTTCAGTGGAGATCCGCGTGACCCCTACTGAGCCAGTGACACGATGTAATACCCCAAATTCTTATAGAAATTTAATTAGAAATTTATTTGAATTTAATTAGAAATTATTTGAATTAATGGGAATTAATTTGAAATTAATTAGATTAATTCTTTAATAAATAGAATAAGTCACATTTCGACTATTTTATAAAAATCCATACAAATTATATTCTTGTAGAATCAATTGCCTTTAACAATTTTATCTTCTATGACTAAGCCTAATAAAATCATTAACTAGGCCGAATCAGTAGGATTAGTCAAATTTTCACACTTACCTAACTAAATTCGTGCTCAATTGTAACCACCACCTTAAAACATCAAATTCGAGCTCATTTCTCAACCAAATGAGGTGATTTCAGGGGCAAATGAAAGGTATTAAAGAGAGTATCATTTTCCTTCTCATAATGTCATGAAATTTTGAGCTTATGGAGAGTATTTGGTCGTGCATGGGCTAGGTCAACTTTGGCGGGGGCGGTTTGAACACGCCACTTCAAGGGACGATTTCTCCCTTCCTGGAAGGATCCAGAATGAGTATGACCTATTAAAAGAAAGCCCCAATGTATCTATTTTCACTTGGTAGCAGTGGTGTTCGCAGAGGATTCCGATCTAGAGATATCTCTCGCGTTTATTGGAGGAGTGTCCGAGTTCGTGGGTTTTTCTTAGGCCCTCTTCCTTCCTCCGATTGAGGTAGGTAATCTTGGCCAAACATGCAAGTAGATATATCATTTTGTTCCTCTCTTAGTTAGCTTTCCATTGGTAGTAAAAGCCCCAAATTCTATTAGGTGTGGAGGGAGATCTCGTGGAAATAGTGAAGGGCTGTCAAACGGGTGTTCTTCGTTCTAACTTCTAAATCTCTCTTCGATTAAGGTAGGTTATAACAGACCAAACTCTAATTAATATATATGGTTGTAATCAGCAGCATGTTAGCTTTCATTTGGCGAAGAAAGCCCTAAATTTTATGCATCATGTTTAGAGAATTTTTGATTTGAGTAAGAGCATGTCTAGACGTGGTTTATGATGTATTCTAATGAGTTAAATTATGATTTCAAGTTATTAATCTTGATCCCCATATAGCATGTCATATATGATTGGAATCAGTGTCAAGTAAGCTTTCTTTTGATATAGAAAGTTCCAATTTTTATAGACCATGCTTAGAGAATTTCGTGTTTGATTAGAAGCATGTTAAGACTAGATTTTTAAGTGTTCTTCCTAGATAGGTTGTGATTTCGATTGATTTTTCGATGAATTTAGGGTTCCAAAGCCTTGTATTATGACCCTAATATGTCCATCAAGAACCTAGGGACATAGGGTTAAGATCTCAGTTGTAATGCCCTGGATCCTTGGTAGATCTTTGCTGGATCCTTTGCAGGTCTTGTGGGATCTTTGTTGGATCTTTCGGATCTGTTTTGGATTGGTTTCGTTGAGTTTCGGTTCGCTTTTGTGGCTTCCGAGTTGAGTTTGACGAGCCGTGTGGGTTTTTCTCACGTACTAGTTACGGAACCCTACGGTGAGTTTGTTTGTCAATTCTCGAACTCGTGGATGCTGCAGCGACGATGTACTCTTTGAGCCGGTCGTTTCGACTACTTTTGCGTATTTTTCTGAATTTGTGCATTTTCGGCGCATTTTCGGAATTTTCAGAAATTAGGAAAATTTCCTAATTTCTTTCTTTTTATTTTCTTTTTCCACTCTCTCTCCTCACTCTCGTGATCTCTTCCTCTCTCTCCCGTTCTCTCCCCTTTCCGACTCCGACTGCAGACGGAGGCGCTCATGGGTGAGGTGGCGACGAGGTGGAGCTGTCGAGGTGCGCGATGGGGCGAGGATCGGATCGATTCTGGCGCGATCCCGATCGGTGGATTCAAAGCCGGTGAAATCGGTTCGCGAGTGGATTTCAGCGTGGTTTAGTCCCTTCGGGGCACAGTTTCTTCGGTGGAGGTAGGGTGACTGATCCTTACTTCATCCTCTTCATTTTCCCTGCCATTGCACGGCGTTCGGCAAGGAAACGGCCGAGTTTGGGCTTGCTTTGCCTAAACCGTGATTTTCGTGGTTTTTAGGGTCGACCGGTAAACGGCGACCATTTGCGGCGTAGCTAGTTTCTAACTGACCGCTGGGATGTTAGGATCCCATCCACGTTGATTTCGTGTGATTTGGTGTTCATTCGAGGCCGGTAGAAGTCCGGGAACCTCGGTGGCCCACTTAGGGTCGATTTGTCTAAATCACCCGGATCTTACGTTTTTGAGCTTGCATGTGGGGTTTGGAGTCCCCTGATGTTATTATTTGTCGTTTAGGTGTGTTTCCCCAGCGTTTCGGCATGAATGGGGCGTGGAATGGGCCGGTTTGGCTGTTTCTCTGTTTTCCCGCCGTATGGGAAGTAGCGGTCGTTCCAGTGGCCGTTACTTGCTTCTGACGGTCCTACGAAAGACCGTTACTTCGTTTGGCGTTTTTGAGCTTTTTGGCTTTTGGGTGAGTGACGGCCCTAGGGTGGCGTGTCGCTTCCTTGTAACGCGCCTAGGCTAGCGCGTTACTTCATCTTCATCGTTTTGTTTTGGGGTTGAGTCGGTTGATCTAACGCGCTTGACCCAGCACGTTAGATGAATGTGACGCGCCTGGTCCTGGTCGTTACTTGCTGTTTGACCGACATTGACCATTGGAGGCGGTGCCTCTGACGATGGTGCCCCTATCTGTTGTTTGAGTGTAACGCGCCTGCCCCTGGCCGTTACATTCTATTTGGCCGAGCTTGGGTGGCTGTGCCCGTTGGATATAACAGATATCCCCCCATGCGTCGTTGTGTTATAACGTGCCTGTCTCTGGCCGTCGTTTGTTGTTTTGTGCTGGGTTGAGGGTGGCTGGGCACGTTGATAGTAATGCGCCTTCCCCTACACGTCGTTTGGCTCTGACGCGTCTCCGTTACCGCGTTGTTTGTTTGTAACGCGCCTGGCGTTGCGCGTTACTTCGCTTTGGTTGTGGGTGGCTGTGCACGTTGTGAATAACGCACCTGCTCCCGTGCGTCGTTTGGCTGTAACGCGCTTAGTCTAGTGCGTTACTTGGCTCGTGCGTGTTTTGAGTCTTAGAGTTGGTTAGGGTGGTGTGAGCGACGGCCTGTCATCCGACCGTCGTTTGGTGAGTAACGGCCCTGGTCTAGACCGTCACATTCTAGTAGCGGTCTAGGGGTGGCGCGTTACATGCCTTGTGCTCCATTTTTCATGATTTCGATTTTAGCTTATCTTGGCTTGTCCTAGTGATTTGCCCGTTATCCCGTGGATGTTTCTTGACGTCCTATGAGGGCTAAGACTACGTTGTAAGGTGGCCAGGAGTCTTCTTACTTGTGGTAGGATTGTCTATCCTACTTTTTTCTTGTGCGTTGCTAGGTTAAGGTCAACCCGGTGTGACCCAGTGGTTGACGTGTGACCTTGTGTGTGTGTGTCTCGGTGGTTGTGTCCGGCTCGAGACACTGCTTCTGGATGCCCTGAGGTGTTGTTCTACCTCAGTTTGCGTGTCCAGACGTGTCTGAGGGTTATAGGTGTTTCCCTCAGGTCTCTGTGTGGTGTTTTTTTTTTACGGAGTGTCATTTTCTTGTGTGGCTTAGGATTAGACCGATTGGCGGCTTGTTCCGCTGTTCGTGACGATCTTGCCTTTGAGTCGTTCGACTCGGGATCGCTACATTGTAGGTCTAGTTGCCTGGTCCTGAGTCGGTTGGCGGTTGTTTAGCTGCCATGGTGCTTTGTGGTGCACGAGACGGGTCTTTCTTGACTGTCTGTGCTTTAGCACCTGTGTTTCGGAGTCTGTGCCTTGTGAGCCTCCACTAGTTGTAGCCCTAGACTTTTGCCGACCCACCGGGAGTGGTGGAGGGGTTTTCCTGTTGCGTTTGGTACGTACGGTTCTTAAGCTAGTTCCGTAGGCCCCGGCCAGCGGTAGCGTCCTACCGAGGGGAATATTAGCTAGAGGCCTGGCCTAGGTAGTGGTCAGTGTGTGCACATGTGGTCAGGGACTGGGGACTTGCGCCGACGGGCGTGGCCCTGACTAGTCACTCGCCGTTGGTGCTGCAGTCCTGTGCTGTGGTACCATGTTTCCTTGGAACTGTGGTTCCTCGGACTTGGTTCTTGGCGTGTCTTGTTCTTGAATGGACATGACACTTGTGGCGCAGTGTAAGTCGTCAGTGGACGCTTCTGGCTGTTCTTCTGGGAGGTGGGTGCTCCTGTCACTCGGTGCTGTGACTCTCGCATTTTCTTGTGCACTGTGACCTTTGCGAGTTGCCCTCTCGTGGCCGTACTCGAGGTCAGTGTTCTGTCGTTGGCATGACATTCTCGTCATGCGTGGGGCTACGTGCACGACGTTTCCTGTCGTGTTTTGTCTGTGTTTTCGGCGTCGGCGTCCGCCTTCGCCTTTGTTTTGGCTGACGGATTGGGTTACCCTATTGTGTGAGTTTGGGGTCGATCGTCTGTTGCCGTTTGGAGTAGCTTAGGGTGCCGAGTTCTCCTCGGTGGCCGTGTTCCGTGTTTTACGGCCTTGCTCTTCTTTGTTGTTGAGCTCCCCTTGCTCTTAGCATATTCCCAACTCCTGCTGTACATGTTCTGTTTACAGCTTTGTAGTGTAGCTTTTTTCTACTTTGTTGCACCTACCTTTTTTATTGTTGCTTCTGTTGCTTTGTGCGTTTTCCAGTGGAGATCTACGTGACCCCTACTGAGTTTCTGTTGAGACTCACCCCTGCTTTTCAGGTGGGTTTCGCCGTCTGCCTCTGCTGTCCTTGGTGGAGCACGTTCGCTGTAGCTGCCAGCTGTACCTGCGTCGGGCTTCCTTTGGGCTGGACTCTGGTGTATAATTGTAATTATTTGAATTATTAATGAAAAGGTAATTTTATTTCTGCTACTTTAGCAATCCATAGTAATGAAATTTAATTGCTTACTGTTATATCTGCTGGCTTCAATGTATTCCACACACTCCTTTTTCCCTTCGGCGCTTTCCCGCGCTTGGGAGGCCTCGCGGGTCCCATGTGGTATCACGTGTATTCGGTATTTATACCGGGTGCACCGGGTATCTGGAATCTGGGTCGCTACAGGTGGTATCAAGGTAGTGTTCTGAGATGTTCGGAGTTTCTTTTCTGAGCTATCAGAGCATTGTCGTGTGAAATACATGGAAATCCAGATATACAGTTACCAGAGTCCTTAAGGTCCAGTACAGTCTCTTGCTGGCGTAGGTGTTGGGATGGTTTATCGCTGTGCTTTTTGCGCGTGGTCTTGTACGTGCTTGGTTGGCACTGTGCGAGATGGTTTTTGCTCTCGTCTGGGTGTGACGAGGTGCTTTGTTCGATTTTGAAGTTGTCATGATCATGTTGCACTTGGCAGTGTTTGTCGGTTGGCATGAACCTGCAGTGCCTTGTTCGAGCTGTTTTCTATGCTTTTGCTCAGGTGGCTTATGACTTTCAGCATTGGTGTGATGGCCATGCACGTTCTTACGTTGCTTTCGTTGTCCCAGCTTGAGTATGTGTAGCTCCTGATGCATCGTTGTTTCGGTTGTCTCGATTATCGTGTTGCCTCGATTGAGAAGTTGCTCGAGCAAACCTAGGATTTTCCCTTCCTGGTGAGCTGTTGTTGTCGAGCTTGTTGCTTCTCGTTCTTCTTGGTGAAGCTTTTTCGATGTTAACCTTGGAATTGTTGTCTTAGTGTTGCCTTTGTCCTGCGTCTGCTTAAGTGTGGACAGCTTTGTTTTTAGCCTGATCTGCTCCTTATTGTACGGTTGCTTGGCTTTGGACTCCGTAATGGTGTTAAGAGCTGTCGTGTACCGTATTTGTCGTGCCGTGTCCAACGGGTGATGTATTGTGAAGGATCATTTGTTGTTCCAGGACATGAAGGTAAGCTGAGATTGTTGCTTTCCGCGTGCTTTGTGCTGAAGCTGGTGCTCTTCCTTTGTTGCACTTAGGCTCCTTGTGATCGGTTGTTCACGAGATCGGTGCTCGTGGCGTGTTAATTGTGATCTTTGTTGATTACGATGGCGTCTGGTATGTGCTGAGGTGCGATTACCGGTGTTGTTCTGTTGCCTGTGTGCATTGTTGAGGGTGCAGCGGAAGTGTGTGGGTTGGCTACCCACTCGTCGAGAGGTTCGTTCTTTCTCGATGTGACTTCATCTTGGCTTCTCGTGCCTTGACTTTGTATGTTGCCGTGCCATTGTTTGTGGTTTTCTAGTGTTGGCATTGGCATTTACGAGTGTTGGGGAATTTGTCGGCATTCCTTGCTGATTGAGTACCCCCGGCTCTGTATTTTTTTCTTGGGTATTGTGCTCTCGAGGCGTGTTCGTAGTCCTTGAGATGCGTTCCCCGAGAGTATTGTCGTTTCTCGTTGTTGTTGGTCTTCTCTTGGTGAGCAGTCTGATGCGTGACCTGTCTCTTGTGGTCGTGTGCTCAGCTGTTTCTGTGCCTTGATGTGACCCTGCTTGCAGTGTGTTCTGTGGTTCTGTGTGTTCTGCAGACCCGGAATCCTGCAGGTGCTGCCGTTGTGTTGTTTTTGTAAGCGCTGTTTCCTTATGATTTTGTGTTCTTGCCTTGGACCATGGTCTTGTCTTGTCAGTTGGCTTTGCTGTGCTCCCTTTCCTCCGGTGGAGTTAGCTTGCGACTCGATCAGATGTAATAGCTGGCTGAGTGCTGACTTGATTGTGTTTGTGGTCCAGTGTTATTGTTGTCGTTGGTGTCCTGTGTGCCAGGTGTTCCCTGTTACCTTTGGCACTGGAGCCGATGATGTGGTCGAGCTGTCAGCTGTGAGGATTGTGCTTCCTGATGTAAGCTGCCGCTTGCTGTGCTGTTGTCGTGTTTCTCGGTGTTGGTTATTGGTTGTTATGGCAGTCGTGTCTCCTGTCCTGTGAGACGTAAGCGACGTTGCCCTTGCTTCGGAGGTGTCAGATGTGTTCACTTTGGTGCCATGCTCGTGCTATGGACTTGCTGTCTTGGAAGCTAGAGTGTGTACCTGTAATTATGGTCTGACAGTGTTCCTCTGAGCTGTGTTTCTTGAGATTTGTGTCGTTTATCGTGGTTGTATTGTTGGGTTGTTCTTCCCTGCTTCTCCTTTGTTAGTCCTTAATTTCGAGGGTGAAATTTCTTAAAGGAGGGGAGGATGTAATGCCCTGGATCCTTGGTAGATCATTGCTGGATCCTTTGCAGGTCTTGTGGGATCTTTGTTGGATCTTTCGGATCTGTTTTGGATTGGTTTCGTTGAGTTTCGGTTCGCTTTTGTGGCTTCCGAGTTGAGTTTGACGAGCCGTGTGGGTTTTTCTCACGTACTAGTTACGGAACCCTACGGTGAGTTTGTTTGTCAATTCTCGAACTCGTGGATGCTGCAGCGACGATGTACTATTCGAGTCGGTCGTTTCGACTACTTTTGCGTATTTTTCTGAATTTGTGCATTTTCGGCGCATTTTCGGAATTTTCAGAAATTAGGAAAATTTCCTAATTTCTTTCTTTTTATTTCCTTTTTCCTCTCTCTCTCCTCACTCTCGCGATCTCTTCCTCTCTCTCCCGTTCTCTCTCGTTCTCTCCCCTTTCCGGCTCCGGCTACAGACGGAGGCGCTCGTGGGTGAGGTGGCGACGAGGTGGAGCTGTCGAGGTGCACGATGGGGCGAGGATCGGATCGATTCTGGCGCGATCCCGATCGGTGGATTCAAAGCCGGTGAAATCGGTTCGCGAGTGGATTTCAGCGTGGTTCAGTCCCTTCGGGGCACAGTTTCTTCGGTGGAGGTAGGGTGACTTATCCTTACTTCATCCTCTTCATTTTCCCTGCCATTGCACGGCGTTCGGCAAGGAAACGGCCGAGTTTGGGCTTGTTTTGCCTAAACTATGATTTTCGTGGTTTTTAGGGTCGGCCGGTAAACGACGACCATTTGCGGCATAGTTAGTTTCTAACTGACCGCTGGGATGTTAGGATCCCATCCACGTTGATTTCGTGTGATTTGGTGTTCATTCGAGGCCGGTAGAAGTCCGGGAAGTGGCCCACTTAGGGTCGATTTGTCTAAATCGCCCGGATCTTGCATTTTTGAGCTTTCATGTGGGGTTTGGAGTCCCCTGATGTTTTTATTTATCATTTAGGTGCGTTTCCCCTGCGTTTCAGCGTGAATGGGGCGTGGAACTGGCCGGTTTGGCCGTTCCTCTGTTTTCCCGCCGTATGGGAAGTAGCGGTCGTTCCAGTGGCCGTTACTTGCTTCTGACGGTCCTACGACAGACCGTTACTTCGTTTGGCGTTTTTGAGCTTTTTGACTTTTGGGTGAGTGACGGCCCTAGGGTGGCGCGTCGCTTCCTTGTAACACGCTTAGGCTAGCGCGTTACTTCATCTTCGTCGTTTTGTTTTGGGGTTGAGTCGGTTGATCTAACGCGCTTGACCCAGCGCGTTAGATGAATGTGACGCGCCTGGTCCTGGCCGTTACTTGCTGTTTGACCGACATTGACCATTGGAGGTGGTGCCTCTGACGATGGTGCCCCTATCCATTGTTTGAGTGTAACGCGCCTGCTGCCGGCCGTTACATTCTGTTTGGCCGAGCTTGGGTGGCTGTGCCCGTTGGATATAACGGATATGCCCCCATGCGTCGTTGTGTTATAACGCGCCTGTCTCTGGCCGTCGTTTGTTGTTTTGTGCTAGGTTGAGGGTGGCTGGGCACGTTGATAGTAACGCACCTTCCCCTGCGCGTCGTTTGGCTCTGACGCGTCTCCCTTCCCGCGTTGTTTGTTTGTAACGCGCCTGGCGTTGTGCGTTACTTCGCTTTGGTTGTGGGTGGCTGTGCACTTTGTGAATAACGCACCTGCTCCCGTGCGTCGTTTGGCTGTAACGCGCTTAGTCTAGTGCGTTACTTGGCTCGTGCGTGTTTTGAGTCTTAGAGTTGGTTAGGTTGGTGTGAGCGACGGCCTGTCGTCCGACCATCGTTTGGTGAGTAACGGCCCTGGTCTAGACCGTCACATGCTAGTAGCGGTCAAGGGGTGGCGCGTTACATGCCTTGTCCTAGTGGTTTGCCCGTTATCCCGTGGATGTTTCTTGACGTCCTATGAGGGCTAAGACTACGTTGTAAGGTGGCCAGGAGTCTTCTTACTTGCGGTAGGATTGTCTATCCTACTTTTTGCTTGTGCGTTGCTGGGTTCAGGTCAACCTGGTGTGACCCAGTGGTTGACGTGTGACCTTGTGTATGTGTGTCTCGGTGGTTGTGTCCGGCTCGAGACACTGCTTCTGGATGCCCTGAGGTGTTGTTCTACCTCGGTTTGCGTGTCCAGACGTGTCTGAGGGTTCTTGGTGTTTCCCTTAGGTCTATGTGCTGTGTTTTTTTTATGGAGTGTCGTTTTCTTGTGTGGCTTAGGATTAGACCGATTGGCGGCTTGTTCCGCTGTTCGTGGCGATCTTGCCTTTGAGTCGTTCGACTCGGGATCGCTACGTTGTAGGTCTAGTTGCCTTGTCCTGAGTCGGTTGGCGGTTGTTTAGCTGCCATGGTGCTTTGTGGTGCACGAGACGGGTCTTTCTTGACTGTCTGTGCTTTAGCACCTGTGTTTCGGAGTCTGTGCCTTGTGAGCCTCCACTAGTTGTAGCCCTAGGCTTTTGCCGACCCACCGGGAGTGGTAGAGGGGTTTTCCTATTGCGTTTGGTACGTACGGTTATTAAGCTAGTTCCGTAGGCCCCGGCCAGCGGTAGCGTCCTACCGAGGGGAATACTAGCTAGAGGCCTGGCCTAGGTAGTGGTCAGTGTGTGCACACGTGGTCAGGGACTGGGGACTTGCGCCGACGGGCGTGGCCCTGACTAGTCACTCGCAGTTGGTGCTGCAGTCTTGTGCTGTGGTACCATGTTTCCTTGGAACAGTGGTTCCTCGGACTTGGTTCTTGGCGTGTCTTGTTCTTGAATGGACATGACACTTGTGGCGCAGTGTAAGTCGTCAGTGGACGCTTCTGGCTGTTTTTCTGGGAGGAGGGTGCTCCTGTCACTCGGTGCTGTGACTCTCGCGTTTTCTTGTGCGCTGTGACCTTTGTGAGTTGCCCTCTCATGGCCGTACTCGAGGTTAGTGTTCTGTAGTTGGCATGACATTCTCGTCATGCGTGGGGCTGCGTGCACGACGTTTCCTGTCGTGTTTTGTCTGTGTTTTCGGTGTCGGCGTCTGCCTTCGCCTTTGTTTTGGCTGACGGATTGGGTTACCCTACTGTGTGAGTTTGGGGTCGACCGTCTATTGCCGTTTGGAGTAGCTTAGGGTGCCGAGTTATCCTCGGTGGCCGTGTTCCGTGTTTTACGGCCTTGCTCTTCTTTGTTGTTGAGCTCCCCTTGCTCTTAGCCTGTTCCCTACTCCTGTTGTACCTGTTCTGTTTACAGCTTTGTAGTGTAGCTTTTTCCTGCTTTGCTGCACCTGCCATTTTTATTGTTGCTTCCGTTGCTTTGTGCGTTTTCCTGTGGGGATCTGCGTGACCCCTACTGAGTTTCTGTTGAGACTCACCCCTGCTTTTCAGGTGGGTTTCGCCGTCTGCCTCTGCTGTCCTTGGTGGAGCGCGTTCGCTGTAGCTGCCAGCTGTACCTGCCTCGGGCTTCCCCCGACTTCTGTGTACGTTTCTTTTCTGTCGGACTGTACTGTGATAGACTTGTTGTCTTTCCTTTGGGCTGGACTCTGGTGTATAATTATAAATTTGAATGTTTCATGAAAAAGTAATTTTATTTTAGCTACTTTAGCAACCCAATCTATTGGAATTTAATTGCTTACTACTATATCTGCTGGCTTCAATGTATTCCACACACTCCTTTTTCCCTTCGACGCTTTCCCGCGCTTGGGAGGCCTCGCGGGTCCCATGTGGTATCACGTGTATTCGGTATTTATACCGGGTGCACCGGGTATCCGGAATCCGGGTCGCTACATTAGTCCAATTAGACCCCAATTGGGTGAGATTTTTCCGTTTTACGGAAGTCACGTTTGCGTTTGCGAACGCAGGGGTCGACCCATTGGGTCGACCCATACACAAACAGGAGTCTGTCCGTGCGAGGGTCGACCCAATGGGTCGACCGACACGCTGGCAGACCCCTGGTTTTCCAGGGGTCGACCCAATGGGTCTACCCATACACCCTGGATTTCCAGGGGTCGACCCATTGGGTCGACCCATTTGCTGACAGCACCGGTGGGCTTGTTTTCGACCCGAGGATCGATCCGGACCGTGCGGGGATCGACCCATTCAAGCCTAGTCCAATTGAAAACCATACTTTGAGGAACCAATGACCCATACATGCAACCCATTGATCTCAAATTAAGCCCGGCGTTCCTTAATCCAAAATTGAAGAACAAAGTGTATAGCCCATCCCGATTACTATCTCCACTTCAACGCACACAAATGGTTAATTAGAAACCCATATAATAAAATGGTAATTTTGAAAGTAAATTGCTGTCTTGTATTACTATCTAGTGTCATTATTGGCTTGTTCTAGTATCTTGAGTTACCATCTTGTAATTAACTTATCTCTTGAATTGAGATTTATAATAATTCACGAATCAAGGTATTTTTAAATGGCTGTTAGGAAATCAATTAAAAGCCCTTATACCCCAGTAGAATAGACTAATAGCACACTAACAATCTATATGGCATTACGGCCATTAAACCTAAATTGCTGTCCCTTAGTGCGATTCTACCCGGACACTCTATCCGGCAAGTTAGAATCCGCCATTTTGATACCCGTATGACTTGGCTACGACCTGGAAATTGTGACCAAATCGCTGAGTTATAAGTCATAGATCGACTTGGGCTAATCAACACATGAGTAGCTCATAGTTGACCGCTTGTCTCCATGAACGGTCTAGTGTAGTCCGTATAAGTATCGTAATTGTGTCTTAAGGTCACGTACTGCTTACTTACCTGAACGGCACTGTCAACCGTTCATTCTTGACCTCGTGGACTGAGATTTGGTCCAGTTCTTGTAATACGGCCAGTAGTAGCCGTATGTCCTGTCAAACGGCCCAGAAGTGATCGTATACCAAGTTTTTAAGTTAATGAATCCAAGGACAGATTAGTCCTTTAAATCTTGAACTTCTGACAAAAATTCCTCTGATTAAATTGGCCATTTAACTTGACTGAATGTCTAGACAACGTGAGATCTTGGATCCAATAAATCAATGCCAACGCATCATAAGGGCCCGGTCTGGTCCTAGGGAGAGCACCCGAAAAATTATTGAGCCCATGGGATGTTATAATGACATGGTGAGGCATTGCACCGAGTGCATGACTAGTGTGACGTCTATGACATGAAAATCTCTTGTTACTCTTGTTACTTGATCGTGCTTGAAATGATGTTTAAATTACTTGCTTGTTAGCCAATTCTCTATTACTATCTCCTGTTGTAAATTCTTGTACTTGTTATCTTGTTAATTCTTGTCATCATATATTTCTTGACCTTGTAAGATCTTTTATTACGTTGTTTCATTATATCGTCATTTATTTCTTTTATTAGCATGGCATATGAAAATGTAATTAAAATGTTAATCACGTAAACTTGCCTGTTATTTCCTACTGAGCGTCAGCTCATAGTTGTTGTTTCCCCCCTTTCCAGGCTGTTCAGGTGATGATGCGCATACCGATGGGGAGGGGCAGGAGTGATATCTTTGAGTGCACCAGTTCTAGAGTTGGAGTTGGCATAGTTATCCTACTTGTAGTTGTGCCTTAGAGTGTGTTTAGTTTCAGTTATGATATTATTGATTGAGTTGTTATTGTCTCAGTTTGTATTAAGTTGGTTTAAGGATATGGTACTAGATTTGGAATATTTCATGATCAATAAGTTATCTCTTTTCTTAGCACCTGTGTAATTGTTTAGCTTAGAATATTTATATGATTTCTAGCTAGTTTCTAATTGTACGACCCGATATTCTGCGCCGGGGCGTGACAGTTTAGTTGGTATCAGAGCCTAGGTTAAATATTCCTAGGTGTTCTAAGTTCTGGGTTTCCTAAGTTCTAGGATTTTAGGTGATGTCCTACAATATCAGAGCTATACCCCAGCCGGAAGTGTGATAACTAAGTGCCATGCAGGGTAAAGTGCTACGCTATGGGAGCCACCTCTTGAGTCCGTAATGGAGCAAAGTGCGACATAGTGGGAGCCACCTCTTGAGCCTGTAGGGGCCACCTCTAGACTCCTACCTACCTGGGGGTTTGATTGCGTGATTGCGTGCTATACGTGCCCAGCGACGAGGACGTTGCCTATATAAGAGGGGTAGATTGTAACACCCTCAAATATAGCTAAGTTGTACTTTATATCACCGAGGCACCTTTTGAAGTATCGGCCCAATTTTTGAAAAGAACTCTGAAGTTAAGCGTGCTTAATGGGGAGCAGTACTGGGATGGGTGACCTACCCGGGAAGTCCCCCATTCTGGAGCTGATCACTATTAGAAAGGGATAAAATCATGAGGCCAGTCGGGCAAAGCGGACAATACCTCGACGGTATAGAGTACGGGGCATGACAGAATGGTATCAGAGCCTAGGTTAAATATTCCTAGGTGTTCTAAGTTCTAGGTTTCCTAAGTTCTAGTATTCTAGGTGATGTCCTACAATATAAGGACCCATAACCTTGTTAAAGTCTAAGGACCTGACCTGGTGAGATTGGGTAGAAACTTGGGTTAAGTTCATATCTTAATCGTGTTATTATCTATTTTTAATGAATCTAAGTAATCTATTCCACGTGTAGACCTTTGCAATGGCAGCTGACCGTGCGGAATGGAGGAACTTGCAGCGTACGGTTCAAGGCCTTACTCAGGCTTTGCAACAAGCGGCCCAAGCAGGAGCTGCACACCATGGCACTGGTGATTTATATCGGAACTTTCGGGGAATGAATCCGCCGAGATTTGGTGGCTCGACTGATCCTGATGAAGCTGAGCATTGGCTGGATGAGATGGGAAGGATATTTGAAGTAATGCAATGTAGCAATCAAGAACGTCTCCTTCTCTCAACCTTTCAACTTGAACGAGATGCAAGAACATGGTGGGAATCAGTAAAGGCGACTCTCGGTGATCAGCAAGTCACATGGGAGGAGTTCGAGGAGTTCTTCAATGGCAAATATTTTTCTGATAGAGTGCAAGAGAAGAAGGCAGCGGAGTTCGCGGCTTTGAAGCAGCGAAGTCTATCCGTGGCAGAATATGAAGCTCAGTTTTCTCGGCTTTTTCGTTATGGTACTCACTTAATATCCACCGAGAAAATGAAGGCTAATCGCTTTCTTAATGGACTGAGGCTGTATTATATCAATCAACTGGCACCGATGGAAATTTTGACTTATTCCGAGATGGTGAGGAAAGCTCAAGTCCTGGAAGACACTCTAGAAATGACGGAGAAAATCCGTGGAAAAGGCGCAAAGAAGGAACAACCTACGGGTTCCGGGAATATCAAACCCGGGTATAGCAAGAAGAGGCCTATTAGTGGGCCTGGTTCGTGGAGTGGTTCTGGATCGTGGAAGGGCAAGATGCCGAAGCATGAAGACAAGAAGCCTGGCCCTATTGTTCCATTTAAGGGCATGTGCAAGTTTTGTGATCGTCCTGGTGATAGGATGGAGGAGTGCTAGCGCAAGCTGGGCGCCTGTTTGCGATGTGGAAGTAAGGAGCACCGTATCCCTAATTGTCCTCTTTTATCGGAGCAAGCCACCCCAGCAAAACTACAAGGCATCAAAAGGCCGCAAGGCAAGCTCCAAGCTTTGCACGCAGATGAAGCAGGAACCGCCGAAGATGGTGGACTCGTCGAAGGTACTCTTATTATACTCGACAAGCCAGTATTTGTTCTTTTTGATACTGGTGCCACACATTCATTTGTTTCTCGGAGATTTGCTAAGTCTTTAGCTGTGGAACCTGTTTTGATGAATTCTCCGTTAGAAATCTCAACGCCTGTTGGTTCTAGATCGGCAATTCAGTATTTCTATCCTTCTAGTAAGGTTATGATTGATGAACAGAATTTACTAGCTGATTTAGTTTACATGGACATGAAGGATTATGATATAATCCTAGGAGCAGATTGGTTGGCTCAATATGAGGCTAATGTTCACTGTAGTTCTAGCTATGTGTCTTTTACTAGGCACCCGAGACTTTCTTTTGTGGGAGTTAAGCACCATAACTCCGTATCACTTATCTCGGCTCTTCGAGCTGGTAAGCTGATGAGACGAGGATGCGAGGCTTTTCTAGCCTTTGTCTGTGCAACCCCTGAGCAGCAGATTGAGATTAAGGACATTTCTGTTGTCCGAGATTTTCCTGATGTCTTTCCAGAGGAACTACCAGGACTTCCGCCTGAGCAAGAAGTTATCTTCTCTATTGATCTCATTCCTGGCACATCTCCTATTTCCAAGGCTCCTTATCGTATGTCTCCTGCGGAACTGAGAGAATTAAAGCAACAGTTGATGGAATTACTCGAGAAGGGTTTCATTCGTCCAAGTACTTCCCCTTGGGGAGCCCCTGTATTATTCGTCCGGAAGAAAGATGGTTCGATGAGGTTGTGCATCGATTATCGGTAATTGAACCAGTTGACTATCAAGAACAAATATCAATTGCCGAGGATTAACGAATTATTTGACCAGATAGCGGGAGCTCAGTATTTTTCTAAGATCGATCTTCGATCTGGATATCATCAGTTGCGGATTAAGGAAGAGGATATCTATAAAACAGCTTTTCCCAGCAGGTATGGTCATTTTGAATTTGTCGTTATGCCTTTTGGTCTAACGAATGCACCAGCAGCTTTCATACAGTTGATGAACAATGTATTTCAGCCCTATCTTGATCAATGGGTCGTGGTATTCAATGATGACATCCTGATCTATTCCAAGAATGAAGAGGAGCATGTTGAGCATCTGAGGATGGCATTACAACTATTGAGAGATCATCAGCTATATGCCAAGTTCAGTAAGTGTGATTTCTGGCTGCAAGAGGTGTCCTTTCTAGGACATATTATCACAAGAGAAGGTATTTCTGTTGATCCTTCTAAGGTAGAGGCAGTGAAGAATTGGGATCAACCTACCAGTGTGACTGAAGTTAGAAGTTTCCTAGGCCTGGCAGGCTACTACAGAAGATTTGTCCAAGATTTCTCTAAGATTGCGGTACCTATGACAAGATTAACCCGCAAGGAGAACAAATTTGATTGGTCTGAAGATTGCCAGCGAAGCTTTCAGACTTTGAAGGAATGTTTAACTACTGCACCTTTATTGGCTTTACCTTCTGGTGAAGGAGGTTTTGTCGTATACACTGATGCTTCAGGTATCAATTTAGGCTATGTACTCATGCAGCATGGGAAAGTGATTGCCTATTCTTCTAGGCAGTTGAGGAAGCATGAAGAGAATTATCCTGTTCATGGTTTGGAACTAGCAGCAGTCGTGTTTGCCTTGAAGATATGGAGGCATTACTTGTATGGAGAAACATTCACAGTGTTTTCAGATCATAAGAGTCTGAAATATTTATTTTCTCAGAAGGAACTCAATATGAGGCAGTGAAGATGGTTGGAGTATTTGAAAGACTTCGACTTCTCGATTGAGTACCATCCTGGAAAAGGCAATGTTGTGGCGGACGCATTAAGCAGGAAACCTATAGCTAAATTGTCAAGTCTCATGTTTCAAGAGTGGAAGCTACTGGAACAATTAGCTAGTCTAGATCTGAATATTGACAATGATCGGGTTATGATTGCACAGATTCAACTTATGCCCGAATTGTTGATGGAAATCAAATCTTTGCAAGATAATGACCCCGAGCTAGTAGAGATCAAGGGAAGCTTGAGCAGCAGACCTGACTTCACGATGACTGACGAATGAAGATTGTTATTCCAGGGTAGAACTTGTGTACCTGATGAAGCTGAGTTAAAGAACAAGATTCTTGAGGAAGCACATAGATCCAAATACACCATTCATCCTGGAGGCACTAAAATGTTCAAGGATTTGAAGAGATCCTTTTGGTGGCCTAATATGAAAAGGAAAGTTACAGACTTCGTGAGTAGATGCTTGGTTTGTCAGCAAGTCAAGGCTAAACATTTCAGACCGGCAGGAAAATTGAAACCACTCGACATACCCCAATGGAAGTGGGAAAGCATTGGCATGGATTTCATTATGGGTCTACCTAGAACTCGTGGTGGATTTGATGCAATATGGGTGATTGTCGATCGATTGACAAAGTCAGCTCACTTCTTATCCATTAAGTCCAAATGGACAGTTGATGTTTTGGCAGCTTTGTATATGAAAGAAGTGGTAAGACTCCATGGCATTCCAGTCAGTATTGTGTATGATAGAGACCCCAGATTTACTTCATATTTCTGGAAAGGACTACAAGTGTCTTTGGGTACTCGTCTGAATTTCAGTATTGCCTTTCATCCATAGACAGATGGACATACTGAAAGAACCAACCAGATAGTGGAAGATATGCTTAGAGCCTGCATGATCGATTTTGGAGGCAGTTGGAGTGACCATTTGGCTTTGATTGAATTCGCCTACAACAACAGTTATCAATCCAGCATTCAAATGGCTCCTTTTGAAGCATTGTATGGAAGAAGTTGTCGTTCCCCGTTATGTTGGGATGAGGTAGGTGAGAAGTAATGACTTGGATCGGATCTTATTTCAGAATCATCACAAAACATCCGTATTATCCGAGACCGGTTACAAGTAGCTCAATCAAGACAGAAGAGTTATGCCGACAATAGAAGAAGGGCATTGGAATTTCAAGTTGGCGAACATGTATTTCTGAAAGTCTCTCCTACAAGAGGGATTTGAAGATTTGGCATTCATGGCAAGCTGAGTCCGAGATATATTGGTCCGTTCACGATTCTGGATAGAGTGGGAGAGGTTGCTTATAGATTGGCATTACCGCCTCAATTGTCAGGCGTACACAATATTTTCCACGTGTCTATGTTGCGAAAATATGTGTACGACCCCACTCACATCATTCTGCATGTGGATTTCAAATTGAAGGAAGATTTGACCTATGAAGAAAGACCTATCAAGATTCTGGATCGGAAGCAACAGCAACTCCGGAATCGTTCAATACCTATGGTCAAAATTCAGTGGAGTCGGCGTGGAGCTGAGGAAGCTACTTGGGAGTCTGAAGATACTATGCGGAAGCGGTATCCCGACTTATTCTAGGTGAGCTAATTTTTCCCTATCTCTGTATTAACGTGCAGTGAATTTGGAGGACCAAATTCTTTAAGTGGGGGAGGGTGTAATACCCCAAATTCTTCTAGAAATTTAATTAGAAATTTATTTGAATTTAATTAGAAATTAGTTGAATTTATTTGAATTAATGGGAATTAATTCAAAATTAATTAGATTAATTCTTTAATAAATAGAATAAGTCACAGTTTGACTATTTTATAAAAATCCATTAAAATCATATTCTTGTAGAATCAATTACGTTTAACAATTTTATCTTCTATGACTAAGCCTAATAAAATCATTAACTAGGCCGAATCAGTGGGATTAGTCAAATTTTCACACTTACCTAACCAAATTCGTGCTCAATAGTAACCACCACCTTAAAACATCAAATTCGAGCTCATTTCTCAACCAAATGAGGTGATTCCAGGGGCAAATGAAAGGTATTAAAGAGAGGATCATTTCCCCTCTTATAATGTCATGAAATTTTGAGCTTATGGGGAGCATTTGGTCGTGCATGGGCTAGGTCAACTTTGGCGGCGGCGGTTTGAACACGCCACTTCAAGGGACGATTTCTCCCTTCCTGGAAGGATCCAGAATGAGTATGACCTATAAAAAAAGCCCCATGTGTCAATTTTCATTTAGTAGTAGTGGTGTTCGCAGAAGATTCCGATCTAGAGAGATCTCTTGCGTTTATTGGAGGAGTGTCCGAGTTCGTGGGTTTTTCTTAGGCCCTCTTCCTTTCTTCGATTGAGGTAGGTAATCTTGGCCAAACATGCAAGTAGATATATCATTTTGTTCCTCTCTTAGTTAGATTTCCATTGGTAGTAAAAGCCCCAAATTCTATTAGGTGTGGAGGGAGATCTCGTGGAAATAGTGAAGGGCTGTCAAACTGGCGTTCTTCATTCTAACTTCTAAATCTCTCTTCGATTGAGGTAGGTTATAACAGACCAAACTCTAATTAACATATATTTGGTTGTAATCAGCAACATGTTAGCTTTCATTTGGCGTAGAAAGCCCTAAATTTTATGCATCATGTTTAGAGAATTTCTGATTTGAGTAAGAGCATGTCTAGACGTGGTTTATGATGTATTCTTTTGAGTTAAATCATGATTTCGAGTTATTAATCTTGATCCCCATATAGCATGTCATATATGGTTGGAATCAGCGTCGAGTAAGCTTTCTTTTGATATAGAAAGTCCCAATTTTTATAGACCATGCTTAGAGAATTTCGTGTTTGATTAGGAGCATGTTAAGACTAGGTTTTTAAGTGTTCTTCCTAGGTAGGTTGTGATTTCGATTGGTTTTCTGGAGAATTTAGAGTTCCAAACCGTTGTATTCTGACCCTAATATGTCCATAAAGAACCTAGGGGCATGGGGTTAAGATCTCAGTCCAATTAGACCCCAATTGGGTGAGATTTTTCCGTTTTACGGAAGTCACGTTCGCGCCTGCGAACGCAGGGGTCGACCCATTGGGTCGACCCATACATCCCGGGGGTCGACCCATTGGGTCGACCCATACACAGACAGGAGTCTGTCCGTGGGAGGGGTCGACCCAATGGGTCGACCCACACGCTGGCAGACCCCTGGTTTTCCAGGGGTCGACCCAATGGGTCGACCCATACACCCTGGATTTCCAGGGGTCGACCCATTCGTGAGGTGATCGACCCATTCAAGCCTAGTCCAATTAAAAACCATACTTTGAGGAACCAATGACCCATACATGCAACCCATTGATCTCAAATTAAGCTCGGCGTTCCTCAATCCAAAATTGAAGAACAAAGTGTATAACCCATCCCGATTACTATCTCCACTTCAACGCACACAAATGGTTAATTAGAAACCCATATAATAAAATGGTAATTTTTAAAGTAAATTGCTATCTTGTATTACTGTCTATTGTCATTATTGGCTTGTTCTAGTATCTTGAGTTACCATCTTGTAATTAACTTATCTCTTGAATTGAGATTTATAATAATTCACGAATCAAGGTATTTTTAAATGGCTGTTAGGAAATCAATTAAAAGCCCTTATACCCCGGTAGAATAGACTAATAGCACACTAACAATCTATATGGCATTACGGCCATTAAACCTAAATTACTGTCCCTTAGTGCGATTCTACCCGGACACTCTATCCGGCAAGTTAGAATCCGCCATTTTGAGACCCGTATGACCCGACTACGACCTGGAAATTGTGACCAAATTGCTGAGTTATAAGTCACGGATCGACTTGGGCTAATCAGCACATGAGTAGCTCATAGTTGACCGCTTGTCTCCATGAACGGTCTAGTGTAGTCCGTATAAGTATCATAATTGTTTCTTAAGGTAACGTACTACTTACTTACCTGAACGGCACTGTCAACCGTTCATTCTTGACCTCGTGGACTGAGATTTGGTCCAGTTCTTATAATACGGCCAGTAGTAGCCGTATGTCCTGTCAAACGGCCCAGAAGTGACCGTATACCGAGTTTTTAAGTTAATGAATCCAAGGACAGGTTAGTCCTATAAATCTTGAACTTCTGACAGAAATTCCTCTGATTAAATTGGCCATTTAACTTGACTGAATGTCTAGACAACGTGGGATCTTGGATCCAATAAATCAATGCCAACGCATCATAAAGGCCCGGTCTGGTTTTGGGGAGAGCGCCCGAAAAATTATTGAGCCCATGGGATGTTATAATGACATGGTGAGGCATTGCATCGAGTGCATGACTAATGTGACGTCTATGACATGAAAATCTCTTGTTACTCTTGTTACTTGATCGTGCTTGAAATGATATTTAAATTACTTGCTTGTTGGTCAATTCTCTATTACTATCTCCTGTTGTAAATTCTTGTACTTGTTATCTTGTTAATTCTTGTCATCATATATTTCTTGACCTTGCAAGATCTTTTATTACGTTGTTTTATTGTATCGTCATTTATTTCTTTTCTTAGCATGGCATATGAAAATGTAATTAAATTGTTAATCACGTAAACTTGCCTGTTATTTCCTACTGAGTGTCAGCTCATAGTTGTTGTTTCCCCCCTTTCCAGGCTGTTCAGGTGATGATGCGCATACCGATGGGGAGTGGCCTTTGTTATGAATACAACTTCAATTTTGGCACGGTAGCACATATGACTTTAATCATACGTGAGAGAAGATGTAGGAATAATCATTATCATAAAACTGATGGAAAGGAACACGAATAGAGGAGAGGATGAAAATAGGCTCGATTTGACACATTTTAAAAATATTTTCTACCAAAGAATTTATGATGAATAGTGCGACTCAAAACCTCACTTGGTCTTAAACTCTCTCGCGGTCACGCGGGTTACCCTTATTATACCCAATCGAAGGGAGTAAGAATAAATGAAAGGGGGTGAAAATAACAAAGGATCGGTGGGGTTGAAAATACTATACACAGAAGTAGATATGATAGAATGGATGACCTTAAATATGAATGAGACTTCAATTTTGACACGATAGCACAAATGACTTTAATCATACGTGAGAGAAGGCGTAAGAATAATCATTATCATAAAACTGATGGAAAGAAACAAGAAAAGAGGAGAGGATTGAAATAGGCCCGATTTGTCACATTTAAAAAATATTTTCTACTGAGAATTTATGATGACTAGTGCGACTCAAAACCTCATTGGGTCATAAACTCTGTCACGGTCATGCGGGTTACCCTTATTATACCCTATCGGGAGTGAGAATAAATGAATGGGGGTGAAAATAACAAAGGATCATCGGGGTTGAAAATACTATACACAGAAGAAATTATGATGCAATGGGTGGCCCTAAATATGAATGCAACTTCAATTTTGGCACGGTAGCACAAATGACTTTAATCATACATGAGAGAAGGCGTAAGAATAATTATTGTCATAACACTGATGGAAATGTGCGAGAATAGAGGAGAGGATGGAAATATGCCCAATTTGACACATTTTAAAAATAATTTCTACTGAAGAGTTTATGACGAATAGAGCGACTCAAAATCTCACTGGGTCATAAACTCTCTCGCGGTCACGTGGGTTACACTTATTATACCCTATCGAAGGGAGTGAGAATAAAAGAATGGGGGAAAAATAGGCCTGATTTGACATATTTTAAAAATATTTTCTACTGAAGAATTTATGATGAATAGAGTGACGCCAAACCTCACTAGGTCATAAACTCTCTCACGGTCACACGGGTTACCCTTATTATACCCTATCGAATGAAGTGAGAATAAAAGAATGGGGGAAAAATAGTCCTGATTTGACACATTTTAAAAATATTTTCTATTAAAGAATTTATGATGAATATAGCGACTCAAAATCACACTGGGTCATAAACTCTCTCACGGTCACACGGGTTACCCTTATTATACCCTATCGAAGGGAGTGTGAATAAATGAATGGGGGTGAAAATAACAACGGATCGGCGGGGTTGAAAATACTATACACAGAAGAAGTTGTGATGGAATGGGTTGCCTTAAATATGAATGAGACTTCAATTTTGGGACGGTAGCACAAATGACTTTAATCATACGAGAGAGAAAGCGAAAAAATAATCATTATCATAAAACTGATGAAAATGAGCAAGAATAGAGGAGAGGATAGAAATAGGTCCGATTTGACACATTTTAAAAATATTTTATACTAAAGAATTTATGATGAATGGAGCGACTCAAAATCTCACTAGGTCATAAACTCTCTCACGGTCACGCGGGTTTCTCTTATTATGTGAGAATAAATGAAGGGGGTGAAAATAACAAAGGATCGGCGGGGATGCAAATACTATAGACAGAAAAAGTAATGATGGAATGGGTGGCCCTAAATATGAATGCAACTTCAATTTTCGCACAGTAGCACAGATGACTTTAATCATACGTGAGAGAAGACGTATGAATAATTATTATTATAAAATTGATGGAAAGAAACAAGAATAGAGGAGAGGATGGAAATAGGCTCGATTTGACATATTTTCAAAATATTTTCTACTGAATAATTTATGATGAATAGAGCGACTCAAAATCTCACTGGGTCATAAACTCCCTCGTGGTCACGCGGGTTACCCTTATTATACCCTATCGAAGGGAGTGAGAATAAACGAAGGGGGGCAAAAATAACAAAGGATCGGCGAGGTTGAAAATACTATACACAGAAAAAGTAATGATGGAATGGGTGGCCTTAAAGATGAATGGGACTTCAATTTTGACACGGTAGCACAAATGACCTTAGTCATACATGAGAGATGGCGTAAGAATAATTATTATCATAAAACAGATGGAAATGAGCAAGAATAGAGGAGAGGATAGAAATAGGCCCGGTTTGACACCTTTAAAAAATATTTTCTATTGAAGTATTTATGATGAATAGAGGGACTCAAAATCTCACTGGGTCATAAACTCTTTCACGGTCACGCGGGTTACCCTTATTATACCCTATTAAAGGGAGTGAGAATAAATGAAGGGGGGTGAAAATAATAAAGGATCGGCGAGGTTGAAAATACTATACACAGAAGAAGTAATGATGGAGTGGGTGGCCCTAAATATGAATGCAACTTCAATTTTGGCATGGTAGCACAAATGACTTTAATCATATGTGAGAGAAGACGTAGGAATAATTGTTATCATAAAATTGATGGAAAGGAACAAGAATAGAGGAGAGGATGGAAATCGGCACGATTTGACACAGTTTAAAAATATTTTCTACTGAAGAATTTGTGATGAATAGAGCGACTCAAAACCTCACAGGGTCATAAGCTGCCTCGCGGTCACGCGGGTTACCCTTATTATACCTTATCGAAGGGAGTGAGAATAAATGAAGGGGGGTGAAAATAACAAATGATCGGCGAGGTTGAAAAGACTATACACTGAAGAAGTAATGATGGAATGGGTGACCTTAAACATGAATGGGACTTTAATTTTGGCTCGGTAGCACAAATGACTTTAATCATACGTGAGAGAAGGCGTAAGAATAATTATTATCATAAAACTGATGGAAAGGAGCAAGAATAGAGGAGAGGATGGAAATTGGCCCGGTTTGACACCTTTAAAAAATATTTTCTACTGAAGTATTTATGATGAATAGAGCGACTCAAAATCTCACTTGGTCATAAACTCTCTCACGGTCACGCGGGTTACCCTTATTATACCCTATCGAAGGGAGTGAGAATAAATGAAGGGGGGTGAAAATTACAAATAATTGGCGAGGTTGAAAATACTATACTCAAAAGAAGTAATGATTGAATGGGTGATCTTAAACATGAATGGGACTTCAATTTTGGGACGGTAGCACAAATGACTTTAATCATACGTGAGAGAAGGCGTAAGAATAATTATTATCATAAAACTGGTGGAAAGGTGCAAGAATAGAGGAGAGGATGGAAATAGGCCCGATTTGACAGCTTTAAAAAATATTTTCTACTGAAGTATTTATGATGAATAAAGCGACTCAAAATCTCACTTGGTCATAAACTCTCTCACGGTCACGAGGGTTACCCTTATTATACCCTATCGAAGGGAGTGAGAATAAATGAAGGGGGGTGAAAATTACAAACAATTGGCGACGTTGAAAATACTATACACAAAAGAAGTTATGATGGAATGGGTGACCTTAAAAATGAATGGGACTTCAATTTTGGCACGGTAGCACAAATGACTTTAATCATACGTGAGAGAAGGCGTAAGAATAATTATTATCATAAAACTGATGGAAAGGAGCAAGAATAGAGGAGATGATGGAAACAGGCCCGGTTTGACACCTTTTAAAAATATTTTCTACTGAAGAATTTATGATGAATAGAGCGACTCAAAATCTCACTAGGTCATAAACTCCCTCACGGTCACGCGGGTTTCTCTTATTATGTGAATATAAATGAAGGGGGTGAAAATAACAAAGGATAGGCGGGGTTGAAAATATTATACACAGAAAAAGTAATGATGGAATGGGTGGCCCTAAATATGAATGCAACTTCAATTTTAGCACGGTAGCAAAAATGACTTTAATCATACGTGAGAGAAGACGTAGGAATAATTATTATCATAAGACTGATGGAAAGAAACAAGAATAGAGGAGAGGATGGAAATAGGCTCGATTTGACACATTTTAAAAATATTTTCTACTGAAGAATTTATGATGTAAAATCTCACTGGGTCATAAACTCCCTCGTGGTCACGCGGGTTACCCTTATTATACCATATCGAAGGGAGTGAGAATAAACGAAGGGGGGCGAAAATAACAAAGGATCGGCGATGTTGAAATAACTATACATAGAAAAAGTAATCATGGAATGGGTGGCCTTAAAGATGAATGGGACTTCAATTTTGACACGGTAGCACAATTGACTTTAATCAAACGTGAGAGAAGGCGTAAGAATAATTATTATCATAAAACAGATGGAAATGAGCAAGAATAGAGGAGAGGATGGAAATAGGCCCGGTTTGACACCTTTAAAAAATATTTTCTACTGAAGTATTTATGATGAATAGAGCGACTCAAAGTCTCACTGGGTCATAAACTTTCTCACGGTCACGCGGGTTACCCTTATTATATCCTATTGAAGGGAGTGAGAATGAATGAAGGGGGGTGAAAATAATAAAGGATCGGCGAGGTTGAAAATACTATACACAGAAGAAGTAGTGATGGAATGGGTGGCCCTAAATATGAATGCAACTTCAATTTTGGCATGGTAGCACAAATGACTTTAATCATATGTGAGAGAAGACGTAGAAATAATTATTATCATAAAACTGATGGAAAAGAACAAGAATAGAGGAGAGGATGGAAATAGGCTCGATTTGACACAGTTTAAAAATATTTTCTACTAACAAATTTATGATGAATAGAGCGACAGTAAGCCTCACTGGGTCATAAACTCCCTCGCGGTCATGCGGGTTACCCTTATTATACCTTATCGAATGGAGTGAGAATAAATGAAGGGGGGTGAAAATAACAAATGATCGGCGAGGTTGAAAAGACTATACACAGATGAAGCAATGATGGAATGGGTGACCTTAAAGATGAATGGGACTTCAATTTTGGCACGGTAGCACAAATGACTTTAATCATATGTGAGAGAAGGCGTAAGAATAATTATTATCATAAAACTGAAGGAAAGGAGCAAGAATAGAAGAGATGATGGAAATAGGCTCGGTTTAACACCTTTGAAAATTATCTTTTACTGAAGTATTTATGATGAATAGAGCGACTCAAAATCTCACTTGGTCATAAACTCTCTCACGGTCACGCGGGTTACCCTTATTATACCCTATCGAAGGGAGTGAGAATAAATGAAGGGGGGTGAAAATTACAAATAATTGGCGAGGTTGAAAATACTATACACAGAAAAAGTAATGATGGAATGGGTGACCTTAAACATGAATGGGACTTCAATTTTGTCACGGTAGCACAAATAACTTTAATCATACGTGAGAGAAGGCGTAAGAATAATTATTATCATAAAACTGATAGAAAGGTGCAAGAATAGAGGAGAGGATGGAAATATGCCCGGTTTGACACCTTTAAAAAATATTTTCTACTGAAGTATTTATGATGAATAAAGCGACTCAAAATCTCACTTGGTTATAAACTCTCTCACGGTCACGCGGGTTACCCTTATTATACCCTATCGAAGGGAGTGGGAATAAATGAAGGGGGTGAAAATTACAAACAATTGACGAGGTTGAAAATACTATACACAAAAGAAGTTATGATGGAATGGGTGACTTTAAACATGAATGTGACTTAAATTTTGGCACGGCAGCACAAATGACTTTAATCATACGTGAGAGAAGGCGTAAGAATAATTATTATCAAAAAACTGATGGAAAGGAGCAAGAATAGAGGAGAGGATGGAAATAGGCCCAGTTTAACACCTTTAAAAATATTTTCTACTGAAGAATTTATGATGAATCGAGCAACTCAAAATCTCACTGGGTCATAAACTCTCTCACGGTCACGCGGGTTACCGTTGTTATACCCTATCGAAGGGAGTGAGAATAAATGAAGGGGGGTGAAAATAACAAAGGATCAACGAGGTTAAAAATACTATACACAGAAGAAGTAATGATGGAATGGGTGGCCCTAAATATGAATGCAACTTCAATTTTGGCACGGTAGCACAAATGACTTTAATCATACGTGAGAGAAGACGTAGGAATAATCATTATCATAAAACTGATGGAAAGGAACAAGAATAGAGGAGAGGATGGAAATAGGCTCGATTTGACACAGATTAAAAATATTTTCTACTGAAGAATTTATGATGAATAGAGCGACTCAAAACCTCACTGGGTCATAAACTCCCTCGCGGTCACGCGGGTGACCCTTATTATACCTTATCGAAGGGAGTGAGAATAAATGAAGGGGGGTGAAAATAACAAAGGATCGGCGGGGTTAAAAATACTATACACAGAAGAAGTTATAAAAGAATGGGTGGCCCTAAATATGAATGCAAATACAATTTTGGCACGGTAGCACAGATGACTTTAATCATACGTGAGAGAAGACGTAGGACTAATTATTATCATAAAACTCATGGAAAGTACAAGAATAGAGGAGAGGATGGAAATAGGCCCGATTTTACACATTTTAAAAATATTTTCTACTGAAGAATTTATGATGAATAGAGCGATTCAAATCCTCCCTGGATCATAAACTCTCTCACGGTCACGCGGGTTACCGTTATTATACCCGATCGAAGGGAGTGAGAATAAATGAAGGGGGGTGAAAATTACAAACAAATGGCGAGGTTGAAAATACTATACACAAAAGAAGTTATTATGGAATGGGTGGCCTTAAACATGAATGGGATTTCAATTTTGGCACGGTAGCACAAATGACTTTAATCATACGTGAGAGAAGGCGTAAGAATAAGTATTATCATAAAACTGATGGAAAGGAGCAAGAATAGAGGAGAGGATGGAAACAGGCCCGGTTTGACACCTTTTAAAAATATTTTCTACTGAATACTTTATGATGAATAGAGCGACTTAAAATCTCACTGGGTCATAAACTCTCTCACGGTCACGCGGGTTACCCTTATTATACCCTATCGAAGGGAGTGAGAATAAATGAATGGGGGTGAAAATAACAAAGGATCGGCGGGGTTGAAAATACTATACATAGAAGAAGTTTTGATGCAATGGGTGACCCTAAATATGAATGGGACTTCAATTTTAGCACGGTAGCACAGATGACTTTAATCATACGTGAGAGCAGGTCAAAGAATAATTATTATCATAACACTGATGGAAATGGGCGAGAATAGAGGAGAGGATGGAAATAGGCCCGATTTGACGCATTTTAAAAATATTTTCTACTGAAGAGTTTATGATGAAGAGAGTGACTCAAAACCTCACTGGGTCATAAACTCTCTGACGGTCACACGGGTTACCCTCATTATACCCTATCGAAGGGAGTGTGAATAAATGAATGGTGGTGAAAATAACAAAGGATCGACGGGGTTGAAAATACTATACACAGAAAAAGTTATAATGGAATGGGTGGCCCTAAATATGAATGCGACTTCAATTTTGGCTCGGTAGCACAAATGACTTTAATCATACGTGAGAGAAGACGTAAGAATAATTATTATCATAAAACTGATGGGAAGGAACAAGAATACAGGAGAGGATGGAAATAGTCCCGATTTGAAAGATTTTAAAAATATTTTCTACTGAAGAATTTATGATGAATAGAGCGACTTAAAACCTCACTAGGTCATAAACTCTCTCACGGTCACTCGGGTTACCCTTATTATACCCTATCGAAGGGAGTGAGAATAAATGAATGGGGGTGAAAATAACAAAGGATCGGCGAGGTTGAAAATACTATACACAGAAAAAGTAATGATGGAATGGGTGGCCTTAAACATGAATGTAACTTTAATTTTGACACGGTAGCACAAATGACTTTAATCATACGTGAGAGAAGGCGTAAGAATAATTATTATCATAAAACTGATGGAAAGGAGCAAGAATAGAGGAGAGGATGAAAATAGGCCCGGTTTGACACCTTTAAAAAATATTTTCTACTGAAGTATTTATGATGAATGGAGCGACTCAAAATCTCACTGGGTTATAAACTCTCACGGTCACGCGGGTTACCCTTATTATACCCTATCGAAGGGAGTGAGAATAAATGAATGGGGTGAAAATAACAAAGGATCGGTGGGGTTGAAAATACTATACAAAGAACAAATTATGATGCAATGGGTGGCCCTAAATATGAATGCAACGTCAATTTTGTCACGTTAGCACAAATGACTTTAATCATACGTGAGAGAAGGCGTAAGAATAATTATTATCATAACACTGATGGAAATGAACGAGAATAGAGGAGAGGATGGAAATAGGCCCGATTTGACACCTTTTAAAAATATTTTCTACTGAAGGGTTTATGACGAATAGAGCGACTCAAAACCTCACTAGGTTATAAACTCTCTCACGGTCACGCGTGTTACACTTATTATACCCTATCGAAGAGAGTAAGAATAAAAGAATGGGGGTGAAAATAACAAAGGATCGGCGGGGTTGAAAATACTATACACCGAAGAAGTTATGATAGAATTGGTGGCCCTAAATATGAATGCAACTTCAATTTTGGCATGGTAGCACAAATGACTTTAATCATACGTGAGAGAAGACGTAGGAATAATTATTATCATAAAACTCATGGAAAGGTACAAGAATAGAGGAGAGGATGGAAATAGGCCCGATTTGACACATTTTAAAAATATTTTCTACTGAACAATTTATGATGAATAGAGCGACTCAAAACCTCCCTGGATCATAAACTCTCTCACGGTCACGCGGGTTACCCTTATTATGCCCTATCGAAGGGAGTGAGAATAAATGAAGGGGGGTGAAAATTACAAACAATCGGCGAGGTTGAAAATACAATACACAAAAGAAGTTATGATGGAATGGGTGGCCTTAAACATTAATGGGACTTCAATTTTGGCAAGGTAGCACAAATGACTTTAATCATACGTGAGAGAAGCCGTAAGAATAATTATTATCATAAAACTGATGGAAAGGAGTAGGAATAGAGGAGAGGATGGAAATAGGCCCGGTTTGACACCTTTTAAAAATATTTTCTACTGAAGAATTTATGATGAATAGAGTGACTCTAAATCTCACTGGGTCATAAACTCTCTCACGGTCACGTGGGTTACCCTTATTATACCCTATCGAAGGGAGTGAGAATAAATGAATGGGGGTGAAAATAACAAAGGATCGGCGGGGTTGAAAATACTATACACAGAAGAAGTTTTGATGCAATGGGTGACCCTAAATATGAATGGGACTTCAATTTTGGCACGGTAGCCCAAATGAATTTAATCATACGTGAGAGAAAGTGTAAGAATAATTATTATCATAACACTGATGGAAATGAGCGAGAATAGTGGAGAGGATGGAAATAGGCCCGATTTAACACATTTTAAAAATATTTTCTACTGAAGAGTTTATGATGAATAGAGCGACTCAAAACCTCACTGGGTCATAAACTCTCTCACGGTCACGCGGGTTACACTTATTATACCCTATCGAAGGGAGTGAGAATAAATGAAGGGGGGTGAAAATAACATTGGATCGGCGAGGTTGAAAATACTGTACATAGAAGAAGTTATGATGGATTGGGTGGCCCTAAATATGAATGGGACTTCAATTTTGGCAAGGTAGCACAAATGACTTTAATCATACGTGAGAGAAGCCGTAAGAATATTTTTTATCATAAAACTGATGGAAAGGAGTAAGAATTGTGGAGAGTCTGAAAATAGGCTCGATTTGAGACCTTTTAAAAATATTTTTTACTAAATAATTTATGATGAATAGAGCGACTCAAAACCTTACTGGGCCATAAACTCTCTCACGGTCACGCGGGTTACCCTTATTATACCCTATCGAAGAGAGTAAGAATAAATGAATGGGGGTGAAAATCACAAAGGATCGGCGAGGTTGAAAATACTATACACAGAAGAAGTAATGATGGAATGGGTGGCCCTAAATATGAATGCAACTTCAATTTTGACATGGTAGCACAAATGACTTTAATGCTACGTGAGAGAAGGCGTAAGAATAATTATTATCATAAAACTGATGGAAAGGAGTAAGAATAGATGAGAGGATGGAAATAGGCCAGATTTGACACCTTTTAAAAATATTTTCTCTTGAACAATTTATGATGAATAGAGCGACTCAAAATCTCACTGGGTCATAAACTCTATCACAGTCATGCGGGTTACCCTTATTATACCCTATCGAAGGGAGTGAGAATAAATGAATGGGGGTGAAAATTGCAATGGATCGACGGGGTTGAAAACTCACTCGGTCATAAACTCCCACGTGGTCACGAGGGTTACCCTTATTATACTCTATCGAAGGAAGTGAGAATAAATGAAGGGGGGTGAAAATAACAAAGGATCGGCGAGGTTGAAAATACTATACATAGAAAAAGCAATGATGGAATGGGTGGCCTTAAACATGAATGGGACTTCAATTTTGACACGGTAGCATAAATTAATTTAATCATACGTGAGAGAAGGCGTAAGAATATTTATTATCATAAAATTGATGGAAATGAGAAAAAATAGAGCAGAGGATGGAAATAGGCCCGATTTGACACCTTTAAAAAATATTTTCTACTGAAGTATTTATGATGAATAGAGCGACTCAAAATCTCACTGGGTCATAAACTCTCTCACGGTCACGCTAGGTTACCTTTATTATACCCTATCGAAGGGAGTGAGAATAAATGAAGGGGGGTGAAAATAACAAAGGATCGATGATGTTGAAAATACTACACATAGAAGAAGTAATGATGGAATTGGTGGCCATAAATATGAATGCAACTTCAATTTTGGCACGGTAGCACAAATGACTTTAATCATACGTGAGAGAAGACGTAGGAATAATTATTATCATAAAACTGATGGAAAGGAACAAGAATAGAGGAGAGGTTGGAAATAGGCTCGATTTGACACAGTTTAAAAATATTTTCTACTGAAGAATTTATGATGAATAGAGTGACTCAAAACCTCACTAGGTCATAAACTCCCTCGCAGTCACGCGGGTTACCCTTATTATACCCTATCGAAGGGAGTGAGAATAAATGAAGGGGGTGAAAATAACAAAGGATCGGTGAGGTTGAAAATACTATACACAGAAGAAGTAATGATGGAATGAGTGGCCTTAAACATGAATAGGACTTCAATTTTGGCACGGTAGCACAAATGACTTTAATCATACGTGAGAGAATGCGTAAGAATAATTATTGTTATAAAATTGATGGAAAGGAGCAAGAATAGGGGAGAGGATGGAAATAGGCCCGGTTTGACACCTTTAAAAAATATTTTCTACTGAAGTATTTATGATGAATAGAGCGACTCAAAATCTCACTGGGTCATAAACTCTCTCACGGTCACACGGGTTACCGTTATTATACCCTATCGAAGGGAGTGAGAATAAATGAAGGGGGGTGAAAATCACAAAAGATCGGAGAGGTTGAAAATACTATACACAGAAGAAGTAATGATGGAATGGGTGGCCCTAAATATGAATGCAACTTCAATTTTGGCATGGTAGCACAAATGACTTTAATCATACGTGAGAGAAGGCGTAAGAATAATTATTATCATAAAACTGATGGAAAGGTGCAAGAATAGAGGAGAGGATGGAAATAGGCCCGATTTGACACCTTTTAAAAATATTCTATCCTGAATAATTTAGGATGAATAGAGCGACTCAAAATCTCACTGGGTCATAAACTCTATCACGGTCATTCGGGTTACCCTTATTATACCCTATCGAAGGGAGTGAGAATAAATGAATGGGGGTGAAAATAGCAATGGATCGACGGGGTTGAAAATGTTAAGTTATGATTTTGATGATAACTAAACTTAATGTGTGCTTTAATGATGATAACTAAACTTATGGTTGATTACACATGTTCTTGATGATTGTGTTCATTCATCTTATTGTTTATGCTGGTTGCACATGTTAGTTTTACAAGAGGTAAGAGGTTTCATAACCTCTTTAATGTCAACAAACATGCAATTAACCTAACTATCTTGCATGCAGGTTCAAACTCATGGCCGTCACCTGGTGAACCAAAACTCTACTTCCCTACAATACAAAACAGGTGGTATATGTCATTTACTGTGAAGAACCATTGGTGAGACTCCTACCTTGTATTAAAACGAAGCTTCATGCTTTAAACCATCAAGATTCACTCCTTTTCAAACTTGTGTTCATGAATCATTCCATGTGTTAAACCAAGTCTAAACAAACTTGTAATCAACTATAACACAAGCCATTTTCAAGTATCGAACCAATGGATAGTTTCAAGTGAACTAACACTTGACTTTTGCAAGTTTGGAGATTGGCGGTCGACCTGTGGACCCTTGGCGGTCGACCTGAAATCACAGAACTGAAAAATTGGCAACCTGTGAACCTGGCGGTCGACCGCCAGGAGCTAGCGGTCAACCTATTTTCCCAACAGCCACAAAGCTACAGAATGGCCCCTAGCGGTCGACCGCCGGCACTCCATCGGTCGATCGCCAGCCCCGAGGCCCTCCTTTGTTGACTTTTGTGTCAAGTTCGAAAGGAGGTCTTTCACCCCATTTCTTTAATCCCAATGCTCCCAATCACCCCAGAATTTGTGGATCTAGGTCTGGGACTTGTCTCCTAACCTTCCAAGGGTTATAAAATCTCTCTTTGAGGTCATAAACCCTAAGAGACTCCAAGAGAACTAGAGGGATCAATTTGGCTCAAGGGAGAAGAGGAATATCACTGTAGCCGTGAACAGTGATTCGAAGATCAAAGCCTCATCATAGTTGAAGACCCAAGATCTATTTTGAAGCCTTCATCTTCCCATGAACTGAAGCAACAACAAATCAACCTAGAGAGATCAAGATAGTAGCTATCAAGGGAAGGTTGCTGCAACGATCGTGAACAACATTCCTTCCACCAAGTTCTTCATCCGATCGAAGTCATTCAAGCATCAACTGAAGCCATTCAGTCATCTTCCAAAGCCAGGGAGTTCCAATCAAGCAAGGATCTCAAGAAGAGCTTCAAGTGAGATCAAAGAAGAGACTATCCAAGTAAGGAAGAGGAGAAGTACTGTAGCCGTGAACAGTACTCCGTGCAGCAAGTGTTCTTCATCCAACTTCAAGCCATTCAAGGTAGATCTGAAGCTAACATCCTCCAAGCAAAAGAAGTAGGAAGCAAGCATTCAAGGAAGATCAAGGTGAAGCTGTCTAAGGAAGAAGAAGTGAACAAGTAAGCAAGCAAGCAAGCCATCCATGGGAATTCAAGTGGAGATCAAGAGGAGGTGTTCAAGTCACGATTGAAGATATGTTCAAGATCCGTAACATGCATTCAAGGGGAACCCAAAATAGGAGTTTTCTAAACTAAGCCTCCTCATATTTATGTTTTGGGTTTTGTGTTTGTGTTCATCATAAACTGAAGAATCTGTGTGTGTGTGTGGATCGTGTTGGATCCGTGGTCGTGTGTGTGTGTTGTTTTGATTCGTGTGTGCGTAGGTCTTCTTAGATCTACGTGTGTTGTGTGGTTTTATTCAGATCATAGTATTTGTGTGTGGAGTGCTGCATTTATCGCAGCGTGTGTGTGATCCGCTTGTTGGATCGTGTTGGAGACTTCGTCTCCGTGTGTGTGTGTGTTGGAGCTCGTCTCCGTGTATGGTTTGGGGCGCGTCCCCATGTGTGTGGGCAGGCGTCGTCCTGCATGTGTGTTTGGAGAGTTGTCTCCGTTTGGGGATTTATCCCCGAGTGAAGCCTCACCGGGTTTGGTGAGGGGTGGACGTAGGATTGCCGTCGTTGCATCCGAACCACCTTAAAAACTGCTGTGCATTGTGTGTAATTTGTGTGGTTTGATTATTTTGGCTGTATGGTCGTGTGAGAATAGTGAGTTTGAGAGAATTAGTTAATTAGTTTTCAATTGCTAATTATTATTTATCACATATTTTGTAAAAAGATAAAAGTTTTTTTAAAATTGGTAAAAACCTAATTCACCCCCCTCTTGGGTGTCATTGATCGCGGGACTTCAATTGGTATCAGAGCCAAGGCTCTAATTTCATAGATCTAACGATCTAGAGTGATCCGGATTAATGACAACAATGATGTACACCATGAATTCCCCACCTGTGTTTGATGGTTGCAATTTCGATTTGTGGTTAGGTAAAATGTGTAGCCTTGTCAACTCATATGACCCAAAGCTATGGAAGCTTATTTCACATGGTCCATATGAATTGCCTAAAGATAAAAAAGTCTGGACTGCAAATCAAAAGTTTAAACATGATCAAAGTTGTTTAGTCTTGAAGTTATTTACCACTGCAGTCAATTCTAATCACTTTCCCTTTGTCTCCCACTGCAGGTCCGCAAAAGATATCTTGGATGGCTTAACCAAAGTCCGGGAAGAGCATGAAGACCAATGCCTTGTTGCAGGCACAAGTGACCAAGGAAGTGATCAACAAATCGAATCAAGCTCAAAAGTAAATTCCGATTCTGATGATGATGAAGAAGTTAGCTATGAAGATTTGTTGATTGCATATGATGCTCTCGCTGAAAAATAGGAGAAGTTAAAATCTGAAAATAAGAAATTGAGAAAAAGTGTTGAACAAAATAACCTTGTTTCCTCATGTAAGAAATGCTCACATTTAGAGGAAATGATTGAGGCTCATGTGTTCGACATTGAATTTCATAAAGATCAAATCAGCTCCTTAAGAAATGAAAACAAGGAGATGACTGCAAAACTGAATTCTATGGCTGATGATCAAACCTTGATAAATGAACTTATTCATGATGAAAAACTTGTTAAAGAAAATGAGAAACTGAAGGAATTGAACAAGGCCATTTCTGAAAGATTGTTGACTCTTGAAAAAGGAAAATCTGTGGTTGTTAGAGAATGTGAAAATGAGGATGAACTTAAGCAAGAAGTAGAATGCCTTAAGACTACCAATGCCATGTTGAATGTTAGTCTGTCTACTTTTGAAGAAGAACTTGCTAATTATGAATTGCACGTTGCATCTCTTGAATCTGAAATTCATGACTTAAATGCTTCTTTGTCTAAATTTGTGAATGGCCAAGAAAACTTGGATAAATTGCTGGGCATGAAAGTAAACTTTCAAAAAGAAGGGTTAGGTTTTAATCCAGTGAACAAAAAGAAATTTGAGAACAAGCTACACACTTCTTTTGTTCATACCGCTTGTGCACCCAGCACCTCCACATCTCACTCCCATGAACACACCATGTCAAGAACTCAATCAAATCTGAAAAAGAGTGTGGATGTCCAGAATGTGCATGCTAGAAATACTCATGTAAACTTCCACGCATCTAAGAAAATAAATGTCTCATGTCTTTACTGTGGAAAACTTGGACACATGATGCATGATTGTTTCATTATGAAGAATGATGATTTAAGAGTATGTAGAAATCAGGCTAGTTTGAAAACTCCAAAGAAAGCATTCACCACAAAACCTTCCATACATTGTAATCATTGTGGTAGAAAAGGTCACACAAAGTCACAATGCTGGTTACTCATGAAGAAAATGAGCTTTCACTCAACACGTCATGCTCACATACACAAACCAGTAGAGCCAATGAGAAAGAAAACTGTAATGTCACATGTTTTCACACATCACTTTGGCAAATCTGGAAATGCTAAGTATGATTATTTTCTTGTGAAGAAAATTGATGATTGGAATGTTGTTAAGAAGTGGAAGCCACGTGCTAAAGATGCTACTAACCAACAAGGACCCAAGATGGTTTGGGTACCTAAGAATGCCAAATGAGAAATCTGTTTTGCAGGTGTGCCTTGGGAATGTAAAGCATGAAATCCATTCTCATCAAGAAGGTAAGGCACACGGGTCAAGTGGCATAAGTCAGATCAAATGAAAATCAAAAAATTAAAATCTGATTGCTCAGGTGATATCCCTCTCTTCACTCTAGAATAGGTGCTATGTCTTGATTCGTTTTGCGTTGAATTTTGTGATGGTGCATATGTATATGCATGCATTCCATCCATAGATAGTTGCATACCCTTGTGCATATCATTCTCATATAGCATCGTGTTGAAGTTGAGCTTTCAAACCATCAATAAATTTCACTACATACACTTTCATACTTTATCATGCATAAGTTGAACATTGTGTATTCAAGCCATAATGCATTGCATTCTCCCTGCCTTCATCATCCATGATTACATAGTATATCAAATGGTGACATGTGGAAGGGCAGGTTAAGCCTGTCTGAAAACTATCACTACGAGTGAGGTGATATTTGGATCTAAGTTCTCCGCCTGGTACTATGAGTCATTTACTTAAAAGGCTGCATATGGCATTGGATTTTTATTGAGCATATCACTTTCATGCACACACTAAGGGGGAGCAACCACATTCATCATATAGGCTTAATGCTTAGGTTCACACATGAGTCATGCATTGCATCTTGAGCTATCTAGAGGATGTTGGTTGTTAAAAGAGTTTGTCATGTCAGTGTTTATAAATTTGAATCGAAATTGACAAATCAAGTCCTTTTGTTCTTGGATGCAGATTACACTCCCAAAATCTAAAAGATGATGGGCTGGGCGTGGCCAAGCTTGAGTTAATAAAAGGAATACCTCGCAAGGATGAAAAATGATGAGAACTTTCTCAATTACCACTAGGAGATGGGATACCAGAACTTGAACAACCTCCAGGATCGACTAAAGTACAAGCTGGTGGAAGTCCTTGTACGTGCTAAAGCAAGTACCCAAGGTGGAAGACTAGAAAGATGATGGATGCACAAGGCACAAGTATTGAGAATTATCTTCTGAGCTCTATTTGAAACACTCACATTTGTTTCAACCTTGTCTCCAAAAAAAAAAAAAACTTTGTCATTAGAATGTAACTGCACTTTTCATGAACCACCATTGCATGCCTACACTTCATGAATCTGGAAAATCATCTGCTTCATTATCATTGCATGACTACATGGTATATCAAATGGTGACTTGAGGAAATGTAAGTCATTCTTGTCTGAAATCTTTCACCATGCGTGAGAACGTGCCTCCGCCTGGTACCATGAGTCACATGTTCATTTATGTCATAGGTTGCATATTTTTCAAAATACAAAAATATCATTTGTGTAATTTGTGCACATAGAAAGGGGGAGCTTATCTTTTGAATGAACGATTCTGAATTGTAGATTGAACTCATCCTTGTGGACATGCATCTCATACTAATTGCCATATTTGAATTGATTATCACATTGCTGTGTGAGTTTCGGGACTTCAATGGCTGCATGAATGTTCAGATAATGTAAAACATGAAATGTTCCTCATATCTATTGCTTCATCTTAACTGCTCAACAATGAATTGCTAGCCTCGCTTAAGGCTATTGCTAAGCTTGCTTACTCTTGAAGGCATATGGTGATGCCTGCTGAACTCAGGTATACCATTTTGAAAACTTGACACGATGTTACTCTTGTCTGATATGATGAATTTGTTGAATTTGTTCAATCACATTGAAGATCTTGAAAAATGTGTCTAAGGTGATTGGCATGTGAATGATTTCTAATTTCAAATTTGTGAAAGGATCTTGAACATCTATTTTTGAATAAATCCTTGAAATCAATCGGGTTGCATTGTTTATTCTTGATTATATTTGCACCCTTGTTCATGAAGGCCATGTCTTGAAAAATGCTTAATTGTTTATCATGTGAATACGAATGCCCTCATGTGAAATCTGTCTAACATTCTGAAAATCAAGTTCTGCATCTTGCCTTGCATATTGCATTTCACTATCATATGATCGTAGGCTGCATTGCATTAGAACTCATGACACTGCATATCTTTAGCTGCATTCAGTTCATTCAATTGGTATCAGCAATTCTGCATCACAGTACATATCTTGCATTGCATATTGTATACATTGCCTCTGTGTGCTTGCTTGCTATTATATGTTATTCACCCCCATCCCTTGGCATTTCTATGGCCATATATCTCCTTGCTAAATAATGCTGCATTTGAGTCATTATTAGAGTGTTTCATGTCATACACTCTGGGGGAGTTTTTATTTCATAAGTGCATCTATTTAGGGGGAGTTGCACTGTTATGTATTCATGATATTTTCGGTATACATGCTGAATCAAATTCGCACACTTCATGCACAAAATGTAAAAATGAGTGTTAAAGATAAGGATATATGGATTTCTCTTCAACACTCTCTAGATGTTAAACTTGCTGCATGTATGTTGAAGAGATAGTTGAGGAAAAAGCTGCCTACCTATCCTTGTTGAAAAATCTGAAATGAAAATGAAAGATAGAGCAATGCTCGGTCTCACTGAGTAAACTGGGCACATGTCACCTGAAACGTGATGTGGTTCATATCTGAAAATTGTTGACTAGTATCTCTGTTCAAAATGAGGTGAAATGGTCCAGTATTCTGAGTAACCGGGGATTCTGACATGAGCTCCATGCGTCTACTCGCGTAAAAATGAATCATTTGAACCTGATCACTCTTAAAAAATTCTGACTATCATGTGATATTGGTTGAGTTAAAAAATATTGGTGAAAACTCATTGTGGTAGAGCGTAGCCTCCAATACGCTGTTCTCAAAATTGAAGTGCAGTCTGTAAAATGTCTCCTTGTGTTGATTTGAAAATCTGAATATCCATATTACAACTATCGTTTTTCATGTTACTCACTTACACCCTTGAAATTTGATTTAATATGTATTCAGAAAGTTGATTGACTACATTAGCAATTGCATGAATCTCCTATATGCTTGCACAACCTCCCATGTGCTACACATGTGTATTTCAGTTGCCATGACTCTCTTGCACCCTTCTTATACCTATCCTCTCTTAAACAAGTCTGGAGGAGCTGTGTTGCATGTATATATATGTATTTGTTTAATTGTACATCTCATACGGCATCATTTGCATGTATATAGCTTCATGCATTATAACAAAAATTGTCAAAATCTAAAAATCCATCACATTCCCAAAATTGTTTCTAAGTTAAAAACTTGGCCTAGTTGTTTTTCATTCCATTGTTTGCTTGCATTGAGTTTCATATGATTGCATTCATATTGTCCTCATGTCTATTCAGTTGCATTGCATGCATTCATAGTGTCACATGTGTTGCATTTCATGCATTTCAAACCAAAATATAAAAATCAGAAAATCAAAGAAAATCCTTTTGATATGCATTCCTGCTCTTGCTTGTTGTGAAAATTTGACATGAGATCTAGCTTTTGAATGCTATCCTGCTGAACACCTCATCTTGTGAACATCTCCACTGGCTCCCATCCTTGAGACCAATCATTCCATTCAATTGGTATCAATACATGCTTGATTGTTGAATTACAAAACTAATCACCAATTGATCTCATCTAATTGGAATCATATTACTTTGTTCATCCATGATTTGCCCCTGCTTCTTTTGATTTGATAAGATGGGCTATTGCTGTTTCAAAGCGAGATAAGCTTGTTCTTCTTTGTTTGGCTTCTTCCAGCCTTTGCTGTTGATATGTTGATCATGTCACAAGGGGGAGAAAGGTTTGCATTACCCACTTTTTGATTATGTCAAAGGGGGAGAGAAATTGATGATTGTGTGTGACAGGGTGAGAAGAACATCTATGCCATTCCATTGTATTTCATCATTAAGTTTGTCATCATCAATAAGTATAAGTTTGTCATCATCAAAAAGGTGGAGATTGTTAAGTTATGGTTTTGATGATAACTAAACTTAATGTGTGCTTTAATGATGATAACTAAACTTATGGTTGATTACACATGTTCTTGATGATTGTGTTCATTCATCTTATTGTTTATGCTGGTTGCACATGTTGGTTTTACAAGAGGTAAGAGGTTTCATAACCTCTTTAATGTCAACAAACATGCAATTAACCTAACTATCTTGCATGCAGGTTCAAACTCATGGCCGTCACCTGGTGAGCCAAAACTCTACTTCCCTACAATACAAAACAGGTGGTATATGTCATTTACTGTGAAGAACCATTGGTGAGACTCCTACCTTGTATTAAAACGAAGCTTCATGCTTTAAACCATCAAGATTCACTCCTTTTCAAACTTGTGTTCATGAATCATTCCATGTGTTAAACCAAGTCTAAACAAACTTGTAATCAACTATAACACAAGCCATTTTCAAGTATCGAACCAATGGATAGTTTCAAGTGAACTAACACTTGACTTTTGCAGGTTTGGAGACTGGCGGTCGACCTGTGGACCCTTGGCGGTAGACCTGAAATCACAGAACTAAAAAATTGGCAACCTGTGAACCTGGAGGTCGACCGCCAGGAGCTAGCGGTCGACCTATTTTCCCAGCAGCCACAAAGCTACAGAATGGCCCCTAGCGGTTGACCACCGGCACTCCACCAGTCGACCGCCAGCCCCGAGGCCCTCCTTTGTTGACTTTTGTGTCAAGTTCGAAAGGAGGTCTTTCACCCCATTTCTTTAATCCCAATGCTCCCAATCACCCCAGAATTTGTGGATCTAGGTCTAGGACTTGTCTCCTAACCTTCCAAGGGTTATAAATCCTCTCTTTGAGGTCATAAACCCTAAGAGACTCCAAGAGAACTAGAGGGATCAAGTTGGCTCAAGGGAGAGGAGGAATATCACTGTAGCCGTGAACAGTGATTCAAAGATCAAAGCCTCATCATAGTTGAAGATCCAAGATCTATTTTGAAGCCTTCATCTTCCCATGAACTTTAGCAACAACAAATCAACCTAGAGAGATCAAGATAGTAGCTATCAAGGGAAGGTTGCTGCAACGATCGTGAACAACATTCCTTCCACCAAGTTCTTCATCCGATCGAAGCCATTCAAGCATCAACTGAAGCCATTCAGTCATCTTCCAAAGCCAGGGATTTCCAATCAAGCAAGGATCTCAAGAAGAGCTTCAAGTGAGATCAAAGAAGAGGCTATCCAAGTGAGGAAGAGGAGAAGTACTGTAGCCGTGAACAGTACTCCGTGCAGCAAGTGTTCTTCATCCAACTTCAAGCCATTCAAGGTAGATCTGAAGCTAACATCCTCCAAGCAAAAGAAGTAGGAAGCAAGCATTCAAGGAAGATCAAGGTTAAACTGTCTAAGGAAGAAGAAGTGAACAAGCAAGCAAGCCATCCATGGGAATTCTAGTGGAGATCAAGAGGAGGTGTTCAAGTGACGATTGAAGATATGTTCAAGATCCGTAACATGCATTCAAGGGGAACCCAAAATAGAAGTTTTCTAAACTAAGCCTCCTCATATTTATGTTTTGGGTTTTGTGTTTGTGTTCATCATAAACTGAAGAATCTGTGTGTGTGTGGATCGTGTTGGATCCGTGGTCGTGTGTGTGTGTTGTTTTGATTCGTGTGTGTGTAGGTCTTCTTAGATGTACGTGTGTTGTGTGGTTTTATTCAGATCATAGTATTTGTGTGTGGAGTGCTGCATTTATCGCAGCGTGTGTGTGATCCGCTTGTTGGATAGTGTTGGAAACTTCATCTCCGTGTGTGTGTGTGTTGGAGCTCGTCTCCGTGTATGGTTTGGGGCGCATCCCCATGTGTGTGGGCAGGCGTCGTCCTACGTGTGTGTTTGGAGAGTTGTCTCCGTTTGGGGATTTATCCCCGAGTGAAGCCTCACCGGGTTTGGTGAGGGGTCGACGTAGGATTGCCGTCGTTGCATCCGAACCACCTTAAAAATTGCTGTGCATTGTGTGTAATTTGTGTGGTTTGATTATTTTCGCTGTATGGTCGTGTGGGAACGGTGAGTTTGAGAGAATTAGTTAATTAGTTTTCAATTGCTAATTATTATTTATCACATATTTTGTAAAAAGATAAAAGTTTCCTTAAAATTGGTGAACACCCAATTCACCCCCCTCTTGGGTGTGATTGATCGCGGGACTTCAGAAAATACTATACACAGAATAAGTTATGATGGAATGGGTGGCCCTAAATATGAATGTGACTTCAATTTTGGCACGGTAGCACAAATGACTTTAATCATACGTGAGAGAAGGCGTAAGAATAATTATTATCATAACACTGATGGAAATGAGCGAGAATAGAGGAGAGGATGGAAATAGGCCCAATTTGACACATTTTAAAAATATTTTCTACTGAAGAGTTTATGACGAATAGAGTGACTCAAAACCTCACTAGGTCATGAACTCTCTAACGTTCACGCGGGTTACACTTATTATACCCTATGGAAGTGAGTGAGAATAAAAGAATGGGGGTAAAACTACTCCCGATTTGACATATTTTAAAAATATTTTCTACTGAAGAATTTATGATGAATAGTGTGACTCCAAACCTCACTGCGTCATAAACTCTCTCACGGTCACACGGGATATCCTTATTATACCCTATCCAAGGAAGTGATAATAAAAGAATGGTGGTAAAAATAGGCCCGATTTGACACATTTTAAAAAAAAAATTTATTAAAGAATTTATGATGAATAGAGCGACTCAAAATCTCACTAGGTTATAAACTCTTTTACGGTCACACGGGTTACCCTTATTATACTCTATCAAAGGGAGTGTGAATAAATGAATGGGGGTGAACATATCAAATGATCGGCGGGGTTGAAAATACTATACACAGAAGAAGTTATGATGGAATGGGTGGTCCTAAATATGAATGAGACTTCAATTTTGGCACGGTAGCACAAATGACTTTAATCATACAAGAGAGAAAGCGTAAGAATAATCATTATCATAAAACTGATGGAAATGAGTAAGAATAGAGGAGAGAATGGAAATAGGCCCGATTTGACACATTTTAAAAATATTTTATACTAAAGAATTTATGATGAATAGAGCGACTCAAAACCTCACTAGGTCATAAACTCTCTCACAGTCACGCGGGTTTCTCTTATTATACCCTATCGAAGGGAGTGGGAATAAATAAAGGGGGGTGAAAAAAATAAACGATCGGCGTGGTTGAAAATACTATACACAGAAGAAGTAATGATGGAAAGGGTGGCCCTAAATATGAATGCAACTACAATTTTGGCACGGTAGCACAAATTACTTTAATCATACGTGAGAGAAGACGTATGAATAATCATTATCATAAAACTGATGGAAAGGAACACGAATAGAGGAGAGGATGAAAATAGGCTCGATTTGACACATTTTAAAAATATTTTATACTGAAGAATTTTTGATGAATAGAGCGACTCAAAATCTCACTAGGTCATAAACTCCCTCGTGGTCACGAGGGCTACCCTTATTATACCCTATCGAAGGGAGTGAGAATAAATAAAGTGGGGTGAAAATAACAAAGGATCGGCGAGGTTGAAAATACTATACACAGAAAAAGTAATGATGGAATGGGTGGCCTTAAACATAAATGGAACTTCAATTTTGACACGGTAGCACAAATGACTTTAATCATACGTGAGAGAAGGCGTAAGAATAATTATTATCATAAAATTGATGGAAAGGAGCAAAAATAGAGGAGAGGATGGAAATAGGCCCGGTTTGATACCTTTAAAAAATATTTTCTACTGAAGTATTTATGATGAATAGAGCGACTCAAAATCTCACTGGGTCATAAACTCTCTCACGGTCACGCGGGTTACCCTTATTATACCGTATCGAAGGGAGTGAGAATAATCGAAGGGGGTGAAAATAACAAAGGATCGGCAAGGTTGAAAATACTACACATAGAAGAAGTAATGATGGAATTGGTGGCCATAATTATGAATGCAACTTCAATTTTGGCACGGTAGCATAAATAACTTTAATCATACGTGAGAGAAGACGTAGGAATAATTATTATCATAAAACTGATCGAAGGGAACAAGAATAGAGGAGAGGTTGGAAAAAGGCTCGATTTGACATATTTTAAAAATATTTTCTACTGAAGATTTTATGATGAAGAGAGCGACTCAAAACCTCACTGGGTCATAAACTCCCTCGCGGTCACGCGTGTTACCCTTATTATATCCTATCGAAGGGAGTGAGAATAAATGAAGGGGGTGAAAATAACAAAGGATCGGTGGAGTTGAAAATACTATACAAAGAAGAAATTATGATGCAATGGGTGGCCCTAAATATGAATCCAACATCAATTTTGGCACGGTAGCACAAATGACTTTAATCATACGTGAGAGAAGGCGTAAGAATAATTATTATCATAACACTGATGGAAATGAACGAGAATAGAGGAGAGGATGGAAATAGGCCAGATCGGACACCTTTTAAAAATATTTTCTACTGAAGGGTTTATGATGAATAGAGCGACTCAAAACCTCACTGGGTCATAAACTCTCTCACGGTCTCGCGGGTTACACTTATTATACCCTATCGAAGAGAGTAACAATAAAAGAATGGGGGTGAAAATAACAAAGGATCGGCGGGGTTGAAAATACTATACACAGAAGAAGTTATGATAGAATTGGTGGCCCTAAATATGAATGCAACTTCAATTTTGGCACGGTAGCACAAATGACTTTAATCATACGTGAGAGAAGACGTAGGAATAGTTATTATCATAAAACTCATGGAAAGGTACAAGAATAGAGGAGGATGGAAATAGACCCGATTTGACACATTTTAAAAATATTTTCTACTGAAGAATTTATGATGAATAGAGCGACTCAAAATCTCCCTGGATCATAAACTCTCTCACGGTCACGCATGTTACCCTTATTATACCCTATCGAAGGGAGTGAGAATAAATGAAAGGGGGTGAAAATTACAAACAATCGGCGAGGTTGAAAATACAATACACAAAAGAAGTTATGATGGAATGAGTGGCCTTAAACATGAATGGGACTTCAATTTTGGCAAGGTAGCACAAATGACTTTAATCATACGTGAGAGAAGCCGTAAGAATAATTATTATCCTAAAACTGATGGAAAGGAACAAGAATGGAGGAGAGGATGGAAATAGGCCCAGTTTGACACCTTATAAAAATATTTTCTACTGAAGATTTTATGATGAATAGAGCGACTCAAAATCTCACTGGGTCATAAACTCTCTCACGGTCACGCGGGTTACCCTTATTATACCCTATCGAAGGGAGTGAGAATAAATGAAGGGGGGTGAAAATAACAAAGGATCGGCGGGGTTGAAAATACTATACATAGAAGAAGTTTTGATGCAATGGGTGACTCTAAATATGAATGGGACTTCAATTTTAGCACGGTAGCCCAAATGACTTTAATCATACGTGAGAGAAAGTGTAAGAATAATTATTATCATAACACTGATGGAAATGAGCGAGAATAGAGGAGAGGATGGAAATAGGCCCGATTTGACACATTTTAAAAATATTTTCTACTGAAGAGTTTATGATGAATAGAGCGACTCAAAACCTCACTGGGTCATAAACTCTCTTATGGTCACGCGGGTTACACTTATTATACCCTATCGAAGGGAGTGAGAATAAATGAAGGGGGGTGAAAATAACAATGGATCGGCGAGGTTGAAAATACTGTATATAGAAGAAGTTATGATGGATTGGGTGGCCCTAAATATGAATGGGACTTCAATTTTGGCACGGTAGCACAAATGACTTTAATCATACGTGAGAGAAGCCGTAAGAATAATTTTTATCATAAAACTGATGGAAAGGAGTAGGAATTGAGGAGTGGATGAAAATAGGCCCGATTTGAGATCTTTTAAAAATATTTTATACTAAAGAATTTATGATGAATAGAGCGACTCAAAATTTTACTGGGCCATAAACTCTCTCACGGTCACGCGGGTTACCTTTATTATACCCTATCGAAGGGAGTAAGAATAAATGAATGGGGGAGAAAATCACAAAGGATCGGCGAGGTTGAAAATACTATACACAGAAGAAGTAATGATGGAATGGGTGGCCCTAAATATGAATGTAACTTCAATTTTGGCATGGTAGCACAAATGACTTTAATGCTACGTGAGAGAAGGCGTAAGAATAATTATTATCATAAAACATATGGAAAGGAGCAAGAATAGAGGAGAGGATGGAAATAGGCCCGATTTGACACCTTTTAAAAATATTTTCTCTTGAACAATTTATGATGAATAGAGCGACACAAAATCTCACTGGGTCATAAACTCTATCACAGTCATGCGGGTTACCGTTATTATACCTTGTCGAAGGGAGTGAAAATAAATGAATGGGGGTGAAAATAGCAATGGATCGACGGGGTTGAAAATACTATACACAGAATAAGTTATGATGGAATGGGTGGCCCTAAATATGAATGGGACTTCAATTTTGGCACGGTAGCACAAATGACTTTAATCATACGTGAGAGAAGGCGTAAGAATAATTATTATCATAACACTGATGGAAATGAGCTAGAATAGAGGAGAGGATGGAAATAGGCCCGATTTGACACATTTTAAAATATTTTCTGCTGAAGAGTTTATGACGAATAAAGTGACTCAAAACCTCACTAGATCATAAACTCTTTAATGGTCACGCGGGTTACACTTTTTATACCCTATGGAAGGGAGTGAGAATAAAAGAATGGGGGTAAAAATAGGCCCGATTTGACATATTTTAAAAATATTTTCTACTGAAGAATTTATGATGTATATTGTGACTCCAAACCTCACTGGGTCATAAACTCTCTCACGGTCACACGGGTTACCCTTATTATACCCTATCGAAGGAAGTGAGAATAAAAGAATAGGGGTAAAAATAGGTCCGATTTGACACATTTTAAAAATATTTTATATTAAAGAATTTATGATGAATAGAGCGACTCAAAATCTCACTGGGTCATCAACTCTTTCACGGTCACACGGGTTACCCTTATTATATCCTATCGAAGGGAGTGTGAATAAATGAATGGGGGTGAAAATAACAAAGGATCGGCGGGGTTGAAAATACTATACACAGAAGAAGTTATGATGGAATGGGTGGTCCTAAATATGAAAGAGACTTCAATTTTGGCACGGTAGCACCAATGACTTTAATCATACGAGAGAGAAAGCGTAAGAATAATCATTATCATAAAACTGGTGGAAATGAGCAAGAATAGAGGAGAGGATGGAAATAGTCCCTATTTGACGCATTTTAAAAATATTTTATACTAAAGAATTTATGATGAATAGAGTGACTCAAAACCTCACTAGGTCATAAACTCTCTCACGGTCACGCGGGTTTCTCTTATTATACCATATCGAAGGGAGTTAGAATAAATGAAGGGGGGTGAAAATAACAAAGGATCGGCGGGGTTGAAAATACTATACACAGAAGGAGTAATGATGGAAAGGGTGGCCCTAAATATGAATGTAACTTCAATTTTGGCACGGTAGCACAAATGGCTTTAATCATATGTGAGAGAAGACGTAGGAATAATCATTATCATAAAACTGATGGAAAGGAACACGAATAGAGGAGAGGATGAAAATAGGCTCGATTTGACACATTTTAAAAATATTTTATACTGAAGAATTTATGATAAATAGAGCGAATCAAAATATCACTCGGTCATAAACTCCCTCGTGGTCACGAGGGTTACCCTTATTATACTGTATCGAAGGGAGTGAGAATAAATGAAGGGGGGTGAAAATAACAAAGGATCGGCAAGGTTGAAAATACTATACACAGAAAAAGTAATGATGGAATGGGTGGTCTTAAATATGAATGGGACTTCAATTTTGACACGGTAGCACAAATGACATTAATCATACGTGAGAGAAGGCGTAAGAATAATTATTATCATAAAATTGATGAAAGGAGCAAAAATTGAGGAGGGGATGGAAATAGGCCCGATTTGACACCTTTAAAAAATATTTTCAACTGAAGTATTTATGATGAATAGAGCGACTCAAAATCTCACTGGGTCATAAACTTTCTCACGGTCACGCGGGTTACCCTTATTATACCCTATTGAAGGGAGTGAGAATAAATGATGGGGGGTGAAAATAACAAAGGATCGACGATGTTGAAAATACTACACATAGAAGAAGTAATGACGGAATTGGTGGCCATAAATATGAATGCAACTTCAATTTTGGCACTGTAGCACAAATGACTTTAATCATCCGTGAGAGAAGACGTAGGAATAATTATTATCATAAAACTGATGGAAAGGAACAAGAATAAAGGAGAGGTTGGAAATAGGCTCGATTTGACACAGTTTAAAAATATTTTCTACTGAAGAATTTATGATGAATAGAGCGACTCAAAACCTCACTGGGTCATAAACTCCCTCGCGGTCACGCGGGTTACCCTTATTATACCCTATCGAAGGGAGTGAGAATAAATGAAGGGGGTGAAAATAACAAAGGATCGGTGAGGTTGAAAATACTATGCACAGAAGTAGTAATGATGGAATGGGTGGCCTTAAACATGAATAGGACTTCAATTTGGCACAGTAGCACAAATGACTTTAATCATACGTGAGAGAAGGCGTAAGAATAACTATTATAATGAAACTGATGGAAAGGAGCAAGAATAAAGGAGAGGATGGAAATATGCCCGGTTTGACACCTTTAAAAAATATTTTCTACTGAAGTATTTATGATGAATAGAGCGACTCAAAATCTCACTGGGTCATAAACTCTCTCACGGTCACGCGGGTTACCCTTATTATTCCCTATCGAAGGGAGTGAGAATAAATGAAGGGGGGTGAAAATCACAAAAGATCGGAGAGGTTGAAAATATTATACACAGAAGAAGTAATGATGGAATGGGTGACTCTAAATATGAATGTAACTTCAATTTTGGCATGGTAGCATAAATGACTTTAATCATACGTGAGAGAAGACGTAAGAATAATTATTATCATAAAACTGATGGAAAGGAGCAAGAATAGAGGAGAGGATGAAAATAGGCCCGATTTGACACCTTTTAAAAATATTTTATCCTGAACAATTAATTATGAATAGAGCGACTCAAAATCTCACTAGGTCATAAACTCTATCACGGTCATGCGGGTTACCCTTATTATACCCTATCGAAGGGAGTGAGAATAAATGAATGGGGGTGAAAAAAGCAATGGATCGACGGGGTTGAAAATACTATACATAGAATAAGTTATGATGGAATGGGTGGCCCTAAATATGAATGGGAGTTCAATTTTGGCACGGTAGCACAAATGACTTTAATCATACGTGAGAGAAGGCGTAAGAATAATTATTATCATAACACTGATGGAAATGAGCAAGAATAGAGGAGAGGATGGAAATAGGCCCGATTTGACACATTTTAAAAATATTTTCTACTGAAGAGTTTATGACGAATAGAGTGACTCAAAACCTCACTATGTCATAAACTCTCTAACGGTCACGCGGGTTACACTTATTATACCCTATGGAAGGGAGTGAGAATAAAAGAATGGGGGTAAAACTTGTCCCGATTTGACATATTTTAAAAATATTTTCTACTGAAGAATTTATGATGAATAGTGTGACTCCAAACCTCACTGGGTCATAAACTCTCTCACGGTCACACGGGTTACCCTTATTATACCCTATCGAAGGAAGTGAGAATAAAAGAATGGGTGTAAAAATAGGCCCGATTTGACACATTTTAAAAATATTTTCTATTAAAGAATTTATGATGAATAGAGCGACTCAAAATCTCACTAGGTTATAAAATCTTTTACGGTCACACGGGTTACCCTTATTATACCCTATCGAAGGGAGTGTGAATAAATGAATGGGGGTGAAAATAACAAAGGATCGGTGGGGTTGAAAATACTATACACAGAAGAAGTTATGATGGAATGGGTGGTCCTAAATATGAATGAGACTTCAATTTTGGCACGGTAGCACAAATGACTTTAATCATACGAGAGAGAAAGCGTAAGAATAATCATTATCATAGAGGAGAGGATGGAAATAGGCCCGATTTGAAACATTTTAAAAATATTTTATACTAAAGAATTTATGATGAATAGAGCCACTCAAAACCTCACTAGGTCATAAACTCTCTCATAGTCACGCGAGTTTCTCTTATTATACCCAATCGAAGGGAGTGGGAATAAATGAAGGGGGGTGTAAAAAACAAAGGATCGGCGTGGTTGAAAATACTATACACAGAAGAAGTAATGATGGAAAGGGTGGCCCTAAATATGAATGCAACTTCAATTTTGGCACGGTAGCACAAATGACTTTAATCATACGTGAGAGAAGACGTATGAATAATCATTATCATAAAACTGATGGAAAGGAACACAAATAGAGGAGAGGATGAAAATAGGCTCGATTTGACACATTTTAAAAATATTTTATACTGAAGAATTTATGATGAATAGAGCGTCTCAAAATCTCACTAGGTCATAAACTCTCTCGTGGTCACGAGGGTTACCCTTATTATACCCTATCGAAGGGAGTGAGAATAAATGAAGGGGCATGAAAATAACAAAGGATCGGCGAGGTTGAAAATACTATACACAGAAAAAGTAATGATGGAATGGGTGGCCTTAAACATGAATGGGACTTCAATTTTAACACGGTAGCACAAATGACTTTAATCATACGTGAGAGAAGGCGTAAGAATAATTATTATCATAAAATTGATGGAAAGGAGCAAAAATAGAGGAGAGGATGGAAATAGGCCCGGTTTGATACCTTTAAAAAATGTTTTCTACTGAAGTATTTATGATGAATAGAGCGACTCAAAATATCGCTGGGTCATAAACTCTCTCACGGTCACGCGGGTTACCCTTATTATACCCTATCGAATGGAGTGAGAATAAATGAAGGGGGTGAAAATAACAAAGGATCGGCGAGGTTGAAAATACTACACACAGAAGAAGTAATGATGGAATTGGTGGCCATAAATATGAATGCAACTTCAATTTTGGCACGGTAGCATAAATAACTTTAATCATACGTGAGAGAAGACGTAGGAATAATTATTATCATGAAACTGATCGAAAGGAACATGAATAAAGGAGAGGTTGGAAAAAGGCTCGATTTGACACAGTTTAAAAATATTTTTTACTGAAGAATTTGTGATGAATAGAGCGACTCAAAACCTCACTGGGTCATAAACTCCCTCGCGGTCACGCGGGTTACCCTTATTATACCCTGTCGAAGGGAGTGAGAATAAATGAAGGGGGGTGAAAATAACAAAGGATCGGTGAGGTAGAAAATACTATACACAGAAGAAGTAATGATGGAATGGGTGGCCTTAAACATGAATATGACTTCAATTTTGGCATGGTAGCATAAATTACTTTAATCATACGTGAGAGAAGGCGTAAAAATAATTATTATCATAAAACAGATGGAAAGGAGCAAGAATAGAGGAGAGGATGGAAATAGGCCCGGTTTGACACCTTTAAAAAATATTTTCTACTGAAGTATTTATGATGAATAGAGCGACTCAAAATCTCACTGGGTCATAAACTCTCTCACGGTCACGCGGGTTACCCTTATTATACCCTATCGAAGGGAGTGAGAATAAATGAAGGGGGGTGAAAATCACAAAGTGTAGCGACCCGGATTCCGGATACCCGGTGCACCCGGTATAAATACCAAATACATGTGATACCACATGGGACCCGCGAGGCCTCCCAAGCGCGGGAAAGCGCCGAAGGGAAAAAGGAGTGTGTGGAATACATTGAAGCCAACAGATATAACAGTAAGCAATTAAATTTCATTACTATGGATTGCTAAAGTAGCAGAAATAAAATTACCTTTTCATTAATAATTCAAATAATTACAATTATACACCAGAGTCCAGCCCAAAGGAAAGACAACAAGTCTATCACAGTACAGTCTGACAGAAAAGAAACGTACACAGAAGTCGGGGGAAGCCCGACGCAGGTACAGTTGGCAGCTACAGCGAACGCGCTCCACCAAGGACAGCAGAGGCAGACGGCGAAACCCACCTGAAAAGCAGGGGTGAGTCTCAACAGAAACTCAGTAGGGGTCACGCGTGTTGAGTCTTGTTGAATCTTTACATGTTTCGATGATGACAACTCTATATGTCTTAGTGGTGTTCAAAAATATGTCTCTGTGAAAAATTAACAAAAATATTTTTCTGTGAAAGTTGAACAAAGAATATTTTTTATGAAGAATAAACCTTCATTTCACTTCAGGTATTTTTCAGGGACTGTATTCGTGTTGGTTGGCACTTCGTCTTGTTTGTGTATAACACCTCGTGTTGTACTGATTGTCTTCGTGTCGTTTTCGTTTTAGTACTGTTTATGTTTTCATTACGCCGTGTCGTCCTCTCGTACCTCGTGTTGTTCCTCTGCTTCCACTGTTTCCTCTCGTGTTGTTGAAGACATGTCTAACTCATGACTTCGTGTCATGGTTGCTAGACCTCGTGACTTTTGTCGCTTTGTGACTTCACCTCATGTCAATTCTTGTGTTTCATCTTCGTGTTGTTTTAGTGTTTTCATCTTCGTGTTGTTTTCAACTCGTGTCGGTTACTGTTTCATCTTCGTGTTGTTTTCAACTCGTGACGGTTACTGTTTCATCTTCGTGTTGTTTTCAACTTGTGTCGGTTACTGTTTCGTCTTCGTGTTGTTTTCAACTCGTGTCGGTTACTGTTTCGTCTTCGTGTTGTTTTTAACTCATGTCGGTTACTGTTTCGTCTTCGTGTTGTTTGTATTCATGATTTCGTGTTGCTTTTGTATTCATTCTCTTCGTAGTGTATTGGTTTGTTACAGTGACTTCGTGTCGTTCTCCTTGTTGTGCCTTCATGTCATTTTTGATCCACTACGTGCAGAACATTGCAGCACCTCGTGTTGCTTTCTGTGTCACCTCGTGTCGTTTCTCTGTGAACCTCGTGTCGCCTCTCTCTGTCCTCTAGTTGCATCTCGTGTCATCTTTTATGTCTTGCTTGTTGTTGCAACCACTTCGTGTCACTCTTCTTTTTACCTCGTGTTGTTTTATAACCTCACTTCGTGTCGTTCTCTTCGTTGTGTCTGTTCTGTCACAGTGTATCTCGTGTCATTTTTTCCTTACTTCGTGCTGTTTTTCATCTAACCTTGTGTCATGCTCTCCCTATCTCATACTGTAGTAATCTTGTCTACTTCGTGTCGTCCTTTTTCTACTTTGTGCTGTTCTCCTTCTACTTCGTGTTGTTTTCTTCCTACCTCGTGTCGTTCTCTTAGTAGTGCTCATTGTGTCACCACTGCATCTCGTGTCGTTCTCTGTTTAGTGCACCTCGTGTCGTGTCCACTTACCTCATGCAGTTCTAGTTCTTGTGGCACTCAAGGTTAATGATTCTTATCTCTTTACAGGTCCGAGGAAGAACATTCATCGGTGTCTGGGTGCACATGATCCGATACTGAAGGAACAAATACGAAGGGGGCACGTGGCAGGAAGGTTCTGGATCAAGCGTGTGAAGCACACGCACTCTGTACCCCATCCTCCTGCTGGCTGCTGATATAAAAAGAACAAAGGCTGGTCGAGCAAGAGAGAGCATTGAAGCAAAAAGAGAATAGAGAAGCAGAGATTAAAAAAGAAGAAGAGAGCAGAGGAGAAAGAAAGAGAGATAGAAAGAGAGAGAGAGAGCTCGTGGAGAAGAAGGAAGAAGCTGCTTGAAGATCTATCTTCATTGGACCGTGGATCAGATCCAGGCCAGTCAGCTCCGTTTGGAGCCACATTGTGCATTTCGTTTTTCAGCGTTCTGTTTGCTGAAGTTGCTTTCATTTCGTGTTTTTGTTTTCTTCCATTTTCATCTGGTTATCTTGTCCTTCCGATAGCCCTGTTGGGGATCGGGTTCCTCCTGTTGGTTCAGGAGAAGGGAGATCTGATCTCCGGGTTGCAAGTGACAGGTTGTCACTTGTGGGTTGCCCTCTGGTTAGAGGAAGGGAGGCTAGTCCTCTGGTTCTGGGCTTGTGGTTGCAAGTCCAGTGGTCCCTCCTGGTCTGGAGGAAGAGAGGTCTTCGACCTCTAGTTTCCAAGTGGCTGGGAGTCACTTGGGTGTCCCTCCGGTTGGGAGGAAGAGGGGAGGCTGTTCCCCTGGTCAAGCTGTGTGGCAGCAACTGTTTGCAGACTGAGTCTGCTGGGTTCTAGCGTTTGCTAGTGAAGCCTCACTCCGGTTGGGAGTGAGGGGTGGATGTAGGTCTGAAGGACCGAACCACCTAAAAATCTATTGAGCAGTGGTTTGTTTGTCTGATTTGCTTCCGCTAGATGCTTGAATAGGCGCGCTCCATGTGTTTGTATTTGAGCTGAATCGAATTGGTTCTATTCTGTGTCCTTATCTAGCATCCTAGTTTTAATTTGGCCATTATTCGTAGAAGGATTCATTCACCCCCCCTCTGTATCCTGGCCAAGCACCCTAACAACGCGGATCCCCACTGGAAAAACGCACAGTGCAACGGAAGCAACAGAAACAACGAGTGCAGCAAAGCAGGAAAAGCTACACTACAAAGCTGTAAACAGAACAGGTACAGTAGGAGTAGGGAACGGGCTAAGAGTAAGGGGAGCTCAACAACAAAGAAGAGCGAGGCCATAAAACACGGGACGACGGCCACTGAGGAGAACTCGGCTCCCTAAGCTACTCCAAACGGCAACAGACGGTCAACCCCAAACTCACACAGTAGGGTAACCCAATCTGTCAGCCAAAACAAAGGCGAAGGCAGGCGCCGACGCCGAAAACACAGACAAAACACGACAGGAGACGTCGTGCACGCAGCCCCATGCATGACGAGAATGTCATGCCAACGACAGAACACTGACCTCGAGTACGGCCATGAGAGGGCAACTCGCAAAGGTCACAGTGCGCAAGAAAACGCGAGAGTCACAGCACCGAGTGATAGGAGCACCCTCCTCCCAGAAGAACAGCCAGAAGCGTCCACTGACGACTTACACTGCGCCACAAGTGCCAAGTCACTCAAGCACAAGACACACCAAGAACCAGGTCCGAGGAACAACAGTTCTAAGGAAACAAGGTACCATAGCACGAAACTACAACACCAACTACGAGTGACTAGTCAGGGCCACGCCCGTCGGCGCAAGTCCCCAGTCCCTGACCACGTGTGCACACACTGACCACTACCTAGGCCAGGCCTCTAGCTAGTATTCCCCTCGGTAGGACGCTATCGCTGGCTGGGGCCTACGGAACTAGCTTAAGAACCGTACGTACCAAACGCAACAGGAAAACCCCTCCACCACTCCCGGTGGGTCGGCAAAAGCGTAGGGCTACAACTAGTGGAGGCTCAGAAGGCACAGACTCTGAAACACACGTGCTAAAGCACAGACAGTCAAGAAAGACCCGTCTCGTGCACCATAAAGCACCATGGCAGCTAAACAACCGCCAACCGACTCAGGACCAGGCAACTAGACCTACAACGTAGCGATCCCGAGTCGAACGACTCAAAGGCAAGATCGTTACAAGCAGCGAAACAAGCCGCCAATCGGTCTAATCCTAAGCCAGCAAAACAACGCTCCGCAGAAAATGACACACGAAGACCTGAGGGAAACACCAAGAACCCTCAGCACACTTGGACGCGCAAACTGAGGTACGGCAACACCTCGAGGCATCCAGAAACAGTGTCTCAAGCCGGGCACAACCACCGAGAAACACACACACAAGGTCACATGTCAACCACTGGGTCACACCAGGTTGACCTGAGCCCAACAACATACAAGCAAAAGTAGGATAGACAATCCTACCGCAAGTAAGAAGACTCCTGGCCACCTTACAATGTAGTCTTAGCCCTCATAGGACGTCAAGAGACATCCATGAGACAGCGGGCAGACCACAAGGCCAAGCCAAGGCAAGCCGAAACCGAAATCACAGAAAACGGAGCACAAGGCATGTAACGCGCCACCCCTAGACCACTACAAGCATGTGACGGTCTAGACCAGGGCCGTTACTCACCAAGCGACGGTCGGACGACAGGCCGTCACTCACACCGCCCTAACCAACCTATCAAACACGAAGAATGTAACGGCCGGCGCCGAGGGCGTTACATCAATGTAACGCACGGGCCTAAGCGCGTTACAAACAAACGACGCACGGGAGCAGGCGCGTTATTCACAACGTGCACAGCCACCCACAACCAAAGCGAAGTAACGCGCAACGCCAGGCGCGTTACAAACAAACAACGCGGTAAGGGAAACGCGTCAGAGCCAAACGACGCACAGGGGGAAGGCGCGTTACTATGAACGTGCCCAGCCACCCTCAACCCAGCACAAAACAACAAACGACGGCCAGAGCCAGGCGCGTTACAAACACAACGACGCATGGGGGTACATCCGTTATATCCAACGGGCACAGCCACCCAAGCTCGGCCAAACCGAATGTAACGACCGGGCGCAGGCGCGTTACACTCAAACAATGGATAGGGGCACGACCGCTGGAGGCACCACCTCAACAGGTCAAACGTCGGTCAAACGGCAAGTAACGGCCAGGACCAGGTGCGTCACTTTCATCGAATGCGTTGGGTCAAGCGCGTTAGATCAACCGACTCAACCCCAAAACAAAATGACAAAAAGGAAGTAACGCGCTAGCCTAGGCACGTTACAAGGAAGTGACGCGCCACCCTAGGGCTGTCACTTACTCAGAAGCCAGCAAACTCAAAAATGCCTAAACAAATGGCGGTCTATCGTAGGGCTGTCAGAGCCAAATAACGGCCACTGAAACGACCGCTACTTCGGTCACGGCGGGAAAACATAGGAACGACCGAATCGGCCCGTTCCACATCCCATTCACGCCGAAACGCAAGGGATACAAACCCAAACGACCAAAAACAACATCAGGGGACTCCAAACCCCACATGCAAGCTCAAAAACGCAAGATCCGGGTGATTTAGACAAATGGACCCTGTGTGGGTCACCGAGGTTCCCGGGCTTCTACCGGCCTCGAATGAACACCAAATCACACGAAATCAACGTGGATGGGATCCTAACATCCCAGCGGTCAGTTAGAAACTAACTACGCCGCAAATGGTCGCCGTTTACTGGCCGACCCTAAAAACCACGAAAATCATGATTTAGGTAAACCAAGTCCAAACTCGGCCGTTTCCTTGCCGAACGACGTGCAATGGCAGGGAAAACGAAGAGGATGAAGTAAGGATCAGTCACCCTACCTCCACCGAAGAAACCGCACCCCGAAGGGACTAAACCATGCCGAAAACCACTCGTGAACCGATTTCACCGGCTTTGAATCTACCGTTCGGGATCGCGCCAGAATCGATCCGATCCTCGCTCCATCGCGCACCTCGACAGCTCCACCTCGTCGCCACCTCACCCACGAGTGCCTCCGTCTGCAGCCGGAGCCGGAAGGGAGAGAGAACGAGAGAGAACGGGAGAGTGAGAGGAGATCGCAAGAGTGAGGAGAGAGAGAGAGGAAAAGAAATAAAAAGGAAAGAAATTAGGAAATTTTCCTAATTTCCAAAAATTCTGAAAATGCGCCAAAAATGCACAAATCCAGAAAAATACGCAAAAATAGCCAAAACGACCGGCTCGAAGAGTACATCGTCGTTGTAGCATCTACGAGTTCGAGAATTGACAAATAAACTCACCGTAGGGTTCCGTAACTAGTACGTGAGAAAAACTCACAATGCTCGTCAAACTCAACTCGGAAGCCACAAAAGCGAACCGAAACTCAACGAAACCAAACCCGAAACAAATCCAAAAGATCCAGCAGAGATCCAACAAGACCTGCAAAAGATCCAGCAAGATCCAGGGCATTACATCCTCCCCTCCTTTAAGAAATTTCGCCCTCGAAATTAAGGACTAACAAAGGAGAAGCAAGGGAAGAACAACCCAACAATACAACCACAAAAAATGACACAAATCTCGAGAAAACACAGCTCAGAGGAACACTGTCAGACCACCATTACAGGTACACACTCAGCTTCCAAGACAGCAAGTCCACAGCACAAGCATGGCACCAAAGTGAACACATCTGACACCTCCGAAGCAAAGGCAACATCGTTTACGTCTCACCAAGAACGGAGACACGACTACCACAACAACAGACAACCGAGAAACACAACGACAGCACGGCAATCAGCAGCTTACACAAGGAGACACAGTCCTCACAGCTGACAGCTCGTAACATCATCGGCTCCAGTGCCAAAGGCAACAGGGAACACCTGGCACACAAGACACCAACGACAACAACAACACTGGACCATAAACACCATCAAGTCAGTTCTCACTCAGATATTACATCTGATCAAGTCGCAAGCTAACTCCACCAAAGAAAAGGGAGCACAGCAAGCCAACTGACAAGACAAGACCATGGTCCAAGGCAGAGACACAAAATCATAAAGAAACAACGCCAAAACAACACAATGGCAACACCTGCAGGATTCCGACCCTGTACAACACACAGAATCACAGAACACACTGCAAGCAGGGTCACAACAAGGCACAAGAATAGCTGAACACACGACCACAAAAGACAGGTCACGCATCAGACTGCTCACCAAGAGAAGACCCACAACAACGAGAAACGACAACAATCTCAGGGAACGCATCTCAAGGACTACGAACACGCCTCGAGAGCACAACACCCCAGAAAGAAATGCAGAGCAGAGGGTACTCAATCAGCAAGGAATACCGACAAATTCCTCAACACTCACAAACGCCAATGCCAACACCAGAAAACCACAAACAATGGCACGGCAACTTACAAAGTCAAGGCACGAGAAGCCAAGACGAAGTCACCATGAGAAAGAACGAACCTTTCGACGAATGGGTAGCCAACCCACACATTTCCGTTGCACCCTCAACAATGCGCACAGGCAACAGAACAACACCGGTAATCGAATCTCAGCACACACCAGGCGTCATCGCAATCAACAAAGATCGCAATTAACACGCCACGAGCACCGATCTCGCGAACAACCGATCACAAGGGGCCTAAGTGCAACAAAGGAAGAGCACCAGCTTCAGCACAAAGCACGCGGAAAGAACTAATCTCAGTTTACCATCACGTCCTGGAACAGATAAATGAGCCTTCACGATACATCGGCCGTTAGACACAGCACGACAACTACGGTACACAGTAGCTCTTAACACCATCACGGAGTCCAAAGCCAAGCAACCGTACAACAAGGAGCAGATAAGGCTCAAAACAAAGCTGTCCACACTTAAGCAGACGCAGGACAAAGGCATCACTAAGACAGCAATTCCAAGGCTAACCTCGAAAAAGCTTCACCAAGAAGGGCGAAAAGCAACAAGCTCGACAACACAGCTCACCAGGAAGGGAAAATCCTAGGTTCACTCGAGCAACTTCTCAATCGAGGCAACACAACAATCGAGACAACCGAAACAACAATGCATCAGGAGCTACACAGACTCAAGCTGGGACAACCAAAGCAACGTAAGAACGTGCATGGCCATCACACCAACGCTAAAAGTCATAAGCCACCTGAGCAAAAGCACAAAAAAACAACTCGAACAATGCACTGCAGGTTCATGCCAAGCGACAAACACTGCCAAGTGCAACACGATCAAGACAACTTCAAAATCGAACAAAGCACCTCGTCACACCCAGACGAGAGCAAAACCATCTCATACAGTGCCAACAAAGCATGTACAAGACCACACATGGAAAACACCGCGATAAACCATCGCAACACCTACGCCAGCAAGAGACTGTACTAGACCTTAAGGACTCTGGTAACTGTATATCTGGATTTCCATGTATTTCACACGACAATGCGCTGATAGCTCAGAAAAGAAACTCCGAACATCTCAGAACACTGCTCTGATACCAACTGTAGCGACCCGGATTCCGGATACCCGGTGCACCCGGTATAAATACCGAATACACGTGATACCACATGGGACTCGCGAGGCCTCCCAAGCGCGGGAAAGCGCCGAAGGGAAAAAGGAGTGTGTGGAATACATTGAAGCCAGCAGATATAACCGTAAGCAATTAAATTTCATTACTATGGATTGCTAAAGTAGCAGAAATAAAATTACCTTTTCATTAATAATTCAAATAATTACAATTATACACCAGAGTCCAGCCCAAAAGAAAGACAACAAGTCTATCACAGTACAGTCCGACAGAAAAGAAACGTACGTACTGTGATAGACTTGTTGTCTTTCCTTTGGGCTGGACTCTGGTGTATAATTGTAATTATTTGAATTATTAATGAAAAGGTAATTTTATTTCTGCTACTTTAGCAATCCATAGTAATGAAATTTAATTGCTTACGGTTATATCTGCTGGCTTCAATGTATTCCACACACTCCTTTTTCCCTTCGGCGCTTTCCCACGCTTGGGAGGCCTCGCGGGTCCCATGTGGTATCACGTGTATTCGGTATTTATACCGGGTGCACCGGGTATCCGGAATTCGGGTCGCTACACAAAGGATCGGCGAGATTGAAAATACTATACATAGAAGAAGTAATGATAGAATAGGTGGCCCTAAATATGAATGCAACTTCAATTTTGGCATGGTAGCATAAATGACTTTAATCATACGTGAGAGAAGGCGTAAGAATAATTATTATCATAAAACTAATGGGAAGGAGTAAGAATAGAGGAGAGGATGGAAATAGGCCCGATTTGACACCTTTTAAAAATATTTTCTGCTGAACAATTTATGATGAATAGAGCGACTCAAAATCTCACTGGGTCATAAACTCTATCACGGTCATGCGGGTTACCCTTATTATACCCAATCGAAGGGAGTGAGAATAAATGAATGGGGATGAAAATAGCAATGGATCGACGAGGTTGAAAATACTATGCACAGAATAAGTTATGATGGAATGGGTGGCCCTAAATATGATCAATTTTGGCACGGTAGCACAAATGACTTTAATGATACGTTAGAGAAGACGTAAGAATAATTATTATCATAAAACTGATGGAAAGGAACAAGAATAGAGGAGAGGATGGAAATAGGCCTGATTTGACACATTTTAAAAATATTTTCTCCTGAACAATTTATGATGAATAGAGTGACTTAAAACGTCACTGTGTCATAAACTCTCTCACGGTCACGCGGGTTACCCTTATTATACCCTATTGAAGGGAGTGAGAATAAAAGAATGGGGGTGAAAATAGGCCCGATTTGACATATTTTAAAAATATTTTCTACTGAAGATTTTATGATGAATAGTGTGACTCAAAATCTCACTGGGTCATAAAGTCTCTCACGGTCACGCGAGTCACCCTTATTATCCCCTATCGAAGAGAGTGAGAATAAAAGAATGGGGGTGAAAATAGGCCCGATTTGACACATTTTAAAAATATTTTTCTACTGAAGAATTTATGATGAATAGAGCGACTCAAAACCTCACTCGGTCATAAACTCTCTCTCGGTCACGCGGGTTTCCCTTATTATACCCCCTCGAAGGTAGTGAGAATAAATGAAGGGGGTGAAAATAACAAAAGATGGGCGGGGTTGAAAATACTATACACAGAAGAAGTTATGATGGAATGGGTGGCCCTAAATATGAATGCACCTTTAATTTTGACATGGTAGCACAAATAACTTTAATCATACGTGAGAGAAGACGTGGGAATAATTATTATCAAAAAACTCATGAAAAGGAACAAGAATAGAGGAGAGGATGGAAATAGGCCCGATTTGACATATTTTAAAAATATTTTCTACTGAAGAATTTATGATGAATAGAACGACTCAAAATCTCACAGGGTCATAAACTCTCTCACGGTCACGCGGGTTACCCTTATTATACCCTATCAAAGGGAGTCAGAATAAATGAAGGGGGGTAAAAATAACAAAGGATCGACAGAGTTGAAAATACTATACGCAGAAGAAGTTATTGTGGAATTGGTGGCCCTAAACATGAATGTGACTTCAATTTTGGCACGGTAGCACAAATGACTTTAATCATACGTGAGAGAAGACGTAAAAATAATTATTATCATAAAACTGATGGAAATGAGCAAGAATAGAGGAGAGGATGGAAATAGACCCGGTTTGACACCTTTTAAAAATATTTACTACAAAAGAATTTATGATGAATAGAGCGACTCAAAATCTCACTGGATCATAAACTCCCTCACGGTCACGCGGGTTACCCTTATTATACCCTATCGAAGGGAAAGACAATAAAAGAATGGGTGTAAAAATAGGCCCGATTTGACATATTTTAAAAATATTTTCTACTGAAGAATTTATGATGAATAGTGTGACTCCAAACCTCACTGGGTCATAAACTCTCTCACGGTCACACATGTTACCCTTATAATACCCAATCAAAGGAGGTGTGAATAAAAGAATAGGGGTAAAAATAGGCCCGGTTTCACACATTTTAAAAATATTTTCTATTAAAGAATTTATGACGAATAGAGCGACTCAAAACCTCACTGGGTCATAAACTCTCTCACGGTCACACGGGTTACCCTTATTATACCCTATCGAAGGGAGTGTGAATAAATGAATGGTGGTGAAAATAACAAAGGATCGGCGGAGTTGAAAATACTATATACAGAAGAAGTTATGATGGAATGGGTGGCCCTAAATATAAATGAGACTTCAATTTTGGCACGGTAGCACAAATGACTTTAATCATACGTGAGAGAAGACGTAAGAATAATTATTATCATAAAACTGATGGAAATGAACAAGAATAGAGGAGAGGATGGAAATAGGCCCGATTTGACATATTTTAAAAATATTTTCTACTGAAGAATTTATGATGAATAGAGCCACTCAAAACCTCACTGGGTCATAAACTCTCTCACGGTCACGCGGGTTACCCTTATTATACCCTATCGAAGGGAGTAAGAATAAATGAATGGGGGTGAAAATAACAAAGGATCGGTGGGGTTAAAAATACTATACACAGAAGTAGTTATGATAGAATGGGTGACCTTAAATATGAATGTGACTTCAATTTTGACACGATAGCACAAATGACTTTAATCATACGTGAGAGAAGGCTTAAGAATAATAATAACTATAAAACTGGTGGAAAGGAGCAAGAATAGAGGAGAGGATGGAAATAGGCCCGGTTTGACACCTTTAAAAAATATTTTCTACTGAAGTATTTATGATGAATAGAGCGACTCAAAATCTCACTTGGTCATAAACTCTCTCACGGTCACGCGGGTTACCCTTATTATACCCTATCGAAGAGAGTGAGAATAAATGAAGGGGGGTGAAAATAACAAAGGATCGACGAGGTTGAAAATACTATACACAGAAGAAATAATGATGGAATGGGTGGCCCTAAATATGAATGCAACTTCAATTTTGGCACGGTAGCACAAATGATTTTAATCATACGTGAGAGAAGACGTAGGAATAATTATTATCAGAAAACTGATGGAAAGGAACAAGAATAAAGGAAATGATAGAAATAGGCTCGATTTGACACATTTTAAAAATATTTTCTACTGAAGAATTTATGATGAATAGAGCGACTCAAAACCTCACTGGGTCATAAACTCCCTCACGGTCACGCGGGTTACCCTTATTATACCCTATCGAAGGGAGTGAGAATAAATGAAGAGGGGTGAAAATAACAAAGGATCGGCGATGTTGAAAATACTATACACAGAAGAAGTAATGATGGAATGGGTGGCCTTAAATATGAATGGGACTTCAATTTTGACATGGTAGCACAAATGACTTTAATCGTACGTGAGAGAAGGTGTAAGAATAATTATTATCATAAAACTGATGGAAAGGAGCAAGAATATAGGAGAGGATGGAAATAGGCCCGGTTTGACACATTTTAAAAATATTTTCTACTAAAGTATTTATAATGAATAGAGCGACTCAAAATCTCACTAGGTCATAAACTCTCTCACGGTCACGCGGGTTACCCTTATTATCCCCTATCGAAGGGAGTGAGAATAAATGAATGGGGGTGAAAATAACAAAGGATCGACAGGGTTGAAAATATTATACACAGAAGAAGTTATGATGCAATGGGTGGCCCTAAATATGAATGAGACTTCAATTTTGGCACGGTAACACAAATGACTTTAATCATACGCGAGAGAAGGCGTAAGAATAATTATTATCATAACACTGATGGAAATGAGCGAGAATAGAGGAGAGGATGGAAATAGGCCCGATTTGACACATTTTAGAAATATCTTCTACTGAAGAATTTATGATGAATAGAGCGACTCAAAATCTCACTGGGTCATAAACTCTATCACGGTCATGCGGGTTACCCTTATTATACCCTATCGAAGGGAGTGAGAATAAATGAATGGGGGTGAAAAAAGCAATGGATCGACGGGGTTGAAAATACTATACACAGAAGAAGTTATGATGGAATGGGTGGCCCTAAATATGAATGGGACTTCAATTTTGGCACGGTAGCACAAATGACTTTAATCATACATGAGAGAAGACGTAAGAATAATTATTATCATAAAACTGATGGAAATGAACAAGAATAGTGGAGAGGATGGAAATAGGCCCGATTTGACACATTTTAAAAATATTTTCTACTGAAGAATTTATGATGAATAGAGCCACTCAAAACCTCACTGGGTCATAAACACTCTCACGGTCACGCGGGTTACCCTTATTATACCCTATCGAAGGGAGTAAGAATAAATGAATGGAGGTGAAAATAACAAAAGATCGGTGGGGTTGAAAATACTATACACAGAAGTAGTTATGACAGAATGGGTGACCTTAAATATGAATGGGACTTCAATATTGACACGATAGCACAAATGACTTTAATCATACGTGAGAGAAGGCTTAAGAATAATGATAACTATAAAACTGATGGAAAGGAGCAAGAATAGAGGAGAGGATGGAAATAGGCCCTGTTTGACACCTTTAAAAAATATTTTCTACTGAAGTATTTATGATGAATTGAGCGACTCAAAATCTCACTTGGTCATAAACTCTCTCACGGTCACGCGGGTTACCCTTATTATACCCTATCGAAGAGAGTGAGAATAAATGAAGGGGGGTGAAAATAACAAAGGATCGGCGAGGTTGAAAATACTATACACAGAAGAAATAATGATGGAATGGGTGGCCCTAAATAGGAATGCAACTTCAATTTTGGCACGGTAGCACAAATGTCTTTAATGATACGTGAGAGAAGACGTAGGAATAATTATTATCAGAAAACTGATGGAAAGGAACAAGAATAAAGGAAATGATAGAAATAGGCTCGATTTGACACATTTTAAGAATATTTTCTACTGTAGAATTTATGATGAATAGAGCGACTCAAAGCCTCACTGGGTCATAAACTTCCTCGCGGTCACGCGGGTTACCCTTATTATACCCTTTCGAAGGGAGTGAGAATAAATGAAGAGGGGTGAAAATAACAAAGGATCGGCGAGGTTGAAAATACTATACACAGAAGAAGTAATGATGGAATGGGTGGCCTTAAATATGAATGGTACTTCAATTTTAACATGGTAGCACAAATGACTTTAATCGTACGTGAGAGAAGGCGTAATAATAATTATTATCATAAAACTGATGGAAAGGAGCAAGAATATAGGAGAGGATGGAAATAGGCCCGGTTTGACACATTTTAAAAATATTTTCTACTGAAGTATTTATGATGAATAGAGCGACTCAAAATCTCACTGGGTCATAAACTCTCTCACGGTCACGCGGGTTATCCTTATTATCCCCTATCGAAGGGAGTGAGAATAAATGAATGGGGGTGAAAATAACAAAGGATCGGCAGGGTTGAAAATACTATACACAGAAGAGATTTTGATGCAATGGGTGGCCCTAAATATGAATGAGACTTCAATTTTGGCACGGTAGCACAAATGACTTTAATCATACGCGAGAGAAGGCGTTAGAATAATTATTATCATAACACTAATGGAAATGAGCGAGAATAGAGGAGAGGATGGAAATTGGCCCGATTTGACACATTTTAGAAATATCTTCTACTGAAGAATTTATGATGAATAGAGCGACTCAAAATCTCACTGGGTCATAAACTCTATCACGGTCATGCGGGTTACCCTGATTATACCATATCGAAGGGAGTGAGAATAAATGAATGGGGGTGAAAAACTAATGGATCGACGGGGTTGAAAATACTATACACAGAAGAAGTTATGATGGAATGGGTGGCCCTAAATATGAATGGGACTTCAATTTTGGCACGGTAGCACAAATGACTTTAATCATACGTGAGAGAAGATGTAGGAATAATTATTATCATAAAACTCATGGAAAGGTACAAGAATAGAGGAGAGGATGGAAATAGGCCCGATTTGACATATTTTTAAAATATTTTCTACTGAAGAATTTATGATGAATAGAGCGACTCAAAACCTCCCTGGATCATAAACTCTCTCATGGTCACGCGGGTTACCCTTATTATACCCTATCGAAGGGAGTGAGAATAAATGAAGGGGGTGGAAAGTACAAAGGATCGACGAGGTTGAAAATACTATACACATAAGAAGTTATGATGGAATGGGTGGCCTTAAACATAAATGAGACTTCATTTTTGACACGGTAGCATAAATGACTTTAATCATACGTGAGAAAAGGCGTAAGAATAATTATTATCATAAAACTGATGGAAAGGAGCAAGTATAGAGGAGAGGATAGAAATAGGCCCGATTTGACATCATTTAAAAATAATTTCTACTGAAAAATTTATGATGAATAGAGCGACTCAAAATCTCACTGGGTCATAAACTCTCTCACGGTCACGGGGTTACCCTTATTATACCCTATCGAAGGGAGTGAGAATAAATGAATGGGGGTGAAAATAACAAAGGATCGGCGTGGTTGAAAATACTATACACAGAAGAAGTTTTGTTGCAATGGGTGGCCCTAAATATGAATGGGACTTCAATTTTGGAACGGTAGCACAAATTACTTTAATCATATGTGAGGGAAGGCGTAAGAATAATTATTATCATAACACTGATGAAAATGAGCGAGAATAGAGGAGAGGATGGAAATAGGCCCGATTTGACACGTTTGAGAAATATTTTCTCCTGAAGAATTTATGATGAATAGAGTGACTCAAAACCTCACTGGGTCATGAACTCTCTCACTGTCACGCTGGTTTCCCTTATTATACCCTATCGAAGGGAGTGAGAATAAATGAAGGGTGGTGAAAATAACAAAGGATCGGCGGAGTTGAAAATACTATACACAGAAGAAGTTATGATAGAATGGGTGGCCCTAAATATGAATGCAACATCAATTTTGGCACAGTAGCACAAATGACTTTAATCATACGTGAGAGAAGACATAGGAATAATTATTATCATAAAACTAATGGAAAGGTACAAGAATGGAGGAGAGGATGGAAATAGGCCCGATTTTCGGGTTTTGTATGGTTCACCAGAAAACGGCAACCATTCGTAGCTCGGTTAGTGTTGAACTGACCGTGGGGATGTTAGGATCCCATCCATGCTTGTTTTGTGTTGATCGGTGGTCATTCGAGGCCGGTAGGAGCCCGGGAACCTCGGTGACTCTTTTAGGGTCGATTCGTTGAAATCGCCCCAATCTCTTGTTTTAATGCATGTACGTGGGGTTTTTCGCCTCCAGAAGTTGTTATTCGTCGTGAGGCTTTGTTTCCCCTACGCTACGGCCTGAATAGGGCATGGTACAGGCCGATTCAGCCTTCCCCTTGTTTTTCCCGCCGTTCACGATTTTCTGAACTGAACGCGGTCCACCAGTAACCGCGTTCATCTGATCGCGGTCCTAGGGCAACCGCGTTCATCAAGTCTAAAGAGTCGGCAAGGGTCACGATTTTGCGACAGACCGCCTCTGTCCAGTCACGGTCTGATGGCGACCGTGACTGTCTGGTCGCGGTCTTCAGATGACCGCTACCCTCATTTTACTTCAGGCTGGTCGCGGTCCCAAGGAGACCGTGACTGTGTAGTCGCGGTCCCCAGGTGACCGTGACTATGTAAGTTGTTTCGATTGCATGGGTTTGGTCTCCAGTTGACCCGGTTGTGGTCCAATGGTTGACCCTCGACCTTGTGAGTGTCCCGGACACCCCATGGGTTCCGTGCCCATACTTTGGGATGTCGGGAAGTACCGAGTGGCTTCGATTAGTGTGCCCATGAGTGCGTGTATCTCGGGCTTTGTGTTACGCTAGATCGAGTCGCTATGTGTTGGCGTGTGTGCGGTGAGATTCCCCCGCATGTGTGTGTGGTTTCCTTTGCATTCCCGTCTTGAGGGAGCGCTCTCGGTAACTTATGGTCTACCTCGGTTCTCATGTTACCATGGTTTTAGACCTAGTCTAGAGTTTAAGTTGGTTGGCCTTGATGGTTCAACCGTTGTCTATGTTTTAGGGCGGTGTCTGTCCATCGGTGGTCTTCTAGATAGGTCGGTTAAGGTTCACTGAGCGCGGTCTACTCCTTGACTGCTACTGTTTCCTAACGACTCAATCTTGGACCGCTAGTGTCTTTGCCTCTGGTTGCGTGGCGAGTCCTCTTTGACTGTTTGGTTGACCTAGCGACCGAGTGATGGATAGCCTAGGCCCAGGGAGTGGTTACCGGTGGTTTGGTTTCCAGTATCTTGGCTTAATCTTGGGGTTTGCCATTGTCACGCGGATATCACCCGATGTCCTGTGAGGGCTGTAACCGTGCTCTGAAGTGGCCAAGAGGGTTTGTGCTTGTGTGTCTTTGCCTGGTTCCGGTCAACCCAGGGTGACCCAGTGGTTGACAGGCGACCTTGTGTGTGGGTGTCTTGGCGGTTTTGCCTAGTCCGAGACACGGGTTCTGGATGCCTCGAGGTGCCGTGTTACCTCGATCTACGTGTCCAGACGTATGCTGAGGGTCGTTGGTGTTCCCTCAGGTCTCCGTGAGTTGTTTTCTGCGGAGCGTCATTTCTTGTGGCTTAGGATTAGACCGATTGGCGGCTTGTTCTGCTGTCTGTGATGATCTTGCCTTTGAGTCGTTCGACTCGGGATCGTTATGTGGTAGGTCTAGTTGCCTGGTCCTGAGTCGGTTGGCAGTGGTTGTACTGCCAGTGGTGCTTCGTAGTACGTGTGACAGGGCTTCCGTAGACTGTCTGTACTCTAGCACTTGTGTTTTGGAGTCCGTGCCTTGTGAACCTCCACTAGTCGTAGCCTGTGACGTAGGCTTTTTAGTACGTCACCCACCGGGAGTGGTGGACGGGCAGTTTCCCGTTACACAGTTTTTAAGCTAGTTCCGTGGGCCCCATCCAACGGTAGCGTCCTACTGAGGGGAATACTAGTTAGAGGTCTGGCCTAGGTAGTGGTCAGTGTGTACACACGTAGTCAGGGACTGGGGACTTGCGCTGACGGGCGTGGCCCTGACTAGTCACTTGCAGTTGTGGTACTATGGTCCTGTGTCCGTAGTTGTCGTTCTTCCTTGGGACTGTTGTTCCTTGGACCTGGTTCTTGGTGTGTCTAGTCTCCCCCGTGCTGCACACGGTCGGGTGGACGTGACACTTGTGGCACAGTGTAAGACATCAGTGGACGCAACTGGCTGTTCTTCTAGTGTGAGGGTACTCCTATCACTTGATCGTTGACTCTCGGCGTTTCTTGTGCGTCGTGACCTGTCTGGGTTGGCCTTTCCGTGGCTATGCCCGAGGTCAGTGTTTCTGTCACATGCATGATGCTCTGGTCGTGCGTGGGGCAGTGTGCATGACGTTCCAGTCGTGTGTGTGTGATCAAGTCTGTCGGTCGTCTGTATGGTCTTTTCTAGACCTTCTTGTCTGTTCTTGTAGGTCTTCGTCTTAGACCTGGTGTTGGGTCGACAGATCGGTAACTTCTGACTTTGCCAGATCAGAGTCGCCCTTCTGTCGTTGCTTGGAGTAGTTTGGGGTGTCGAGGTTAGTTCGGCCGCCGCTTGTCTTCCACGGATTCTTCCTGTCACGTCCCGAGCCTTTAATTACAGTGGAAGACTCGCTCGGGGAGCGCGAACAGTCGACATGGTAAGCCTCTTGCAAGCAAGAATCAATCAAAGCACAAGACAATCACACTATTAGATGCAATTGCGCAAGATTTAATCAAACTTCAACTTTATTTCATAATGCTCAATATTCAAGATACAATCACTAATTTGATTTTCATTCTACTGGACTCCAGAAATAGGGAAATTACATTGACTCAATCTAGACAATTTAGACTTCCTATGTCTTCACTCTTGTCATAATAACATTCAATCGCTCTCGGACCCGCTACTTGAATCACCCGAATCCGAATTCGAACTATTTCCATCTCCTGAAAAACATTGGAAATAGGTAATGAGCACACTTGCCCAGTAGGTATCTTCGCATCAACATGAAGGCACTATTAAAGTAATTAACAATTTAGCTCTAAAGAATAAGGTAAAATCATGCGAATGCGAATTTATCACGCGTTTAAACCAAAGTAACAAGATAATCATGTAAGATAGAATGATCAAGAATGAACTAGCAAGAATATAACAAGAACATGATATTGGCCCTCCATGAACAAGAATGTAACGAGATTGTACTAGCAAGCCACATATTCCTCACTTTAGCATCTTATGCTTATGAGCAAGTGCTTCGTGAATTCCTGTGGAATATCAAGCAAGAATGTCATGTCGTGCCGTGGATCTTCACTTATTTATAGAAATAGTACTCCCAGCGCAATGCGACGCCAGTAGCATCATACCCCATGGTTTATAAAATAGTATGTTTCTGACAATCAGCCGAGGGGACTAGCATAGAGCCCTTGAACACAATTAGTGCTCGATCGCATCTTCAGTTATAAATTAAGCTACTTCCACGCAGTATAACAGTAAAGTATGGCCAAGAATATAGCACTTCCAATAATTCCATGATAACTAAAATCAATGAATGAATGCTTCAACATAAGAATGTAGGAGTCAAGAAATAGACTTAAATAATGTCATGCTCATAGAAATAAATCGACAGCATAACGGTATTTTCCTTACTTTCATTTCATTTAGATCAATTTAGGCAATATGACAAGTTCTAGATCATCAATGTTTGTCTAGAATCATTGGAATATCAACCCTTGGTCAAACCTTGGGTTAACAAATGCAAACTATGTAACGGTCATTTGCTGGGCCGTTATATTATGTAACGTGCCAGTAATGGGCCGTTACAGTGATCCGAGTCCAGAAGGGTAAAAATAGACTCAGAGGAATGTGACGGTCTGGCACTGGGCCGTTGCGTGAGCCTGACGGTCCAGTTCAAGGCCGTTACATTTCAAGAATCATAACCACGATAGAGTGTTCTAATTAATGGGCTTTCATTGATACAACCAACTCGGCGTCCTACTGGGAATCCCAGGCTCGCGGAGAATTACGGAGGCCTTGAAACAATGATTTCCTAGTCCATTGGAATGAATATCCAATAGAGAGGTCCTCATGTCCAAGATTGTGTTCCTATAGTGCAAAGTGTGAACTAATGACAACATACCGGAATATGTGCCATGTACGTATAGAATTGACTCTATTGACAGAGAGAGATATGTATAATCAATGTTAAAATCATGATAAAAACTCCGTCAATACAATGTTAAAAAGTCATGCTTTATAGTACAAAACTATAGAATTTGGTTTTGACATAACTTAAGTAGAAGTGATGACAAAACATGCAATACCTATCATGAATAATCAAATATCCATAAAATCACATGATTAGGTTTAAAACTTAGGTAACTAGGCTTTAACTATAATAAGATTGGCAGGTTATATTTTGTCTTAGGTTTGACAGAACACAGATTATAACGGTCTGGAGAGGGGGCGTCACTGTTATTGTGACGGTCAGGACCCAGCCGTTACATGAATGTAACGCGTCTGTCCAAGCGCGTTAGAAACAATACTGCAATTCAAATATCATAGAGTGTGTAACGGTCTACCGTAGGGCCGTTACTTGAAAGCGACGGTCCTATGCTAATGCGTTACAGTATCTACTAACAGAAAATAACTATAGAAACTAAGAGATCAACTCACATCATGTCTTTTATCAAAACATCATGAGTTTCCAGACATGTTAACGAAGTAAAGGCCATCTATATGCATAGGTAATCATGAATAGATGAATAGTCATGTTTTAATTTCTCAATTTGGCTAAGAGGTGCATGATATGCATTGAGCTATCAAAATGTGAAATCAATGATCTACCATGCATGAAAATTAATTAAACCAGAGGCTCTTAGTCCTATCAAGCTGTTTTTGCCGTTCATGAGATAACCTACCTCTTAACTTAGACTGTAGTTTCTGAATTTGGTTGAGAACCTAGCCCTACATCCCTTCCTTCTCTTGTGACTTTTTCAGCAACTTCCTTGGGTTCTAACTCCAAGATCTCTTGACCTAAAGATGTGAAATTCGGAGGGGAGTTAGTCTAAAGTATTGTAAACAACTACTTCTAAAGAACTTACGTGAGATAATGACTCCTTACCCTACTTCTTTACGTCCAAAAAGTAAGGGTCGCATAGTTCAGAGCTATGCCCTATTTATAGAGTTTAGACTAGAGTTTGAGGATTAGATCGAGTTTAGAGTCCTTGTTTCATCAAATTCTAATCCCTAAGAGTCCTTAGAGTCTTTACAATCCTTCCCAAGTCGATCCCTAGTGGATAGGAACATCAAGTTCCAATCTTTTCATGAGTTCCATTACTTACGGAACTAACAGTTTTGTAACGGACTAGGACCTACGCGTTAGGGTTATGTGGCGGTCTCGCGATAGACCGTTACATTACTCATTCCTAGAGTTCAAAGGAAATCAAACTCTTTTAGTTTTCTGGTTCATAGTGTAACGGTCGAGACACCGTGCATTACATGTCTGTGACGGTTAGGCTATAGACCGTTATATGTGTCGTGGATAGAGTTCAAACAATTTAAAACTCTTTTGATAATTATCCATTAACTTATTGATGGGGACATCCCTTGCCCCTCCACATTTTCTGAAGCTCAGATTGATCGTCAGTGTACGCCATTATGTTCCTCATGTGTTTGTGAGTCGAGTCATGTAATTTTCTTATTTTTATTTGAGTCTTAAACATGTAATTTTCCCTTTATTGAGTCATGTACCTATGTTAGAAAGTCATTTTCTTAAGTCTTGAAGTCATTATGTTGGTTTGATAGGTTAATGGGCCCAATTCATTGGGCTAGGCCTAGGGGTGCCCCTCCCTTGGACTGTTTGGTCATTATTTAGTTTGTCAGGGTCAGTTTGGTCTTAGGAAAAGTGTGGGGTCTATAAATAGCCCCACCCCTCTCTCATTTGTAACAATTATGCTAGAATATTGAATCCATAAAATTTCCACACCTTCTAGTTCCCTCTCAATATCTCCCTCTCTCTCTCTCTTACTATCACTCTCTCTAAGTGGGTTGTGCCCCCTCTCTCTCTCCTCCCCACCCTAATTTCGAAATTCATTCTCTCTCCTCCCCATTCACCTCTCATTAAGGCCCCTTCCCCTTCCCCAAGCACTCATTCAATTCCCCCTCCAACCCCTAGGTGGAAACCCCTTCTCCTAGGCACCTTTCCACTCTCCCAAGCAACCCTCCCTCTCCCCAAGACTGAAAGAGCCCTTCCCTAGGCCAAATTTCGAATTTCCCTCTCCCTTGGGCTGTGCCCTTTCATCTCCCCACCTCCCTAACCACCCAAGGTCGCACCCCCCCTTCCCCATCCACCAAATAACCCCTTGTTCATGCCCTTCCCCACACCCTCTCCTCCACCTATTCTGTCCCTGTTGCAGGTTTCAGAAAAGCAGTGATTTGCAGTATTAGCCACGACTTCCCATGAAGGCTCCCGGTGGTATATCTTATATTGCTGGAATCGTCTCCAAGTCTTCTTTCCAACGGTGGTACTCCTGCCTGCATCCGAGTTCGGAGCTGTCCGGAGGAACGTCATCTTCAACGACTACGCAATCTGTCCCAAACTGAAGGCCAGAGCGATCTTGGAAGCCGTTCAGCGGCCAACCTTGGAGGAATTCGATCACGCTTCCTTCTACAAAATTCTTCTTCGTCTAGTCCTCCATCAGTAGCAGAAGAAAAGACGCCAATTTCCTACCCGAGCTATTTGTTCTGAATTTCTTCACCGGAGTGTGCAGTCTGCCCCCTGCAGGTCCAGGTTCGACCTGTCTTCACTTCTCCGGCCACCATTCTCCTCTCCGACCTTGGATTGTGGCCCCGTCAATTTCTGCTCGAAGCTACTCCGACCACGATCGCGTCACCACCAGTTTCATTCTATGTGGAGTTCGGGAGCGACCGAAGTGCCTTCTGCAATCCACTATATCAGTTCTGCATCAGTCAGAGGTAGAGTGTTGCTGTCCTGCTCCAGTCACCGGTCCGATCAGCCCCGAGTTCCAGAGCTTCTCAAAAAAATTCAAGCACCATCCTCGGCTAGCTGGGGAACTTTTGGCATCGGTTTCATCAAATTTGGAGCTCGGTTGAGTCCGTGGCAGCATCTTCATCGACAACCTATTCAGCAAAATGGAAGAGTGGCAGAACCGGTGAAGCTTGGAGAGTCATCGTTCTCTTCATAATTTCCCCACCCCACTTGGCCGACTGAAGTCCCCTCCCTGCGTGGAGGTAATCTTGGTTGTAATAAGTCTAACCCCCACCCCAAGAGCCCCCCTCCTGGGAGAGGTGTAGTTCATGTAATAATATTTTCGCAGATTTGAAGCGACACCGACGCGGCTTGCGGGCGCAAACCCTTGCCTCCCCGCTCGCCCCCATCTTCGGCCGGAGTTGGAGTCTTCACGCCGACTAGGTGAGCCTCGGTCCCCCTTTCCTTGCTGGTCAATATCACTTGCTTAGCTTAGTATTCTTGCTTTGCTGCGTCGGACGGAGAGCGAGAGCCCGTCCCAAATTGCCGAACACGTGAGTGTCCATCGCGGGCGAGTTGTAAGCGAGCCATTTCAACCCACACCCATGGTGTGACGGCCACCCGGGAGTGGGCATCCCTGGCCCAATTGGGGTTCTCCCCAAGCTTGCCAAGCACCGGAGCATCATTGTCCCACCCCGGACCCTCTCCATTATCGTTTAGTTGCCCACGGGCACAAGTGTGCACCAAGCGAGTGAGCCGCTCGAGTGGTATCATCGCCAATTTGCTTGCTTGCAACCTTAGGTCCAAGGGTCATAGTGTCTTGTGGTCATCACCCCAAGGTGGTGTCACATCAAGTGGTATCAGAGAAAGTTCACAACTTATCTCTATCAAGTTGGTCCTAGGACGCTCATATGCATTTAGAGTCTTCGGTTGCATCTCTTTTGTCCACTAGCATGGCTACTTCATGTAAGTCACATCTATCTCACTCGGCCCTCCGCAAAGGTCCGATTGACACCCCTTTGGATAAAGTCCTATTTGAGGACCTTATCTTTAACGGATACCACCCTAGTGCATATTTAGAGTGGAAGGAAAACATGGACAAATACTTTAAAAGGAATCCAATGGCTGAACCCATGAAAATCTACCTTGCCAAGAGTCGACTTGTGTACCATGCCGAGGATAGGTGGAAGTTCATTGAACAATTAAGGAGGGTTATGAGGCTAGAGCCTATTAACACATGGGAGGACATGAGAGCCGAACTTAGGAAAGTCTACACTCCCCGACCTCCTCCCTCCTACCCGGGTTACCAAAACTCGAGGAGCACTCCCACTCCTCCAACCCCACCCGTCCAAACCCTTATCACTAGAACCCAAGTGTCCAAGGCCTCCACATCCCCACCTAACCCCATGAGGGCCCCCACACCCCAACCAAACCCCCCTTCCCTAACCTACACTAGTCAAGCCCCTTTAGCCCCCACTTCCACCCCAAATGATCCCAAGGACAAGAGACCCCTAACCGACCCAATTCCCTCCATGGTGACCACCACTTATCCAACCCTAACCATTAAAAATCAAGTGGACATCGCGTCCACCCCTCTACCTAGGCCCATAATGGCCACCACCCCCAAACCCAAAACCCCTCACCAAACCCGTACCCCACAAGCCCTCTTGACCACCACCACAAACCCACCATCGTCCCCAAAAAGGGACACATCTCCCAAAACAAATCAACCCAAAACCCCTCACCCAACCCACCTCCCACTTCCTACACCAATCTTTCCCCAACCTAGGCCTCCTCTACTTCCCCTTCCTATCCCAACCCAAGCCCATGCTTGTTCACCACCCTGGGTGTGTCATACGCTAGCTATCACCAAACCACCCACCATAGATCCCCCTACTCCATTAGCAATAGAAGTTGCTACCCACACACCTACCCAAGTGGAGAAGGATGCCCATCCGAATCCACCTCCCAACATAGAGGAAATCCAAAGGCCAAACAACTCACACACCTCTAGCCTAGCTCCTCTAGAGACACCCAACCTCACCATAGATAAGTCCATACTCCAATGGCTCAAGAAAGGTCTCACCATTCCTAGTTCACAACCATGCCACCTACCCATGGGATATCAATCCCAAATCATTCCCATTCAGCCACATGTCACTTATCAAACTTCCTATTGTGTGGAAGATTTGGGAGACTTAGTGAACTACCTACATTGGCAAATTCACTTGACCAATATGCTAGCCTTGAGGCCGTCTGAAACTAACACCATTAGCCTAGCATATCCCTCCATTGGCTCCATCACTTCCATCTACACTAATGGCCAAGTTACTAGTGAGATCATCCTCCTTCTTCCTATGGAGGAAGAACCTATCCTAGTCCACTCCCCAACCATTAAGATCCCAAGTGCTTTGATCGGTCAACCCATTAGCAACCTTGGCCCAATTATTGAGGAGGATGACTCACCATTCGAGGACCTTGAGAGCATAGAGTACCCCTACCAAGGTGACCCTTACCATGATCCCTTTGACCCTTTTCTATGGGAGCCTAGATCTCAATGTAACCCACTCACCTTATTCACCACCCACCTTACCACCCATGATAACCCAAAACCTTCCCTTCCTAGAATTGGGTTACACCAAAGAAGCCTTAACCATAGGCAACATACACAATGGGATTGATAGATGGCCCCACTCCATGATGTCTCCCTTCTTAGATCCCTTTGACTCATACGAATGGAAGCTCAAGGGCCACCCCACACCTATGCACATAGAAGTCATCACTAGGATTGAAATGCATGTGCTTAGGCATACCACCCCACTTGACATGATTAGAAAGTCGGGTCCATTCATTCATATCACCCACATGTCAAGAAGAAAACATGAGTGGTTAATATTTGGTTGTAATGGTCCACCATCATTCATCATAAATCTCAAGCATGTTAGGAGCATTCATGGATGTCTGGGTCCTCCGGCACTCATCACACTCACACATGAAAGGGACACCTATGGATGCCCCGGTCCTCCCAAGACATTCAAAGTCTTCATAACATCAATGCATGATAGGTCTACATGTGGTTGCCCTGGACCACCTTTGCATACCACGCACTACTCACTCACACTGCATCTTAGTACATGGCATATGCATCAAAACATGCATCAAGCAAAAAGCGGTGAGAATTACAAAAAGTGGGCAAAAACTCGTGAGCGCCACTTGAAATTCCACGTTGGCGACTTGATGATGATGATGATTTTGGAGTGGCTCTACTCTAGGGTCACCTCCAATTTGAGGGCACGAGGACTTGGACCTTGCCAAGTTCCGAGTGGCCTTGGCACCCGGCTTGCGGGTTGAACTTACCAATGGGTTTTGGGATTCATCCCACTTCCCACGTGGCGGATCCGGCACCCTCTAAGGGTACCGCGGTGGATCCTAGTGAGTGTCTTGAGCCTACACCTATCCTTGTGAGAGACACCCTCGGAGTGCCACCACAAACTAGCCCGAGAGCTCGACGTCAGCACATGGCGGCAATACTAAGCAAAGCAAGATCTCTTCGCCAGCGTAAGGGTGTGTCCGAGCCACTTTGTCGAGTGGAAGCACCGTTCCTCGGCTATGGACATGGGTCGAGTTTGGAGAACAAGGTTCGCCCGGAACTGCGTTTGGGATGCTACTTCCCCTGTGGACCCATACTCGACAGGGTCGAGTTTTCCCCACCCCGGGGGTATGATGGGGACATCCCTTGCCCCTCCACATTTTCTGAAGCTCGGATTGATCGTCGGTGTACGCCATTATGTTCCTCATGTGTTTGTGAGTCGAGTCATGTAATTTTCTTATTTTTATTTGAGTCTTAAACATGTAATTTTTCCTTTATTGAGTCATGTACCTAGGTTAGAAAGTCATTTTCTTAAGTCTTGAAGTCATTATGTTGGTTTGATAGGTTAATGGGCCCAATTCATTGGGCTAGGCCCAGGGGCGCCCCTCCCTTGGACTGTTTGGTCATTAGTTAGTTTGTCAGGGTCAGTTTGGTCTTAGGAAAAGTGTGGGGTCTATAAATAACCCCACCCCTCTCTCATTTGTAACAATTATGCTTGAATATTGAATCCAGAAAATTTTCATACCTTCTAGTTCCCTCTCAATATCTCTCTCTCTCTCTCTCTCTCTTACTATCACTCTCTCTAAGTGGGTTGTGCCCCCTCTCTCTCTCCTCCCCACCCCAATTTCGAAATTCATTCTCTCTCCTCCCCATTCACCCCTCATTAAGGCCCCTTCCCCTTCCCCATGCACTCATTCAATTCCCCCTCCAACCCCTAGGTGGAAACCCCTTCTCCTAGGCACCTTTCCACTCTCCCAAGCAACCCTCCCTCTCCCCAAGACTGAAAAAGCCCTTCCCTAGGCCAAATTTCAAATTTCCCTCTCCCTTGGGCTGTGCCCTTTCATCTCCCCACCTTCCTAACCACCCAAGGTCGCACCCCCCCCCTTCCCCATCCACCAAATAACCCCTTGTTCATGCCCTTCCCCACACCCTCTCCTCCACCTATTCTGTCCCTGTTGCAGGTTTCAGAAAAGTAGTGATTTGCAGTAGCAGCCACGACTTCCCCTGAAGGCTCCCAGTGGCATATCTTATAATGCTGGAATCATCTCCAAGTCTTCTTTCCAACGGTGGTACTCCTACCTGCATCCGAGTTCGGAGCTGTCCGGAGGAATGTCATCTTCAACGACTACGCAATCTGTCCCAGACTGAAGGCCAGAGCGATCTTGGAAGCCGTTCAGCGGCCAACCTTGGAGGAATTCGATCACGCTTCCTTCTACAAAATTCTTCTTCGTCTAGTCCTCCATCAGTAACAGAATGAACGACGCCAATCGCCCGCCCGAGCTATTTGTTCTGAATTTCTTCGCCGGAGTGTGCAGTCTGCCCCCTGCAGGTCCAGGTTCGACCTGTCTTCACTTCTCCGGCCACCATTCTCGTCTCCGACCTCAGATTGTGGCGCCGTCAATTTCTGCTCGAAGCTATTCCGACCACGATCGCGTCACCACCAGTTTCGTTCGATTTGGAGTTTAGGAGCGACCGCAGTGCCTTCTGCAATCCATTGTATCAGTTCTGCATCAGTCAGAGGTAGAGTGTTTCTGTCCTGCTCCAGTCGCTGGTCCGATCATCCCTGAGTTCCAGAGCTTCCCAAAAAAATTCAAGCATCATCCTCGGCCAGCTGGGGAACTTTTGGCACCAGTTTCATCAAATTTGGAGCTCGGTTGAGTCCATGGCAGCATCTTCATCGACAACCTGTTCAGCAAAACTGAAGAGTGGCAGAACCGGCGAAGCTTGGAGAGTCGGCGTTCTCTTCATAATTTCCCCAACCCGCTTGGCCGGCTGAAGGCCCCTCCCTGCGTGGAGGTAATCTTGGTTATAATAAGTCTAACCCCCACCCCAAGAGCCCCCCTCCTGGGAGAGGTGTAGTTCATGTAATAATATTTTCGCAGATTTGAAGCGACACCGACGCGGCTTGCGGGCGCAAACCCTTGCCTCCCCGCTCGCCCCCGTCTTCGGCCGGAGTTGGCGTCTTCACGCCGGCTAGGTGAGCCTCGGTCCCCCTTTCCTTGCTGGTCAATATCACTTGCTTAGTTTAGTATTCTTGCTTTGCTGCGTCGGACGGAGAGCGAGGGCCCAGCCCAAATTGCCGAACACGTGAGTGTCCATCGCGGGCGAGTTGTGAGCGAGCCATTTCAACCCACACCCATGGTGTGACGGCCGCCCATGATTGGGCATCCCTGGCCCAATTGGGGTTCTCTCCAAACTTGCCGAGCACCGGAGCATCATTGTCCCACCCCGGACCCTCTCCATTATCGTTTAGTTACCCACGGGCACAAGTGTGCACTAAGCGAGTGAGCCGCTCAAGTGGTATCATCGCCAATTTACTTGCTTGCAACCTTCGGTCCAAGGGTCATATTGTCTTGTGGTCATCACCCCAAGGTGGTGTCACATCACTTATCTTATATATTCTTGTATTTATCCTTAATATACGTGGATAGACTTAATTACCTTCTAGAATGTGGGCCAAACTTAATGGGCCAGAGTTAAAACCTTTTGGACTTTAATTAAGTGGGTTGGGTTAATTGATTAACACCACTTGGCCTCATAATAACTTATTAACCATTTATAAATTTATTTAGGCCTTTATAAATTATTGAAAATTATTTTAAATTTCTGGGGCACTACACTTCCCCCTTTCTTACTTGTTCCCTACTCCTACTTCCCGTCTGTTTACTACTGCTTGTAGCATAGTTTTACAGCTTTGTAGTGTAGTTTCCCTGCTTCACTACACCTGCTATTTTTGTGTTGTTGTTGTTCCGTGTTACTGCGTGTTTTTCAGTGGGGATCCGCGTGACCCCTACTGAGCCAGTGACACGTGGCTCACCCCTGCTCTTTCAGGTGGGGTGGCATTGTTCGTCTGCTTCCGCGTGGTTCCTGGAGTGTGCGTGCTCGTTGCGTGCCGTTGCAGCCAGCTGGTACCTGCGTCGGGCTTCTCCCGACCTTGTGGTATGTCTTTCTTTTATGTCGACTGTACTGTGATAGACTTGTTGTCTTTAGCTTTAGACTGACTCTGGGATATAATTGTTAATTTGATCAGTTAATTAAAAAGTAATTTTATTTCTGCTACTTTAGCAAACCTATCTAATGAAATTAATTACTTACTGTACTATCTCTGTGGCTTCAATGTACTCTACACGTGCCTTTTTCCCTTCGGAGCTTTCCCGCTCTTGGGAGGCCTCGCGGGTTCCATGCGGTATCACGCGTATCCGGTAGTCCTACCGGGTATGCCGGGTATCCAAAATCCGGGTCGCTACAGAATGGTATCAGAGTAGTGTTCTGAGATGTTCGGAGTTCTTTTCTGAGCTACCAGAGCATTGTCGTGTGAAGTACATGGGAATCTGAGATATACAGTTTCTAGAGTCATGAAGGTCCAGTACAGTCTTCAGCTGGCTGCGGTTTGTGATTCTTTGTCGCGTTGTTTTCTGTGTGTTGTCTTGTGCGTGCTGCTCTGGCACTGTGCGAGATGGTTCTGCTCTCGTCAGGATGTGACGAGGTGTTTCTTTTTCATCGTTGTGTTTGTCTCGATCATGTTGTACTTGGCAGTGTTCACCGGAAGGCTTGAATCTGTAGTATGTTGTTCGAGGATTTTCTTGTAAGTTGTTCAGGTTGCTGTTGACCTTTGGCCTTGGTTTGATGACCGTACACATTCTTACGTTGTCTTGGTCATCCTGGCTTGAGTCTGTTCAGCTCCTGATGTGTTTCGCTTCTGTTGAAGTGCTCGATTAGATTCCGTGTTGGAGAAGTTGCTCAGGCAAGCTAGGATTTTCCTTCCTGGTGAGCTTTTGTGGTTGATCTAATTGCTTCTTGTCCCTTCTGGTGGAATCTTTTCGAGGTGTGCCTTAGAATTGATGTCTTAGTGATGCCTTTGTCCTGTGTCTGCTTAAGTGTGGACAGCCTTGTTTTGAGCCTGATCTGCTCTCTGCTATACGGTTGCTTGGCTTTGGACTCCGTGATGGTGTTAAGAGCTGTCGCGTACCGTAGTTGTCGTGCCGTGTCCAGCGACCGATGTATGGTGAGGGTATCATTTTTAGGACCTGAAGGTAAACTGAGACCGATGCTTTCCTTGTGCTTTGTGCTGAAGCTGGTGCTCTTCTCCTGTTGCACTTAGGCTCCTTGTGATCGGTTGTTCGCGGTATCGGTACTCGTGGCGTGTGATTTACGATCTTTGTTGATTGCAATGGTGCCTGGTGTGTGCTGAGGTGTGACTACCGAGGTTGTTCTGTTGCCTGTGCGCGTTGTTGAGAGTGCCGCGGAAGTGTGTGAGTTGGCTACTCACTGGTCGAGAGATTTGCTTCTTCTCGATGTGACTTCATCTTGGCTTCCTGTGCCTTGACGTTGTTGTTTCCGTGCTGTTGTTGGTGGTTTTCTGGTGTTGGCATTGGCATTTGCGAGTGTTGGGGAATTTGTCGGCATTCTTGCTGATTGAGTACCCTCTACTCTGCATTTTCTTTCTTGGGTGTTGTGCTCTCGAGGTGTGTTGGTGGTCCTTGAGTTCCATTCCCCGAGATTGTTGTCATTTCTTGCTATTGTGGGTCTTATCTTGGTGAGCAGTCTGATGCGTGACCTATTCCTTGTGGTCGTGTGCTCAACTGTTCCTGTGCCTTGATGTGACCCTGCTTGCAGTTGTGTTCCATGGTTCTGTGTTCAGAGTGGAACCGGAATCCTGCAGGTGCTGCCGCTGTGTTGTTTCTGTGAGTGCTGTTTCTCTATGATTTTGTGTCTCTATCTTAGACCATTGTCTTATCGGTTAGCTTTGCTGTACTCTTTTTCCCTAGAGTGGCTTGCGACTCGATCAGGTGTAATATCTGAATGAGGACTAACTTGATTGTGTTTGTGGTCCGATGCTGTTGTTGTAGTTGGTGTCCTGTGTGCCAGGTGTTCCCTGTTGCCTTTGGCACTGGAGCCGATGATGTGGTTGAACTGTCAGCTGTTAGAACAGTGTCTCCTCGTGTAAGCTGCCGCTTGCCGTGCTGCCGTTGTGTTTCTCGGTTGGTTGTCTGTTGTTGTGGCAGTCGTGTCTCCTTTTCTGGTGAGACGTAAACGACGTTGCCTTGTGTCGGAGGTGTCGGACTTGTGTCCACTTGTGTCATGCTCGATCCAGAGCATGTACTCGTGATTGTGGTCTGACATTGTTCCTCTGAGCTGTGTTTCTCAAGATTTGTGTTGTTTTTGTGGTTGTGTTGCCGAGTTGTTCTTCCCTGCTTCTCCTTTGTTACTCCTTAATTTCGAGGGCAAAATTTCTTAAAGGAGGGGAGGATGTAATACCCTGGATCCTTGGTAGGTCTTGCTGGATCTTAATTAGATCTTTTGGATTGGTTTCGGTGAGTTTCGGTTCGCTTTGGTGGCTTCCGAGTTAAGTTTTACGATCCGTGTAGGTTTTTCTCTCGTACTAGTTACGGAACCCTACGGTGAGTTTAATTGTCAGTTCCTCGACTCGTGGATGCTACAGCGACGATGTACTCTTCGAGCCGGTCGTTTCGACTATTTTTGTGGATTTTTCTGAATTTGTGCATTTTCGGCGCATTTTCGGAATTTTCAAAATTTTTAGAATTTTCAGAAATTAGAAATATTTTCTAATTTCCTTTTCTTATAACCCCCCCTTCTCTCTCTCCTCACTCTCGCGTTCTCTCCCTCTCTCTCCCGTTCTCTCTCGTTCTCTCACCCCGTCGCCTCCGACTGTAGACGGAGTGATCCAGGGGCGAGGTGGCGACGTCGGGGAGTTGCCGAGGCGCGTGATGGAGCGAGGATCGGTGCGGTTTGGGCGCGATCCCGAACGGTGGATTGAAAGCCGACTGTTCAGTTCGTGGCGCGGTTTTCGGCGTGGTTTAGTCCCTTCGGGGCACGGTTTCTTCGGTGGAGGTAGGGTGACGGTTCCTCACTTCTTCCTCTCCGTTTTCCCTGTCATTGCACGTCGTTCGGCAAGGAAATGGCCGAGTTTGGGCTTGTTTAGCCTAAACCGTGATTTTCGTGTTTTGTAGGGTTCGCCGGAAAACGGCAACCATTCGTTGCTCGGTTAGTGTTGAACTGACCGTGGGGATGTTAGGATCCCATCCATGCTTATTTTGTGTTGATCGATGGTCATTCGAGGCCGGTAGGAGCCCGGGAACCTCGGTGACTCTTTTAGGGTCGATTCGTTGAAATCGCCCCAATCTCTTGTTTTAATACATGTATGTGGGGTTTTTCACCTCCAGAAGTTGTTATTCATCGCGAGGCTTTGTTTCCCCTGCGCTACGGTGTGAATGGGGCGTGGTACGAGCCGATTCGGCCTTCCCTTTGTTTTTCCCGTCGTTCACGGTTTTCCGAACTGAACGCGGTCCACCAGTAACCGCGTTCATCTGATCGCGATCCTAGGGCAACCGCGTTCATCAGGTCTAAAGAGTCGGCAAGGGTCACAGTTTTGCGACAGACCGCCTCTGTCCAGTCGCGGTCTGATGGCGACCGTGACTGTCTGGTCGCGGTCTTCAGATGACCGCTACCATCGTTTTGCTTCAGGCTGGTCGCGGTCCCAAGGAGACCATGACTGTGTAGTCGCGGTCCCCAGGTGACCGTGACTATGTAAGTTGTTTCGATTGCATGGGTTTGGTCTCCGGTCGACCAGGTTGTGGTCCAATGGTTGACCCTCGGCCTTGTGAGTGTCCCGGACACCCCATGGGTTCCGTGCCCATACTTTGGGATGTCAGGAAGTGCCAAGTGGCTTCGATTAGCGTGCCCATGAGTGCGTGTATCTTGGGCTTTGTGTTACGCTAGATCGAGTCGTTGTGTGTTGGCGTGTGTGCGGTGAGATTCCCCCGCATGTGTGTGTGGTTTCCCTTGCATTCCCGTCTTGAGGGAGTGGTCTCGGTAACTTGTGGTCTACCTCGGTTTTCATGTTACCGTGGTTTTAGACCTAGTCTAGAGTTTAAGTTGGTTGGCCTTGATGGTTCAACCGTTGTCTGTGTTTTAGGGCGGTGTATGTCCATCGGTGGTCTTCTAGATAGGTCGGTTAAGGTTCATTGAGCGCGGTCTACTCCTTGACTGCTATAGTTTCCTAACGACTCAATCTTGGACCGCTAGTGTCTTTGCCTCTGGTTGCGTGGCGAGTCCTCCTTGACTGTTTGGTTGACCTAGCGGCCGAGTGATGGATAGCCTAGGCCCAGGGAGTGGTTACCGGTGGTTTGGTTTCCGGTATCTTGGCTTAATCTTGGGGTTTGCCATTGTCACGCGGACATCACCCGATGTCATGTGAGGGCTGTAACCATGCTCTGAAGTGGCCAAGAGGGTTTGTGCTTGTGTGTCTTTGCCTGGTTCCGGTCAACCCGGGGTGACCTAGTGGTTGATAGGCGACCTTGTGTGTGGGTGTCTTGGCGGTTTTGCCCAGTCCGAGACACGGGTTCTGGATGCCTCGAGGTGCTGTGTTACCTCGGTCTGCATGTCCAGACGTGTGCTGAGGGTCGTTGGTGTTCCCTCAGGTCTCCGTGAGTTGTTTTCTGCGGAGCGTCGTTTCTTGTGGCTTAGGATTAGACCGATTGGTGGCTTGTTCCGCTGTCTATGACGATCTTGCCTTTGAGTCGTTCGACTCGGAATCGTTACATGGTAGGTCTAGTTGCCTGGTCTTGAGTCGGTTGGCAGTGGTTGTACTGCCAGTGGTGCTTCGTAGTACGTGTGACAGGGCTTCCATAGACTGTCTGTACTCTAGCACTTGTGTTTTGGAGTCCGTGCCTTGTGAACCTCCACTAGTCGTAGCCTGTGACGTAGGCTTTTTAGTACATCACCCACCGGGAGTGGTGGACGGGCAGTTTCCTATTACACAATTTTTAAGCTAGTTCCGTGGGCCCCGGCCAACGGTAGCGTCCTACCGAGGGGAATACTAGTTAGAGGCCTGGCCTAGGTAGTGTTCAGTGTGTGCACACATAGTCAGGGACTGGGGACTTGCACCGACGGGCGTGGCCCTGACTAGTCACTTGCAGTTGTGGTACTGCGGTCCTGTGTCCGTAGTTGCCGTTCTTCCTTGGGACTGTTGTTCCTTGGACCTGGTTCTTGGTGTGTCTAGTCTTCCCCGTGCTGCACACGGTCGGGTGGACGTGACACTTGTGGCGCAGTGTAAGACGTCAGTGGACGCAACTGGCTGTTCTTCTAGTGTGGGGGTACTCCTATCACTTGACCATTGACTCTCGGCATTTCTTGTGCATCGTGACCTGTCTGGGTTGGCCTTTCCGTGGCTGTGCCCGAGGTCAGTGTTTCTGTCACATGCATGATGCTCTGGTCGTGCGTGGGGCAGTGTGCACGACGTTCCAGTCGTGTGTGTGTGATCGAGTCTGTCGGTCGTCTGTATGGTCTTTTCTAGACCTTCTTGTCTGTTCTTGCAGGTCTTCGTCTTAGACTTGGTGTTGGGTCGACAGATCGGTAACTTCTGACTTTGCCAAATCAGATTCTCCCTTTTATCGTTGCTTGGAGTAGTTTGGGGTGTCGAGGTTAGTTCGGCAGCCGCTTGTCTAGCGCGGATTCTTCCCCCTTTCTTACTTGTTCCATACTCCTACTTCCCGTCTGTTTACTACTGCTTGTAGCATAGTTTTACAACTTTGTAGTGCAGTTTTCCTACTTTACTACACCTGCTGTTTTTGTGTTGTTGTTGTTCCGTGTTACTGCGTGTTTTTCAGTGGGGATCTGCGTGACCCCTACTGAGCCAGTGACATGTGGCTCACCCCTGCTCTTTCAGGTGGGGTGGCGTTGTTCGTCTGCTTCCGCGTGGTTCCTGGAGTGTGCGTGCTCGTTGCGTGTCGTTGCTGCCAGCTGGTACCTGCGTCGGGCTTCTCCCGACCTTTTGGTACGTCTTTCTTTTCTGTCGACTGTACTGTGCTAGACTTGTTGTCTTTAGCTTTGGACTGACTCTGGGATATAATTGTTAATTTGATCAGTTAATTAAAAAGTAATTTTATTTCTGCTACTTTAGTAAACCTATCTAATGAAATTAATTACTTACTGTACTATCTCTGTGGCTTCAATGTACTCTATACGTGCCTTTTTCCCTTCAGAGCTTTCCCGCTCTTGGGAGGCCTTGCGGGTTCCATGCGGTATCACGCGTATCCGGTAGTCCTACCGGGTATGCCGGGTATCCGGAATCTGGGTCGCTACATGAATGGTACTTCAATTTTGACACGGTAGCACAAATGACTTTAATCATACATGAGAGAAGGCGTAAGAAGAATTAGTATCATAAAACTGATGGAAATGAGCAAGAATAGAGGAGAGGATGGAAATAGGCCCAGTTTGCCACCTTTTAAAAATATTTTCTATTGAAGAAATTATGATGAATAGAGCGATTCAAAATCTCACTGGGTCATAAACTCTCTCACGGTCACGCGGGTTACCCTTATTATACCCTATCGAAGGGAGTGAGAATAAATGAATGGGGGTGAAAATAACAAAGGATCGGCGGGGTTGAAAATACTATACACAGAAGAAGTTTTGATGCAATGGGTGACCCTAAATATGAATGGGACTTCAATTTTAGCACGGTAGCACAAATGACTTTAATCATACGTGAGAGAAGGCGTAAGAATAATTATTATCATAACACTGATGGAAATGAGCGAGAATAGAGGAGAGGATGGAAATAGGCCCGATTTGATACATTTTAAAAATATTTTCTACTGAAGAGTTTATAATGAATAGAGCGACTCAAAACCTCACTGGGTCATAAACTCTCTCACAGTCACGCGGGTTACACTTATTATACCCTATCGAAGGGAGTGAGAATAAATGAAGGGGGGTGAAAATAACAAAGGATCGGCGAGGTTGAAAATACTGTACACAGAAGAAGTTATGATGGATTGGGTGACCCTAAATATGAATGGGACTTCAATTTTGGCACGGTAGCACAAATGACTTTAATCATATGAGAGAGAAGCCGTAAGAATAATTATTATTATAAAACTGGTGGAAAGGAGTAAGAATGGAGGAGAGGCTGAAAATAGGCCCGATTTGAGACCTTTTAAAAATATTTTCTACCAAAGAATTTATGATGAATAGTGCTACTCAGAACCTCACTGGGTCATAAACACTCTCACGGTCACGTGGGTTGTGAGGCCTGTACCTTAATTGGTCCTTAGTGGTTCGGACCTAGATGTTATTCTGGAATTTTCGGCTATTTTCCTAGATTTTTAGGAATTTTTCTAGTATTTTTCAGTATTTAATCAAAATCATTTGAGATTTTAAATGAAGAAAATAAGCTTTTTATATATAATAAATATATTATATATATTAACCCCTTTTTTTTTCCTTTTCCCATTTTCCTCACCCCCCTCTCTCCCCTCGTCGATCTCACTCTCACGCTCTCTCTCTCACCTCCGATCGCCCCTCCCTCCTTCCTAGGGGAATCGGGCGAATCGACGGCGGTTCGAGGCGTGGAGCACGCCGTTGGAATCCTTGCGTCGAGTGGAGCGCGTTGGCGCCGACCTCGACGTGGTTTGAGGCTCGTGGGAGCAAGACGGGCCAGGGAGGATTGGTGGTTCCTTTCCCTTGCATGTGGCTTAATCGGCCGTTCCGGCTTGAACGAGGTAGGGGGATGGAATCCCGAACTCACTAGGATCCATCCCTATTGCATGTTTTCTTTGCTAAGCTCCTATGGAATGCATATTAGAGATATTTCATTTTTAGGCTTAAGCTCCGTTCTTCACGTTTAATCCATTGTAGGCGTTGTATTTGGATGTTTCTAGTAGTATATTATTGTTGTGGACGTGTGGTTTGACAGGAAAACAGGTTTTTTGATGTTACCCGGCGATTTCGGCCACCCGGGAGGGAAGTCAGTTTCAAGTATAACCCGTCCGGTAACCCAGACGGTGTGACGGTCCTGCCAGGAACCGTCACACTGGTAACGGTCCCTATGGGACGCGTTACGGCCCTGTGACGGACCTTAACGGGCGCGTCACAGTGTGTGTAACGGCCGTGCCCGCGACCGTTACGTTTCTTTGGTCTATGCTCGACCTGGTATGGCGGTTGGCCTGACGGCCCGTCGGGCGACCGTCAGGGCGTCGTAACGCGCCTTCGGGAGTGCGTTACACCGTGTTTGAACGATTAAAAACTGTAGATAAAATTTTAGTCTCGGGTGGCTCTAACGGCCAGGGGCGGATGCGTCACAATCGATGTAACGCACTCTCCCCCGACCGTCACGCTCTGTGACGCGGTCGCAGCAGACCGTCACGCCCCTTTTTCCTTTAAATGTAACGGCCCTGGGGGAATGCGTCACAATTAATGTAACGCACCATCCCACGACCGTCACGCCTTGTGACGCGGTGGCATCAGACCGTCACACTCCTGTTAGCTGGCAAAAGTCGCCTGTTCATTCTTTAATGCTTTCCACAATGATTATACGCCATGTTTGAGTTATTTTATAAAACAATGGCATGTTTATAGATCCCAATAGAGTAGCTTTTCTTTCCTTGCGATGGAACCACTGTTGTAGCCCTAAGGCCTTTGAGTTGCCGACCCGCCTGGGGATGGCGGAGGGGTGTTCCCGTCACACGGTTTGTAAGCTAGTTCCGTGGGCTCCCGGCCAGCGGTAGCGTCCTGCCGAGGGAGAAAACTAGCTAGAGGGCCTGGCTCAGGCAAGAGTCAGTGTGTGCACACGTGGTCGGAGGCTTTGGACTGACACTGACTAGTTACTTGGTTTGGTACTGTTTACGCGCTCAGCTTGTCGTGTTACCGACTACGAGTGCTTGAGACGCAGTGTAGGCTGTCAGTGGACGCATTTGGTTTCTTCCCCAGTGGTTGTCCTGCTCCCTGTTGCCTGGTTAGTTGAGGCATGTTCTATTGGTAGATTTAGTTTCTATCGTTTAGAATTATACTGTTATTGGCATGTATTAACTGTTATACCTGTTCAGTTAGGTTCACAGCTTTTAGCCTTCAGTTTTAATCATGCCATTGCCTGTTCGTTTATTTAAATGCATGCTCTAATTGCTTTAATTGTGCTTGATTGCATGTTTGGCACGAGGTAGGGATCCGCGTGACCCCTACTGAGTCTGGCTGTAACTCACACTTTCTCCTTTCAGGTGAGCCGCGCCCGCCGTCTCCCGGTGTTTCCCGTGTGCTCGGAGACCGTTCTTAGCTGCCAGCAGTAGATGGGTCACCTTTTTGGCCTTCTTGTGTACTTTTTCCGGGGTATGCCCCGAGTAGCTGTACTTTTGGACTAGCACTCTTGCGCCTCTGGACTAGTTTATATATTTAGCACTCGGTTTATTTTAAAAATTGCTTCCACACTTCTATTAGATCTTGTTGCTTAAATTCAATATGCGCTCTTGTGATTGCAATTCGTTATACATCCCCTCGACGAACTGCACTAACCCTTCAGGGGCCTCATCAGCCTCTTGGGTGGCTTCCCCAGTTCTTGGTATCGGCGTATCGATGTTATCGGTATATCGGTATCCAGAGCTCTGGGTCGTCACAGTTGGTATCAGAGCGAAGTTGAGGATTTGTATAAGGAATTGAAATTTACACTTGTCCAGAGTTAGTCCTATTGTGTCGTCTATTGCTGGCTTAGGATGTTTTCCGTAAGATTGATGGATTTGCTGTTATTTTATATGTTCGACAGTGTAATAATGCCGCCTCGTCGAGGAAGACCTCCTCGAGTTCCGAGACATGCGCCTAGAGAAGAGAGTGGTTCTGCTCAGCCTCCTGTAGTTCCTACAGTTCCTCCTCCAGCGCCAGTCATTGCTCCTCAAGTCGAAGTGCCTGGTAGTCGCGGCAAGGCTCTTAAAGAGTTTCTCCTGTTTAATCCGCCCGCTTTTGACGGACAAGCAGACCCAGAGGTAGCGAGGCAGTGGCTGGATGCGATTGAGCATGTATTCCTATCCATGGAGTGCGCGGAGGATGAAAAGGTGATGCTAGCAGCGTTTCAACTACAAGGTACAGCTATTACATGGTGGAAAGCTGAGTGGCAGATTGCTTTTCATTCCAGGCCCCTTCGGCAGATCACTTGGGCAGAGTTTGTTGTAGCCTTCGAGCGTGCCTATACTCCTGCCTGTTTGCAAATGGCAAAGATGTACCAGTTCATGGAATTAATTCAGGGTGACATGACTGTGCTTCAATATCGGAACAAATTTATGGAATTGGGTCAATATGCGCCCCATGTGCTTGCAAATGAGGCTCTGAAGACTCAGCAGTTCTTACGAGGATTGAGGCCAGAGTTGAAGTTGCCATTGATTGCAAGTCGTGTTGCTGATCTTGACGGTGCGTGCCAGGTAGCTGTGGCACTCGAGCTAGAGATGGCGAGACCAGGAAGATATTCTCAAGCTTGGTCGGTTCAGCCGACGGTTCAGTTTTCGCAGACTTATCGGCCGCCAGTGTCAGGAGTTTCTTCTGTTGCGCCAGATGTTGGCAGTGTTTCTTCCCCTTCCAAGCCCAAGTTCAAGAGATATGGTAAGAAGAAGAAAAAGTTTTTTCAGCAGCCGTCATCTGGTAAAGGTACTGTTGCAGCAGACAGCGCTTTCTTCCCAGACTCGTCAAGGTTCTTCTGTCAATCAGCCGAGGACATGTGTGAGGTGTGGTGGAAGCCATCGGGGACAGCCGTGGTCTCTTCCTATTGTCTGTTTCCATTGTGACCAGCCATGTCATGTGGTTCGAGATTGCCCGTTGAGGCCGAAACCGATGCAAGCTCCTCAGTTTTCACAGCCTCAGCAGTCGCAATTTAGACCTCCTCCTTTACCTCAACCTCAGCAGCAATTTTATTCTCAAGCTTCAGCGTCTTCCCAGCAGTCTTCAGCCGGATCTAAGATGCAAAAAGGCAAGGTTTCTCACATTTCTCGGGCTGAAGCGATTGCATCCCATCTGGTTGAAGGTACGATTATGCTTTATGGTCATTCAGCACGTGTCTTATTTGATTCTGGTGGTTCTCACTATTTTATCTCTAAGGATTTCATTGCATGTATCGAGGAGCTGACATCAGAAGTGACCTGTGAATTGTATGTTGAAATGCCTTCTGGAGATTTTATGATCACGCCTCTGTGTTTGGAAGAATCTCCTATTATGATTAATAATCATCAGTTGTCGGTGAGATTATATGCATTGCAGCTGGCAGATTTTGACATCATTCTGGGTATGGATTGGTTGGAGTAGTATGGAGGTGTGGTTGACTGCAGATCAAAGAAAGTCTATTTTCAACCACATAGAAAATCATCATTTTATTTCCAAGGTATTCGACCCCGCTCTTCTCGCTTGATTATTTCTGCTATTCGAGCCTGTAGATTGCTTAGTGCAGGTTGCCCGGGATTCTTAGCTTCTGTGGTTGCTGTTGAGAAGCCACGACAGAACGTCAGTGATATTCCTGTTGTCTGTGAGTTCCCTGATGTGTTTCCTGACGAGTTGCCAGGCTTGCCTCTAGAGCGAGAGATAGAATTGGTGATTGAACTGATTCCAAGTACAGCCCCGTAAGCAAAGGCACCGTACCGAATGGCTCTAGCTGAACTTAAAGAACAGCGAGCACAATTGCTTGAATTGCTGGAAAAAGGCTATATCTGCCCTAGTTTTTCTCTGTGGAGTGCTCCAGTGTTATTTGTGAAAAAGAAAGATGGAAGCCTGAGACTTTGTATTCATTACAAACAATTGAATCAGGTGACTATCAAGAATAAATATCTGCTTCCCAAGATTGATGATTTGTTTGACCAGTTACAGTCTGCTACTGTCTTTTCACGGATTGACCTTCGGTCTGGTTATTTTCAATTGCGGATCTGGGAATCTGATGTGGAGAAGACAGCTTTCAATACTCGTTATGGTCACTATGAATTTCTGGTAATGCCGTTTGGCTTAACAAATGCTCCAGCAGCTTTCATGGACCTAATACAGCGTATTTTCCAGCCATATCTGGATCAGTTCGTGGTAATCTTTGTTGATGATATTCTGATTTACTCTACTTCTGATGAAGATCATGTGCAGCATTTGAGGATCGTTTTGCAGGCTCTAAGAGATCACGAGCTCTATGCAAAGTTCATTAAATGTGAATTTTGGCTTCGGGAGATTCATTTTCTTGGCCACGTGATTTCTGGTGACGAAGTAGCAGTGGACCCTGCAAAGATTGAAGCCGTTCTAAATTGACAGAGACCAAGAACTGTGACAGAGATCAGAAGCTTCTTAGGTTTGGCTGGGTATTATCGAAGATTCATCTAGAATTTTGCAAAGATTGCAGCACCAATGACTAGATTGACTCGTAAAGATGTACCTTTTGTCTGGTCGGATCAGTGTGAGGATAGCTTTGTTGAATTGAAAAGGCTCTTGACTTCTTCTCCAGTGTTGACTTTGCCATCCGGCTCGGGTGGATTTGTGGTTTGCACAGATGCTTCTCGAGTGGGTTCGGGTGCGGTGCTGATGCAACATGGGAATGTCATCGCTTATGCATCTCGGCAATTGAAACAGCATGAAGAAAATTTTCCCACGCAGGATCTGGAGCTAGCTGTGAAGTCCCGATATTAAATGGCACCCAAGAGGGGGGTGAATTGGGTGTTGGTATTTTTAATCAAACTTTTTTGGCTTTTTTATAAATCATGTGATAGGATGCTAATATGAGAAACAAAACTAACAACAGCCAACAGATAAGGCAAAAACTATATGGTGATAAAAGGATTATGCAGGATAAACGAGAATAAAAACTGAACTGGAATGCACACTTACGATTTGCACAGAAAGGAGATAGAGGAAAAGAAACAAACCACACTGAGACAGAGATTTTTAGGTGGTTCGGATGCCACAACGGCAACCTACGTCCACCCCTCATGGACTGTGAGGATCCACACACTATCTTGTAAGAAGTTACAAGATCAAACACACACAACACTCACACACTGGGAAGGAGAGTTCCCGCGAAGGTGTAAGAAACACCTTAACACACACACAGCTACAACGGAGAACACACAAACACACACACACGGATCTAGGAAGATCCACACACACTGAAATGTTTAACAATTACAAGAACCGCAGATGAAGCTTAAGAGAACAAGATGAATTTAGAACACAAGAGAAGAATCTTGATTTGCTCCCCCTTAATGGATGATTGGATGCTTTGGATGCAGCTTGAATCCTTGGGCTGATCTTCACTTGATTGGATGAAGAAGGATGAAGAACTTTTCTCGGAGCACTATTCACGTCTACAGTGCTGAATCCCTTCTCTTCCTCTTGGCAGCCCCCTTCATCCACCTTAAGCATCAGGGTTTTCCAATCCCTATTGTATATGTTTTATAGGTTCTTGAATGGTCCAAGGACTCTCCCAGACCAGATCCATAATTTCTGGAGAGTTTGGTTGCTTAGGGATTAAACAATACCCATGAGAATGGCTTTGCTCGAAATGATAAAAAGTCAACAATTGTTGGCAGCTTGGGGCTGGCGGTCGACCTGCAGGTGTTGATTTGTTTTTTTAATTAGGTTCCTATCCCGCCCCCTTTAAATACATACATACATAAACATGTGAATCAAAGATAAGGGGGGTGAAAGGATGAGAAATACTAACCGTGATCGCCACCAAGGTTCCAACAACGCCAAAGGATGAAGAAAGGAGAGGAACGGCGTCGTGTACCTTGGAAATATGAAGACTTGATCGCGCTTAAGAACGTGATGCGGAGAATGCTATGGGATCGACCTCCTCTCCTTCCAGCCGGCTAGATGAAGAGGGCCTCACGTTGTATTCATGCTCTCCTGCAAAATAAAGATGAAACACAAAGGTAAAAATCCATTAGAACATGAAGTGTTGAAATCTGCCTAAAGTGATAAAATAGCATGAATAAAAGGGGGAGAACGTACCGGGGGGAGGTTTTTAACCCCTGTGGAAGGGTGGAAAAGATAGGTGGGTGTGTTGTGCATGCATGAGATTTGAAATCACGAGATTTGATTGAGAGAATAGAGAGAAAACGATGATGCAAAATAGAGAAAAATGCATGTGTAGCAGAAAGTGCAGAAAACTATGATGATTTGTGATTTTGAGGAGAGGAGAACTAAGAGTGTAGATCATGGAATCAAGCCCAAAAGGATGGAATTGAAAGTTAATACTTCCCTCTTCAAGCCAGGGTCGAAGGATTGAGTCGGCGGTGCAGCATGGCTTCGCCCCACGTCCGGAAAGAGCCCCCCTTTGCAACTGCGAACTGGGCAGTTTTTATATAGTTTTGTAAGAAAGCCTCATCTTCTTATCATGATTCCCGGAGATAGAGTCCAAGATAAATCAAGTTCTCTAGATCAAACTCGAGATAATACTAAGGACAAGAGATAGGAACAAACGGGGATCAATTCGGAGGAGGATTCTAGAAGATATGGCTCTTGGAAGGTAGCCCCGGAGCCTTATCTACAGAGTTTGAGTTGAACCAGGACACATAAACCCTCAACTTTTAAGCGTTATTATGAGAAAGATAGCCAATGAAATTTGGAGTTCTTTAGACTGAATTCAAGATAATACCAAGGAGAAACCATAGGAACAAACGACGCTCAATTCGGAGTAGAATTCAAGAAGTTATAGACTCTTCAAGAGGGCCACGGCGCACAGAAACGGAGCAGAGTCTAGCACAAATTGGACTCTCAGGTGTGTGTAACGGTCTATCGTAAGACCGTCAAAGTGATGTAACGGACTAGGGTAGGTCCGTCACACTCTGGGGGTCGAACGGGGCATTTTCGGATGAGTTTCGGTGTAACGCACCCATACTAGACCGTCACATGGACTCTAACGGTCTAGGGTAGGACCGCCACATTCTGGGGGTTGAACAGGGTGTTTCGGGCATGTTTCGGTGTGGCGGTCTATCGTAGGACCGTCACACTGATGTAACGCACCTGTGTAGGGCCGTCACATTGATGGAGGAAGATTTTGGGCAGACTGCGCGCGACTTCAGAAATTAAATTGTATCTCTCAAACGGGGCAGAACTAGTGAGAGTGGTAGAAGAAGAAATTGTAGATAACTAAGACAGGAACAATTTTCATGAAGAAAACAAGTTGAGAAAATGATCATAAGAGGGAGAAAATGGGGCTGGAAGAGAGAGGAAAATTCTGAGACATAGGTGAACAGCACAGCACGCCAGAAAAATGCAAATAGCTCACAATCGGGGCGGAACTAGCCAACGGTGTAGAAGAAGAAATTGTAGATCTTTGAAAGAGGAACAACGTTGGTGAAGATAACTTTTTGAAAAAAGGAACAAAAGAAGATGAAAAAGGACCACTTTCAGGACTGCGCAACGAGAGAGAGCCGATTACTTGAGGGAAGCCGGCCTAAATGGGCCGAAAGTTGACTTGGAAGCCGGAATTTGATAAGAAAAGCTCCGGGACTCTAAAAAAATCACGATCTCCAAGACTCAAAGGATAGGGAATGGTAAAAATGGGCTCAAAATCCATCCAAGGAAGCTCCAAAATAATGGCTAATTCGGGACATCAAAAATGATGAATAAGAGAAATGACACAACTTGTGGGCTAAAACGGGTGTCAACAGATGCCCCTCCTTGATGTCCGCTTTGCAAGGGAATGAGTGAAAGCGACGCGAAGGTGAAATGGAAAGGAGATGGAGCGAAAGCGACAGCGACGTGAAATGGAGATGAAGCGGAGATGAAGCGGAGAGAACTGATAAGCGGGCATCAAGGCAAAAAGACACCCGTCATAACCAACAAGTGATAAGAATTCTCCTGAAAATGCCGAACGCACCACCTGAAATGGATTACAAGGATGAGACATGTATGGAGAACTAACTAAGGGAGGGGAAACACGACCAGCCTCATCGGGGACACAATCCACAGACAATGAGTGGGTCAGAAGGAAACACAGCATAAGAGCTGGAAAAGGAGAGATAAGAAAACTGAGATAAAATCCAGACAGAAATCACGCTGGACAACCAGACCAAGCGGCAAGATCAGAAAAATTGTTTGAATTCAGAGTGGAATGAGGAATCTCTTATCCAAGTGAATTGAAGTGCAATTAACCATTACTGAGGAGAAATTGTTGAACGGATCACGAGACATGAGTGCTCAAAAATGACATGATGCATGCTGGGCTAAAATAAAGAAATCATTAAAACGAATGCAAAGAAAGATAAAATAGAAAGTACTCAAGGATAATATTGCTAGACCGAGCAAGACAGGGTCAAGAGTCTTCTTGCAATCACGGCGTGCGAGACAGAGTCCATCGTCCCCCACCCGACTCAATCGAGCGGCCTATCCAACGCTTAACCGTATGCTCCTAGATCATCATCGTTTTTGTTAAAGGGGAACATCAGATCCCAGAACACACGGGCAACCAGCCGGTCCTTGAGAGACTATAATAACGTAAATACCATATAGTAATGCAACAATGAGAACGGATAGAGAGCCATACCTGACTTACCTACCAAGCGAAACGGCATTTTTTTTTGAATTTTTGATTTCTACTTTTTATGGATTTTCATCATAAGACAACAACCACATGACATGACATGATGTGAACATGAACGAATATGAACGAGCATGACATGAACATAACATAATAAGATAAATATGAACAAAACATGGCACAACATAACATAACGAAGATGGAAGAAACATAACACATAAACAAATTGTAAGCATGCATGCGACTAAAGGCACGGTGGGACAAGACAACATGCACACGGCGGGACAGCACACGCAGTGGTATAAGGACATGGTGGGACAAAGACACGTGGGATGACAATACCACGGAGGACAAAGACACGTGTGATGAATGACACGGCAGGATAAAAGATACGACCAACATGAGAGGACATAGACACATATGACAATGACACATCGGGACAAAAGATATGGAGGACCATAGACATGATAAAGACAACAAACACTTTCTTCAATCAAAGCCCAAGATCAGATGAAGCGGAACCGCCAGGTTCAAAATCGTGGGACAATGCCCTCTCATGGAGACATGATTAAGCAGATAAGCAAAAGTTGAGAAAGCCATGAGCTTCAGAATAGATCTAGAGATAGGATTGAAGAGATGAGAACATATCGAAGAATATGAGCATGAGACAGAGCGAATGATAGAGCAAGGAAAGCTTGAACCTGCAACATGTAGCCTGCACACTTAGCAAACAGATTACGTATATGTCCTCAAGATAAAAATAAAAGGAACAAAAGAGAAGTATTTTTGGATTTTTATATTTTTGATTTTTTTTGCCATATTCAAATTTTTTGGGATTTTTTGACATATTTGATTTCTTTGGAATTTTGTCATATTGGATTTTTTTTTAGAATTTTAACATATTTGATTTTTTTTGAAATTTTAAACCATATTTCATTTTTTGGATTTTGTCAATATTTCATTTTTTTTGAATTTTTGAAAATAGCAATCCGCAGCACCCAAAGACAGGCTCGAATTACTGGCTAGGGATCGCCGTCCCTCTCCTCTCATTAAAAACTTCCCTTAAGTAGGGCGTGCATGTTACGGTGACTTACCATAACCAACCGCCTCTAAAGAACGGTGCCCCTACTAAGGCCATACCCGAGATACAACCCAGCCTAAGAGGGAGAAATAGAAGAAAAATTGGAGACAAGCTTTATGCAGGATGGGAGACATCAGGACTTGACTTCCTTCCAGGGCACCACCCCTCAAAGAGTAGGTCTATTGCGCCGGGGCTTTGTGTCTTTGATTTTGAGACCCATATCTATCAGGCACGCATGCGACCGGGCTCATGACGTCCCGCGGGGAACTGTACTGCCACTCTTGCCATGCCTTTGATTCATAATCTTGCATCAATTCATTTTCTCATTTTGATAGCCCTTATTGGCCAGATATTGCATGAAAACTCACTTTCGATGGTCAAGACTGCCCCTATTTGAGACCTCTCTCGTATTAGGGAGCGCCTAGGTTGGTCATCTTATCTATCAACCTCTTGCCCCTGCACTTGGCCGAGTAGAGAAAAGAAAAAGACCTTTGTGCATACCCATGGTATGGCCAAAGCAGCAACGATGTTGCACTAGAGAGATCGGCTATGGCTTGCCGTGAAGCGTGTGATAAACCCATGCTCAAAGGTCACCCTCAACGATCGGGGAAAGAACTAGACTCCCAGCGCGGAGATATCACCAGCCTACGGATGCTGCAGAGGCGACTTCTAAGCAAATTTCTAAAAGCCACTTAACCATGTTGAGGAATAGCGTTATAACCATGTGCAGAAAAAATAGAAATAATGAAAATGAAAGCATGTTTCTTTGCCCAAAATAAAGATACCTTTGCAAATCCATGGCATGGAAACCGGCATCCTGAAGTGATCTCGATCATCGAGCTTTGAGGAGCGCGAGTACCTTTGTATTCATTGCTTGTCAGAATAAAGGATGAAAGGAGAGCAAAGGATTGAAAGATTCCTCGACATAGAGGAGCGATAGACACCAAACTAGACGAAGGAGGAATAAAAAAGAAAGAGAGACGAGGGCTAGAACTCCCTCGTCAAGGCACTGAGGCCCTGATAACAAGGAACCAGATACAGAATAAACCAAATTAGCTGAGATCAAGGCGGACTAAATCCTCGAAAATAGCAAGAGAAAGGGCGAAGACCCCGTAAGGGTGAAGAAGAATGAGTAGAAAGATGATAAGAAGAATGTGGAAAAGGTAAGGGGGAAGAGGAGTGATCATTCGACGTGGTCGGAGAAAAGGAACTAGGACCACCCGACAGAGTCGGGGAAGGAGAATGAGAGTCACCTGACAAGGTCGGGGAAAGAGAATGAGAAGTCGAACCCGAGGATACCGGGGGAGGAGAATCAGACATAGGCTGAGGCCGAGAATGGTGAGGAGATGGAAAGTCCAGGGGTTCCGGATAGGAATTGGAAGAACGAGGATTCACGGATCTAAGATGGGAGGAGAGAATCGTTGAGGGAGAATTAGGAGAGGGCAGATACACCACCCAGGGGTGGGAACCGAGCAGAAGAAATGATGAGTGAAATGAAGAAGAAGGAAGAGAAGTGGACCCCTGAGTGCACAACTGATGGCCTTTAAGCTTACGCCGTCGCCTCTTCTTAGCTGATACTTCTTGAACATGGACTCGCTTGGTGCGGGCTCGAATCCTAGGGCACCTTGCCTTGCAATATCTTCTCAAATAGCGAGCCCATCTAGCAGATGGCCTTGCCCGACTATGGACATGCAGCTTCATCGGGGCAGTTGCCCATAGACTCCCAGAGCTAACAATAGTAGGACGTTCTTGAACAACTAACTCCTCATAATACTGAATATCATAAAACCATGGAGTCTTGTTACTTGGCACAAGTAGCATGAGATTCGGCAACTCCACTCGAAACTCAGCCTTGAAGCACAACTCCCTTGGTAAAAGAGACGGGTGAAGCTGAGGGAGAGTAATACACGGCGTTGACATGGCCGGTTTGCTAATAAACCGAGGAAGATTGCATAACAAGTGCATAATATCCTTGGAAAGTGTAGAAGATACAGCCAATTGCCCCTTGAACATAGAATCCATAATCTGCTTGGCGGCCGTATGCGTTAGCACAACACGGGTAGAGAACCCTTCTTGGCTTGTCATCTGAACAGCAATAGAGCGAGGAGAAATAATAGCATCAATGGTGAACTCTCCGGCGAGCAAGGAGATTGCCACCGGCCTCGCTTGGGTAGAAACTGGCATCAACTCAAGGGAACTCTTCTTAGCAACTGTCATCTTTGAAAGTAGAGGCACATCATCCCCAAAATAGCCAAGGACCAGGACACGAATCGGCATCCGACAGATAAAATCTTGAATCTTGAAATGCACGGTCGGCACTGAATCATCTCGACTTGGCTTATTGTCTCCTTGGGGATTAGACCCAAGGGGCACCAAAGGAAGCGCACACCCGCTCCGTGGGGTGGAAGTGGTTGGAGAAGTAAAGGGAATATGTTTGGGTGGTACGTGTGAAGGTTTGGAAGGCATGGAGGCTCCAACGGGAGTGGTGATGGAAAGTGAAGGCGCAGGCGATGTGGCGATGATAGGCTCGGGTGACGACAAAGGCGAAGGTGAAGGCGTGGCTAAGGGTAAAGGTATAGGCAAATGTGTGGCTTGCTCAGGCTCGGGCAAAGGTGATGGCGGAGATGGAGGCAAGGGTGGAGATGGAGGTGGTGATGGAAGCACTGGTGGTGGAGACGGAGGTGATGGTGATGGCAATGGAGATGGTGAGGATAGTGATGAAGGCGATGGGGGTAGTGGACATGGAGGTGGAGAGGGTGAAGAGGGTGGTTGTGGTGTCCACCGTTAACGTGTCGACACAACGCATCGAGCGGTGTTAGGAATAGAAGTAGTGGTAGTGGTGGCGGGAGAAGAAGGGGAGGCACTAGCATGAGCAGAGGCTTGGGTTTGTGGCGGCGATGGAGCCGGGGTAGGAGATGGCAGAGGTAACGGAGTAGGTGACGGAGCGAGTGCAGCACTAGACGAGGAATCACAGGGGTGCCCCTGGCCTTGAAGTAACGGAGACGACTGCTTAGGCGGCGCTTCTTGTTCCTGCTGTTGGCTGCGAAGATGTAAAATGACTTTGTGAATAGCGGCCCAATCAAACCTATTTTGATCTTCCAGATCATAAACATAATCCCAGAACTCAGGGCAATTCTTAACCAAATGTCCCTGCTGGCGGTGAAAATCACAGAACTGAAGCATATCCCCGACCGCGGGTCGGCAAGGCACAACCGGAGAGAGCGGCAACGCACGGGTGGCCATCAAAGCCCGAAATATATCCGTGAAGCACTCCGACAATGGAAGACGAGGAGCCCTCTTCGGGCAAGGTGGATGCCGAGGGGTATGAGGTGAGGATGGTTGTGGAGATGGAAGTAGAGGTTGTGTAGGCAGGAGTGCGTGGCTAGTGGTGGAGGGCTTTGGTGATGGCATGTGTGGAACGGAGTGGGGAGGTAAGTAGACGGCATCTACTTGCTCGGGATGTGGTGTTCCCTTGACCGGAAGTGTAGATGGAGACGGGTATGTGGACACGGAAGGCTGACTCATGGAAGGTTGATATGCGGAGGCGTATGGGTACGTAGAGGCAGGAGGTTGGCTCGTGGAGGGATATGTGGCGAAAGGCTAACTCATGGCGGGCCGGCTCATGGGAGCGTAGGATTGGCACGTGAAGGGTGAAGGTTGATATGTGGAGGTGGATGGTGGAGACTCGAGGTCAAGGGAATCTTGGATTTGTTGGCGAATGAAGCGGGCTCGGTTGTATAATTGCTGCCAGGAGGTGATGTCATTGAGGGCTAAGATAAACCGATACTCGGGCGCGGCATTGGATATCAGCATCTTGATTTGCTCTCCCTCCGGTATGTGCCCCGGGACCTGCGCGGCAAGGCGACGCCAACGATCGGCAAAGGTGCAGAAATCCTCTTCGGGCTTCATTATCTCATGGGCCAGATCCACCATAGAGTACTTGGGCCCAACCTGGTCTTGAAACTGCTGTATAAATTTTCCTTGAATGGCTTGAAAATTCATAACTTGTTCTTGCGGAAGAGAGAAGAACCAATCTAGAGCCGGGCCTTCCAATGACAGACCAAACAGATAAGCCATCAAGTGCTGGTCATGTTGAAATTGGGCCGACTCATAAAAAAACTCCTTCAAGTGCACATACGGGTCACCGACTCCACTATAACGGTGATATGTGGGAATTTGTGATGGAGACGGAAGCCGAAGACCTTGAAATGCGAACGGAACACTTAAAGAGGATTTGGGATCGATCCGACGTTGAAGCTCATCAAGCTGGCGTTGGGTTTGAGCAATCATCTCCTGGGTAGGGAGAGATCAAGAAGAATATGGGCCAGCTTGAGCAAGAGGTTTTGAATTAGGACCAGTATGATGGTAATGGACCGGATAAGAGGATCCGGGCTGAGAAGAAGAAGAGCCCATTCCGGGAGTAGAAGGATATGTGAGCCTGGAAGAAGCATGAACATAAGGACCCATCGGGCTGGCAGCATAAGGAGAAGAAGAATGAGGCCCATTAAGAAAATAAGTCCCATTAGAAATCGGGCTAGTAGCATATGAAGGAGAAGAAGAGGCCCATGAACAGAAGATGGCCCATTATGAGAAGAAGGCCCATGAAGATGAGATGCAATGATGCGTTGGGCCTGGGCCGGGTCCATTTGGCGAACAAGGCTTGAAAGATGGGCCATGATATTGGCATGTTTCTCAGATGGGTCAGAGGGACCATGAGAAGATGGGCCCGCATGGGAAGAGGATTCCACGCGGGAATAGGAAGAAAATTGGGGAAAATGATGATACAAGGGGTTGAATGATACTCCATGAGGGAAAATGGAGACTTAATACAAGGAGATCAAGAGAATACAAGTGGGGAAGCAATGGCTTAATGGGCTTAGAGACAAGAGGGTCTGACCCACTAATGCAAAGACGAATGGACAACGGACTACGGGACAATGGACTAGACAATGAACACACAAAATGGACTAAGCTAAATGGGCCTAACAACAACAAAACATATGGATGATGAAAGAGTGAAACACAAAAATCACTAATGGGCTTGGACAAGCCCAAACAACACAAACAATGCAATGTAAGAGTTTTCACCCAAGTCAACAAGTTCATATGATGGGAAATCTTTTAGTGGTTTTAATAGACCTTTTAATGATTTGAATTAGGAAAAATTCCCTCAAGATAGGAATCCTATGGGAATAAGGTTCAAACTTTGGGTTGACTAAGGTTAACTCCCTCACACTTATGCAAATGCAAGCATGAAGGGGTGGAAAGGTACAACCGGCCCGGTGTCCGTGTGGGAATCCACGGCTCACGGGGACTTATGGAGGTCCCGGATAAGATCACCTAGTCGACTCCAAGGAATATGGAGGCGAGAGGATCACTTACCAAGGTAGGAAATGGAACTATGATATGCAATGTATGGCCCTATGTGCACCGGAGTGCATGCAAATTCTAGCTTAAAACTAGAAAATCAAGACAGAATTAAACTATGCAAACATGGTCCAACTAAGCCAAATAGTATATGGATGGAAAGACAATACAAAGGTCTGCACAAGGGGCCCAAGAATAGATCAATCTGACCCCGGGAGGTCAATCAAATCACCGAGCAAAGTTGCCCCCGTGAACCTGTGCGCAGACCACATGCAGATTTTATGGACACAATGCTAAAATGATGATAATTTTTCACTAAGCAAATGAGACCCAAATAATGTAAATAAGCTATGGATGGAAAGACAATACAAAGGGCTATCCAATGGAACAAACATCAGTGCAATCAGACACCGAGAAGGCAGTCAAATCACTAAGTAAAGATGTACCTGTGAACCTGTCCCTAAGCCTGCCTGCAGAACTTATGCAAAAAACTCAACAAGTTAGATAATATTAGAATATGAAAATGTTAACCAAATGATGCAAATGATATATGTATGGAAAGACAATACAAAGGGCTATCCAACGCAACAAGAATCAGCTCAATCGGACTACGGGATCAAAAGTTATGCCCCGACGAACACGGCCCTGTGAGCATGCGTGCGAGACTGCCAGAAGCTGTAACGGTCTACCAAATGACCGTTATATGACAGTGACGGTCTACCATAAGACCGTCACATAACCAGAGCCCGTAAAACACCAAAAATAGTGGGAGAATGGAGGAAATAGTACCTAAACATGAACATGCACCCACCCAACCTACAAAAGAGCATGAAAACAAGCGTGATGGGCATTGGTGTCCCACCGTGATCGCCAAAAAATTGTTGATTTGTTTTTTTAATTAGGTTCATATCCCGCCCCCTTTAAATACATACATACATGAACATGTGAATCAAAGACAAGGGGGGTGAAAGGATGAGAAATACTAACCGTGATCGCCACCAAGGTTCCAACAACGCCAAAGGATGAAGAAAGGAGAGGAGCGGCGTCGTGTACCTTGGAAATATGAAGACTTGATCGCGCTTAAGAACGTGGTGCGGGGAATGGTATGGGATCGACCTCCTCTCCTTCCAGTCGGCTAAATGAAGAGGGCCTCACGTTGTATTCATGCTCTCCTGCAAAACAAAGATGAAACACAAAGGTAAAAATCTATTAGAACATGAAGTGTAGAAATCTGCCCAAAGTGATAAAATAGCATGAATAAAAGGGGGAGAACGCACCGGGGGGAGGTTTTTAACCCCTGTGGAAGGGTGGAAAAGATAGGTGTGTGTGTTGTACATGCATGAGATTTGAAATCACGAGATTTGATTGAGAGAATAGAGAGAAAATGATGATGCAAAATAGAGAAAAACGCATGTGTAGCAGAAAGTGCAGAAAATTATGATGATTTGTGATTTTGAGGAGAGGAGAACTAAGAGTGTAGATCATGGAATCAAGCCCAAAAGGATGGAATTGAAAGCTAATACTTACCTCTTCCAGCCAGGGTCGAAGGATTGAGTCGGCGGTGCAGCATGGCTTCGCCCCACGTCCGGAAAGAGCCCCCCTTTGTAACTGCGAACTGGGCAGTTTTTATATAGTTTTGTAAGAAAGCCTCATCTTCTTATCACGATTCCTGGAGATAGAGTCCAAGATAAACCAAGTTTTCTAGATCAAACTCGAGATAATACTAAGGAAAAGAGATAGGAATAAATGGGGATCAATTCGGAGGAGGATTCTAGAAGATATGACTCTTGGAAGGTAGCCCCGGAGCCTTATCTACAGAGTTTGAGTTGAGCCAGGACACCTAAACCCTCAACTTTTAAGCGTGATTATGAGCAAGATAGCCAATGAAATTTGGAGTTCTTTGGACTGAATTCAAGATAATACCATGGAGAAACCATAGGAACAAACGACGCTCAATTCGGAGTAGAATTCAAGAAGTTATAGACTCTTCAAGAGGGCCACGACGCACAGAAACGGAGCAGAGTCCAGCACAAATTGGACTCTCAGGTGTGTGTAACGGTCTATCGTATAACCATCAGAGTGATGTAACGGACTTGGGTAGGTCCGTCACACTCTGGGGGTCGAACGGGGCGTTTTCGGATGAGTTTCGGTGTAACGCACCCATACTAGACCGTCACATGGACTCTAACGGTCTAGGGTAGGACCGCCACATTCTGGGGGTTGAACAGGATGTTTCGGGCAAGTTTCGGTGTGACGGTCTATCGTAGGACCGTCACACTGATGTAACGCACCTGTGTAGGGCCGTCACATTGATGGAGGAAGATTTTGGGCAAACTGCGCGCGACTTCAGAAATTAAAGCGTATCTCTCAAACGGGGCAGAAATAGTGAAAGTGGTAGAAGAAGAAATTGTAGATAATTGAGAGAGGAACAATTTTCATGATGAAAGAAAGTTGAGAAAATGATCATAGAGGGAGAAAATGGGACTGGAAGAGAGAGGAAAATTCTGGGACATAGGTGAACAGCACAGCACGCCAGAAAAATGCAAATAGCTCACAATCGGGGCAGAACTAGCCAACGGTGAAGAAGAAGAAATTGTAGATCTTTGAAAGAGGAACAACTTTGGTGAAGACAACGTTTTGACAAGAGGAAGAAAAGAAGATGAAAAAGGACCACTTTCAGGACTGCGCAACGAGAGAGAGCCGATTACTTGAGGGAAGCCGGCCTAAATGGGCCGAAAGTTGACTTAGAAGCCGGAATTTGATAAGAAAAGCTCCGGGGCTCTAAAAAATCATGATCTCCAAGACTCAAAGCATAGGGAATGGTAAAAATGGGCTCAAAATCCATCCAAGGAAGCTCCAAAATAATGGCTAATTCGGGACATTAAAATGATGAATAAGAGAAATGACACAACTTGTGGGCTAAAACGGGTGTCAACAGCAGGGGATGGCGATCGATCGCCACTGAGAAACTTGCAGGTGGCCGGTCCCTGGGAATTCCGGTCGACCGAGATTTGAGGGGCGATCGACCGCCACTGTGACAGACTGTAGAGAATTGCTTTCTGTTATTTCAGGTCGACCGGAGTCATGCTGGAGGTCGACTGGACTTTCAAAAGACCTAAAAGATAAGGAGTTTAGCCCAGAGAACCATATCCATAAGATTGAGACATGAATTGGATGCATGTTTATAGGTAATTTCAAGTTCATTGAAGATCTTACAAAACCATTCGGAAGGCTAAAACCTTAAGCAAGGGCATGAAGAAATCCGACCTTGAAAACTTGTGAAAAACACTTAGGTCAGAGATTCCAAACATGTGAGCCACCAAAAGTCCTTGGTTTTGTTATCATCAAAAACACCGAGATATATATACAACAATCTCCCCCTTTTTGATGATGACAAAACGCTAGGGCTTACAAACCAAGGTTTACGTTAATAGGAAATTCAGATTGAACGTTGTGCTAGAAGGTCATTCACCAAATCAAACCTATCAACACGATGTAGCATAGACCAGTAGTTTGTCAACAAGAATATGAAATGAGACACAAAAGCCAACAATTGAATTCAAACACCAGTGCTTTCAATTCATCATAGTTTCATTACAAGGTACATTAGTGCGAGTGAATGCATGACTCTAAAACCAAAGTCTAAGCAAAAGACTAATACTGCTGACAACCCTCACATGTGACATGCAAGCAAGCAACACAACCACACAACGACATACATAAGTAGATAATAAACCTGCCCTACTACTTCTCCCCCATTGTCAACAGCAAAAAGGGATAGGATAGACGAAGGAGGGACTCAAGCAACACTAGGCCAAAAGAGAACACGCTAGAGTTGAAAACAAAACAAATCCTCATGGAGCATCTTCAGGAGGTGGCTGATCTGCTGGAGGTGTAGGTGGAAGGCCAAGGTGCCGACGAATTTCAGCAAGATGGTGGCCATGACTGTGAAGAAGATCAAGAATATGACCAATGGATTCATCACGAGCCGCATCCTGGCGCCGCATGCCAAGAAGGGAGAGGTGCATGAAGCTGAAGGATTGGCCAGACTCAGCTAAATCCTCTCGGAAAGAAGTCATGTGGGTGGTGAGAGTGGCCATCTGAGTAGAGAGAGTCTCGAAGGCAGTAGAGAAGGTGGCCATGCGCCCTGATAGGGTGTCAAACACAATCCCCATAGTGATGGGGACATCACCCAGCGTTCCCTCTGGCTAGACACCCCTCTCCCTTCTGGAGACGGGTAGGCTGCGACTGCACGACTTGATGGGTCCTCGACGACATTAGAGTTTATTACTATGGACATCTTGATGTATTTTCCCTTTTCTTGAGTCTTTTTGATGTATTTTGAGTCATGTCCTAGGTGCTCATATTAGTGGATCAGCATATTGGGCTTGTTTGGCTTTGTGGCCCATCTAGAGGAGCTAGGCCCATGAGCACCCCTTCTTGCACCTTGGTTATCTGTCTTTTGTTCTTTTCTCAGGGGGATTTTGTACAAAGTTGGGATCCCTATATATAGGACCCCAACTCCCACTTGAGAAGGTTAATGAATTATTGAGTATTTTGAGCATAAGTGCATCTCCCCCCCCCTCTCTCTCTAGCTTTCTCACTCTCTCTCTCTCTCTCTTCAGGGGGCGGACCCCTTCTCTCTCCTCCTCTCTCTCTCCCCTAGGCGCACCTGCCCCTTCACCTTCCCCACTTGCCACATCAGCAGCCACATCAGCCCCCACCCTTTCACATCCCCTAGGTCCATAACTCCCATTAACACTTCCACATCCCCCAAGTGACTCTTCCAATCCCCCACACACCTTCCCCACCTCCAAGGCAACCATCCCTCTTCCCCAAGCAACCCCTCCACTTCCCCACATACCCATTCATATCCCCATGTAATCAAACCCTTCCCCCCACTTCAAACTTGTGCAACCCTCTCCACCCACTCACCTCCCCATTTGCCTTGGCCGACCCCCTCATTCCCCTCTCACCTAGCCGCGGCCTCCTCTCCCCTCCACCCCCTTGGACCTCCATCTCCCCAGCTCCACTCCTCTCCACACCCCTACACTCCCTCTCCCATCGACCCTCCACTCCACCATCTCCACTATTGCCAAACCCCATCCTTATTCCTAGTTCCACCACCATCCCTTCTCTTCATCCTGATCAGTCTGCAGGTGGCAGAAGAGGGTTGCGACTAGCAGAAGTGACCCCGTAGTCATAAAGATACATCCAGAGGCATGGCCTACATCGACGGAAAGGCCTGCGAGTCCCCTTCACAAGCGAGGTGGAATCATCCCGTTCCGAGTTCGTGGCCAACCTGGAGAGCTGTTCTACCACGACTGCGCCAGACATCTTCTGCAGAGAGCCTGAGCCCGATTGGAAGCAGCCTCACGACCAACAGCGAAGGAACCCGACAGAAAGCTCTTCATCAAAGTTCTTCCTTCCCCTATCCCCGATCAGGAGCAAGAAACGGGACCTCGTTCGGCATCCAGGAACCAGAGTTCCGAATTTTCTCCCTCAGTCGCGCGGGTCTGTCTCCTGCTGTCTGCAGCGACCAGTGACTGATCATCGGCGTCCCCCAGTCCAGACCCACCTCAGAAAGAGTTGCTGTCAGTTTTTATGTGCAGAGGCTTCTTCCACGATTCCGGAAACTCCGACGGTTCCTAATTCGGCATCCGGGAGCGTCCGTGGCAACCTCTGCATCCTACTGCATCAGACCTGAAGCCGTCAGCATCAGAATCCCTCGTCCTGTTCGAGCCTCCGCCGCGGCCAGCGACGATGCTAGAAGAATTCGCTAAAATTCAGAGGTGTTCCCGTCCCTGTTACGAAGAATTCCCCTTGGTCTCGTCGCTGGAAAGTTTCCTGAGGACGAACTACGACTGCGGCAGTGGCGACCTGTTCCCTCTCACAGCAAGTGAGCAGAACCTTCGACGGCTTCCACTCCCTCATCATTGGCAAGTTTTCCCCTTCCGCCTGGCCGGCTTAGCACCCCTCCCTGCATGGAGATAGTGTTTGATGTAAGTTTGTTTTCCCCACCCCTAATCCAACCCTCCTGCGTGGGGAGTAGTTCATGTACTAAGCAGCTCAAGCGACATCGGCGCAGTGTGCGGGATCCACACTTCCCCGCTCGCCCACGTCTCCGAACGGGGTTGGTTTCTTCAAACCAACCAGGTGAGCTCTAAACTTTGCTCCATTATTCTTAGTGCTTGTTTGTTTAATATCCGTAGATATAGCCCCGTTGTGCATGCGAGCGAGTGCCCGATCCCGGTTCCACCATCATAGTGTGGTCACCGTGGTTAAAGCAAGCGAGTGGGACCTAGTGCCCCCAATTGGCACCGGCCAGCCCCATAAGCGTGGGCTACGTACCCTCGGGAGGGCAACCCTAGCCCTGCTGGCCTTCTACCAGCAAGGGTCTTTATCCATCACCTCCCCCTAGCATCCTTTAGTCACCCCGGGCTCACGTGTGTGCGACGGCGTTTTGGCCCCGATTTATCAACTTAATTGTTATGTGATTGTGAATGCGGAGTAGGTCCTAAGATTCCTTTTGCTTGCTGCATACCCCGTAGTGGTGTCACATCAAATTGGTATCAGAGCAAGTTTTAGACTTGTCTCTACAAGCCTAGGTCCAAGGGCAAGTGCATTTCTATCCCGTTTGTCATCATTGTGCATGTCCACCCGTAGGGGCACCATATATCGGGTTGATCCTTCTAATTCCAATCCACCAATGGATCCCAATGCTCATGACAACCAAAACAACCCAAGGGAAGCTCCCCAAAATCCCATGGATCGAATTGAGGCTGCCATTCAAGTCCTCACGGAGCAAATGAATGGAATTTCCACCAGATTAGAAAGACTAGAAGAAGCTAGGGCCCCACCTAGGAACCATGCCCAAAGAGTTCCTCCTCCGCGGGTTGAACATGAGAGGGAAGACCTAGATGATGAGTGGAATCGTGAGCAAGAGAGTGCCCCACAACCTCGATACCATGATAGGCGACCACGTGAGGATCATGATGAATTCCTACTAAGAATGATCAAAGTGGAAGCTCCTAATTTTGATGGGTCTCATAACCCTAGTGTCTATAAAGAATGGGAGCATGGCATGGACCAATACTTCGAATGGTACCCCATGTCAGAGGAGAGAAAGGTTAGGTTGGCCATGATGCACCTCCTTAAACTAGCCAAAACCTATTGGCTAAAGGTTGAAAACCAAAGGAGGATCAGGCGTGAGGAACCCATCAACACTTGGCTAGACATGAAAGATCAACTTAGGAACAAATATCTTCCCATCTCCTATAGCCAACTTCTTCTTGATGAATGGCAAAGCCTTACCCAAGAGGGAAAAACCGTGGAAGAGTATATTGAAAAATTTGATTCATATCTCCTAAGGTGTGGTGTGGTTGAAGATCCAGCCGTCACGTTATCCCGGTTTAGGAATGGTCTCCTTCCCCACATCAAATGGGAGCTTTTTATGAGGGAAGTGCATAGCTTGGAAATTGGCTATCAAATAGCCCGGGATGTAGAGAGATTTGCTAGGAATCCTAGGTTTACCCCCCCCAAGGGCCCGGGACCCCGTCCTAACCTACCTCCTCTGCTAAGAACACCTCCTCCTCCCAATGGGGGAACCCCCACTCGGCCCTACCACCAACCAACCACTCCCACCCCCACAAAGACCACTCCACTCAACCCCCCTTCTCAAAGGGAAGACAACTCCAAAGGGAAGACCCCAATGAGCAATACGGTCAAGTGTTTTCGATGCCATGGCTATGGCCACATAACCACCCAATGTCCCTCCAAGGGGATGTCAAGCCTAGTCATTGAGAGTGAACCTTCTACTACCCAGGAAACACATGAGAGTACTATTGAGGAATACGAGGCTGCTTTAGGATGGGAAGAGGAATACAATGAGCAATTCTTTGAGGAAGGGATAGAAGAGGACCCACACTCCAGCCACCTAGGGGTGATAAGATGCACCCTCACCCAACCACAAGAGGATGACTGGTGGAGGACTTCCATTTTTCACACATTTGTCAAGATCGGGGATCATGTTAGGAAGGTCATCCTAGACAACGGGAGTTGTATCAACGCCGTGTCTCCGGACACCGTCAAACTCCTAGGGCTTACCCCTACACCCCACCCCAAACCCTATCGTGTGTCCTGGATAAACAACCACTCCCTACCCGTCGACACATGTTGTCTTATCCCCATCACCTTCTCATCCTACCAAGGGCAAATATGGTGTGATATCATACCGATGGCTGTAGGAAGCATCCTATTGGGTAGACCTTGGATATATGATGTCAATGCTACCATCCATGGGAAAACAAACACATGCACCTTTGACCACGAGGGGAAGAGTATCCGCCTCAACCCCTCCCCTCCCCAAAAAGAACCACCCACCAAGGGAATCCTTCCTACACCACCAAAACCCAGGGCCTCGTCCACACCAACCCAACCAAAAACCCAAAACCCCACCCCTGAAAATCCCACCGGGCCAGTCAAAGGCCTCCACCTCATCACTAGGAAAGAGCTCGAGGAAGAAATAACCCGAGGGACACCCCTTTGTGCTATTGTCATATGTCTTGGAGAGGCAACCCCCTCTAATCCTCACCCCATGGAAATCCACCCTCTCCTGGAAGAATTTAAGGACGTATTCCCCGAGGAGCTCCCCGACCAACTGCCACCCATGAGGGATGTCCAACATGCCATTGATCTTGTCCCCGGGGCCACCCTCCCAAACCTTCCCCGCTACCGCCTCAACCCCACTGAGCATGCTGAACTAAGGAGGCAAGTGGAGGAACTCATAAGAAAAGGCTTCCTCCGTCTCAGCAAGAGTCCTTGTGCTGTCCCAGCCCTCCTCACACCTAAGAAAGATGGGACATGGCGGATGTGTGTCGACAGTAGGGCCATCAACAAGATCACGGTCAAGTACAGGTTTCCCATACCTAGGCTTGACGACATGCTTGACATGCTAGCCGGGGCCACCATTTTTTCCAAAATAGATCTCAAAAGTGGCTACCATCAGGTTAGGATAAGGCTAGGAGATGAATGGAAAACAGCCTTTAAAACCAAGGATGGGCTCTATGAATGGCTGGTGATGCCTTTTGGGCTCTCTAATGCCCCAAGCACCTTTATGCGCCTTATGACTGAGGTCCTTAGGCCCTACATTGGAGTCTTCCTGGTAGTCTACTTTGATGACATCCTCATCTACAGCCAGTCCAAAGAAGCCCATCTCAGTCACCTTAGGCAAGTCTGCACCACTCTTAGGAAGGAGAGCCTCTTTGCCAATTTTGGAAAATGTCAATTCATGACAAAGTCCATTACCTTCCTTGGGTATGTTGTCTCCACCGAAGGAGTATCCATGGACCCTGAAAAGGTCCAAGCCATCCTCGATTGGCCGGAACCCCGCACTCTCCATGAAGTCCGGAGCTTTCATGGGCTAGCCACCTTTTACCGAAGGTTCATCTGTGGGTTTAGCACAGTCACAGCCCCTATCACCGACTGCCTAAAAAAGGGGACCTTTGTGTGGACCAAGTCCGCAACTAGAGCCTTCCAAGAACTCAAGGAGAGGATGACCCAAGCCCCTGTACTATGCCTCCCTGACTTCTCCAAAGTCTTTGAGGTGACTTGTGATGCCTCCGGGGTAGGAATTGGCGGGATCCTTAGCCAGGAAGGACATCCAGTGGCCTATTTTAGTGAGAAGTTGTGTGATGCCAGGATGAGATACTCCACCTACGACAAGGAATTTTATGCCGTGGTTCAATCCCTCCGGCACTGGAGACACTATCTCTTGCCGAAAGAATTTGTCATATTCTCTGACCATGAGGCCCTGAAATACCTCAATTCCCAGCAGAAACTGAATGCTCGGCATGCCCGATGGGTTGAATACATCCAGGCCTACACATTTGTAATCAAACATAAGGCCGGAAGTGAAAACAGTGCTGCCGATGCCCTCAGTAGGAGAATTTCCTTGCTAGCTACCATTAGGGTGGAAGTCACAGGATTTGAAAGACTCAAGGAAGAGTATTCTGATTGCCCGGACTTTGGTCCAATCCATACCACTCTGTCCACCCTCTCACCTAGGGAATATCAAGGATTCATCTTAGAGGACGGGTTCATTTTCAAAGGCCATAGACTTTGCATACCTAGAACCTCTCTACGGGACTTCCTGATCTGGGAGTTACATGCAGGAGGCCTTGCTGGGCATTTTGAGGTGCATAAGACCATTGCTTTGGTTGAGGGTCAGTTCTACTGGCCAAGTCTCAAAAGGGACGTAGCCAAAATTGTAGGACAGTGCCGGATATGTGCCTCAGCCAAACAAACAAGGCAGAACACTGGCCTCTACACACCACTCCCTGTCCCTGACCGTCCTTGGCAAGACTTGAGCATGGACTTCATCTTAGGCCTACCTAGGACTCAAAAAAGGCATGATTCAATCTTTGTAGTAGTGGATAGGTTTTCTAAGATGGCCCATTTCATCCCCTGCTCCAAAACCTCTGACGCCTCTCATGTGGCCCGCCTATTCTTCGATGAGGTAGTTCGCCTCCATGGTCTACCCAAGACCATCATTTCTGATAGGGATGTCAAATTCACCAGCTATTTCTGGAAGACCATCTGGCACCTAATGGGGACCCTTCTCAAATTTTCCACGGCCTATCACCCTCAAACTGACGGCCAGACCGAGGTCATTAATAGGAGCCTTGGGAATCTACTCCGGTGTCTTGTTGAGGATCACCCCGGGAATTGGGATCTCATATTACCCCAGGCAGAGTTTGCATACAACAATTCAGTGAATAGGTCGATAGGGATGAGCCCATTTGAAGCTGTGCATGGGTACAAACCTAGAAAGCCTACAGATCTCATTCCTTTGCCACCATATGCTAGAGTGTCTATTAGTGCTGAGTCGTTTGCCCAACACATGAAAGAATTGCATGAAGAAATCCGCAAACACATTAACAAAAGTAATGAGGTGTATAAAAAGTCAGCCGATTCCCACCGTCGCCACCAGGAGTTTCACGTAGGTGATTATGTGATGGTAAGAACTGAGAGGCTTTCCCCTGGGAATGTCTCCAAATTGAGGTCGCGTGGATCAGGCCCCTTCCAGGTTTTAAAGAGGATTGGCACAAACGCCTACGTGTTGGACCTCCCCGAGGAGTACGCAGTAAGCCCCACATTCAATGTGGCTGACTTGGTGCCATATAGGGGACCCACGGTGACACCCAGTGAGGAAATTGAGCCTGTTCCACCTTCTGAGAGAGCCACCACACATGAGAGAGTTCAACCAATCCAGAGAGGCCAACGGGAGCAAATAGAGCGGATATTGGATGAACAGGTCACTGTCACCCGGAGCAAAGCGTACGAGCGATACTTGGTCAGGTGGAAGGGCCGGCCCCCTTCAGATGATTCATGGGTGAGTAGGGAGGATCTTCAGCAGCTGGACCCCGACCTCCTGGAGTATTACCGCAGCCGAGAGGACCCTTTCTCGACAGAGTCGAGTTCTTCACAGCCCGGGGGAGTTGATGGGGACATCACCCAGAGTTCCCTCTGGCTAGACACCCCTCTCCCTTCTGGAGACGGGTAGGCTGCGACTGCACGACTTGATGGGTCCTCGACGACATTAGAGTTTATTACTATGGACATCTTGATGTATTTTCCCTTTTCTTGAGTCTTTTTGATGTATTTTGAGTCATGTCCTAGGTGCTCATATTAGTGGATCAGCATATTGGGCTTGTTTGGCTTTGTGGCCCATCTAGAGGAGCTAGGCCCATGAGCACCCCTTCTTGCACCTTGGTTATCTGTCTTTTGTTCTTTTCTCAGGGGGCTTTTGTACAAAGTTGGGATCCCTATATATAGGACCCCAACTCCCACTTGAGAAGGTTAATGAATTATTGAGTATTTTGAGCATAAGTGCATCTCCCCCCCTCTCTCTCTAGCTTTCTCACTCTCTCTCTCTCTCTCTCTTCAGGGGGCGGACCCCTTCTCTCTCCTCCTCTCTCTCTCCCCTGGGCGCACCTGCCCCTTCACCTTCCCCACTTGCCACATCAGCAGCCACATCAGCCCCCACCCTTTCACATCCCCTAGGTCCATAACTCCCATTAACACTTCCACATCCCCCAAGTGACTCTTCCAATCCCCCACACACCTTCCCCACCTCCAAGGCAACCATCCCTCTTCCCCAAGCAACCCCTCCACTTCCCCACATACCCATTCATATCCCCATGTAATCAAACCCTTCCCCCCACTTCAAACTTGCGCAACCCTCTCCACCCACTCACCTCCCCATTTGCCTTGACCGACCCCCTCATTCCCCTCTCACCTAGCCGCGGCCTCCTCTCCCCTCCACCCCCTTGGACCTCCATCTCCCCAGCTCCACTCCTCTCCACACCCCTACACTCCCTCTCCCATCGACCCTCCACTCCACCATCTCCACTATTGCCAAACCCCATCCTTATCCCTAGTTCCACCACCATCCCTTCTCTTCATCCTGATCAGTCTGCAGGTGGCAGAAGAGGGTTGCGACTAGCAGAAGTGACCCCGGAGTCATAAAGATACATCCAGAGGCGTGGCCTACATAGACGGAAAGGCCTGCGAGTCCCCTTCGCAAGCGAGGTGGAATCATCCCGTTCCGAGTTCGTGGCCAACCTGGAGAGCTGTTCTACCACAACTGCGCCAGACATCTTCTGCAGAGAGCCTGAGCCCGATTGGAAGCAGCCTCACGACCAACAGCGAAGGAACCCGACAGAAAGCTCTTCATCAAAGTTCTTCCTTCCCCTGTCCCCGATCAGGAGCAAGAAACGGGACCTCATTCGGCATCCAGGAACCAGAGTTCCGAATTTTCTCCCTCAGTCGCGCGGGTCTGCCTCCTGCTGTCTGCAGCGACCAGTGACTGATCATCGGCATCCCCCAGTCCAGCCCCACCTCAGAAAGAGTTGCCGTCAGTTTTTCTGTGCAGAGGCTTCTTCCATGATTCTGGAAACTCCGACGGTTCTTAATTCGGCATCCGGGAGCATCCGTGGCAACCTCTGCATCCTACTGTATCAGACCTGAAGCTGTCAGCATCAGAATCCCTCGTCCTGTTCGAGCCTCCGCCGCGGCCAGCGACGATGCCAGAAGAATTCGTTAAAATTCAGAGTTGTTCCCGTCCCTGTTACGAAGAATTCCCCCTTGGTCTCGTCGCCGGAAAATTTCCTGAGGATGAACTACGACTGCGGCAGTGGCGACCTGTTCCCTCTCACAGCAAGTGAGCAGAACCTTCGACGGCTTCCACTCCCTCATCGTTGGCAAGTTTTCCCCTTCCGCCTGGCCGGTTTAGCGCCCCTCCCTGCGTGGAGGTAGTGTTTGATGTAAGTTTATTTTCCCCACCCCTAATCCAACCCTCCTGCGTGGGGAGTAGTTCATGTACTAAGCAGCTCAAGCGACATCGGCGCAGTGTGCGGGATCCACACTTCCCCGCTCGCCCACGTCTCCGAACGGGGTTGGTTTCTTCAAACCAACCAGGTGAGCTCTAAACTTTGCTCCATTATTCTTAGTGCTTGTTTGTTTAATATCCATAGATATAGCCCCGTTGTGCATGCGAGCGAGTGCCCGATCCCGGTTCCACCATCATAGTGTGGTCACCGTGGTTAAAGCAAGCGAGTGGGACCTAGTGCCCCCAATTGGCACCGGCCAGCCCCATAAGCGTGGGCTACGTACCCTCGGGAGGGAAACCCTAGCCCTGCTGGCCCTCTACCAGCAAGGGTCTTGATCCATCACCTCCCCCTAGCATCCTTTAGTCACCCCGGGCTCACGTGTGTGCGACGGCGTTTTGGCCCCGATTTATCAACTTAATTGTTATGTGATTGTGAATGCGGAGTAGGTCCTAAGATTCCTTTTGCTTGCTGCATACCCCGTAGTGGTGTCACATCACATAGTGTCTCCAAGGGTAGAGAGACGATCCCCAAGGTTATCCACATGAGTCTCCAAGCCGGTAAGCCGCCCGTCAAGAGCCTCGTAGTCCACCGAAGGGCGCTGTTCGGCCCCTTGAGTGGAAGATTCCCCATGGTGAAATTGGGGTGGAGGAGGCATCTCAAGAGCCGGGTGATATGGGGATGATGGAGGAGGCTGCTCCTCAGCTGGAACTGGAGGGGGGACATCCCCTTCGCCTTGCTGCTGCGCTGGCTCATCATCTTCCTTACTGATCTCATCTTCCCCATAAATTGGAATGTCCCGCACAAGCTCGCCGTCGGGACCAAAGTAGTAGCCAAAATCTGTGAAAATTTTATGCTTATTGTACACATCATCCTGCCGAACATAGATGAACTGCTCATTTGCCACATTAATCCCGGCATAAATGAAGACACCGGTCAACTGCGAAGCATAGGGAAGAGACCGCCGGAGGTAGGTACGACAGGTTCCAATCAGATCAGTCATGAGCCGACCCATATTGATTTGAATACCATTCATAACATGATATAACATAAATCACTGAACCTCTGTAACCTCATCCCAACCGCCCACTTTGGGATAAATCAATGATGTAAACATGTGGTGCAAGACTTGTTGTATTGGAGGAAAATGATTTGCATTCAGCTTGATCAAATTGCTCACACCGTGCACATACTCACAGTTGGTCATAGCAGTAAATTTTGCTAGAACTTCACCAAAACCATATGCCCTATCTGCACCCATGGCGGATACTCCTAGGGCCTGCTGAAATAACTCCGGAGTGATATGAAGCTCCACACCTTCAACCGTGGTGTATAACTGGTCATTCCTCACAACTAAAAACCCGTAGAACTGCTGCACCAACCGAGGATAATATCTATTGTACGGGGTAAGAAAATCCATCCAACCGTCCTGAACCTCAAAAAGAGCGCACAAATTCGGGAAGTGCTCATTCACCTCATCGAAGTCAACCAAGCGAGGGTCGATAATAGGACGTGGAGGTAAAGGTGCTCGAGGCAGAGGAGGAGCTTGCTGAGATGGAGGAGCCGGGGCCGCTTGCTGGTGACGGCTAGCTTCTCCTCGGGCAGAACGCCGAGAACTCCATCTTGGTGGCATCCCGAACTCGAAAAACCCACCGGGAAACCCTTGAGCAATCGATCTCAACCCCGGGAATGTGGATGGAGCACAAGGGACACTTCTAGGGCTTGGAGGAACCTTTCCACATAAAAGAAGTTGAGAGAGATCTCCACGAACGCACAACCGATAGTATAGAGGAGGTCCCGAAGTGATGCCGGGACGACCGAGTCAATGTGCGGATGGAGGAGGAAGGGTTGTGGAGGCTTGAATGGTGGAGATGAGGAGTGCTAGGGTTGGGGTTTGGTGGTAGAGAGTGAGTGGAAGGGAAGGAGAGAGAGAAAGGAAAGAAAAAGACCCATATATGAAGGGTCGGTTGACCCTTAAGTCGGGCCGGTCCGCCGCCGGCGGTCGACCGCCAGGATCAAAATCCCCAAAGATTGAAATTTCCCCTTTTTTTGTTTCTTTCTTTTTCTCTTCTTTTATTTTTTGATTTTCTTTTTCTTTTCTCATTTTTTTATTTATTTGGGGGATAGGCAACGGACTGCCTGAGAGGGGCCACCAACATGACATGGGAAGTAAGGAGAAGAAGATGCATATATGAGAAGAGGTTCTGATTTTCCCTAGTAAGTACCTTTAGTACCAGCAACACTGAGTCCACATATGTTTATGATCAAGGAATATTTAGCCATAGAAGTATTATTCAAGAAGGGTTGAATATAAATAGTTACAATCAGGCATACAAGGTGAGTAAAAACACATAAGAAAAAGAAGAGGCAATATGCATGTTTTCTACCCTCGATGCACAAGATTTTTCTACAAATGCAACCCTATACCTTAGATGCAAACCTATTCATGTATGCTCTCACCCTTGCACATCCCAAGTTCTCTTCTTATCTTATTAAACTGATCCTGGTTTAGGGGTTTGGTGAAGATGTCAGCTAGCTGATTGTGTGTGTCAATGAAGTTCAATTCAAAGACCCCTTTCCCTACACGATCTCTCAGAAAGTGATGGCGAATATCTCTATATTTGGTCCTTGAGTGCTGAACAGGATTTTTTGACAAATTAATTGCACTGGTATTATCACACAATATTGGAACAGTTTTCATTTCAATATCTAAATCAAGCAGTTGGTTTTTGATCCAAAGTACTTGGGCTTTACAACTTCCAGCGGCTACATATTCAGCCTCGGCAGTTGAGAGAGCTACTGAATGTTGTTTCTTGGAGGCCCATGAGACTAGGCAACCACCAAGAAACTGACAGTATCCACTTGTACTTTTACGATCTATAATGCACCCAGCATAATCCGCATCGGTATAGGCAATTAAATCAAAGGAACCACCGATAGGAAACCACAAACCAAAGTCTATTGAGCCAATGAGATATCTAAAGATGCGTTTCACAGCTGATAAATGAGATTCCTTGGGGCATGACTGAAAATGGGCACAAAGACATACACTGAATTGAATGTCAGGGCGACATGCTGTAAGGTACAGTAGTGATCCGATCATACCTCGAAACAGTGTAGGATCTACTGTTTTACCATTTTCATCTCTATCCAGCTTTGTGGTGGTGGCCATGGGAGTTGATATGGGTTTTGCTTCCGCCATCCCGTATTTCTTCAGCAATTCCATAGTATATTTGGCTTGATTGATAAAAATTTATTCTGAAGTTTGTTTCACCTGCAATCCAAGAAAAAAGTTCAGCTCCCCCATTAAGCTCATCTCGAATTCTCCTTGTATAGTCTTTGCAAAATCTTCGCATAAAGCATTGTTAGTAGCTCCAAAAATGTGGGCGTCTCTTGGCGTAAGAGCGTAAGAGCGTTTCTTTGAGAGGGTTTGGCTGCGTGCGTCGGGCCTCGTCCTCCTCCCCGGCAAGGGAGGGGCTGCATGGCGAGCCCGGTCGAGGGTCGTGATGGCCCTCCCCAGGCTTCGCTCTCTTTTGCGCAGGCCCTTGCTGCTTCTCTTCGGCCTCGCAGGGTCGCCCTCAACCTTCGGCCACCAGCCTTCACTGATGCTGGTGAACCGGCTGTTTTCTTCTCTAAGGAAGAGATTCAGCGTTCGGTGAATCCGCTCAAGTTCGCGATCGTCGCCAAATGTTCGTATGGTCGGCCGTCTTTCTTTGACATTAAATCTTGTCTGGTGCAACGGCTCTCTTTGCAGAATAACCTGGTTCTTAGCGCTCTTAACCCACGTCATGTGTTAATCCGCTTTGATTCTGAGGAGGATTTCATTAAGGTGCTTGTGCGGAAGAGTCTTTATATTAAAGGTTTTTTGTTTCGTTTCTTCCGATGGTCGAGTTCTTTTGATTTTCATGCAGACCCCTCCCTTGTTCCAACTTGGGTGGGCTTTCCTGGCTTGCCTATTAATTTGTTCAACAAGGATTACATTCGTCAGATTGCTAGTAGCCTGGGTGAGGTACTTCGTATTCATGATTCTACTTTGGCTTGGACTCAAACTGCGGAGGCTCTTGTCTGTGTGGACCTGGATATTGCCAAGCCTATCCCGAAGAGGATTTGGATTGGTTGTGGTGATGGTCAGGGCTTCTGGTAAGCTATTATGTGTCACCGGGTTCCTTCAATTTGTTCTTTCTGCAGGCGTATTGGTCATGTTTCTGATAATTGCAAGAAGAAAATTAAAAAGGCTGCTCCTCTGGTGGCCACTGGGGTGCAACCTACTTCAGAATGGAGAGTGGTTCAGAAGAAGCTTTCGGAGCTTAAGTCTGTTAAAGATGCCTCTGTAGCACCGATTATAAATTCTCCTCTTACTTCTGAGCCTAATATGAACGATGAACCTCCTATTGTTCAGACCTGTCTTCTTGAGCCGGTGGTCCAACCGGAAGTGGTGCCTCCGAACTCTCTGGTTCCGGTTGACCCAAAGGAGCTCCATTCGGAGGAATCTGGGGATCCCAATACAACAGCGGAGGTGCAGGGGCAAGGTGATGGAGCTGATGATCGGGAGTTTCATGTTTCAGCTGCTGACGGCAGATCGGGGGCTCATCTTCTAGATACTATTTCTGTACAATCGGATGTAGGGGAGGCACCGAGGGCTGTGTCCCAGGGTTGTTCTTCTTCCTTGGCAATGAGATCTGGGGAGGATTCTCGTTCCACATGCAAGGAAGGACATCTTGCTATTGTTCCTCTTAATGTTTCTGCCCGGGCTGAGGCCGAAAACTTACTTATGGCTCCTGTTATTGTGGATACGCATCGTGATATTTTAGCAGCTGGAGTTTTAACAAGGTCTAAAGCGATGGCTGCGAGGGGTGCTTCCGGGTATACCTCCTCATGAATTGCCCTTCATTGTTTTGGAATATTAGAGGCTTAACCAACATGGCCTCTAAGCGATCTTTGAAGTTGTTGGTCCGCCATTTTAGCCTTGATTTCATTGCTGTTTTTGAACCTAAAGCCCCTATAAGTAAGGCCGCCAATATCTGCCGATATTTGGGTATGGATAATTATGAATCTAACCTTGATGAGGATTCGAAAATTTGGCTCTTTTGGAATTCACCTCTATCTTTCATGTTGGAAGCTAAATCCTCGCAGTAGGTCTCCGGAGTTGTTCAACGTGGTGGTGTGGATATCTTCAACGTATCCACGGTATATGCTGCTTGTGACGCGGCTGAAAGGAGATCTTTATTCGAAGACTTACTACTTTACTCGGAGAACATCTCCATCTCCTGGGTTGTCGGAGGGGATTTTAATTGCCTCTCCGATCCATCCGAGAAGAAAGGAGGGCTTTGGCCGTCTCCCACTGCCATGCTGGACTTCAATGTGTTTATCTCCTCTACAGGACTGCTAGATGCTGGTTTTACTGGACCACGCTTTACATGGTCTAACAAAAGGCTGGGTGATGCAGCGATCCTGGCAAGGCTGGATCGGATATTGATCAGCGCCTGTTGTCAAACCACTTTCCCTGGCTTGGTGGTCCAACACCTCCCGCGCCGCTCTTCTGATCATGCGCCACTTCTTTTATTTTATCAGGAGGTGCAGCGGCATCCGTCCCGTTTCGTATTTCAAAAGATGTGGCTGGACCATCCAACGTTCTTACAATGTGTTAGCGACGCGTGGTCTTCTGTTCAGCCATGCTGCCACAATCCTTTTATTACTCTCCAGAGTAAACTCAAAGCCACTAAGGCGGCACTCCAATCTTGGAATAAAAATGTTTTCGGCAGACTGGAGGTTTCTCTCAAAGCTGCGGAGGGTCGCCACAAAACTAAGCAAGCAACGTTTGATATTAATCCTACAGAGGCGAATAGAATGGGCCTAGAAGCAGCGGAGGCAGAATTGCGTCGCATACTTCACCGGCAAGAGGTCTTCTGGTCACAGAAGGCTAAGGTGAACTGGATTGCGGATGGTGATCGGAACACAGCCTTCTTTCACGCCATTGTTCAAGGCAAGAGGCGAAAAAGTTATATTCACAGGCTGAAAGTGGCAGGAGTTTGGTGCGATGATCAGCAGGCCTTGAAGAGTGAGGCGGAGCACTTTTTTCACCATCTCCTCTCTACTGAAAGCCATTCCATTGATCAGTCATTACTGAACATTATCCCTACCTGTATCTCGGAACATCAAAACCAATCCTCGGTATCTCCTCCAACTGCCCAGGAGGTCAAAGAAGCCGTATGGGGGATGAGTAGCGAGAGCGCCCCTGGTCCGGATGGATTCACAGGTGCTTTCTATACTTCATGTTGGGAGATTATTGGTAGGGATGTGGTTGCTGCCATTGATGGCTTCTTTCGAGGAATCCCACTCCCTCGAGGAGCTACCTCCAGCATTATTGCGCTTATTCCTAAAGTTCAATACCCTCTCCACTTCGGTGATTTCCGGCCAATCAGCCTTTGCAACTTCAGCTATAAAATCATTTCACGCATATTTTGTGCTCGGCTGGTAGATATCCTGCCACTTATAATTTCCAGGGAACAAGGTGCATTCGTGCGAGGAAGACACATTATTGACAATGTTTCTTTATCCCGGCAATTGGTTTCCGAAATTGGTAGGAAGGTGCACGGTCATAACGCTATCTTCAAACTTGATATGATGAAAGCGTATGATCGAGTAGAGTGGGACTTCCTCATTGCTGTTCTTCGAAAATTTGGTTTCTCAACAAGATTCACCTCCCTCATTGCTATGATGATCTCCAATTGCTGGTTTTCAGTTTTGTTCAATGGTTCATTGGCAGGCTTCTTCCATTCCACTCGCGGTATAAGACAAGGAGATCCGCTTGCGCCTACTTTGTTCATCATCTTGGAGGAAGTGCTTAGTCGAGGTATTTTGGCTCTCCATCAGCAAGGTGCTATTAAGCCATATGCCGTCCCAAGGGGTTGTCCATCAATCTCACACCTATTATATGCCGATGACACATTGGTATTTCTAAATGGACATGCTCACAACATTAGTAACTTCATGGACTTCCTCAAGCGCTATGAAATTTCCTCGGGACAGAAAGTGAATCACTCTAAGAGCAGCTTCCTTATTTCGAGGAATGCTCCTTCCAGAGTAGCTATTTCTATTTCTTGGATCACTGGGTTTTGTCAGCAACATGGCACAATTACCTACTTTGGTGTCCCTATCAGGCAAGGGAGAACCTTGGTGGCCGATTACAAACCGCTCATCGAAAAAATCTCTGGCCGTATCAACTCTTGGAGCTCGCGGTTGCTCTCTCAAGCTGGTAGGATCACTCTTATTAATTCTGTGTTTGGCTCTATCCCGATTTACTTGGCTGCTGCCGCATCTATTCCTAAAGCCACCATCAATTATATTAAGCGCCTCTGCGCAGATTTTCTTTGGGGTGCTTCCAATGGTCACCAACGCCGGCATTGGGTGTCTTGGAAAGTTATTCAGAGACCCATCCTTGAGGGTGGATTAGGAGTTCATAGCATTTGGCATATTCAACTATCCTTAGCCGTGAAGCTCGCCTGGTCGATCCAACGGGGCTCATCATTGTGGGCAGATTATGCCAGGCACTTCACCAATACTGTGATTGGTCCAACTTGCAAGCCACGGTGTCTGCATGGTATTCCCAGGAGCACCTTCCACTCGGCCTGGAAAGTGGTAGCAGCTAATTCTAGATGGATTATTGGGGATGGCGCCTCTGTTAGCTTCCTGGATGATGTGTGGCTGGGTGGCCAGCCCCTTCGACAACTTCTACAAGCTCCATATCCAGGCCTCTCTCCTTCTGTTCGGGAGGTTATCCTCAATCCCTCACACCCTCTGCGATCGTCGCTTCCGGCCAACCTTGATCTGAATGGGATTCCTGATAGTTAAAATGCATGCCGTTAATACATCCACTATCAAATTTAATTATCGGCTCACAAATTAATTAAAAGAAAATAGTTAAGCGATGAGTCCGAGTCGAGTCCACAGGGAAATTTAGATTTTAAGGTAGAAAATCTTGAGTTTTAAGAACTCATGAGAAAGTTGATCAATTGAAACTAATTAACTTAAATACATGAACGTAAAGAACTAAGACACTAATTAATTTTTAACGAGAGCAAAGAAGACAACAGACAAACTACACTTAGAGAAGAGGGAGTGTGAGATAAAGAAAAAAAGTAAAACACATTCAGTTAACGTTAAAGAAAGGGTGTACTTAAGACTTATTTATCGAGTCTAAATCGTAACATCAAAGAAGTAACTAGATTATACTATGAAGAAAAATAACACTTTGAACATAAAATGAAGCCAAATGGAAATGACTGTAAACAGGAAATGACAGAATGCGGCTCGGATAGGAACTGCAGGTTGCACGAACTGCTGGCAAGGTCTGCACGGGCTGCAGCTGGGAGCTGCACGAACCGCGAACCAGCCAAAGAGGCTCCACGCGAGAGCTACACGAACCCGGGCCACGAACTGCACGAACCTGGCTGGGAGCTGCACGGGTTGCTGCTGGCCACAGGGCTGGGGTGCACCAAAGTTGCACGGGCCTCAGCCACGAACTGCACGAGCTGGCAGAGGAGGCTAGCAGCAGCTTCAGTTGCATGAACTCTGTAGAAGGAGCTTGCCACGGCAGCAAGACGACAACCCCTATAGCAGACGAACTCACAGCGCGGGCAAAGAATTTCGCCAAGGAAGGCAGATAACCCAACTACAAATACCCCAGCGAGATAACAAAAGAATTCAGAGATTAAAAATCCTAAAGAGAGAACTAAAAGTAGAAAGGTTTAAAAATTCCATTGAACTCCAAACAAAGATTACAACTCCCAAGAACTCCAAAACACGACTAAGACTGGAAACGCTAAACAACACACTAAAAAAAACCCAAAAAGATGAACTGAACGCATAAAATAAAAACGAGCTTCCCCCCACGCGCTATTCCCTGTACCTCCTATTTATAGGAGGATGCCTTGCTAACAAATTTCACAGAATCTCCTCCTATAATCCCGTACGCTGCGAGCATCTCGTACTGCTATGCTTTGACTGGGTCATCTCCGTTATCCTCACCACGGTTTAGCAACTTCTTGCAGATTATCAGGTCTTGGCAAGTCTTGATGATTCCAGGTTTGCGCACACGATAAGGGGTTCGTACATGTATCAACAGTAGCCAAGCTCAATCATCTTCGTGCAAGGTTTGGATACCAACAGGTCCGTGCAAGACTTCAATGCCTCGTGCAATTCTTCTAGCAGCCAATCCATGCATATTCTCAGCAACCCCGTGCTTGAATTGGCAGCAGCAAGTGTTGCTTCGTGCGCATTTGTTCCTTCAAGCAAGGTTCATGCACCTCGTGTATGATTTGGTAGCAGTAAGCACTGCCTTCGTTCAACAATCCTTGTGCAAGCTTTTCTTCATAGCAAGCAAACCTCGTGCTGCTTTTCTAACAGCAAGGGGCCGCAAAGACCTCGTGCACGATTCATGCACTTCGTGCATTTTTCTTCAGCAGATGGTGTTGCCTTCGTGCACGTGCAAATCAAGCTGATAATCTTGCCAATGCATACACATGCCCCTTGTTTGGCCATGCACGTAACAACTCCCATGCATATAGCAGCCACTTCATCTCGTGATTGGCCCATCAAACTTGTTGCCTCATGCCCCACATGACCTTCTACGTGATGCCACCATGCACACCACATGCATTTAAGCCAAAAAGTCTTCTAATGCATATTGTCTTACGTGATGCTCTTATGTGCCTCATCCACCCATTTGTAGCTAACTTGACCATCATGCATGTGTTATACCAATCAACCTGCCATTTTAAAAAAATGCATATGTTATGTTGTTAACACAACATATTAATCAAATGCAAAAAATCTTATTCACCTATATGCACTTATTATAAATTACTCCCAAATATCAATTTTCATGAAAGCTCCAATGTTTAAAAAAAATCTATTTTTGTGATAATTTTCACACATAATCAACACTTTACTTTGAATTTTCTCTAAAACATGTGAAATTAATATGTGAAAATATGAAGTTATCAATTCCACTATCTCATGGAGAGGATCTCTGTGTTTGGGCGGCGTATGATGCTGGCAATTTTACCGTTAAGTCTGCTTATCATCAACTTCGTCCTACTAGCGCTCAACGGCGACCCCTGCAGGTTATATGGCACCATCGTTTCCAACGGCGCATCTCCTTGTTCGCTTGGCGGGTTATGCATAAAGCAATCCCCGTCGACTCAAGAATTGTCGATTGCGGCATTCCATTAGTCTCGGCCTACAACTGTTGTAGACTTTCGGCTATTGAGGACCTGGATCATCTTTTCCTACATGGAGATGTTGCTACAGCGCTATGGAACTGGCTTTCTCCATTTCTAATGCACAGCCATGGCGTTTCCCACAACACCATGCAGCGACTGTGGGCTATGATGTGTACCCATAATACGCAGAACCTCCATGGGTTCATTGTTATCTATGCCTCAATACTTATCATGTGGGAAATTTGGAAGGCCAGGTGCAAAGCACGATTTGAAAATCAAAATCCCTCCATTCCTAGTATCATTCGCAGCATTCATGGCAATATTAGTATGGCCCTTGACAATATGTCTTTCAAGCAACGCCCCACGGCATCTCAGCTAGCGCTTGTATCTAGTTTTGGCTGGACTTTCAAAGTCTCCCCGATCGTCATCAGACTGGTCAGATGGATTCCGCCCATTAATGGGCTATTGCTTAATGTTGATGGTGCTAGCAGGGGGAATCCGGGACACTGCGGGGGTGGTGGATGCATCAGGGACAATAGAGGTCATCTTATTATGGCCTTCTCACACTACTATGGCTGTGGAACTAGCATTGTTGCCGAGACTCGTGCGATGTGCGATGGCATACGTCTTGCTCTCCACCACGGGTTACAGCTTGCTGCTATCAACTCTGATTCGGCTACCTTGGTCTCATCTTTGAGGACGGGCAATCCTCCTTCATGGACTTGTCTCTGTTGGTGGCGGGAGATCTACCAATTTGCTCAAGACTCTGGTATTCCTACTTTACATGTGTACAGAGAGGGGAATCAAGTGGCTGATGCTCTTGCCTCCCATGCTTGCATTGCTCAACGCAATGATTTTTACTCTTCTTCTTCTCAGCTCCCGAAAACTTGCTTTGGTCCTCTTGTGGCAGATCGGCTGGGGCTAGTCTCCTTCAGACACATGTAACACTCTTTCTGTTTTCTAGTCTTGCAAGATGGCCCACATCGGGGGTATGCCCCTGTGATTATGTAATCCTCTTTTCCAAATAAAATAAAGGTGCCTTTCGGCCTTTGATTAAAAAAAAAAAATAGTAGCTCCAATAATAATGTCATCCACATACACTTGAACGACTAAAATTTCCTTACCTGATTTCCTTGTGAAAAGTGTTTGATCAACCTTACCTCTCTTGAACCCATTTTCAGCCAGAAAAGAGGTAAGCTGTTCATACCATGCCCTTGGTGCTTATTTTAGTCCGTACAAGGCCTTTTGGAGCTTGTACACATGTCGTGGATGTTTGGAGTCTTCAAAACCTGGCGGCTGCTCTACAAAGACATCCTCCTTGATGCAACCGTTAAGAAATGCAGATTTAACATCCATTTGAAATAGTTTAAAGTTCAAGGAGCAAGCGTAGGACAGTAAGATCCGGACTGTTTCAAGTCTAGCAACCGGTGCAAAGGACTCATCAAAATCAATGCCCATCTCCTAGCTGTACCCCTTGGCCACAAGCCGGACCTTATTTCTCACAATTAAACCCGCATCATTTAGCTTGTTTCTGAAAACCCAACGAGTTCCAATAGTAGGATGATTTTTAGGGCACGGCACGAGAGTCCACACCTTGTTTCTTTCAAACTGATGTAGCTCTTCATGCATGGCCTGAATCCAGGATTCATTTTGGAGAGCTTCATGAATGTCCTTGGGCTCTTCTTGTGAAAGAAGGGCCATCAAGTCCTCCTCTTCAACCTGCCTTAGAGAGGACCTAGTTTTTACCCCATCCTCCAAATTACCTATGATGTTCACAGCTGGATGATCCTTTAAAAAATTGGAGGAATTGGGCAAATCAGGATGATGCACTTGTGGTTCTTGCAGTGTCTCAATTGTAGGATCCTCATCTTCCTCATTTTTGCTCGAGGTTGCCTTCAATGGTTCATCCTTAGCTTTGACATAAGATGGGTTCCTGGGATCTTCATCTGCATCCCGAGTGGAAGAAATTTGATTTGTTAGTTTTGAATCGGATTCATCAAAAATAACATGAGGGCTTTCTTCAACGACCAAAGTCCTTTTATTGAATAATCGGTAAGCTCTAGAATTGAGTGCATAACCTAGAAAAATACCTTTATCACTCTTTTCATCAAACTTACTCAGGTTGGACTTACCATTGTTCAAGACATAGCAGGGGCATCCAAAGGGTTTAGGATAGAAGATGTTTGGCTTCTTACCCTTGTAGAGCTCATATGGAGTTTTCTTTAGAATGGGCCTTACCATTGCCCTGTTTTTGATGTAGCATGTTGTACTCACGGCTTCAGCCCAAAAATACTTAGGTAGGGAATTTTCACCGAGCATGGTCCGGGCCATGTCTATCAACGTTCTATTCTTCCTTTCTACTACTCCATTTTGCTGGGGCATCCTTGGTGATGAAAAGTTATGTGTGTACCCCTGTTCCTCACATAACATGCTGAATTCATGATTTTCAAATTTACCACCATGATCACTCTGGATTGTGGTGATGAGGTAACCCTTTTCATTCTGAATTTTTCTGCAAAACACTTGAAACTTCGTCAGGGCATCATTTTTATTTGCTAAAAACAGCACCCATGTGAATCTGGAAAAATCATCAACAATCATAAAATCATAGGATTTTCCTCCTAGGCTAGATGTTCTAGTAGGACCAAAAAGATCAAGATGCAACAGTTCCAAAGGCCTAGCGGATGAAACAATCTTTTTGTTTTTGAAGGAAATTCATGTTTGCTTGCCTTTCGTGCAAGCTTCACAGATTCTGTCACTTTCAAATTTTAATTTAGGCAGTCCAATCACCAGGTCATGTCTAGACAACGTAGAGATAACTCCAAAACTAGCATGACCTAACCTTCGGTGCCATGACCAAGCATTTTCATGATTGTTCACAACCAAGCAGATATCATCACACGAAACGTTATCAATATCAACAGTATAAACATTGTTATTCCTTTTTCCAAGAAATTTAATCTCATTTGCATTTTTGTTTAAGACAATGCAGTGGGTTTAATCAAAAATAACTTTAAAACCCTTATCGCACAATTGGCTTATGCTAAGCAGATTATGATTTAGGCCTTTCACCAAAAGCACATCTTCAATAAGAATTTCAGAATTCTTACCAATATTGCCAATCCCAACGATTTTACTTGTATCTTGACCTCCAAAGACAACTGAACCTCCATCCTTATCTTGCAGTGTGGAGAACACTTTCTTGTCCCCTGTCATATGCCTTGAACACCCGCTATCCAAGTACCATTTGCTCCCCCTGGCTTCAAGACATATCTGCAAGAAGAAAAATTCTCATGCAATTGTTTTTGGTACCCAAGCTAGTTTGGGTCCGTAGGAGTTAGTCCAGTTCTTGGTATACCTTTTCTTAGTCCAAGAGACATGATTTCCAGGTGGGCTTTGTCTAAACCAGCAGTTCACAATAGCATGACCAAATCTACCACAATGATAGCAATTAACAGGTGCACACTTTCCTTGAAACTATCGTGGTTTGGGTTGATCATGTTTTGGTTCAGGCTTTGAACATGAAGCATGATTTTCACCTCTTTCATGAGCAAATGATGTGGTGATCTTATGCTCAAAAGATTTTTGATTTTGTGGAGTGTATCCAAGACCTTCTTTTTGAAAATTGACTTTCACTCCCAACAAATTATCTAGGTTTTGCTTGCCCTTAACAAACTTAGACAATGTGAACTGAAGATCATCCACTTCTTTTTCCAAGCTCACAGTTTTCTTTTTAAGTTCTGAGTTTGTGGATTTCAGAATTTGTTCTTCAATTTTCATTTTTTCACATGCTTTCTCCATTTCAACTACTTTGTATGATAGTTCTTCTTTGGCTTTATCACAGTCTGAAATAGTTTGTAATAGACTTTCTCTTTCTTCCATGGACTCAAACCATTCCTGTTCCAGTTTCTCAAATTTGACAAAGATATCTTCATGTGACAAGTCATCAAGTTTCTTTTTGAGAGTTTTGTTTTCAGATCTGATCTTCTTGCATTTCGTATACACTTTTTCATATTTAGATTCCCATTGTTCATTGGAAATGAAATCAGGGTCAGAGTTTACCTCCGTGGATTCATCTTCATGTGCCATGAGGCACAAGCTTTCCACAAGTTCTTGGACATCTTCATCAGATGGTTCATCTTCTTCGTCGCTCCATGTGGCGACCATGGCTTTGGGTATCTCGAAATTATCCTTCTTGAATTTCCTTTTCAGATCCGGACATTCACCTCTCATGTGCCCGGGCTTCTTGCATTCGTAGCATATGATGCTACTTGGCTTGCTCGACTCGCCTTTGGTCTGCGTGGGCTTTCTTTGCCCTTTTCTAAAGTTTCCCTGAAAGTTTCTCTTCTTCCTTAGAAATCTCCTCACTTGGTGAGTTATCATCGCCAATTCTTCGTCTTCATTGCTTCCGTCACTTGATTCACCTTCTTGTAATTCGTCATCGGAGTGATGAGCTCTCAGTCCAATGACCTTTTTCTTCTTGATGTCTTCATCAACTGTTCTCCTTATATTTATCTCATAGGTCATGAGTGACCTATGAGTTCATCCAGGGTGAGAGTAGACAAGTTCTTTGAATCTTCAATCACCGTGGCCTTTGTGTGCCATGCCGACGGTAGGGACCTTAGCACTTTCCTTACGAGGTCAGAATTTGAGTATTCTTTCCCAAGACTCTTGAGACCATTTGTGATCTCTGTTAGCCTTGCAAACATCACGGAGATGGTTTCTTCAGGTTTCATCTTAAATAACTCATTGTCAGTGACTAGGAGGTTTGCCTTGGTTTCCGTGACTTCTGAAGTTCCCTCATATATGAGTCGCAGCTTGTCCCACATTTCTTTGGCCGAGATGCACATGGAGACACGAGAGAATTCATTAGGGTGTATAGCACATTGCATGATATTCATGGCATTATAGTTAGCGGTGCATTTCTTAATTTCCTCAGGTGTCCATTTATCTTCATCATCCCCTAGTTTATGAGGACCCTTGTCCACAACTCTCCAAACTTCATACTCTTGAGCCCTAAGAAAGACATGCATTCTATTTTTCTAGTATGAGTAGTTTGAACCGTCAAAGTAGGGAGGACGATTGATGGAGTGGCCCTCGGGTATCATACCCTTGATTGCCATTTAACCGGATGTTACTCTAGATCGTTAGATCTGTGAAAGAAAGAGCCTTGGCTATGATACCAATTGAAGTCTCGAGATTAAATGGCACCCAAGAGGGGGGTGAATTGGGTGTTGGTATTTTTAATCAAACTTTTTCGGCTTTTTTATAAAATATGTGATAGGATGCTAATATGAGAAACAAAACTAACAACAGCCAACAGATAAGGCAAAAACTATATGGTGATAAAGGATTATGCAGGATAAACGAGAATAAAAATTGAACTGGAATGCACACTTACGATTTGCACAGAAAGGAGATAGAGGAAAAGGAACAAACCACACAGAGACAGTGATTTTTAGGTGGTTCGGATGCCACAACGGCAACCTACGTCCACCCCTCACGGACTGTGAGGATCCACACACTATCTTGTAAGAAGTTACAAGATCAAACACACACAACACTCACACACTGGGAAGGAGAGTTCCCGCGAAGGTGTAAGAAACACCTTAACACACACGCAACTACAACGGAGAACACACAAACACACACACACGGATCTAGGAAGATGCACACACACTGAAATGTTTAACAATTACAAGAACCGCAGATGAAGCTTAAGAGAACAAGATGAATTTAGAACACAAGAGAAGAATCTTGATTTGCTCCCCCTTAATGGATTATTGGATGCTTTGGATGCAGCTTGAATCCTTGGGATGATCTTCACTTGATTGGATGAAGAAGGATGAAAAACTTTTCTCGGAGCACTGTTCACGTCTACAGTGCTGAATCCCTTCTCTTCCTCTTGGCAGCCCCCTTGATCCACCTTAAGCATTAGGGTTTTCCAATCCCTATTGTATATGTTTTATAGGTTTATGAATGGTCCAAGGACTCTCCCAGACCAGATCCATAATTTTTGGAGAGTTTGGTTGCTTAGGGATTAAACAATACCCATGAGAATGGCTTTGCTCGAAATGATAAAAAGTCAACAATTGTTGGCAGCTCGGGGCTGGCAGTCGACCTGCAGGGGCTGGTGGTCGACCGCCACTGAGAAACCTGCAGGTGGCCGGTCCCTGGGAATTCCGGTCGACTGGGATTTGAAGGGCGGTCGACCGCCACTATGACAGACTGTAGAGAATTGAATTCTGTTATTTCAGGTCGACCGGAGTCATGCTGGAGGTCGACCGAACTTTCAAAAGACCTGAAAGATAAAGAGTTTAGCCCAGAGAACCATATCCATAAGATCGAGACATGAATTGGATGCATGTTTATAGGTAATTTCAAGTTCATTGAAGGCTAAAACCTTAAGCAAGGGCATGAAGAAATACGACCTTGAAAACTTGTGAAAAACACTTAGGTCAGAGATTCCAAACATGTGAGCCACCAAAAGTCCTTGGTTTTGTTATTATCAAAAACACCGAGATATATATACAACAAGCTGCAGTTGTTTTTGCCTTAAAGATCTGGAGACATTATCTGTATGGTGAGCAATTTCAAGTTTTTACTGATCACTAGAGTTTACAGTATATATTCTCCCAGAAAGATCTGAATCTCAGACAGCATCGCTGGATGGAATACATGAAAGATTATGACTTTACACTATCCTATCAGCCCGGTAAAATGAATGTAATGGCTGATGCTCTGAGCAGGAAAGTGCAAGTCAGTTATCTGTTGCTTCATGAATGGAAATTGTGGGAATAGGTTCCGAGTGAGGCATTCAGTGTGGATGTCCCTACCGATCCGACAATAGCAGTTTGTGCTAGTTTCGCTTTGGGTTCAGCTTTATATCAGCAGATTAAAGAAGCTCAGTGGCTGATCCTGATTTGGCTCGTATTATATCAAAATATGATGTTGAATTTAATGATGAGATGGTTTTCAGTTTCCATGGCAGAATGTATGTTCCCGCCGATGATACATTGAGACATGTGATTCTGAGTGAAGCCCATGGATCCGGCTTTGCTATTCACCCAAGCACTATTAAGATGTATCAGAATTTGAAAAAGCAGTTTTGGTGGCCAGGTATGAAGAAAGATGTGGCTGTATTTGTTTCTAAGTGCTTGACTTGTCAGCAGGTTAAAGCCGAACATCAAAAGCCAGGTGGATTGCTTCAGCCATTAGAAATTCCTATGTGGAAATGGGATCATGTCACTATAGATTTTGTGGTGGGTTTACCTTGGACTTCACAGGGATTTGATGGTATCTGGTTACTTGTTGACAGATTAACTAAGACTGCCAGATTGTTGCCGATAAAAGTTTCCTGGAATGTGCAGAGGTTGGCCGAGCTTTATATTCAAAAGATTGTGCCACTGCATGGAATTCCTATTTCACTTGTGTCAGATCATGATCCACGGTTTACCTCCGGCTTCTGGCGTAGTTTTCAGAAAGCTTTGGGCACTGAGTTTGCCTTCAGTTCAGTGTATCATCCACAGCCAGATGGACAGTCAGAAAGGACTATTCAAACCCTGGAAGATATGTTGAGATCGTGTTGCCTAGATTGGCAAGGTTCGTGGAATCAACATTTGCCATTGGATTTGCTTATAATAACAGTTATCATTCCAACATTGGCATGGCATAAGAAGCGTTGTATGGTCATCCTTGTTGTACTACCTTGAACTGGTTTGATGTTGGGGATAGACTTTTGAAGGGACCTGACATGGTGCAGCAATGTTCTGATGTGGTTCATCTGATCAGGCAGAGATTATTGACAACTAAGAGTCGACAGAAAAGCTATGCAGATCAGCGCAGACGTCCACTGCAGTTTGAGCCTGGAGACATGGTTTTTGTCAAGGTATCTCCGATGAAAGGTGTTTCCAGATTTGGGAAGCGTGGAAAGCTCAGTCCGCGTTATGTTGGCCCATTTCCTATTTTAGAATCTGTGGGTCAGGTAGCTTATCGACTGCAACTACCAGCAGGTATGCAAGCTATTCATGATGTGTTCCACGTCTCTCAGTTGAGGAAATATGTATCTCATGCATCCCATGTCCTTGATGACTCTGTTTGGTCCGAAGTGACTGTTGATTTATCTACACCAGAGTTTCCTATAAGGATTGAAGACCGTCGTGAGCAGCGGTTGAGAAACAAGGTTATCCCTCTGGTAAGAGTCGCTTGGCAGCGCCACTCTAGTAATGAGTCTACTTGGGAACGTGAAGAAGAGATGCGTCAGCTTTTTCCTTTCTTATTCCAGTAAGGTATAATTCTTTTTCTCAGTATCCTCCTTATCCGCTATTGTAAATTTTGAGGGTGAAATTTTTATTAGGAGGGAGGGACTATGAGGCCCGTACCTTAATTGGTCCTTAGTGGTTCGGACCTAGAAGTTATTCTGGAATTTATGGCTATTTTCCTGGATTTTTAGGGATTTTTCTAGTATTTTTCAAGATTTAATCAGAATTATTTGAGATTTTAAATGGAGAAAATAAGGTTTTTATATATAATAAATATATTAACCCTTTTTTTCTTTTTCCCATTTTCCTCACCACCCTCTCTCCCCTCGTCGATCTCACTCTCACCTCCGATCGCCCCTCCCTCCTTCCTAGGGGAATCGGGCGAATCGACGGCGGTTCGAGGCGTGGAGCACGCCGTTGGAATCCTTGCGTCGAGTGGAGCGCGTTGACGCCCACCTCGACGTGGTTTGAGGCTCGTGGGAGCGAGACGGGGCGGTGAGGCTCGGTGGTTCCTTTCCCTTACATGTGGCTTAATCGGCCGTTCCGGCTTGAACGAGGTAGGAGGATGGAATCCCGAACTCGCTAGGATCCTTCCCTATAGCATGTTTTCTTTGCTAAGCTCCTATGGAATGCATATTAGAGATATTTCATTTTTAGGCTTAAGCTCCATTCTTCACGTTTAATCCATTGTAGGCGTTGTATTTGGATGTTTCTAGTAGTATATTGTTGTTGTGGACGTGTTGTTTGACAGGAAAATAGGTTTTTCGACGTTACCCGGTGATTTCGGTCGCCCGGGAGGGAAGTCGGTTTCAAGTATAACCCGTCCGTAACCCAGACGGTGTGACGGTCCTGCCAGGAACCATCACACTGGTAACGGTCCCTATGGGACGCGTTACGGCCCTGTGACGGACCTTAACGGGCACGTCACAGTGTGTGTAACGGCCGCGCCCGCGACCGTTACGTTTCTTTGGTCTATGCTCGACCTGGTATAGCGGTTGGCCTGACGGCCCGTCGGGCGACCGTCAGGGCGTCGTAACGCGCCTCCGGGAGCTCGTTACATCGTGTTTGAACAATTAAAAACTGTGGATAAAATTTTAGTCTCGGGTGGCTCTAACGGCCAGGGGCGGATGCGTCACAATCGATGTGACGCACTCTCCCCCGATCGTCACGCTCTGTGACGTGGTCGCAGCAGACCGTCACGCCCCTTTTTCCTTTAAATGTAATGGCCCTGGGGGAATGTGTCACAATTAATGTAACTCACCATCCCACGACCGTCACGCCTTGTGACGCGGTGGCATCAGATCGTCACACTCCTGTTAGCTGGCAAAAGTCGCCTATTCATTCTTTAATGCTCTCCACAATGATTATACGCCATGTTTGAGTTATTTTATAAACAATGGCATGTTTATAGATCCCAATAGAGTAGCTTTTCTTTCCTTGCGATGGAACCACTGTTGTAGCCCTAAGGCCTTTGAGTTGCCGACCCGCCTGGGGATGGCGGAGGGGTGTTCCCGTCACACGGTTTGTAAGCTAGTTTAGTGGGCTCCCGGCCAGCGGTAGCGTCCTGCCGAGGGAGAAAACTAGCTAGAGGGCTTGGCTCATGCGAGAGTCAGTGTGTGCACACGTGATCGGAGGCTTTGGACTGACACTGACGAGTGTCACTCTGACTAGTTACTTGGTTTGGTACTATTTACGCGCTCAGCTTATCGTGTTACCGACTGCGAGTGCTTGAGACGCAGTGTAAGCCGTCAGTGGACGCATTTGGTTTCTTCCCCAGTGGTTGTCCTGCTCCCTGTTGCCTGGTTAGTTGAGGCATGTTCTATTGGTAGATTTAGTTTCTATCGTTTAGAATTATATTGTTATTGGGATGTATTAACTGTTATACCTGTTCACTTAGGTTCACAGCTTTTAGCCTTCAGTTTTAATCATGCCATTGCCTGTTCGTTTATTTAAATGCATGCTCTAATTGCTTTAATTGTGCTTGATTGCATGTTTGACACGAGGTAGGGATCCGCGTGACCCCTACTGAGTCTGGCTGTGACTCACCCTTTCTCCTTTCAGGTGAGCCGCGCCCGCCGTCTCCCGGTGTTTCCCGTGTGCTCAGAGACCGTTCTTAGCTGCCAGCAGTAGACGGGTGGCCTTTTTGGCCTTCTTGTGTACTTTTGCCGCGGTATGCCCCGAGTAGCTGTACTTTTGGACTTGCACTCTTGCGCCTCTAGACTAGTTTATATATTTAGCACTCTGTTTATTTTAAAAATTACTTCCGCACTTCTATTAGATCTTGTTGCTTAAATTCAATATGCGCTCTTGTGATTGCAATTTGTTATACATCCCCTCGACAAACTCCACTAACCCTTCAGGGGCCTCATCAGCCTCTCGGGTGGCTTCCCTAGTTCTTGGTATCGGCGTATCGATGTTATCGGTATATCAGTATCCGGAGCTCTGGGTCGTCACATGGGTTACCCTTATTATACCTATCGAAGGGAGTAAGAATAAATGAATGGGGGTGAAAATAACAAAGGATCGGTGGTGTGAGGCTGGTTCCTTCATCGATTATTAGTGGTTCGGACCTATAATCTATTCTGTAATTTCTGACTATTTTCCTGGATTTTTAGGAATTTTTCTGGCATTTTTCAGGATTTAATTGGAATTATTTGAGTTTTTAAAAGGGGAAAATAAGGTTTTTATATAAAATAAATATATTATATATGTTAACCCTTTTTCCCCATTTTAGCCACTTTCTCTTTCTCCCCCCTCGTCGATCTCACTCTCGCCCTCTCTCTCCTCCATCGCCCTCTCCCCCCTCTCCTAGGGGAATTGGGTGAAACGGCGGCGGTTCGAGGCATGGAGCACGCCGTTGGAATCCTTGCGTTGAGTGGAGCGCGTTGACGCCCACCCCGACGTGGTTTGAGGCTCGTGGGAGTGGGACGGGGCGAGGAGGCTCGGTGGTTCCTTTCCCTTGCATGTGGCTTAATCGGCCGTTCCGGCTTGCTCCAGGTAGGGGGATGGAATCCCAATCTCGCTAGGATCCTTCCCTATAGCATGTTTTCTTAGTTAAGCTCCTATGGCATGCATAATAGACATTTTTCATTTTTGTGCTTAAGCTTCGCTCCTTGCGTTTAATCCATTGTGAGCGTTGTATTTAGATGTTTCTAGTAGTATATTGTTGTTGTGGACGTGTAGTTTGGCAGTAAACAAGTTTTTCATCGATTACCCGGCGATTTCGATCGCCCGGGAGGGAACCCGTTTTCAAATGTAACCTGTCTGTATCCCAGACGGTGTGACGGTCCTAGCAGGAACCGTCACACTGGTAACGGTCCCCATGGGACGCGTTACAGTCCTGTGACGGACATAAGTAGGTGCGTCACAATAAGTGTAACGGTCGAGCCCCCGACCGTTACATTTCATTTGCCTATGCTTGACCTGGTTTGGCGGTTGGCCTGACGGCCTGTCGGGCGGCCGTCAGGGCGTCGTAACGCGCCTCCGGGAGCGCGTTACACCCTGTTGGAATGTTAAAAATTGTGGATATTAATTAGCTTCGGGTGGCTCTAACGGCCAGGGGCAGATGCGTCACAGTCGATGTAACGCACCATCTCCCGACCGTCACGCTCTATGACGCGGTGGCAGCAGACAGTCACACCCCTTTTAGTTTCCAAAAGTCGCATGTTCATTCTTTAATGCTTTCCACAATAATTATACGCCATATTTGAGTTATTTTATGAAATAATGGCATGTTTTTAGATCCCAATAGAGTAGCTTTTCTTTCCTTGCGATGGAGCCACTGTTGTAGCCCTAAGGCCTTTGAGTTGCCTCCCCGCCTGGGGATGGCAGAGGGGTGTTCCTGTCACACGGTTTGTAAGGTAGTTCTGTGGGCTCCAGGCCAGCGGTATCGTCCTGCCGAGGGAGAAAACTAGCTAGAGGGCCTGACTCAGGTGAGAGTCAGTGTGTGCACACGTGGTCGGAGGCTTTGGACTGACACTGACGAGTGTCACTCTGACTGGTCACTTGGTTTGGTACTGTTTACACGCTCAGCTTGTCGTGTTACAGACTGCGAGTGCTTGAGATGCAGTGTAAGCCGTCAGTGGACACATCTGGTTTCTCTTCCCAGTGGTTGTCCTGTTCCCTGTGGCTTTGCTAGTTGAGGCACATTCTATTGGTAGATTTAGTTTCTATCGTTTGGATTTAATTGTTATTGGCATGTGTTAGCTGTTATACCTGTTCAGTTAGATTTACAGCTTTTAGTCTTCAGTTTTAATCATGCCTTTGCCTGTTCATTAGTTTAAATGCATGCTCTAATTGCTTTATTTTCGCATGATGGCATGTTTAGCACGAGGTAGGGATCCGCGTGACCCCTACTGAGTCTGGCTATGACTCACCCTTTTCCTTTCAGGTGAGCCGCGCCCGTTGTCTCCCGGTGTTTCCCGCGTGCTCGGAGACCGTTCTTAGCTGCCAGCAGTTGACGGGTCACCTTTTTGGTCTTCTTTTGTACTTTTGCCGAGGCATGCCTTGAGTAGTTGTACCTTGTGGACGCACACTCTTGTGCCCTCTAGACTAGTTTATATATTCAACACTCTGTTTATTTTGAAATTACTTCTGCACTCCTATTAAATTTTATTGCTTAATGAAGAACATGCGCGCTTGTGATTGCGATTCATTATACATCCCCTCGACAAACTCCACTAACCCTTCAGGGGCCTCATCAGCCTCTTGAGTTGCTTCCTCAGTTCTTGGTATCGGTGTATCGATGTTATCGGTATATCGGTATCCGGAGCCTTGGGTCGTCACAGTTGGTATCAGAGCGAAGTTGAGGATTTGTATAAGGAATTGGAATTTACACTTGTCCATAGTTAGCCTTATTGTGTCATCTATTCCTGGATTAGGATGTCTCTGTAAGATTGATGGATTTGCTGTTGTTTTATGCGTTCGGCAGTTGTAATTATGCCGCCTCGTCGAGGAAGACCTCCTCAAGTTCCTAGACATGCGCCTAGAGAAGAGAGTGGTTCTGCTCAGCCGCCTGCAGTTCCTGTAGTTGCTCCTCCAGCGCCAGTCGTTGCTCCTCAAGTTGAAGTGCCTGGTAGTCGAGGCAAGGCTCTTAAAGAGTTTCTTCTATTTAATCCGTCGGCTTTTGACGGACAGGCAGACCCAGAGGTAGCGAGGCAGTGGCTGGATGCGATTGAGCATATGTTCCTATCTATGGAGTGTGCGGAGGATGAAAAGGTGATGTTGGTAGCGTTCCAGCTCCAAGGTACAGCTATTACATGGTGGAAAGCTGAGTGGCATATTACTTTTCGTTCCAGGCCCCTTCGGCAGATCACTTGGGCGGAGTTTGTTGCAGCCTTCGAGCGTGCATATACTCCTACCTGTTTGCAAATGGCAAAGATGTACCAGTTCATGGAATTGATTTAGGGTGATATGTCTGTGCTTCAATATCGGAACAAATTTATGGAATTGGGTCAATATGCGCCCCATGTGCTTGGTAATGAGGCATTGAAGACTCAGCAGTTCTTACGAGGATTGAGGCCAGAGTTGAAGTTGCCGTTGATTGCAAGTCGAGTGGCTGATCTTGATAGTGAGTGCCAGGCAGCTGTGGCACTTGAGCTAGAGATGGCGAGGCCAAGAGGATATCCTCAAGCTGGGTCGGTTCAGCCGACGGTTCAGTTTCCGCAGACTTACCGACCTCCGGTGTCAGGAGTTCCCTCTATTGCGCCAGATGTTAGCAGTGTTTCTTCCTCTTCCAAGCCCAAGTTCAAAAGGTTCAAGAAGAAGAAGAAGTTCTTTCAACAGCCGTCATCTAGTACTGGTACTGTTCAGCAGCAGACGACGCCTTCTTCCCAGAGTCGTCAAGGTTCTGCTATCAGTCAGCCGAGGACATGTGCGAGGTGTGGTGGAAGCCATCGGGGACAGCCGTGTTCTCTTCCAATAGTCTGTTTCCGTTGTGACCAGCTAGGTCATGTGGTTCGAGATTGCCCAATAAGGCCGAAACCAATGCAAACTCCTCAGTTTCCGCAACCTCAGCAGCAATTTTACTCTCAAGCTTCAGCGTCTTCCCAGCAGTCTTCAGCCGGATCCAAGAAGCAAAAGGGCATCTCACATTTCTCATGCTGAAGCGATTGCATCCCATCTGGTTGAAGGTACGATTATGCTTTATGGTCATTCAGCACGTGTCTTATTTGATTCTGGTGCTTCTCACTCTTTTATCTCTGAGGATTTCATTGCATGCATTGAGGAGCCGACAACAGAAATGACCTGTGAACTGTTTGTTGAGTTGCCTTCTAGAGATTTTATGATCACGTCTCTGTGTTTGGAAGAATCTCCTATTATGATTAATAATCATCAGTTGCCGGTGAGATTATATGCATTGCAACTGGCAGATTATGACATCATTCTGGGTATGGATTGGTTGGAGCAATATGGAGCTGTGGTTGACTGCAGATCGAAGAAAGTCTATTTTCAGCGATAAGGAAAATCAGCATTTTATTTCCAAGGTATTCGATCCCGCTCTTCTCGCTTGATTATTTCTGCTATTCGAGCCTGTAGATTGCTTAGTGCAGGTTGCCAGGGATTCTTAGCTTCTGTGGTTGCTGTTGAGAAACCACGATAGGACGTCGGTGATGTTCCTGTTGTCTGTGAGTTCCCTGATGTGTTTCCTGACGAGTTGCCAGGCTTACCTCTAGAGCGAGAAATAGAAATTGTGATTGAACTGATTCCAGGTACAGCACCGTTAGCAAAGGCACCGTACCGAATGGCTCCAGCTGAACTAAAAGAACTGCGAGCATAGTTGGTTGAATTGTTGGGAAAAGGCTATATTCGCCCTAGTTTTTCTCTGTGGAGTGCTCCAGTATTGTTTGTGAAAAAGAAAGATGGAAGCCTGAGGATTTGTATTGATTATAGACAACTGAATCAGGTGACTATCAAGAATAAATATCTGCCTCCCAGGATTGATGATTTGTTTGACCAGTTACAGTCTGCTACTGTCTTTTCGCAGATTGACCTTCGGTCTGGCTATTTTCAATTGCGGCTCCGGGAATCTGATGTGGAGAAGACAGCTTTCAGCACTCATTATGGTCACTATGAATTTTTGGTAATACTGTTTGGCTTAAAAAATGCTCCAGTAGCTTTCATGGACCTAATGCAGTGTGTTTTCCGCTCATATCTAGATCAGTTCGTGGTAATCTTTGTAGATGATATTCTGATTTACTCTGCTTCCGATGAAGATCATGTGCAGCATTTGGGGATCATTCTGCAGACTCTAAGAGATCACGAGCTCTATGCAAAGTTCAGTAAATGTGAATTTTGGCTTCGGGAGATTCATTTTCTTGGCCACGTGATTTCTGGTGACGGAGTAGCAGTAGACCCTGCAAAGATTGAAGTTGTTCTAAATTGGCAAGGACCAAGAACTGTGACAGAGATCAGAAGCTTCTTAGGTTTGGCTGGGTATTATCGAAGATTCATCCAGGATTTTGCAAAGATTGCAGCACCAATGACTAGACTGACTCGTAAAGATGTACCTTTTGTCTAGTCGGATCAGTGTGAGGATAGCTTTGTTGAATTGAAAAGGCTCTTGACTTCTTCTCCAGTGTTGACTTTGCCGTCCGGCTTGGGTGGATGTATGGTTTGCACAGATGCTTCTCGAGTGGGTTTAGGTGCAGTGCTGATGCAACATAGAAAGGTTATCGCTTATGCATCTCGGCAATTGAAACAGCATGAAGAAAATTATCCCACGCATGATCTGGAGCTAGCTGCAGTTATTTTTGCTTTAAAGATCTAGAGACATTATCTGTATGGTGAGAAATTTCAAATTTTTACTGATCATCAGAGTTTATAGTATATATTCTCCCAGAAAGATCTGAACCTCGGATAGCGTCGCTGGATGGAATACATGAAAGATTATGACTTTACACTCTCCTATCAGCCGGGTAAAATGAATGTAGTGGCTGATGCTCTGAGCAGGAAGGTGCAAGTCAGTCATCTGTTGCTTCATCAATGGAAATTGTGGGAACAGCTTCCAAGAGAGGCACTTAACCTAGAGATTTCTGCCGATCAGAGGACAGCAGTTTGTGCTAGTTTGGCTTTGGGTTCAGCTTTATATCAGCAGATTAAAGAAGCTCAGTGGCTGATCCTGATTTGGCTCGTATTATATCAAAATATGATGTTGAATTTAATGATGAGATGGTTTTCAGTTTCCATGGCAGAATGTATGTTCCCGCCGATGATACATTGAGACATGTGATTATGAGTGAAGCCCATGGATCCCGCTTTGCTATTCACCCAAGCACTATTAAGATGTATCAGAATTTGAAAAAATAGTTTTGGTGGCCAGGTATGAAGAAAGATGTGGCTGTATTTGTTTCTAAGTGCTTGACTTGTCAGCAGGTTAAAGCCGAACATCAAAAGCCAGGTGGATTGCTTCAGCCAGTAGAAATTCCAATGTGGAAATGGGATCATGTCACTACAGATTTTGTGGTGGGTTTGGCTCGGACTTCACAGGGATTCGATGGTGTCTGGTTGCTTGTTGACAGATTAACTAAGACTGCCAGATTGTTGCCGATAAAGGTTTCCTGGAATGTGCAGAGGTTGGCCGAGCTTTATGTTTAAAAGATTGTTCCGCTGCATGGGATTCCTATTTCACTTGTGTCAGATCGTGATCCATGGTTTACCTCCGGCTTCTGGCGCAGTTTTCAGAAATCTTTGGGCACTGAGTTAGCCTTCAGTTCAGCGTATCACCCGCAGTCAGATGGACAGTCGGAAAGGACTATTTAGACTCTAGAAGATATGTTGAGGTCGTGTTGCCTAGATTGGCAAGGTTAGTGGAGTCAACATTTGCCGCTTGTTGAATTTGCTTATAATAACATTTTTCACTCCAGTATTGGCATGGCTTTTTACGAAGCACTGTATGGTCGTCCCTATTGTACTCCCTTGAACTAGTTTGATGTTGGGGACAGACTTTTGACGGGACCTGACATGGTGCAGCAATGTTCTGATGTGGTTCGTCTGATCAGGCAGAGATTGTTGACAGATCAGAGTCGACAGAAGAGCTATGCAGATCAGCGCAGACGTCCACTACAGTTTGAGCCTGGAGACATGGTTTTTGTCAAGGTGTCTCCGATGAAAGGTGTTTCCAGATTTGGGAAGCGTGGAAAGCTTAGTCCGCATTATGTTGGCCCATTTCCTATTTTAGAATCTGTGTGTCAAGTAGCTTATCGACTGCAACTACCAGCAGCTATGCAAGCTATTCATGATGTGTTCCACGTCTCTCAGTTGAGGAAATATGTATCTGATGCATCCCATGTCCTCGATGACTCTGTTTGGCCCGAAGTGACTTCTAATTTGTCTACGCCAGAGTTTCCTATTAGAATAGAAGACCGCCGTGAGCAGCGGTTGAGAAACAAGGTTATCCCTCTAGTAAGAGTCGCGTGGCAGCGCCACTCCGGCAATGAGTCCACTTGGGAACGTGAAGATGAAATGCGTATCCCTCTGGTAAGAGTCGCTTGGCAGCGTGGCAATGAGTCCACTTGGGAACATGAAGATGAAATGCGTCAGCTTTTTCCTTTCTTATTCTTGTAGGGTATAATTCTTTTCTCAGTCTCCTCCTTATCCGCTATTTTAAATTTCGAGGGTGAAATTTTCATTAGGAGGGAGGGACTATGAGGCCCGTGCCTTCATCGATCGTTAGTGGTTCGGACCTAGAATCCATTCTGTAATTTTTGGCTATTTTCCTGGATTTTTAGGAATTTTTTTGGCATTTTTCAGAATTTAATTGGAATTATTTGAGTTTTTAAAAGGGGAAAATAAGGTTTTTATATAAAATAAATAAATTATATATATTAACCCTTTTCCCCCATTTTCCCCACTCTCTCTTTCTCCCCCCTCGTCGATCTCACTCTCGCCCTCTCTCTCCTCCATCGCCCTCTCCCCCCTCTCCTAGGGGAATCGGGTGAAACAGCGGCGGTTCGAGGCGTGGAGCACGCCGTTGGAATCCTTGCGTCGAGTGGAGTGCGTTGACGCCCACCCCGACGTGGTTTGAGGCTCGTGGGAGCGAGATGGGGCGAGGAGGCTCGGTGGTTCCTTTCCCTTGCATGTGGCTTAATCGGCCGTTCCGGCTTGATCCAGGTAGGGGGATGGAATCCCAATCTCGCTAGGATCCTTCCCTATAGCATGTTTTCTTAGTTAAGCTCCTATGGCATGCATAATAGACATTTTTCATTTTTGTGCTTAAGCTTCGTTCCTTGCGTTTAATTCATTGTGAGCGTTGTATTTAGATGTTTCTAGTATTATATTGTTGTTGTGGACGTGTGGTTTGGCAGGAAACAGGTTTTTCGTCGATTACCCGGTGATTTCGGTCACCCGGGAGGGAACCCGTTTTCAAATGTAACCCGTCCGTAACCCAGACGGTGTGCCCGTCACACTGGTAACGATCCCCATGGGACACGTTACAGTCCTGTGACGGACCTAAGTAGGTGCGTCACAGTAAGTGTAACGGCCGAGTCCCCGACCGTTACATTTCATTTGCCTATGCATGACCTGGTTTGGCGGTTGGCCTGAAGGCCTGTCGGGCGGCCGTCACGGCGTCGTAACGCGCCTCCGGGAGCGCGTTACACCCTGTTGGAATGTTAAAAATTATGGATATTAATTAGCTTCGGGTGGCTCTAACGGCCAGGGGCAAATGCGTCACAGTCGATGTAACGCACCATCCCCTGACCGTCACGCTCTGTGACGCGGTGGCAGTAGACCGTCACACCCCTTTTAGTTTCCAAATGTCGCATGTTCATTCTTTAATGCTTTCCACAATAATTATATGCCATATTTGAGTTATTTCATGAAATAATGGCATGTTTTTAGATCCGAATAGAGTAGCTTTTCTTTCCTTGTGATGGAGCCACTGTTGTAGCCCTAAGGCCTTTGAGTTGCCGACCCACCTGGGGATGGCAAAGGGGTGTTCCCGTCACACGGTTTGTAAGCTAGTTCCGTGGGCTCCCGGCCAACGGTAGCGTCCTGCCAAGGGAGAAAACTAGCTAGAGGGCCTGACTCAGGCGAGAGTCAGTGTGTGCACACGTGGTCGGAGGCTTTGGACTGACACTGCCGAGTGTCACTCTGACTGGTCACTTGGTTTGGTACTGTTTACGCGCTCAGCTTGTCATGTTACAGACTGCGAGTGCTTGAGACGCAGTGTAAGCCGTCAGTGGACGCATCTGGTTTCTCTTCCCAGTGGTTGTCATGTTCCCTATGGCTTGGTTAGTTGAGGCACATTCTATTGGTAGATTTAGTTTCTGTCGTTTGGATTTAATTATTATTGGCATGTATTAGCTGTTATACCTGTTCAATTAGATTTATAGCTTTTAGTCTTCAGTTTTAATCATGCCATTGCCTGTTCATTTGTTTAAATGCATGCTCTAATTGCTTTATTTTCGCATGATGGCATGTTTAGCACGAGGTAGGGATCCGCGTGACCCCTACTGAGTCTGGCTGTGACTCACCCTTTTCCTTTCAATTGAGCCGTGCCCGTTGTCTCCCGGTGTTTCCCGTGTGCTCGGAGACTGTTCTTAGCTGCCAGCAGTTGACGGGTCACCTTTTTGGCCGTCTTTTGTACTTTTGCCGGGGTATGCCCCGAGTACTTGTACCTTGTGGACGCGCACTCTTGTGCCCTCTGGACTAGTTTACATATTTAGCACTCTATTTATTTTGAAATTTCTTCCGCACTCCTGTTAAATTTTATTGCTTAATGAAGAATATGCGCGCTTGTGATTGCGATTCATTATACATCCCCTCGACAAACTTCACTAACCCTTCAGGGGCCTCATCAGCCTCTTGGGTGGCTTCCCCAGTTCTTGGTATCGGTGTCTCGATGTTATCTATATATTGGTATCCGGAGCTCTGGGTCGTCACAGGTGGGGATGAAAATACGATACACAGAAGTAGTTATGATAGAATGGGTGACCTTAAATATGAATGTGACTTCAATTTTGACACGATAGCACAAATGACTTTAATCATACGTGAGAGAAGGCGTAAGAATAATTATTATCATAAAACTGATGGAAAGGAACAAGAAAAGAGGCGAGGATTGAAATAGGCCCGATTTATCACATTTTAAAAATATTTTCTACTGAGAATTTTTTTATGAATAGAGCGACTCAAAACCTCACTGGGTCATAAACACTATCACGGTCACGCGGGTTACCCTTATTCTACCCTATCGGGAGTGAGAATAAATGAATGGGGGTGAAAATAACAAAGGATCGGCGGGGTTGAAAATACTATACACAGAAGAAATTATGATGCAATGGGTGGCCCTAAATATGAATGCAACTTCAATTTTGGCACGGTAGCATAAATGACTTTAATCATACGTGAGAGAAGGCGTAAGAATAATTATTATCATAACACTGATGGAAATGAGCGAAAATAGAGGAGAGGATGGAAATAGGCCCGATTTGACACATTTTAAAAATAATTTCTACAGAAGAGTTTATGATGAATAGAGCGACTCAAAACCTCACTGGGTCATAAACTCTCTCACGGTCACGCGGGTTACACTTATTATATCCTATCGAAGGGAGTGAGAATAAAAGAATGGGGGTAAAAATAGGCCCGATTTGACATATTTTTAAAATAGTTTCTACTGAAGAATTTGTGATGAATGGTGTGACTCCAAACCTCACTGTGTGATAAACTCTCTCGCGGTCACACGGGTTGCCCTTATTATACTCTATCGAATGAAGTGAGAATAAAAGAATGGGGGTAAAAATAGGCCCGATTTGACACATTTTAAAAATATTTTCTATTAAAGAATTTATGATGAATAGAGTGACTCAAAATCTCATTGGGTCATTGTAATGCCCTAGATCCTTGTAGGTCTTGCTGGATCTTTATTGGATCTTTCGGATCTGTTTCGGTGAGTTTCGGTTCGCTTTTGTGGCTTCCGAGTTGAGCTTTACGAGCCGTGTGGGTTTTTCTCTCGTACTAGTTACGGAACCCTACGGTGAGTTTATTTGTCAGTTCATCGACTCGTGGATGCTGCAGCGACGATGTACTCTCCGAGCCGGTCGTTTCGCCTATTTCTGCGTATTTTTCAGAGATAGGGCCTAAAATTGGATTTTTTGGAAATTAGGAAAATTTCTAATTTCCTTTCCTATTCCTATTCCTTTTCCTTCCTCTCTCCTCCCTTCTCATTTCGCCGCCGCCATCTCTCTCTCCCGTTTTCTCTCCTCTCGAGCTTCCTCGACTCTGGCTGCAGACGGAGGACCTCGGAGCGAGTGTTGGGGATGCTGTGGAGCTGACTGGGTGCGCGACGGGGCGAGGATGGAGCAGTTTTGGTGCGATCCCAAACGGTGGATTCAAAGCCGGTGTTTGAGCTCGTGGCGCGGTTTTCAACGCGGTTTAGTCCCTTCGGAGCATGGTTTCTTCGATGGAGGTAGGGAGACGGATCGCCACTTCCTCCTGCACGTTTTCCCTGCTTCTGTGTGTTGTTTGGTGCTCGATCGGGGGAGATCGGGCCGGTTTAGTGAAAATTGTAGTTTTTGGGGTTTTCAGGGTTCGCCGAAAAACGGCAACCATTCGTGGTGTGGTTAGTGTCAAACTGACCGTTGGGATGTCTGGATCCCATTCACGTAAGTTTCGTGTCGATCGGTGGTCATTCGAGGCCGGTAGGAGTCCGGGAACCTCGGTGACTCGTTTAGGGTCGATTTGTTCAAATCGCCCTGATCTTGCGTTTTAGTGCGTGCATGTGGGCTTTTTAGCCTCCAGATGTTGTTTTTCATCATCTAGCTTTGTTTCCCCTGCGCTTCGACATGAATGGGGCATGGAACGGGCCGATTTGGCGTTTCCACTATTTTCCCCCCGTGACCGGTGTAGCGGTCGTTCCAGGGACCGTCACAGTCCCTGACGGCCCTACTACAGACCGTCACAGTGTCTGGGCATTTTAAATTTGTTCGTGGCTGAGTGAGCGTGACGGTCATGTCCCTGACCGTTACACTCCCCTGACGCGTCCCGGCTGGTGCGTCACAGCCATTGTGCCTTTTATGTTGTGTTTGAGGCGGTTGCTCTGACGGCACTCCCCCAGTGCTTCAGAGTGGTGTAACGCGCCTGCCCCAGGCCGTTACACTCTGTTTGACCGCGTTTGACTGTTTCTGTCGGTTCCTCTGACGCGCCTGTCCTGGTGCATCAGGCTTGTGTAACGCGCCTGTCCCAGGCCGTTACATTCCGTTTGGTTGAGCTGGGTGGCTGTGTCTATTGGTTCTAACGGCCCTGCCCCCGTGCGTCACAGTGTTGTAACGCGTCTGCCGTGGACCGTTACGTGCTGTTTGTCTGAGGTTTCAAACTTGGGTCTGTTGGCCCTGACGCGTCTGTTCCCGTGCGATAGGTTGGCGTAACGTGCCTGTTGTCGTGCGTTAGGCCGCTGTAACGCGCCTGCCCTGGCGCGTTACGCTGTTTGTGTTTTGGTTTCGAGCGTGTTGGCCCTGACGGCCCCAGGCGGGCGCGTCAGAGCTGTGTAACGCGCCTGGATTAGGCCGTTACATGCCCTGTGCATTTTAGGCGTTGGTTAGGGCATTGTTTGTGACGGCTCCCCCTGTGACCATCACGTTTCCGTAGAGCGTCTGTTCTAGACCGCCACAGTCTTGTTCCTCTAGAGTGTAACGGCCTAGCATCAGACCATCACCTTCATGTAACGGTCTAAGTGTGGTGTGTTACAGTCTTGGAGTTTAGATTTCCGTTGTTTCGGTTTCTGATTGTCTTGGCTTGTCCTTGTAGCCTGCCTGCTTTCACGTGGATGTCTCTGGACGTCCTATGAGGGATAAGACTACGTTATAAGATAGCCAGGAGTCTTCTTGCTTGAGGTAGGATTCTTTTCCTAATGTTGAGTGTGTCTTTGTCGGGTTCCGGTCAACCCGGGGTGACCTAGTTGTTGACAGGTGACCTTGTGTGGGTGTCTTGGCGGTTCTGTCCAGTCCGAGACACTGGTTCTGGATGCCTCGAGGTATCGTCTTACCTTGGTTTGTGTGTCTAGGCGTGTCTGAGGGTCCTCGGTGTTCCCTCAGGTCTCCGTGAGCCGTTTCCTATGGAGTGTCGTTTCTCGTGGCTTAGGATTAGACCGATTGGCGGCTTGTTCCGCTGTCTGTGACGATCTTCCCTTTGAGTCATCCGACTCAAGGATCGTTACGTGGTAGGTCTAGTTGCCTTGCCCTGAGTCTGTCGGTAGTGGCTGTGCTGCCATTGGTGCTTCGAAGTACGTGTCGTGGGGCGTTCTTGCCTGCTTGTACTTCAGCACTTGTGTTTTGAGTCTCTGTGTCATGTGAGCCTCCGTTGTTGTAGCCCTAAGGCCTTTGAGTTGTCGACCCGCCAGCAGATGGCGGAGGGGTGTTCCGGAGACACGGTTTGTAAGCTAGTTCCGTGGGCTCCCAGCCAACGGTAGTGTCCTACCGAGGGAGAAAACTAGCTAGAGAGCATGGCTTAGGCTAGAGCCAGTGTGTGCACACGTGGTCAGGGGCTTTGGACTTACGTCGATGGGCGTGACCCTGACTGGTTACTTGATGTTGTTGTTCTGTTTGGTTCAGCGCGTGTCTGTGACTCTGCTGTGGTTTCAGCGGTACCATAGGCGAGACACTTGTGGCGCAGCATAAGACGTCAGTGGACGTAGCTGGCTGTTCTTTTTGCGAGGGGGGTGCTTCCGTCACGTGACGTGTGACTCTTGGCATTTCTTGTGCGTCATGACCTTCGTGAGTTAGCCTTTCTGTGGCCCTACTCAAGGTCAGTGTGACGTTGCGTGCACGACGTTCTAAGTCATGTGTGCTGTCGTGTCTGTTGTGTCTGTCTTTTGTCCATTCGTGCAGGTCTTCGTCTTAGGCCTGGCGTCGTGTCGGCAGATCGGTACCTCCTGACTTTGTCAGATCAGAGTCGCCCTTCTGTTGCTGTTTGGAGTAGCTTAGGGTGCCGAGTTCTTCTCGGTGTCCGTATTCTGGGTTTTATGGCCTCGCCTTTCCCTTGCGTTTGGCTTCCCTTGCTCTTAGCCTGTTCCCTACTCCTGCTGTTCCTGTTCTTTTTACAGCTTTGTAGTGTAGTTTTCCTGCTTTACTACACCTGCTATTTTCGTTGTTGTTGTTTCGTGTTACTTCGTGTTTTTCAATGGGGATCCACGTGACCCCTACGGAGCTAGTGACACGAGGCTCACCCCTGCTTTTCAGGTGGGGTGACGTCGTTTGTTCTGCTTCCATGTGGTTCCTGGTGCGCGTGCTCGTAGCGTGTCGTTATGGCCAGCTGGTACCTGCGTCGGGCTTCCCCCGACTTCTCGGTACGTCTTTTCTTTTCTATCAACTGTACTTGCTAGACTTGCTGTCTTTAGCTTTGGACTTGACTCTGGTGTATAATTGTTAAAATGAAACTGTTAATCAAAAAGTAATTTTATTTCTGCTACTTTAGCAAACCAATCTAATGAAATTTAATTACTTACTGTTATATCTCTATGGCTTCAATGTACTCTACACATACCTTTCATCCCTTCGGAGCTTTACCGCTCTTGGGAGGCCTCGCGGGTTCCTTGTGGTATCACGTGTATTCGGTAATCCTACCTGGTATACCTGGTATCCGGAATCCTGGTCGCTATAGCTTGGTATCAGAGCAGTGTTCTGAGATGTTCGGAGTTCTTTTCTGAGCTATCAGAGCATTGTTGTGTGAAGTACATGGGAATCCGAGATATACAGTATCCAGAGTCGTAAAGGTCTAGTACAGTCTTCAGCTGGCTTTGGTGTTGCGATGATTTATCGTGTTGTTTTCTTCGTATGTTGTCTTGTGCGTGCTGTCCTGGCACTGTATGAGATGGTCCTACTCTCGTTAGGATATGACGAGGTGTTTCTTTTTAGTCGTTGTGTTTGTTTTGATCAAGTTGTACTTGGCAGAGTTCGCCGAAAGGCTTGAATTTGTAGTACGTTGTTCGAGGTTTTCTATGTATGTTGTTCAGGTTGCTGTTGACCTTTGGCCTTGGTTTGATGACCATGCACGTTCTCACGTTGTCTTGGTCATCCCGGCTTGAGTCTGTTCAACTCCTGATGTGTTTCGCTTCTGTTGAAGTGCTCAGTTAGATTCCGTGTTAGAGAAGTTGCTCAGGCAAGCTAGGATTTTCCCTTCCTGGTGTGCTTTCATGGTTGAGCTTAATTGCTTCTCATCCCTTCTGATGGAATCTTCTCAAGGTTTGCCTTGGAATTGCTGTCTTAGTGATGCCTTTGTCTTGTGTCTGCTTATGTGTGGACAGCTTTATTCTGAGCCTGATCTGCTCTTTGTTATACGGTTGCTTGGCTTTGGACTCCATCATGGTGTTAAGAGCTGTCGTGCACCGTGTTTGTCGTGCCGTGTCCAGCGGTCGACGTGTTGTGAGGGCTCATTTATCATTTTCAAGACATGAAGGTAAGCCGAGATTAGCCTTTTCCTTGTGTTTTGTGCTGAAGCTTGTACTCTTCTCCTGCTACACTTGGGCTCCTGGTAATCGGTTGTTCGCTGGATCGGTACTCGTGGCGTGTTGTTTGCGATCTTCATAGATTGTGAAGGCATCTGGTGTGTGCTGAGATGCGATTGCCGAGGTCGTTTTGGTGCCTATGTGCGCTGTTGAGTGCGCAGCTGAAGCGTGTGGGCTGATTACCCACAGGTCGAGAGATCTGTTTCTTCTCGATGTGACTTCATCTTGGCTTCCTATGCCTCGACATCGTTTGTTGCCGTGCCGTTGCTGGTGGTTTTCAGCTGTTGGCATTGGCATTTGTGAGCGTTGGGGAATTTTTCTGCATTCCTGCTGACTGAGTACCCTCTACTCTACATGTTTTTTCTCTTGGGTGTTGTGCTCTCGAGGCGTGTTCATAGTCCTTGAGTTGCGTTCCCCGAGATTGTTGTCGTTTCCCATTATCGTGGGTATTTTCTTGGTGAGCGGTCTGATGCGTGACCCGTCCCTTGTGGTCGTGTGCTCAGATGTTCCTGTGCCTTGATGTAACCCTGCTTGCAGTTGTGTTCCATGGTTTTGTGTTCAGAACGAAACTAGAAATTCTGCAAGTGCTGCTGTTGTTGTTGGTGTTTTGGCGCTGTTTCTCTATGATTTTGTGCTTCTGTTTTGGACCAGGTCTTGTCGGTTAGCCTTGCTGTACTCTTTCTCCTTAGAGTTAGCATGCGACTCGATCAGATATGATATCTGAGTGAGGACTGACTTGATTGTGTTTGCGGTCCAGCAGTGCTGTTGTCGTTGGCGTCCTATGTGCCGGGTGTTTCTTGTTGCCTTTGGCGCTGGAGCCGATGATGTGGTCAAGCTGTCAGCTGAGAGAATTGTGTCTCCTTGTTTAAGCTGATACTCGCCGTGTATGTCGTTTCGCTTCTTCGATGTCTGTTGTTGGGGCAGTCGTGTCCCTTTCCCCTGCGAGACGTAAGCGATGTTGCCTTGTTTCGGAGGTGTCGGACTTGTGTCCACTTGTGTCGTGCTCGACCCAGAGCGTGTGCCGGTAATTATGGACTGACGATGTTCCTCTGAGCTGTGTTCTCTCAAGATTTGTGTCATTTCCGTGGTTGTGTTGTTGGGTTTATCTTCCCTGTTTCTCCTTTGTTAGTCCTTAAATTTTGAGGATGAAATTTCTTAAAGGAGGGGAGGATGTAATGCCCTGGATCCTTGTAGGTCTCGCTGGATCTTTATTGGATCTTTCGGATCTGTTTCGGTGAGTTTCGGTTCGCTTTTGTGGCTTCCGAGTTGAGCTTTACGAGCCGTGTGAGTTTTTCTCTCGTACTAGTTACGGAACCCTATGGTGAGTTTATTTGTCAGTTCATCGACTCGTGAATGCTGCAGCAACGATGTACTCTCCGAGCCGGTCGTTTCGACTATTTCTGCGTATTTTTCGGAGATAGGGCCTAAAATCGGATTTTTCAGAAATTAGGAAAATTCCTAAATTTTTTTCCTATTCCTTTTCCTTCCTCTCTCCTCCCTTCTCATTTCGCCGCCGCCGTCTCTCTCTCCCATTTTCTCTCCTTTCGAGCTTCCTCGGCTCCGGCTGCAGACGGAGGACCTAGGAGCGAGTGTTGGGGATGCTGTGGAGCTGACTGGGTGCGCGACGGGGCGAGGATGGAGCAGTTTTGGCGCGATCCCGAACGGTGTATTCAAAGCCGGTGTTTGAGCTCGCGGGGCAGTTTTTGGCACGATTTAGTCCCTTCGGGGCACGGTTTCTTCGGTGGAGGTAGGGAGACGGATCGCCACTTCCTCCTGCACGTTTTCCCTGCTTCTGTGCGTTGTTTGGTGCTCGATCGGGGGAGATCGTGCAAGTTTAATGAAAATCGTAGTTTTTGGGGTTTTCAGGGTTCGCCGGAAAATGGCAACCATTCGTGGTGTGGTTAGTGTCAAACTGACCGTTGGGATGTCTGGATCCCATTCACGTAAGTTTCATGTCGATCGGTGGTCATTCGAGGCCGGTAGGAGTCCGGGAACCTCGGTGACTCGTTTAGGGTCGATTTGTTCAAATCGCTAATCTTGTGTTTTAGCGCGTGCATGTGGGCTTTTTAGCCTCTCGATGTTGTTTTTCATCATCTTGCTTTGTTTCCCCTGCGCTTCGACGTGAATGGGGCGTGGAACGGGCCGATTTGGCGTTTCCACTATTTTCCCGCCGTGACCGGTGTAGCGGTCGTTCCAGGGACCGTCACAGTCCCTGAAGGCCCTACGATCACAGCGTCTGGGCGATTTTAATTTGTTCGTGGCTGAGTGAGCGTGACGGTCATGTCCCTGACCGTTACACTCCCCTGACGCGTCCCTGCTGGTGCGTCACAGCCATTGTGCCTTTTGTGTTGTGTTTGAGGTGGTTGCTCTGAAGGCACTCCCCCAGTGCGTCAGAGTGGTGTAACGCGCCTGCCCCAGGCTGTTACACTCTGTTTGACCGTGTTTGACTGTTTCTATCGGTTCCTTTGACGTGCCTGTCCTGGTGCGTCAGGCTTGTGTAACGCGCCTGTCCCAGGCCGTTACATTCCGTTTGGTTGAGCTGGGTGGCTGTGTCTGTTGGTTCTAACGGCCCTGCCCCCGTGCGTCACAGTGTTGTAACGCGTCCGCCGTGGACCGTTACGTACTATTTGTCTGAGGTTTCAGACTTGGGTCTGTTGGCCCTGACGCGTCTGTTCCCGTGCGTTAGGTTGTTGTAGCACGCCTGTTGTCGTGCATTAGGTCGTTGTAACGCGCCTGCCCTGGCGCGTTACGCTGTTTGCATTTTGGTTTCGAGGGTGTTGGCCCTGACGGCCCCAGGCGGGCACGTCAGAGCTGTGTAATGCGCCTGGATTAGGTCGTTACATGCCCTGTGCATTTTAGGCGTTGGTTAGGGCGTTGTCTGTATCGGCTCCCCCTGCGACCGTCATGTTTCTGTAGCACGTCTGTTCTAGACCGCCACACTCTTGTTCCTCTTGAGTGTAACGGCCGAGCGTTAGATCGTCACCTTCATGTAACGGTCTAAGTGTGGTGCGTTACAGTCTTTGAGTTCCGATTCCCGTTGTTTCGGTTCTTGATTGTCTTGGTTTGTCCTTGTAGCCTGCCCGCTTTCCAATGGATGTCTCTAGACGTCCTATGAGGGCTAAGACTGCGTTCTAAGATAGCCAGGAGTCTTCTTGCTTGAGGTAGGATTCTTTTCTTACTGTTGAGTGTGTCTTTGTCGGGTTTCGGTCAACCCGGGGTGACCCAGTGGTTGACAGGTGACCTTGTGTGGGTGTCTTGGCGGTTCTGTCCAATCCGAGACACTAGTTCTGGATGCCTCGAGGTATCATCTTACCTTGGTTTGTGTGTCCAGACATTTCTAAGGGTCCTCGGTGTTCCCTCAGGTCTCCGTGAGCCGTTTCCTGCGGAGTGTCGTTTCTCGTTGCTTAGGATTAGACTGATTGGCGGCTTGTTCCGCTGTCTGTGACGATCTTGCCTTTGAGTCGTCCGACTCAAGGATCGTTACGTGGTAGGTCTGGTTGCCTTGCCCTGAGTCTGTCGGTAGTGGCTGTGCTACCATTGGTGCTTTGAAGTATGTGTCGTGGGGCGTTCTTGCCTGCTTGTACTTCAGCTGGTGCGGACACCCGAGCAGTTGAGCGGCGCGACACGCCGAGCCACCGGTACTGCACACGGAGCACGACTCGAGCCACCTCAGTGTCCATCTGGCTTGGAGATAGCCTGGAGACTCCTCCTTGAGCCTCCCCATTTATCATATTTAGTTAGCCTTTATGTGTGTGTAGTTTGTGTTTATTTCATTTTATACGGTTTGCAATTATGAGTGTACGAGGGGTTTATTTGTAAAATGGGACCCCTGGGCCCCACGGGACCCCCAGGCCCCCTCCCATTGGTCCATATCAGCCTTGTGGGGTTGGTCAAAATCCAAGGTGGACATCTAGAAGCCTTGGACTAGTCAATTGTCCACATGGGGGACAAGGGACCAAAATGGTCAACAATTCCAACCAAACCCACCTACCATGTCCCCCCCTTGGTCAAGGTGCGCCCCCCTCCCCTTTTGTTTAATATTTTTGTTGTATTTTGATCAAACATCATCCTAGCCATCCATCCCTAACCCCTAGATCCAACGGTGGAGGATGGATTAGATGGGTGACCTATATATGCTTGTATTTTCCCATTTTCATGAATTAATGCCATTTGAATTGAAAAAAAAACTTGAAGCTCCAGCCTTGGTGCACCCCCTTCTCCTATCCCTCTCCCCCTTGAAGCTGTGAAGGCTTCCTTCTGGTGGTGAGACTCCACCCTATCAGTTCCGGTCGCCGCCGCCGCCGCCACGAGCCGCCACCGCACCGCCACCGCCATCAACGGAGTTCTGCCCGTGCAGTACCACAGAAGCTTCCATGAATTTCTTGTCTCAGCCACGAGCTCAGATAGATCTGGGAATTTTAATGAATGTTCCAGAGGTGTCAAGGACATCCCACAAATTTTGGTTTGCCATTCAGATCTCGTTTCATATTTTTTGATTTTCGTCCACTCTTCCATTTCGGTTCTGCCAGAGTTCTGTCCAGATTCATCCCCACCATGAGTTTCATGTCTTAGGCCCACTTTTTGATTTATGTTGGTTCGCTCAATTTTATTGAGGATTCCACCCATCCATCCATTCATCCAAATTTTTATCCATTTTTGATTCGCCCATCTCATATTTTCTAAAAATCGTTCTCAGACCCATCTACAGTTCTGTCCACCTGTTCCCAGATCCGACCACCAGTCATCCCAAAAATCATAGTAAATCACCACCACCTCCAAATCAAATTCCAAAAATATTCCCAGTTCCGTGGTTTGATACCCTACAACTTTTAAGAAGATCTCAAGAGCTGAATCGGAGGTTTACTAGGCGGTCAACGGTGGTTCTCAGACAAGTACCCTGCAGATCTGAGATTTCGGTTACTGTACAACAGGGGCTTGTAAATTCAATAAAGTTCTGATCCGACCAGATCCAGAAGATCTCTCTGGGTCTAGATCGAAGCATTTGAAGAGAGCTTTCCAACGATAGCTTATGCGTCCCGATCCGACGTCGGGATTGCTTGCAGCGGCCGTTTTCGCCGGAGCGCGCGCCGGAAGACAGCAACCAAAATCCGTGGACAGCTAGTTCATCAATTAGGAATCGGGGCCGATCGACCCCCGATCGGTGTTCCCGGCCGACCGCCGTCCGTGGAGGCGCGCCACCAGGGGTCCCCATCACAGTGGGTCCCACCCCCACAGATCCGGAGGATAGCACCATCCGTGGGCCCCGCAGGCCCGCAGAACCCACCGTTCGGAAAGCACGAAAACACGGAGTTCGGCACCGCCTGGCAACATCAAGATGCTGCCCATCAACCCGATTTGCGTGATTCCCGGACCCCACATGTGACCTTTTACCTCCCTGCGTGGAGTGGGTCGACTTAGTGTATTGCTGTAATAATTGTTAACCGGGAGTCCGTAATTCGGCCGGGGTTGTCTTCGCCACGCCGGGTGCGTGGAGGTAATGGTCCGAACCTCTTGGCGTTCATTTGCTTAGCTAGTATATGGTCTTTTGTCACTGCCGAGAGTGTAGGTACTAGCCCGTGTGTCCCTGTCACTGCTATGAGAGTGAGAGTGACCCGTCCCGCGACTCGATCCGAGTCCGGAAGTTGAGTCGGACTACCCTTGACCTCCGCCGGTTCCTTAACCGCGCACGGTCCGCGCTTTCCCTCGCTTGGGACAACGAGTGAGCTTCCACTTCTGTTAGCGACGTTTCGCCACTAGGAGCTCGTAGTGTCGGGCTTAGTGTCTCCCTGGTGTGTGCTGCTGATCGCGTCTTCATCTAGAGTCCGAGGGTGGCACCATATAGTGTCGTCTCCCGTGTCCGTCCCGCATCAGTTTGGTATCAGAGCGAGTCGAGTCTAGGGTAGTCGTTGCATCAGTCATGCATCATGGTCTAAGTCGAGTCTTGGATCATCATTACTTTCAAAACAAAAAAAGAGTGTTTTAAACTGCATTTCACCCAATAGCCCGGTATATTAAAAGGCGTTGCCCGAACGTTAGGTTATGTCAATCGGGAGGGTAGCTTACTTACGCGAGTGATCTTCGGGTCGCTTATCTCTGCCACGTACCGGATATTGGTTTAGGTCTAGGTGCATTAGTCGGTGTTTGCATTAGTTAGTGCATTCCAACCTTGCATAGCCGGTCTAGTGTAGTGTCCAAGTGTCGGCATGTCCAACATATAGTCCCCCCCCCCAATTTCCCATGGATTCCCAATCACCTGGGCATTATGGCCGTTGGTCCACCCATGGGCTTGGCAACCACCCACTCCACTTCCGTAGGCCCGAAGCCTCAGATTTTTATGGCTCCAATGGCCCGGGCGACTACCTCAAGTGGGAGGCCGCCATGGACACATACTTTGATTGTTATACTATGTCCGAGGCCATGCAATTCTCTTTCACTAAAGAGCGGCTTCTTCATGAGGCTACCGAAAAGTGGGATTACATCGAAAGAATGAGAGAGGTTAGGGGGCAATGGCCCATCGAGTCATGGTGGGACATGAAGAGAGAGCTTAGGAAGGTCTACGTGCCCCAACCGGTCACCTCCAACCGGCCCCACCCAATCCCTTCCAACCAAGTGGGTTCTAGTCGGAGGCAAAGAGTCCCACACGTAGATGAGCCAAGACCCAATCCTAGGACGGTTGACTACGGGTGAGTCCACCATGATATCCCTATTCCAACCCACTCCGTTGCCGAACTTATGCAAATGATTTTGGACCGGTTGGATGGGGTGGATAGGACACGTACTCCTAGTGATGTACTCCAACCCGAGCCTAAGGAGGTCATCGCCGGTAGCCTTAACCCGGCCCCATCAACGGAGTCCCCAAGCCCTCTCCCCATCATAGTTGATCCTCTTCTCCCACCCACGAGAGCCCCATTGCCTACACCCCCTGTCCGTCAAGAGGATAAGGGTAGGGACCCACTTATCAGGGAGCGTAGTGGGTCACGACATCAGTGTTATCGCTGCCAGGGGTTCGGCCACTACGCCGGACAATGTCCCACTCGGACATCTCTAGCCATAAGGGACAAAAGGGTTGGAGAAGCCCCACTCTCCGATCTTTATTCTAAGCCACCTCAGCCCGAGCCACCCGTGTTTCTAACGGGTATGCTTTTCATAGCCGAGCCGCTTCTGAGCTGGCTCAAGAAGGGCTTGGTCCCACTTCCCTTCCCATCTATGGACCCTATTCTACCTCTGGTGCCAATCAATTCATTTCATACCACTTTCCGGTCTAGTCACTATGTGGATACATTGGATGACCTTCTTAAAGGGTTAGACCGGCAGTGGACATTTACGCACTTGTTGGCTCCAGGCTTCGACCGACCCACAGGTCGTAGTTTCACTCATCCCGCTTTGGGGTCCATCACCTCCGTGTACACCGTGGGTCATGTTACCACGGAGGTTCTTCTACTCCTCCCTATGCCGGCCGAGTCCGACTTCATTCCCCTTTGCCCAAGGGAGGGATCTTACTTTCTACCTATGACTGTCGTCCCATCTCTCACAATGAATGAAGGTGATCATTTACACCTCCAAGATTTCCAAATGTGGGACAGTGATTTGTGGAAGCCTAGTCCGAGGGGTCATACCTTCTTTGATCCCTTCGACCCATTCTCTTGTGGACCCCGTGACCCACCACATTTACTCCACCTTTTCGAGAGAGTCCACCATCATACCCCCACCGTCTCATCTCCCTTCATGGATGAAGGAGATCAACAACACCTTCTAGACTTCCACACATGGGATCTTGAGATGAGGGAATCCATATCGAGGGGTCACACATTCTTTGATCCCTTCGATCCCTTTCTTAGTGGGCCCCTTGGTCCACAATCTCCATTCCACTTCTTTAGGGGAGGTCACCATTATACCCCTCCCCCATGGACCGGGCCATCGGCACCCACCAAGTCCGTTCACAGGCGAGAGACACCCGACCCTCCTGTTCCACCCAAACCTCCCAAATCCAAAGGACCGTCTTATGGTTGTACCGACATTCAGTCACACTTAGGGTATGCATGGCACACCTTCGGATGTCCTGGACCACCTTGCATATGATTGGGTCGAACTAACATTAGGTTTGTTTAGGGTTGTGTGTGCATCCGTGTGTTTTTATTTTGCTAAGCATTTTAGGAGTGCATAGTGAGTCTGCCGAGTCTAGTGCTAGGCATGTTAGGAGTCTGCATGAGTGAGGCCAGCAATGCACGTTACAAAGAGCTAGCCGATGCCCATCGACACCACCGAGAGTTCCAAGAGGGTGAATATGTCATGATCCGGGTAAGACCTGAACGGTTTCCCTCTGGAACCGTTAAGAAGTTGCAAGCTCACGGAGCCGGTCCCTTTAGAGTGTTGAAACGCGTTGGATCCAATGCGTATGTTGTGGACCTGCCCGAGGAATATGGTATAAGCTCTACCTTCAATGTATCAGATCTTGTTGCATATAGGGACCCAGCGGTGATCCCTAGTGAGCCTTTTGAGCCATCTCCTCCCCTTGAGAGTGATCCCACACCTGAGTGTCCACTTCCACCTCCAGCCCCTTTTTCACGGCAGCGTGAGCATATAGATCGTATACTGAACGAGCAAGTGACAGTTACCAGGAGTGGATCTTACCCGCGCTACCTAGTGCGATGGAGAGGACGGCCCGCTCCGGAGGACACGTGGATCACACATGGCGAGTTGCAGCGGATCGATCCGGACCTTCTGGAGCGATATAGGAGCGATGCAGACCCTTACTCGACAGGGTCGAGTTTCTCCCACCCGGGGAGAATTGGTGCGGACACCCGAGTAGTTGAGCGGCGCGACACGCCGAGCCACCGGTACCGCACACGGAGCACGACTCGAGCCACCTCAGCGTCCATCTAGCTCGGAGACAGTCTGGAGACTCCGCCTTGAGCCTCCCCATTTATCATATTTAGTTAGCCTTTATGTGTGTGTAGTTTATGTTTATTTCATTTTATACGGTTTGCAATTATGAGTGTACGAGGGGTTTATTTGTAAAATGGGACCCCTGGGCCCCACGGGACCCCCAGGCCCCCTCCCATTGGTCCATATCAACCTTGTGGGGTTGGTCAAAATCCAAGGTGGACATCTAGAAGCCTTGGACTAGTCAATTGTCCACATGGGGGACAAGGGACCAAAATGGTCAACAATTCCAACCAAACCCACCTACCATGTCCCCCCCTTGGTCAAGGTGCACCCCCCTCCCCTTTTGTTTAATATTTTTGTTGTATTTTGATCAAACTTCATCCTAGCCATCCATCCCTAACCCCTAGATCCAACGGTGGAGGATGGATTAGATGGGTGACCTATATATGCTTGTATTTTCCCATTTTCATGAATTAATGCCATTTGAATTGAAAAAAAAACTTGAAGCTCCAGCCTTGGTGTGCCCCCTTCTCCTCTCCCTCTCCCCCTTGAAGCTGTGAAGGCTTCCTTCAGGTGGTGAGACTCCACCCTATCAGTTCCGGTCTCCGCCGCCGCCGCCACGAGCCGCCACCGCCATCAACGGAGTTCTGCCCGCGCAGTACCACAGAAGCTTCCATGAATTTCTTGTCTCAGCCATGAGCTCAGATAGATCTGGGAATTTTAGTGGACGTTCCAGAGGTGTCAAGGACATCCCACAAATTTTGGTTTGCCATTCAGATCTCGTTTCATATTTTTTGATTTTCCTCCACTCTTCCATTTCGGTTCTACCAGAGTTCTGTTCAGATTCATCCCCGCCCTGAGTTTCATGTCTTAGACCCACCTTTTGATTTATGTTGGTTCGGCCAATTTTATTGGGGATTCCACCCATCCATCCCTTCATCCACAATTTTTCTCACTATTTGATTCGCCCATCTCATATTTTCTAAAAATCGTTCTCAGACCCATCTACAGTTCTGTCCACCTGTTCCTAGATCCGACCACTAGTCACCCCAAAGATCATAGTAAATCACCACCACCTCCAAATCAAATTCCAAAAATATTCCCAGTTCCGTGGCTTGATACCCTACAACTTTGAAGCATAGCTCAAGAGCTGAGTCGGAGGTTTACTAGGCGGTCAATGGTGGTTCTCAGACAAGTACCCTGTAGATCTGAGATTTTGGTTACTGTACAATAGGGGCTTGTAAATTCAATAAAGTTCTGATCCGACCAGATCCAGAAGATCTCTCTGGGTCTAGATCGAAGCATTTGAAGAGAGATTTCCAACGATAGCTCATGCGTCCCGATACGACGTCGGGATTGCTCGCAGCGGCCGTTTTCGCCGGAGCGCGCGCCGGAAGACAGCAACCAAAATCCGTGGACAGCTAGTTCATCAATTGGGAATCGGGGCCGATCGACCCCCGATCGGTGTTCCCGGCCGACCGCCGTCCGTGGAGGCGCGCCACCAGGGGTCCCCATCACAGTGGGTCCCACCCCCACAGATCCGGAGGACAGCGCCATCCGTGGGCCCCGCGGGCCCGCAGAACCCGCCGTTCGGAAAGCACGAAAACGCGGAGTTCGGCACCACCGGGCGACATCAAGATGCTGCCCGTCAACCCGATTTGCGTGATTCCCGGACCCCACATGTGACCTTTTACCTCCCTGCGTGGAGTGGGTCGACTTAGTGTATTGCTGTAATAATTGTTAACCGGGAGTCCGTAATTCGGCCGGGGTTGTCTTCGCCACGCCGGGTGCGTGGAGGTAATGGTCCGAACCACTTGGCGTTCATTTGCTTAGCTAGTATATGGTCTTTTGTCACTGCCGAGAGTGTAGGTACTAGCCCGTGTGTCCCTGTCACCGCTGTGAGAGTGAGAGTGATCCGTCCCGCGACTCGATCCGAGTCCGGAAGTTGAGTCGGACTACCCTTGACCTCCGCCGGTTCCTTAACCGCGCACGGTCCGCGCTTTCCCTCGCTTGGGACGATGAGTGAGCTTCCACTTCTGTTAGCGACGTTTCGCCACTAGGAGCTCGTAGTGTCGGGCTTAGTGTCTCCCTGGTGTGTGCTGCTGGTCGCGTCTTCATCTAGAGTCCGAGGGTGGCACCATATAGTGTCGTCTCCCGTGTCCGTCCCGCATCATCAGCGCTTGTGTTTTGAGTCTCTGTGTCATGTGAGCCTCCGTTTGTTGTAGCCCTAAGGCCTTTGAGTTGCCGACCCGCCTGCGGATGGCGGAGGGGTGTTCCCGAGACACGGTTTGTAAGCTAGTTCCGTGGGCTCCCAGCCAACGGTAGCGTCCTAACGAGGGAGAAAACTAGCTAGAGGGCCTGGCTTAGGCTAGAGCCAGTGTGTGCACACGTGGTCAGGGGCTTTGGACCTACGTCGATGGGCGTGACCCTGACTGGTTACTTGATGTTGTTGTTCCTATTTGGTTCAGCGCGTGTCTGCGACTCTGCCATGGTTTCAGCGGTACCGTAGGCGAGACACTTGTGGCGCAGCATAAGACGTCAGTGGACGCAGCTGGCTGTTCTTTTTGCGAGGGGGGTGCTTCCGTCACGTGACGCGTGACTCTCGGCGTTTCTTGTGCGTCGTGACCTTCCCGAGTTAGCCTTTATGTGGCCCTACTCAAGGTAAGTGTGGCGTTGCGTGCACGACGTTCTAAGTCGTGTGTGCTGTCGTATCTGTTGTGTCTGTCTTTTGTCCATCCGTGCAGGTCTTCGTCTTAGGACTGGTGTCATGTCGGTAGATCGGTAACTCCTGACTTTGTCAGATCAGAGTCGCCCTTCTGTTGCTGTTTGGAGTAGCTTAGGGTGCCGAGTTCTTCTCGGTGGCCATGTTCTTGGTTTTACGGGCTCGCCTTTCCCTTGCTTTTGGCTTCCCTTGCTCTTAACCTGTTCCCTACTCCTGTTGTTCCTGTTCTTTTTACAGCTTTGTAGTGTAGTTTTCCTGCTTTACTACACCTATTATTTTCGTTGTTGTTGTTCCGTGTTACTGCGCGTTTTTCAGTGGGGATCCGCGTGACCCCTACTGAGCCAGTGACACGAGGCTCACCCCTGCTTTTCAGGTGGGGTGACGTCGTTTGTTCTGCTTCCGTGTGGTTCCTGGTGCGCGTGCTCGTAGCGTGTCGTTGTGGCAGCTGGTACCTGCGTCGGGCTTCCCCCGACTTCTCGGTACGTCTTTTCTTTTCTGTCGACTGTAATTGCTAGACTTGCTGTCTTTAGCTTTGGACTTGACTCTGGTGTATAATTGTTAAAATGAAACTATTAATCAAAAAGTAATTTTATTTTTGCTACTTTAGCAAACCAATCTAATGAAATTTAATTGCTTACTGTTATATCTATGTGGCTTCAATGTACTCTACACATACCTTTCATCCCTTCGGAGCTTTACCACTTTTGGGAGGCCTCGCAGGTTCCTTGTGGTATCACGTGTATTCGGTAGTCCTACCGGGTATACCTGGTATCCGGAATCCGGGTCGCTACTGTCATAAACTCTCTCACGGTCACACGGGTTACCCTTATTATACCCTATCGAAGGGATTGTGAATAAATGAATGGGGGTGAAAATAACAAAGGATCGGCGGGGTTGAAAATACTATACACAGGAGAAGTTATGATGGAATGGGTGGCCCTAAATATGAATGAGACTTCAATTTTGGCACGGTAGCACAAATGACTTTAATCATACGAGAGAGAAAGCGTAAAAATAATCATTATCATAAAACTGATGAAAATGAGCAAGAATAGAGGAGAGGATAGAAATAGGTCCGATTTGACATATTTTAAAAATATTTTATACTAAAGAATTTATGATGAATAGAGCGACTCAAAATCTCACTGGGTCATAAACTCTCTCACGGTCACGCGGGTTTCTCTTATTATATGAGAATAAATGAAAGGGGGGTGAAAATAACAAAGGATCGGCGGGGTTGAAAATACTATACACAGAAAAAGTAATGATGGAATAGGTGGCCCTAAATATGAATGCAACTTCAATTTTGACACGGTAGCACAAATGACTTTAATCATACGTGAGGGAAGACGTAGGAATAATTATTATCATAAACTGATGGAAAGAAACAAGAATAGAGGAGAGGATGGAAATAGTCTCAATTTGACATATTTTAAAAATATTTTCTACTGAAGAATTTATGATGAATAGGGCGACTCAAAATCTCACTGGGTCATAAACTCCCTCGTGGTCACGCGGGTTACCCTTATTATACCGTATCGAAGGTAGTGAGAATAAATGAAGGGGGGTGAAAATAACAAAAGATCGGCGAGGTTGAAAATACTATACACAGAAAAAGTAATGATGGTATGGGTGGCCTTAAAGATGAATGGGACTTCAAATTTGACACGGTAGCACAAATGACTTTAATCATACGTGAGAGAAGGCGTAAGAATAATTATTATCATAAAACTGATGGAAAGGAGCAAGAATAGAGGAGATGATGGAAATAGGCCCGGTTTGACACCTTTAAAAAATATTTTCTACTGAAGTATTTATGATGAATAGAGCGACTCAAAATCTCACTGGGTCATAAACTCTCTCACGGTCACGCGGGTTACCATTATTATACCCTATCGAAGGGAGTGAGAATAAATGAAAGGGGGTGAAAATAACAAAGGATCGGTGAGGTTGAAAATACTATACACAGAAGAAGTAATGATGGAATGGGTGGCCTTAAATATGAATGTAACTTTAATTTTGGCACGATAGCACAAATGACTTTAATCATACGTGAGAGAAGACGTAGGAATAATTATTATGATAAAACTGATGGAAAGGAACAAGAATAGAGGACAGGATGGAAATAGGCTCGATTTGACATAGTTTAAAAATATTTTCTCCTAAAGAATTTATGATGAATAGAGCGACTCAAAACCTCACTGGGTCATAAACTCCCTCGCGGTCACGCGGGTTACCCTTATTATACCTTATCGAAGGGAGTGAGAATAAATGAAGGGGGTAAAAATAACAAAGGATCGGCGAGGTTGAAAAGACTATACACAGAAGAAGTGATGATAGAATGGGTGGCCTTAAACATGAATGGGACTTCAATTTTGGCACGGTAGCACAAATGACTTTAATCATACATGAGAGAAGGCGTAAGAATAATTATTATCATAAAACTGATGGAAAGGAGCAAGAATAGAGGAGAGGATGGAAATAGGCCCGGTTTGACACCTTTAAAAAATATTTTCTACTGAAGTATTTTTGATGAATAGAGCGACTCAAAATCTCACTTGGTCATAAACTCTCTTACGGTCACGGGGGTTACCCTTATTATACCCTATCGAAGGGAGTGAGAATAAATGAAGGGGGGTGAAAATCACAAAGGATCGGTGAGGTTGAAAATACTATACAAAGAAGAAGTAATGATGGAATGGGTGGCCCTAAATATGAATACAACTTCAATTTTGGCATGATAGCACAAATGACTTCAATCATACGTGACAGAAGGCGTAAGAATAATTATTATCATAAATCTGATGGAAAGGAGCAAGAATAGAGGAGAGGATGAAAATAGGCCCGATTTGACACCTTTTAAAAATATTTTCTCCTGAAGAATTTATGATGAATAGAGCGACTCAAAATCTCACTGGGTCATAAACTCTCTCACGGTCACACAGGTTACCCTTATTATACCATATTGAAGGGAGTGAGAATAAAAGAATGGGGGTGAAAATAGGCCCGATTTGACACATTTTAAAAATATTTTCTACTGATGAATTTATGATGAATAATGTGACTCAAAACCTCACTGGGTCATAAACTCTCTCACGGTCACGCGAGTCACCCTTATTATCCCCTATCGAATAGAGTGAGAATAAAAGAATGGGGGTGAAAATAGGCCCGATTTGACATATTTTAAAAATATTTTTCTACTGAAGAATTTATAATGAATAGAGCGACTCAAAATCTCACTGGGTCATAAACTCTCTCACGGTCACGCGGGTTACCAATATTATACCCTATCGAAGGGAGTGAGAATAAATGAACGGGGGTAAAAATGACAAAGGATCAGCGGGGTTGAAAATACTATGCGCAGAAAAAAATTTGATAGAATGGGTGGCCTAAATATTAATGGGACTTCATTTTTGGCACGGTCCCACAAATGACTTTAATCATACGTGAGAGAAGGCGTAAGAATAATTATTATCATAAAATTGATAGAAAGAAGCAAGAATAGAGGAGAGGATGGAAATAAGCCTGATTTGACATATTTTAAAAATATTTTCTACTGAAGAATTTATGATGAATAGAGTGACTCAAATCCTCACTAGATCATAAACTCGCTCACGGTCACACGGGTTACCCTTATTATACGCTATCGAAGGTAGTGAGAATAAATGAAGGGGGGTGAAAATAACAAAGGATTGGCGGGGTTGAAAATACTATACACAGAAGAAGTTATGATGGAATGGGTGGCCCTAAATATGAATGTAACTTCAATTTTGGCACGGTAGCACAAATGACTTTAATCATACGTGGGAGAAGACGTAGGAATAATTATTATCATAAAACTCAAGGAAAGGAACAACAATAGAGGAGAGGATGGAAATAGGCCCGATTTGACATATTTTCAAAATATTTTATACTGAAGAATTTATGATGAATAGAGCGACTCAAAATCTCACTGGGTCATAAACTCTCTCACGGTCACGCGGGTTACCCTTATTATACCCTATCGAAGGGAGTCAGAATAAATGAAGGGGGGTGAAAATAACAAATGATCGACAGAGTTGAAAATACTATACACAGAAGAAGTTGTTGTGGAATTGGTGGCCCTAAACATGAATGAGACTTCAATTTTTGCACGGTAGCACAAATGACTTTAATCATACGTGAGAGAAGGCGTAAAAATAATTATTATCATAAAACTGATGGAAAGGAGCAAGAATAGAGGAGAGGATGGAAATAGGCCCAGTTTGACACCTTTTGAAAATATTTTCTACTGATGAATTTGTGATGAATAGAGCGACTCAAAATCTCACTGGATCATAAACTCTCTCACGGTCACGCGGGTTACCCTTATTATACCCTATCGAAGGGAGTGAGAATAAATGAATGGGAGTGAAAATAAGAAAGGATCGGCGGTGTTGAAAATACTATACACAGAAGAAGTTTTGATGTAATGGGTGGCCCTAAATATGAATGGGACTTAAATTTTGGCACGGTTGCATAAATGACTTTAATCAAACGTGAGAGAAGGTGTAAGAATAATTATTATCATAACACTGATGGAAATGAGCGAGAATAGAGGAGAGGATGGAAATGGGCTCGATTTGACACATTTTAGAAATATCTTCTACTGAAGAATTTATGATGAATAGAGCGACTCAAAACCTCACTGGGTCATAAACTCTCTCACGGTCACGCGGGTTACCCTTATTATACCCTATCGAAGGGAGTGAGAATAAATGAAGGGGGGTGAAAATTGAAAAGGATCAGAGAGGTTGAAAATACTATACACGTAAGAAGTTGTGATGGAATGGGTGGCCTTAAACATGAATGGGACTTCAATGTTGACACAGTAGCACAAATGACTTTAATCATACGTGAGAGAAGGCGTAAGAATAATTATTATCATAAAACTGATGGAAAGGAGTAAGAATAGAGGCGATGTTGGAAATAGGCCCGGTTTAACACCTTTTAAAAATATTTCCTACTGAAGTATTTATGATGAATAGAGCGACTCAAAATCTCACTTGGTCATAAACTCTCTTACGGTCACGCGGGTTACCCTTATTATACCCTATCGAAGGGAGTGAGAATAAATGAAGGGGGGTGAAAGTTGTAAAGGATCGGAGAGGTTGAAAATACTATACACATAAGAAGTTATGATGGAATGGGTGACCTTAAACATGAATGGGGCTTCAATGTTGACACGGTAGCACAAATGACTTTAATCATACGTGAGAGAAGGCGTAGGAATAATTATTATCATAAAACTGATGGAAAGGAGAAAGAATAGAGGTGATGTTGGAAATAGGCCCGGTTTGACACCTTTTAAAAATATTTTCTACCGAAGAATTTATGATGAATAGAGTGACTCAAAATCTCACTCGGTCATAAACTCTCTCACGGTCACGTGGGTTACCCTTATTATATCCGATCAAAGGGAGTGAGAATAAATGAATGGCGGTGAAAATAACAAAGGATCGGCGGGGTTGAAAATACTATACACAGAAGACGTTTTGATGCAATGTGTGTAGCACAATTGACTTTAATCATACGTGAGAGAAGGCGTAATAATAATTATTATCATAAAATTGATGGGAAAGAGTAAGAATAGAGGAGAGGATGGAAATAGGCTCAATTTGACACATTTTAAAACTATTTTATACTAAAGAATTTCTGATGAATAGAGTGACTCCAAACCTCATTGGGTCATAAACTCTCTCACGGTCATGCGGGTTTCCCTTATTATACCCTTTCGAAGGGAGTGAGAATAAATGAAGGGGGTGAAAATAATTACAAAGGATCGGCGGGGTTGAAAATACTATACACGGAAGAGGTTATGATAGAATGGGTGGCCCTAAATATGAATGCAACTTCAATTTTGGCACGGTAGCACAAATGACTTTAATCATACGTGCGAGAAGACGTAAGAATAATTATTATGAAAAAACTGATGGAAAGGAACAAGAATAGAGGAGATGATGGAAATAGGTCTGATTTGACACATTTTAAAAATATGTTCTACAGAAGAATTTATGATGAATAGAGCGACTCAAAATCTCACTGGGTCATAAACTCTCTCACGGTCACGCGGGTTACCCTTATTATACCCTATCGAAGGGAGTGACAATAAATGAAGGGGGGTGAAATTAACAAAGGATCAACTAGGTTGAAAATACTATACACAGAAGAAGTAATGATGGAATGGGTGGCCTTAAACATGAATGGGACTTCAATTTTGGCACGGTAGCACAAATGACATTAATCATACGTGAGAAAAGACGTAAGAATAATTATAATCATAAAAGTGATGGAAAGGAACAAGAATAAAGGAAAGGATGGAAATAGGCCCGATTTGACACTTTTTAAAATTATTTTCTACTGAAGAGTTTATGACAAATAGAGTGACTCAAAACCTCACTGGGTCATAAACTCTCTCACGGTCACGCGGGTTACACTTAATATACCCTATCGAAGGAAGTGAGAATAAAAGAATGGGAGTAAAAATAGGCCCGATATGACACATTCTAAAAATATTTTCTACTGAAGAATTTATGATGAATAGTGTGACTCCAAACCTCAATGGGTCATAAACTCTCTCACGGTCATGTGGGTTACCCTTATTATACCCTATCGAAGGAAGTGAGAATAAAAGAATGGGGGAGAAAATAGGCCCGATTTGACACATTTTAAAAATATTTTCTACTGAAGAATTTATGATGAATAGAGCGACTCAAAATCTCTCTGGATCATAAACTCTCTGACGGTCACGCGGGTTACCCTTATTATACCCTATCGAAGGGAGTGAGAATAAATGAAGGGGGGTGAAAATAACAAAGGATCAGCGGGGTTGAAAATACTACACACGGAAGAAGTTATGATGGAATGGGTGGCCCTAAATATGAATGGAACTTTAATTTTGACACAGTTGCACAAATGACTTTAATCAAACGTGAGAGAAGACGTAACAATAATTATTATCATAAAACTGATGGAAAGGATTAAGAATAGAGGAGAGGATGGAAATAAGCCCGATTTGACACATTTTAAAAATATTTTCTACTGAAGAATTCATGCTGAATAGAGCGACTCAAAATCTCTCTGGGTCATAAACTCTCTCACGGTCACGCGGGTTACCCTTATTATACCCTATCGAAGGGAGTGAGAATAAATGAAGGGAGGTAAAAAAAAAAAGGATCGGCGATGTTGAAAATACTATACATAGAAGAAGTAATGATAGAATGGGTGGCCATAAACATGAATGGGACTTCAATTTTGGCATGGTAGCACAAATGACTTTAATCACACGTGAGAGAAGGCGTAAGAATAATTATTATCATAAAACTGATGGAAAGGAGCAAGAATAGAGGAGAGGATGGAAATAGGCCCGGTTTGACACCTTTTAAGTATATTTTCTACTGAAGTATTTATGATGAATAGAGCGATTAAAATTCTCACTGGGCCATAAACTCTCTCATGGTCACGCGGGTTACCCTTATTATACCCTTTCGAAGGGAGTGAGAATAAGTGAATGGGGGTGAAAATAATAAAGGATCGGCTCTGTAACGACCCGGATTCCAGATACCCGGTGTACCCGGTAGGACTACCGAATACACATGATACCGCTTGGAATCCGCGAGGCCTCCCAAGAGCGGGAAAGCTCCGAAGGGATAAAGGCATGTGTAGAGTACATTGAAGCCACAGAGATATAACAGAAGTAATTAAATTTCATTAGATCGGTTTGCTAAAGTAGCAGAAATAAAATTACTTTTTAATTAATAGTTTCAAATTAATAATTATATCCCAGTGTCAAGTCCAAAGCTAAAGACAACAAGTCTAGCACAGTACAGTCGATAGAAAGGAAAGACGTACCAAGAAGTCGGGGGAAGCCCGACGTAGGTACCAGCTGGCAGCAACAGCACGCAACGAGCACGCACACCTGGAACCACGCGGAAGTAGACGAACAACGCCACCCCACCTGAAAAGCAAGGGTGAGCCACGTGTCACTAGCTCAGTAGGGGTCACGCAGATCCCCACTGAAAAACACGTAGTAACACAGAACAACAACAACGAAAATAACAGGTGTAGTAAAGCGGGAACTACACTACAAAGCTGTAAAACTACGCTACAAACAGTAGTAAACAGATGGGAAGTAGGAGTAGGGAACAAGTAAGAAAGGGGAAGAACCCACGCCAGACAAGTGGCGGCCGAACTAACCTCGGCACCCCAAACTACTCCAAGCAGCGACAGAAGGGCGACTCTGATCTAACCAAGTCAGAAGTTACCGATCTGCCGACCCAACACCAGGTCTAAGATGAAGATCTGCAAGAACAGACAAAAGGTCTAGAAAAGACCCACACAATCGACCGACAGACTCGACAACACGCACGATCAGAACATCGTGCATACTGCCCCACGCACGACCAGAACATCGTGCACACTGCCCCACGCACGACCAGAACATCATGCATGTGACAGGACACTGACCTCGAGTGCAGCCACGGAAAGGCCAACCCGGAAAGGTCACGGCGCGCAAGAAACGCGAATAGCAGTGGAGAGCCACGCGTCACAGACGGACGCACCTCCCCACCAGAGCAACGGCCAACTGCGTCCACAGACGTCTTATGCTGCGCCACAGGTGTCTCGCCTACAATACCGCCGAAGCCATGGTAGAGTCGCAGACACCCGCAGAGAACCAAACAGCATCAAGTAACTAGTCAGGGTCACGCCCGTCGACGCATGTCCTCAGCCCCTGACCACGTGTGCACACACTGGCTCTAGCCTAAGCCAGGTACTCCAGCTAGTTTTCTCCCTCGGTAGGACGCTACCGTTGGCTGGGAGCCCACGGAACTAGCTTACAAACCGTGTCTTGGGAACACCCCTCCGCCACCACCAGGCGGATCGGCACTCAAAGGCCTAGGGCTAAAACAATCGGAGGCGTACAAAACACAAAACTCTGAAACACAAGTGCTAGAGTACTGACAGGTAGACACGCTATAACACGTACTACGAAGCACCACCGATAGTATGGAAACTGCCAACAAACTCAGGACAAGGCAACTGGACCTACCGCGTAACGATCCTGAGTCGAGCGACTCAAGGCAAGATCGTCACAGACAGCGGAACAAACTGCCAATCGGTCTAATCTTAAGCCACAAGAAACGACACTCCACAGAAAAAAAACTCACGGAGACCTGAGGTAACACCGAAGACCCTCAGACACGCCTGGACACGTAAACCATGGTAAGACAATACATCGAGGCATCCAGAACCAGTGCCTCGGACTGGACAGAACCGCCAAGACACCCACACACAAGGTCGCCTGTCAACCCCTGGGTCACCCCGAGTTGACCGGAACCTGACCAAAACACATACAAAGGTAGGATAGAGAATCCCACCACAAGCAAGAAGACTCTTGGCCACCTTACAATGTAGTCTTAACCCTCATAGGATGTCAAGAGACATCCACGGGACAACGGGCGGACCACAAGGACAAGCCAAGACAAGCAGAAACCAAAACAACAGAAATCGGAGCAGAAGGATTGTAACGCACCACCCCTAGACAGTTACTCGAAAGTGACGGTCTGATGCTGGCCGTTACATTCCAACCGTGACGGTCCTAAGCAGACACGTCATAGACAAGTGACGGTCATAGGGGAACCGTCACACACACCGCCCTAACAAACCAAAAAAATGCACAAGGCACGTAACTGCCTACACCAGGTGCGTTACACAGCTCTGACGCGCCCGACCCGGGCCGTCAGGGCCAACAGACCTCAAACTCAAAGCACACTCGAACCGCATAACGTGCTAGACCAAGCGCGTTACAGACACCTAACACATGGGAGCAGGCGCGTCAGAGCCAACAGGCTCAAGTAAGAAAACAACTGTCCAACAGGCATGTAACGGTCCATCTCGGACGCGTTACAAACACCTAACGCGTGGGGGCGTGGCCGTTAGAGCCAACGGCACAACCACCCACTCAGCCAGAACAGCATGTAACGGCCTGGGGCAGGCACGTTACGACGCTGTGATGCACGGGGACACCACCGTTACACAAACCGACTCAACGGTCAAACACAAAGTCAAACAGAACGTAACGGCCTACACCAGGCACGTTACACCCACCTGACGCACAGGGGCAGGCGCGTCAGGGGAACCGACTTAACCAAACTACTAAACGATAAAACAGGCGTAACGCGTCGCACCGGACGCGTCAGGAGGCTGTGACGCGCCACCCCTGGGCCGTCACACTCCCAAAACAACTAAAAGCTGAAAACGCCCAGACGCTGTGACGGTCTATCGTGGGGCCGTCAGGTACTGTGACGGTCCCTGGAACGACCGCCACACCAGTCACGGTGGGAAAACAGAGGGTTGGCCAAATCGGCCCGTTCCACGCCCCATTCACGCCGAAGCGCAGGGGAAATAACCCTCGACGATGAAAAACTACATAAGGAGGCTAAAAAGCCCACATGCAAGCACAAAAACGCAAGATCGGGGCAATTTGGGCAAATCGACCCTAAAAGAGTCACCGAGGTTCCCGGACTCCTACCGGCCTCGAATGACCATTGATCGGCACGAAACAAGCATGGATGGGATCCTAACGTCCCAACGGTCAGTTCAACACTAACCAAGCTACAAATGGTTGCCATTTTTCGACGAACCCTACAAAACCCAAAAATCACGGTTTAGGCTAAACAAGCCCAAACTCAGCCGTTTCCGTGCCAAACGACGTGCAATGGCAGGGAAAACGGAGAGGAGGAAGTGAGGAACCATCACCCTACCTCCATCGAAGAAACCGTGCCCCGAAGGGACTAAATCGCGCCGAAAACCACGCTGCGAGCTCAAACGTCGGCTTTGAATCCACCGTTCGGGATCACGCCAAAACCACACCATCTTCGCTCCGTCGCGCACCCAGTCAACTCCACAGCATCCCCAACACGTGCCCCTAGGCCCTCCGTCTGCAACCGGAGCCAAGGAGGCTCGAGAGGAGAGAAACGAAGAGAGAGACAGACGGGGGCGGCGAATGAGAAGAAGGAGAGAGGAAAAGGAAAGAAAAAGAAAAATAAATTAGGAATTTTCCTGATTTCTGAAAAATCCGATTTCTGGCCCTATCTCCGAAAAATACGTAAAAATAGTCAAAACGACGGGCTCGAAGAGTACATCGTCGCTGCAGCATTCACGAGTCGAGGAACTGACAAGTAAACTCACCGTAGGGTTCCGTAACTAGTACGAGAGAAAAACCCACACAGGTCGTAAAACTCAACTCGGAAGCCACTAAAGCGAACCGAAACTCACCGAAACAAATCCAAAAGATCCAATGAAGATCCAGCAAGGCCTACCAAGGATCTAGGGCATTACAGGCGGGGTTGAAAATACTATACACAATAGAAGTTTTGATGTAATGGTGGCCCTAAATATGAATGGGACTTCAATTTTAGCACGGTAGCACAAATGACTTTTATCATACGTGAGAGAAGGTGAAAGAATAATTATTATCATAACACTGATGGAAATGAGCGAGAATAGAGGAGAGGATGGAAATAGGCTCGATTTGACACATTTTAAAAATATTTTCTACTGAAGAATTTATGATGAATAGAGCGACTCAAAACATCACTGGGTCATAAACACTCTCACGGTCATGCGGGTTTCCCTTATTATACCCTATCGAAGGGAGTGAGAATAAATGAAGGGGGGTGAAATTAACAAAGGATCGGCGGGGTTGAAAATACTATACACAGAAGAAGTTATGATGGAATGGGTGGCCCTAAATATGAATGCAACTTCAATTTTGGCACGATAGCACAAATGACTTTACTCATACGTGAGAGAAGACGTAAAATTAATCATTATCATAAAACTCACGGAAAGGAACAAGAATAGAGGAGATGATGGAAATATGCCCGATTTGACACATTTTAAAAATAATTTTTACTGAAAAATTTATGATGAATAGAGCGACTCAAAATCTCACTGGGTCATAAACTCTCTTACGGTCACGCGGGTTACCCTTATTATATCCTATCGAAGGGAGTGTGAGTAAATGAAGGGGGGTGAAAATTACAAAGGATCCGCGAGGTTGAAAATACTATACACAGAAGAAGTTATGATAGAATGGGTGACCTTAAACATGAATGGGACTTCAATTTTGACACAGTAGCACAAATGACCTTAATCATACGTGAGAGAAGGCGTAAGAATAATTATTATCATAAAACTGATGGAAAGGAGCAAGAATAGATGAGAGGCTGGAAATAGGCCCGGTTTGACACCTTTTAAAAATATTTTCTACTGAAGAATTTATGATGAATAGAGCGACTCAAAATCTCACTGGGTCATAAACTCTCTCACGGTCACGCGGGTTACCCTTATTATACCCTATCGAAGTGAGTGAGAATAAATGAATGGGGGTGAAAATAACAAAGGATCGGCTGGGTTGAAAATACTATACACAGAAGAAGTTTTGATGCAACGGGTGACCCTAAATATGAATGTGATGTGACACAAAATTCGAGTTCTTCACTGTTTACAAAACTTGGCTTTCTGATCCAGTGATCTCAATCTTTTATGATACTTGTACTTCTATCCCAAGTTGAATCTATCAATGAGGTTGGTGAAACCCCTCAGCACTAATGTGCTTACCACCTTGGCGCCTTGTCCCAGAGCAGAATCAATCTATTCACGTTCGTGTGGACTAAATTTTGTAGAAGGAAAGCTTTCATGTCCATTGTTCCTGGTGGGTTGCCAATGCCTCTTGATAGCCGAGGGAATTCTCGGCAGCCATCTGAATGGTGCATTACATTCTTCAACCCATTATGATGGCCATGTCCTCCCTTTGGCTGAAGTCTCAAGACACCATTTGGTAAGCTCATTTCATCATAAATCAATAAGATATGGCAAAGAGGCACTTGATAGTATGCAGCAAGTGGCCCCACCGACTCTCCATTGAAGTTCATATACGCCTGTGACTTCACCAGCAGAATCGGTGCCTCTCTAACTGAGCCTATCCTGATCAATGCCCTGGACTGTAAAGTGTTGACGGTGATGCCCTCCTCTTTGGCAATGCGGTCGACCATCTCAAAACCGACATTGTGCCGGGTGCCATGACACTTGTTTCCTGAGTTCCCCAGCCTCCGACGAGCCATGGCGTGTACTCCACCTTCCCTCCATCCGCATCGGGCAGTGACGCGAACACTTGATGGCAGAGTCTTCAATAGATTTGTCCATCAAATGTGCCATCTCATAACACTCTCGTGGTTGGCAGGATGAAAGAGAGAGAAAGAAGGCACTCGCGGCCATGCAAATGATGTGGGGGAGGGGAAGAGAGAGAAGGAGCGGGAATGAGTAGAGAGAGGAGAGTGGGGCCGCGGTGCCATCGACAAGAACTCAGCATTCTCAGACTGCTGTCGTGCATGGCCGGAGGTCATGCTCGCAAACGGTTGGGAAGGTGTCCGCGGACACCGACGAGCTCAGATGGTAGCCGTGCACGGAGGGGGGGGGGGGCGCCAGTGCCGTGCTTAGTCATTGGTGCATGGGGCTGTGGCAGCCAGCTCGACGGTGGTGAACGAATGTTCTGGAGAGGGCCGTGTTGCAGTGGTGTCCTTGGTAGGTGTTTCACTGAGGATGATGACGGCGAGATGCTGGCGAGGTAAAGGACGGCGGGGCACGACAATGGCGAGTGGTGGAGACAACATGCGGCTGTTGCTAGCGCAGGTTGGCAGCATTCATGGGGCCAGCAGGACCGATGGTGAGCTTGCCGGCTGCATGACCCACCTAGGCGACGTGAGTGGAGTTTCTTGACGATCTGCATGAATGGAGGCGTTGTGCGACCGCTTGCGGGAGCTCTGCGAACAGCTTAGAGGGGCGATGCTGCTGAGTTTGAGAGACGTGAGCGGTGAGCCGGCGTGCCCGGACGTGGACGCAGGCGACTTGGAGTGAGCCTCAGCTGGTGAACAACGCATGTGGATGGTGAACCGTGGGTGGGTGGGCGTGCATGGCACGGGGACTGCTGATGGGTGGCGGTGTTAATGGGTGAGGGGCGTGTAGGGGGGAGGGGACGGGGGTGTCTGTGGCAAGAGAGGGGGAGCAGGAGAAGCTGCGGTTTAGAGAGAGAGGGAATGAGAGTACAACGGTGAGGAGGAGGCGGAGTGGCGGCAGAGAGCTCCGTGGTGCAGGAATGAGGTGGGGGGTTGAAGAAGCCAAGGGAGAGGATAGAGGAAGAGAAGGCTGGAGGCCTGGGGTAGCAGGAGGATGGCCGCGGTGGTGTGCTGGCTTGTGGGATGAAGCAAAGTAGGAGGGGAAGGAAGGTGAGAACACAGAGAAGGAGGGTGAAGGAGAGGCTCCCGGCGGTGCGAAGCAAGAAAGGGAGAGAGGATTAAGGAAAAGAGAGGGTGAAGAGGGGGGGGAGATAGAAGGAGAGGGCTAGAGGGAGCTACGAAGGGGGATTAGCAGGGAGGAGGTGAGGAGTGGGAACCGGTGAGAGGGAAGTGGAAGGGCACTTGCTCTATGAGTGTTGGAGGAAAGAGAGGCCTACATATGGGGCTTTGTGGGTGGAGAACAGGGCCTGGCCAGGTGCTGCTAGGCGTTGCAGAAGAAGGGAAGGGAGAGAGATAAGTAAAGAGAAAAGGGGGGGGGGCGGGATAGAGGTTGGAGGTACTGGGGTGCGAAGGCGTACGTGTGTTTGGCATTATAGAGGGAGAGAGTCATTGGGAGATGGCCGAGAATGTCAAGGGTGTTGCATAGCTGGTACCATGTGTGTCTGTGTTTACATAATAGAGAGAGGGAGAGTAAGAAGCAAGGAACCTGCAGGTGAAGAGAGAAAGGGTGAGGGAGTGAAAGAAGGTGAGAGAGAGGGGGAGCCGAGAGGTGAAGGAAGGGAGAGAAGGGAGGGCTGCGCACTGGTTTAGGAAAGAGGAGGGAGAAGAAAGAATCTAAGAGAATCCACTCCTAGAGAGGGAGAGAGAAGATATTGGAGAATCCACTCCAAAAAGTGAGAAAAGGTGGAGGGGGGTATGGGCCTCTCGTGGGAGGTAGTTTTCCAAATATTTTTTGATTCTCACTTCATTGCCTTAACAAAGGTAACATGACCCTTTTATAGATTCCACAAGAAGACCAAAAGACTACTAACCTAACACCTAACAACTAATTTCTACTTATCATAACTCTCTTGGGAATACTAAAAGACAAAAGAGACTCACATGATTATTGTGGACATAATTACCATAAACATAAAACATGACTCATTAGGCCCATACATGTGACCCAATTTAACTAGAGACGATTAAAGATATATATTTGATACTTTGTTGAATTCGATCCCGTCAGAATGGGACTTCAATTTTGGCACGGTAGCACAAATGACTTTAATCATACGTGAGAGAAGGCGAAAGAATAATTATTATCATAAAATTGATGGAAAGGAGCTGGAATAGAGGAGAGGATGGAAATAGGCCCGATTTGACATATTTTTAAAATATTTTCTACTAAAGAATTTATGATGAATAGAGCGACTCAAAATCTCACTGGATCATAAACTCTCTCACGGTCACGCCGGTTACACTTATTATACCCTATCGAAGGGAGTGCGAATAAATGTAGGGGGTGAAAATAACAAAGGATCGGCGGGGTTGAAAATACTATACACAGAAGAAGTTATGATGGAATGGGTGGCCCTAAACATGAATGGGACTTCAATTTTGGCACGGTAGCACAAATGACTTTAATCATACGTGAGAGAAGGCTTAATAATAATTATTATCATAAAACTGATCGAAAGGAGTAAGAATGGAGGAGAGGATGGAAATAGGCCCGATTTGACACCTTTTAAAAATATTTTCTACCGAAGAATTTATGATGAATAGAGCGACTCAAAACCTCACTGGGTCATTTAACTCTCTCACGGTCATGCGGGTTACCCTTATTATACCCTATCGAAGGGAATGAGAATAAATGAATGGGGGTGAAAATAACAAAGGATCGGTGGGGTTGAAAATACTATACACAGAAGTAGTTATGATAGAATGGGTGGCCCTAAATATGAATGTGACTTCAATTTTGGCACGATAGCATAAATGACTTTAATCATACGTGAGAGAAGGCGTAAGAATAATTATTATCATAAAACTGATGGAAAGGAACAAGAATAGAGGAGAGGATTGAAATAGGCCCGATTTGTCACATTTAAAAAAAAATTGTACTGAAGAATTTATGATGAATAAAGCGACTCAAAACCTCACTGGGTCATAAACTCTCTCACGGTCACGCGGGTTACCATTATTATACCATATCGAAGGGAGTGAGAATAAATGAATGTGGGTGAAAATAACAAAGGATCAGTTGGGTTCAAAATACTAGGCATAGAAGAAATTATGATGGAATAGGTGGCCTAAATATGAATGGGACTTCAATTTTGGCACGGTAGCACAAATGACTTTAATCATACGTGAGAGAAGGCGTAAGAATAATTATTATCATAAAACTGATGGAAAGGAGTAAGAATAGAGGAGACAATGGAAATAAGCCCGATTTGACACCTTTTAAAAATATTTTCTACTGAAGAATTTATGACGAATAGAGTGACTCAAAATCTTACTGGGTCATAAACTTTCTCACGGTCACGCGGGTTACCCTTATTATACCCTATCGAAGGGAGTGATAATAAATGAATGGGGGTGAAAATAACAAAGGATCAGCGGGGTTGAAAATACTATACACAGAAGAAGTTTTGATGCAATGGGTTACCCTAAATATGAATGGGACTTCAATTTTGACACGGTAGCACAAATGCCTTTAATCATACGTGAGAGAAGGCGTAAGAATAATTATTACCATAACATTGGTGGAAATGAGCGAGAATAGAGGAGAGGATAGAAATAGGCCTGATTTGACACATTTTAAAAATATTTTCTACTAAAGAGTTTATGATGAATAGAGCGACTCAAAATCTCACTGGGTTATAAACTCTCTCACGGTCACGCGGGTTACACTTATTATACCCTATCGAAGTGAGTGAGAATAAATGAAGGGAGGTGAAAATAACAAAGGATCGACGAGGTTGAAAATACTATACACATAAGAAGTTTGATGCAATGGGTGGCCCTAAATATGAATGGGACTTCAATTTTGGCATGGTAGCACAAATGACTTTAATCATACGTGAGAGAAGGCGTAAGAATAATTATTATCATAACACTGATGGAAATGAGCGAGAATAGAGGAGGGGATGGAAATAGGCTCGATTTGACACATTTTAGAAATATCTTCTATTGAAGAATTTATGATGAATAGAGCGACTCAAAACCTCACTGGGTCATAAACTCTCTCACGGTCACGCGAGTTTCCCTTATTATACCCTATTGAAGGGAGTGAGAATAAATGAAGGGAGGTGAAAATAACAAAGGATCGGCAAGGTTGAAAATACTATACACAAAAGAAGTTATGATGGAATGGGTAGCCAAAATATGAATGTAACTTTAATTTTGGCACGGTAGCACAAATGACTTTAATCATATGTGGGAGAAGACGTAGGAATAATTATTATCATAAAACTCATGGAAAGGAACAAGAATAGAGGAGAGGATGGAAATATGTCCGATTTGACACATTTTAAAAATATTTTCTACTGAAGAATTTATGATGAATAGAGTGACTTAAAAGTTCACTAGATCATAAACTCTCTCACGGTCACGCGAGTTACCCTTATTATACCCTATCGAAGGGAGTGAGAATAAATGAAGGGGGGTGAAAATTGCAAAGGATCGGAGAGGTTGGAAATACTATGCACAGAAGAAGTTATGATGGAATGTGTGGCCTTAAACATGAATGGGACTTCAATGTTGACACAGTAGCACAAATGACTTTAATCATACGTGAGAGAAGGCGTAGGAATAATTATTATCATAAAACTGATGGAAAAGAGTAAGAATAGAGGCGATGATGGAAATTGGCCCGGTTTGACTTTTATGATGAATAGAGCGACTCAAAATCTCACTCGGTCGTAAACTCTCTCACGGTCACGTGGGTTACCCTTATTATACCCTATCGAAGAGAGTGAGAATAAATGAATGGGGGTGAAAATAACAAAGGATCGGTGGGGTTGAAAATACAATACATAGAAGAGGTTTTGATGCAATGGGTGGCCTTAAATATGAATGGGACTTCAATTTTGGCACGGTAGTACAAATGACTTTAATCATACGTGAGAGAAGGCGTAAGAATAATTATTATCATAACATAGATGGAAACGAGCGAGAATAGAGGAGAGGATGGAAATAGGCCCGATTTGACACATTTTAGAAATATTTTCTACTGAAGAATTTATGATGAATAGAGCGACTCAAAATCTCACTGGGTCATAAACTCTCTCACGGCCACGCTGGTTTCCCATATTATACCCTATCGAAGGGAGTGAGAATAAATGAAGGGGGGTGAAAATAATAAAGGATCGGCGGGATTGAAAATACTATGCACAGAAGAAGTTATGATGGAATGGGTGGCCCTAAATATGAATGTAACTTCAATTTTGGCACGGTAGCACAAATGACTTTAATCATACGTGAGAGAAGACGTAGGAATAATTATTATCATAAAACTCATGGAAAGGAACAAGAATAGATGAGAGGATGGAAATAGGCCCGATTTGACACATTTTAAAAATATTTTCTTCTGAAGAATTTATGATGAATAGAGCGACTCAAAATCTCATTAGGTCATAAACTCTCTCACGGTCACGCGGGTTTCCCTTATTATACCCTATCGAAGGGAGTGAGAATAAATAAACGGGGGTGAAAATAACAAAGGATCGGTGGGGTTGAAAATACTATACACAGAAGACATTTTGATGTGATGGGTGTAGCACAAATGACTTTAATCATACGTGAGAGAAGGCGTAAGAATAATTATTATCATAAAATTGATGAAAATGAGTAAGAATAGAGGAGAGGATGGAAATATGCTCGATTTGACATATTTTAAAAATATTTTATACTAAAGAATTTATGATGAATAGAGCGACTCAAAACCTCACTGGGTCATAAACTCTCTCACGGTCATGCGAGTTTCCCTTATTAAACCCTATCGAAGGGAGTGAGAATAAATCAATGGGAGTGAAAATAACATAGGATCGGCGGGGTTGAAAATACTATACACAGAAGAAGTAATGATGGAATGGCTGGCCCTAAATATGAATGCAACTTTAATTTTGGCACGGTAGCACAAATGACTTTAATCATACGTGAGAGAAGACATAAGAATAATTATTATCATAAAACTGATTGAAAGGAACAATAATAGAGGAGAGGATGGAAATAAGCCTGATTTGACACATTTTAAAAATATTTTCTACTGAAGAATTTACGATGAATAGAGCGTCTCAAAATCTCACTGGGTCATAAACTCTCTCACGGTCACGCGGGTTACCTTTATTATACCCTATTATAGGGAGTGAGAATAAAAGAGTGGGGGTGAAAATAGGCCCGATTTGACACATTTTAAAAATAATTTCGATTGAAGAATTTATGATGAATAGTGTGACTCAAAAGCTCACTGGGTCATAAACTCTCTCACGGTCACGCGGGTTACCCTTATTATTCCCTATCGAAGAGAGTGAGAATAAAAGAATGGGGATGAAAATAGCCCCGATTTGACATATTTTAAAAATATTTTTCTACTGAAGAATTTATGATGAATAGAGCGACTCAAAACCTCACTGGGTCATAAACTCTCTCATGGTCATGCGGGTTACCCTTATTATACCCTATCGAAGGGAGTTAGAATAAATGAAGGGGGGTGAAAATAACAAAGGTTCGACAGAGTTGAAAATACTATACACAGAAGAAGTTATTGTGGAATGGGTGACCCTAAACATGAATGGGACTTCAATTTTGGCATGGTAGCACAAATGACTTTAATCATACGTGGGAGAAAGCGTAAAAATAATTATTATCATAAAACTGATGGAAAGGAGCAAGAATGGAAATATGCCCGATTTGACACCTTTTAAATATATTTTCTATCGAAGAATTTATGATGAATAGAGCGACCCAAAATTTTACTAGGTCATAAACTCTTTCACAGTCATGCAGGTTACCCTTATTATACCCTATCGAAGGAAGTGAGATTAAATGAAGGGGGTGAAAATAATATAGGATCGGCGGGGTTGAAAATACTATACACAGAAGAAGTTATGATGGAATGAGTGGCATTAAATATGGATGCAACTTCAATTTTGGCATGGTAGTACAAATGACTTTAATCATACGTGAGAGATGGTGTAAGAATAATTATTATCATAAAACTGATGGAAATGAACAAGAATAGAGGAGAGAATGGAAATAGGTCCGATTTTACACATTTTAGAAATATTTTGTACTGAAAAATTTATGATGAATAGAGTGACTCAAAACCTCACTGGGTCATAAACTCTCTCACGGTCACGCGGGTTACCCTTATTATACCCTATCGAAGGGAGTGAGAATAAATGAAGGGTGGTGAAAATAACAAAGGATCGGCGAGGTTGAAAATACTATACACAGAAGGAGTTATGATGGAATGGGTGGCCTTAAACATGAATGGGACTTCAATTTTGCCACGGTAGCACAAATGACTTTAATCACAGGTGAGAGAAGGCGTAAGAATAATTATTATCATAAAACTGATGGAAAGAAGCAAGAATAGAGGAGAGGATGAAAATAGGTCTAATTTGACACCTTTTAAAAATATTTTCTACTGAAGAATTTATGATGAATAGTGTGACTCAAAATGTCATTGGGTCATAAACTCTTTCACGGTCACGCGGGTTACCCTTATTATACCCTATCGAAGTTAGTGAGAATAAATGAATGGGGGTGATAATAACAAAGGATCAGCGGGGTTGAAAATACTATACACAGATGAAGTTTTGATGCAATGGGTGGCCCTAAATATGAATGTGACTTCAATTTTGACACGGTAGCACAAATGACTTTAATCATACGTGAGAGAAGGCGTAAGAATAATTATTATCATAACACTGATGGAAATGAGCGAGAATAGAGGAGGGGATGAAAATAGGCTCGATTTGACATATTTTAGAAATATCCTCTATTGAAGAATTTATGATGAATAGAGCGACTCAAAATCTCACTAGGTCATAAACTCTCTCACGGTCACGCGGGTTTCCCTTATTATACCCTATTGAAGGGAGTTAGAATAAATGAAGGGAGGTGAAAATAACAAAGGATCGGCAGGGTTGAAAATACTATACACAAAAGAAGTTATGATGGAATGGGTAGCCAAAATATGAATGTAACTTTAATTTTGGCACGGTAGCACAAATGACTTTAATCATATGTGAGAGAAGGCGTAAGAATAATTATTATCATAACACTGATGGAAATGAGCGAGAATAGAGGAGAGGTAGGAAATAGGCTCGATTTGACACATTTTAAAAATATTTTCTACTGAAGAGTTTATGACGAATAGAGCGACTCAAAATCTCACTGGGTCCTAAACTCTCTCACGGTCACGCAGGTTACACTTATTATACCCTATCGAAGGAAGTGAGAATAAATGAAAGGGGGTAAAAATAATAAAGGATCGGTGAGGTTGAAAATACTATATATGGAAGAAGTTATGATGGAATGGGTGACCCTAAACATGAATGAGACTTCAATTTTAGCACGGTAGTACAAATGACTTTAATCATACGTGACAGAAAGTGTAAGAATAATTATTATCATAAAACTGATGGAAAGGAGCAAGAATGGAGGAGAGGATGGAAATAGGCCCGATTTGACATCTTTTAAAAATATTTTTTATCAAAGAATTTATGATGAATAGAGTGACTCAAAACCTCATTAGGTCATAAACTCTTTCACGGTTACGAGGGTTACCCTTATTATACCCTATCGAAGGGAGTGAGAATAAATGAATGGGGGTGAAAATAATAAAGGATCGGTGGGATTGAAAATACAATACACAGAAGTAGTTATGATGGAATGGGTGGCCCTAAATATGAATGGGACTTCGGTTTTGGCACAATAGCACAAATGACTTTAATCATGCGTGAGAGACGGCGTAAGAATAATTATTATCATAAAACTGATGGAAAGGAACAAGAATAGAGGAGAGGATTGAAATAGGCCCGATTTGTCACATTTTAAAAATATTTTGTACTGGAGAATTTATGATGAATAAAGCGACTCAAAGTCTCACTGGGTCATAAACTCTCTCACGGTCACGCGGGTTACCATTATTATACCCTATCGAAGGGAGTGAGAATAAATGAATGGGGGTGAAAATAGGTTCGATTTGACACATTTTAAAAATATTTTTTACTGAAGAATTTATGATGAATAGAGCTATAATATCATGATTTATTAAATAATAAAAATTGTGTGAAAATTAATAACAAATTCCTTAAGAAATAGGATAAGTGAAAATGTAACTATTTATATAAAAATCTAGAAAAATTAGAATCTTGTAGAGGATAAAACGTTTAACAATAGTGTCTTCTATGACCGGCCCAAATAAAATTCATAAACAAGCCGAATTAACTCATTAAGGCCCAAATCACACTTAAACCTAATTGGACCTTAAAATGCGAAATTAGAGCCCATTACCTAATCATTTAGGCTGAGATTGGATCCAAATGAAAGGCTAGGATGAGAGGATCATTTCCCCTCTTAGTTTTCCCTGAAACCCAAACCCTAGAGAGCAAATTTTGGATTAGAAGGTCGCGACTAACCCTATCTGCGCGATTCGTGCACGTCCAACTTGATTGGACTCTATCTCCGCGAATAGAAGACTCTAGACCTTGTGTGACCTATATAAATGACCCTTAGGAACCCAATTTTTGTTCAGGTGGAGGAAGCATTCCGGCGATCATCGGCAGGGTGTCCTTAGTGCATCGTCATCCCCTCTTCTTCCTTGTTCCTTCGTTTAAGGTAGGTTATAACGAGCCAAACCTTAAGTACCCTATATGGTTAGAACCAGCATCGAGTACTCTTTCTTTTGAATGTAAAAGCCCTAAAAGTTGTTTAGTATCCAATTAGAATTTTAGTGTTTAGTGGAAGCATGTTACATCTAGGGTTATACCTGTTCTATCTCGTTTTAAGTGCGCGATCATCTTAAATTGTTTATGTTATCTTGTAAAGTTTTTCATGCTCTTTCTTTTAAGTCCGAAAGCCCCAATTTTCATGTGTTGTATTTAGAGAATTTAATCCTTTATTGAAACCCTAGCCAACCCGCCGGAGGCAGGCAGGGTGTAAGGCCCGTGCCTTAATGGATCCTTGATGGTTTTTGTTTTATTATTTGTTCTGGAATTTTCGGCTATTTTCCTGGATTTTTAGGATTTTGTCTGATATTTTCCCGGATTTATTTGGAGTTATTTGAGGGTTATTAGAATTAATGAGATTTTAATATATATAACAATTATATTATATATATTTTAATTTCTTTTTTTTCTTTTAATCCCTCTCTCACCCTCTCTCCCCCGTCGATCTCTCATTCACCCTCACGCTCTCTCTCTCCACTCACGATCGCCCTCTCCTCCTTCATAGGGAACGCGGGCGAGACGGCGTCGGATTGAGGCGTGGTTGGCGCCGGTGGATTCCTCGCGTCGAGAAGAACGCGTGGGTACCCACTTCGGCATGGTTTGGTGATCGTGGGAGCGAGGTGGAGCGTGGAGGCTTCGTAGCTCTTCCTCCTTGCATGCGGTCTTTTCTTCGGTTTCGGCTTGCGAGAGGTAGGGGGATGGAATCCTGATCTCGCTAGGATCATTTCCTGTGGCTCATTCCGTTGATTTGAGCCCGTGGCATGCATAATGTTCATTTCTTCCATTTGTAGGGTTTTAATGAAATTCTTGAGATTAATGCTTATTAGGCCTTGCATGTGATGTTTTTAGTTGTTATATTGTCGTATGGGTTGCATGGTTTGACAGGTTATAGGTTTTACGCCGTTACCCGGCGATTCAGATCGTCCGGGAGGGAACCGATTTTTAGATATAACCCGTCCGCGACCCAGGTGAAGTGACGGTCTTGCCAAGAACCGTCACATCTCCGACGGTCTTTCGTGAGCGCGTTACTTCAATGTAACGGCCCATCGTGGGTGCGTTACATTGAGAGTAACGGTAGGGCTTCCAGCCGTCGCTCTCTCGTTGATTTACGTTGATTTGGTCAGGCGGTGCGCCCGACGGCCAATCGGCCGGCCGTCGTTTCCAAGCGACGCGCCGAGCCCGGGGCGTCGTTTCGCCTGCGATCGATTTAAACGTTGTACGTTGGTTTTTGGCCTCGGGTGAAAGTAACGGCGGTGCTCCTGCGCGTCGCTTCGAAGCAACGTATAGGACCCCCACCGTCACTCTCCCTCTTAGGTCTTTCGAGCTGGAACTCAGGTGGAAGTAACGGATGGAGACCAGCACGTCATTCTTGGTGTAACGCGCCAGTCCCCGACCGTCACTTTCAAGTAGCGCGTGGGTATTCGACCGTCGCTTCCCTGATGGTTTTAATATGTTGCCAGCCCATTTGTTATGCGTTCCTTTTTATACTCATGCCATATTCGTATTGTTTTAATGTATAGTGGCGTGTTTTATTACCATTAGAGTAGCCTTTCTTTCCACGCAATGGAGCCACTGTTGTTGCCCTAAGGTCTGTTGAGTGCCGACCCGCTTGAGGATGGCGGAGGGGTGTGTTTCCCATGCACGGTTTATAAGCTAGTTCAGTGGGCTCCCAGCCAATGGTAGCATCCTACCAAGGGGGAAAACTAGCTAGAGGGCCTGGCTCAGGCTAGAGTTAGTGTGTGCACACGTGGTCGGAGACTGTGGACTGACACCGACGGGTGCCACTCCGACTGGTCACTTGGTTTGGTACTGTTTACGCGCTTGGCTTGTCGCTTCGTCGACTGCGAGTGCTTGAGACGCAGTGTAAGTCGTCAGTGGACGCTTCTGGTTTCTGCTCCAGTGGTTGTCCTTCCTTGTTGCTTGGATTAGTTAAGACTTATTCTATTTGGTAGCTTTAGTTTTAATCGCTTGCGTTTAGTTAGCTGTGGCATGCTTTAGCTGTTATACTTGCTTAGTTAGAGTCTGCAGCTTTACTTGAGTAGTTATTCATGCCATTGTCTGTTAGCTTATTTAAATGCATGCTCTACTTGCCTTATTTATGCATGTATGTTCGTTTAGTGCGAGGTAGGGATCCGCGTGACCCCTACTGAGTCTGGCTGTGACTCACCCTTCTCCTTTCAGGTGAGCCGTGCCCGTCGTCTCCCGGTGCTTTGTGAGCCGTTTCGGAGACCGTGCTTAGCTGCCAGCTTTAGTCGAGGCGCCTTTTGAGGCTTGTTCGTACTTTTGCCGGGGTATGCCCCACGTAGTTGTACCTTGTGGACTAGTACTCTTGTTTCTCTGGACTAGTATATGAATATCACTCTAGTTATTTTTGAATTGCTTCCGCACTTGTGTTAATTTTTTTACTTAATTGTAAATTGCGCGTTCCAAATTCCAATTTGTTATGCATACCCCTTAGCACTTTTCTTCTAACCCTTCAGGGGCCTCATCAGCCTCTTGGGTGGCTTCCCCAGTTCTTGGTATCGGTGTATCGATATTATCGGTATATCGGTATCCTGAACTCTGGGTCGTTACAGTTGGTATCAGAGCGTTGTTTGAGGAATTGTATAAGGAATTAAAATTTGCGCTTGTCCAGAGCTAGTCCTGTTGCCGTCTATTGCTGGCATAGGATGTTTTCCGTATGATTGATTAAGTGCGATTGATTTGTGTTTTGGCAGCGTAATTATGCCTCCCCGTCGAGGAAGACCCCCTCGAGCTCCTCGTGTTCCTCGAGATGCGCCCAGGGAAGATAGTGGTTCTGCACCTCCTCCTGCAGTTCCTGCTGTTCCAGTTGTTCCTCCTCCAGCGCCGATTGTTGCTCCTCCTGTTGAAGCGCCTGGCAGTCGAGGCAAGGCATTGAAAGGATTTCTTATTTTCAATCTGCCTGCTTTCGATGGTCAAGCTGATCCAGAGGTAGCGAGGCAATGGTTGGATGCGATCGAGCGTGTGTTCGTATCGATGGAGTGTGCTGAAGATGAAAAAGTTATGCTTGCTGCTTTTCAACTCCAGGGTACATCCATCACGTGGTGGAAAGCCGAGTGGCAGATTGCCTTCCGTTCAAGACCTCTTCGGCAGATCACTTGGGCAGAGTTTGTTGCTGCTTTCGAGCGTGCCTATACTCCCGCCTGTCTTCAGATGGACAAGATGTATCAATTTATGGAGCTGACTCAGGGCAGTATGACTGTGCTTCAGTATCAGAATAGGTTTATGGAATTAGGTCAGTATGCGCCTCATGTGCTGGCTAGTGAAGCTTTGAAGACTCAGCAATTTTTGCGAGGTTTGAGGCCTGAATTGAAGATGCCTCTTATCGCCAGTCGTGTTGCGGATCTTGATAGTGCGTGCCAGACAGCGGTGGCTTTAGAGCTGGAGATGACGAGACCTGGTGGATATCCTCAGGCAGGGTCAGTGCAGCCGGTAGCTCAGTCACAGCAGACTTACCGACCGCCAGTGCCAGGTATTCCCTCAGTCCAGTCAGAGATTTCTAGTGCTTCCTCTCCTTCCAAGCCCAAGTTCAAGCGGTTCAAGAAGAAGAAGAAGTTTTTCCAACAGCCGTCCGGTACAGATTCTGTTCAGCAGCCGACAACACCTTCTTCTCAGACTCGTCAGAGCTCAGCTGTCAGTCAGCCATGGACGTGTAGGAGATGCGGTGGTCATCACAAGGGCCAGCCGTGTTCTCTTCCTGTTGTTTGCTTTAGGTGTGATCAGCCGGGTCATGTGGTTCGTGATTGCCCGCTGAGGCCGAAACAATTGCAAGTTCCTCAGTTTTCTCAACCTCAGCAGCCGCAATTCAGACCTCCGACTGCACCTCAAGCTCAGCAATTTTACTCTCAAGCGTCGGCGTCTTCTCAGCAATCTTCAGCTGGTTCTAAGAAGCAGAAAGGCAAGGTTTCTCATTTGACTAGAGCTGATGCTGTTGCGTCCCATCTTGTGGAAGGTACGATTATGCTTTATGGTCATTCAGCTCGTGTCTTATTTGATTCTGGTGCTTCTCACTCTTTTATTTCTAAGAATTTCATGGCCTGTATTGAGGAACCGACTTCCGAGGTATCTTGTGAGATGTTTGTTGAATTGCCTTCTGGAGATTTCATGGTTACACCTTAATTTGTGCCTGGAAGAATCTCCTGTGATGATTGATAATCACCAGTTGCCGGCAAGATTGTATGCGTTGCAGCTGGCAGATTATGATGTTATTCTGGGAATGGATTGGTTGGAGCATTATGGAGCTGTGGTTGACTGCAGATCAAAGAAAGTCTATTTTCAGCCACAGGGAAAATCAGCCTTTTTTTTCAAGGTATTCGATCCCGATCTTCTCGTATGATTATTTCTGCTATTCGAGCCTATAGGTTACTTAGCGCAGGTTGCCAGGGATTCCTTACTTCAGTGGTTATTGTTGAAAAGTCACGACGGGATGTTTGTGATATTCCGGTTGTCTGTGAATTCCCTGATGTGTTTCCTGACGAGTTGCCAGGCTTGCCCCCAGAGCGAGAGATAGAGATGGTGATTGAACTGATTCCAGGTACCGGCCCCTTAGCAAAGCCGCCGTACCGAATGGCCCCAACTGAATTGAGAGTACTGCGAGCACAGCTACTAGAGTTACTAGAAAAAGGTTACATTCGTCCCAATTTTTCTCCGTGGAGTGCCCCAGTGCTGTTTGTGAAAAAGAAAGATGGAAGCCTGAGACTTTGTATTGATTACATGCAGTTGAATCAGGTGACTATCAAGAATAAGTATCCGCTTCCCAGGATTGATGATTTGTTTGACCAGTTACAGTCTGCTATTGTCTTTTCACGGAATGATCTCAGATCTGGCTACTTTCAGTTACGGATCCGGGAATCCGATGTGGAGAAGACTGCGTTCAGCACTCGTTATGGTCATTTTGAATTTTTAGTCATGCCGTTTGGGTTGACTAATGCCCCAGCAGCTTTCATGGACCTGATGCAGCGTATCTTTCGTCCATTTCTAGACCAGTTCGTGGTGATCTTTGTTGCTGATATTCTGATCTATTCTGCCTCTGATAATGATCATGTGCAGCATTTGAGGATCGTTCTGCAGACTCTAAGAGATCACGAGCTTTATGCGAAGTTTAGTAAATGTGAATTCTAGCTTCGAGAAATTCATTTTCTTGGTCATGTGATTTCTGGTGATGGAGTGGCAGTGGACCCTACAAAGATCGATGCTATTTTGAGTTGGCAGAGACCGAGAACTGTAACAGAGATTCGAAGTTTTCTAGGTTTGGCTGGGTATTACCGCAGATTCATTCAAGACTTTGCGAAAATTGCAGCCCCGATGACTAGATTGACTCATAAAGATGTGTCTTTTGTCTAGTCGGATCAGTGTGAGACTAGCTTTGTTGAATTGAAAAGGCTATTGACTTCTTCTCCTGTGTTGACTTTGCCTTCCGGCTCGGGTGGATTTATGGTCTGTACAGATGCTTCTCGAGTAGGTTTGGGTGCAGTGCTAATGCAACATGGTAAGGTTATTGCATATGCGTCCCGACAGTTGAAACAACATGAAGGAAATTATCCCACGCATGATCTAGAGCTAGCTGCAGTTGTTTTTGTCTTAAAGATCTGGAGACATTATCTGTATGGTGAGAAATTTTAGATTTTCACCGATCATCAGAGTTTACGGTATATTTTCTCCTAGAAAGATCTGAATCTCAGGCAGCGGCGATGGATGGAATTCATGAAAGATTATGACTTTACACTCTCCTATCAGCCTGGAAAAATGAATGTAGTGGCTGATGCTCTGAGCAGGAAAGTGCAGGTCAGTCATTTGTTGCTTCATGAATGGAAATTGTGGGAACAGCTTCCGAGCGAGGTATTTAGTGCAGAGTTTCCTGCTGATCCGAAGATGGCAGTTTGTGCTAGCTTGGTTTTGGGTTCAGCTTTATATCATCAGATTAAAGATGCCCAGCAGGCTGATTCTGATTTGGCTCATGTTATATCAAGCTATGATGTGGATTTTGATAATGAGCTAGTTGTCAGTCTTCAAGGCAGATTATATATTCCCGCTGATGATGATTTAAGACTTGAGATTCTGAGTGAGGCCCATGGTTCTCGTTTTGCTATTCATCCGGGTGTCACCAAGATGTATCAGAATTTGAAGAAGCAGTTCTGGTGGCCAGGTATGAAGAAAGACGTGGCTGTGTTTGTTTCTAAGTGCTTGACTTGTCAGTTAGTTAAAGCCGAACATCAAAAGCCAGGTGGTTTACTTCAGCCGTTAGAGATTCCGATGTGGAAATGGGACCATGTTACTACAGATTTTGTGGTGGGTTTGCCTCGGACTTCTCAGGGTTTTGATGGCATCTGGTTGTTAGTCGACAGATTGACTAAAACTGCCAGATTGTTGCTGATTAAAGTTACTTGGAATGTGCAGAGATTGGCCGAGCTATATGTGCAGAAGATCGTGCCACTGCATGGAATTTCTGTTTCACTTGTGTCAGATCGTGACCCACGTTTTACCTCCGGCTTCTGGCGTAGTTTCCAGAAAGCTTTGGGCACTGAGTTAGCTTTCAGTTCAGCGTATCACCCTCAGTCAGATGGACAGTCAGAGAGGACTATTCAGACTTTGGAGGACATGCTGAGATTGTGTTGCCTTGATTGGCAGGGTTCGTGAAGTCAGCATTTGCCACTTGTTGAATTTGCTTATAATAACAGTTTTCACTCCAGTATTGGTATGGCTCCTTATGAGGCACTTTATGGTTGTCCTTGTCGAACTCCTCTGAACTGGTTTGAGGTTGGGGACAGATTGTTGACAGGACCGGCCATGGTGCAGCAATGTTCTGATGTGGTTCGTCTGATCAGGCAGAGATTGTTGACGGCTCAAAGTCGACAGAAAAGCTACGCAGATCAGCGCAGACGTCCACTACAATTTGAGCCTGGAGATAGGGTGTTTGTTAAAATATCTCCGATGAAAGGTATTTCCAGATTTGGGAAGCGTGGAAAGCTTAGCCCGCGGTATGTTGGCCCTTTTCCGATTGTTGAAGTTATTGGTCAGGTGGCTTATCGTCTGCAATTGCCAGCGGCTATGCAAGCTATTCATGATGTGTTCCACGTGTCTCAATTGAGGAAATATGTGCCTGATGCTTCTCATGTTCTTAATGATTCAGTGTGGCCTGAGGTGACTGCTGAATTGTCCACGCCAGAATTTCCTATCAGAATTGAAGACCGTCGCGAGCAGCGGTTGAGAAATAAGGTTATTCCTCTGGTAAGAATTGCTTGGCAGCGTCACTCTGGTAATGAGTCTACTTGGGAGCGTGAAGATGAGATGCGTCAGCTTTTTCCCTTTTTGTTCCAGTGAGGTATAAGTCCTTTCTCAGTTTCCTCCTTTTCGGTTGTTGTAAATTTAGTGGGTGAAATTTCTGTAAGGAGGGAGGGACTGTAAGGCTCGTGCCTTAATGGATCCTTGATGGTTTTTGTTTTATTATTTGTTCTGGAATTTCTGGCTATTTTCCTGGATTTTTAGGATTTTGTCTGATATTTTTCCAGATTTATTTGGAGTTATTTGAGGGTTATTAGAATTAATGAGATTTTAATATATATAATAATTATATTATATATATTTTAATTTCTTTTTTTTCTTTTAATCCCTCTCTCACCCTCTCTCCCCCGTCGATCTCTCATTCACCCTCACGCTCTCTCTCTCCACTCACGATCGCCCTCTCCTCCTTCATAGGGAACGCGGGCGAGACGGCGTCGGATTGAGGCGTGGTTGGTGCCGGTGGATTCCTCGCGTCGAGAAGAACGCGTGGGTACCCACTTCGGCATGGTTTGGTGATCGTGGGAGCGAGGTGGAGCGTGGAGGCTTCGTAGCTCTTCCTCCTTGCATGCGGTCTTTTCTTCGGTTTCGGCTTGCGAGAGGTAGGGGGATGGAATCCTGATCTCGCTAGGATCATTTCCTGTGGCTCGTTCCGTTGATTTGAGCCCGTGGCATGCATAATGTTCATTTCTTCCATTTGTAGGGTTTTAATGAAATTCTTGAGATTAATGCTTATTAGGCCTTGCATGTGATGTTTTTAGTTGTTATATTGTCGTATGGGTTGCATGGTTTGACAAGTTACAGGTTTTACGCCATTACCCGGTGATTCAGATCGTCCGGGAGGGAACCGATTTTTAGATATAACCCGTCCGCGACCCAGGTGAAGTGAAGGTCTCGCCAGGAACCGTCACATCTCCGACGGTCTTTCGTGAGCGCGTTACTTCAATGTAACGGCCCATCGTGGGTGCGTTACATTGAGAGTAACGGTAGGGCTTCCAGCCGTCGCTCTCTCATTGATTTACGTTGATTTGGTCAGGCGGTGCGCCCGACGGCCAGTCGATCGGCCGTCGTTTCCAAGCGACGCGCCGATCCCGGGGCGTCGTTTCGCCTGCGATCGATTTAAACGCTGTACGTTGGTTTTTGACCTCGGGTGAAAGTAACGGCGGTGCTCCTGCGCGTCGCTTCGAAGCAACGCATAGGACCCCCACCGTCACTCTCCCTCTTAGGTCTTTCGAGCTGGAACTCAGGTGGAAGTAACAGATGGAGACCAGCGCGTCGTTCTTGGTGTAACGCGCCAGTCCCCGACCGTCACTTTCAAGTAGCGCGTGGGTATTCGACTGCCGCTTCCCTGATGGTTTTAATATGTTGCCAGCCCATTTGTTATGCGTTCCTTTTTATACTCATGCCATATTCGTATTGTTTTAATGTATAGTGGCGTGTTTTATTACCATTAGAGTAGCCTTTCTTTCCACGCAATGGAGCCACTGTTGTTGCCCTAAGGTCTGTTGAGTGCCGACCCGCTTGAGGATGGCGGAGGGGTGTGTTTCCCATGCACGGTTTATAAGCTAGTTCTGTGGGCTCCCAGCCAATGGTTGCGTCCTACCAAGGGGGAAAACTAGCTAGAGGGCCTGGCTCAGGATAGAGTCAGTGTGTGCACACGTGGTCGGAGACTGTGGACTGACACCGATGGGTGCCACTCCGACTGGTCACTTGGTTTGGTACTGTTTACGCACTTGGCTTGTCGCTTCGTCGACTGCGAGTGCTTGAGACGCAGTGTAAGTCATCAGTGGATGCTTCTGGTTTCTGCTCCAGTGGTTGTCCTTCCTTGTTGCTTGGATTAGTTAAGACTTATTCTATTTGGTAGCTTTAGTTTTAATCGCTTGCGTTTAGTTAGCTGTGGCATGCTTTAGCTGTTATACTTGCTTAGTTGGAGTCTGCAGCTTTACTTGAGTAGTTATTCATGCCATTGTCTGTTAGCTTATTTAAATGCATGCTCTACTTGCCTTATTTATGCATGTATGTTCGTTTAGTGCGAGGTAGGGATCCGCGTGACCCTTACTGAGTCTGGCTGTGACTCACCCTTCTCCTTTCAGGCGAGCCGCGCCCGTCGTCTCCCGGTGCTTTGTGAGCCGTTTCGGGGACCGTGCTTAGCTGCCAGCTTTAGTCGAGGTGCCTTTTGAGGCTTGTTCGTACTTTTGCCGGGGTATGCCCCGCGTAGTTGTACCTTGTGGACTAGTACTCTTGTTTCTCTGGACTAGTATATGAATATCACTCTAGTTATTTTTGAATTGCTTCCGCACTTGTGTTAATTTCTTTACTTAAGTGTAAATTGCGCGTTCCAAATTCAAATTTGTTATGCATACCCCTCAGCACTTTTCTTCTAACCCTTCAAGGGCCTCATCAGCCTCTTGGGTGGCTTCCCCAGTTATTGGTATCGGTGTATCGATGTTATCGGTATATCGGTATCCTGAACTCTGGGTCGTTACACAGGGCGCATAAGAACTGTAACTATGTTGACTTACGCGGCCTCGCGATAGACCACTCATCATCGATGGACGGCCAGTCGTTGACCGCCCATATGTTGTATCTTCGATCGTTTTTGAGCGACAGATACCTAACCACCCTTCTCTTTAAGTGACATGTTCTAGACCGTGCATGATCCCCAGCGGCACGTTACAGACCGCTCAACCATAGCTGGCCTTCGGGCTGAAAAAGGGATGAACGGCCTGTCATGCGACTGCCGAGGTGATTGAGCGGCTCTGATAGAATTGCCCAACCCTTCAGAATTGGTTTCGCATGATTTCTCTTAATAGATTGATGGATAATTTGATAAGCTAGCAACCACATGATAATTGGAACATATTGAAGTAAATAAATCTTGAATTTTACTAATTTCTGTCACTTGATCTTGTTTCATCATGGCCTTAGTTATTTCATTATGTAAATTTAAACATGACATCTTAAATGCTATAAGGATTGTTTGACAGTCGTTCTACTCTGATAGGATTGACTGACCGTCATACTGGTTTCTGCGGTTTTATTAGCTCAATTCCTTGTAATGTTTGGGACTCTCCGTCGGATATTCCTTTCGTTGGACTAGGACCTTCCTTACGGGACCTCCGTAAGCCCCCGCGAGCCTGGGATTCCCACTAGGATGCCGGGCAGGTTGTACCATCAAGATCTGAACCTGTGTACGCGATCGAATCACTTGGATTATCGTATTGTGAGTCACGGCTCGACTTGGACCTCCTGAGAATTGCGCGGCCCGAAAGGGACCGTTTATCTCATTGGGCGGCCCATAATGAACCGTGCATCCCTGGCCAAGTGCCATTTATATTGGTCATTTAACCTTGATCTATCTTCGACCAAATCATGTTTGGATCGACCTAATAAGCCCTAGGTTGACCAGTGGTGAGTGGGCTAGACCCTGGTTCAGTTCTGCCCCACTTATGGCAACCCGGAGCCCATTTGGGTAGATTCCTAGTTGATTAAATTAAACAGACCGATTAGAACCGCCCACTTTATAGAGCGGATCTTATTGGACCGTCTTTCCATTGAGCGGCTCTGTAAGGACCGTTTATTTTTTTCTTGGGCCTTTAGCTCTGTTAGCCATGAGCGGCCCATTATTGACCATCTAATCCTTTGAACGGCCCAAGATGGACCTTGTATCTTTGAATCCGGGGAGGCTGATCCTCAGCCCCTTTCTATTCTGAACGGTCCAGTGCAGACCGTGTAATGCTCAAGGGGCCCAGTTCTGACCGCTTATCATCCAGAAGTGATTTCCGTGATTATTCGTGTGTGAATCCAAGGACCTGATTGGTTCTTGATAACTTGAACTTTCTGGTCCAAGTATCTCTTCAACTTACCCTTGGAATCCTCCGAGGTGAGCTATACATTGACATCATTGGCCATTAACTTGATTAATGTCTAGACATAACTTGGGATCTTGGATCCAACAAATCAATGCCAATGCATCATAAGGGCCCGGTCTGGTCCTGGTAGGAGTGTCTGAAAAGTACTTGTGCCCCGGGGAGTTTGAATGACATGGTGAGACATTGCACCGAGTGCATGACTAGCGTGATGTCTATGACAATAATCTAACTCTTAAATTTCTCTTGACTTGGTTAGTTCTTGCTTGTTGGCCAATTTCCAGTTATATCATGTTCTTGCCTTCCTTTCATTATTTTGTTACATAGTCATTTCCTTTCGTTCTTTATTTACGCACTCAAACATGCAATTAATTGGTTAATTACTTAAACTTTCCTATTATTACCTACTGAGCGTTCGCTCACCCAGTTGTTTCCCTCCTTTCAGGTAACTTAGGTGAGGACTCACAGACTGATGGGGACGGGCAAGAGTGACAACCATGTAGCGAACTAGCCAGTCGTAGTTGATTATGTCTAGTTGTGTCTTAGAAGGTTTTGGAAGAGTTGTAAATTTGAATTTCGTAAATGTAATAGTGTTAAGTGGATGTTGTCGAAGGATATGTTAAGTGAGATTATTGTGGTTTGGAACATGGATTAATTGTATGTTATTTAATGAATAGAGTTGTTTCTATTTATGGTGATGTGTGATCTTTTAGCTTTAGCATATCATGTCTATAAATCAACATATTATTATTACTTGTTTCTACTGCCAGTCTCGATATTCCGCGTCGGGGTGTGACAGTTAGGTGGTATCAGAGCCTAGGTTTTCTAATATTCCTAGGTTATCTAAGTTCTAGGATTCTAAGTGTTTGTCGTAGAACCTTACCCTTGTTATGAGTCAAAGGGCCAAACCTAGTGAGAATTTGGGTAGAGACTTGGGTTGAGTTAATAATCAACTCTAAACTCTTTCTCCTAAACGAACTTAAGATAAATTATTTTCGTGCAGGACGTTCCGATGGCAGCTGAGCGTGCGCAGTGGCGGGACATGCAGCGAACTGTCCAAGGACTTACGCAGGCTTTGCAACAAGTGGCCCAAGGTGGAGCGACAAACCATGGCGCTAGTGATCTACATAGGAGTTTTCATCGGATGAATCCCTCACGTTTCGGAGGCTCAACTGATCCCGATGAAGCCGAGCACTGGCTTAAGGAGATGGAGAGAATTTTTGAAGATATGCAATGTAGCGACCGCAAGCGTGTGCTTTTAACGACCTTCCTGTTGGAACGTGATGCTAGGACTTGGTGGGAGTCAGTAAAGGTGACCCTCGGTGATAGGCAGATTTCGTGGAAGGAATTCAAAGAATTCTTCAATAACAAGTACTTTTCCGATAGAGTCCAAGAGAAGAAATCGGCGGAATTTACAACTTTGAATCAGCGAAGTCTATTTGTAGCGGAGTACGAAGCCCAGTTTTCTATACTTTCCTGCTATGCTACTCATTTGATTTCCACAGAGAAGATGAAGGTGAAACATTTTCTTAATGGGCTAAAGTTGCATTATATTAACCAGTTGGCGCCGATGGAGATTCAGACCTATGCAGAGATGGTAAGGAAGGCCCAAGTTCTATAAGATACCCTGGAGATGACGGAGAAAATCCGTGAGAAGAATGTCAATAAGGAGCAATCTACTGGTTCCGGGAGTGCTAATCTCGAGAATAGCAAGAAGAGGCCCAATGGCAGGTCTGGTTCATGGAAGGGGAAAATGTCAAAGAATGAACACAAGAAGTCTGGCCCTATTGTTTCATTCAAGGGCGTATGCAAGTATTGTGACCGCCATAGTCACAAGATGGAAGAATGCTGGCACAAGCTGGGCGTCTATTTACGTTGCGGAAGTAGGGATCACCGCATTCCAGAGTGTCCTCTTTTATCCGAGCAAGCTACCCCAACGAAACCTCAAGACAGCAAGAAGCAGCAGGGCAAGCTCCATGCCCTACATGAAGATGATGCAAGCACCACCGAGGAGGGTGGACTCGTTGAAGGTACCCTTATTGTTCATGGAAAGCCAGCTTTTATTCTTTTTGATACCGGTGTTACCCATTCATTTGTTTCTCAGAAATTTGCCAAGTCATTAGCTGTGAAGCCAGTTTTGATGGATTCCCTATTAGAGATATCAACTCCTATTGGCTCTAGATCAGCGATTAAGTATTTTTATCCTTCTAGCAAGGTTATGGTTAATGAACAGAATTTGCCGGCCGATCTGGTTTGCATGGATATGAATGACTATGATGTAATTCTAGGAGCGGATTGGTTGGCTAAGCATGAGGCCAATGTCCATTGTAGTTCCAGTTCTGTGTCTTTTTCTAGACACCCGAGACTTTCTTTCATAGGGGTTAGGCACCATAAGTCTGTGCCACTTATTTCGGCCATCTGAGCCGATAAGTTGATAAGGAAAGGGTGTCAGGCATTTCTAGCCTTTGTTTATGTGACCCTTGAGAAGAAGATTGAGATTAAGGACATTCCTATTGTCTAAAATTGTTCGGATGTTTTTCCAGAGGAATTGCCAAGACTTCCACCAGAGAGGGAAGTTGTATTTTCTATTGATTTAATTCCTGGCGCGACCCCTGTTTCTAAGGCTCCTTATCGTATGTCTCCTGTGGAGCTGAAGGAATTGAAGCAGCAGTTAATGGAATTACTTGAGAAGGGATTTATTCATCCAAGTACATCCCCGTGGGGAGCCCCGGTATTGTTCGTCCGGAAGAAGGATGGTTCGATGAGGTTGTGTATTGATTATCGGCAATTGAACTAGCTGACTATCAAGAATAAATATTCATTGTCGAGGATTGACGAGTTATTTGATCAGATAGCAAGAGCTCAGTATTTCTCTAAGATTGATCTTCGATCAGGCTATCATCAGTTGCGGATTAAGGAGGAGGATATTTATAAGGCAGCTTTTCGAAGCAGGTGTGGGCACTTTGAATTTGTCGTAATGCCTTTTGGACTAACGAACGCACCTGCAGCTTTCATGCAGTTGATGAACGATGTATTCCGGCCCTATCTTGATCAATGGGTCATGGTGTTTATTGATGACATTCTGATTTATTCTAAGAATGAGGAAGAGCATGTCGAACATCTTGGGATGGTGTTGCAGATATTGAGTGATCATCAGTTATACGCCAAGTTTAGCAAGTGTGAATTTTGACTGCAGGTGGTGTCTTTTCTAGGGCATATCACTACAAAAGAAGGTATCTCGGTTGACCCCTCGAAGGTAGATGTAGTGAAGAATTGGGATCGGCCTACCAGTGTAACAGAAGTTAGAAGCTTCCTAGGCTTGGCAAGATATTATCAAAGGTTTATTAAGGATTTCTCCAAGATTGCGGTACCCTTAACAAGATTAACCCGCAAGGAGAATAAGTTTGATTGGTCGGAGGATTGTGAGAGAAGCTTCCAGACTTTGAAGGAGTGTTTAACGACTGCCCCTGCTTTAGCTTTACCATCTGGAGAAGGAGGCGTCATGATGTACACCGATGCTTCAGGAATTGGTTTAGGTTGTGTGCTGATGTAGCATGGGAAAGTGATAGCCTATTCTTCTAGGTAGTTGAGAAAGCATGAGGAGAATTATCATGTCCATGATTTGGAACTAGCAGCAGTAGTGTTTGCCTTGAAGATATGGAGACACTACTTATATGGAGAGACATTAACAGTATTTTTAGACCATAAAAGTTTGAAGTATTTATTTTTTCAGAAAGAGCTCAATATGAGGCAAAGAAGATGATTAGAATATTTAAAGGATTTTGACTTTTCCATAGAATATCATCCCGGGAAGGGTAATGTGGTGGTTGATGCCTTAAGTCGCAAGCCAATGCCTAAGTTGTCAAGTCTCATGTTGCAAGAATGGAAACTGTTGGAGCAATTAGCCAGTTTGGATATTAATGTTGACAAGGACCGAGTTATGATTGCTCAGATTCAGCTTAAACCAGAATTTTTGGCAGAAATCAAGTCCTTGCAAGACAATGACCCAGAGTTGGTAGAAATCAAGGAGAGCTTGGGTAGCAGACCTGACTTCATGCTCGCTGGTGACGACAGATTGTTGTTTTAATGAAGGACTTGTATGCCTGATGTGGCTGAAGTTAAGAACAAGATCCTCGAGGAAGCACACAGATCCAGATATACTATTAATCCTGGAGGTACTAAGATGTTTAAGGATTTAAAGAGATTTTTCTTGTGGCTGAATATGAAGAAAGAAATTGCAGAATTCGTGAGAAGATGCTTGGTGTGTCAGCAAGTAAAGGCTGAGCATTTCAGACCTACAGGGAAGTTGAAACCGCTAGATATACCTCAATGGAAGTGGGAGAGTATTGGCATGAATTTCATTATGGGTCTACCTAAGACTCGTAGTGGACTTGATGCGATTTGGGTTATTATTGACAGATTGACAAAGTCTGTTCATTTCTTATCTATTAAATCTAAGTGGACTGTTGATGTTTTAGCAGCATTGTATATGAAGGAAGTTGTGCGACTCCATGGTATTCCGGTCAATATTGTGTCCGACAGAGACCCCAGATTCACCTCGCACTTTTAGAAGGGATTGCAAGAATCTTTGGGAACCCATCTGAATTTCAGTACTGCGTTTCATCCACAAACAGACGGACCGACGTAAAGAACCAACCAGATAGTGGAAGATATGTTGAGAGCTTGCATGATTAATTTTGGAGGCAGTTGGAGTGATCACCTGGCCTTGATTGAATTTACTTACAACAACAGTTATCAGTCCAGTATTCAGATGGCTCCATTTGAAGCTTTATATGGAAGAAGCTATCGATTCCCATTATATTGGAACGAGGTAGGCGAGAAGCAGTGGCTGGGACCAGATCTGATTTCTGAATCATTCAAGAATATTCATATTATCAGAGACCGATTGCAAGTAGCACAATCAAGATAGAAGAGTTATGCAGACAACAGAAGGAGGGACTTAGAATTTCTGGTTGGTGAACATGTGTTTCTAAAGGTTTCTCCCATAAAAGGAATCCGAAGATTTGGCATTCGAGGCAAGCTGAGTCCAAGATATGTTTGCCCATTCGAGATTCTGGAAAGAGTGGGGGAGGTTGCGTACCGTCTGGCTCTACCACTTCAGTTATCTGGAGTACACAATGTCTTCCATGTGTCAATGTTGAGAAAATATGTGTATGACCCCAGTCATGTCATCCAACATGCGGATCTAGAGTTAAGGGAAGACCTGACTTATGAAGAGAGACATGTTAAGATTCTGGATCGTAAGCAGCATCAGCTCAGGAATCGTTCTATACCTCTGGTTAAAGTGCAATGGAGTCGACGTGGAACCGAAGAAGCTACTTAGGAGTCAGAAGATGCTATGCGAAAGTAGTATCCCGATTTATTCTAGGTGAGTTTCCACTCCCCATCATGTTAAGTGCAGTGAATTTGGAGGACCAAATTCTTTGAAGTGGGGGAGGGTGTAATACCCCGATTTATTAAATAATAAAAATTATGTGAAAATTAATAAGAAATTCCTTAAGAAATATGATAAGTGAAAATGCAACCATTTTTATAAAAATCTAGAAAAATTATAATCTTGTAGAGGATAAAATGTTTAACAATAGTGTCTTCTATGATCGGCCCACATAAAATTCGTAAATAAGTCGAATTAACAGATTAAGGCCCAAATCAGACTTAAACCTAATTGGACCTTAAAACGCGAAATTGGAGCCCATTACTTAATCATTTAGGCCGAGATCAGATCCAAATGAAAGGATAGGATGAGAGGATCATTTCCCCTCTTAGTTTTCCCCGAAACCCTAACCCAAGAGAGCGAATTTTGGATTAGAAGGCGACAGCTAACCCTATCCGCGCAGTTCGCGCATGTCCAACTTGATTGGACTCTATCTACACGAATAGAAGACTTTAGACCTTGTGTGACCTATATAAATGACCCTTATGAACCCTATTTTCGTTTGGGTGTTGTGGCGGCCGACGAGAACTCAGGTGGAGGGAGCATTCCGGCGATCACCGGTAGGGTGTCCTTAGTGCGTCGTCATCCCCTCTTCTTTCTTGTTCCTTCGTTTAAGGTAGGTTATAACGAGCCAAACCTTAAGTACCATATATGGTTAGAACCAGCATCGAGTACTCTTTCTTTTGAATGTAAAAGCCTTAAAAGTTGTTTACTATCATGTTAGAATTTTAGCGTTTAGTGGAAGCACGTTACATCTAGGGTTATAGCTGTTCTATCTCGTTTTAAGTAGGGATTATAGGCACAAATCTTAAATTGTTTATGTTATCTTGTAGAGTTTTTCGTGCTCTTTCTTTTAAGTCCGAAAGCCCCAATTTTCATGTGTTGTATTTAGAGAATTTAATCCTTTATTGAAACCCTAGCCAACCCGCCAGAGGCGGGCAGGGTGCATAAGAACTGTAACTATGTTGACTTGCGCGGCCTCGCGATAGACCACTCATCATCGATGGACAGGCAGTCATTGACTGCCCATATGTTGTATCTTCGATCATTTTTCAGCGGCAGATACCTAACCGCCCTTCTCTTTAAGCAGCTTGTTCTAGACCGTGCATGATCCCCTGCGGCACGTTACAGACCGCTCAACCCTAGCAGGCCTTCGGGCTGAAGGAGGCATGAACGGCCTGTCATGCGACCGCCGAGGTGATTGAGCGGCTCTGACAGAACCGTCCAACCCTTCAGAATTGGTTTGGCATGATTTCTCTTAATAGATTGAAGGATAATTTGATAAGCTAGCAACCACATGATAATTGGAACATATTGAAGTAAATAAATCTTGAATTTTACTAATTTCTGTCACTTGATCTTGTTTCATCATGGCCTTAGTTATTTCATTATGTAAATTCAAACATGACATCTTAAATGCTATTAAGATTGTTTGACAGTCGTTCTACTCCGGTAGGATTGACTGACCGTCATACTGGTTTCCGTAGTTTTATTAGCTCAATTCCTTGTAATGTTTGGGACTCTCCACCGGATATTCCTTTCGTCGGACTAGGACCTTAATTACGGGACCTCCGTAAGCCCCCGCGAGCTTGGGATTCCCACTAGTACGCCAGGCAGGTTACACCATCAATACCTGAACCTGTGTACGCGATCGAATCGCTTGGATTATCGTATTGTGAGTCACGGCTCGACTTGGACCCCCTGAGAATTACGCGGCCCGAAAGGGACCGTTTATCTCATTGGGTAGCCCATAATGAACCGTGCATCCCTGGCCAAGTGCCATTTATATTGGTCGTTTAACCTTGATCTATCTTCAACCAAATCATGTTTGGATCGACCCAATAAGCCCTAGGTTAACCAGCGGTGAGTAGGCTGGACCCTGGTTCAGTTCTGCCCCACTTATGGCAGCCCGAAGCCCATTTGGGTAGATTTCTAGTTGATTAAATTGAACGGACCGATTAGAACCGCCCACTTTATAGAGCGGATCTTATTGGACCATCTTTCCATTGAGCGGCTCTGTAAGGACCGTTTATTTTGTTCTTGGGCCTTTAGCTCTGTTAGCCGTGAGCGGCCCATTATTCACCGTCCAATCCTTTGAACTGCCCAAGATGGACCGTGTATCTTTGACTCCAGGGAGGCTGATCCTCAGCACCTTTCTATTTTGAACGGTCCAGTGCAGACTGTGTAATGCTCGAGCGGCCCAGTTCTGACCGCTTATCATCCAGAAGTGATTTCCGTGATTATTTGTGTGTGAATCCAAGGACCTGATTGGTTCTTGATAACTTGAACTTTCTGGTCCAAGTATCTCTTCAATTTACGCTTGGAATCCTCCGAGGTGAGCTATACCTTGACATCATTGGCAATTAACTTGATTAATGTCTAGACATAACTTGGGATCTTGGATCCAACAAATCAATGCCAACGCATCATAAGGGCCCGGTCTGGTCCTGGTAGGAGCGCCCGAAAAGTACTTGTGCCCCGGGGAGTTTGAATGACATGGTGAGATATTGCATCGAGTGCATGACTAGCGTGATGTCTATGACAACAATCTAACACTTGAATTTCTCTTGACTTGGTTAGTTCTTGCTTGTTGGCCAATTTCCAATTATATCATGTTCTTGCCTTCCTTTCATTATTTTGTTACATAGTCATTTCTTTTCGTTGTTTATTTACGTGCTCAAACATGCAATTAATTGGTTAATTACTTAAACTTGCCTGTTATTACCTACTGAGCGTTCGCTCACCCAGTTGTTTCCCCCCTTTCAGGTAGCTCAGGTGAGGACTCAGAGACTGATGGGGACGGGCAAGAGTGACGACCATGGAGCGAACTAGCCAGTCGTGGTTGATTATGTCTAGTTGTGTCTTGGAATGTTGTGAAAGAGTTGTAAATTTGAATTCTGTAAATGTAATAGTGTTAAGTGGATGTTGTCGAAGGATATGTTAAGTGAGATTATTGTGGTTTGGAACATGGATTAATTGTATGTTATTTAATGAATGGAGTTGTTTCTATTTATGGTGATGTGTGATCTTTTAGCTTTAGCATATCATGTCTATAAATCAACATATTATTATTACTTGTTTCTACTGCCAGTCCTGATATTCCGCATCGGGGCGTGACAGTTAGGTGGTATCAGAGCCTAGGTTTTCTAATATTCCTAGATTATCTAAGTTCTAGGATTCTAAGTGTTTGTCGTAGAACCTTACCCTTGTTATGAGTCAAAGGGCCAAACCTAGTGAGAATTTGGGTAGAGACTTGGGTTGAGTTAATAATCAACTCTAGACTATTTATCCTAAAGGAGCTTAAGATAAATTATTTTCGTGCAGGACGTTCCGATGGCAGTTGAGCGTGCGTAGTGGCGGGACATGCAGTGAACAGTCCAAGGACTTACGCGGGCTTTGCAACAAGTGGCCCAAGGTGGAGCGGCAAATCATGGCGCTGGTGATCTACATAGGAGTTTTTGTGGGATGAATCCCCCACGTTTCAGAGGCTCAACTGATGTCGATGAAGCCGAGCACTGGCTTAAGGAGATGGAGAGAATTTTTGAAGATATGCAATGCAGCGACCACGAGCGTGTGCTTTTAACGACCTTCCAGTTGGAATGTGATGCTAGGACTTGGTGGGAGTCAGTAAAGGCGACCCTCGGTGATAGGTAGATTTCGTGGAACGAATTCAAAGAATTCTTCAATAACAAGTACTTTTCCGATAGAGTCCAAGAGCGGAAAGCGGCAGAATTTGCAGCTTTGAAGCAGCGAAGTCTATCTGTAGCGGAGTACGAAGCCCAGTTTTCTAGACTTTCCCGTTATGCTACTCATTTGATTTCCACAGAGAAAATGAAGGCGAAACGTTTTCTTAATGGGCTGAAGTTGCATTATATTAACCAGTTGGCGCCGAAGGAGATTCAGACCTATGCAGAGATGGTAAGGAAGGCCCAAGTTCTAGAAGATACCCTGGAGATGACGGAGAAAATCCGTGAGAAGAATGTCAATAAGGAGCAATCTACTGGCTCCGGGAGTGCTAAACCCAGGAATAGCAAGAAGAGGCCCAATGGCAGGTCTGGTTCATGGAAGGGGAAAATGTCAAAGAATGAAGACAAGAAGCCTGGCCCTATTGAAAGTAATTCTTGAATGGAAAAGACTAGGGAGAAGGATAATGGATAATTTATTTAATCTAGCCATGGAAAACTGATATAAGAATCTCTTTAAAGTTCATGTGCACTTTATAAAAAATGAAAATCATGTTGTACGCTAATGAAACAAGCAAGGCAAGCCCTCTTCTATTTTTGAGTATGTTGTCTGATATTCTGCACTTCTTGAGGAAGAGATTTTTTTTATATAAGCTTTCTGCCAAATTATCAATCAAATAAGTGTAAAAGCACATTGTGAAAAAAAAAGAAAGTTGAAAAAGGACACCATGAAAAATGCCCCAATTCTTAGTAACCGGGCCTACTTCACCTAAGACGTGTTGAGATTCGCGTAAAATGGAAAAGAGAACCTTAATCTGGATAACTGGGCGTATTTCTCCTAAGGCAAGAGTCGAGGTTCATGTTTAACAAAGAAAGGTAGTGCAACATCATGTGTGTAGAAAAATGAAAATATCCCGAAAGGATAAACAATTAAGGCAGATAAAAAGTTAGTATGCTTAATGCTCTGATCTAGGAGGTGCAGGGTTGAAAGATACTTGCTTGAAATAGCAAATGGGGGATGCAATTGTCTATGTTGTGGATGCGGCAGTTACACATGCACAAGTGCTATTGAACTTTACTTTGAATTCTTGATCATATACCTAAATTTCCAATATAAGGCTAGTATGAGTATTTATGTTTTCGGATTCCTAATCTTTTGTTGATTCTGTGAAAGAAGAGCTGGATATAGAAGTATGAACTTTGCAAACTCTCGTTGGTCCTAAATTTTAATTACATTGCTAAGGGACTAGCAACGAGTAAGTTGGGAGGTATGATGAGTGCTCATTTCTTTATGATAATTCACATCACATACATCATTTTATATGCACATAATTAACCAAGTATTCCTTCTTTTACAGTTAATCTCAACCTTGCACTCATCGGGTCGTTCACGTAAATTAACTTAATTTGTGGCTAATTATTCAATGAAAAGAGGTTGAGAGACTTGATAATTAATTTTCCATTGCATAATTGTAAGCACTCATAGTTTTTATGCATAAATTCAAAATTTCTATGGACTTAATTCTAATTTTATATGTGCAGGACATTTATGGCATTCCACAGAAAGACCAGGGGCAGAAAAGTCACAGAGCCAAGAAGAGGGTTGCCCTAGGGCGCCCCTCTCTTCCCCTCCCCACATTTGACCAAGTCAAGGTAGCCGCAATCCTTTTTTAAGGGAGAAAAAGATAAAGAAAGGGATTAATTTATGAAAAATTTTGTGGAGAGAAAATAGGAGGAGATTCCCTCCCTATTAGGAAACCCAAGGGGGGGCGCCCCCTCCTTACCCATTCTCAACCTTTAGGGCACCCAAAACCCTAGCCTCCATCTTTTTCTCATCACATCTCAGCCCTCCATCACCTTCTAATTCGATCTCCACCCTCCGTGTGATCCAACTCTCCTATAAATAATCTAGTTTCTCTTTCCTACGGGAGTTTTATGTGAGTTCAACCATAGGTCGCAATTGTTCACCTATTTCTGTCCGTCTTTTGGTCCCACTCCCTTCATGAAAGTTCTTTAATTTTTTATTCTCTACAACTTTGTATTCTTTGGTATTCTCTAATTCTTCCTCGTTTTCACGCTATCCTCCAGTTTTCTAAGCTCTGTCCCGCATAGTTACTGTTCACGCGACCTGCGTCCCCCCTCTTCTTTGTCCGATTTCACCTTCTTCCCAACGTTTTTTCTCTCTGAGCCCTTCATCAACGTTCTTCCTCTCTTCCTCCTCTTAAACTTCTTATTCGTCATCATCTTTTAATTCTTCTTGGTTTAAAAGTTATTCTAATTTCATTCTTATTCTATTTTTTTGTGTTCTGGTTTTACTCTCTCATCTTCTCCACTTTTCATCTCCACACAAACCCTTCCACATTCCTCTCTATATTTCTCTCCAAAGTTTATTCTCCACAAATCTCCTTTCACGGTGGTGTGTACATCAAGGCGGGCGACGTTCCAAGGCTCGTGACGTGGACTACGATGGCTTCTTCATCCCCCTCTTCCACGGCGATTTCCTTCATGGCGGAGCGATCCTCTCCAAGACTCAGCAAGGAGGAGTTGACGGCATTCATCATCATTTCATGGCTCTATTTTCTTCACTTTTCTCTTAGTTTACATTAGTTGTAATCTCATTTTCATAGACATTGTACTTTTCAATTCATATCAATACAAGTTTCATTTTTTTGCAATTTTATTTCTTTCTCTTGCTCACCCTCTCTTCTAATTTTCTCTTATTCAACCCTCCAACGTCTTTAGTTAGATTTTATTTCAAGTAATTTCAAATTTTAACTTAATCCTACTCACTCCACATTTTGTTAAAAAAATACAAGAAGATTTCCAACTTAATAAAAGTTTCTTCCTCCTCGTGGGATTGAGCCGTTCTCTCCACTCTATTTGATTTTGTAATCTTTTTAAGTGAGTGAGTACGGTTATCATTTTTGAAATTGAGTGGCACAACATTTTAAACGGCGAGTGTCAGTGACTATCAACTGTGTAGGTCTTTTGTAGGGCTTTTGCCTGATTTAATAGGCTTCAGCTATGGAGCTTGTGCTTGGTCGACGGATTGGTAACACCCGACTTTGTGAGATCGGGGTTTGCCTTTCTGTTGCCGTTTGGAGTAGCTTAGAGAGCCCTGGTTTGGTCGGCAGCCGTGTTTTTGGTTAGTACGACTTCACTCTTTTCTTTAGCTATTCTTACTCCTACTTTTACAGCTTTACTGTTGTAGTTAGTATTGTTGTTACTTCTACTCTTCTTACTTTCTTGTTAGTACTGTGTTTTATGTTACTGCGTTGTTTCCAGTGGGGATCTGTATGACCCATATTGAGCCAGTGACACGAGGCTCACCCCTGCTTTTTAGGTGTGATCGCTCTTCTTCCTGGTGGTTTGTGATGCGGTGCGTCCGTTCATGGTTGCCAGCGTTCCCTGCGTCGGGCTTCCCCCGACTTCAGTGTACGTTCTTCTTTCTGTTAGATTGTACTTGTCTTTATTTGGACTGGACTCTGTTAATTTAAACTATTAATTGAAAAAGTAATTTTATTTCTGCTACTTTAGCAAACCTGATCAATGAAATATTAATTGCTTACTGCTTTATCTCAGAATTTCATGTGCCACACACACTCCTTTTATCCCTTCGGAGCTTTACCGCTCTTGGGAGGCTTTGCAGGATCCAAGTGTTATCGGGTTTACCCAGTATCCGGAGCCTGGGTCGTTATAGATGGTATCATAGTTGTGATTGTGTGTAAGTACAATATCTATAGTATTCAGAGTCCTTAAGTTCCAGTACAGTCAGCAGCTGGCAACGGTTTTACGATTGTTTGTCGCTTTGCTTTCGTGTGTGGTCTTGTGTGTGCTATGTTAGCACTGTGCGAGATGGTTTCGCTCTCGTCAGGGTGTAATGGAGTGCTTTTCTTTTGTTATGGTGTTTGTCTCGATTCTGCTGTACTTGGCAGATTTTGCCGACAGGCGTAAATCTATGGTGCGGTGTTTGAGATGTTTCTGTAATTTATTCAGGTGGCTGGTGACATTATTGTTGGGGTGATAACCGTGCACATTTTTATGTTGCTTGGGTTGTCCCATTTTGAGATTTGTTCATCCCCTGAGCTTGTGTCGAGGTGCTCGATTAGATGCGTCGATGGAAAGAATGCTCGGGTAAACCTAAGATTTCTCTTCCTGGTGAGCTACTGTTAGTCGAGCTTGATTCTTCTCATCCTGTTTGGTGGCGTCTTTTCGAAGTAAGCTTTGGAAGTGCTGTCTCGGTGAAGCCTTTGTCCTGTGTCTGCTTAAGTGTGGACTATGTTAATTATGAACCTGATTTGCACTTGTTTGATAGTTGCTTGGCTTTTGACCCAGATTTTATGTTTGGGAGCCGTTGTGTGCCGTGTTCGATGTGCCGTGTTGGGCGGCTGTTGTGCTATGAAGGTTTAGTAATCATTCTAGGACGTCAGAATAAGTCAGGATTAGCGTTCTTCTGTGCTGTGTGCTGAAGCTAGTACTCTTCATGGTTTACACTTTGGCGACTAGTGATCGGCTGTTAGCAGGATCAGTACTCGAGGCATGGTATATTGCAATTTCATGAATTGCGATGATGTCGAGTGTGTGCTGAGATGCGGATGCCAAGTTGTCCTTGATGCCTGTGTGCATTGTGTTGAGTGTGCAGCGGAAGCGTGTGGGTTGACAACCCATGGTCCAGGATCGTGACGTTGGAGGATTCTGGTTGGCCAAGAGATTTATTTCCCCTCGATGTGATTGTCGTCTTGGCAATGTGTGCCTTGATGTTGTTGGTTGCCATGCCGTTGCTGGAGGCATTATGGTTGTTGGCACTGGCATGTGTGAGGATTAGGGGAATTTGTCGACGTAATTGCTGGTTGAGTACCCTTTCCTTCCTCTGTATTTTTTCTTGGGGGTTGTGCTCTCGGGACAGATCGTGGTGCTTGAGATGCATTTTCCAAGATTATTATTGCTGTTGTTGTGGGTCCTTGTTGGTGAGCTGTTCGTTGCATGGCTAGTATATTTTAGTCATGTGTTCAGCTATAATTGTGCCTTGATGTGACCCAGCTTGCAGTTGTGTTCCATGATTTTGTGGACGGAGTCGGGATTCTGCGAGTGTTGCCGTTGTTGTTATTTTCGTTCGTTGGTGGTTGTGTTCGGCTTGGGAGGAGTTCCCTGTGAGTCTGATTTGGCATTGTATGGACCGAGGTCTTGTCAGTTAGTTTTGCTGTACTCTTCTGTTGTAATGGAGTTGGCATGCGACTCGAATCAGATGTAATGTCTGAGTGAGGATTGACTTGATTATGCTTGTGGTCTAGTAGTGTCGTTGGTGTTCTGTGTACCAGATCTATTGTTCTTGGCACAGAAGCCGATGATTTGGAGATGTCAGTTGAGAGGACTATGTTTCCTTGTTTAAGCTGATGCTTGTTGTATTTGTCGAGTGTTTTATCGGTAATTATTTCTGTGGCATGGGTCGTGTCTTTTTTCCCTGTGAGACGGAAGCGACGTTGCCTTGTTTCAGAGGTGTCAGACTTGTGTTCACTTGGGTGCCGTGCTCGTTCCATGGATCGATTTGTCTTGAGATCCAGAATGTGTGCCTGTGATTGTAGTCTGACAGTGCTCCTCTGAATTGTGTTTTTCGAGATTTGTGTTGTCGTGTTCTAGGTGTGTTGTTGGTTGGATGCTTGGAGAGTGTAGCCATTGTTTGGGTTGTTCTTCCCTTGTTCCCTTGTTAGCTCCTTGAATTTCGAGGATGAAATTCATGTAAGAGGGGGAGGACTGTAAGACCTTGAGTCTTTCGGATCCTTATCGAAAAGTTTCGGATCGCTTTTCTGGGTCTTGAGTTATGTTTTACGATCCACGTGAGTTTTTTTCTAGTATAAGTTACAGAACCCCGTGGTGAGTTTATTATTCAGTCCATCGACTCGAGGATGCTACAATTGGGTTGTGCTCATTCCGAGGATCGTTTTGACTATTTTTTCGTATTTTTCTGAATTAGTGCATTTTCGGGCTGAAAATCAGATTTTACGAAATTGCTAAATTTCCTAATTTTCTATTTTCTTCTTAACCCTTTCTCTCCTTCCTCTCTCCTCCCTCACGCTCACTTTCACTCTCTCATTCTCTCTCCTCTCTTCTCCTCTCTCTGCGGGACGCGCGACCGTGGCGAGGTAGGTGAGGTAGGGACATCGTGGAGTTGATCTGGCGTGGGATGGTGTGACGGGTGGAGCATGGCGTTGGCGCGATCCCTTGGTGGATTCAAAGCCAATGTGATGGGTTCGTTTGATCGATTTCGGCGTGATTTAGTTGTTTCGGTGTGCTAGAACTTCGGTGGAGGTAGGGAGATGGACACCCTACTCCTGTTCTACGTTTCCTCGCGATTTGGAGCTGAACCGTGCGAGAACGAGTAGATTTTACCTCGTTTTGGGTGAAAGTATGTTCGGGGGGTGTGAGACGAGTTCGCCTCTTTCGGTGACGGTTTCTTGCTAAATTAGTTTCATTTGAACCCCTGGCATGTCAGCATTCCATTTTTGCTAGTTTCATTGCGATTGGTGGTCATTTGGGACCAGTGTGAGCCCGAGAACCCATGTGACTCGTTATGGGTCGATTCGGTAGAATCGCCCGTTTCTTGTGTTTTTGGTGTCGTTTGGATCCCTTCCAGTCTGTGGAAGGCATATTTGGGCATTAGGGTTGTTTCCCCTTCGTTTAGAAGCAAACGAGGAGTGGAACGGCCGGGATCGGCCATTTCCCTATTTTACCTGCCGTGATGCCTAAGCGGTCGTACTAGAGACCGTTTGGGTTCCCTTAGTGGTCCAGTCGTGACCGTTTGGGCTCTGTCGGTTCTTTGTCGGCTAGAGTCTAAGCGGTCATGCGATAGATCATTTGGGTTGGCTAGCGGCCCAGTGAAAGACCGCCAGGCCTTGTGAAATGGTCTATTGGGGACCGCTAGGCTTGTGCGTGTATGTCTGTTTGGCCAAGCGGTCATGCGATAGACCGCAAGGCTGGCCTTGGCGGTTTAGTGGGAGATCACTAGGCATTGTTTATGTTGATTCAACGGGTTTTTAAGTCGGTTGGGCTAGCGGTCCTAGCCCTGACCGTTTAGTATCCTTAGCGGCCCTTTGGGAGACCGCTTAGCTCTTTGACTGGTTAAGTCGATTTGGGGGTTGACTGAGTCAAGCGGTCACGCCCATGACCGCTTAGGTCTCCATGTGGCCCTGCGATAGACCGCATGCCCCTAGCAAGCATTTAATTTCATAAGATTGCCTCGTGGATTACACCCATTTATAAGAAAAGTACTCCGAGCGCAATGCGACACCAGTAATCATTATACCTCATGGTTAATAGTATATTTCTGGCCATCTACCGAGGGAGCTAGACTAGAGCCCTTGGACACCATTCGTGCCGGCCCTTGCATCTTCAAGTTATAAATCAAGCTACTTCCACGATAAATAACAATAAAGTTCGACCAAGAAAGTAAAGTTCAACAATTCATTAAGGTAATAGTAAACCAAGGTAAGAAAGCACCAATATTTTAAAAAGGAGGTCAAGAATGAATTAAGGGTATGTTATGGTACTGTTGGCACTGAATTTTTTTTTAATTTTTCCTAACTTCTGCTTCTGCAGTTCTTAAGTTCTGATCGAGTGCTCCTGTGCCGACAGAGAAGAAAAGGAAAGAAAGAAAAGAAAAAGGAATGTCGGAAGCCGAACGAAAAGATGAGATCAAAGAAAAAGAAGAAAAGAAAAGATGCTCTGCTCCAACGGACAACTACTAAAGCAAGACCCGAGAGCTCTGAAGAATATCCGAGAATATCCCCGAAGAAGCAGATAGAAGCTGATGCGGATGGACACGCGACCTGGGACTTTAGCTCGCGGGTGTCCCTAGCGAGGGAAGACGTGGGACCGTGCGCGGTTGAGAAACCGACAGTGAGTCTTGGGTATCGGCCTTTCCACGTTAACTCGGATCGAGTCATGGGACGGTACACTCAATCTCGCTCTCTCGTAGCGGTGATAATAGAATAATAAGCTAGAAACCTATCACATGCAGCGGCATATACAAAAATATATGAGTAAAGCAATGCCTACGAAGAGGGCAGCGAGTTTACCTCCACGCTACGGGCGTGGGGAAGACATTCCCGGCCAGTTACGGTAACTCCCAGTAACAACACTAAAAAGTTAATTACAACCGTGAATTTTATTGCCCACTCCATGCAGGGAGGTAAAGGGCTACAAGTGGGGCCCAGGAGGACCGACCCTGGGTTGACGGATAGCAATCTGGAGGTGTGTACGGCGCGAACTCGGCCTGCTGGTCCGACTCAGCACTATTCCAACTCGGTGCTGCGCCAACTCGGTTGCTGACTCGCTGGGTAGCAAGCAACGGTTTCCAAAGGAGCGCTACCTTCCTGAGATCTTCGGGAGGCACTGCTTGGCTGGGACGATGGCGGGATGCCCCTGATCGACTCTCTGAAGGGGCGGTCGCTGAAGTTGACCTTTGATATTTATTTCTAAATTTTCTCCCGGACTGTGTTGTGCTGGCTGAATTCAGATCTACTCTGCACACCTTCACGAAAAAAATTCCTACGACCAGATCCTATGTCGGATTGATGCACAAAAGGTACTGATGGATAGAGAACTCAGAAATCTACAACATATATTTTTTGTGGCTCCATACAGAAAATGGATTAAAAATAAAAATGACTGCAAACTGCCTTTTTTTCTGACCTGGACTGACAGACACACATGGCAGAGATGAACCTGCCTGAAACAGACCTTTGACCGATGGCTAAATGATTTTTTTTGGCTCAACGAAAATTATGGTGGAAGGGGGTATACGTGAGGAACACTAGGGAATTTTTATGGATTTTTTAAAATGTTCTAAGTGGGTGGGGAAATTGTAACAAGGAGACTCTGTCCCGTAGATCTGCAAAAGGGCAGATTACTGAGAGGACAAACAAAAATACGAGGAAAATATCAAATGGACTCCAAATGACACGAACTTTTAACTGGAGGTTAGGGGAGATGGACAGAACAAACTCTCAAAATTAGGGCTCAATCAGACAACAAAAACCAGAGATACAATTTCGGAGGAGAGGTTCTGTCCTAATGGAGACAGAACTCCGATGACGGTGGCGGCGGCGCGACGGCAGTGCGATGGCGGCGGCGGTAGAAAAAGAATTCAGAGGGGCTAAGGAGAAGATAGAAGGGCATCACACCCAAGATTTAGTAGAAATTCATCTATAAGTGGGGGAGGGAGAGAGGAACAAGGGCACACCCTTCAATGGCTCAAGCCAATTTCACAAATTTTCTTCATTAATTCTCTAATGACACTATACATACGCTTATATAGAGAATGGCAAGGGGTGGGGGGCTGAGAATTTCGTAGGAAAGAGGCCATTTTCTTCCCCCATGTGGTCAAAAACTCAAAATAAATCAATTACATATGGAAGGGGCACTCCTTTGACTAGGTAGGTAAGGTAGGTGGCCTCCCTTTGACATTTTCAACCACTTGTCTCCCATGTGTCCAATTGACCTTCTAGATGCCACCTAGGACTTTGACCACCCCCACATGGACCCATATGTCTTATGTGGACCAATGGGGAAGGAGTGAGGGCCCCCTTGCTAGACCTACTGACATTTTACACAAAAACCCAAACAATCCAAGGGAATGACACATTGGCTTATAAAGCCTTACAATTGCACATATACTTTTCCAAGGATATAAAAGTAAATAAAAGGACTCAAATGCAAAATAAAAAGTCAGTGCTCGGCGTCGATTCCCATCAGAAGCTCGAACAACAAGCACAAGCCGGTCGATTGGCCAATCTTCACAAAAGAAGAAAGTAAACACAATTAGGCCTAGACAAACTAAATGGGCCAAAAGATGCTAGAAATGGGTTGAAAGGGCCTTAAACCGGCGTGGCCCATGTTGACCCGGTGGCCTGTTAAACCGGCGCGCGAAAGCTCTAAGGTGATTAATCCGGCGTGCCAAGTTCCCACGCCGTATGAAGAGGCCCCCCCACCCTATAAAAGACATGCTTCGAGATCAAGAAAGGCGACGGTAGAACAACAGGAAAAAGCCAGAGCAGAAGAAGATAGAGGGAGAGAGCCTCCGAAAGCAAAAAAAAGGGAAACCGAAGAAGAGGGGGGAAAGCTTTTCCCGATACTCTATTTTTTGTCCCAAAAAGAAGAGGTGGGTTTGTGCGAGCCCAGTCATCTCCCGTCCCCTTTCCATCCAGAATCTCTAACAATTCATATGTGTAGGGCAATGATATGAGCCCGCAGCTCCCCTTTGTTTCCTTTGTAATCGAGCCTTCGGCTCTCTTCTTTTGGTTATCTCCCAATGTGGGGGTGTAATGGAATGGTTCTACGTGATATCACCAAGCTAAATGCAATATATTCCACTCTTTATTTGATCATTTCCCGTGCTGTGTATGAAACCCCTCTTCTTGCTCTGTTGCTCTTGCTTCCGTATCGCTTATTAATATCTGGTTTCTTCCGTCGAGGCCGAACATGCCCTGGGATTACCAAGGGCTACATTAATGTTATCCCCCTCCTCGGGGCTTTCTTTCAGTGCATAGCTATACCGAATGCACTGCGTATCTTTCGTGGGTTTTATCGTCGGAGACACGTATACATGTGTATCTCCGTTTTGTTACCTTTTCTTCAGGATTGGCTTCCCTCCCACCGTCTCTCCGTTCACATTCATGAACTGGAGAGAATATGGACCTCCCTACAGTATGGGTGCAGGGCCCTCCAGGATAGTTGAGTCCTCGTATGCTGCCCGCCAATTACTTGAGCGTGTGCTTCTTACAATTCCTATGGTTCGTTAGCTCACGGCTAACCTCCAGGTTTTAACCAATTAACCCCTCTGTGCTTGACCCTCCATCTATGATTTAACGGTCGAATGATTTCACCCGAGAAGGATAGGGTGAGGGTCTGTTTGATATGGCCCATCCCTCTTTCCTGTATACAGGTGATAGTCATTTTGTTTCATCTTCTCGATGATTATAGTCCAGTGACTGGGGAGGGGGAACATCCCCCAGCAAACATTCATGTTGCCTTTCTCTGAATCACCACAAGGCCATAGGATCCCGTTCCCCTATGATGTGGAGTCCTGTGAGCCCTCGAAGGTGCATAGAAATGGGTCCCCGACCCAACATTAAATCCACATCCCTTCAGGAATGGTGGTGGTTGTGGGCAAGGTACCTCTTGTAGGCTAGCCCTCGAGGTTTCCTCCCCATTTCGGCCGTCCCTTTAAACAATATCTCTGACTCATGGAGTGCTGGTGCCCCTTGTAGGCTAGCCCATGGGGTTTCCCTCCATCGAAGTCTGCCGGTCACCGTTTGGCATTCTCGGCTTTAAAGAGCGTACCCTAGATACTGTGGGACTGTCTTCACTTCGCCCCAGCAACCCTCCGGGCATGGGGAGGTGCTGCCCAACTTTTGACTGAACACTTAGTCTGAATTGGATGAATTTTCAACTATAAGTCTATGTTGGACTATGCTCGAGTAGGAACCTCGCATAAGTCTAGACTGGCTATGTTTACAGGACATTTGGGACCTGAATAAACCCTTTAATCTTCTTAATTAGCTTCCAAGTTGCAAGAGAATCACTTGGACTTTCCTTTTAACCCAAAATTAACCAAACCTGCCTTAATCCGGCGCGCCCCTAAACCGGCGTGCCATTTTCTGGCGCGGTACCCTTCCCCCCCCCCGCACTGCTTTGGCCATACACTCATAATCTCATTCACCTTCTTTGGCATCGACCCGGCGCGCCTTGGGCTCGCCGTTTTCACTCCTTTGGAGCGCGCCATTTTAAACCCCTCATATGCATCGACCTCAGCCTCAAAGGTGCAGTGACTTCAACCTTGAAGCTGCACCGACCTCAGCTGCCACTTGCATGGACCTTGCTCCTGCTGCACCGACTTCATTACCAACTGCTCAGACCTCCAACCCCGATTGCTTAGACCTTCCACTCTAACTGCTCAGATCCTTATCCAAACGTGCACATACCTTATCCATTGTTGCTTGGACTTCAGCCCAATGTGCACCGACTTCATAATAATAAAAGGAGGAAAGATAAAAAAAGAAAAGAAGAAACGTAACAATAAATTGTTATGAGAGAAATAAATCATCATAAAAATTCAATAAATCATGAAAATTAATAAATCATCATTAAAAAATTTAATAAATCATCACAAAAATTCAATAGATCATGTAAATTAATAAATCATCATGAAAATTTAATAAATCATAATAAAAATTCAATAAATCATCAAAAAAAATTAATAAATCATCATAAAATTTTAATAAATCATGAAAATTAATAAATCATCATAAAAATTAATAAATCATCACAAAAATTTAATAAATCATGAAAATTAATAAATCATCATAAAAATTCAATAAATCATAATAAAAAATTAATAAATCAGGAAAATTAATAAATCATCATAAAAAAATTCAGGGGGAGGCGTTGCCGAGATCTCTCCCAAAATCACTAATAAATGATCAAACAGACAATAAGGAATAATATTAACTGCTACTATTCTGCATGTCTGCATGATCTGACTCTCTGGTATATCAAATGGTGATTGGTGGAAAGTCGGGTCATGCCCAGCCTGATGAGGACATCTCCCGGCATTCCCTATGGCACGAGGCGACTCCGACTTCGTGACCCCTTGGAGATGTGGTCCTCATGGCTATCTTTATTTGTTGCTTATGTAGTTTCTTTATTTGAGTCATATCATGTGTAATTTTCCTTTATTTGAGTCCATTATCTAGGTCTTAGAGTTAATTATCCAAGTCTTGAGTCATTTGGACCCTTAGTTGAGGACATTGGGCCCAGTTAGTGGGCTTGGCCCATGGGCGCCCCCCCCTGTCTCTTGGTCTTTTGCATTTATGCACTTTGTTAGGGGGTTTTGTGCAAATGGTCCAACTCTATATAAGGACCCCCCCCTCTCCCATTTGTAACAACTTTTGATGAATTGAAAAATTAAACCCTCAAGTATTCTCTCTCCCTCTCTCTATAGTTCTCTCTCTCTCTCTCACTACTTCTCCCTCTCTCTCTCTAAATTTCGAAATCCCCTCTCTCTCCTCCCTAATCACCCTTCTTTAAGACCCCTCCCCCTTCCCTATACACTCATTCAATTCCCCCTCCAACCCCTAGGTGGAAACCCCTTCTCCTAGGCACCCTTTCACCTTCCCAGGCACCCTTTCACCTTCCCAAGGCCACTCCCCACCCTTCCCAAGCCATATTCCTCCACCCAAGACCCCTTTCCCCTCTCCAAGGGACCCCTTCACCTCCCTAGGTCGTCCATCCCCTTCCCCTCCCTCCTAGGGTCGCACCCCCCTCCATCTCCACCCACATACACCACCACCACCTTAGCCTCCCCTCCACAAATCCATTCCAGCCCGCAGGCAGTTTCTGGCCCCAACTTGCAGAGCATTTTCCAACCCGTTCCAGGAGGATTCGGCATCCAAGCGCTTCAGCAAACTTGTGCATCCACGAGTCTTCTCCGCAGGCGAGTTGGAATCGCTCCGTTCCAAGATCGTGGCCGGCCGCTAGCTCCGTTCTACCGCGACTGCGCACTGGGGGCTCAACCAGAAGGCCATCTCTGTTCGACCCTCGTGCAGCGGCCAAGACTGGAGGAATCGGTCATCAAACTCTTCATCAAAATTCTTCCTCCCCCTGTCAGCTTTCAGAAGCCGAAGACGGAGCATCGTTTGAACGCCGTAAGTGGAAGTTACCATTTTTATACCGCCGGGCGTTCGTTCTGCCTCCTGTCTGTCTTCCCCGACCTGTCCCCCTTCAACGGGACCATCCTGTCCACACGGACTTCAGACAGTGGCGAGGCCGGCTCCGTTGGAAAGTAGACTTCCCCACGCTTCCATCGACACCGGCCGTTTGCAAAACAGAGCCCGGGAGCGTTCGTGGCGTCCTCGGCAATCTGCTGTTCAGAAGCTGAACCTGTGCAGGTCCTGAACAGGGACCCCGTTCGGTCGATCGTGGCAGCCCGGCTCGTGCAGAACGAAAATCCATAAAATTTGAAGCGCACCCCTATTCTGTTACGAAGCCAACGACACCGACCGCGCCTCCGGAAAAATTCCAGAAAGTGTTCTACGGCTACATCAGTGACTGCTGGTCCAGAATCCCAGAACCGGACAGGTTTCGGTATCGACCGCCGGTGTGATAATTAACCAATTTTCCCCACCCCGCTTGGCCGGCTGAAGGCCCCACCCTGCGTGGTGGTAGTGTTTGGTGTAAACTCCATAACCCCCACCCCGAGATCCCCCCTCCTGCGAGAGGCGTAGTTGTGTAATTAACTAACCAGCAGGTCAAGCTACCCCGCCGCGGCGTTCGGGTGCATACCCACGCCCCCCGGCGCGCCCATCGTCTCCGGCCGGGATCGGTGTCTTCACACCGATCAGGTGAGCTTCTGGTCCCTCTCCTGGTCCTCATTTACTTTGCTTAGCTAGTATCGTTTCCTTAGCTCGTTGGCGGTAATTGAGTGCCCGGACTTGATTGTTTGTGAAACCACGAGCGCACCACCGTGGCAAGTGAGAGAGCGCCACCCAAGCCCACGCCCCAGCGTGCTAGCCCGCCCATAAATTGGGTATCCCAGGCCCATTAGGGGTCAGCCATAAGCCCACCAACCGGTGGAAACCTTAGGGTCCCACCCCGGATCCTCGCCGGCATCACTCGGGCCCACCGGGTGCGCGTGTGCGTCGTGTGAGATAGGTCGCACGGTGAGCCAACTTGAGAGCTTGTATGCTTGTGGATGCATAGGTCTAAGGGTCATTATCATCCTAGGTAGACCATGTTACATCAAGTGGTATCAGAGCAAGTTTTAGACTTGTCTCTACTAAGTCTAGTCCTAGGGCGCATTGTCATCTAGTTCATGAATCATGGCTACCACATACCCATCCCACTCGGCCCACTACCGGGATCCGATCAACCCAATACTTTGGGACATTATTCGAGATGAGGGTGTTACCTTTGATGGGTCGCATGCTAGTGATTACCTCAAGTGGGAGGCTGCAATGGAAAGGAACTTTGAGAGGAATCGGGTATACGGACACACAAGAGTTTGTAGGGCCAAGGGACAAATTCGGGGTCAAGCCAAGATAGAATTGGAACACATAGAGGCCATAAGAAGGATTGAGAGGCAAGAGCCCATTCACTCGTGGGAAGAGATGACGAGAGAACTTAGGAAAATCTACATTCCAAAACCTTCCTACTCTTCCTACTCACACACCCCTAGCCCGAGGAGCACCACCACTACTCAATCCCAACCCGGCCAACTTAAGACCATCCATAGGACTCCGCCCCCACCACCCCTAACCGATCCCCTCTCCACATTTCGCCACCAACTCCTCTCCCTTAGAACCCAACTGTCCCAACTACCCACCCCTCCACCTAGGCCCCCAAAGACCACCACCCTCCAACCCACAAATCCCTACCAAACCCCTCCACCCCAAAGAGTTGAGAAAGTGATTGAAGTTCATGAAGCTCCCCTTGAATGGGAGGAAGAATTTGAGGCACAATGCCAAGAGTCAAGTCAGGAAAACCCAATCCCCACCAACCTTCCCCAACTAAAACTCACTTCCATAACCCTCACCGTTCAAACCCAAGTGGATCCCGTGCCCACCCCTCCACCTAGGCCCGCACCGGTCACCACCCCGCAACTCACTATTCCCCATGAGACCCATACTCCCCAAACCCCCGTAGCCCCTACTACTACCCCTCCATTATCCCCTATAAGGGATGCCCCACCCAAGATCGACCAATCCAACTGTCTTCACCCAACCCACCTTCCACTTCCAACTACAAACCTACCCCAACCTAGACTCCCACTACCTCCACTTCCAACCCCAACCCAATTCCGACCTTGCTCATCACCTTGGGGGCGCCATGCACCTACCATCACCACCCCACCCCGAACATACTCTCTCACCTCTTTGGAGGAGGAACCCATACCCGACCCCAAAGTGGTGAACACCCCGGACCCAATTCCCAACATGGAGACCACACATGTCCAAATTGAAGAAAAAAACTCACATGGTAACCTTCACCCTACACCACCCTCTCTAGATGGGACCGAGCTTATTTTAGGAGAGACCCTTGTTAGCTGGTTGATGGGTAGCCCAATTAGAGAGATAATGGCCCATGCCTACCCTCCCATGGAACAACACCTCCCCATAGTCCCTCTCTCCTCTTATCACACCACTATCCAATCCTCCTATGAGGTTGAGAGTTGGGATGACCTTCTTAAGGGCCTAGCATGGCAAATAGAGTTGACCGACATGTTGGCCACAATGGCTGACCAACCTAGGAGCGTTGACCTCCTACATCTATGTGTCGGATCCATCACCACAGCTTACACTGTAGGTTGCTACACTAGCGACCTCCTTCTAATCCTCCCTACACCGGATGAGCCTGCTGCTCTCCATGAATTAGAATTGCTTATCTCGGGTAGAGTGTCAAACCATCCCTTCCTGGCTGATCCACCCACCAAAGACTTCGGCCCAATTATTTCTTTAGAGAAGGATGACTCACCGCTACATGAGGACCTGGAGTTCCTCTCCCTAGGGGACCCTTACCATGACCCCTTTGACCCCTTCCTATGGGAGTCTAGACCCCCATGCAACCCACCCCCCTTACCCACCACCCACCCTTTCCTACCCTCACCCACCTTAATAGACCAGGCCCACTCTATTTTCCCAGACCCATTTGACCCCTATGAGAGGAAACTCCCACACCAAGCCATACACATTAGGGATGCCATTTGGGAAGGAATGCATGTGTCTAGACACACCACACCGCTTGACATGATTCATGAGTCGGGTCCATTCATTCAAATCACCCACATGACATGTAAGAAGTATGAGTGGTCTATGTACGGATGTAATGGCCCACCCTCGTTCGTCGCAAGTCTTAGGCATGAGAGAAATATTCAAGGAAGTTCGGGTTCCCCGGTAATTATCACCACCATGCATGATAGATCCATCTATGGTTGTCCTGGCCCACCTAGGTCTATTAGGGCCTACATGGCATGGCATGATAGGTCCCTTTATGGGTTTTCCGGGTCTTCCATCCCCACCCCCTTTGACAAGACGCATAAGCCTCCTAGGTCTACCAAAGTCTGTGTAGCACCACTGCATGATAGGTCCACTTTTGGTTGTCCAGGACCCCCATTATCTCCTAGTGAATCAACATCCACAAAGATACATGAAAACATCCGCAAGCATATAGGCAAAAGCAATGAGGCTTACAAAAGGCAGGCCGATGCTCATCGTCGTCACTATGAATACCAAGTGGGAGACCATGTGATGGTGAGAACGGAGCGGCTCCTCCCAGGGCCCGCCTCCAAATTGAGGACACGGGGTTTGGGACCCTTTCGGGTTCTAAGACGGGTTGGTACCAATGCTTATGAGCTCGACTTACCTAAGGGCTTTGGGGTTCACCCCACTTTCAATGTGGCGGATCTGGTTCGCTATAAGGGCCCCACGGTGGAACCCAGTCAGGATCTCGAGCCTTTACCCCCCCTTGTGAGTGACCCTCCCGGAGCGAAACTACCACCCCGATTGAGAGGCCGACTTGAGCAAGTGGAGGCAATACTGGATGAGCAGAGCACACTTACCAGGAACAGGGTCTACCAGCGCTACCTCGTGAGGTGGAAAGGCCGTTCCCCGACCGAGGATGCTTGGGTAAGCCGAGAGGACTTGATGCGCCTAGACCCGGACCTGCTGGTGCAGTACGAGAGCCGATTGGACCCCTACTCGACGGGGTCGAGTTCTCCCCACCCCGGGGGATTTGATGAGGACATCTCCCGGCATTCCCTATGGCACGAGGCGACTCCGACTTCGTGACCCCTTGGAGATGTGGTCCTCATGGCTATCTTTATTTGTTGCTTATGTAGTTTCTTTATTTGAGTCATATCATGTGTAATTTTCCTTTATTTGAGTCCATTATCTAGGTCTTAGAGTTAATTATCCAAGTCTTGAGTCATTTGGACCCTTAGTTGAGGACATTGGGCCCAGTTAGTGGGCTTGGCCCATGGGCGCCCCCCCCTGTCTCTTGGTCTTTTGCATTTATGCACTTTGTTAGGGGGTTTTGTGCAAATGGTCCAACTCTATATAAGGACCCCCCCCCTCTCCCATTTGTAACAACTTTTGATGAATTGAAAAATTAAACCCTCAAGTATTCTCTCTCCCTCTCTCTATAGTTCTCTCTCTCTCTCTCACTACTTCTCCCTCTCTCTCTCTAAATTTCGAAATCCCCTCTCTCTCCTCCCTAATCACCCTTCTTTAAGACCCCTCCCCCTTCCCTATACACTCATTCAATTCCCCCTCCAACCCCTAGGTGGAAACCCCTTCTCCTAGGCACCCTTTCACCTTCCCAGGCACCCTTTCACCTTCCCAAGGCCACTCCCCACCCTTCCCAAGCCATATTCCTCCACCCAAGACCCCTTTCCCCTCTCCAAGGGACCCCTTCACCTCCCTAGGTCGTCCATCCCCTTCCCCTCCCTCCTAGGGTCGCACCCCCCTCCATCTCCACCCACATACACCACCACCACCTTAGCCTCCCCTCCACAAATCCATTCCAGCCCGCAGGCAGTTTCTGGCCCCAACTTGCAGAGCATTTTCCAACCCGTTCCAGGAGGATTCGGCATCCAAGCGCTTCAGCAAACTTGTGCATCCACGAGTCTTCTCCGCAGGCGAGTTGGAATCGCTCCGTTCCAAGATCGTGGCCGGCCGCTAGCTCCGTTCTACCGCGACTGCGCACTGGGGGCTCAACCAGAAGGCCATCTCTGTTCGACCCTCGTGCAGCGGCCAAGACTGGAGGAATCGGTCATCAAACTCTTCATCAAAATTCTTCCTCCCCCTGTCAGCTTTCAGAAGCCGAAGACGGAGCATCGTTTGAACGCCGTAAGTGGAAGTTACCATTTTTATACCGCCGGGCGTTCGTTCTGCCTCCTGTCTGTCTTCCCCGACCTGTCCCCCTTCAACGGGACCATCCTGTCCACACGGACTTCAGACAGTGGCGAGGCCGGCTCCGTTGGAAAGTAGACTTCCCCACGCTTCCATCGACACCGGCCGTTTGCAAAACAGAGCCCGGGAGCGTTCGTGGCGTCCTCGGCAATCTGCTGTTCAGAAGCTGAACCTGTGCAGGTCCTGAACAGGGACCCCGTTCGGTCGATCGTGGCAGCCCGGCTCGTGCAGAACGAAAATCCATAAAATTTGAAGCGCACCCCTATTCTGTTACGAAGCCAACGACACCGACCGCGCCTCCGGAAAAATTCCAGAAAGTGTTCTACGGCTACATCAGTGACTGCTGGTCCAGAATCCCAGAACCGGACAGGTTTCGGTATCGACCGCCGGTGTGATAATTAACCAATTTTCCCCACCCCGCTTGGCCGGCTGAAGGCCCCACCCTGCGTGGTGGTAGTGTTTGGTGTAAACTCCATAACCCCCACCCCGAGATCCCCCCTCCTGCGAGAGGCGTAGTTGTGTAATTAACTAACCAGCAGGTCAAGCTACCCCGCCGCGGCGTTCGGGTGCATACCCACGCCCCCCGGCGCGCCCATCGTCTCCGGCCGGGATCGGTGTCTTCACACCGATCAGGTGAGCTTCTGGTCCCTCTCCTGGTCCTCATTTACTTTGCTTAGCTAGTATCGTTTCCTTAGCTCGTTGGCGGTAATTGAGTGCCCGGACTTGATTGTTTGTGAAACCACGAGCGCACCACCGTGGCAAGTGAGAGAGCGCCACCCAAGCCCACGCCCCAGCGTGCTAGCCCGCCCATAAATTGGGTATCCCAGGCCCATTAGGGGTCAGCCATAAGCCCACCAACCGGTGGAAACCTTAGGGTCCCACCCCGGATCCTCGCCGGCATCACTCGGGCCCACCGGGTGCGCGTGTGCGTCGTGTGAGATAGGTCGCACGGTGAGCCAACTTGAGAGCTTGTATGCTTGTGGATGCATAGGTCTAAGGGTCATTATCATCCTAGGTAGACCATGTTACATCACAGCCGAAGGCTTTCACTATGCGTGATGATGATCCTCTGACCTAAGTTCTCCGCCCTGTACCAGGAGCCGGCTTAAATAAATAAATACTACCATATTGTGTGCTTGAGTGCAATCACATATTTTACATATTATATGGCCCCCATGGCCCCTTCATTTTGGTGATTAATCAAGGGTTTTCTCTCTTCTGAAAAGATGTAATTAACGTCGTAGCCTTTATGGTATGGCGGTTTTTGGGTCCCGATACGATCACCTATAATCGTCTGGTTAGTCAGACAGTGTGCATATAAACTTGTCACCTAGTGACTAGCACGCCCTACGTAAATAAACCTTTAATAAATAAATCAAATAATAAAATATTTTTAATAAAAATCTCATTCTCACAAGCTGGCACGCCCGGTGGGACTTAGCCTCCCTTCATTTTTTTGCCAAAATATTAGGACCATGGGTGTCACGCCCCGAGCGCGGAAGATACCCGGAGATGCGCGACGTGTCTATATCAATCATGTCAACCAGAGTGGTCGTGTATTCGACACAAAGACAGAGATGCGCAAAATAGCAAGATAACCCAATCCTTTATTTCATAATGGATAGACTATTACAAATCCAATACTCTGTTAAATAAAAAGGAAAAGAATACATAGTTGACTCAAGAAACTATGGAAAAGACTAGACGACACTTGTAGAAGCTCTATCACTTTCACTCTTGACCATTCCCATCCGATTGACTTCCATCGTCGTCGGACTTACCTGAAAAGTAAAAGGGACAAACGGAATGAGCGAACGCTCAGTAGGAAATTATATCTCAAGTACTAGCAAGTGGTTTAAGTAATTACATTTTCATGGATGCAATAAAGCTATGCATGCTCGCATGAAACGACAAGATAGAGAGAATGTAATATCAAAGAAATAAGATGAACTTTCATGAACAAGATACAAGTTATTCAAGATATTCAAGCAAGTACCATTATCGAGTCATGTCAAGAACTTTGGCTATCATGTATCAAGCAAGTAAATTACCCTTTTTCGGGCCACGCATTTCATTTCATGTCAAGTACGAGTCAAGTACAAGATGTGTGTGGAATGTCCAATCAAGCAAGTCAAGTACTCGGTATAATGCCAGATACCTTATCATTTTAACTCCCATGGGCACAAGTACTTTCGGGTGCTCCTCCCAGGACCAGATCGGGCCCTATATGCGCAGGCGTTTATCATGTGTTTTGACATCCACTCTTGTTTATATAGCCAATATAGAATTTCAATCATCAAGCTTGTAGACACGTATGACAACTTTGACAGAATAGAGTCCAAAAATATGACAAGGACATAGAATGGCGATCATAACGGTATAATCACGATATCGATAAAACTAGGTAGAATATGGTTCCCTTAACTTAGGTACCATGACAAATCAATATGGACATTCTTTATATAGAATTGAGGTCCACATGAACATTAGATCAAGCAAGATACCCTCATTCTTATCATAGAATTGGGGTTTACAAGAATGACACGATATGGCATGATATCATCATCCCATCAAGAATTTCTTATGATATACTCTTTGTATAATCATAAGGGTCGGTATACCATGTTTCTTTAGATTGACATGGCAAAAACTGTGTAATGGGTTTTTAGGGTACAACCAGCTCAGTCGGCCTTGAGGGAATCCAAGGCTACGAGGAGTCTTACGGAGGTCTCTATGACTAACTCGCTAGTCCAAAGGAACGGAATGTCCAATGGAGAGCTTGTATGTCAATGAGAGTTGAGTGTGATCGATAAATCAACATGAAACGTGGGACTATACTCACGGAGTGGAGAATAGTGCCGATATATATATATATATGTATAATATGAAACCATCGGTAATAGAATCAGGATAAAATCAGTTTACAGTAAAATAACGACTTAAGTAAAGTCGTGTATTGAATAATTAACGCCTAACAGAAGGGCGTTTACATATATTGCCAATTTGCAGAATTTCCATTATTTCATTAATTTATCAAAAACACGCCTTTCCTGGGGGCGTTTCTTCAAAGTTGACGACTGCAGAGGCAGGCGTCTCATCATTTACATATTCGACAGGATATAATTATTCTCAGAAATTTATCAAAAACGCGCCCTTGGAAGGGGCGTTACTTTCTAATTCCATTTTACAGAATATGTGAATTTCAGGATTTTAACAGATACACGCCCTAGGAAGGGGCGTTACTTTTCAGATTCACGCCTTGTACTGGGGCGTTAGAATATGGAAAACGACTTTGTCCAAGTCGTGAATTTCAAGGGATTTACGATATTTTAATAAATAATATTTCGAGAGACAGGAGACATGTCATGGCAGTAAAATTTAACAGGAATTCACAGAGTCATGCAAGATATTAAAAATCAATATTTCATATGTATTGTAATTTTTAAACAGGATCAATTATTAATCACATGCGATTCTTATGAAATTAACGCCTGCGTAGAGGGCGTCAAATATTAAATTGACGACCACTAGCATGGTCGTTTCTTTTAAATTAGCGCCCTAATCAAGGGCGTTTCTTTCAAAATTTTGCAGAAAACGTAATAAAACCTTATAAACAGTATGCATGCCATGCTCATATACGTATGTATAGATATCTTGCATTAATTCTTATTTGGGCTACAATAACTTGAGAAAATCCTACCTTAATTGATAATCTGGAGATCGACGTGAGGTGTTCTGAAACTCCTACGACTTGGCAGCAAGAAAGGGCAGGAAGATGATTGATGAGGATGAGAGAACCTGCAGAAGATATATCAAAGATATCAATCTTCTTTGTAATGGCTTGCTGGAAGCGAAGAAATAAGAACTTACATAAGTTCTTCAGGACGCAGATCTTCTTAACCTGTACAGAAGAGAAGGAGATGAAGAGTCAGTAACTCTTCATATGCTTTAAAAAAAAAGAGAAGAACGTTCGGTTCTTCACTCACCGTAGCAGACGATCGATAAAATAGGTTTAGGGTTTGTTCGATCAAGACTATTTATAGGATTTTGGAGTCCTAACAAGAGTAGGGTTTGATTGAGGGTAGTATATCCCTAATAGAGTCCTTACTCTAATAGATACTTACTAGATTAGGTTGATCTTCCCTGGATAAGCTCTGGGTTCGAACGGTTCACGAACTGAATTAACGCCTTAGGTCAGGGCGTGTATTCGTTAATTGACGCCTTACTTTAGGGCGTTTCTTAAAAAGCGCCTTGAAAAAGGGCGTTTCGTGTTTTAAAACACGCCCAAGATAGGGGCGTTTCTTTTACTTACCCATTTGGTCGCATGAGAACTGACGACCGCATGTGTGGGCGTCCTTTCTTTAGTCACGCCATGGATAGAGGCGTTTCTTTATAAATTAACGCCTTAATAAGAGGCGTTATTTTTAATTTGTTTTATTTCGTCCAATTAACCCTATTCCTTTTATATATATATTACTTCTGTAATATATATGTTTTAATTCATTTCAATTATTCATTTATTAGGGTTGCTACACCCTCCCCCACTTAAAAAGAATTTGGTCCCCAAATTCAATATATATATATAATTATACGTGGAGAGTGTAGGACATATACCTCTTAGAATAACTCGGGAAATCGTTTCTTCATAGATTCCTCGGTCTCCCATGTCGCTTCGCGTTCAGGATTCTTATTCCATTGCACCTTAAGCATGGGAATAACCTTATTCCTTAGAGCTCGTATTTCTCGATCTAATATCTTTAAAGGCCTCTGTTCATATGTGAGATCTTTCTGGATCACCAGATCTCCATGCTCAATAATATGTGACGGATCGTGCACATACTTCTTCAACATAGATATGTGAAATACATTGTGTACCTCGGACAACTGAGGAGGCAACGCGATGCGATAAGCAACCTCGCCAACTCTTTCGAGTACCTCAAATGGTCCGATGAATCTTGGCGTAAGCTTGCCCTTAACACCAAATCTTCGTATGCCACGTCCAGGCGATATCTTGAGAAATACATGATCTCCGATTTGGAATTCAAGATCTCTCCTTCTTGTATCAGCATAAGCTTTTTGTCTCGTCTGAGCAACTTGCAATCTTTCTCTGATTACTTGTATCTTCTCAGTTGTATCCCTTACCATGTCTGGACCTAATAGTTGTTTCTCTCCAACTTCGTTCCAACATATGGGAGATCGGCAACTCCTTCCGTATAAGGCTTCGAAAGGTGCCATTTGGATACTAGCTTGGTAGCTATTATTATATGCAAATTCAACTAAAGGTAAGTGGTCATGCCAGCTTCCTCCAAAGTCAATAATGCATGCTCTCAGCATATCTTCAACAACTTGATTAGTTCGCTCGGTCTGACCATCCGTTTGTGGGTGAAAAGCAGTACTAAAGTTGAGCCTTGTTCCCAACGAATGTTGTAATCCCTTCCAAAAATGAGAAGTAAAACGGGGATCTCTATCAGACACGATTGAGACAGGAATTCCATGTATCCTGACTATTTCCTTGATGTACAGTGCAGCTAGCACATCAATTGACCATCGGCTTTTGATTGGCAAGAAATGTGCCGATTTAGTCAATCGGTCAATGATAACCCAGATTCCATCATGTCCTCCTTTAGATTTAGACAAACCCATGATGAAGTCTATACCACTATCCTCCCATTTCCACTTAGGAATATCTAGAGGATGTAGTTTTCCGCAGGCTTTTGGTGTTCCGCCTTGACCTGTTGGCATGTGAGACAGCGCGATACATAGTCCGCTATTTCTCTTTTCATATTAGGCCACCAAAAGTTCCTCTTTACATCTTGGTACATTTTGGTTGATCCAGGATGAATAGTGTATCTTGATCTGTGAGCTTCATCTAAGATCTTCTTCTTTAATTCCGGACAATCAGGTATACAAGTTCTATCTTTGAATAATAATCTTCCCTCGGAAGTTAGTTGAAAGTCAGATTGTCCTTCTAATCTGCCTTTGATTTCCACTAATATAGGATCATCATCCTGAAGTGCTTGTATCTCAGATAATAAATCTGACTGTACGCTTACATGAGATAATGTGATAAATTTGGCTTCCGTGTCCAAGCTTATATTGAGCTCGGAGAATTGTTCAAGCAACCTCCATTCTTGCATCATACAATTTGCTATCATTGCTCTCGGCTTTCGACTAAGGGCGTCAGCAACATAATTACCCTTTCCGGGATGGTATTGTATATTGAAGTCGAAGTCCTTGAGATATTCTAGCCAGCGTCTTTGTCTCACGTTTAGCTCTTTTTGTGAAAATAGATATTTGAGACTTTTGTGATCGGAGTATACAGTAAACTGTGCTCCATATAAGTAGTGTCTCCATATCTTTAGGGCAAATACTACCGCGGCCAGTTCTAAGTCATGGACGGGGTAATTCTCCTCATGCTTCTTTAGTTGACGAGAAGAGTATGCTATGACCTTCCCTTGTTGCATTAGAACACATCCGAGGCCAATGCCAGAAGCATCAGTGTAGACCTCGAATTTCTCTCCTTCAATGGGTACGGCTAAGACCGGAGCTGTGGTGAGATGATCCTTGAGAGTTTGGAAACTGCTTTCACATTCCTCACTCCATTCATATCGGATCTCCTTACGAGTTAATCTTGTAAGTGGTACGGCGATCTTAGAGAAATCTTTGATAAATCGCCGATAATAGCCTGCAAGACCCAAGAAACTTCTGATCTCGCTTGCATTAGTGGGTCTCTCCCAGTTTCTCACAGCTTCAACTTTTGACGGATCCACAGATAAACCGTCCTTGGATATGACATGTCCGAGAAAAGCCACTTCTTCAAGCCAGAACTCGCATTTGCTGAGTTTAGCATATAATTGATTTGTCCTCAAGACTTGCAATGCAATCCTCAAATGCTCTTCATGTTCTTCCTTAGTCTTAGAATATATCAATATATCATCGATGAAGACTACTATGAATTGATCCAAGTAAGGCCTGAATATGCTATTCATTAACTGCATAAAGGCAGCAGGGGCATTTGTTAGTCCAAAAGGCATAACAACAAATTCGTAATGGCCATACCTGCTTCTGAATGCGGTCTTGTGAATGTCATCATCCTTGATCCTTAATTGATGATATCCCGACCGGAGATCAATCTTGGAGAAATATTTGGATCCTGAAATCTGATCAAACAATTCATCGATTCTCGGCAGTGGATACTTGTTCTTGATAGTAAGATGATTCAACTGTCGATAGTCAATACACAATCTCATGGATCCATCCTTCTTCTTTACAAATAAGACTGGTGCTCCCCACGGGGAAGTACTTGGTCTAATAAACCCTTTTCGGATTAGTTCCATCAACTGCTCCTTCAACTCCTTGAGTTCAGCAGGGGACATTCTATATGGTGCCTTTGAAACCGGACCAGCACCAGGGACTAAGTCGATGGTAAAGGCCACATCTCTTTGCGGGGGTAATCCCGGCAAATCTTCTGGAAATACGTCTGGGAATTCTCGTACTACTTGAACGTCTTCTATCTTGGTTTCCTTAGCTTCTTTAATAGTGACAAAAGCAAGGAAGGATACACATCCTTTCTTGACGAGCTTGCTTGCTCGAAGAGCCGAAATAAGAGGGGATTTGCTTCGACTCTTAGGACTAGTATAAGTCAGTTCCGGAAATTCCTTGAAAACAATCTTGCTATCACGGCAATCAACCGTTGCCTGGTATTTGGATAACCAATCTGCTCCTAGTATAACATCATATTCTTTTAGATCTAAGCAGATAAGATCAATAGGAAAATTCTTTCCTCGAACCAATACCTCACAATTTTGGTAATGATGTGTGATATCCGTCTCGTTTCCGAGAGGAGTAGACAATATTATCTTCATCCATTCTGGTTCTAGAGGTAATGGGTCAGCAAACTTCTTGGAAATAATGGAATGCGATGCACCCGTATCAAATAAGACATGTGCATATTTGGAACAAATTTTTAATGTACCTTCCACCAATCCGCCTTCTTCTTCTGGTTCGGTCTCTTGGATTGCATGAAGACGCGCGTTCCTTGTCACTGGGCGTTTACCCTCACCGTCTTGGTCACTCATTAATGGACAATCGGGAATCCGATGTTCACGACTCCCACAACGGAGACATGCTCCCAGTTTCCTCCAGCATTCTTCTGTTTTGTGACCAGCCTTGTCACAATGCTTGCATACTACGTTTGAAGGGGTAGTGGTGATAGAGAAAGGCTTGGATTTCTTGAACTTCTGATCTTGAGAGGAAGAACCTCCATTATTGGGCCTCTTCTTAAAGTTGGGTTTAAAAGAACCCGAACTTGTGACTTGCTCCTTTTTGTCTTTCCCACGGATCCTATCAGATAGTTCCGTGGCATCTTCAAGCAACTGAGCTCGGCGCACTATTTCAGTATAAACTTGAATATCCATAGGCGCCAGTTGAGTAATGTAGTGGGGCCTAAGCCCATTAAGAAATCTACGGGCTTTCATCTTTTCCGTGCTAATTAAATGCTTAGCATATCTAGACAGTCTAGAGAACTGTGCTTCATAATCAGCCACCGATAAAGATCTTTGCTTTAATGCGGCAAATTCGGCGGCCTTCTTTTCCTGGACCCTATCAGAGAAATATTTGGCGTTGAAATATTAACGAATTCTCCCCATGTAACTTGAGTTGGGTCAATTGTAGCTTCAATCGACTCCCACCAACATCTAGCATCCTTTTCTAACTGGAAAGTAGCTAATAAGACTTTGTCCTGATCCGTGCATTGCATAACACGGAATATACGTTCAATCTCCCGAACCCAATGCTCGGCATCGTCTGGATCGGTCGATCCCATGAACTTCGGGGGATTCATATTCTTGAAGGCTTGGTGTAAGCTTCCAGCTCGTGGAGCACCACCTTGTGCTACCTGTTGTAGCACTTGGGTCATCCCTTGAAGGGTACGCTGCATGTTGCGCCATTGAGCACGTTCGGCAGCCATTATCCTACAATTATAATAGCTATGTTAGTATTATATCACTATGATCTTATAAAGGACTCATTGATCGTTTAACCCTTGGTTCTACCCACTCTCACTTGGTTAAAGGTTTTGAAACCTATCCTTGGACTTGGGTTTCCTAGGAATTGAATACCTTAGGCTCTGATACCACAAAGACTGTCACGCCCCGAGCGCGGAAGATACCCGGAGATGCGCGACGTGTCTATATCAATCATGTCAACCAGAGTGGTCGTGTATTCGACACAAAGACAGAGATGCGCAAAATAGCAAGATAACCCAATCCTTTATTTCATAATGGATAGACTATTACAAATCCAATACTCTGTTAAATAAAAAGGAAAAGAATACATAGTTGACTCAAGAAACTATGGAAAAGACTAGACGACACTTGTAGAAGCTCTATCACTTTCACTCTTGACCATTCCCATCCGATTGACTTCCATCGTCGTCGGACTTACCTGAAAAGTAAAAGGGACAAACGGAATGAGCGAACGCTCAGTAGGAAATTATATCTCAAGTACTAGCAAGTGGTTTAAGTAATTACATTTTCATGGATGCAATAAAGCTATGCATGCTCGCATGAAACGACAAGATAGAGAGAATGTAATATCAAAGAAATAAGATGAACTTTCATGAACAAGATACAAGTTATTCAAGATATTCAAGCAAGTACCATTATCGAGTCATGTCAAGAACTTTGGCTATCATGTATCAAGCAAGTAAATTACCCTTTTTCGGGCCACGCATTTCATTTCATGTCAAGTACGAGTCAAGTACAAGATGTGTGTGGAATGTCCAATCAAGCAAGTCAAGTACTCGGTATAATGCCAGATACCTTATCATTTTAACTCCCATGGGCACAAGTACTTTCGGGTGCTCCTCCCAGGACCAGATCGGGCCCTATATGCGCAGGCATTTATCATGTGTTTTGACATCCACTCTTGTTTATATAGCCAATATAGAATTTCAATCATCAAGCTTGTAGACACGTATGACAACTTTGACAGAATAGAGTCCAAAAATATGACAAGGACATAGAATGGCGATCATAACGGTATAATCACGATATCGATAAAACTAGGTAGAATATGGTTCCCTTAACTTAGGTACCATGACAAATCAATATGGACATTCTTTATATAGAATTGAGGTCCACATGAACATTAGATCAAGCAAGATACCCTCATTCTTATCATAGAATTGGGGTTTACAAGAATGACACGATATGGCATGATATCATCATCCCATCAAGAATTTCTTATGATATACTCTTTGTATAATCATAAGGGTCGGTATACCATGTTTCTTTAGATTGACATGGCAAAAACTGTGTAATGGGTTTTTAGGGTACAACCAGCTCAGTCGGCCTTGAGGGAATCCAAGGCTACGAGGAGTCTTACGGAGGTCTCTATGACTAACTCGCTAGTCCAAAGGAACGGAATGTCCAATGGAGAGCTTGTATGTCAATGAGAGTTGAGTGTGATCGATAAATCAACATGAAACGTGGGACTATACTCACGGAGTGGAGAATAGTGCCGATATATATATATATATGTATAATATGAAACCATCGGTAATAGAATCAGGATAAAATCAGTTTACAGTAAAATAACGACTTAAGTAAAGTCGTGTATTGAATAATTAACGCCTAACAGAAGGGCGTTTACATATATTGCCAATTTGCAGAATTTCCATTATTTCATTAATTTATCAAAAACACGCCTTTCCTGGGGGCGTTTCTTCAAAGTTGACGACTGCAGAGGCAGGCGTCTCATCATTTACATATTCGACAGGATATAATTATTCTCAGAAATTTATCAAAAACGCGCCCTTGGAAGGGGCGTTACTTTCTAATTCCATTTTACAGAATATGTGAATTTCAGGATTTTAACAGATACACGCCCTAGGAAGGGGCGTTACTTTTCAGATTCACGCCTTGTACTGGGGCGTTAGAATATGGAAAACGACTTTGTCCAAGTCGTGAATTTCAAGGGATTTACGATATTTTAATAAATAATATTTCGAGAGACAGGAGACATGTCATGGCAGTAAAATTTAACAGGAATTCACAGAGTCATGCAAGATATTAAAAATCAATATTTCATATGTATTGTAATTTTTAAACAGGATCAATTATTAATCACATGCGATTCTTATGAAATTAACGCCTGCGTAGAGGGCGTCAAATATTAAATTGACGACCACTAGCATGGTCGTTTCTTTTAAATTAGCGCCCTAATCAAGGGCGTTTCTTTCAAAATTTTGCAGAAAACGTAATAAAACCTTATAAACAGTATGCATGCCATGCTCATATACGTATGTATAGATATCTTGCATTAATTCTTATTTGGGCTACAATAACTTGAGAAAATCCTACCTTAATTGATAATCTGGAGATCGACGTGAGGTGTTCTGAAACTCCTACGACTTGGCAGCAAGAAAGGGCAGGAAGATGATTGATGAGGATGAGAGAACCTGCAGAAGATATATCAAAGATATCAATCTTCTTTGTAATGGCTTGCTGGAAGCGAAGAAATAAGAACTTACATAAGTTCTTCAGGACGCAGATCTTCTTAACCTGTACAGAAGAGAAGGAGATGAAGAGTCAGTAACTCTTCATATGCTTTAAAAAAAAAGAGAAGAACGTTCGGTTCTTCACTCACCGTAGCAGACGATCGATAAAATAGGTTTAGGGTTTGTTCGATCAAGACTATTTATAGGATTTTGGAGTCCTAACAAGAGTAGGGTTTGATTGAGGGTAGTATATCCCTAATAGAGTCCTTACTCTAATAGATACTTACTAGATTAGGTTGATCTTCCCTGGATAAGCTCTGGGTTCGAACGGTTCACGAACTGAATTAACGCCTTAGGTCAGGGCGTGTATTCGTTAATTGACGCCTTACTTTAGGGCGTTTCTTAAAAAGCGCCTTGAAAAAGGGCGTTTCGTGTTTTAAAACACGCCCAAGATAGGGGCGTTTCTTTTACTTACCCATTTGGTCGCATGAGAACTGACGACCGCATGTGTGGGCGTCCTTTCTTTAGTCACGCCATGGATAGAGGCGTTTCTTTATAAATTAACGCCTTAATAAGAGGCGTTATTTTTAATTTGTTTTATTTCGTCCAATTAACCCTATTCCTTTTATATATATATTACTTCTGTAATATATATGTTTTAATTCATTTCAATTATTCATTTATTAGGGTTGCTACAATGGGGCCCCCGTTGAACTATTTCAAACGCTAATTATTCATTCGTCTTGTTTCTCCTCTTTGTAGGTGGAAGTGATGGCGAGCGGACTATCTGGACTTATTTTTGGTCCCCAAATCGTGGCAGACCATGCTGCATACGGCTACCTTGCCGTACCCATACCTTCGGCAACTTTCCTCCGGTCGTTGGCTTCCCCAACTTCCTGGGAGTTGCATTCGCGGGTCTCTTGGACGTAGAGGGTCCTGAACCTACGAAGCTTAAGAACAACAAAGCTGCGGCCCGCCAAAGTGAGGGCCAAAGTAACAAAACTCTACTGAAAAGTCTGGTGATCGTGGGCTGCCACGTCTACCATACTATTTGCCTGACTGTAGCACATAAGAAGAAGCCCACTAGGGGCAACAAGAAGAGCTCCAGAGGAAGAGTCTCTGCTACTCCCCGGAGTCAACTTTCAGCCTTTAGGAAGTCCTTGTTGATCGGGGGCATCCGAGTCTACTTTAATGGCCGTGGCGCCGAAGTTCTGCCAGATCGGATCATCCCGACTGTGCCCACTCACAACACCTTCCAAGTGCTAGCAAGCCAGAGGGTGAATTTTAATGACAACAAGCAAGGGAGGCCAACCCCGAACTTGCCAAAGTATAAGCAAATCTGGGTTCCCAAGAGGATCCGAGGCCATACACCAGCCTCACAAGGCTTCAAAGGTTCTGCGGATGTTCCCAATCGAGGGGGCCGAGAGACTATGCATGCGGAGGAAGTCATGATTGCAACTCCTCCACCCGTCGCCAGGGCCTGTGCATGGCAGGCTGATATTTCCAAATATTCAAGAAACTTCATTCAAGCTACCAAATTGATACGACTTTCACATATGCCGTCTGTCCGAGTCCAAGTGTTGTCTCCTACCATTTCTCCAGAGTGTAGTCAGGAAGACATGACAAAGATGGTCTGGGAATATTTCCATAACCTCGGGAACCCCTCCCTGGGTCAACAAAGGTCATTTCGTGTCATCAGGGCCGAAGAAGAAGAAAAAGGCAAAATGTCACCCATGGGGGCGAATGAAAAGGAGAAGCAAACTGGGGCTAGAAGCCTTGAAAAGTCTCCACAAAATGAAAAGATGAAAATAATTTCAATATATGAAGGGCTGACTTTCCCTAGTCTGGATCGAAGGGGAATTAGAAAGCACAAAAGAAGAATGCAAGTTCTCACCTGCAATATGACGGGGGTAATGGGCATACCCAACACCTTGTCAAATGAACAAGAAGAGCCGGCCGAGATTGCTGGAAGAATAGACCCGATGACAAGATAGGACAAAGATGAGGCTGAGCTACTGCAAGTCGTAAAGGGCAAGCAGGTTGCTGATGAAAGTATCACTACTATCGCAGCCAGAACAATGGCGTCTGAGCAAGAAGGAGCATTCCCGTCTCCTCCATTTGAATATGCCTCCAGTAACACCCTCGAGGGCATCATTAATAAAACAGGTATGGACCCTGCCGTCCTGATGGCACTACAAACGTACTAGCAAGAGATAGAATTGCTGAAGAAATAACTAAATGAAAAGGCTGAACATGCTATGGCACCCGAGGAACCAGGGGCACGTCCTGAGACATCACGGGAAGGTTCCAACCCCATGGGTGCTTCTTCACCAGCTATTCTACAAACTACAGATCAGAACTGGGCTACTCTCCAACATCATTCCCAATGGCTCCGGCCAGCACGGCCAATGCCCCTTCAGATGCAGCAGAAGGCTCTCCTGTCAGAGCCTTTGCCACCCAATGCAATGTCTTCGGCCGTATTATTGATGCATGCCACCCACCTCTACCCTCAACCAGTAGATCCAGGTATGATGGACAAATTGATGGTGGAGCAGATGATTGAAGCAAGGCTGGCAAAAAGGGGTGGTGATGACTACGCCCCCTTCGGCATATATGAAGTGCCATATCCAGCCCACCATGCTGTCAAAAGATTACCGTCGGGCATCAATAAACTCCTAAAATTTGACAAATACAACGGGCAAGGCTCCCCGAAAGAGCATATTGCACATTATATGACAGTCATGGGCGACTTGGCGGTGGACGAGTCATACCAGCTCAAGTTCTTTAGGTCTTCATTGACATGACCTGCCTTTGAATGGTACACTAACCTGCCGGCTAGGTCTATCAATGACTGGTCAGACATGCAGCATAAATTCAATGAAAGATTCCACGTCATCGAGGTAGAGGCGACCATGGCTGAGCTATTGGCAGTCAAGCAAAAAGATGATGAAATGGCTGCAGAATATATTAAGAGATGGAGGGATCTTAGCACAAGGTGCTGGCGTCCCCCACATCTAGAAGATGCAATACAAATATGCAAACAAAAACTGAAGAATGAGATTCTGGAAAAGATGATCGGAATAGAAATCCAGTCTTTTGACCGATTAAGTGATATTGCTACGGAGGTTGAAGATTTCTTCGCAAGATATCCCTCCATTTCTGCCAACTCAAGTTATCAGGCCAGGCAAGTTAATAAATGGCCAATGCTCAAAGCGGTTCATGCTATCAGCATCAAGGCGAAAAGGCATAAATGGATGCACAATCCTCCTCTTAATGAACCTGCTAAATATCGAGAGAGTCTTCCTCCACAGAATAAAGCAAAGAAGCTCTATGCCTTCCCTAGGGACAGAACTCGAGCTTTATTTGAGTGGGCTATGAAGTATAACAAGATCTCTCTTCCAAAGCCAAAGAGGCCTGATGACGTCAGGAGAAGACATGATCCTTATTTCTTGCCCCTACAATCAAATTCTTGGGTATCTTATTGAAGACTGTCAAATATTCAAAGACATCGCCCAAGACTTATTAAAAAGAGGGGATCTGCAAATGGGGGATGACCGAGTCGATCCTCCACGCCCTCATGAAGTGCCTGCTATGGGGGCATCAATTAACAAGATATCTATATGCCAATAGTTGCCTGAAGAAATGCCAAAGGGCTGTGCCTGGCACACTCATGAAGACTATATCCCCTCGCATGGAAGGGAGCAAGAGAACTGGCGAGCATTGCCAACAAAGAAAAGAACAATATCGGCTTCTCGCCCGACACTAGAGACCCAAATTCCCGATGCCATGGACCGGTCTACTCTGCCTCTTGTAGTCTCTGCCTACCTTCAAACAGCCTCTCCAAAGGCTATCAAAGGGTCAACTGATAATAAGAAGAAGAAACATACCCCATCACGGGTACTAGAAGAAGCTAGCTCAGCCATGGAGCGGTCACAAGCTATTATAAGTGGGCCTGATAAGTATGAACAGCCCAAGAGCCAGCCTATGCAGCTCAAGAAGCATGCCCCTCAAAGACGCAATGAATCTCATTGGCTAACAAAAAGAACTAAAGAAAATGCAATGGTGTTCAATGCACCAAGCAACCCACGGTGGGGACAGTTGCCAGCCACTAGGGGGAAGGAAAAGAAGAATACAAAGGCTAAAATAAAATATGTTGCTCTCTCCTACAACATGCTGTCAGCACCGTCCAGTGTGGCTCAAGCTGCAGATGAAGAAGATGAAGAAATTTGCTTTATACCAAAGGGAGAAAATCAAGCTGAAGCTTCTGCCTCCCATCATGCTACTGGACCCGGGGGAATATCGAGACACCCGCCAGCCAACAAGGGGGGGGGGCAATACCACGTACCTTCTCCATTCGAAGGCATAAAACCCATGGATTCCATCTCAATGAAACTGGACGTGTCTAGCAACAATGACGGGATGCCACTCACCCCAGTCAAACTGGAGGTGAAAGATAGCACTCCCGGCCCCTGCTGGCAAGACTAGGCCATGGTTGCGTTACTGCACCAAAAACAACAAGAGATTGAAATGCTGCAAAGGCGGCTAAATGAAATGAATCTAAGTCCAACTATGCCACAATCGACAGGACACCTACATGAGGCGACACAAGGTAGTGCTAGCTCACTTGAAGCTTTAGCGCGGCCAGCCATGCCCTGGATAGTACATGATCTTACAGGGGACATCCTCCCTCAACCACTCCAACGTACAGTCCCCCGGGCATGTCAGGGGGCAACTAAAGCATCTTTGAAGATGGTGCCAATGAGACCGCGCATGCATTTGGACAAGCCAAGGGCAGAACAAATAATGACTGTGAAGATGGCTGAAGGGGAAGTCACTGAGGCTGAATTACAAGTAGCCAAACAAAATGATAATGAGTCTTTCATGGACTACATAAGAAGGCGGAGGAATCTCCGTGAAAAGTGTCGACATTCGCCAAGCTACGGCGACTCTGTTGAAATCTGCAAAGAGAATTTGAGAACAAAAATTCTACGATGGGTCATTGACATTAAAGTCACGACCTTTGAACAACTAGGTGGCATTGCAGCCAATGCCGAAGCAGTTCTTGCAAGGCTCTGCCCGGCTCGGATAGCCCCGAGCTAAAAGAATGAGCCGACCGGCAAACACCTGGCACAAGAAGAAATTTGTGCCTCAAATTTTGAAGCCTTCGAGCAACATAAGAAGAAAATGCAAGAGGCAACTAGCCTTTCTACCGCCGAATCAGCAAAACAAGAGCCCTCATTAAGGGATAAAATGATGAAACCATACTCCTTTCCGAAGGACAAGACTAGGGCTCTTTTCGAGTGGGCCCTTGAATACGGCAGAGTGGTGCTTCCGGAGCCGAAGAAACCAGGCGATGTCGAAAGAAAAGACTATCCACGCTTCTTTCCTTACCACCAAATGTTGGGGCATCCCATTGAGGATTGCTACATGTTCAAGGACATTATTGAAGGCCTGATTAAAAAAGGCGAACTGTAGATGGGCGAGTACAAGGTGGACCCACCGCGCCCTCACCAGATGCCCGTTTGGAAGAGAGCTGGCCTGCGCGACGTCACCGCCTCAGTTGCTCCTCACAAATCTGGCCAAAGCCAATGTCTAGCATGCTCGCATAGCTTGAATGCAGATGCTTGCCAACAAAAAGAAGAATGGCAAATGACACAAGTTTTGCCAAAAAAAAAAGAATAAAAAAAGAAAAGAAAAGAAAAGGGCATGTTCTGGGGGCAGGCACCCAAAAAAAAAGAAAAGAAAAGAAAAAAAAATGAGCAAAAAGGAGGGCGAATGAAATCTTCATTCATAGACGTAAGGTTTCGCCTACGAAATCTGAGATGCCATCTCTTAGAGGTTGGATCCTTCCAAAAAAAAAGAGAAAAAAACATAAAATAAAATGAAGGAGGCCTTGATGGCTACATCTTCCAAGGGAGATATCACTCCCCTCATGTCTTGGTCCATGCCAAATAAGAAACTACCATTGTGGGGTTGGTATGGTGGAGCGAACCACTTATCCCCTCTCTGAGGGGATGAGAGCTCTCCTATGCACCCACCTTGGTCTGTTTAAAGACAAATGGATGAAGGGTGACAGCTCTACACTGCATTGCACTGTCAGCACCATCCGAGCTGTCCATTCAAAAAAAAAGAAGAATGAATGGAAAAGAAAAAGAAGAAAGGAAATTATGAGGTTGACAAGGCCTCCCCATCCGCCCCAGAGGAAGAAGGCTCCCTAGTAGCATTGCATGGTGAATTCCCAAGGGAAAATAAAATGACTACGCCATCTGCGGAGATAGGAAGACCCTGCAGCCGCAACTTTTAAGAAAAAGGAGCAAGGGGATGACACTTGGCAGAAGCACTGGAGGCTCGAACTGAAGCTATTCGGAGCATCTCCTGAAGAAATCATTGACGAAAGAAGATAGTTGTTGATCTGATGCATAGCTATCACTGAATATCCCCAGGGGAACTATGTGATCAACAGTCCCACCGACGCTAAAGAACCCTCATTGGCCACTAGGCCGCTCGTTTCGAATACGGGTCCATGCCCATTGAGGGGAATGAAAAGAATAATCCTTACTGAGTCGGCTACACCCGTAACTCCCTATCAAGCCAGCAAATAAACACCTTTTGGCTTCGAATGGCTTGTCTCATTACCCCTTGGTCCCGCGGGATTCATGCTGCCTTGCCATCTTCCCATCCTACGGGGGTACTCCCCACTTGTCCCACAAGGACTAACATTCCACCCTTGATCTGGGACCTATGCTCCCAGCCAATGCACTCCCATTGCCTTTCGGCATTCAACTATGACAATGTCATATTTGTCCCAAGGGACTCTCCCATCACTGCTGATTCAGATTCCTTGCCCAATGTCGGTCCAATAAAATATCCTTTTCCTTGGCATAAGGCGCTCTACCCTTGTCAAGCTTAATAATTCGCTCATCAATCCCACCGGGCTGTGTCCATAAAGCTTTCCCTTGGCCGGAGGTGCTCCGCCCTAGCTGAACTTGAAAATTACCTTCTGCCCCATCGGGCTGGGTCCACAAAGTCTTTTCCTTAGCCTGAGGCACTCCACCCTCGCCAAGCCCTAGAATTACCCTTTGTCCCACTGGGCAGGATTTATAAAACATTTTTCCCTGGCCTGAGGCACTCCGCCCTTACCAGGCCCGCCGGGCTCTTGGACATCAATCCCTAGCCCCACCAACAGAATAAACAGTCGAATTCACCAATAGTCCCACCGGAAAAAATATCCCGCATCGTAAACGAGACTGCGTCAGGGAGCCCAACAAAAAAAAACAAATAACAAAGAATAATAATAATAAAAAGAAAAGAAATGAATCAAAAATGAATCAAAAATGATGAAAATGAATGAAGAAAAGAAAATGATGATTTAAAATAAACATAATTAATTAGTGCACACAATAAATTTAATATACCCAACAAACTCAATAAGTCCAACAAAATCAATAAAATCAATAAAATCAATCAATCCAATGAGCTCAATAAAAAAAACCTTAATAAACCAAATAAACCCAAAACAATTCAATAAATCCAATAAGCTAAGCGAAATCAATCAACTCAATAAATCAATAAACCTAACGAACCAAATAAACCCCACTAAACCAAATAGACTCAATAAATCAATAAACCCAAAGCACTCGATAAACCTAATATACTCAATAAAACTAATGAAATCAATTGAATCAACAAAATCCAACAAACCCAATAAACCCATCAAAATCAAAACTCAATGAATCCATAAACCAGATAAACCCCAACAAACTCAACCAATAAATCTAATGAACTTAACAAACTCAGCCAAACCAACAAATCCTATAAAACCAATAAACTCAATAAACTCACCAAAATAAACCCAATAGACTCAACAAACTTAATAAACTCGAACAAAGAAACCAACAAAAAGATTTCTTCACTTTGTCTTAGACCTTCTGTCTGAGCAAGGGTTGTTGATCCCGACATCTCCACGGGTCAATGTTCATATTCTACCTTGGCTTAGGCCTCACGTCTTCGCCAAGTTGGTCAGCTTCGACATGACGTCGGGTTTACATCTTCATCTACACATTCTACCCTTGTTTCAGACCTTTCGTCTGAGTAAGGTTGGTTGACTCTGACATTTCATCAGGTTGACATTGATATCTAGCCCTAGGTCTGGGACTCTCATACGTCTGCATTCTGGTCAACCCTCACCTCAAACCTTCTATCGGGACAGGGCCCGTTGACTTCGACATGACGTCGGGTCAACATTTGTACCTCATGTTCCACCCTTGGCTTAGGCTTCACACCTTCACTAAGTTCGTTGACTTCGACATGACGTCGAGTCAACACCTATCTTACATTCTGCCCTTGGCTTATGTCTCACGTCCCTGCCAACTTCGTTGGCTTCGGCATGACGTCGAGTCAACACCTGTTCCACATGATGCTCTTGGCAAAGGCCTCACGCCTCTGCCAAGTCCGTTGACTTTGACATGATGTCCGGTCAACATTTATACCTCATATTCCGCCCTTGTCTTAGGCCTCACGCCTCTGCCAAGTTCGTTGGCTGTGACAGGACGTCGAGTCGACACCTATCATATATGCGATCCTTGGCTTAGACCACACGTATCTGCCAAGTTCGTTGGCCTCGACAGGACGTCGGGTCAACGTTTACACCTTATATTTTGCCCTTGGCTTAGGCCTCACGTCTTTGCCAAGTTCGTTGGTTTCGACATGAAGTCGAGCTAACATCTATCCCACATTATACCCTTGGCTTAGGCCTCACGCCTCTGCCAAGTTCGCTGACTTTGACATGACGTCGAGTCAACATGTAGTGCCCCAGAATTTATATAATAATTTCTAGATTATTTATAAAATTTTCTAGACTTTATTAAGAATTTATAACTGCTAAATAGACTAATAAAAGGATTATTGGATTAATAAGTCATTATAAGACCCAATCATGTTAAATAATTAACCTAGCCTATTTAAATAAAATCCAAAAGGTTTAAGGACCAAGCCCATTAAGTTTGGCCCATATTCTAGAAGGTTATTTAGCCTATTTACGTATTTTAAGGATAAATAACATTTTTATGGATAACAATATGGATAATTAACGAAAGAGTTTGATTGATGTTGAACTCTGTGCACGTTGGATGTAGCGGTCTATCGTGCGACCGCCACAGCCATGTAACACACCAGTCTTGATGCGTTACATCCTGTATGTTCCGTGAAAGAAAGAACGAGCAAAAAGATTAGAACTTTGAGATCTTATCTACAAGAGATCGACATGGGAGAGTTTATAACATTAGTAAGGACTCTTAGGGATTAGGTTTTGACAAATTAAGGACTCTAGAATCAATCTAATCTTCAAAACCTTATAAATAAGACCTAGTTCTGAACTGATCGACCCTTACTTTTGGCACGTGAAGAATCAAGGTAAGGAGATATAATTTCGGGTAAGTTCTTTAGAATATTTTGTTTAGTATACTTTAGACTAATAGTTCTCTAAATTTCATGTTAGGAGATCAAACAACCAAGAAGATTGAAGCTTCCAAAGTTGCTGGTTCGACCATAGTAACTCAGGATTCAGAGTAAAAGACCCCTGAAGATCAAGAGATTAGGACGTCTAAATGAGGTAATTAGAATTCAATCCTTTAGAACTTTTTGTTCACCTTAGTTTCATCTTATTACCCTCAAAATTTCACATCTTTAGGACAAGAGGTTGGAGAGATAGAGCAGCAGGAAATTGATAAAAAATCACTGGAAAAGGAGAACTAGGGCACGTCTTTAAAACTGAAATTAGAAGTTTAAAGCTCAGATAAAAGGGTAGGTTATCTCATGATTGAAAAAAACATCTTGTTAGGGATAAAAGCCCTCTGATTGTGTTTGATTTCACGCATTATAGACTATGAATTTTATGTTTTAGTGGGCTCATGCAGACATACATATCCTTAGCCCTAATCTAAGATCAAAGATATAATCTTGTCAATTCACTGCAACCTATGCATCTAGATGACCTATACTTCGTTTTGTCATGATTGGGGTAGTTAAATCTTTTCAAAACATGACATGGTTTCAAACATAGTCTTTTTATTTCATTATACTGTTAGCAGGAACTCTGACACATCATGCTTAGACCGTCACAGACTATAACGGCCTTACGATAAGCCGTCACACCCTATGTTGCATTCTAATTGCTCTGTTGTCTCTGACGCACCATAACAAGAGCGTTAAATTACTGTAACGGCCCCTCGATAGACCGTCACAATCACTGTGACGCACCCATCCTCGACTGTGAGGGTAATCATAGATAGAATTGAAAATCAGTTAAGTTAAATTATAAATAAGCCTAGTGATCTAAGTTTTGACCTGATTTCATGTCTTTAAGATTATTTACTCATTCATGATAGAAATTGCATGATTAAGGTATCTTAAGTTATTTTAAGTTATTTAATTTCATGTGCCAAAATTCTATAGTTTTGTATCTAAATCATGATTTTTCCAAAAGAAGTATTGATGGAGTTTTATCATGATTTCCTATTGTCACAAATCATCTATATCAATAGAGTCATTTCTCAAAGTACATGGCACATATTTCGGTATGTTGTCCATTAGTTCACTATGCACTATAGGAACATTATTCTTGGACATGAGGACCTCTCTATTGGATATTCCTTCCAATGGATAAGAAAATCTTGTTGCAAGGCCTCCGTAATTTTCCACGAGCCTGGGATTTCCACTAGGACGCCGAGTTGGTTGTACCATTAAAACCCAATTGGTTAGAAAGCACTATCGATGTTTTCTGGTTCTAGCAATGTAACGGACCTATATTGGACCGTGAGGCATATGTAATGGCCCAGTATACAACCGTCACATTTAACTGAGTCCAATTACTATTTCTGGATTTAATCGTTCTAACGCATCAAGGCTAGACCGTCACATCAATGTAACGGCCCAATAATGGAGCGTCACATCCTGTAACGGCCCAGTACACGACTGTCATACTGCTTGAGTATTTTAACCGATGTTTGACCAAGGGTTGATATTCCAAGGTTTCTAGATTGACTCTTGATGATCTAGAACTTATCATATTGATCAAGAAACCTAATATAATCAATGGAAGATAAAGAATGTACCGTTATGTTGCCGATTTATTTTAAGCATAACATAGTGTAAGTCATTCTTGATTTCTCATGATTCTTATTAAAGCATTCATTCATTGAATTATTGTTATCAAGAGCTTGTTGGAATTGTACATTCTTGGCCACACTTTATTGTTACATGCGTGGAAAAAGCTTGATTTATACTTGAAGATGCGATCGAGCACTGATTGTGTTCAAGGGCTCTATGCTAATCTCCTCGGCTGATTGTCGAAAACATACTATTATAAACCATGGGGTATGATGCTACTGGCGTCGCATTGCGCTGGGAGTACTTTCCCTATAAATAAGTGAAATATCCACAGCTCGTGAAGTGAAAAATCCACAACACAATACAACATGATTCATACTTGACTTTCTTGATATTCCACAGAAATTCACGAAGTACTTGCTCATAAGCAAAAGATACTGGAGTGATGATTATGTGGCTTGCTAGTACATTCTCGTTACATTCTTGTTCATGAATGGCCATATCATGTTCTTATAACATTTTTGCTAGTTCATACTTGCTCTCATACTATCTTACATATTTTGATTTAATCGCATGATTGATCGCATTCACATGATTTTACCTTATTTCTCTAGAGCTAAAATGTTAATTACTTTAATGATGCCTTCATGTTGATGCGAAGATACCTACTGGGCAAGTGTGCTCATTACCTATTTCCATTCTTTTTCAAGAAATGGAAGTGAGTCGGGTTCGGATTCGGAATGTTCAAGTAGCGGATCTGAGAGTGATTAAAGAATGAGCGAAGACTTAAGAAGTTTACATTGTTTAGATCAAGTCTATGTAATTTCTTATTTCTTGAGTCTAGCATGATGGAAGTTGAATTAGTGGTTGTATTTGAATATTGGAATTGATTATTAATGAAAATCAAAGTTGAGTAAATATTATGCGATTGCATTCTTATGTGTGATTACCTTGCGCTCTGATCATTCTTGCTTGCAAGAGGCTTACCATGCCGGCTGTTCGCATTCCTCGAGCGAGTCTTCCGCTGTAATAAAGGCTCGGGGCATGACAGTTAAGTTGGTATCAGAGCCTAAGTCTCAGGACTTAGGAAGAAGAGTCATGTCATAGGATAAGTCCAAGGTTTAAGGACCCATACCTATGTACTAAGGAAGAAATTTCTACGCCCATGTGAGAATTGGGTAGAACCCGGGATAAGATAGTTAATTTGCTTTAAGATTGATTTTCCTTCCAATTCCATGAGAAATAACAAGTTGTTATTTTTCTCTCAGGTACCCTATTATTACCATGGCTCATCGCGTAGATTGGAATGGTATGCCAGAAACTGTTGCTAGCCTTACTCAGGCATTACAAACCATGGCACAAGCTGGCGCAGGAGCAAGGGCTGGTGATTTACATTGTAACTTTCGGGGCTTAAACCCTCCGCGTTTCTATGGTTCTTCTAATCCGGACGAAGCGGAGAACTGGATAGACGAAATGAATCATATCTTTGATGTTATTCAATGCACCGATCAAGAGAAGGTGCGTCTCGTAACCTTCCAACTCAACAAAGATGTCCGTACATGGTGGAAGTTGGTTCCGGCACCTCCAGCCGATGCACCTCATACATGGGATGGTTTTCTTACCCTATTCCGTGCCAAGTACTTTTCTGAGCACGTAAAGGAACAAAATGCTATGGAGTTTGCCGCTCTTTGGCAAGGAATGATGACGGTTGCCGAATATGAACTGCAATTCTCAAGGCTTGCACCTTACGCACCGCATCTTATCAGCACCGATTTATTGAAGGCTAATCGATTCATGGATGGGTTACGACCCGATTTTATTCAGCAGCTCAGGACCCAAAACATCCGTACTTATGCGGAGATGGTTCAACGAGCGTATTTGTGTGAAAGGACCTTAGAGAAGGTCGAGAAATTAAAAGGGAAAGGAGAAGAGTCTAGCCGACGCTCAGATCGGTGTTATAAGAAGGAAAAGTTCAGCATCACAGAGCCCTACAAGAGCCATGATAGTAAGAAGAGATCCAAGAATAGGAATGGTGGAAGTTCTCATAAGTAAAAGAAAATCAAGGAGGAGGAGCAAGTTGCTATAGCTTGCACGTTTTGCGAAAAATTTAGCCATTCGACTAAGGAGTGTTGGAAGCGTCTCGGCGCTTATTTACATTGTGGAAGCAGGGAGCATCGCATGTCAGATTGCCCCCTTATGAAAGACCAATCGTCTGGTGGAGGACGTAGGAGGCAGGCTCGCCTCAATGCCGTCTTAGAAGAAGAGGAAACGCCCTGGGATGGTGGACTTATGGAAGGTACTCTTCAAATTTGTTCTCATCCTACATTTGTGCCATTTGACACTGGTGCCTCTCATTCTTTTATCTCCACTACTTTTACAAAAATATTATCAATTGCATCATTCCCCTTACCTTCAAATCTCGCTATTTCCACACCCTTAGGTTCTGGAACAAAGCTTACCTACTATTATCCTAAAAGCGAAGTGACAGTAGAAGGTCACAATCTCCCCGTAAACTTAGTATGCCTTGACATGAAAGGTTATGATGCCATTTTAGGGGTAGATTGACTTGTAGATCATGATGCTTATATCAATTACCAAAATATGATTATATCCTTTCGAAAGCCTGATCTTCCAAGATTCTCTTTTCTTGGCATCAAGTACAAGAAGCATCCTACTATTATATCTTCTCTTCACGCTTGCAAACTTATCTTGCAAGGATGTGAAGCTTTTCTTGCTTCTGTCATTATTACCAAATCCAAGGAGATTATCTTAGCGGACATTCCTATTGTAAATGAGTTCCTCGATGTGTTCCCGTCTGAATTACCCAGTTTACCATCCGAGAGGGAAGTGAACTTCACTATTGAACTTATCCCAGGAGCAGCACCTATTTCTATAGCCCCTTACATGATGTCCCCCACAAAACTCATAGAATTAAAAAGGCAATTGCAGGAATAACTAGACAAAGGCTTTATCAGACCTAGCACATCCCCTTGGGGTGCGCCGGTTCTATTTGTCAAGAAAAAGGGTGGTTCTCTCAGACTATGCATCGATTACCGGCGACTGAATCAACTCACAATTAAAAATAAGTATCCGTTGCCACGTATTGATGAGCTCTTCGATCAGCTTTCAGGAGCAAAATATTTCTCTAAGATTGACCTCAGATCAGGTTATCATCAGCTTAGAATTAAAGAAGAAGATATTTATAAAATAGCTTTTCGAAGTCGTTATGGCCACTATGAATTCGTGGTAATGCCATTCGGATTAACTAATGCCCCGGCAGCATTCATGCAACTGATGAACAGTGTCTTCTAGCCATATCTGGACCAGTTTATCGTCGTCTTCATTGATGATATCTTGATATATTTCAAGACAAAGGAGGAACATGAAGAACATTTGAAAATAGCTTTGCAAACACTTAAAGAACATAAACTCTATGCCAAGCTAAATAAATGTGAATTCTGGCTCAAGGAAGTTTCATTCTTAGGCCACATTATTTCAAAAGAAGGTATTGCGGTGGATCCTTCTAAAGTCGAAGCTATCAGAAATTGGAGCCGACCAACGACTGTATCAGAAGTAAGAAGCTTTCTAGGTCTACCTAGTTATTATAGGAGATTCATTAAGGACTTCTCAAAGATTGTGATTCTTATAACTAGACTCACGAGAAAAGAAAATCTTTTTCTCTGGTCAGAGGAATGTGAGAAAAGTTTTCAAACTCTTAAGAATCATCTTACTACAGCTCCTATTCTTTCACTACCGATGGAAGGTGGTGGATTCGAAGTATATAGGGATGCATCTGGTATTGGCTTAGGGTGTGTCCTCATGCAAAATCGAAAAGTAATCTGTTATTCTGCTAGACAATTGAAGTGTCACGAGGAAAATTATCCTATACATGATTTGGAATTAGCAGCTGTCAGTTTGACCTTGAAAATTTGCCGTCATTTTCTCTATGGAGAAAAGTTTACGGTGTACTCGGACCACAAAAGCTTGAAATACTTATTTTCTCAAAAAGAGATAAATATGAGGCAGAGAAGATGGTTGAAATATCTCAAAGATTTTGATTTTTCTATTCAATATCATCCTGGCAAGGCTAATGCTGTTGCGGATGCACTCAGCAGAAAACTAATGGGTATGCTATCAAGTCTTATGATTAGTATGACTAATCTTATTCCTCAATTTGCTTAGTTGAACTTAGATATTGACAGGAAGGAAGAAGATTGCTTCATGGCTAATATCCGAGCTCAACCTACCTTAATAGAGGATCTAGTCAAGTTGCAAAATGATGATCTCGTGTTACTAGAAATTAAGGCTAATATTGAACAACGGCCGGATTTCTCTATTACGGACGATGGAAGATTGCTATTCAAGGGCCGAGTGTGTGTACCGGATCATGAGGATACGAAGAAATTGATTCTAGAAGAAGCACATAAATCCAGGTATACCATTCACCCAGATAGTACAAAAATGTATCAGGATCTCAAAAGAAATTTCTGGTGGCCCAACATGAAGAGAGAAATAGCTGATTTCGTGTCTCGCTGTCTCACTTTTCAACAAGTAAAGGCATAGCATTTTAGACCCGCAGGTAAACTGCATCCCTTGAATATTCCCAAATGGAAGTGGGAGAGTATAGTGATGGATTTCATTATGGGGTTACCTAAGACAAGAGGTGGACACAATGGTATATGGGTAATCATAGACCGATTGACTAAATCTGCACATTTCATACCAATTAAAAGTCGATGGTCTGTGGATATCCTGGCTGCATTATACATAAGAGAAATTGTTAAATTACATGGTGTCCCAATCACTATTATATCTGATAGAGATCCTCGATTCACATCACAGTTTTGGAAGGGTCTACAACAGTCACTAGGGATTAGATTGAATTTCAGCACAGCCTTTCATCCACAAACTGATGGTCAGACAGAAAGAACGAATCAGGTGGTAGAAGACATGCTCAGGGCTTGTGTTATTGATTTTGGAGGTAGTTGGCATGATCACTTGCCTCTGGTAGAATTTGCATATAACAACAGTTACCAGGCCAGCATACAAATGGCACCTTTTGAAGCTCTATATGGAAAAAGTTGTCGATCACCAATATGTTGGAGTGAAATAAGGGAAAGATAATTCCTAGGCCCCGATATTATCAGAGATTCTACAGAGAAGATCAAGCTTATTCGAGAGAGAATAAAGATGGCACAAGATAGACAAAAGTCTTATGCTGATAATCGTAGACGCGACGTGGAATTTCAAGTAGGAGACCATGTGTATCTCAAGGTTTCTCCAAGTCTTGGTATTCGGATATTTGGCATTAAGGGTAAACTAACTCCAAGGTTCATTGGTCCGTTTGAAATTCTCAAAAGGGTTGGTGAAGTGGCTTATAGACTGGCTTTGCCTCCACAATTAGCAGGAGTTCATGACGTATTTCACGTCTCAATGCTAAAGAAATATGTATATGATCCTGACCATATTATCACTTATGACAATCTGGAGATTCAGAAGGATATGACGTACGAGCAAATGCCGATAAAGATTCTAGAACGAGAAGTGCGTCAACTAAGAAATAAAGTTATTCCTATGGTCAAGATTCAATGGAAGAAAGCATGGCCATATGAAGCAACATGGGAAACCGAAGAAGGCATGCGGAAAAGATTTCCATAATTATTCAACTATAAGTACACTCTCCATAATCCATGTATTGAATTTGGGGACCAAATTCTTATAAGTGGGGGAGGGTGTAGTGCCCCATAATTTATATAATAATTTCTGGATTATTTAAAAAAAATTTGGAATTTATTAGGAATTTATAAAGGCTAAATAGACTAATAAAAGGATCATTAGATTAATAAGTCATTATAAGGCCCAATCATGTTAACTAATTAACCTAGCCTATTTAAATAAAATCCAAAAGGTTTAAGGACCAAGCCCATTAAGTTTGGCGCATATTCTAGAAGGTTATTTAGCCTATTTACGTATTTTAAGGATGAATACCATTTTATGGATAGTAATATGGATAATTAACGAAAGAGTTTGATTGATGTTGAACTCTTTGCACGTTGGATGTAGCGGTCTATCGTGCGACCGCCACAGCCATGTAACGCACCAGTCTTGATGCGTTACATCCTGTCAGTTCCGTGAAAGAAAGAACGAGCAACAAGATTAAAACTTTGAGATCTTATCTACAAGAGATCGACTTGGGAGAGTTTATAACATTACTAAGGACTCTTAGGGATTAGGTTCTGGCAAATTAAGGACTCTAGAATCAATCTAATCTTCAAAACCTTATAAATAGGACCTAGTTCTGAACTGAGCGACCCTTACTTTTGGCTCGTGAAGAATCAAGGTAAGGATATATAATTTCAGGTAAGTTCTTTAGAAGATTTTATTTAGTATACTTTAGACTAATAGTTCTCCAAATTTCATGTTAGGAGATCAAGCAACCAAGGAGATTGAAGCTTCCAAAGTTATTGGTTCGACCATAGTAACTCAGGATTCAGAGCAAAAGACCCCTGAAGATCAAGCGATTAGGACGTCTAAATGAGGTAATTAGAATTCAATCCTTTAGAACTCAAAATTTCACATCTTTAGGACAAGAGGTTGGAGAGATAGAGCAGCAGGAAGTTGCTAGAAAATCGCTGGAAAAGGAGAACTAGGGCACGTCTTTCAGACTCAAATTAGAAGTTTAAAGCTCAGATAAGAGGGTAGGTTATCTCATGATTGGCAAAAACATCTTGTTAGAGATAAAATCCCTCTGATTGTGTTTGATTTCACGCATTATAGACTATGAATTTCATGTTTTAGTGGGCTCATGCATACATATATATTCTTAGCCCTAATCTAAGATCACAGATATAATCTTGTCAATTCACTGCAACCTATGCATCTAGATGACCTTTACTTCGTTTTGTCATGATTGGGGTAGTTAAATATTTTCAAAACATGACATGATTTCAATCATAGTCTTTTTATTTCATTATACTATTAGCAGGGACTCTGACGCATCATGCTTAGACCGTCACAGACTGTAACGGCCTTACGATAAGCCGTCACACCCTATGTTGCATTCTAATTACTCTGTTGTCTCTGACGCACCATAACAAGAGCATTACATTACTGTAACGGCCCCTTGATAGACCGTCACAATCACTGTGACGCACCCATCCTCGACCGTCAGGGTAATCGTAGACAGAATTGAAAATCAGTTAAGTTAAATTATAAATACGCCTAGTGATCTAAGTTTTGACTTGATTTCATATCTTTAAGATTATTTACTGATTCATGATAGAAATTACATGATTAAGGTATCTTAAGTTATTTTAAGTTATGTTAATTTCATGTGCCAAAATTCTATAGTTTTGTATCTAAATCATGATTTTTCCAAAAGAAGTATTGATGGAGTTTTATCATGATTTCCTATTGTTACACATCATCTCTATCAATAGAGTCATTTCTCAAAATACATGGCACATATTCCGGTATGTTGTCCATTAGTTCACTATGCACTATAGGAACATTATTCTTGGACATGAGGACCTCTCTATTGGATATTCCTTCCAATGGATAAGAAAATCTTGTTGCAACGCCTCCGTAATTTTCCACGAGCCTGGGATTTCCACTAGGACGCCGAGTTGGTTGTACCATTAAAACCCAATTGGTTAGAAAGCACTATCGATGTTTTCTGGTTCTAGCAATGTAACGGACCTATATTGGACCGTGAGGCATATGTAACGGCCCAGTATACAACCGTCACATTTAACTGAGTCCAATTACTATTTCTGGATTTAATCGTTCTAACGCATCAAGGCTAGACCGTCACATCAATGTAACGGTCCAATATTGGAGTGTCACATCATATAATGGCCCAGTACACGACCGTCACACTGCTTGAGTATTTTAACCGAGGTTTGACCAAGGGTTGATATTCCAAGGTTTCTAGATGGACTCTTGATGGTTTAGAACTTATGATATTGATCAAGAAACGTAATATAATGAATGGAAGATAAAGAATGTATCGTTATGCTGCCGATTTATTTTAAGCATAACATAGTGTAAATCATTCTTGATTTCTCATGATTCTTATTAAAGCATTCATTCATTGAATTATTGTTATCAAGAGCTTGTTGAAATTGTACATTCTTGGCCACACTTTATTGTTACATGCGTGGAAAAAGCTTGATTTATACTTGAAGATGCGATCGAGCACTGATTGTGTTCAAGGGCTCTATGCTAGTCCCCTCGGCTGATTGTTAGAAACATACTATTATAAACCATGGGGTATGATGTTACTGACGTCGCATTGCGCTGTGAGTACTTTCTCTATAAATAAGTGAAATATCCACAGCTCGTGAAGTGAAAAATCCACAACACAATACAACATGATTGATACTTGACTTTCTTGATATTCCACAGAAATTCACGAAGTACTTGCTCATAAGTAAAAGATACTGGAGTGATGATTATGTGGCTTGCGAGTACATTCTCGTTACATTCTTGTTCATGAAAGGCCATATCATGTTCTTATAACATTCTTGCTAGTTCATACTTACTCTCATTCTATCTTACATATTTTGGTTTAATTACATGATTGATCGCATTCACATGATTTTACCTTATTTCTCTAGAGCTAAAATGTTAATTACTTTAATGATGCCTTCATGTTGATGTGAAGATACCTACTGAGCAAGTGTGCTCATTACCTATTTTCATTCTTTTTCAGGAAATGGAAGTGAGTCAGGTTCAGATTCGGAATGTTCAAGTAGCGGATCCGGGAGTGATTAAAGAATCAGCGAAGACTTAGGAAGTTTACATTGTTTATATCGAGTCTATGTAATTTCTTATTTCTTGAGTCTAGCATGATGGAAGTTGAATTAGTGGTTGTATTTGAATATTAGAATTGATTATTAATGAAAATCAAAGTTGAGTAAATATTGTGCGATTGCATTCTTATGTGTGATTGCCTTGCGCTCTGATCATTCTTGCTTGCAAGAGGCTTACCATGCCGACTGTTCACATTTCTCGAGCGAGTCTTCTGTTGTAATAAAGGCTCGGGGCGTGACACAACACCTATCCCACATTATGTCCTTTGCTTAGGCCTCACGTCTTTCCCAAGTTGGTTGACTTTGTCAAGTCTTTCAAGTAAACAACCATATTCTGCCCTGGCCCAGACCATTTGTCTCTTACAGGTTGGTCATTTTCAACATAACGTCGAGATAACAACAGTGTTTATGTCTTCCCTTGTCTTGGACATGCCGTCTAAGCAAGATTTGTTGGCTCTGACATCCCGTTGGGTCAACATCAGTCTTTCACCTTTGGTTCGGACCTTCCATCTGACCAGCCAACAAAAAGACCCCCCTGCCTTTGGTTCAGACCTTCTGTCTAGCCAGAGAACAAAAAGACCCCTTTCACCTCTGGCTCGGACCTTTCATCCAGTTAGTCAACAAAAAGACCCTTTTCCCTCCAGCTGGGACCTTTCGTCCCGTCAGTCAATAAAAAGACCCTTTTTACCTCTGACGCGGACCTTTCGTCCAATCAGTCAACAAAAAGACCCTTTCACCTTTGGTCCGGACCTTCCATCCGACCATACAACAAAAAGACCCTTTTACCTCTGGCTCGGACCTTTCGTCTAGTCAGTCAACAAAAAGACCCTTTTTCCTCTGGCTTGGACCTTTCGTCCCATCAATCAACAAAAGACCCTTTTACCTCTGACGCGGACCTTTCGTCCAGTCAGTCAACAAAAAGACCCTTTCACCTTTGGTTCGGACCTTTCGTCCGACCATACAACAAAAAGACCCTTTTACCTCTGGCTCGGACCTTTCATCCCGTCAGTCAACAAAAAGACTCGTTTATCTCTGGCTCAGACCTTCTGTCCAGCCAGACAACAAAAGGACCCCTTCACCTTTAGCTTGGGCCTTCCACCTAAGCCAAGTTGTGCGGCGTCATGACTTTATGTGATGCAGGACGAGACACGGACACGACAAGCTCGTGACTGCCCCTTAACGAGGGAAGCGTCGGACGTGCACGGTTGAGAAATTGGCGAGAGCTAGGGTGGTCAATTCACACTTTCGTGCCCGGATCGGGTCACGGGATGGTAACGCTCTCTCTCGCAGCAGTGGTGATATAAATATAAAGTGAGCTACGATCCTAGAACATGCTCTCTAGTAGTGGCATAAACAAGAATATATGAAAATAAGCAAATGCCGAGTGTAGGGAGCGAGAACGATACCTCCACGCGCTCGGCGTGGGGAAGATGGACCCGGCCGAAACTCGTACTCCCGGAACAATAATACACAATATTACAGCAATACACGTCACTGCCCACTCCACACAGGGAGGTAAAGGGCTACACAATGGGGTCCGGGAGGACCGAATTTGGGTTGACGGGCGGCTTCTCGCGTTGATTCGGCAACACCCGAACTAGTGATGGTGGGGCCTACGTGCTATCCGGAGGGGCCGTGTGCGACCCGGTGGCACCGCTGTAGTGGAGATGCTTGGGGAAGCGTTCCCTGGGCTGGCGACACACTGGTTCACCGGCCAGAGGCCGGGCGGCTCCATTCGGCACTGGTCGGAACAACCGGCCACGGATCTGCAGCTTCTGGGTTTCAGCGCGCGTCCCGGCAAGAACGGATGCGGCGATCAGCCCCGATGTCGGATCGACATGAAACGGTTACCGTTGGAAAGCTAACTTGAAGTACTTCAACCTAGGCCTGGAGATCAGACCTGGATCTACTTGGATCTTGGCCTTAATGAATTGTTGAGTTGCTGTTGTACAGTGACCAGATTCTCAGATCTGTAGAGAACTTTTCTGAGAACTACCTTTGACCGATATGTGAACGTCCGAATCTGAAGTGGTGGTCTTCAGTAAAGTTGTAGAAAATCAAGCTAGGAAAATAGACATAGTTTTTCTGAATGGTTTGGAGGTGGCTGTGATTTGTTCTGATATTTGAACTGGAAGGTGGTCGGATCTGGAACTTGGCTGAAAGCACTATAACTGAGATAGAACATGAATTTTGAAAAATGGATAGATAGAGGATCAAAAATCAAGACAAATGGTGGATGTAGGGAATGATGGACAGAACGCCCAGTAAAATTTGGAGCCCCAACAAAAATCAAAAAGAAGGTCGGAGATGGGAAACTCAGAGCTGCTGTCACTGTAGATAGAGATAGGACAGATCTGGGAGGGATTGAAGACCGAAATTGAAAAAAATATCAAACGAAGGATTTTAGACCTGAATTTTTTTTATGGATGATGGGATGAAAGATAGGAACACACCATAAAAATTACAAACTACGAAGAGGCCGTGGCTGGTAGCAGGATTTTCGTGAAGACACCTCTATCCAGCAGGACAGAAAACCGAAGACGGATTCGCGGCGGCTCGAAGGCGGCACGAACGGCGGCGGCGGCGGCACAGATGAAGATCAGAGGTTGAGAGGGGGAGATAGAAGATTGATACACTCTAGATCTGGAGGTTTGAGGAGAGGAACCCAGGGGGAGAGGAAGGGGGCGCAAGGAGCTTCCAAGTTTCACACAAATTTTCTGAATTTTCACTAATTTTCACATGAAAATACAAGCTTATATATGATTCCAACCAAATCCAACCTCAACCCTTGGATCTAGGGGCTGTGAGATGGATGGTCTGGATTGCATGCCAAAAATCACACAAAAAATAAAATTAATATATAAGGGGGGGGGGCCTATTGACCAAGAATGGCAAGGGGGACAAGTTTGACATGGTAGGTAGCCTACCATGGAAATTCTTACCCCCTTGTCTACCCATGTGGCATATGACTAGTCCAACCTTCTAGATGTCCACCTAGGATAGTTGACCAGCCCCACAAGGTGACATGGACCAATGGGAGAGGGCTGAGGGCCCCCTTGATGGTCCTACTGACAAATTACATAGAAACCCACACAATCCGTGGGAATGACGCATTGGCTTATAAAGCCGTACAATTACGCATATACTTTCCCAAGGATATAAACACAAACTAAAAGGACATAAATGCAAAAGTAAATGTACATGCTCGGCGTCGATTCCCATCAACTCTCCCCGGGTGGGAGGAACTCGACCCCGTCGAGTAGGGGTATGGGTGCTCGGGTACTCCGGCGGATCCGTCACCTTTCCAAGTAACGCGGGTATACTCCACTCCAAGTGACCGTCACCTGCTCATTCCATATATACTCGATATGCACAAGCTGCTATGGGCTAAAGGTGGACACTCCGGGTGGGGCACTCTCAAAAGGGGAGGTGGCGGCTCGAAGACTCACTAGGAATCACCGCTGAGTCCCTGTAGGTGACTAGATCTGGGTGTAGATATGGAACCGATCTCATACTCATCGAGTGAGTCCAATTGCCTCTTACTCATAAGAGAATGACAACGAGCTGACACAAGACACATGCAGACTCACCATGCACTAACCCACATATGCAAACGACACAAATAAGAAACAGACTCATGCATGACTCTAGACAAATCTATGGTTAGTCCGACCCGTACATGGATGACGGCGGGCCAGGACACCCGAATGTGTGCCATGCATGCATTTGACGTAACCGGAGGTTGACATCACGGGGAACCCCTAGACATCCTACGATGCACCAATCATGGACATTAGGCTTGGATGTGGGAAGTCCGGGAGGTGCGGGTGGTTTAGAGGGATCGGGGAAACCAAAGTCTTCCTTACCCCCGAATGATGGTTCGGACCTATAGCTATGTGGAGTTTGCGTGGCCCGAGTGGAAAAGGTGGGATAGTGAACTCCGCGGAAGAAGGGTAGTGAGTATGAAAACTCGGGAGGTTCACTAGTGAGGGGATCAAAACGGTCGAAGAAGGTATGACCCCGTGAGATGGGTTCCAACATGACATGGTCCCAAGTTTGGAATTCATAATCACCGCCATACATTATGATCGGTGGGACGACGGACATGTGTAGGAAATAAGATTCCTCCCTTGGGAAAAAGGGAATGAAGTCAGACTCGGCCGGCATCGGGAGGAGTAGAAGAATCTCCGTGGTGACACACCCCACGGTGCACACGGAGGTAATGGACCCTAAGGCCGGATGGGTGAAGCTAAGACTAGCGGGTTGGTCAAAGTCTCGGGCCAAAAGATGCGTCAACTTCCATTGTGAATCTAATCCCATGACAAGATCGTCTAACGTGTCAACATGGTGACTAGATCGAAATGTGGTATGGAAGGAGTTGACCGGCACTAAAGGTAGGGTGGGGTCCATGGATGGAAAGGGATGTGGGACCGAGCCTTCTTTGAGCCATCTAAGAAGTGGCTCGGCTATATAAAGAGTACCCATTAGAAATACAGGTGGCTTGGTCTTTGGTAGTTCCAAATGAGATGGTTCCGAATCAAGTTCGGAAATAGAGAGTGATGACATTGGAGCTCTCATGGGTGAGGAAGGAATGTCCTTCTCGTGGTGAAGGGGTCCTTGGGGTGGCTCCGGGAACAACCAATCTACCCAGATAGACCAATCTAGGCTAGTACTAAACCGATCTAGGCTTGTACTAAACTTTTGCACTTGTCCCATCATGGCTTGGAACATTGCGCCCACTTCATCGGGACTATAGACTCGGGATGCGGCCATGGTTGTAAAGATGGGGTTGGGTCCCCTAGGAATGGAGATGCAAGACCATTTTTTTCTAAGTTTAAAAGTAAAATGTGATGCTAACTAATGCACCTAGACGTAACCAAAATTCGGTACGCGACGGAGATAACCGATCCGAAGACCACTCGCGCAAGTGTGCGACCTTCCCGATAGGCGTAGCCTAACGTTCGGACAACACCTTTTGATATACCGGGTTATTGGGATGCAATGCAAAAGACACTTTTTTTTGACACCATAGACTCAAACTCGCTCTGATACCAAATTGATGCGGGACGAGACACGGACACGACAAGCTCGTGACTGCCCCTTAACGAGGGAAGCGTCGGACGTGCACGGTTGAGAAATCGACGAGAGCTAGGGTGGTCAATTCACACTTTCGTGCCCAGATCGGGTCACGGGACGGTAACGCTCTCTCTAGCAGCAGCGGTGATATAAATATAAAGCGAGCTACGATCCTAGAACATGCTCTCTAGCAGTGGCATAAACAAGTATATATGAAAATAAGCAAATGCCGAGTGTAGGGAGCGAGAACGATACCTCCACGCGCTCGGCGTGGGGAAGACGGACCCGGCCGAAACTCGTACTCCCGGAACAATAATACACAATATTACAGCAATACACATCGCTGCTCACTCCACGCAGGGAGGTAAAGGGCTACACAATGGGGTCCGGGAGGACCAAATTCGGGTTGACGGGCGGCTTCTCGCGTTGATTCGGTAACACCCGAACTAGTGATAGTGAGGCCTACGTGCTGTCCAGAGGGGCCGTATGGGACCCGGTGGCACCACTGTAGTGGAGACGCTTGGGGAAGCGTTCCCTGAGCTGGCGACACGCTGGTTCGCCGGCCGGAGGCCGGGCGGCTCCGTTCGGCACCGGTCAGAACAACCGGCCACGGATCTGCAGCTTCTGGGTTTCAGCGCGCGTCCCTGCGAGAACGGACGCGGCGATCAGCCCTTATGTCGGATCGACACAAAACGGGTGCTGTTGGAAAGCTAACTTGAAGTACTTCAACCTAGGCCTGGAGATCAGACCTGGATCTGCTCGGATCTTGGCCTTAATGAATTTTTGAGTTGCTGTTGTACAGTGACCGGATTCTCAGATCTGCAGAGAACTTGTCTGAGAACTGCCTTTGACCGATATGTGAACGTCCGAATCTAAAATGGTGGTCTTCAGAAAAGTTGTAGGAAATCAAGCTAGGAAAATGGACATAGATTTTATGAAAGTTTTAGAGGTGGCTGTGATTTGTTCTGATTTTTGAACTGGAAGGTGGTCGGATCTGGAACTTAGATGAAAGTACTGTAGCAGAGATAGAACACGAATTTTGAAAAATGGATAGAGGGCGGATCAAAAATCAAGAAAAATGGTGGATGTAGGGGATGATGGACAGAACGCCCAGTAAAATTTGGAGCCCCAAAAAAAATCAAGAAGAAGGTCAAAGATGGGAAACTCAGAGCTACTGTCACTGTAGACAGAGACAGGACAGATCTGGGAGTGATTGAAGACCGAAATTGAAAAAAATATCAAACGAAGGATTTTAGACACCATAAAAATTACTGGAATGATGGGATGGAAGATAGGAAGACACCATAAAAATTACAAACCACGAAAAGGCCGTGGCTTGTAGCAGGATTTTCCTGAAGACACCTTTGTCCAGCATGATAGAAAACCGAAGATGGATTCGCGGCGGCTCGAAGGCGGCACGAACGGCGGTGGCGGCGGCACAGATGAAGATGAGAGGTTGAGAGGGGAAGATAGAAGATTGATACACTCTAGAAATGGATGTTTGAGGATAGGAAACCAGGGGGAGAGGAAGGGGGCACAAGGAGCTTCCAAGTTTCACACAAATTTTCTGAATTTTCACTAATTTTCACATGAAAATACAAGCTTATATATGATTCCAACCAAATCCAACCTCAACCCTTGGATCTAGGGGCTGTGAGATGGATGGTTTGGATTGCATGCCACCAATCACACAAAAAATAAAATTAATATATAAGGGGGGGGGCGGCCTATTGACCAAGAATGGCAAGGGGGACAAGTTTGACATGGTAGGTAGCCTACCATGGAAATTCTTACCCCCTTGTCTACCCATGTGGCATATGACTAGTCCAACCTTCTAGATGTCCACCTAGGATAGTTGACCAGCCCCACAAGGTGACATGGACCAATGGGAGAGGGCTGAGGGCCCCCTTGATGGTCCTACTGACAAATTACATAGAAACCCACACAATCCGTGGGAATGACGCATTGGCTTATAAAGCCGTACAATTGCGCATATACTTTCCCAAGGATATAAACACAAACTAAAAGGATATAAATACAAAAGTAAATGTACATGTTCGGCGTTGATTCCCATCATGATGTCTAAGCCGTTAAATACTCTTATCTGGCGTCATGACTTTCCGCCTAAGCCGGTAAATATTCTGCCTTGGCGTCATGGCCTTCCGCCTAAGCCAAGTTATACGGCGTCATGACTTTATGTCTAAGCCGTTAAATATTCATGTCCGACATCGTGGCTTCACGCCTAAGCCGGTAAATATTCTGCCTTGGCGTCATGACCTTCCGCCTAAGTCAAGTTGTACGGCGTCATGACTTTATGTCTAAACCGTTAAATATTTTGGTCCGGCATCATAGCTTTCTGCCTAAGCCGGTAAATATTCTGCCTTGGCATCATGGACTTCCGCCTAAGCCAAGTTGTACGGCGTCATAACTTTATGTCTAAGCCGTTAAATATTTTGGTCTGGCATCATGGCTTTCTGACTAAGCCAGTAAATATTCTGCCTTGGCATCATGGCCTTCTGCCTAAGCAAAGTTGTACGACGTCATGACTTTATGTCTAAGCCGTTAAATATTCTTATCCGGCGTCATGGCTTTCCGCTTAAGCCATTAAATATTCTGCCTTGGCGTCATGGCCTTCCGCTTAAGCCAAGTTGTACGGCGCCATGACTTTATGTCTAAGCCGTTAAATATTCTTATCCAGCGTCATGGCTTTCCGCCTAAGTCGGTAGTTATTTGGCCTTGGTGTCATGGCCTTCCGCCTAAGCCAAGTTGTACGGCGTCATGACTTTATGTCTAAGCCGTTAAATACTCTTGTCCGGCGTCATGGCCTTCCGCCTAAGCTAAATTGTGCGGCGTCATGACTTTATGTCTAAGCCGTTAGATATCATCCCTTGGCATAACGACCTTACGTCTAAGTCAAGTCATTCGGCGCTATGACCTTCGATCTAAGCCGACAAACCTCTTACCGTTGGCCCGGAATTGCTATCCGAACCAATGAACGAAAAGACCCCTTTTGGTTTCACACCAACCCTTGATCCCTCCAGGGATTCACCATAACATATGACACCTTCTCTCCATTGTCGTGACATCAGCTACCCACCTACAAATAATCGGCCTGCAGACGTACTTACTAAGCCCTACAAAAAAAGAAGGGAAAACAAAAAATAAAAAAAGGAAAGAAAACAAAAGAAAAAAAAGAAAAGAGAAAGAAGAAGAAAAAGAGGAGAGAAAATAAAAAAATAAAAAAATGAGCATAACATGGTTTGCTTGATTGCTTGCCTCATGTGCATGCTTGCTTGAAATATAGTACTAATACACTTCGTTTAAATTTCTAAGACCGCATATTTCCTTGCTAAATAACGCTACCCTGGTTCAAGATATGTGTATGTCACAGCACATACTAAGGATGAAAAGCCAATTCTCGGTGAGTGCATATGGCTAGGGGAAGAGTCGTAGCTATGTTGCTAGCACAACTCATCGGATACACCCTAAACGAAACTCTCACACCTCGCACGTAATGTGAGCAATGGTCACTAGCCATAGTGACATCATAAATTCTTCTTAACACTTCATGGATGCTCAAATCTCTACACTCGCGTAAAGGGTGACCGCGAGGAAAAAGCTGCCTACCCCCTTAAAAAGGGAACAAAAAAGAAAAAATGATGATAATGATAAGTGGAATGTGAATCTAAGTAGCCGGGAATCTCCACTGAAACAAATGAGGAGACTCGCACGAAAATAGTGCAGCAAACTCCACAATTAAAATAAGGATGAATCCAAGTAGCCGGGAATCCCCATTGAGACACATGAGGAGACTCGCGTCAAACGGTGAAATCCATCATAAAATCATAATATAGGATGAATCCTAGTAGCCAGGAATCCCCATTGAGACATATGAGGAGACTCGCGTTAAATGATGAAATCCAAAATAGTATCATAATAGAGGACGAATCCTAGTAGCCGGGAATCCCCATTGAGACACATGAGGAAACTCACGCCAAACGGTGAAATCCAAAATTAAGAAATAAACAAGGGGGTTGTGCGAAACTACCAAAAGTTGAGAGCTCTGAATGTACGTGTAGGCGATAAAGTAATCCTCTAGTGTTACTTAGAACGTCCGCGCGTCCCTATGTCTAGGGTTCACTACCCATATAATTGCACTTTCACACTATAGAGGAATAGTCCTGGGTGTAGATTGTTGTTCATGCGATGCATATGTTCTACGCGGTATACTCTTTTACGTATGCACATCTCCCTTAGTTGTGCTTTGTAAGCCGCACTCCATCCGTGAATCGTGGGCACTATCCTTATCCTATCCCTGATATAGGAGAACTATGCTACATATAGCTATTCTATGCTTGCGATTGTTGAATGTCTGCGTGCTTCGATGAGGCTACAAAAGAGATAATAAAAATAAATGATGAAATAAAAATGAATGATGATAAATGGAAATAGAATAAATAGAAAGAATGAATGATAAAAAGATACATGCAATATTTTCAAACGGGCTATGGGCTACACCCGTATGTCTCGCGCTTTCATCCCTCTTTCGCGACACCCGCGGGCGGGGGGCATTTGTTCACACAGAAAATATTCTTAATCTTTCCTAACTTCTGCTTCTGTAGGTCTTAAGTTCTGATCGAGTGCTCATGTGCCGACAGAGAAGAAAAGATTAGAAAGAAAAGAAAAAGGAATGGCGGAAGCCTAACGAAAAGATGAGACAAAACAAAAGGAGCAAAGATGCTCGGCTCCAACGGACAACTACTGAAGCAAGACCCGAGAGCTCTGAAGAATATCTGGGACCATCTCCGAAGAAACAGATAGAAGCTCGAACAATAAGCACAAGCCGATCGATTGGCCAATATTCATAAAAGAAGAAAGTAAACACAATTAGGCCTAGACAAACTAAATGGCCCAAAAGATGCTAGAAATAGGTTGAAAGGGCCTTAAACCGGCGTGGCCCATGTTGACCCGGTGGCCAGTGAAATCGGTGCGCGAAAGCTCTAAGGTGATTAATTCGGCGCGCCAAGTTCCCACGCCGTATGAAGAGCCTCCCCCATCCCATAAAAGACATGCTTCGAGATCAAGAAAGGCGGCGGCAGAACAATAGGAAAAAGTCAGAGCAGAAGAAGATAGAGGGAGAGAGCCTCCGAAAGCAAAAAAAGGGAAACCAAAGAAGAGGGGGGAAAGCTTTTTCCGATACTCTGTTTTTCATCCCAAGAAGAAGAGGTGGGTTTGTCCGAGCCCAGCGTCTCCCGTCCCCTTTCCATCCAGAATCTCTCACAATTCATATGTGTAGGGCAATGATATGAGCGCGCAGCTCCCATTTGTTTCTTTTGTAATCGAGCCTTCGGCTCTCTTCTTTTAGTTATCTCCCAGTGTGGGGGTGTAATGAAACAGTTCTGCATGATATCACCAGGCTAAATGCAATATATTCCTCTCTTTATTTGATCATTTCCCGAGCTGTGTATGAAACCCCTCTTCTTGCTCTGTTGCTCTTGCTTCCGTATCGCTTATTAATATCCGATTTCTTCCGTCGAGGCCGAACATGCCCTGGGATTACCAAGGGCTACATTAATGTTATTCCACTCCTCGGGGCTTTCTTTCAGTGCGATAGCTATATCGAATGCACTGCGTATCTTTCGTGGGTTTTATCATCGGAGACACGTATACATGTGTATCTCCATTTTGTTGCCTTTTCTTCGGGATTGGGTTCGCTCCCATCGTCTCTCCATTCACAGTCATGTACTGGAGAGAATAGGGACCTCCCTACAGTCTGGGCGCAAGGCCCTCCGGGACAGTTGAGTCCTCGTATGTCACCCGCCAATTGCTTGAGCGTGTGCTTCTTACAATTCCTGTGGTTCGTTAGCTCACGGCTAACCTCCAAGTTTTCACCAATTAACCCCTCTGTGCTTGACCCGCCATCTATGATTTAACGGTCGAATGATTCTGCCCGAGAAGGACAGGGTGAGGGTCTGTTTGATATGGCCCATCCCTCTTTCCTGTATACGGGTGATAGTCATTTTGTTTCGTCTTCTCGATGATGATAGTCCATTGACTGGGGAGGGGGAACATCCCCCAGCAAACATTCATGTTGCCTTTCTCTGAATCACTACAAGGCCATAGGATCCCGTTCCCCTATGACGTGGAGTCCTGTGAGCCCTCGAAGGTGTATACAAATGGGTCCCCGACCCAACATTAAATCTACATCCCTTTAAGAATGGTGGTGACTGTGGGAAAGGTACCTCTTGTAGGCTAGCCCTCGAGATTTCATCCCCATTTCGGCCGTCCCTTTAAACAATATCTCTTACTCATGGAGTGTTGGTGCCCCTCGTAGGCTAGCTCTCGGGGTTTCCCTCCATCGAAATTTGTGGGTCACCGTTTGGCATTCCCGACTTTAAGGGGCGTACCCCAGATATTGTGGGACTGTCTCCACTTCGCCCCCGCAACCCTTCGGGCATGGGGAGGTGCTGCCCAATTTTTGACTGAACACTTAGTCTGAATTGGATGAATTTTAAACTATAAGTCTATGTTGGACTATGCTCGAGTAGGAACCTCGCATAATTCTAGACTCGCTATGTTTGCAGGACATTTGGGATTTGAATAAACCCTTTAATCTTCTTAATTAGCATCCAAGTTCCAAGAAAATCACTTGGACTTTCATTTTATCCCAAAATTAACCAAACCTGCCTTAATCTGGCGCGCCCCTAAACTGGCACGCCATTTTTCGGCGCGGTACCCCCCGACGCTGCTTTAGCCCTACACTCATAATCTCATTCACCTTCTTTGGCATCTACCCCGGCGTGCCCTAGGCGCGCCGTTTTCACCCCTTTGGAGCGCGCCGTTTTCACCCCTTTGGGAGCGCGCCGTTTTAAACCCCTCATATGCATCGACCTCAGCCTCAAAGGTGCACTGACTTCAACCTTGAAGCTGCACCGACCTCAGCTGCCACTTGCACGGACCTTGCTCCGGTTGCACCGACTTCATCCCCTGCTGCTCAGACCTCCAACCCCGGTTGCTCAGACCTTCCACTCTAGCTGCTCAGATCCTTATCCAAACGTGCACATACCTTATCCATTGTTGCTTGGACTTCAGCCCAATGTGCAACGACTTCATAATAATAAAAGGAGGAAAGATAAAAAAAAGAAAAGAAGAAACGTAACAATAAATCGTTATGAGAGAAATAAATCATCATAAAAATTCAATAAATCATGAAAATTAATAAATCATCAAAAAAATTAATAAATCGTCACAAAATTCAATAGATCATGAAAATTAATAAAGCATCATAAAAATTTAATAAATCAAAATAAAAAATTCAATAAATCATCATAAAAAATTCAATAAATCATCATAAAAATTCAATAAATCATAAAAATTAATAAATCATCATAAAAAATTAATAAATCATCACAAAAATTCAATAAATCATGAAAATTAATAAATCATCGAAAAAAAATTCAGGGGGAGGCGTTGTCGAGATCTCTCTCGAAATCACTAATAAATGATCAAATAGACAATAAGCAATAATATTAAGTGTTACTATTCTGCATGTCTGCATGATCTGACTCTCCACTATATCAAATGGTGATTGGCGGAAAGCCGGGTCATGCCCGACCGGAGGCTTTCACTATGCGTGATGATGGTCCTCGGACCTAAGTTCTCCGCCCTATACCGGGAGCCGACTTAAATAAATAAATATTACCATATTGTGTGCTTGCATGCAATCACATCTTTGACATATTCTAGGGGCCCCATGGCCCCTTCATTTTGGCGATTAATCAAAGGTTTTCTCTCTTCTGGAGAGATGTAATTAATGCCATGGCCTTTATGGTACGGCAGGTTTTGGGTCCCGACACGATCACCTATAATCGTCTGGTTAGTCAGACGGTGCGCATAATAAACTTGTCACCTAGTGACTGGCACGCCCTACACAAATAAATCTCTAATAAATAAACCAAATAAATCATTATAATAAAATATATTTGATAAAAATCCCATTCCCACATGTACGAAAGTAATTTGGCAGCATAACAGCATCTTATTAATGTTCATAGTTCATTAATGACTTGAAGAACATATTTTAGTTTCCAGACAGTCAGAATAATGTCTGAGAATAGAACATAATCAACCTTTGGGTCAGACCTTGGGTTGGACAAAATCTGACAGAACACGGTTAACAGAGGACCGCTATCTAGAGGTAGCGGTCGAGTATAGTCTGCTATCAGGCAATGCGTCGACTCAGGAAAAGAACTGGGTCGACTCAACAGAGTTCTGCTGACTGGAACATGAACGCGATCATTGGCCAGTTGCTATCTGCAAGTAGCGGTCGCTTTTAGGCCGCGATCAGGTCAGAGTGTAGAAATCGTGAAGTGCTCTTCTAGACTTGGGTTTTTAGGGTACAACCAGCTCGGCATCATAGTGGGAATCCCAGGCTCGCGGAGACTTACGGAGGCCTTGAAATAAGATAACCTAATCCAGCAGAAGGAATATCTAATGGGGAGGCACTCAAGTTCAAGAAAGTGTTCCTATCAAGTGCATGTGACTAATAGCAACGTACCGGAGTACGGGCTATGTACCAGTAATGGAGAAAGACAGGGGATGAGAGTGAAACATATTAAAACAGCGATCAATGTAAAAATGTTCAAAGGTAAATCTCTTAAGTACAAAAGTATAAGGGTTACTTTGTTAAACAAACATATGTGAAATTAATTTCTTTATAGCATGAGAGGGCATAAAACATAACCTGGTTGAAACATGATATGACATAAATCATGAACATAACGAAATAACATGAAACATGGCATAATTACTTATACTTAGCAGGAAATCATAAAGGTTGATCTGGTCACTATTTCTGGTTAACAGTGCACAGATAGCGATTGGTCGAGAACTGCTATTTAGAGGTAGCGGTCTCTGTATGACTGCTATCTGTCTATCACCAGATAGAAGTGAAACCCCGACTTGCAGGGCCAATTCTATCAAAAATAGAAATACAACTAGTATGCCAACAAAGGGAAAAGCATGCTATCATGTAAATAAAGGCATGAAAAGGGCATATGATTGTTGTACCCAAACAATTCCCCGGTGAAATATTAAGAAATAAGGGTTCTGGAATTTTCCTGAACACCTTTAAACCGACAGCTACCCAACCCCTCCTATGGCTCGCCGGGCCCAACCAAGCATCCCAACTAGTTAGCCGTAGTCAACGGTGACATCAACAATAGATTGGGGTTAGCCCTGATCACTCAATCAGCGGGTTTACCCACGTTCCACACAGCCACCCGAGCCGACCCGGGCGCGCCCTGACGACAGGCCACGTCACGTGGCACCCAACGATGAGGTCGGGATCTACCCCCAATGTAATGCCCTGGATCTTGCTGGATCTTTGTTGGATCTTTCGGATCTCTTTCGGATTGGTTTCGTTGAGTTTCGGTTCGCTTTTGTGGCTTCCGAGTTGAGTTTGACGAGCCGTGTGGGTTTTTCTCACGTACTAGTTACGGAACCCTACGGTGAGTTTGTTTGTCAATTCTCGAGCTCGTGGATGCTACAGCGACGATGTACTCGTCGAGCCGGTCGTTTCGACTATTTTTGCGTATTTTTCTGAATTTGTGCATTTTCGGCGCATTTTCGGAATTTTCGAAAATTAGGAAAATTTCCTAATTTCTTTTCCTTTTTCTTTTCTTTTTCTCTCTTCCTTTCTCATTCGCGCGACCGTCTCTCCCTCTCCCGTTCTCTCTCGTTTCTCCCCCTCTTTGGCTCCGGCTGCAGACGGAGGCGTAGGTGGGCGAGGTGGCGAGGCCGTGGAGCTGTCGAGATGCGCGATGAGGCGAGGATCGGATCGATTCTGGCGCGATCCCGAACGGTGGATTCAAAGCCGGTGAAATTGGTTCGCGAGTGGTTTTCGGCGTGGTTTAGTCCCTTCGGGGCACGGTTTCTTCGGTGGAGGTAGGGTGACGGATCCTTGCTTCTTCACCTTCGTTTTCCCTGCCATTGCACGGCGTTCGGCTAGGAAACGAGTGTGTTTGGGCTTGTTTTGCCTAAACCGTGATTTTCGTGGTTTTTAGGGTCGGCCGGTAAACGGTGACCGTTTGCGGTTCAGTTAGTTTCTAAATGACCGCAGGGATGTTAGAATCCCATCCACGTTGATTTCGTGCGATTCGGTGTTCATTCGAGGCCGGTAGAAGCCCGGGAACCTCGGTGACCCACTTAGGGTGGATTTGTCTAAATCGCCCGGATCGAGCGTTTTTGGTGTTGCATGTGGGCATTTTGGCCCTTGAATGTTGTTATTCGGTGTTGCGGTGTGTTTCCCCTGCGTTTCGGCGTGAATGGGGCGTGGAACGGGCCGATCCGGCCATTCCTATGTTTTCCCGCTGTAACCGAAGTAGCGGTCATGCCAGCGACCGTTACTTGTCTTTAGCGGCCCTACGACTGACCGTCGTTTGGTCTGCATCGTTTTAGCGCTTTGGCTTCTAGGTGAGTGACGGCCCTAGAGTGGCGCGTCGCTTTCTTGTAACGCGCCTAGGTTAGTGCGTTACTTCGCCTTCGTCGTTTTATGTTGGGGTTGAGTCGGTTAGTCTAACGCGCTTGACCCAGTGCGTTAGATGGAAGTGGCGCGCCTTGCCCAGGCCGTTACTTGCCAGTTGACTGACGTTGACTCGTTGAGGCGGTGCCTCTAGCGGTCGTGCCCCTATGCGTTGTTTGAGTGTGACGTGCCCGCCCCTGGCCGTTACATTCTCTTTTGGTCGAGGTTGGGTTGACTGCACCGTTGGGTGTGACGGTGGGGACCCCGTGCGTCGTTTGTGAGTAACGCGCATGCCTCCGACCGTTGTTTGCTGTGGTGTTGGGTTGAGGGTGGCCATGCCGTCTGTGAGTAACGGATGGGCCCCTGCGCGTCATTTAGAATGTGACGGCCCTCTCCTGCCGCGTCGTTTGGTTGTAACGCGCCTAGCGTCGTGCGTTACTTCGCTTTGGTTTGGGTTTGCTGCACCGTTGAATGTGACGGTGGGTGCCCTGTGCGTCGTTTGCTTGTAACGCCCCTAGTCCCGTGCGTTACTTGGCTTTTGCGTGGTTTGTAGGTTATCAGGGTGGTGTGAGTGACGGCCTGGTGTCCGTCCGTCGTTTGGGAAATAACGGCCCGAACCTAGACCGTCGCTTGCTTGTAGCGGTCTAGAGCTGGTGCGTTACTTTCCTTGTGCCTTGGTTTTCCGCCCGATGATTCTGTGTGTCTTGGCTTGGCCTTGTGGTCTGCCCGTTGTCCCGTGGATGTCTCTTGACGTCCTATGAGGGTTAAGACTACGTTGTAAGGTAGCCAGGAGTCTTCTTGCTTGTGGTAGGGTTCCTTATCCTACCTTTGCATGTGCTTGTTTGGGTTTCGGTCAACCTGGTCTGACCCAGTGGTTGACATGTGACCTTGTTTGCGCGTGTCTTAGCGGTTCTGTCCTGCCTAAGACACTGCTTCTGGATGCTTCGAGGTATTGTTCTACCTCGGTTTGCGTGTCCAGGTGTGCTGAGGGTTCTTGATGTCTCCCTCAGGTCTCCGTGTGTCGTTTTCTGCGGAGCGTGGTTTCTTTGGCTTAGGATTAGACCGATTGGCGGCTTGTTCCGCTGTTGTGACGATCTTACCTTTGAGTCGTTTGGCTCAGGATCGTTACGTAGGAGGTCTAGTGCTTGTCCTGAGTTGTCGGCAGTGGTGATACTGTCACTTGGTGCCTCGAAGTGCGTGTTGAGGGGCGTGGTTGCCCGTTAGTACTTCGGCGCTTGTGTTTTGAGCTTCTGTGTCGTGTGAAGCCTCCACTTGTGTGACCTAAGGCCGAGAGGTGCCGACCCGCTAGCGGATGGCGGAGGGTTTTTCCCAGTGAGCGGTTTTTAGTTAGTTCCGCGGGCTCCTAGCCAACGGTAGCGTCCTGCCGAGGGAGAATACTAGCTAGAGGACCTGGCTTAGGCTATAGCCAGTGTGTGCACACGTGGTCAGGGGTTAGGACTTACGTCGACGGGCGTGACCCTGACTAGTTACTTGTTTTGCTGTTACTGTTTGGTTCAGCTGGTGTCTACATCTCTGCTGTTGTTACAGCAGTACTGTAGGTGAGACACTTGAGGTGCGGCGTCAGACGTCAGTGGACGCAGCTGGCTTTTAAGGGGGTGCTTCCGTCACGTGACGCGTAGCTTTCGGCGTTTTCCTGTACGCTGTGACCTTTGCGAGTTGCCCGTTCGTGGCTGCACTCGGGGTCAGCGGTTTGTCGTCCGCGCGATGTTCCGATCGTGCGCGGGGCTTTGTGCACGACGTTCCCTGTCGTGTTTTGTCTGTTTCCCGGTGTCGGCGTTCGCCTTCGCCTTTGTTTGGGGCTGGTTGACAGACTGGTGTACCCTTCTGTGTGAGTTTAGGGTCATCCATCTGTTGCCTTTGTTTGGAGTAGTTTGGGATACCGAGGTTAGTTCGGTAGCCGCTTGTTTGGTGCGGGTTCTCACCCTCTCCTGCGTGTTCCCTACTCCTACTTCCCGTCTGTTCCTTTACAGCTTTGTAGTGTAGCTTTCCTGCTTTGCTACGTTGCTGTCCTTGCTACGTTTGTTGCTGCTTCCGTTGCCTTCGCTTTGTGCGGTTTTCCAGTGGGGATCCGCGTGACCCCTACTGAGTTTCTGTTGAGACTCACCCCTGCTGCTTTTCAGGTGGGTTTCGCCGTCTGCCTCTGCTGTCCTTGGTGGAGTGCGCGTTTGCTGTTGTAGCTGCCAGCCGTACCTGCGTCGGGTTCCTCCGACTTCTGTGTACGTTTCTTTCTGTTCGACTGTACTGTGCTAGACTTGTTGTCTTTCCTTGGGCTAGACTCTGGTGTATAATTGAAAACTTGAATATTAATGAAAAGGTAATTTTATTTCTGCTACTTTAGCAATCCATTGTAATGAAATTTAATTGCTTACTGTTATATCTGCTGGCTTCAATGTATTCCACACACTCCTTTTTCCCTTCGGCGCTTTCCCGCGCTTGGGAGGCCTCGCGGGTCCCATGTGGTATCACGTGTATTCGGTATTTATACCGGGTGCACCGGGTATCCGGAATCCGGGTCGCTACAGGTGGTATCAGAGCAGTGTTCTGAGATGTTCGGAGTTCTTTTCTGAGCTATCAGATCATTGTCGTGTGAGATACATGGAAATCCAGATATACAGTTACCAGAGTCTTTAGGCCCAGTACAGTCTCTTGCTGGCGTAGGTGTTGCGATGGTTTATCGCGGTGCTTTTTGCGTGTGGTCTTGTACGTGCTTGGTTGGCACTGTGCGAGATGGTTTTGCTCTCGTCTAGATGAGACGATGTGCTTCGTTCGGTTTTGAAGTTGGTCTCGATCGTGGTGCACTTTGCAGTGTTTGTCGGTTGGCATGAACCTGCAGTGCCTTGTTCGAGCTATTTTCTGTATTTTGCTCAGGTGGCTTATGACTTTTAGCGTTGGTGTGATGGCCACGCACGTTCTTACGTTGCTTGGGTTGTCCCAGCTTGAGTTTGTGTAGCTCCTGATGCTTCGTTGTTTTGGTTGCTTCGATTGTCGTGTTGCCTCGATTGAGAAGTTGCTCGAGCGAGCCTTGGATTTTCCCTTCCTGGTGAGCTGTTGTTGTTGAGCTTGTTGCTTCTCATCCCTCTTTGGTGAAGCTTTCCGAGGTTTGCCTTGGAATTGCTGTCTTGGTTGTGCCTTTGTCCTGTGTCTGCTTAAGTGTAGACAGCTTTATTTTGAGTCTGATCTGCTCCTTGTTGTACGGTTGCTTAGCTTTGGACTCCATGATGGTGTTAAGAGCTGTTGTGTACCGTAGTTGTCGTGCTGTGTCTAACGGCCGATGTGTTGTGAAGGCTCATTTATCGTGTCAGGACGTGATGGTGAGCTGAGATTGATGCTTTCCTTGTGCTTTGCGCTGAAGCTGGTGCTCTTCTCTTGTTGCACTTAGGCTCTTTGTGATCGGTTGTTCGCCTGATCAGTGCTCGTGGCGTGTTAATTGCGATCTTTGTTGATTGCGATGACGCCTGGTGTGTGCTGAGATGCGATTATCGATGTTGTTCTGTTGCCTGTGCACGTTGTTGAGAGTACAGCTGGAGTGTGTGGGCTGGCTACCCATTTGTCGAGAGGTCTTGTTCCTTTCTCGATGTGGCTTTGTCTTGGCTTCTTGTGCCTTGACTTTGGTTGTTGCCGTGCCGTTGTTCGTGGTTTTCTTGTGTTGGCATCGGCATTGTGCGAGTGTTGGGGAATTTGTCGGCATCTTTTGCGGATTGAGTACCCTCTACTCTGTATTTTCTTCTTGGGTGTTGTGCTCTTGAGGCGTGTTGCTAGTCCTTGAGTTGCATTCCCCGAGATCATTGTTGTTGTTTTTCGTTGTTGTGGGTCTTTCTCTTGGTGAGCAGTCTGATGCGTGACCTGTCTCTTGTGGTCGTGTGTTCAGCTGTTTTTGTGCCTTGTTGTGACCCTGCTTGCAGTTGTGTTCCGTGGTTCTGCGTGTTAAGTAGAGCCGGAATTCTGCAGGTGTTGCCGTTGTGTTGTTTTGGCGCTGTTTCTTTATGATTTTGCGTTCTCGTCTTGGACCATTGTCTTGTCAGTTAGCTTTGCTGTGCTCCCTTTTCCTTAGTGGAGTTAGCTTGCGACTTGATCAGATGTGATATCTGAGTGAGTGCTGACGTGATGGTGTTTGTGGTCCAGTGGTGTTGTTGTCGTTGGTGTCCTCTGTGCCAGGTGTCCCCTGTTGCCTTTGGCACTAGAGCCGATGATGTTGCGAGCTGTCAGCTGTGAGGACTGTGTCTCCTTGTGTGAGCTGCTGCTTGCCGTGTTGTTATTGTGTTTTTTGCGGTGTTGGTTTCGATTGTTGTGGCTGTCGTGTCTCTTGCCCTGTGAGACGTAAACGACGTTGCCCTTGCTTCGGAGGTGTCAGATGTATTCACTTTGGTGCCATACTCGTGCTGTAGACTTGCTGTCTTGGAAGCTGAGTGTGTACCTGTAATTGTGATCTGACGGTGTTCCTCTGAGCTGTGTTTTCCGAGTTTTGTGCTGTTGGGTTGTTCTTCCCTGCTTCTCCTTTGCTAGTCCTGAATTTCGGGGGCGAAATTCTTTGAAGGGGGGGGAGGATGTAATGCCCTGGATCTTGCTGGATCTTTGTTGGATCTTTCGGATCTCTTTCGGATTGGTTTCGTTGAGTTTCGGTTCGCTTTTGTGGCTTCCGAGTTGAGTTTGACGAGCCGTGTGGGTTTTTCTCACGTACTAGTTACGGAACCCTACGGTGAGTTTGTTTGTCAATTCTCGAGCTCGTGGATGCTACAGCGACGATGTACTCGTCGAGCCGGTCGTTTCGACTATTTTTGCGTATTTTTCTGAATTTGTGCATTTTCGGCGCATTTTCGGAATTTTCGAAAATTAGGAAAATTTCCTAATTTCTTTTCCTTTTTCTTTTCTTTTTCTCTCTTCCTTTCTCATTCGCGCGACCGTCTCTCCCTCTCCCGTTCTCTCTCGTTTCTCCCCCTCTTTGGCTCCGGCTGCAGACGGAGGCGTAGGTGGGCGAGGTGGCGAGGCCGTGGAGCTGTCGAGATGCGCGATGAGGCGAGGATCGGATCGATTCTGGCGCGATCCCGAACGGTGGATTCAAAGCCGGTGAAATTGGTTCGCGAGTGGTTTTCGGCGTGGTTTAGTCCCTTCGGGGCACGGTTTCTTCGGTGGAGGTAGGGTGACGGATCCTTGCTTCTTCACCTTCGTTTTCCCTGCCATTGCACGGCGTTCGGCTAGGAAACGAGTGTGTTTGGGCTTGTTTTGCCTAAACCGTGATTTTCGTGGTTTTTAGGGTCGGCCGGTAAACGGTGACCGTTTGCGGTTCAGTTAGTTTCTAAATGACCGCAGGGATGTTAGAATCCCATCCACGTTGATTTCGTGCGATTCGGTGTTCATTCGAGGCCGGTAGAAGCCCGGGAACCTCGGTGACCCACTTAGGGTGGATTTGTCTAAATCGCCCGGATCGAGCGTTTTTGGTGTTGCATGTGGGCATTTTGGCCCTTGAATGTTGTTATTCGGTGTTGCGGTGTGTTTCCCCTGCGTTTCGGCGTGAATGGGGCGTGGAACGGGCCGATCCGGCCATTCCTATGTTTTCCCGCCGTAACCGAAGTAGCGGTCATGCCAGCGACCGTTACTTGTCTTTAGCGGCCCTACGACTGACCGTCGTTTGGTCTGCATCGTTTTAGCGCTTTGGCTTCTAGGTGAGTGACGGCCCTAGAGTGGCGCGTCGCTTTCTTGTAACGCGCCTAGGTTAGTGCGTTACTTCGCCTTCGTCGTTTTATGTTGGGGTTGAGTCGGTTAGTCTAACGCGCTTGACCCAGTGCGTTAGATGGAAGTGGCGCGCCTTGCCCAGGCCGTTACTTGCCAGTTGACTGACGTTGACTCGTTGAGGCGGTGCCTCTAGCGGTCGTGCCCCTATGCGTTGTTTGAGTGTGACGTGCCCGCCCCTGGCCGTTACATTCTCTTTTGGTCGAGGTTGGGTTGACTGCACCGTTGGGTGTGACGGTGGGGACCCCGTGCGTCGTTTGTGAGTAACGCGCATGCCTCCGACCGTTGTTTGCTGTGGTGTTGGGTTGAGGGTGGCCATGCCGTCTGTGAGTAACGGATGGGCCCCTGCGCGTCATTTAGAATGTGACGGCCCTCTCCTGCCGCGTCGTTTGGTTGTAACGCGCCTAGCGTCGTGCGTTACTTCGCTTTGGTTTGGGTTTGCTGCACCGTTGAATGTGACGGTGGGTGCCCTGTGCGTCGTTTGCTTGTAACGCCCCTAGTCCCGTGCGTTACTTGGCTTTTGCGTGGTTTGTAGGTTATCAGGGTGGTGTGAGTGACGGCCTGGTGTCCGTCCGTCGTTTGGGAAATAACGGCCCGAACCTAGACCGTCGCTTGCTTGTAGCGGTCTAGAGCTGGTGCGTTACTTTCCTTGTGCCTTGGTTTTCCGCCCGATGATTCTGTGTGTCTTGGCTTGGCCTTGTGGTCTGCCCGTTGTCCCGTGGATGTCTCTTGACGTCCTATGAGGGTTAAGACTACGTTGTAAGGTAGCCAGGAGTCTTCTTGCTTGTGGTAGGGTTCCTTATCCTACCTTTGCATGTGCTTGTTTGGGTTTCGGTCAACCTGGTCTGACCCAGTGGTTGACATGTGACCTTGTTTGCGCGTGTCTTAGCGGTTCTGTCCTGCCTAAGACACTGCTTCTGGATGCTTCGAGGTATTGTTCTACCTCGGTTTGCGTGTCCAGGTGTGCTGAGGGTTCTTGATGTCTCCCTCAGGTCTCCGTGTGTCGTTTTCTGCGGAGCGTGGTTTCTTTGGCTTAGGATTAGACCGATTGGCGGCTTGTTCCGCTGTTGTGACGATCTTACCTTTGAGTCGTTTGGCTCAGGATCGTTACGTAGGAGGTCTAGTGCTTGTCCTGAGTTGTCGGCAGTGGTGATACTGTCACTTGGTGCCTCGAAGTGCGTGTTGAGGGGCGTGGTTGCCCGTTAGTACTTCGGCGCTTGTGTTTTGAGCTTCTGTGTCGTGTGAAGCCTCCACTTGTGTGACCTAAGGCCGAGAGGTGCCGACCCGCTAGCGGATGGCGGAGGGTTTTTCCCAGTGAGCGGTTTTTAGTTAGTTCCGCGGGCTCCTAGCCAACGGTAGCGTCCTGCCGAGGGAGAATACTAGCTAGAGGACCTGGCTTAGGCTATAGCCAGTGTGTGCACACGTGGTCAGGGGTTAGGACTTACGTCGACGGGCGTGACCCTGACTAGTTACTTGTTTTGCTGTTACTGTTTGGTTCAGCTGGTGTCTACATCTCTGCTGTTGTTACAGCAGTACTGTAGGTGAGACACTTGAGGTGCGGCGTCAGACGTCAGTGGACGCAGCTGGCTTTTAAGGGGGTGCTTCCGTCACGTGACGCGTAGCTTTCGGCGTTTTCCTATACGCTGTGACCTTTGCGAGTTGCCCGTTCGTGGCTGCACTCGGGGTCAGCGGTTTGTCGTCCGCGCGATGTTCCGATCGTGCGCGGGGCTTTGTGCACGACGTTCCCTGTCGTGTTTTGTCTGTTTCCCGGTGTCGGCGTTCGCCTTCGCCTTTGTTTGGGGCTGGTTGACAGACTGGTGTACCCTTCTGTGTGAGTTTAGGGTCATCCATCTGTTGCCTTTGTTTGGAGTAGTTTGGGATACCGAGGTTAGTTCGGTAGCCGCTTGTTTGGTGCGGGTTCTCACCCTCTCCTGCGTGTTCCCTACTCCTACTTCCCGTCTGTTCCTTTACAGCTTTGTAGTGTAGCTTTCCTGCTTTGCTACGTTGCTGTCCTTGCTACGTTTGTTGCTGCTTCCGTTGCCTTCGCTTTGTGCGGTTTTCCAGTGGGGATCCGCGTGACCCCTACTGAGTTTCTGTTGAGACTCACCCCTGCTGCTTTTCAGGTGGGTTTCGCCGTCTGCCTCTGCTGTCCTTGGTGGAGTGCGCGTTTGCTGTTGTAGCTGCCAGCCGTACCTGCGTCGGGTTCCTCCGACTTCTGTGTACGTTTCTTTCTGTTCGACTGTACTGTGCTAGACTTGTTGTCTTTCCTTGGGCTAGACTCTGGTGTATAATTGAAAACTTGAATATTAATGAAAAGGTAATTTTATTTCTGCTACTTTAGCAATCCATTGTAATGAAATTTAATTGCTTACTGTTATATCTGCTGGCTTCAATGTATTCCACACACTCCTTTTTCCCTTCGGCGCTTTCCCGCGCTTGGGAGGCCTCGCGGGTCCCATGTGGTATCACGTGTATTCGGTATTTATACCGGGTGCACCGGGTATCCGGAATCCGGGTCGCTACACCCAAGACGCTTCGACCCAGCTTTTTAAAGTCAAAGGAAGACTTACCTCGGTCAACCATGGGCCTTAGAATCCTATAGCACTCTTATACGGCCCACATACGCGTATCAAGAATTTCCCTACACACGTTGTGGGCGTGCATATCCCAGGCATTCTACAGAAAGCCAAGGGCTAACCCGCAGCTCCAGCACTCCAGCCACGTCCTATGACAACCTGCCAGTAGGTTGGGCCCTACCCTCAGACATGCGGCGATGTGCCGCTTATTTTCAGCTCCCGATCTGACCCGGGACTGCCTGTCAACTCGTCATATTACACGACGCTCACCGATAAAGCTGAGCCCACATGTCCGGGAGTCACTCTCTCAGCTCTTATGAGCCCCTGCCCTCAGCCCAATAATAGCAAGGACACAAGGAGGCCACAATTGACAAAAATATAATTTTTATTGATATTATAGATTTTAAATTTTATAATTTGACTCAAATTACAATAAAAGATTTTAATAAAATGGAACAATAAAAAGGTAAAAAGACACGACTCGCTATATTAATTAGACTCAAGAAATAGGAAAAAGAAGACTTCGGGTTTACTCGATCACGCTGACCCGATCCCAATTTCAAGCGTTCCATCTACCGAGTTACTTGAAAAATATTAAAGCATGGAGTGAGTGAAAAGCTCAGTAGGAATTACACTCTATCATCAGGCAGAATTTAAGTAATTAAACATTTTCACGAATGCATGAATGAGGCGAAAAAATACGAGATAAAGTGAATAAAAAAAAGCATGATCACAAGATAACTGACGTGATATAGGAGTTGACATATTGCAAGTCAAGATATCAAGAGCAAGTAACTAGAATTTCATTTGAATGGCCATTTATCAAGCCAAGTCATGTCACGCAAGCAAGTACTTCACGAATTCATGCATGTATAGCAAGTATCACGAGAATGTGAAATGTCGTAGACTCAACAAGCTAGATAGTACTCGGTGCCAAATGCCACACCTAATCATTACACCTCCCCGGGGCACAAGTACATTTCCAGTGCTCTTCCCAGGACCATACTAGGCCCTTAAAATGATTGCCTTGGCATTGATTTAGTTGGATCATAGATCCCATGAAATCTAGACATCCATAATATTTAATGGCCAAGAGTTCCAAGGCCAAGCTATGTAGCAAGACGATACATGTAGGAAATTGGATTTCTTGTAGGATTTCCAAGAATAAGCTCTTAGCTAGAAAGAATATTCATCTAAGTCATTACAGGGAATGACTTGAATGACTTTCAAGAAAAGGAATTGTGATATTGACCCATCAAGGGTCACATTTTTGAGATACAATAGTCTGGCGAGGCTAACGGAAATAACATGCAATAAAACCATGAAAATAACCATTTCAGAAAACAAGCCAAGAGACGGCCTTGACGAAGCCCTAACAGATTAAGACGGTCATACAAAGACCGTAATAATGATGCCACTGGCCACATTGAAAGCTAGGAAAATAAACGGTCTAGAGGTGACCGTACGAGAGACAGTTGCGGTCAAAGCAAGACCATAGGAAATATTAAATGGTCAAGGCACAGCTGCAACCAACATTAAAATGGTATAGACTGAACCACAAGCGTTGCTACTGGCCAAAGGATGAAGCCCAGAGCAGAAGGGTAAAGACGGTCCACGTTGGACCGCAACAAGGGAAAGGGTGGTCCTCACTAGGCCATTTCTGTGTAGAAACGGTCCAAGCGTGGCCGCAACACAGTTGGGCCCAGCAATGTGAACAGTCGATTTTGCCTGGTCCTTGGTCAGCCTGGGCATGGTGGAACTAGACCGGGGTCCAGCGCACGCATTCCAGATCAACCCAGGGTGATTAGGTCGGCTTTCACAAGCTAGTTTGACTCAAAAATTAAGAACAAATCGATCTGCGAATCTGGCACACAGGCCAGATCAGAAGAATATTGGCAGTCACTAAGTGGCCGTAAGAATACTCAGACGGTCTATCGTCTGGCCGCTGCATGATAGTAGCGGTCTCAAAAGGACTGCATAGTGTAGAACAGTCTCAAATGTTCTTGGGCTACACAAAAACACGATTCGATCGAGTCGGGGGGTCAAGGCCTTGGGGTACAACCTGCCCGGCGTCCTAGTCGGAATCTCAGGCTCGCGGGAGCTTGTGGAGGTCTCATAATAGCAGTCCTAGTCCGACGGAAGGAGTATCCAGCGAAGAGTCCCAACTATTACAAGAATTGAAGTGTGGGAAACAAAAGAAACAGAGTGAACGGTGAGCCGACACCACCGGGGTGGCGTGGCCCTCAAGCAAGCTTAGAAATTTTAATCAATAACAGTGATATGCTACAAGATTTATCACGGTTACGAGCAAGTCAAGCTACGTTTAACTCTACTTATTGGTAAGGTCAATCAAAGAGAAATAATGATAGTCAAAGGGGCAAGAGGTGCATAAACTTAGATCCTTAACATTCTTTCATGAACCCTAATTATTACATGAGTTTCAAGTATTAGAATCATGCTGGATAATCAACAAAAAATGCACAATCAACAGCGATTTACTTGTACACAGGGCGAAAAATGGTCTAGAAAGGACCGCTAAGATAGCGGTCGGTCAACGACCGTTTCATTCCATTTGACCAATATATATATATATATATATATATATATATATATATATAATATATATAAACTGCGTCGCCAGAAGCGGTTGGTCGCGCAACCGCCTCGCTAGGGAAAGTGGTCTCTGGAGGACCGTTTACTGATCTGAGCCCGACCTCCGACGAGCCCTGACAGACCTCAGGAAAACTCGACATATCTCTCGGCATACAATATGAAAATTGGGCATTTCACTATCAAATGAAAGAGGAGAAAAATCCGCACAAGATAGATACAATCAATTAAAATTTAGCCTCCAAGGATCCGACCTTATATCGATCGAAAAGGAAGGAACGTTGCCGGAACCCTAACTCGACATGTCTTGATTGAAGACCTAATCATGATCGCTATACTAAATAAAAATTGGGTGATTTAGTATCATTGAAAAGAGAACACAAAGATGAACAAACTAGCATACTTAAATTTGGGTTTGGCCTGAGAGAAACCTACCAATTTGGATCAAAAGTCGGACGATGCGCTAAAACCCTAACCGTGAACACGTCGACGTTTCTCACCCTAATTCGCCCGCGATCGCCCACAATCGCTTGCGCCACATGTTGGAAAAACAAATAGAGCTCTAGGGCTGTTGAAGCCCTCAATTTATGGCGTCCAAGGAGATTTCTAGAGGTCGAATTAGACTCGAGAGTCCAACGGGGAAAATCGGCAAAAATCTCGATGCTCGACCAAATCCGCGCCGCCACCGTCGAATAGGAGCTTCTATAGTTAGGGTTTTCAAAGGGGAAAAGGGCTTCTATGATGGGCCTATCATTTGGGCTTGGTTTGGGCTCAAATGGTTAAGAATTGGGCTCGAATTAGGTCGATCTATTAAAACAACGAATTTGGACATTAATTCCTTAATTCAGTCTAATCAAATTTTTATTAGGGGTCGGCCTAGTTGATAATATTCTTATACATATTATTCTCTATAAGAATATAAATTTTCTATATTTTTATAAATTGGTCAAAACTTTAGCTTACGAGTGAAATTACATTAATTTAATCAATATATATATATATATTAAATTCAGATTATTGTGAAAAATTCAATTGCATCTTGAAATACGAAAAATTTTTTTATGGTCATTGCAGAAAAATAATTATTCCTTTTTATTTACTTGGACCAGACTGGGCCCTCCCAGGACCAGACTGGGCCCTTAAAATGATTGCCTTGACATTGATTTACTTGCATCATAGATCCCACGAAATCTAGACATCCATAATATTTAATGGCCAAGAGTTCCAAGGTCAAGCTACGTAGCAAGACGATACATGTAGGAAATTGGATTTCTTGTAAGATTTTCAAGAATAAGCTCTTAGCTAGAAAGAATATTCATATATGTCATTACAGAGAATGACTTGAATGACTTTCAAGAAAAGGAATTGCGATATTGACCCATCAAGGGTCACATTTTCGAGATAGAATAGCATGGGGTGGCTAACGGAAATAACATGCACTAAAACCATGAAAATAACCATTTCAGAAAAACAAGCCAAGAGATGACCTTGACGAAGGCCTAACAGATTAAGACGGTCATACAAAGACCGTAATAAGGATGCCACTGGCCACATTGAAAGCCAGGAAAATAAACGGTCTAGAGGTGACCGTACGAGAGATAGTTGCGGTCAAAGGAAGATCAAAGGAAATCTGAAATGGTCAAGGCACAGCTGCAACCAACATAAAAATGGTCTAGACTAAACTGCTAGCGTTGCTACTGGCCAAAGGACGAAGCCCAGAGCAGAAGGGTAAAGACAGTCCACATTGGGCCGCAACAAGGGAAAGGGTGGTCCTCACTGGGCCGTTTCAGCGCAGAAATGGTCCAATCATGGCCGCAACACAGTTGGGCCCAACAATGTGAGCAGTCGATTTTGCCTGGTCCTTGGTCAGCCTGAGCACGGTGGAACAAGACCGGGGACCAGCCCACACATTCCAAATCAACCCATGGTGATTAGGTCGACTTTCACAAGCTAGGTTGACTCAAAAATTAAGAACAAATTGATCGGCAAATCTGGCACACAGGCCAGATCAGAAGAATATTGGCGGTCACTAAGTGGCCGTAGGAATACTCAGACAGTCTATCGTCTGGCCGCTGCCTGATAGTAGCGATCTCAAAAGGATTGCTTAGTGCAGAACAGTCCCAAATGTTCTTCGGCTGCACAAAAACACGATTCGATCGAGTCGGGGGGTCCAGGCCTTGGGGTACAACCTGGCCGACGTCCTAGTGGGAATCCCAAGCTCGCAAGGGCTTATGGAGGTCTCATAATAGCGGTCCTACTCCGATGTAAGGAGTATCCAGTGGAGAGTCCCAACTATTACAAGAATTGAAGTGTGGGAAACAAAGAAAACATAGTGAACCATGAGCCGACACCACCGGGGTGGCGTGGCCCTCAAGCAAGCCTAAAAATTTTAATCCATAGCAGTGATATGCTACAAGATTTATCAAGGTTACAAGCAGGTCAAGCTACGTTTAACTCTACTTATTGGCAAGGTCAATCAAAGAGAAATAATGATAGTCAAAGGGGCAAGATGTGCATAAACTTAGATCGTTAACATTCTTTCATGAACCCTAATTATTACAAACGTTTCTAGTATTATAATCAAGCAAGATAATCAACAAAAAATGCACAATCAACAACAATTTACCAATACACAGGGCCAAAAACGGTCTAGAAAGGACCGCTAAGAGGGGGTTAGCGGTCGGTCAATGACCGTTTCATTCCATTTGACCCAAAAAATATATATATATAAACTGCGTCGCAAGAAGCGTTTGGTCGCGTGACCGCCTCGCTAGGGAAAGCGGTCTCTGGAGGACCGTTTACTGATCCGAACCCGACCTCCAGCGAGCCATGAAAATTGGGCATTTCACTATCAAATGAAAGAGGAGAAAAATCCACACAAGATGGATACAATCAATTAATATTTAGCCTACAAGGATCCGACCTTATATCGATCGAAAAGGAAGGAACATTACCGGAACCCTAACTCGACATGTCTTGATTGAAGACGTAATCATGATCGCTATACTAAATAAAAATTGGGCGATTTAGTATCATTGGAAAGAGAACACGAAGATGAACAAACTAGCATGCTTAAATTTGGATTTGGCCTGAGAGAAACCTACCAATTTGGATCAAAAGTCGGACAATGTGCTAAAACCCTAACCGTGAACACGTCGACGTTTCTCGCCCTAATTCACCCTCGATCACCCACAATCGCTTGCGCCGCCTGTTGGAAAAATAAATAGAGGTCTAGGGCTGTTGAAGCCCTCAATTTATGGCATCCAAGGAGATTTCTAGAGGTCGAATTAGACTCGAGTGTCCAACGGGGAAAACCGGCAAAAATCTCGGGGCTCGACCAAATCCACGTCGCCACCATCTAATAGGAGCTTCTATAGTTAGGGTTTTCGAAGGGGAAAAGGGCTTCAATGATGGGCCTATCATTTGGGCTTGGTTTGGGCTCAAATGGTTAAGAATCGGGCTCGAATTAGGTCGATCTATTAAAACAACAAATTTGGCCATTAATTCCTTAATTCAGTCTAATCAAATTTTTATTAGGGGTCGGCCCAGTTGATAATATTCTTAAACATATTGTTCTCTATAAGAATGTAATTTTTCTATATTTTTATAAATTGGTCAAAACTTTACCTTACGAGGGAAATTACATTAATTTAATATATATATATATATTAAATTCAGATTATTATGAAAAATTCAATTGCATCTTGAAATACGAAATTCTTTTTATGGTCATTGCTAAAAAATAATTATTCCTTTTTATTTATAAATTTTGCCACTTACAAAATAAATAATGACCTTTAACAAAGAGAATTATGGAAGTCTTTAAATGATAAGTTAATTTAGAAAATAAATATTATAATCTTTTTCAATATATCGGCCTCACTCTTTGTCGGGTTGAAATTCAATTATTCATTCATTTTTGAAAAACTTATTTTCCTTTTCTTTTTATTCATTTTTAATTATTCTTGGAAGATTAAATTTATAACTTAATTCATGACACATTTTTCATATAATTCTTTTTTCCCATATTTTATTTCAACACATATTTCATATTTAAAATTTTTATCTTTATTAATTAATCGGGGTGTTACACCCTCCCCCACTTTAAGGAATTTGGTCCCCAAATTCACCGATCGCCATTAGCTATTCAAATAGTTAAACTAAGATGATCTTATCTACTCAAAATAACATGTTAATCATACAACTAATAGAATGTAAAAGAATTTAACTATATTTAAGGTTGAGGGAGAACGATACCTTAAATAATTCCTCATTTGATAGAAGTCGGTTCCAATTCTCCTTGTGTTTTTGCTTGTGGAAGTAGCTTAGGGTAATTAGCCATTATGTGATTTTTATTTCCGCAATGAAGATACGCTCCGCTCCTTCGCCAGCACTCCTTAATTAGATGACCAAATTTGTGACAGTGAAAATATTTCATTTGCGAAAGGTTATTCCTTTTCTTCTTATTACTTCAAATTTCTTTACGACGGACTCGCCATCTTTTAACGGAACTACATTTTAACTTACTCGTGGACCCTCTCACTTTCATGTCAAAAGGAGCTTGGATACTTGCAAAATAATGATAAGGTTAAATATTTTATTACCCTTACACGTCGTGCTACACAATCTTATACAGATTTTATTACTTATCCTAACACACTACCCTTCCTCACCAGGTGACATGAGGGGATGACATGGGTTACACGACCTATTACTTAGGGTAACCAATACTTATGGACAAGAACCTAGGACTCAAACAACTGAGGCTCAGATACCCACTTCTGTCACGCCCTGAACCGATAGCAGTGGGAAGCATTGCTCGGAATGTGGCAGCGAAACAGTCATGTTAATCAGAGTAATAAAACAACAGCTGAAAATAATAGCAAAGACATAAGGAGGCCACAATTGACAAAAATATAATTTTTATTGACATTTGAAAAAAAAAATTGGCACAAAGCATTTAATGGGAAAAAGGGGGAGTGCACCCCTTTCCAGAGGAAAGGAATGTTCTCACTCCACCATCTCACCACTAGATGATTTTTTATTGATTATGAAATTGGGAAAGAATACATGGGGGGCAAGCCCCTAAGTCAATAAGAGAGAAAACAAAGAAGATAATAGATACACTCGCCGAATTCGAATATTCGGAAGGCGGGAGGCATCAGCCATAACATATCCTTTGGATAATAGAGTCAACTCCCTTATTGATCGAAACTCAGAGTTATGACCAATGATTGTTGCATGCTTTGCTAGAGAATCTGCTAGTTGATTAGCTTCCCTGAATATGTGGATGAGAGGGCATTGAACTATGAAATAGAGTTCTCGAATATGCCTCCACCAAGGGAGAAGAGACCACGGAGGACTTCTTTTGCCTTTTTACAACTCTGTCAGTGCCATAGAATCCGTGTATATGACTGCAAGGGGAATGCTATGAAGGCGGGCCAATCGAAGACCATCCAGTAAGGCTCTTCCTTCTGCCACCATGGAAGAGCCATAGCCATAGTAGTGAGAAAAACCCAATAGTAATTTACCTGTAGAATCTCTAAAGCAACCACCTTCTCCAGAAATCCTAGGATTGCCTTTGCTAGATCCATCTACATTAAGTGAGAAAGCCACATCAGGGGCCTGCCAACAAACAGGTTGTAAATGAAGAACCTTGTGTTTGATGGTAAAACCCATATCTTGTAAATTCTGCCTCAAGGAGCGATTAATGCCTTGCTTGAATGTGATCTGCTTAATCATCTGTATGGTATCTTCTTGAATCTGTAAAGCTATTCGAAAGGAATTAGGTTTAACTCCCTCAAATCTGTTTCTACATCTCTGTTTCCAGATTTCCCATATGATCAGCATAGTCATTAGCATATTAATGAATCCCTTCAGGCTGGATATAACAGATTCACTTATAATCATCTGGAGCCTGCTGATAATAGAAGTGTTTCACATGTAAGAACTGTCAATAATAGAGCTAAATTTGTTCCACAGAGGAGAGGCTAATTCGTTGTTTATAAAGAGATGGTCTAAGCTTTCAGTAGAAGGTGAATCATTACAACAGTTATAACATGAGGCTAAATGAATACCACATTTCTGAAATTGATCATCAACAGGAACAACATGATTCAGCATTTTCCAATAGAACAGAGAGGCTCGAGGCGGAAATTTATGATACCAGAGCTTGGCTGTATGTGCACCTGAGTTATGTCCCTTGATGTAGTTATATGTGGACTTAAACTCAAATCTACCCAAATTTGTGAAAGACCATATGGGGATATCATCACCTTCTTGAGTGACAAAGTTGCAGATTTCAGATTTCAAGTTGACATCAACAATCATTTGCCAAACTGGGTGTTGTTGATTAGCCAATACATCTTGCACCGAATAATTCTCAGTTTGGGATATAAACTGCTGAGGTATATAGTCTAGCAGTGATATTCCCTTGTACCAACTATCTTTAATGAAATTGGTAGTTGCACCAATGAAGACAATTTTTCGCATACCAGCCAAAAGGATAGAACGAGCTTTTTCAAAATCTCGGGCTTTAATACCAGCTGGGAAGGGGATCTTACAGTCAGTGATATGCTATCCTTTAATATACTTCCTCTTGATTAATTGAGCCCATAGTGAATTACTATAGAGAGAAGACCACAGCTGTTTAACTTGTGAGCACAGTTGTAAGTCCCTAAGACATCTTATGCCTAAACCACCTTCTGACTGGGGACAGCATAGCTTGTTCCAAGCAACCCAATGCTTCCTGTGCATAGACTCCAGACCTTGCCATAGAAAATTTACACAAATGCTTTCCAGTTGTTTAATTATTGTATATGGAATATTAGCAGAATTGGTAGTATAAATTGGGATTGTCGTAAGCACTGATTTAATGAGAATGATTTTTCCAGCTTGAGAGAGAAACTTACTCTGCTAGCCTACAAGCTTAGCATTTACTTTCTCAATCAAATATTTGAAGTGTGGGACTTTATTTCTCCCTTTGAATAGGGGAATCCCAAGATAGACATTGCTATCAGATTTTTGTTGATATCCTGTTAATTGGGTAATCCTCTCAATTGCACGATTAGGCATATGTTTAGATACCATGAATGAGCTCTTGCATGCGTTGATTCGCTGCCCAGAAGATTCTTCATACATCCTCAGAAAACTCATCAAGGCTTTGATGGAAGTTAGACCACCATTTAAGAAAATGATGGTATCATCCGCAAAAAGAATGTGGGAGATATGCATGACATTGCGAGGCAAATGATAATATTGACATTGGCCACATTGAAACAATTGATTTAGGCCTCTACTTAATACCACCTCAGCCAAAATAAAGAGAGCAGGAGCTAGAGGATCTCCTTGTCTCACCCCTCTAGATGATTTAAAGTAGCCATGAGTTTATCCATTAAAAGAAATTGAAAACCAGCAGTTCATTAGGAGCTGAGCAATGTATGAGTTAAATCTGTTAGAGAACCCAAGTTTTTGTAAAATAATGAGAATAAAATCCCATTCAATACGATCATATGCTTTGGCCATATCTAACTTCATAAGCATGTTGTGGTCTCTAACTGGCCTGTCGATGTCCGTGAGGAGTTCTCTAGCCAACAGAACATTATCAGTAATACATCTACCACTAACAAAGCCACTTTGGTGATCAGATATAATTACAGGAAGAATACACCTCAATCTATCACTTATGACTTTTGAGACCACCTTGCAGGAGAAGTTGCATAAGCTGATCGGTCTAAAATCCGCAAAGGTAGTGGGATTTTTAACCTTGGGAACCAGGCATAAAATGGTAGATGTGACCCCCTTCGGGAGACCCCACCCATGAAAGAAACTCTGAATAGCAGCTATGATATCTTTGCCAACTATGTCCCAACAATAGGTGAAGAAGCTACCTGTGAAGCCGTCAGGGCCAGGAGAACTGTTACCAGGAGAAGAGAAAATAATATTTTTAATTTCCTCAGTTGATGGAGTGGAACATAGAAATGTGTTCTGTTCTTCTGTAATCATAGAAGGAATGCCAGAGATAAGCTGCTCATTTCTACTATGAGCTTCAGTTGATAAGAGGGACTTGAAGAAATCCATTGCTTCATTAAGTAATGCAGTCTGATCTTCCACCCATATGTCATTAATCTTCAGTTTATGTATAAAATTCCTTTGCCTTCTAACTTTAGTATAGTGATGAAAAAATTGAGTGTTGCGATCACCACAATTAAGTCACTGAATTCTGGTTTTTTGAAACCAGAATATTTCTTCTCTGTGCAAGGCTAGCCTCAACTGAGCATTTGCTTTATTCAAATTCATCTGATTTTCCAATGTAGGGTTGTCATCAAAGGTTTCTTGAGATTTTTGAAGATGAGCTTCTGCTGATACCTTAACAAGCTGAATATCACCAAAGGTCTCCTTATTCCAGATTTTTAAAGCATCCTTTAAAAGTTTGAGTTTATTTTGCAGAGATAAGAAAGGATGATATGAATTTTCATGATTGCCCCATTGACTTTTAACAAATTCCAAAAACTCAGGATGAGTATGCCACATCTATTGATAAGTGAACCTTCCAGGAAGATTTTGCTTAGGACACAAGTTAAGGCAGCAAAGGAGCGTGATCAGAGGGCCCTCTATTCAGATGCTGAACTGACAAATTGGAAGAGGAATTTAGTCAATCTGCATTATATAAAACTCTGTCAAGCCTCGCTTGAATGTGTGAAGCCCCTATTTGATTATTAGTCCAAGTAAAAGGTGAACCAAAGAAACCAGCACCCATTAAACCAATAGCAGTAATGAAACTTTGAAAATCTAACATAGCAGATGCAGATGACATCAAACCGCCAAGCTTTTCTTTAGGAGAAATAATCCAAGGGACAGTAACCCCTGAGCTGAATGCCATGAGTGCATCAAACATATCTCTGCGGATATTAGCATTGCATGAAGCATACACTGTAGTGAAAAACATGCAAATATAATTTTCTTCCTTCATTGAAACAGTTAAAAATTGAGGGTGCTGCTCAATGACCTCTAGACAGATGTCAGAATTGTAGAATAACCAAATGGTAGAAGAAGCTCCATTATTTCCAAGAACAGATAGAAGATTAATTCTGCGCGCCACCTTATTAGCTCGACTAAAATCAATGCGAGGTTCTGAAATAGCAACCAAATTAACCTTATTGGCTTTTATTAATTGACCAAGACTTCTGACATTCGCCTTATTCCCCATCCCCCTAGCATTCCATATAAGCGCTAAATTAATCATGGGCATATGAAGAAATTTTAGCAGCCAGTACCTTTGCTTTAGCTCTAGTGAGACGAGCATCACTGAATAGCTCACCAGGTATAGCTGATACTTCATTTGATTCTTTAATTTGAGGGAAGTTTACTGTGTTTTTGTTGCACTGACTGGTCAGTCTGGAGTTTTCAGTCTCAGCCAAGATAGAAACTTCATTAGAGTTTAGGAGTGAAAACTCTTCAGACCTATGAATAATAGAATTAGAAAACTACTTGTTCTCCTTTGGCATATTTGTTTGAATAAAATGGGTCTCCACATGAACATTGCTCAACTTTGTTGCATCTCTGTCTGACAACAAGGCCTGCGAAGGCAAATTATCAACGTTGACTCCCTTCATTTTCACATTAATAGTCTCTGCAGTAGGATTGACCACTGATATTGAGAGAGCCTCAGTAAGTGAATTGGCTATAGTTTCATGCATTGCTGAAATCTACTGATAATTATTGTTATCCTGCTTGAATTCATTACAACCCCCTGTAATATCCTCTATATAAATTTTGTCAGAAGACGGATGTTCCCTTATGGTTATTTACTGATCAGCAGGAAAAAACTTCTCCCCCTTTAACTGCATTTGATTTTGAGAGGTAATATCTAGCAAAGAAGGAGTGTGATTGGGGTCTACTTCTTGCAATTCTACTGCCTGAAGAAGAACCTCAAATTTATTTTCCACAGCCACATTTTGTCGAACATCCCGAGGACAAACAGGCCGAGGTCTAAAAATCTGTCAAGGCTTCTTGGAATCAAGATCTAGAACTATTTGATTCCGGCTACCCCTACTCGTCCTTTTTTTATAATCATCGACTGAATGACCCAGCTTATGACAAAAGGTACATAAGAATGGAACTCGATGATAACTGATCGCTTGCCAGTATCTCACACCATCCATATCAATCCACAGACGCTCCTTCTTTGGAGCTGAAAGATCCAACTCAATACAAACCAGAGCTTCAGATGTATCCGTCATTATTAGAGTCCGTTCATGAATTCTCAGAACATGACCAAAGTTACCAGCTATAGAACGGAGGCAATCTTTATGATACAAATTCGCCGGCAATGCAGGGAATCCTATCCACACCGGAACCATTGGCTGATCAACATCGAAGTTAAAGCCCGCAGTCCAGCGAAAAAATCTAAACAAGAAACCTTTTATATACAAGTTTTTATGTAAAAGAAGCTTCAAAAAGTCCGCCTCGCAATCAAATCGAAGAAGAAGATGCCTTGGGTTTAATTTGCTGATAATAAAACCTGAGGAGATAGCCAACCTCTGAATCAGACAACTCTTTATCTCAGGAAATGAAGGCCTACCGTAGGAGAATTTTGCCACAATTGCAAACGGTCGGAGCTGCAATGAAGCCTGAACTTCAGCCTTGGTGAAAAAAATAGCTGGTTCGCCCCGATCTGTGAACGTCGGATCTTTGATCGGAATGGAAATGCTCAGATTCTTCTCAGACTCCATGAGAGCTTGCGTGAACGATTTTCTTGGAATAGCTTGAGAGGATGAAGGATTGATCTCCGAAGAGACCAGAAGAACCCTCGCCGGCACCGGGGGACCCCCCGCCGCACCGGCCATGGCCGGCAGGGAGGGGGACACACTGAAGGGATCGAAAGAACTAAGGCGGGAACGCTCAAACCAGAGCTTCTCTCTCTAGAAACTAGAGAGAGAACCTTCGCTACTCCTAGAACTTTTGACATTTGAAAATTTAAATTTTACAACTTGACTCAAATTACAATAATATATTTTAATAAAAGGGAACAAGAAAAAGGCAAAAGGACACGACTCACTATACTAATTAGACTCAAGAAATAGGAAAAAGAAGACTCCGGGTTCACTCAATCACGCTGACCCGATCCCAGTTTCAAGCGTTCCATCTACCGAGTTACCTGAAAAATTTTAAAGCAGGGAATGAGCGAGAAGCTCAGTAGAAATTACTCTCTATCATCAGGCAGAATTTAAGTAATTAAACACTTTCACGAATGCATGAATGATGCGAAAAAAAAATACGAGATAAAGCAAATAAAAAAAAGCATGATCACAAGATAACTGACGTGATATGGGAGTTGAGATATTGCAAGTCAAGATATCAAGAGCAAGTAACTAGAATTTCATTTGAATGGCCATTTATCAAGTCAAGATATGTCACGCAATAAAAGGAATTACGAAATTGACCCATCAAGGGTCACATTTTCGAGATAGAATAGTCTGGCGAGGCTAATGGAAATAACATGCAATAAAACCATGAAAATAATGATTTCATAAAAACAAGCCAAGAGACGGCCTTGACGAAGGCCTAACAGATTAAGACGGTCTTACAAAGACCATAATAAGGATGATACTGGCCACATTGAAAGACAGGAAAATAAACGGTCTAGAGGTGACCGTACGAGAGACAGTTGCAGTCAATGGAAGACCGCAAGAAATCTGAAACGGTCAAGGCACAGCTGCAACCAACATAAAAATTGTCTAGACTGAACCGCTAGCATTGCTACAGGCCAAAGGACGAAGCCCAGAGTAGAAGGGTAAAGACGGTCCACGTTGGGCCGCAACAAGGGAAAGGGTGGTCCTCACTGGGCCGTTTCAGCGCAGAAACAGTCCAAGCGTGGCCGTAACATAGTTGGGCCCAGCAATGTGAACAGTGGATTTTGCCTGGTCCTTGGTCAGCCTGGGCATGGTGGAACTAGACCGGGGTCCAGCCCACACATTCTAGATCAACCCAGGGTGATTAGGTCGACTTTCACAAGCTAGGTTGACTCAAAAATTAAGAACAAATTGATCGGCAAGTCTGGCACACAGGCCAGATCAGAAGAATATTGGCGGTCACTAAGTGGTCGTAGGAATACTCGTATGGCCACTGCATGATAGTAGCGGTCTCAAAAGGACTGCATAGTGCAGAACAGTACCAAATGTTCTTGGGCTGCATAAAAACACGATTCGATCGAGTCGGGGGGTCCAGGCCCAGGGGTACAACCTGCCCGGCGTGCTAGTGGGAATCTCAGGCTCGCGGGGGCTTATGGAGGTCTCATAATAGCGGTCCTAGTCCGACGGAAGGAGTATCTAGCGGAGAGTCCCAACCATTACAAGAATTGAAGTGTGGGAAACAAAAAAAATAGAGTGAACGGTGAGCCGACACCACCGGGGTGGCGTGGCCCTCAAGGAAGCCTCGAAATTTTAATCAATAATAGTGATATGCTACAAGATTTATCTAGGTTACGAGCAGGTCAAGCTATGTTTAACTCTACTTATTGGCAAGGTCAATTAAAGAGATATAATGATAGTCAAAGGGGCAAGAGGGTCATAAACTTAGATCCTTAACATTCTTTCATGAACCCTAATTATTACATGCATTTCTAGTATTAGAATCATGCTGGATAAACAACAAAAAATGCACAATCAACATCGATTTACCTGTACACAGGGCCAAAAACGGTCTAGAAAGGACCGCTAAGAGGGTGTTGGCGGTCGGTCAACGACCGTTTCATTCCATTTGACCCAAATATATATATATATATATATAAACTACGTCGCCAGAAGCTATTGGTCGCGCGACCGCCTCGCTAGGGAAAGCGGTCTTTGGAGGACCATTTACTGATCCGAGCCCGACCTCCGGCGAGCCATGACAGACCTCAGGAAAACTCGACATATCTCTCGACATACAATATGATAATTGGGCATTTCACTATCAAATGAAAGAGTAGAAAAATCCGCAAAAGATGGATACAATCAATTAAAATTTAGCCTACAAGGATCCGACCTTATATCGATCGAAAAGGAAGGAACGTTGCTGGAATCCTAACTCGACATGTCTTGATTGAAGACCTAATCATGATCGCTATACTAAATAAAATTTGGGCGATTTAGTATCATTGGAAAGAGAACACGAAGATGAACAAACTAGAATGCTTAAATTTGGATTTGGCCTGAGAGAAACCTACAAATTTGGATCAAAAGTCAGACGATGCGCTAAAACCCTAACCATGAACACGTCGACGTTTCTCGCCCTAATTCACCCTCGATCACCCACAATCGCTTATGCCGCCTGTTGGAAAAACAAATACAGGTCTAGGGCTATTGAAGCCCTCAATTTATGGTGTCCAAGGATATTTCAAGAGGTCGAATTAGACTCGAGTATCCAACGGGGAAAACCGATGAAAATCTCAGTGCTCGACCAAATCCGCACCGCCACCATCGAATAAGAGCTTCTATAGTTAGGGTTTTCGAAGGGGAAAATGGCTTCTATGATGGGCCTATCATTTGGGCTTGGTTTGGGCTCAAATTGATGGGGGGATCCCTTGCCCCTCCACATTTTTTCGAGGCACTGATTGTTCGTCGGCATGCGTCATTGTGTTCGTCGTATTTTTCTGAGTCTAGTCATGTAATTTTTATATTTTCTTTGAGTCATAATTATGTAATTTTGCTTTATTTGAGTCAGGTACCTAAGTTTAAGGGTCAATTACCTAAGTTCTCAGTCATTATGTTGATTAGATAGGTTTATGGGCCCAATTCATTGGACTAGGCCCAGGGGTGCCCCCCTTGGGACAGGCTGGTCAATTGTGGGTTTGTCAGGGTCACTTTGGTCCTAGGAAAAGTATGGAGTCTATAAATAGCACCCTCCCCTCTCTCATTTATAACCTTTGATGAACATTTGAATAGAAAGAAACCCTTTGTGAGAATTTTCTTCCCTTGGAGTGAGACTCTCCACATCCCTCCCCTATCTGTCTCATATCTCTCTCTCTCTCTAAGGGGTACCCCTCTCTCTCTCTCTTCCCTACCCCCAAAATTTGAAATTTCTTCTCTCTCCTCCCATTCACTCTTCATTAATATCCCCCCCTTCCCCATACACTCATTCAAGTCCTCCCAACCCCCAAGGTAGAACCCACCAATCTCCAAGCCACCCTCCAACCCCCAACCACCCACTACCCTTTCCCAAGCACCCTTCCATCCCCCCAAGGCTGAAGGGACTTCACCCAAGGCCCAAATTTGAATCTCCCTCCCTTTCTATCTGCCCCACACCCCTCCCCAACAACCCCTTCCTACCCTGGTTGCCCTCCCCATTTCCCCCTTGTTTCCCTTGGCCATCCCACCCTTATACACAGAACCCTACACCTTCATCCTATTCCCAGCTCGCAGGCAGCAGAGTACCAGCTACTTTTTGAGGCTGCCACGTCATCACCAAGAAGCTTCAGAGGGTGTACCATACACCGTTGGATTCAAATTCCTGTCAGATTTGTAACGGTGGTGGTCTCGTCTCCGTCCGAGTTCGTGACTGCCAGGGAGAGTCGTTCTTCTCCGACTGCGCAGGATAGGTCCGGTCAGCAACTTGAAGCAACTTCCAGAAGCTCCCATGGCCACATTCATGTGCTTCTTGACGCGCCACTTGGCTGAGAGCTTCTAAGACAAGTCTTCTTCCATTACCGAGAAGCGGCACACCGTTCGGCATCCAAAGTAGTGATTTCTCAATTTTCTCCCTCAGGTGCACTGTTCTATCTACTCTTGGACTGAATCGACACCCGTTCACTGTTCGGGCTGTCCTTGTCTACTCTGACCTCCTACAACATCTCCGTAGGTCTCATTTCGAAGAGGGCTCGACAAATAATTTAGAGACTCCAACCACGCCCAAATCAGAGCTCAGGAGCACCCGTGGAGACCTTGTCTTCTTGTGGCAGTGGTGGTGAGGTAGACAGAACAAGAGAACAGAGACCCTACTCACGACCCTACTCCGACCAACACCGGAAACCAGAAGTCCTTCCAAAAATCTGACATTCTCCTGGGCCAACCTAGGAGGTTTTGCCGCTGGTTTTGTAGCAAACGGAGTCTGGGAGTGGCCGCAGCGGTGCTGACATCGACTGCATGTCCCTTGTTCTAGAGAGCGGACAGAACCGGCAACCGCCTTCCAATTAGTTCCTAGCTCGGCTTTTCCCCTCCCCGCCTGGCCGGCTGAGCGCCCCTCCCTGAGTGGAGGTACATTTTGGTTGTAATTCTACTCCCCCACCCCTAGTCCAACTCCCTTGCAAGGGGTGTAGTGCATGTATTAGCAGGTCACCATCCGAAGCTACACTGACGCGGCGTACGGGTGCATGCCCACGCCTCCCCACTTGTCATCGTCTCTGGCCAGAGTCTTCGTCTTCACGCCTACTAGGTGAGCCTCGGTTCCCATCTTGTCTTGTTTCAATTCATTGCTTAGCATAGTATTATCTCTGTTGCTTCGTCAGACGAAGAGTGAGAGCTCGGCCCAAAATTGCTATTGACGTGAGTGATCACCGTGGGCGAGTTGTGAGCGATCCCCTACATCCCACACCCTTTGTGTGCTGGCCGCCCGTGAATTGGGCATCCCTGGCCCATTTGGGGTCCTCCCCAAGCTAGCCAACCCTTGGAGCATTAAGGTCCCACCTCGGACCCTCTCCATCATCGTCAAGTCGCCTATGGGCACTACTGTGTGCTACGCGAACGTGTTCGCTAGAGTGAGTCCGCTGCTCAAGTTGCTTGCTTACAATTTAGGTCCATAGGTGGTGTCACCTCAAATTGGTATTAGAGCCAGGTTTTAGACTTGTCTCTACGATTCTAGTCCTAGGGCACATATGCATTTCAAGTCACCCGGTACCTCTCCCTTCCCTACTAGAATGGCCACTTCACACCCGTCATACCCAGCCCCATCACCTTTCCCAAGAGGCACTAATCCTCATGGAAGCTCCGCTGCCAACAAAGTGGGTGGCATCTTAGAAGCCCTTCCTAATGTCCTTGATCAGTTTGAAGACATCACATTCCGACTCGACCGACTTGAGGGAAATGGTTATGCACCGAGAGTGAATGAGAGTGACCTTTGGGAAATTCTAGAAACCCTCTTTTTGGAACACTTGAAAGCCAAAACCCCCACCTTTGATGGATCCTACAGCCCAAGCCTTTATCTAGATTGGGAGGTTTCCATGGACCAATTCTTTAAAAGGTGCCCCTTGAACGAAGGAAGGAGAATGAGGCTAGCCAAGGCGCACCTCTCCAAACGAGCTAAAAATCATTGGTTAATTGTAGAGGGTTTAAAGAGGATCCGTGGGGAAGCCTCGATTAGCACTTGGGAAGAGATGAAGACCAAACTTAGGAAAACCTACACTTCTCACTCGGAGAATCACAGCCCGAGGAGCACTCCCACTTCCCCTACCCCTCCACAACCGGTCGATCCCAAGGGCAAGAGACCCGTAAATGACCCGGTTCTCCCCATGAGGGCCACCGCTCCCCAACCCAAAGTCACTCACCCAACCCTCACCATTCAAACCCAAGGGGACCCCGTGTCCACCCTTCCACCAAGGCCCAAGACGGCCACCACTCCCCAACCCAAAACCCCTCACCAAATCCATACCCCACATACTCCCTTGGATTCCACCACTACACCTCCATCGTCCCCTAAAAGGGACACACCTCCTAAGACCAACCAACCCAATCCTCCTCACCCAACTCATCTCCCACTCCCTACCCCAACTCTACCATTTCTTAGGCCTCCACTACTTCCCCTCCCTATCCTAACCCAAGCCTCCCTTTACCCACCACCCCGGGTGCACCATGCGCCGATCATCATCGCCCCACCCACAAAGGACCTTCTCACCTCCTTGTTAGAGGAACCCATAATCATGACACCCGACCCCATAGTGGTGAACACCCCGAATCCAACCCCCACTTTGAAGGAAACACATGCCCAAGATGAGGACAAAGCCTCGCATTACGATCTTCACTCTATGCCCTCTCCTCTAGTTGGGAGTGAACTCAGCATAAGTGGGTCCTTGGCTAGATGGTTAATGGAGAATCTAGCTCACCCGATCATGGCCCACCCTTCCTTGGAGCGAAACCTCCCCATAGTGCCCTTCATCTCCTATCACACCACGATCCAATCATCTTACCAAGTGGAGACACTAGGGGATCTTCTTAAGGGCCTAGCATGGCAAATGGAGTTGACTGGCATGTTGACCACAATGACCGACCGACCTAGGAGCCTTGACCTCCTACACCTATGTGTCGGGTCTATCACCTCTGTTTTCATCGTTGGTTGCTATATGAGCGACCTCCTTCTATTCCTTCCTACACCCGATGAGCCCGATGCTATCCACAAATCAGAGTTGCTTATCTCGGATAGAACGCCAAGCCCTCCATTCATGGCCGACCATCCCACCAAAGACTTCGGCCCAATTATTTCATTAGAGGAGGATGACTCACCACTATGTGAGGACCATGAGGACCTAGAGTTCCTATCCCTAGGTGACCCTTACCATGACCCCTTCGATCCTTTCCTATACCCACCCACCTTACTCACCACCAACCTTTTCCTACCCCAACCAACCATATTGGACCAAGCCCACCTCTCCCAAGACCCGGTCCACACCAAGGGATCCATGACCATGGGTGAAATACACCTAGGAAACAATGAAGTGCCCCACTCCATGACATATACCTTCTTTGACCCCTTCGACCCTTTCACATGGGAGTTTAAAGGTTGTCCCACACCTATGCACATAGAAGTCACCTTTGGGATAAGCATGCAAGTGTCTAGGCTTACCACACCACTTGGCATGAACACTATGTTGGGTCCATTCATTCATATCACCCACATGTCAAGTAGGAAGCATGAGTGGTCTATATTCGGATGTAATGGTCCACCTTCATTCATCATGGGTCTTAAGCATGTTAGGAGCATTCACTGATGTCTGGGACCCCCGACATTTGGTATACCCATGCACAATAGATTACCCTACGGATGCCCCGGCCCTCCAACCATTGTTATAAAGTCCATGCATGATAGGGCCACTTGTGGCTGCCCCGGTCCACCTAAGTTCATCAAGGTCCACGTGGCATCAAAGCATGATGGGACAATCTATGGTTGCCCCGGTCCACCTTTGCACAATATCCACTTTCACACCCACTCACCGCATCATAATGCATGGTACGAGAATACACGTAAGCAATTCGCAATGAGCGGTAAGGTTCACAAAGAGTGGACAAAGGCTCGCAAGCGCCACTTGGAATTCCAAGTAGGCAACTTATCGATGGAGACATTGGAGTGGCTCTACCCTAGGGTCACCTCCAACTTGAGGGCACGAGGACTTGGACCTTGCCAAGTTCCGAGTGGATTTGGCAAACCGGCTTACGGGTTGGACGAACTAACGTGTTTTGGGATTCACCCCATTTCCCACGTGGCGGACCCGGCACCCTATATGGGCATCGCGGTGGATCCTAGTGAGTGTCTCGAGCCTATGCCTATCTTTCAGAGAGACACCCTCGGAGTGCCACCTCATATCAGCCTAAGAGCCCGACGTGAGCACATGGAGGCAATACTAGGCAAGCATGGTATCATTGCTGGCAAGAGGGTGTGCCCATGCCACCTTGAGAAGCTGAAGCGCCGTCCCCCAGCTATGGACGCGGGGTTGAGTTTGGAGATCGTGGCTCGCTCGGAGCTACATTTGGTGTGCCACTTACCCGGTGGACCCATACTTGACGGGGTCGAGTTTTCCCCACCCCGGGGGTATGATGGGGGCATCCCTTGCCCCTCCACATTTTTTGGAGGCTCTGATTGTTCGTCGACATGCGTCATTGTGTTCGTCGTATTTTTCTGAGTCTAATCATGTAATTTTTATATTTTCTTTGAGTCATAATTATGTAATTTTCCTTTATTTGAGTCAGGTACCTAGGTTTAAGGGTCAATTACCTAAGTTCTCAGTCATTATGTTGATTAGATAGGTTTATGGGCCCAATTCATTGGACTAGGCCCAGGGGTGCCCCCCTTGGGATAGGCTGGTCAATTGTGCGTTTGTCAGGGTCACTTTGGTCCTAGGAAAAGTATGGAGTCTATAAATAGCACCCTCCCCTCTCTCATTTATAACCTTTGCTGAATATTTGAATAGAAAGAAACCCTTTGTGAGAATTTTCTTCCCTTGGAGTGAGACTCTCCACATCCCTCCCCTATCTGTCTCATATCTCTCTCTCTCTCTCTAAGGGGTACCCCTCTCTCTCTCTCTTCCCTACACCCAAAATTTGAAATTTCTTCTCTCTCCTCCCATTACTCTTCATTAATATCCCCCCCTTCCCCATACACTCATTCAAGTCCTCCCAACCCCCAAGCTAGAACCCACCAATCTCCAAGCCACCCTCCAACCCCCAACCACCCACTACCCTTTCCCAAGCACCCTTCCATCCCCCCAAGGCTGAAGGGACTTCACCCAAGGCCCAAATTTGAATCTCCCTCCCTTTCTAGCTGCCCCACACCCCTCCCCAACACCCCCTTCCTACCCTGGTCGCCCTCCCCATTCCCACCTTGTTTCCCTTGGCCATCCCACCCTTATACACAGAACCCTACACCTTCATCCTATTCCCAGCTCGCAGGCAGCAGAGTACCAGCTACTTTTTGAGGCTGCCACGACATCACCAAGAAGCTTCAGAGGGCGTACCATATACCGTTGGATTCAAATTCTTGTCATATTTGCAACGGTGGTGGTCTCGTCTCCGTCCGAGTTCATGACTGCCAGGGAGAGCCATTCTTCTCCGACTGCGCAGGATAGGTCCGGTCAGCAACCTGAAGCAACTTCCAGAAGCTCCCATGGCCACATTCATGTGCTTCTTGAGGGGCCACTTGGCTGAGAGGTTCTACGAAAAGTCTTCTTCCATTACCAAGAAGCGGCACACCGTTCGGCATCCGAAGCAGTGATTTCTCAATTTTCTCCCTCGGGTGCGCTGTTCTATCTAATCTTGGACTGAATCGACACCCGTTCACTGTTCGGGCTGTCCCTGTCTACTCTGAGCTCCTACGACATCCCGTAGGTCTCATTTCGAAGAGGGCTCGAAAAATAATTCAGAGGCTCCAACCACGCCCAAATCAGAGCTCAGGAGCACTCGTGGCGACCTTGCCTTCTTGTGGCAGTGGTGGTGAGGCAGACAGAACCAGAGAACAGAGACCCTACTCACAGCCCTGCTCCGACCAACGCCGGTAACCAGAAGTCCTTCCAAAATTCTGACGTCCTCCTGGGCCAACCCAGGAGGTTTTGCCGCTGGTTTTGTAGCAAACGGAGTCCGGGAGTGGCCGCAGCGGTGCTGACATCGACTGCATGTCCCCTGTTCTAGAGAGCGGATAGAATCGGCAACCGCCTTCCAATTAGTTCCTAGCTCGGCTTTTCCCCTCCCCGCCTAGCCGGTTGAGCGCCCCTCCCTGAGTGGAGGTACATTTTGGTTGTAATTCTACTCCCCCACCCCTAGTCCAACCCCCTTGCAAGGGGTGTAGTGCATGTATTAGCAGGTCGCCATCCGAAGCTACAATGACGCGGCGTGCAGGTGCATGCCCACGCCTCCCCGCTCGTCATCATCTCCGGCCGGAGTCGGCGTCTTCACGCCGACTAGGTGAGCCTCAGTTCCCCTCTTGTCTGGTTTCAATTCATTGCTTAGCATAGTATTATCTATGTTGCTTCGTCGGACGAATAGTGAGAGCTCGGCCCAAAATTGCTATTGACGTGAGTGATCACCGCGGTTGAGTTGTGAGCGATCCCCTACATCCCACGCCCTTCGTGTGCTGGCCACCCGTGAATTGGACATCCCTGGCCCATTTGGGGTCCTCCCCAAGCTAGCCAACCCTTGGAGCATCAAGGTCCCACCTCAGACTCTCTCCATCATCGCCGAGTCGCCTACGGGCACTAGTGTGTGCTACGCGAACGTGTTCGCTAGAGTGAGTCCGCTGCTCAAGTTGCTTGCTTACAATTTAGGTCCATAGGTGGTGTCGCATCACAAATGGTTAAGAATTGGGCTCGAATTAGGTCGATCTAAGTTGATCTATTAAAACAATAAATTTGGTCATTAATTCCTTAATTCAGTCTAATCAAATTTTTATTAGGGGTCGGCCCAGTTGATAATATTGTTAAACATATGGTTCTCTATAAGAATATAATTTTTCTATATTTTTATAAATTGGTCAAAACTTTAGCTTACGAGCGAAATTACATTAATTTAATATATATATATATTAAATTTATATTATTGTGAAAAAAAACAATTGCATCTTGAAATAAGAAATTCTTTTTATGTTCATTGCAGAAAAATAATTATTCTTTTTTATTTATAAATTTTGCCACTTACAAAATAAATAATGCCCTTTAACAATGAGAATTATAGAAGTCTTTAAATGATAAGTTAATTTAGAAAATAAATATTATAATCTTTTTCAATATATCGGCCTCACTCTTTGTCGGGTTGAAATTTAATTATTCATTCATTTTTGAAAAACTTATTTTCCTTTTATTTTTATTCATTTTTAATTATTCTTGGAAGATTAAATTTATAACTTAATTCATGACACATTTTTCATATATTTCTTTTTTCCCGTATTTTATTTCAACACATATTTCATATTTTAAATTTTTATTCTTATTAATTAATTGGGGTGTTACACCCTCCCCTACTTTAAGGGATTTGGTCCCCAAATTCACCGATCACCATTAGCTATTCAAATAGTTAAACTAATATGATCTTATCTACTCAAAATAACATGTTAATCATACAACTAATGGAATGCAAAAGAATTTAACTATATTTATGGTTGAGGGAGAACGATACCTTAAATAATTCCTCATTTGATTGAAGTCGGTTCCAATGCTCCTTGTGTTTTTGCATATGGAAGTGGCTTAGGGTAATTAGCAATTATGTGATTTTTATTTCCGCAATGAAGACACACTCCACTCCTTCGCCAGCACTCCTTGATTAGATGACCAAATTTGTGACTGTTAAAACATATTATTTGCGAAAGGTTATTCCTTTTCTTCTTATTACTTCGATTTTCTTTACGACGGACTCGCCACCTTTTAACAGAACTGCATTTTAGCTTACTCGTGGACCCTCTTGCTTTCATGTCAAAAGGAGCTTAGATACTTGCAAAATAATTATAAGGTTAAAAATTTTATTACCCTTACACGTCGTGCTACGCAATCTTATATAGATTTTATTACTTATCCCAACACACTACCCTTCCTCACCAGGTGACATGAGGGGATGACATGGGTTACACGACCTATTACTTAGGGTAACCTATACTTATGGACAAGAACCTAGGACTCAAACAACTGAGGCTCTGATACCACTTCTGTCACGCCCCGATCCGATAGCAGCGGGAAGCATTGCTCGGAACGTGGCAGCGAAATAGTCATGTTAATCAGAGTAATAAAATAACAGCTGAAAATAATAGCAAAGACACAATAAGGCCACAATTGACAAAAATACAATTTTTATTGATATTTGAAAATTTAAATTTTACAATTTGACTCAAATTACAATAATAGATTTTAATAAAAGGGAACAAGAAAAAGGCAAAAAGACACGACTCACTATACTAATTAGACTCAAGAAATAGGAAAAAGAAGACTCCGAGTTCACTCGATCACGCTGACCCGATCCCAGTTTCAAGCGTTCCATCTACCGAGTTACCTGAAAAATGTTAAAGCAGGGAGTGAGTGAGAAGCTCAGTAGGAATTACTCTCTATCATCAGGCAAAATTTAAGTAATTAAACACTTTCACGAATATATGAATGATGCGAAAAAATACTAGATAAAGCGAATAAAAAAAAGCATGATCACAAGATAACTGACGTGATATGGGAGTTGAGATATTGCAAGTCAAGATATCAAGCGCAAGTAACTAGAATTTCATTTGAATGGCCATTTATCAAGTCAAGTCATGTCACGCAAGCAAGTACTTCACGCATTCATGCATGTATAGCAAGTATCACGAGAATGTCGTAGACTCAACATGCTAGACAGTACTCGATGCCAAATGCCACACGTAGTCATTACACCTCCCCGGGGCACAAGTACATTTCGGGTGGTCCTCTCTGGACCAGACTGGGCCCTTAAAATGATTGCCTTGGCATTGATTTACTTGGATCATAGATCCCACGAAATCTAGATATCCACAATAATTAATGATGTGACACGACCTTGGACTTAGGCAAACAAGCACAATTAAGCATTCAAATGGGCCTTAATGGGCCACCGCTCTCCCGTCGCACTCTATACCCGGAGTGACTTGGCGATGCCAAGAGTGAATTATGGGAATGGGCCCTTGCTGGTAGAGGGCCAGCAAGGCCAAGGATCGACTCCCCAAGGGTGGATGCCCAATTCAATTGGGGCCGACAAAGTGCACAAGGGCACGGTTCACACTATCCCACGACGATCACTCTTAAGTCGTGGACTTGAGGATCGGGCGCTCCTCACAAATGCAGCGGCGCATGAATCATGTATTGAAAGAGCAACACTAATTGAGCAAGGAAGAGGCACTTACTCCACCGGTTTGAAGAAACCGGTCCCGATCGGAGACGAGGGCGAGCGGGGAGGCGGTGGCTCCCCACACGCCGCGGCGGTGTCGCTTGACCTGCCCAAACCAATTACAAAACTACACCTCACGCAGGAGGGGGGGATCTTGGGGTAGGGGTTAAGGTCTTACATTCAAACACTACCACCGCGCAGGGTGGGGCCTTTAGCCGGCCAAGCGGGGTGGGGATATCGGACCGAAGTGAAGAGAAATGGGAGATTAGGGAACTTGCAGCTGCAGTCTGAATTCTGGACAGGAAGTCGCTGTGCCGGCTGCCTCGGACTCGTACGGACTCTAAATTGAGTGCAATCACCTTCTAAAGCTTCCTGACTTGAGTGGGAAGACTCCAGAATTTTTGGGGATGCTCAGAGGGTCGGAGGTGGCCACACCAGCAACAGGAAGGAGACTCCTCTGTCTGGCCGCAGGTTCAGTCTGGACTAGAAGAGCAAATTGCAGAGGTCACTGTGCGCCCTCCTGAGCTCCGATCAGCACGAAACCAGCGGCATTGTCTTCGTGGTTGAAGTAGCTTTCAGCAGGAGATGACGGGGCTGCATTCAGAGGTCGAGGGCGGTCGGTGTACCCTGAAGAGTGGGCACTGGTCGGAGTAGGCAGCAGGAGACAGAACTGGAGAGCTCGGGGGAGAAAATTCGTAACTCCTTCCTCCGGCAGCCAAACGAGGTTCTGTTTCTTGATCTTGGAAGAGGACTGGCAGAGGGAGAACTTTGATGAAGGAACTTCAGCCTGAATCCGCTGGGGTTCGTCGTGGCAGAATGAACTCTCAGGCTCTGGTCTAGGATGAAGACCTCTCTGCGCAGTCGTGGGAGAACGGCTTCTACGGTTGGCCCCGACCTCGGAACGAGTTGATTCCACCTCGCCTGCGAAGAAGATAGAGGGACCTTTCCAGAAATGTAGGCTACGCCTTTAGGATCTCCAGGATGAAGCCATGGGCGACGCTGCAACAGGGGCTGACTTGCTGGTCTGCACAGCTCCAACCTGCAAGAAGAAATGAGAGGGAGGGGTGGCTTCTTTGGTGGAAGGGGAAGTGAAGGGGTGGCCTAAGGATGAATGGGGGTTCTTGTGGGGTGGACTGGAGAGCTATAGGGGTTGGAGAATGAGGGGAGAATGGCTGAGAGCAGGGGCTAGCAGGTGGAGGAGGAGGGTGAGGATGTGAGAGAGGGAATGGGGAGTGGAGGGGGGCGAACTTGGCTTGGGGGAGGGTAAAGGAAGGGGGCGGCCAAGGCAAGTGGAGGGAAGGGATTTCAAATTTTGAAATGGCCTTGGAAGGTGGGGGATTATGTGGGAGAGTGGGATGTTTGTATTGGAATGGGGAAGATTTTGTTGGAAGGTGGGGAATGGTGTTGGAATGTGGAGATTCCTACCTAGGAACTAGGAGGTGGAGTAAAGGAGGCCATGGGGAAGTGGAGGGCATTAAAGGAGGTGGGTGGCTAGTGGAGGTGGTTGGGAGGGGAGGAGAGAGAAGGAAATTCGGAATTGGGGTTGGAGGAGAGAGAAAGAGGGGTGAAATAGAGAGATTAAGAGGGGAATGGGTGGGGAATCTCTCCCCTAGGGTCTCTCACCCAAAAAAGTAGAGGAATCACTCCAATTTGAACTCAAATGGCAAGTTTAACTCAAAAGGATTCATTCATTCATTAACTTCAAATGAGGGGAGTGGGATCCTATATATAGGCAACCCACTCTTTACAATAAGTCCCTGATAAAATAAACAACTACAAATAACCAAGGGGGGGGGGTGGGAGTGCTAATGGGCCTAGCCCAACGAATTGGGGCCCAATAGCCACATTAGACAGCATGATGATACAAGAACATAGAAAAATAAGTGCTAGACCAAGGGAAATGACTCAAATAAAATGGAAATACATCAAAATGACTCAAAATAAAGCTACAAAATGGATAAGGGGCCTTTATAGAGTGAGGCCCAAACTCAACCAGCTCCCGAGTGTGAAGAAGTGGACCCGAGCCAAAGGGAGTCGTGGGTGATGCCTCCATCAATTAATGGCCAAGAGTTCCACGGCCAAGCTATGTAGCAAGATGATACAAGTAGAAAATTGGATTTCTTGTAGGATTTCCAAGAATAAGCTCTTAGCTAGAAAGAATATTCATATAAGTCATTACAGGGAATGACTTGAATGACTTTCAAGAAAAAGAATTGTGATATTGACCCATCAATGGTCACATTTTCGAGATAGAATATCCTGGCGAGGCTAACGGAAATAACATGCAATAAAACCACGAAAATAACCATTTCAGAAAAAGAAGCCAAGAAACGGCCTTGACGAAGGCCTAACAGATTAAGACTGTCATACAAAGACCGTAACAAGGATGCCACTGGCCACATTGAAAGCCAAGAAAATAAACGGTCTAGAGGTGACCGTACGAGAGATAGTTGCAGTCAAAGGAACACCACAGGAAATCTGAAACAGTTAAGGCACAGCTGCAACCAACATAAAAATGGTCAAGACTTAACCGCTAGCGTTGCTACTGGCCAAAGGATGAAGCCCAGAGCAAAAGGGTAAAGATGGCCCACATTGGGCCGCAACAAGGGAAAGGGTGGTCCTCACTGGGCCGTTTCAGCGCAGAAACGGCCCAAGCGTGGCCACAACACAGTTGGACCTGTTGTGCCCCTATGGTCATTTGAGTCATTTGATATTCATGGTTTTGATAATGGCTGAACACTATAAGTCATTGATGATTTCCACTCTCATATGACTGAAATACTTGATGTTCTTTCAGGATAGATAAGCCAAGGAATGGAGTGGAGATGGCAAAAGTGAAAGCTCAATGATTGTGCCCTCGCACGCGGATCGACCTGCGCGGTCAGGTCACGGGGATCGACTAAGCTCGTATGAGAGACTAAGCTCGTTCCTTATTGAAAAAGGGTACACACGAGGTAAGGTAGATCAAACACTTTTCACCAAGAAGCAAGATAAGAACATCTTGATTGTTCAAATTTATGTTGATGATATTGTGTTTGGTTCTACTAAATCTGAAATGTGTGAGAAATTTGCTAACCTCATGACTAGTGAATTTGAGATGAGCCTAATGGGAGAACTCTAATTTTTTCTCAGTTTTTTGCATGTCAACCAAGGAGAAGATGGGTGCTTCATAAGTCAAGCCAAATACATCAAGGAGCTGCTGAAAAGATTCGACATGACCAGTTGCAAATCAATTTCAACTCTTATGAGCACCACAACATCACTGGATTCGGATGAAAATGGTAAATTAGTGGATGCAAAAATCTATAGAGGTATGATCGGTTCTTTGCTTTACTTGACTGCATCCCGACCAGATATCCAGTTTAGTGTATGCCTTTGTGCTAGATTTCAAGCTAGTCCTAGAGACTCCCACTTAACTGCCGTCAAACATATCCTTTGATATCTTACCGGCACTCAAGATTTGGGATTGTGGTATCCGTCATCATGTGATTTATCTCTTATATCTTTTTCTGATGCGGACTATGCTGGATGCAAGCTGGATCGCAAGAGTACTAGTGGCTACTGCCAGTTTCTGGGCGGGTGTTTAGTTTCTTGGGCCTCCAAGAAACAACACTCGGTTGCCCTCTCAAACGCAGAGGCAGAATATGTTGCTACGGGAAGCTGTGTCACCCAAGTGTTGTGGATTAAACACCAACTCCAAGACTACTTAGCGGATCTTGGTTGTGTCCTGATTCTATGTGATAACACTAGTGCTGTCAACCTTGTAAAAAATCCAGTCCAGCACTCTCGGACTAAGCATATTGAGATTAGGCATCACTTCATTAGAGATGAGGTCGTTAAAGAAAAACTTTGAGCTGTATTTTGTTGATACTCTAAATTAAATTGCTGATATTTTCACCAAGCCCTTGTGTAATGACAGATTTTCAATACTCAGAAGGGAGCTTGGTCTTTGTAGACCTCAGGCCACTAAAAATTGAAATGATGATCTTGTTCAATTTAGTTGTGTGTTTTTGCAGATTGGTGTCCATGCATTGTTTATATGTAATTATGTTATTTTACATATGGTGTAGCATTGGATGTAGTCATAATGCATAATAAAGTTGAAATCATGTTCACGATGCATTGCATGGTTTGTGTAGCATCATACTTGCATGGCCATGGTATATTAAATGTTGATGTATGGAAAGGCATTATGCTTATCTAGAAGCACTCAATATGCGTGAGGTTTCACCTCCGCCAAGTACCATGTGCTATTGTCGCATATAGGCTATATAGTAAGGGGGAGTTATCTTTTTGAAGCATTCATGCATATGTTTCATCTTCATTCTATTACCATGAATAAGTGTACAATCATGTGTTGGGCCATGCATTTCATCTCTGCCAACTTTATGTTTGACCAGGTCAACCTCTGCATGGTTCAAGTCAACCTCTCCTTGACAATTGTCATTACACTTGCTTCAAACATAATTCCTTGAGTGGATCCATTGCATAACCTTAGGGGGAGTCTTATTGCTTCTCTTAATTACTCTCTTGCAATCTGAACTTCAATGGCCTCCAGCTTGAATATGAGATCATGAGATAGACAGAACTATGGTGTAAGAGCTTTCTATTATATGAACCGATGATTGTCCATCAACTAAAAATGGTTCAGATTTAATGATTTTCTTGAAGTTCTGATATTTTTTTGAAATCATCTATGTTCCGTGGTGTTAATAGACTTTAACTAGAGATTGCATGTTGTGCCTTGAATGACTATCCTGAAATCTAAAAATTCAAACGTCATTGCAATGTTGACGCGGACGGCGTCGGGGGAAGGATCGACGGCAACTCCTGACGGCACAGACGGGAACGGATAGATTGCTACCTCGCGCAGCTCGGCCTCACGCCGGACGGTCTCACACCGGGCGACGCTCAATCCTCACAAAAGAGAAAAGAGAGAAGGGAGAAAACACAAGGCAAAGCACCTTCACTTTCATTCATATATGATTCATACGTAACACACAAGCATTGGCCTCCTTATATAGGAAAAAAAGGCCAAAGCAATAATACCATCTAACTTCCACTAATTATGTTTATACCCTAGCCTAAGAAAACAAAACCCACCCACCTCACTTTGACTTGTGGGTTTTAATCAAATAAAATACAAAAATTACACACATGTTATTTGACTTAGACTAGCCTAATAAGACGAAAGAAAAAAATACATGTAGGGATACATGTATACATACACATAAATACATATACTCAATACGCAATATACTACCGTAGCCATAAGCCGAGTCTTCAGGAAGGATCTCCGAGCCATAAGCTCGGTCAGTCGGGGCGGTGCGGTGTTGGCTCCGAGTAGTGGGCCCGGTAGTGGACCCGGTGGTATTCCCACCAACCCTCCCGGGGCGGCTGGAACTCGACTCCGTCGAGTAAGGGGGGGCACTGTTGTGGTAGTGCTCCAGCAGATCGGGATCGAGGCGCTGGAGATCTTCCCGGTTGATCCAGGAATCATCAGAAGGTGGGCGGTCCCGCCAGCGGAAAAGGTAGAGCTGGTACACCCTGCTCCGTGTAGTGGTCACTTGCTCATCCAGTATCCTCTCAATGTGCTCGTGCGGAACTCTCGAGGCTGTGGGACGCACAAGGGTGGGCTCACTCTCAATGGGAGGAGAAGGCTCGAAAGGGTCACTAGGAATCGATGCGGGTTCCTTGTAGGCCACTAGGTCTGCCACATTAAAAGTCGAGCTAATCCCATATTCGGGAGGTAAGTCCACAACATAAGCATTAGAGCTAATCTTCCGCATAATTGGGAAGGGTCCATCACTACGGGCTTGCAACTTCTTAACGGCTCCCGAGGGGAGTCGTTCGGGTCGAACCCGTACCATAACCATGTCACCTTCTTGGGATTCATGGTGATGCCTATGCGAATCAGCCAATTTTTTATAAGTCTCATTACTGAGGTTTATTTGCTTCTAATTGACTCATGTGGACTCTTGACATGCTGTGCACACTCCTCAGCTGACTTGGACATCCTAGACTCGAGGGGAAGGGGAATGAGATCCACAGGTTTCCTAGGTTTGTAGCCATGCACGACCTCAAATGGACTCACACCTATGGACCTATTGATGGAGCTGTTGTGTGCAAATTCGGCTCTGGTCAAAAGAATATCCCAAGTGCCGGAATGTTCCCCTACAAGACACCTCAACAGATTTCCTAAACTCCTATTGACAACCTCGGTTTGCCCATCAGTTTGGGGGTGATAGGCAGTGGAAAACTCCAGTTTGGTGCCAACTAGGTGCCAAAGTGTCTTCTAAAAATAGCTAGTGAACCGGACATCTCAGTCAGACACGATGGTTTGGGGGAGACCATGCAAACGCACGACTTCATCAAAGAATATATGGGCTACTCTACATGCATAAGCTGTTTTGGAACATGCAATGAAGTGGGCCATCTTAGAGAACCTATCAACGACAACAAAGATGGAATCATGCTTGTGAGCAGTGCGTGGTAACCCAAGGATAAAATCCATGCTCACATCAACCCATGGTCGACCAGGAACGGGGAGAGGAGTGTAGAGACCGGTGTTCTGTTTGACCTGTTTAGCCATCGTGCATGTCCTACACTAGGCTACAATCTTGGCCACATCTCTCTTCAGGCCAGGCCAATAGAAGTGCTCCTCCACAGAATGGATGGTCTTGTTGCGGCCAAAGTTACCAGCAAGACCTCCAGCATGCATTTCCCAAATCAGGATGTCCCGAACAAAAGTCCTCGGGACACAGAGTTGCTGCCCTCAAAATAGAAAACCCTCTTGGAGTAGATAGTCAGAAAAGACTATCGAGGGTCCAGCGGACAGAGCAGAGTAGGCAGGGCCAAAATCAGGACACTCTCCATAGAGTTCCTTCATGCGGTCAAATCCCGTGACCTCTACCCGAACAGTGGAAAGAAGGGAGGCCCTTCGACTCAAGGCGTCGGCAACCTTATTTTCCTTTCCAGCCTTATGCTTTAGGACAAATGTGAAAGACTGGAGGAATTCTACCCACCGACCATGCCTAGGGTTTAAGCCCTTCTGAGAGCTAAGGAATTTCGGAGCCTCGTGGTCCGAATATAAGACAAACTCTTGAGGTAAGAGATAGTGTCTCCAGTGTTTGAGGGCTTGGACCACGGCATAAAACCCTTTATCATAGGTGGAGTAATGAAGCTTTGCATCAGAAAGCTTCTCACTGAAATAAGCCACGGGGTGGCTTTCCTGACTAAGCACTCCTCCTATTCCTACGCCAGATGCATCACAGGATATCTCGAAGACTTTGGAAAAGTCTGGCAGGCGGAGGATAGGGGCTTTTGTCATGAGCTCCTTTATGGCATGAAAATCCTAGGAGGCGGCTTTGGTCCACTCAAAATTTCCCTTACAGATACAATATGTAATGGGTGCCATAATGGTGCTAAAACCCTGAATGAAGCATCTGTAGAAAGTGGCTAGCCCATGGAAACTTCGAATGTCATGGACATTCTGGGGCTCTGGCCAGTCTACTATAGCTCAGACCTTGGAGTGGTCCACAGACACCCCATGATTTGAAAACACAAATCCGAGAAAAGTGACCCGGTCTGTCATGAATTCACATTTAGCAAGGTTGACAAACAGGGTTTCTCTCTTCAAAGTCTCGCAAACTTCCCTCAAATGGTGGATGTGATCCTGAGGGTGGTGGCTATAGATGAGAATGTCGTCAAAGTAGACGACAACAAAGCGACCAATGAGAGGACGAAGGGCTTTTGTCATAAGCCTCATGAAAGTGCTGGGGGCGTTGGATAGCCCAAATGGCATGACAAGCCACTCATACAGACCTTCTTTTATTTTGAAGGCTGTCTTCCACTCATCTCCTGGTCGAATCCGGACCTGGTGGTAGCCACTTTTCAAGTCAATCTTGGAAAAGATGGTGGCTCAACTCATCATGTCAAGTATGTCATGAAGACGGGGAATGGGAAATCTGTACTTGACAGTGATTTTGTTGATGGCGCGACTGTCAACACACATCCGCCAGGTGCCATCTTTCTTTGGTGTGAGCAAGGTAGGAACATCACATGGGCTCTTGCTCACCTTGAGGAAGCCCTTTTGAATAAGGTCCTCAACAATTCGTTGGAGCTCAGCATGCTCTCTGGGGTTTAATTTGTAGTGGGGAAGGTTGGGTAGGGTGGACCCAGGGACAAGATCAATGTCGTGTTGAATATCACGCATGGGAGGGAGTGTTGAAGGCAAGTCTTCCGGGAAGATGTCTTGGAAGTCCTGCAGGATTGCTTGGACTTAAGGTGGGACGGAGACCTGGGACTCCTCAGGGGTAATGGTGACGACAACAACCCAAACAGGGGCACCCTAGAACACCTATGAAGTTAAGGCGCCTAATCGGGTCATGGTCAACCTTAGGGGCCTTAGGGATGGATATGACAAGTGTAGGAGAGGAGGGCATGAGAAGCTTCCCTTTGGTGGGGGTTGGGGCATTCTCCTGAATTTTGGGGGATGCAGCGGGTGTGGAGGTAAGACTCTTTTTCGTGGCCACCTTTGGGGGTGTCGGGTACAACTGAATCCTCTTTCCATTGTGGGAGAAGGAACACTGATTGGACCGACCGAATGTAGTAAGGTCTACATCGTAGATCCATGGCCGTCCTAGGATGATGCTCCCGACCTTCATAGGCACTACATTGCATAGGATTTGCCCTTGGTAGGACTAGAACTGGATGGGAATGACACACGTAGTGGTGACTGGGATAGACATGTCGTCAAACCAAGCCACGTTGTATGGCCTCGGATGAGGATGGGTAGGTAGATCTAGACGGGAGACAAAGTCTGAAGAGACTGCATTGATACAGCTCCCGTTGTCAAAGATCACCTTGCAGGGTTGGGATTTGACCATGATGTAGGTTTGGAAGATGGAGGTTCGACGCCAGTCGTCCTCCTGTGGGTGTGCGAGGATGCAGCGAACTACACCTAGTCTTCCCTGGTTTGAACTTTCGGTAATTTCTCCTACTTGCATGTACTCGACATGCGTTCCATCATACCCTACATCTAATTCCTCAAACTGGGCAATGAGATCAGAGTCAGGCTCATATCTCTCAAGGGTTCTTCTTCCTGAGCTGGAAGCTCCATAGGCTGGGGGTCGGTGATGACCAAGGCTCGGGTGGGGCAATTGGTGGTAATATGCCCTACGTTATGACACCTGAAGCAGCGGACTCCCGAGATAGGGGCTAGTTGGGAGGTGCTAGGGACCACTCCCTTTCCCTTGTCATCTCTCCTCTCAGGTGGAGTATACTCCAGCCTAGGCATAGCAGCGGGTGCAGGTAAAGGGTTCCTTGGGAAAGGAGCCGTAGGGGCAACGGCCCGGAGTGGGGTAGCAGTAGGAACATAGGAAGTGGAGGGACCAAGCCGCTCAGAGTAGCGGACCATGGGCTTCCGAGACTCGGGTTGGCGGTAGGTGGAGACCCAAGGTGGGACCACCCTTTGAAACCGCTCGACATCCCGAGCAACCTGATAGGCATGCTCGAGAGTGTTAACCTCCCGCAAGAATAATTCCCGCTGAATACTCTCGTGTAGGCCAGCCCTAAACCGTGAGAGGGTGACAGAGGCATCCTCCATGACTCGACTCCGAAGGAAGAAGTCATGAAATTTGGCGATGTACTCATCCACGGACTTTCCATCTTGGGTGAGTTTCTGCCACTGGTCTAATAGACGCTGGTGGTAGGAGGGTGGCAGATACTTCTCCCTTAATTTCTCCTTCATTTCTTCCCACGTGCTTATAGGCTTCTCCTGTCTCCTGGCTAGGAGATTTTCAACGTTACACAAGTAAGTTTTGGATTGACCTAAGAGTTTCATTTTGGCAAATCTCACTTTGGTAGCAGGGGTCATGCGGCGATACCAGTCAAAATATTGGTCCATCCCGATCTCCCAATCAAGGTATGTTGCAGGGTTTAAGGACCCATCAAAGCTTGGAGCATCAATCTTGATGTTCCGTAGGATGACATCCTCATTATCGTGGTCTCTCTCTTGAGGCGTATGGGCCTCTTGCTCTCTACCTTGGGGAGCCTGATTCGGGCGGACTTGCTCTCTTTCCTCCCTAGGATTGGCTACGGGATTGCCGTGGCCATTCACTCTTCCTTCCTCTCCCTTCAGTCGATCCTCTAAGGCTCGGATCCTCTTATCGAGTTCCGTCCGTAGTTGGCCTATGGATTCTTCAAAGTGGGCCACGAGATTGTGCTCGAGCTGGACTAGCATAGCAGTCACGCTCTCTTGATCCATGGGTAATGTTGAGGGACGCTCTAGACGGCCAGATGAATTCCTAGACCAACGTGGCATGCACGACCTCGGACTTAAATGATGCAGTCCTGGGACCGATAATTAGCAAGCTATAGACTCGAATTTTTTTGGCTAATTGGCAAAGGGCCAATTTGAAGTTGCTTGCCCGAAGGTGAAGTAGTTGTGGAACTACCTCCTGACAATTAGGGTGCCCTAATGTGACAGCCTAGGGCCGTAAAGGATAGGTGCATACAAGCTCTCGCTTTCCGTCCACAGCGATGCACTCAAGAGACTGGCTGCATGGATCGGGCTCTCGCTCACTTCGTCGCGCGGCAAATGATAAGGATACTAAATAAGCAAGTGATTTAGAGCACGTACCTAGCTAGACTGAAAAGTCTTACTCCGATCGGAGACGAAGGCGAGCGGGGACGTGTGTGCCCGCACGGCGTCGAAGAAGCTTCACCAGTTACAAAGAATTTACTCCACGTAGGGAGGATCTAACTTATTACAAAATCGCTTTAAAATTTCCCACACAAGGGAACAAATCAATCACAAATTTTCTCCGCGCAGGGAGATTCTCTGGTATGCACGTTCCGTAATCTACGGATCTTCTGTCGGTATCCGGGCGACTCTGGCACGGGCTGAGCCGTAATAGTGGACTCGGGTACCATAAGAAATAATAAGTTAAACAGATATATAATAATAATATATATATAGATATATATAAGATTATATATATCACAAATATATATATTATATATATTTAACTTATTTTTAAAAACCTCTATTTTTAATCAAATAATATATATAAATATATATATATTTAACACATTTTTTTCAACCTCTTTTTTTTGACTTTTCTTTTTAACCCTTTTTTTTCAACCCTCTTTCTTTGACTTCCTCTGCAAACCGCATTTTTTTTGTCTTTTTTTTCTAACTCTTCTCAAACCTGCCTACGTTTGGCAGGTGAGGGAGGCCAGCGGTCAAGGCGGCCAGCTGGAGGCGGAGGTGGTCAGCGAACGGGGGGCGCCCAGGCACGCTGGGCGGGCGACTGGCAGGGCGGGCGTGGGGCGCGCACCGGGCGGGCGCGGTGTGGGCGCCAGGCGGGAGCGGGGCTCTGCGCACGCTGGTGACACGGGGCGCAGGGTGGGCGTGAGCGCACGGGCGCACTGGCAGGCGCGGGGTGCCCATTGGCGATGGTGGGCGCGGAGGCGGAGCGCTGCGGAGGCGGTGGCGGGAGGTGGCCCCTGGGCGGCGGCCTGCAGGGCGGAGGCGGTGGTGGGGTGGCCGTTACGGCCAAGCTGTTTGAATGGGGGTGTCACGGGCGATGAGGCCACCCCCTGCGAACTCCTTTATATTTTTTTTTCTATTTCTGTTTTGCGCTAAACGAGATAGAGAACAGAGAGATTAACAGAGAGAGGGAAAAAGAAACAGGGAGAGAAGGAAAGAAAGAACGTAATAGAAAAAAAAATTCTATAATAATTTTTTTTTCTCTTTTCTCTCGACCAACAGAGAACTCAACTATTCTTTTCTTCTCTTTTTTTTCTTTTGTTTTTTTTTTTCACTTCTAACAATCGAGAGAGAGGAGGAGAGACGGGGATGCCAGAGTCGACGGAGGCGCCGTTGTTGGGCTCTGATACCAAATCTGACGCGGACGGCGTCGGGGGAAGGATCGACGGCAACTCCTAACGTCACGGACGGGAACAGATAGATTGCTACCTCGCGCAGGTCGGCCTCACGCCGGACGGTCTCACACCGGGCGACGCTCAATCCTCACAAAAGAGAAAAGAGAGAAGGGAGAAAACACAAGGCAAAGCACCTTCACTTTCATTCATATATGATTCATACGTAACACACAAGCATTGGCCTCCTTATATAGGAAAAAAAGGCCAAAAAAATAATACCATCTACCTTCCACTAATTATGTTTATACCCTAGCCTAAGAAAACAAAACCCACCCACCTCACTTTGACTTGTGGGTTTTAATCAAATAAAATACAAAAATTACACACATGTTATTTGACTTAGGCTAGCCTAATAAGAGGAAAGAAAAAAATACATGTAGGGATACATGTATACATACACATAAATACATATACTCAATACGCAATATACTACCGTAGCCATAAGCCGAGTCTTCAGGAAGGATCTCCGAGCCATAAGCTCGGTACGGTCGGGGCGGTGCGACGTCGGCTCCGAGTAGTGGACCCAGTAGTGGACCCGGTGGTGTCCCCACCAAACGTTGGTTGAAGTTGCTAACGATTAGTATTGTTGTTAAACAGCTTGATGAGCTGGAATTCGTGAAAATCAATTTGGCAGAGCAATGATATTGTTGCACGGAGAAATATGTCACATCGTCAAAACAAGTGACGAATGATATGTCATGATGTGCCCCTGTTATCTCTGTCTTAATTAATTTGGACTCTAGGCAAAGTACTGGCATAATTGCTGAGAAATATATCTTCTCATCAAAGAAATGAGATCGGATATGTCATGACATGACTTTGCTATCTCTGTTCATTCTGAAGTATAACAATCAGTCTTACCAAATACCTAGGAATACTGGTATCTAAACAACGTGTATTCTTATGGATAGGAGGCATGTACTAGACTCGATTGCTCGTAAAATATGAGTCATGTGCATAAAACTGTAAAAGATCATGCAAAACAGTGCTGAAATCACAAAATTCCATGCTTTAGTCATACTTGTTTAACCTCAATACTAGTTTGTGCTACTCCCGATGAAGTTTTTGAATATGAATGTATAAGATAAGGGAAGGTTAAACACTGCCATGATATGCACTTCTGGTTCATTTCTATTAAAACATGGCTATAGATGATTTTCGATATCTATTGTTGATCTCGGATTTCATTAGCTTTGAACCATGTATATTGCTCCCGACCTGTTTTCAGGTTTGCATATAATGGCTTGCTCTCAACTCCTATTCAGCTCTAGTCTCTCGGACATTTGCCACCCTCTATACCTTATCCCTCATTTTTGCTGTTGTCAAAGGGGGAGAATACCTTGTGAGTCCTTTTTGAGTTGTCAAAGGGGGAGAGGAGACCCAGGGGGAGAATATTTGAGAATATGGGAGAAGAGATACCTTTGTGTGTGAGATGGGGGAGAATAATGTGTGACACGGAGGAGAATCATGCTCATCTTGTTCATCTCATTTGCATAGCATTCACAAGCTTTGATCATCCATATGCATACATTATATCCGCATTCACATGCTTTCATTCTCATGGATCTTGAGCTGCATATCTTTAGCTGCATATGTTATAAACTTTGTCATCTTGGATATTATTGCCACATAATGACTCACAGTGTTGCCATCATCAAAAAGGGGGAGAATGTTGTGTCCATGTGGTCATTTAAGTCATTTGATATTCATGGTTTTGATAATGGCTGAACACTATAAGTCATTGATGCTTTCCACTCTCATATGACTGAAATACTTGATGTTCTTTCATGACAGATAAGCCAAGGAATGGAGTGGAGATGGCAAAAGTGAAAGCTCAATGATTGCGCCCTCGCATGCGGATCGACCTGAGCGGTCAGGTCGCGGGGGTCGACCTGCCCGGTCAGGTTGCGGGGGTCAAGTGGGCAGCGCCCCCTGTGGGGGTTTCCGGGGGCAGAGCCCCCGGAACAAACTTTTGATTATAGGAGCGATATATCTTTAATCTGTTAACTTCAAGAGTCAAAAGACTCGGTAGAAATCTTCAAGACTGTCAAGGTTGATGCCACAGACATGAACAAGCTGCTAATGGAGTTAACGGACCAAACCGAGAAAACCCGAGCCTGCCCCAGCCAGCGGCCGACCGCTGGCCCAGGGGCGGTCGACCGCTCCTCCCAGCAGCTCACTACCTACAGGGATTCTCAGTGGTGATCGACCGCCAGCCCAGGGCGGTTGACCGGAATTTACAGGGACCAAATCTCTACAGGGTTTCTTAGTGGCGGTCGACCGCCAGCTTCTTCAGGTCGACCGCCAGCCCCGAGCCATCAATTGTTGACTTTATTTTCCACTTCGAGAAGAGCCCCTTTCCTTATAATTGTTTAATCCCAAAGTCACCCAATCTCCCATGGATTGTGGATCTGGTCTGGGGGATGTCCAAGGACCATTCAAATGGTATAAAATAAATACATGAGGGGTTAGAAACCCTAATGCTTCAAGGGAAACAAGGAGATATCAAGGGAGGCTAGAGGAGGAGATTCACGGGTACTATAGCACCTCCATAAACAGTGCTTCGGGCTAGAGTTCTTCATCCATTCTAAGGTGATTTAAGCTTAGATCTGAAGCAAGCAACTCCAAGGAAGCTAGAAGCAATCAAGGTTCTCAAAGGTGATCAAAGCTACATCCATACACTTCTTTATCAACTCAAGGCCATCCAAGCAAGCTCATTTTCAAGGGAGATCAAATCTTCATCCTCTATCTTCTTCATCAACTCAAGGTGATCCAAGGAAGATCATTTCACAAGGAAGAAGATACCATTGAAGAATCAGGTTCAAGCTCCAGCAATCTCAGACAAGATCTTTTCTCTTTGAGCATATTCTATGTCTTGTTTGAGTGTTTTCATATTTGTTCTCTTTCCATTTCATTCAAACATTTGGAACTGAAGATCGTCCCTACCGGTGGTTAGTAGGAAGACAATCAGAAGTTATCCGATCTACGGTGTTGACGTCCCTACCGGTGGTTAGTAGGATGGAAATCGGAGGTCTTTCCGATCGGTGGTTTAGTTCGTTGCGCTAGTGGACCCTCACCGAGTTTGGTGAGGGGTGGACGTAGGACTGGAGATTCAGTCTGAACCACCTTAAAATCCTTTGTGTTGTGATTTGCTTGTGCGATTGCTTTGTGTTAGATGCATGCTTAAGTTCAATCTCTATATTGCGTAATCATCTTGCTAAGTAAATCGTTGTGTCCTTCATTAAGCTAGTTATATTCTATTGCTATTATCATTATCTAGCTTTAAAGAGGGGTGTTTTGCGAAAAGAGGGGTAGATCTATTCAGCCTGGGCATGGTGGAACTAGACCGGGGTCCAACCCTCACATTCCATATCAACCCAGGGTGATTAGGTCGACTTTCACAAGCTAGGTTGACTCAAAAATTAAGAACAAATCGATCGACGAATCTGGCACACAGGCCAGATCAGAAGAATATTGGCGGTCACTAAGTGGCCGTAGGAATACTCAGACGGTCTACCGTCTGGCCGCTGCATGATAGTAGCGGTCTCAAAAGGACCGCATAGTGCAGAACAGTCCCAAATGTTCTTGGGCTGCACAAAAACATGATTCGATCGAGTCGGGGGATCCAGGCCTTGGGGTATAACCTACCCAGCGTCCTAGTGGGAATCCCAGGCTCGCGAGGGCTTATGGAGGTCTCCTAATAGCGGTCCTAGTCGGACGAAAGGAGTATCCAGCGGAGAGTCCCAACTATTACAAGAATTGAAGTGTGGGAAACAAAAAAAATAGAGTGGACGGTGTGACACCCCGAGCCTTTATTTCAGCGGAAGACTAACTCGGGGAGCGCGAACAGTCGGCATGGTAAGCCTCTTGCAAGCAAGAACGATCAGAGCGCAAGATAATCACACAAAATGAATGCAATTGCACAATATTTACTAAAAATCCAACTTCATTCCATTATCAATCAAATATTCATAATACAATATCTTTTTCCACCATCTTTCACTCTACTAGACTCAAGAAATATGAAAATTACATTGACTCCATCTAAACAATATAGACTTCCTAAGTCTTCGCTCATCTTTATTCACTCTCGGATCCGCTACTTGAACATTCTGAACCCGAATCAGACTCACTTTCATTTCCTGAAAAAAATTGGAAATAGGTAATGAGCACACTTATCCATAAGGTATCTTCGCATCAACATGAAGGCACTATTAAAGTAATTAACAATTTAGCTCTAAAGAAGTAAGGCAAAATCATGTGAATGTAATATCATGCGATTAAACCAAAGTAACATGATAATCATGTAAGATAGAGTGAACAAAAATGAACAAGGATGAATGTAACAAGAACATGATATTTGGCCTTTCATGAACAAGAATGTACCGAGAATGCACTTTCACTTTCACTTTCATAACATTAAGGTTACGCACGAGAATGTCAATCATGTAGTAATTCACTAGATTTTCACGAGTGCTCATGGATTTCACTTATTTATAAAGAAAGTACTCCCAGCGCAATGCGACGCCAGTAGCATCATACCCCATGGTTTATAAAATAGTATGTTTCCGGCAATCAGCCGTGGGGACTAGCATAGAGCCCTTGGACACAATCAGCGCCCGAACTGCATCTTCACGTATAAATCAAGCTACTTCCATGAGTGTAACAGTAAAGTATGGCCAAGAATGTAATAAGGTCAATAACTCATGATAACAACAATCAATGAATGAATGCTTCAATTTAGAGTATGAGAGATCAAGAAAAAGATTTAAACAATGTCATGCTCACGGAAACAAATCGACAGCATAACGATACATTCTTTTCTCTTTTCAATCATTATATTAAGTTTCTTGATCATCATTATAAGTTCTAGACTATCATTAGTTCATCTAGAACCATTGGAATATCAACCCTTGGGTCAAGTACTTAAGCAATGTGGCGGTCGTTTACTAGGTCGTTACATCATGTAACGCTCCAATAGTGGGCCGTTACAATGATTCGAGTCTAGAACAATAAAAATGGACTCAGAGAAAGGTGACGGTCATGCATTGGGCCGTTACATTATGTGACGGTCCAGGATTAGGCTGTTACATTAGTCTGAACCCCGAATCAAGAATTCAAACTCAGATGAATGTGACGGTCTTATATTGGGCCGTTACATGTGCTTGACGGTCCAACACAGAGCCGTTACATTACTGATAATCAGAAAACATCGATAGTGTAGTCTAATCAATGGGCTTTAATGGTATAACCAACTCGGCGTCCTAGTGGGAATCCCAGGCTCGCGGAGAATTACGGAGGCCTTGAAACAAGATTTCCTAGTCCATTGGAATGAATATCCAATAGAGAGGTCCTCAAGTCCAAGAATAATGTTCCTATAGTGCAAAGTGAACTAATGTACAACATACCGGAATATGTGTCATGTACTTATAGAAACGACTCCATTGATAAAGAGTGAAGGTGTAATGATATGATACCATGATAAAACTCCATTAATACAATTTTGGAAAATCATGATTTAAATACAAACTATAGAATTTTTCGTACATGAAAGTAGCATAACTTAAAATAACATGCAATACCTATCATGAACAATTAGATAACTGAAGAGTCACATAACATGTTAAAACTTAGCTATCTAGGGTTAATTATAAGTAAACTTAATTGGTAACTATTTTGTCATGAGCTGACAGAACACAGAGTCTAACAGTCTAATAGGGGTGCGTCACAGTGTCTGTGATGGTCTATCTAGGGGCCGTTACAGTAATGTAACGCTCCTGTCCTGGTGCGTTAGAGACAACAGTGAAACGAAACATAACAGAGTGTGTGACGGTCCGTCGTAAGGCCGTTACATGTATGTGACGATCCTACCATGATGCGTCAGAGCGTCTGCTGACAAAAACTGATATGAAATCTAAGAGATCAACCCACATCATGTCTGTAAATCAAATACCATGTCTATCCTAGGCATGATAACAAAGTGTAGGCTATCTACATGCATGGGTTTCAGTGAATAGACAAGATAACATCTTTTAATTTTCTACTTAGGGCTAAGAGATGTATGAATGCATAGAACTATTAAAACATAAAATTCAATCAAACCAGAGAGCTTTTAGTCCTATCAAGAGGTTTTTGCGTTCATGAGATAACCTACCTCTTAACTTGGCTTTAAACTTCCAATTTAGGGTTTGAAAAATGTGCCCTAGTTCTCCTCTTCCTGTGACTTTTCAGCAATTCCCTTGGGCTCTAACTCCATGACCTCTTGACCTAAAGACGTGAAATTTGGAGAGGAGTTAGTCTAAAGTATTGTAAACAAATTTCTCTAAATAACTCACCCGAGATTATGACTCCTTACCTTGATTCCACGCAAGTAAAAGTAAGGGTCGCGCAGTTCAGAACTAGGTCCTATTTATAGAGTTCTAGCTAGGGTTTGAGGATTAGATCGATTCTAGAGTCCTTAATCTGCCAGAATCTAATCCCTAAGAGTCCTTTGTAGTGTTATGAACTCACCCAAGTCGATCCCTAGTGGATAAGATCTCAAGGTTCTGATCTTTCTACCCCTTCTTTCCTTCACGGAACTAATAGGGTGTAACGGTTGTAGACCCCTGCGTTACAAGCATGTGACGGTCTCACGATAGACCGTTACATTCAATGTTCTCAGAGTTTAATATTAATCAAACTCTTTTGCTAATTATCCTATATAATTATTTATATAATTTGTATCTATCCTTATTCTGCTAAAACCTGACTTCTAAGAGTCCCTAGTGATTTTACATGTCATTCTAATTAGGTCTCTTATAGATAGGATCATCAAGTTCTAATCTTTTTATACATTCTCTTACTTACGGAACTTGCAGGCTGTGACGGTCTAGGGTATATGCGTCACAAGGCTGTGGCGGTCGCCTAATGGACCGTTACATTCGACGCATTCAGAATTTTAATTTTAATAAAACTCTTTTATTTATTTTTCATCTAGTTATCCTATTAAGTGGTGTTTATCCTTTAAAATCCGTGAATAGGCTTAATAACCTTCTAGAATATGGGCCAAATTAAATGGGCCGAGTCTTTAAACCTTTTTGATTTGTTTAGTAGATTAGGTTAATTGATTAAAACAATTGGGCCTTATAATGGCTAATAAACTCAATAATTCTTTTATAAATTTATTTAGCCCTTTTAAATTACAAATAAATTGCAAAATAATCTAGAAATAACTTATATAAATTCTGGGGCACTACAAACGGTGAGCCGACACCACCGGGGTGGCGTGGCCCTCAAGCAAGCCTAGAAATTTTAATCAATAACAGTGATATGCTACAAGATTTATCAAGGTTACGAGTAGGTCAAGCTACGTTTAACTCTACTTATTGGCAAGGTCAATCAAAGAGAAATAATGATAGTCAAAGGGGCAAGAGGTGCATAAACTTAGATCCTTAACATTCTTTCATGAACCCTAATTATTACATGTGTTTCTAGTATTAGAATCATGCTGGAAAATCAACAAAAAATGCACAATCAACAGCGATTTACCTGTACACAGGGCCAAAAATGGTCTAGAAAGGACCGCTAGGAGGGGGTTAGTGGTCGGTCAACGACCGTTTCATTCCATTTGACCCAAAAAATATATATATAAATTGTGTCGCCAGAAGCGGTTGGTCGCGCGACCGCCTCGTTAGGGAAAGCGGTCTCTAGATTACCGTTTACTGATCCGAGCCCGACCTCCGGCGAGCCATGACAAACCTCAGGAAAACTCGACATTTCTCTCGGTATACAATATGAAAATTGGGCTTTTCACTATCAAATGAAAGAGGAGAAAAATCCGCACAAGAAGGAACGTTGCCGGAACCCTAACTCGACATGTCTTGATTGAAGACCTAATCATGATCGCTATACTAAATAAAAATTGGGTGATTTATTATCATTGGAAAGTGAACACGAAGATGAACAAACTAGCAAGCTTAAATTTGGATTTGTCCTGAGAGAAACCTACCAATTTGGATCAAAAGTCGGACGATGCGCTAAAACCCTAACCGTGAACACGTCGACATTTCTCGCCCTTATTCACCCTCGATCACCCATAATCGCTTGCGCCGCCTGTTGGAAAAACAAATAGAGGTCTAGGGCTGTTGAAGTCCTCAATTTATGGCGTCCAAGGAGATTTCTAGAGGTCGAATTAGACTCGAGAGTCCAACGGAGAAAATCGGCGAAAATCTAGGTGCTCGACCGAATCTACGCCGCCACCTTCGAATAGGAGCTTCTATAGTTATGGTTTTCGAAGGGGAAAAGGGCTTCTATGATGGGCCTATCATTTGGGCTTGGTTTGGGTTAAGAATTGGGCTCGAATTAGGTCGATCTAAGTTGATCTATTAAAACAATGAATGTGGCCATTAATTCCTTAATTCAGTCTAATCAAATTTTTATTAGGGGTCGGCCCAGTTGATAATATTGTTAAACATATCGTTCTCTATAAGATTATAATTGTTTGATATTTTTGCAAATTGGTTAAAACTTTAGCTTATGAGCGAAATTACATTAATTTAATATATATATATATATTAAATTTAGATTATTGTGAAAATTTCAATTGCATCTTGAAATAAGAAATTCTTTTTATGGTCATTGCAGAAAAATAATTATTCCTTTTTATTTATAAATTTTGCAACTTACAAAATAAACAATGCCCTTTAACAAAGAGAATTATGGAAATCTTTAAATGATAAGTTAATTTAGAAAATAAATATTATAATCTTTTTCAATATATCGTCCCCACTCTTTGTCGCGTTGAAAATCAATTATTCATTCATTTTTGAAAAACTTATTTTTCTTTTCTTTTTATTCATTTTTAATTATTCTTGGAGGATTAAATTTATAACTTAATTCATGACACATTTTTTATATATTTCTTTTTTCGCATATTATATTTCAACCCATATTTCATATTTTAAATTTTTATCCTTATTAATTAATTGGGGTGTTACACCCTCCCCCACTTTAAGGAATTTGGTCCCCAAATTCACCGATCGCCATTAGCTATTCAAATAGTTAAACTAAGATGATATTATCTACTCAAAATAACATGTTAATCATACAACTAATGAATGCAAAAGAATTTAACTATATTTACGGTTGAGGGAGAACGATACCTCAAATAATTCCTCATTTGATAGAAGTCGGTTCTAATTCTCCGTGTATTTTTGCATGTGGAAGTAGCTTAGGGCAATTAGCCATTATGTGATTTTTATTTCTGCAATGAAGACATGCTCCGCTCCTTCGCCAGCACTCCTTGATTAGATGACCAAATTTGTGACAGTGAAAATATTTCATTTGCGAAAGGTTATTCCATTTCTTCTTATTACTTCGAATTTCTTTACGACAGACTCGCCACCTTTTAACAGAACTGCATTTTAGCTTACTCGTGGACCCTCTCACTTTCATGTCAAAAGGAGCTTAGATACTTGCAAAATAATGATCAGGTTCAAAATTTTATTACCTTACACGTCGTGGTACGTAATCTTATATAGATTTTATTACTTATCCCAACACACTACCCTTCCTCACCATGTGCCATGAGGGGATGACAAGGGTTACACGACCTATTACTTAGGGTAACCTATACTTATGGACAAGAACCTAGGACTCAAACAACTGAGGCTCTGATACCACTTCTGTCACGCCCCGAACCGATAGTAGTGGGAAGCATTGCTCGGAACGTGGTAGCGAAACAGTCATGTTAATCAGAGTAATAAAACAACAGCTAAAAATAATAGCAAAGACACAAGGAGGCCACACTTGACAAAAATATAATTTTTATTGATATTTGAAAATTTATATTTTACAATTTGACTCAAATTACAATAATAGATTTTAATAAAAGGGAACAAGAAAAAGGCAAAAAGACACGACTCACTATACTAATTAGACTCAAGAAATAGGAAAAAGAAGACTCCGGGTTCACTCGATCACGCTGACCCGATCCCAGTTTCAAGCGTTCCATCTACCGAGTTACCTGAAAAATGTTAAAGCATGGAGTGAGTGAGAAGCTCAGTAGGAATTACTCTCTATAATCAGGTAGAATTTAAGTAATTAAACACTTTCAAGAATACATGAATGATGCGAAAACATACTAGATAAAGCGAATAAAAAAATGCATGATCACAAGATAACTGGCGTGATATGGGAGTTGAGATATTGCAAGTCAAGATATCAAGAGCAAGTAACTAGAATTTCATTTGAATGGCCATTTATCAGGTCAAGTCATGTCACACAAGCAAGTACTTCACGCATTCATGCATGTATAGTAAATATCACGAGAATGTGGAATGTCGTAGACTCAACATGCTAGATAGTACTCGGTGCCAAATGTCACACCTAGTCATTACACCTCCCCGGGGCACAAGTACATTTCGGGTGCTCCTCCCAGGACCAGACTGGGCCCTTAAAATGATTGCCTTGGCATTGATTTACTTGGATCATAGATCCCACAAAATCTAGACATCCACAATATTTAATGGCCAAGAGTTCCAAGGCCAAGCTATGTAGCAAGACGATACATGTAGGAAATTGGATTTCTTGTAGGATTTCCAAGAATAAGCTCTTAGCAAGAAAGAATATTCATATAAGTCATTACATGGAATGACTTGAATGACTTTCAAGAAAAAGAATTGCGATATTGACCCATCAAGGGTCACATTTTCGAGATAGAACAGCCTAGCGAGGCTAACGGAAATAACATGCAATAAAACAACGAAAATAACCATTTCAGAAAAATAAGCCAAGAGACGGCCTTGACGAAGGCCTCACAGATTAAGACTGTCATACAAAGACTGTAATAAGGATGCCACTGGCCACATTGAAAGCCAGGAAAATAAACGATCTAGAGGTGACCGTACGAGAGACAGTTGTTGTCAAAGGAAGACAACAGGAAATCTGAAACACTCAAGGCAGAGCCGCAACCAACATAAAAATGGTCAAGACTGCATCGCTAGCATTGCTACTGGCCAAAGGATGAAGCCCAGAGCAGAAGGGTAAGGATGGTCCATGTTGGGCCACAACAAGGCAAAGGGCGGTCCTCACTCGACCGTTTCAGCGCAGAAATGGTCCAAGCGTGGCCGCAACATAGTTGGGCACAGTAATGTGAACAGTCGATTTTGCCTGGTCCTTGGTCAGCCTGGGCATGGTGGAACTAGACCGGGGTCCAGCCCACACATTCCAGATCAACCCAGCGTGATTAGGTCGACTTTCACAAGCTAGGTTGACTCAAAAATTAAGAACAAATCGATTGGCGAATCTGGCATACAGGCCAGATCAGAAGAATATTGGTGGTCACTAAGTGGCCGTAGGAATACTCAGACGGTCTACCGTCTGGCCGCTGCATGATAGTAGTGGTCTCAAAAGGACCGCATAGTGCAGAATAGTCCCAAATGTTCTTGGGCTGCACAAAAACACGATTCTATCGAGTCGGGGGGGTCCAGGCCTTGGGGTACAACCTGCCCGGCGTCCTAGTGGGAATCCCAGGTTCGCGGTGGCTTATGGAGGTCTCATAATAGCGGTCCTAGTCCGACGGAAGGAATATCCAGCGGAGAGTCCCAACTATTACAAGAATTGAAGTGTGGGAAACAAAAAAAATAGAGTGAACGGTGAGCCGACACCACCGGGGTGGCGTGGCCCTCAAGCAAGCCTAGAAATTTTAATCAATAACAGTGATATGCTACAAGATTTATCAAGGTTACGCGCAGGTCAAGCTACGTTTAACTCTACTTATTGGCAAAGTCAATCAAAGAGAAATAATGATAGTCAAAGGGGCAAGAGGTGCATAAACTTAGATCCTTAACATTCTTTCATGAACCCTAATTATTACATGCGTTTCTAGTATTAGAATCATGCTGCATAATCAACAAAAAATGCACCATCAACAGCAATTTACCTGTACACAGGGCCAAAAATGGTCTAGAAAGGACCGCTAAGAGGGGCTTAGCAGTCGGTCAACGACTGTTTCAGTCCATTTGACCCAAAATATATATATATAAATAAACTGCGTCGCCAGAAGCGGTCGGTCGCGCGACCGCTTTTCTTGGGAAAGCGGTCTCTGGAGGACCGTTTACGGATCTGAGCCCGACCTCCGGCGAGCCATGACAGACCTCAGGAAAACTCGACATATCTCTCAGCATACAATATGAAAATTGGGCAATTCACTATCAAATGAAAGAGGAGAAAAATCCGCACAAGATGGATACAATCAATTAAAATTTAGCCTACAAGGATTCGGCCTTATATAGATCGAAAAGGAAGGAACGTTGCTGTAACCCTAACTCGACATGTCTTGATTGAAGACTTAATCATGATCGCTATACTAAATAAAAATTGGCCGGTTTAGTATCATTGGAAAGAGAACATGAAGATGAATAAACTAGCATGCTTAAATTTGGATTTGGCCTAAGAGAAACCTACCAATTTTGATCAAAAGTCGGACGATGCGCTAAAACCCTAACTGCGAACATGTCAACGTTTCTCGCCCTAATTCACCCTCGATCGCCCACAATCGCTTGCGCCGCCTGTTGGAAAAATAAATAGAGGTCTAGGGCTGCTGAAGCCCTCAATTTATGGCGTCTAAAGAGGTTTCTAGAGGTCGAATTGGACTCGAGAGTCCAACGAGAAAAATCGGTGAAAATCTCGGTGCTCGTCCAAATCCGTGCCGCCACCGTCGAATAGGAGCTTCTAGAGTTAGGGTTTTCGAAGGGGAAAAGGGCTTCTATGATGGGCCTATCATTTGGGCTTGGTTTGGGCTTAAATGGTTTAGAATTGGGCTCGAATTAGGTCGATCTAAGTTGATATATTAAAACAACGAAATTATCCATTAATTCCTTATTTCAGTCTAATAAAAATTTTATTAGGGGACGGCCCAATTGACAATATTGTTAAACATATCATTCTCTATAAGAATATATATTTTCTATATTTTTATAAATTGGTCAAAACTTTGGCTTACGGGCGAAATTACATTAATTTAATATATATATATATATTAAATTCAGATTATTGTGAAAAATTCAATTGCATATTGAAATATGAAATTCTTTTTATGGTCATTGCAGAAAAATAATTATTCCTTTTTATTTATAAATTTTACCACTTACAAAATAAATAATGCCCTTTAAATGATAAGTTAATTTAGAAAATAAATATTATAATCTTTTTCAATATATCGACCTCACTCTTTGTCGGGTTGAAATTTAATTATTCATTCATTTTTGAAAAACTTGTTTTCCTTTTCTTTTTATTCATTTTTAATTATTTTTGGAAGATTAAACTTATAACTTAATTTATGACACATTTTTCATATATTTCTTTTTTCCCATATTTTATTTCAACACATATTTCATATTTTAAATTTTTATTCTTATTAATTAATTGGGGTGTTACACATAGGCCTCTCTAGTTAAAACACGCCAGTCGCTGACCAACGTACATCTCCAATCCATTAACCCTGCTCTCCCCAGTTGGTTCTATATTATCCTAATTGGCTCATCTTACACTCGGTCTCCACTCCGTTATAGCGGGCCCGCATACCCTAGTATCCACACATTATCCCAGGCATTTATCCCAGCGAACCTCAGTCTTAGCCAGTTCCAAGACATCCTTCATTCTACGACCATACACCTTAAATACCTTCAACCCAGAAGCTGCAGTCGCCGGTTCGTCATGGTTCACCACCACGATCCCAGTCACCAGTCCAATGTCTACCGATTCCCTGACCCACCAGTTATAACTCGAGTCACACTCTACCAAGATATAATGACCCTTGGGGGCCATGACTCAGTACCCTGCAAAAGTCCTATGATGGGGACATCGAGGTAAAACCGTCCACATTTTGTTTGCATTTATGTCCTTTCATATTTGTATGTATACCCTTGTGTTATATGGGTACGCAATTGTAAATCTTAGTGGGTTTATATGTAAAATTTCAGTAGGCCCAAGCAAGGGGGCCCTCACCCCTTTCCCATTGGTCCACGTAGACCATGTGGGGCTAGTCAACCATCCTAGGTGGCCATCTAGAAGGTTGGAATGCCAATTGACCACATGGGAGACAAGTGGATTAAAAATTCAAAGGTAGGCTACCTACCTCACCTACCTTGTCCCCCCATTAGAATTAATTAGGAATTTCATTTTTTTTATTTTATTTGAATCAAATATGAAGTCCCTTAAATGACCCTCCAGATCCTAGATCTAAGGGTATTCATGGTCTTTTTTTATTTATTATATAAGTCATGTATTTCTATTATTCTACAATTAATGAAATGAGAAAAAGCATTATGCAAGAGCCCCCCCTTGAGTGAATTTCGACCTCCCCTCTCTCTCCCTCTGGTTTCATCATCCCCAACCCCCATTCTAGAGTGATATCTCCTCCCCCTAAATCTCTGAGTTCATCGGTGCCGCCGCCGCCGCCGTTCGTGCCACCATCGTGCCGCCGCAAAGCCGTCTTCGGTGTTCTGTCCATCTAGGATAGAGGCAACATCCCCGAATTTCTGCTCCCACCTCCCACCTCCTCTGGAGCTGAAATTGTCAGGAGTGGTTCACCTCTCGAACCCTTATCTTCACAACAAATGTCATGTCATATTTCCTTCATTTGTTATTTTTCCATTTTCGTTTAAACTGTCATTCTAGTTCTACCAGATCTCTGTCTACAGTGATAGTTTCCCTGAGTTTTCCATTTCCCGACCACCTTTGGATTTTTCTTGGAGCCCCCAATTTTACTGGGAGTTCTGTCCACCCTCCTCTACCTCTCCAAATTTTCGTGGAATTTAGAAAGTTCGTTTCATATTTTTAAAAATTCCTGTCCCAACTCATCTACAGTTCTATCTGCATCAGTCCAGATACGACCACAGTCCAGTGTAAACTCTCTAGAAAATCCAGGCCACCATATGTTCCATATCTAAAAATAGTCATGGTTTCCTATTTTGATTTCCTACAACTTTTCTGAAGACCCCAACTTCAGATTCGGGCGTCTACCTTGCGGTCAAAGCCAATCCACAGGAAAGTTCCCTATTGATCTGAGGGTTTGGGTACTGTACAGCAGCAGCTTCAAAAATAGTTAAGGCCTAGATTCGTGAAGATCCAGCATATCTCTCCAGTCTTATCTTGAAGGATTTCGAAGCAGCTTTCCAACGGCACCAGTTTCGTTGCATTCCAACATCGGTGCTAGTCGCAACGAGTGATTTCGTCGGGTCGCGTGCTGAAAAATAGAAACAACAGATCCGTGGCTGGCATTTCCGACCGGTGCCGATCGGAGTCGCCCAGCCTCCTACCGGTGAACCATCGCGCCTCCATCCTTGGGAGCTCCCCTCCAGGTGTCCCCATCGCAGTGGTGCCGCCCCGGTCCCACACGGTCCCTCCGGACAGCACGTGGGCCCCATAGTCACGATTTCGGGTGCTGCCGAAGCTACGCGAGAAGCCGCCCGTCAACCCGAAATCGATCCTCCCGGACCCCATTGTGTCACCCTTTACCTCCCTGCGTGGAGTGGGCCATAATTCATTTCTGTAATATTCATGTATTAACTGTCCCGGGAGTACGAGTTCGGCCGGGTCCGTCGTCCCCACGTCGAGAGCGTGGAGGTATCATTTTCGCTCCCATATTCGGCATTTGCTTTCTTTCGTATATACATCTTTATGCCGCTGCTAGAGAGCATGTGTAGGGATATCTAGCTTGCTATATATTGTTTATTACCGCTGCTGCGAGAGAGAGCGTGACCATCCCGTGACCCGATCCGGGCACAAAAGAGAGCCGACCACCCTAGCTCATTGCTGATTTCTCAACCGCGCAGGTCCGACGCTTCCCTTGCTAAGGGACAATCACGAGCTCGTCTAGAGTCTGAGGGTCGCATATCCATTCAGAGTCATGTCCGTGGTCCATCCCGCATCAGTTTGGTATCAGAGCAAGTTTGAGTCTAGGATGTCAAAAAAAAAGAGTGTCATTTATGTCTAGTAATTAGTCATTGTCTAAGTCGTGTTTAGGGTCATCATTGTTTTAAAACAAAAAAAGTGTCTTTTGCGTTGCATCCCGATAACTCGGTATATCCAAAGGTGTTGTCCGAATGTTAGGCTACGCCTATCGGGAAGGTCGCACACTTGCGCGAGTGATCTTCGGATCGATTAACTCCGCCACGTGCCGAGTTTTGGTTAAGTCTAGGTGCATTAGTTGTGTTTGCATTAGTCCGTGTGCCTGCATGTCCACTACCCGCCCACCCCATGGCCGTTCCCCAAGACTTTGCGTCCGAATGGACATCCTTTGTGGCCCAATCCAATGCCTTCATGGCCCGACCATTAGCTTTCACTCATCTCCTTGCTAAAGCTATTCTACCCAATGGGTCCACAACGAGACTCCATTTCGCTCATAAGGATTTATATAATTGGGTTTCTCTTGATATCGTGGAGTCCCTCTCCAAGGCGGGTAAGATTATCCACGATGGAGATTTTGCTTTTGTCGAGTTTCAAAGGATGATCGGCTCAACTCTTTACTGCGATGGTGCATGGTGCAACCTTGGTGCGCTAACAGGCCCATATATTATGTTAGGGCGACCTTGGTTGGAAGAGAGGAGAGCGATCTTTGACCGGGATAGGAGGACCTGCACCTTATATCCACCTCACCTACCCGGCAAGTTCATCTTCCATGACATCCTTCGGCCGATCATCTCCGTGTCACCACCCGTCCACTCGTATCAGTCCGCTCCGCCTAGGGACCCATGCTCACCACCCTTTATTTCCGAACTTGCTTCGGAACCCTCTCATTTGGAGCCACCCAAGCCCGAGCCACCCGTGTTTCTAACGGGTACGCTTTTCATAGCCGAGCCGCTTCTTAGTTGGCTCAAGGATGGCTTGGTCCCACCTCCCTTCCCACCTATAGACCCCATCCTCCCTTTAGTGCCGGCCAATTCCTTCCATACCACATTTCGATCTAGTCACCATGTTGACACGTTGGACGATCATGTCATGGGATTAGATTCACAATGGAAGTTGACGCATCTTTTGGCCCGAGGCAATGACCAACCAACTAGTCTTAGCCTCACTCATCCGGCCTTAGGGTCGATTACCTCCAAGTGCACCGTGGGTTGTGTCACCACGGAGGTCCTCTTACTCCTTCCCTTACCGGCCGAGCCCGAATTCATACCCTTCTGTCCGAGGGAGGAATCATACTTCTTGCCTACGATCCCCGTCCCACCCGTCACAATGTAAGAAGGTGACTATCCACACCTTCAAAACTTCTACACGTGGGACCGTGACTTGTGGGAACCAACCACAAGGGGTCATACCTTCTTTGATCCCCTTAACCCATTCCTTAGTGGACCCCATGACCCACCTTATATACTTCATTTTTTCGAGGGAGTCCACTACCACACCCCTTCCCCACGGGCCGGGTTATCTATGCCCACCAAGCCCGTTCACTCACAAGATACACCATCATCTTGGGGAGATACTCTTGGCCCTCCCACATCCACATCCCATATGCATGCATGGCCCACCTTAGGAGGTCTCGGATTTCCGCATGATGTCAACCACCGGTTACGTTAGATGCATGCATGGCATACGTTCGGGTGTCCTGGTCCACCGTCACCCGTGTATGGGTCAGACTAACATTAGGTGTGTCTAGGGTCATAGTTGAGTCAATGTGCTTTTCTTTGTGTGGTTTGTTTTGTGTGGTTTGTTTGCATGGTTTGCGTGTCGTTTGTTTGTCTGCATGTGTCTTGTGCAAGCTCGTCGATTTCAGTCTCTTATGAGTGAGAGGCGAGTGGACTCGCTCGATGAGTATGAGATCGGTTCTACATCTATACCCGGATCAGTCACCTATAGGGACTCAGCGGTGATTCCTAGTGAGTCTTCAAGCTGCCTCCTCCCATTTTGAGAGTGCCTCACCTGGAGTGTCCACCTCTAGCCCACATCAGCTTGTTCATATCGAGTATATATGGAATGAGCAGGTGACGGTCACTTGGAGTGGAGCATACCCGCGTTACTTGGCACGGTGACGGATCCGCCGGAGTACTCGAGCATCCATACCCCTACTCGATGGGGTCGAGTTCCTCCCACCCCGGAAGAATTGATGGGGACATCGAGGTAAGACCGTCCGCATTTTGTTTGCATTTATGTCCTTTCATATTTGTATGTATACCCTTGTGTTATATGGGTACGCAATTGTAAGTCTTAGTGGGTTTATATGTAAAATTCTAGTAGGCCCAAGCAAGGGGGCCCTCACCCCTTTCCCATTGGTCCACGTAGACCATGTGGTGCTAGTCAACCATCCTAGGTGGCCATCTAGAAGGTTGGAATGGCAATTGACCACATGGGAGACAAGTGGATTAAAAATTCAAAGGTAGGCTACCTACCTCACCTACCTTGTCCCCCCATTAGAATTAATTAGGAATTTCATTTTTTTTATTTTATTTGGATCAAATATGAAGTCCCTTAAATGACCCTCCAGATCCTAGATCTAAGGGTATTCATGGTCTTTTTTTATTTATTATATAAGTCGTGTATTTCTATTATTCTACAATTAATGAAATGAGAAAAAGCATTGTGCAAGAGCCCCCCCTTGAGTGAATTTCGACCTCCCCTCTCTCTCCCTCTGGTTTCATCATCCCCAACCCCCATTCTAGAGTGATATCTCCTCCCCCTCAATCTCTGAGTTCATCGGTGCCGCCGCCGCCGCCGTTCGTGCCGCCATCGTGCCGCCATGAAGAGGTCTTCGGTGTTCTGTCCATCCAGGACAGAGGCAACTTCCCCGAATTTCTACTCCCACCTCCCACCTCCTCTAGAGCTGAAATTTTCAGGAGTGGTTCACCTCTCGAACCCTTATCTTCACAACAAATGTCAAGTCATATTTCCTTTATTTGTTATTTTTCCATTTTCGTTCAAACTGTCATTCTAGTTCTGCCAGATCTCTGTCTACAGTGATAGTTTCCCTGAGTTTTCCATTTCCCGACCACCTTTGGATTTTTCTTGGAGCCCCCAATTTTACTGGGAGTTCTGTCCACCCTCCTCTACCTCTCCAAATTTTCGTGGAATTTAGAAAGTTCGTTTCATATTTTTAGAAATTCCTGTCCCAACTCATCTACAGTTCTATCTGCATCAGTCCAGATACGACCACAGTCCAGTGTAAACTCTCTAGAAAATCCAGGCCACCATATGTTCCATATCTAAAAATAGTCTTGGTTTCCTATTTTGATTTCCTACAACTTTTCTGAAGACCCCAACTTCAGATTCGGGCGTCTACCTCGCGGTCAAAGGCAATCCACAGGAAAGTTCCCTGTTGATCTGAGGGTTCGGGTACTGTACAGCAGCAGCTTCAAAAATAGTTAAGGCCCAGATTTGTGAAGATCCAGCATATCTCTCCAGTCTTATCTTGAAGGATTTCGAAGCAGCTTTCCAACGGCACCAGTTTCGTCGCATTCCGACATCGGTGCTAGTCGCAGCGAGTGATTTCTTCGGGTCGCGTGCTGAAAAATAGAACCAACAGATCTGTGGCTGGCATTTCCGACCGGTGCCGATCGAAGTCGCCCGGCCTCTTGCCGGTGAACCATCACGCCTCCATCCTTGGGAGCTCCCCTCCAGGTGTCCCCACCGCAGTGGTGCCGCCCCGGTCCCACACGGTCCCTCCGGACAGCACGTGGGCCCCACAGTCACGATTTCGGGTGCTGCCGAAGGTACGCGAGAAGCCGCCCGTCAACCCAAAATTGGTCCTCCCGGACCCCATTATGTCGCCCTTTACCTCCCTGCGTGGAGTGAGCCATAATTCATTTCTGTAATATTCATGTATTAACTGTCCCGGGAGTACGAGTTCGGCCGGGTCCGTCGTCCCCACGTCGAGAGCGTGGAGGTATCGTTTTCGCTCCCATATTCAGCATTTGCTTTCTTTCGTATATACATCTTTATGCCGCTGCTAGAGAGCATGTGTAGGGATATCTAGCTTGCTATATATTGTTTATTACCGCTGCTGCGAGAGAGAGCGTGACCATCCCGTGACCCGATCCGGGCACAAAAGAGAGCCGACCACCCTAGCTCATTGCCGATTTCTCAACCGCGCACGTCCGACGCTTCCCTCGCTAAGGGACAATCACGAGCTCGTCTATAGTCCGAGGGTCGCATATCCATTTGGAGTCGTGTCCGTGGTCCTTCCCGCATCAGTTTGGTATCAGAGCAAGTTTGAGTCTAGGGTGTCAAAAAAAAGGGTGTCAAAAAAAAAGAGTGTCATTTACGTCTAGTAATTAGTCATTGTCTAAGTCATGTTTAGGGTCATCATTGTTTTAAAACAAAAAAAGTGTCTTTTGCATTGCATCCCGATAACCCGGTATATCAAAAGGTGTTGTCCGAACGTTAGGCTACGCCTATCGGGAAGGTCGCACACTTGCGCGAGTGATCTTTGGATCGATTAACTCCGCCACGTGCCGAGTTTTGGTTAAGTCTAGGTGCATTAGTTGTGTTTGCATTAGTCCGTGTGCCTGCATGTCCACTACCCGCCCACCTCATGGCCGTTCCCCATGACTTTGCGTCCGAATGGACATCCTTTGTGGCCCAATCCAATGCCTTCATGGCCCAACCATTAGCTTTCACTCATCTCCTTACTAAAGCTATTCTACCCAATGGGTCCACAACAAGACTCCATTTCGCTCATAGGGATTCATATAATTGGGTTTCTCTTGATATCGTGGAGTCCCTCTCCAAGGCGGGTAAGATTATCTGCAATGGGGATTTTGCTTTTGTCGAGTTTCAAAGGATGATCGGCTCCACTCTTTACTGCGATGGTGCATGGTGCAACCTTGGTGCGCTAACAGGCCCATATATTATGTTAGGGCGACCTTGGTTGGAAGAGAGGAGAGCGATCTTTGACCGGGATAGGAGGACCTGCACCTTATATCCACCTCACCTACCCGGCAAGTTCGTCTTCCACGACATCCTTCGGCCGACCATCTCCGTGTCACCACCCGTCCACTCGTATCAGTCCGCTCCGCCTACGGACCCATGCTCACCACCCTTTATTTCCGAACTTGCTTCGGAACCCTCTCATTTGGAGCCACCCAAGCCCGAGCCACCCGTGTTTCTAACGGGTACACTTTTCATAGCCGAGCCGCTTCTTAGTTGGCTCAAGGATGGCTTTGTCCCACCTCCCTTCCCACCTATGGACCCCATCCTCCCTTTAGTGCCGGTCAATTCCTTCCATACCACATTTTGATCTAGTCACCATGTTGACACGTTGGATGATCTTGTCATGGGATTAGATTCACAATGGAAGTTGACGCATCTTTTGGCCCGAGGCTTTGACCAACCAACTAGTCTTAGCCTCACTCATCCGGCCTTAGGTTCGATTACCTCCGAGTGCACCGTGGGTTGTGTCACCACGGAGGTCCTCTTACTCCTCCCCTTACCGGCAGAGCCCGAAGTCATACCCTTCTGTCCGAGGGAGGAATCATACTTCTTGCCTACGATCCCCGTCCCACCAGTCACAATGCAAGAAGGTGACTATCCACACCTTCAAAACTTCTACACGTGGGACCGTGACTTGTGGGAACCAACCACAAGGGGTCATACCTTCTTTGATCCCTTTAACCCATTCTTTAGTGGACCCCATGACCCACCTTATATATTTCATTTTTTCGAGGGAGTCCGCTACCACACCCCTTCCCCACGGGCCGGGTCGTCTATGCCCACCAAGCCCGTTCACTTACAAGATACACCATCATCTTGGGGAGATACTCTTGGCCCTCCCACATCCACATCCCATATGCATGCATGGCCCACCTTAGGAGGTCTAGGATTTCCGCATGATGTCAACCACCGGTTACGTTAGATGCATGCATGGCATACGTTCGGGTGTCCTAGTCCACCGTCACCCATGTATGGGTCGGACTAACATTAGGTGTGTCTAGGGTCATAGTTGAGTCAATGTGCTTTTCTTTGTGTGGTTTGTTTTGTGTGGTTTTTTTGCATGGTTTGCGTGTCATTTGTTTGTCTACATGTGTCTTGTGCAAGCTCGTCGATTTCAGTCTCTTATGAGTGAGAGGCGAGTGGACTCGCTCGATGAGTATGAGATCGGTTCTACATCTATACCCGGATCAGTCACCTATAGGGACTCAGCGGTGATTCCTAGTGAGTCTTCAAGCCACCTCCTCCCATTTTGAGAGTGCCCCACCCGGAGTGTCCACCTCTAGCCCACAGCAGCTTGTGCATATCGAGTATATATGGAATGAGCAGGTGACAGTCACTTGGAGTGGAGCATACCCGCGTTACTTGGCACGGTGACGGATCCGCCGGAGTACTCGAGCATCCATACCCCTACTCGACGGGGTCGAGTTCCTCCCACCCCGGAAGAATTGATGGGGACATCGAGGCAAGACCGTCCGCATTTTGTTTGCATTTATGTCCTTTCATATTTGTATGTATACCCTTGTGTTATATGGCTACGCAATTGTAAGTCTTAGTGGGTTTATATGTAAAATTCTAGTAGGCCCAAGCAACGGGGCCCTCACCCCTTTCCCATTGGTCCACCTAGACCATGTGGTGCTGGTCAACCATCCTAGGTGGCCATCTAGAAGGTTGGAATGCCAATTGACCACATGGGAGACAAGTGGATTAAAAATTCAAAGGTAGGCTACCTACCTCACCTACCTTGTCCCCCCATTAGAATTAATTAGGAATTTCATTTTTTTATTTTATTTGGATCAAATATGAAGTCCCTTAAATGCCCCTCCAGATCCTAGATCTAAGGGTATTCATGGTCTTTTTTTATTTATTATATAAGTCATGTATTTATATTATTCTACAATTAATGAAATGAGAAAAAGTATTGTGCAAGAGCCCCCCCTTGAGTGAATGTCGACCTCCCCTCTCTCTCCCTCTGGTTTCTTCATCCACAATCCCCATTCTAGAGTGATATCTCCTCCCCCTCAATCTCTGAGTTCATCGGTGCCGCCGCGGCCGCCGTTCGTGCCGCCATCGCGCCGCCGCGAAGCCTTCTTCGGTGTTCTGTCCATCCAGGACAGAGGTAACTTCCCTAAATTTCTGCTCCCACCTCCCACCTCCTCTGGAGCTGAAATTTTCAGGAGTGGTTCACCTCTCGAACCCTTATCTTCAAAAAAAATGTCACGTCATATTTCCTTCATTTGGTATTTTTCCATTTTCGTTCAAACTGTCATTCTAGTTCTGCCAGATCTCTATCTACAGTGATAGTTTCCCTGAGTTTTCCATTTCCCGACCACCTTTTGATTTTTCTTGGAGCCCCCAATTTTACTGGGAGTTCTGCCCAACCTCCTCTACCTCTCCAATTTTTTTTGGAATTTAGAAAGTTCGTTTCATATTTTTAGAAATTCCTATCCCAACTCATCTACAGTTCTGTCTACATCAGTCCAGATCCGACCACAGTCCAGTGTAAACTCTCTAGAAAATCCGGGCCACCATATGTTCCAGATCTAAGAATAGTCCTGGTTTCATATTTTTATTTCCTACAACTTTTCTGAAGAACCCAACTTCAGATTCGGGCGTCCACCCCGCGGTCAAAGGCAATCCATAGGAAACGTCCCTGTTGATCTGAGGGTTCGGGTACTGTACAACAGCAGCTTCAAAAATAGTTAAGGCCCAAATCCGTGAAGATCCAGCATCTCTCTCTAGTCTTATCTTGAAGGATTTCGAAAAATCTTTCCAACGGCACCAGTTTCGTCGCATTCCGACATCGGTGCTAGTCGCAGCGAGCGATTTCGTCGGGTCGCGCGCTGAAAAATAGAAACAACAGATTCGTGGCCGGCATTTCCGACCGGTGACGATCGGAGTCGCCCGGCCTCCGGCCGGCGAACCACCGCGCCTCCATCCTTGGGAGCACCCCTCCAGGTGTCCCCACCATAGTGGTGCCGCCCCGGTCCCACACGGTCCCTCCGGACAGCACGTGGGCCCCACAGTCACGAGTTTGGGTGCTGCCGAAGCTACGCGAGAAGCCGCCCGTCAACCCGAAATCGGTCCTCCCGGAACCCATTGTGTCACCCTTTACCTCCCTGCGTGGAGTGGGCCATAATTCATTGCTGTAATATTTGTGTATTAACTATCCCGGGAGTACGAGTTCAGCCGGGTCCGTCGTCCCCACGCCGAGAGCGTGGAGGTATCGTTTTCGCTCCCTTATTCGGCATTTACTTTCTTTCGTATATACATCTTTATGCCGCTGCTAGAGAGCATGTGTAGGGATATCTAGCTTGCTATATATTATTTATTACCGCTACTGCGAGAGAGAGCGTGACCGTCCCGTGACACGATTCGGGCACAAAAGAGAGCCGACCACCCTAGCTCATTGTCGGTTTCTCAACCGCGCATGTCCGACGCTTCCCTCGCCAAGGGACAATCACGAGCTCGTCTAGAGTCCGAGGGTCGCATATCCATTCGGAGTCGTGTCCGTGGTCCGTCCCGCATCATCCTAACCAGGGCCACAACGATATCAAGTCTTTAAACAATGCAAACCTCAGGTCATGTCCCCTGACAGTAGTGTGCTACGGACGACAATTCCCAGATTAAAAAAAAACAAAAAAAAAAAAAAAAATAAATGACAAAATATGGTGTTAAAAATAGAGATACCCCGGCAACCTCAGTTAGCTCCCGCCACAGGACTACTGAGGGCAAAAATTACCACCAACCCAGCTTAGGTGAAAACCCGTAAGGGCGCCTCAGGCAAAATCGGGTAACCCCTCTGTGTGAAAACTCGCAAGGGCGCACCGGAAAAAGATAAAGGGGGTCAGTAATGGCGAAAACCCGCAAGGGCGGTAGAGCTGGTGTTGTGCGAGTTTTTATGTCGATTAACTGGGGTGAGGGAAGAAATACAGCGGGGAAGGAAAATACGGGAGTTTGATGTATCTCGGATATCCTTCTTACGGGTGTATACCTCTCACGGCGGTATCGGGCACTCTCCTTTTACGGAAAGTCGAAAGGGGCGGAGTGGCACGGGAATGTCGGGCTAAGGGTTAACTGGACACGGTGCGGGCGTGCCAGTCGATCTCTCGAAAATCACTCATGGAACTAGGGTTTGACCGGGGAAGTGCCGCCAGGGCGCGACATGCGGGCTCGGGTGATCGGGCGACACGTGGAGAGAAGGGGGGTTCCATGGGTGCGAGTGCATAAGTAATTGCGGGAATCGTGTACAGGACGTCTTTCCCCACCGGCTGCAAGCAACCAGTGTTTATTTACGTCAGATTGAATCTGAATACCTTCGTTCCATGCTGAAGAAAAGTCTGTATGTATCTCTGAAGCCATGGGTGGAGGGTCGGGTGCATTCAGCAGCTAGGGGTACACATTCAACTGGGGGATGTTCACTGGGGTTAGGGTATCGGGCGCGGATGCCGAGTGGTGTGGGTAGGAAGCTGGAGGCCCAAATACGGGTGTATATATTTCACTAGTTTTATGATGAGCCACATGGGCTTTACAAATGGGCCGAGGAGGCCGAAGTACAACGAACGCAAGCCGCGGGACATTTCCGACACGTGAGTCGGCCCCCGGGTCATTGCGTGACAAAGAGGGTGTCCGCGTGTTTTAATGGAACTCTTTACAGAGGAGTTTGTTGAGTTATGATTTTGATGTTTATTGGCGTTATGGTTTTGATGATAACTAAACTTAATGTGTGATTGAGTGATGATGACTAAACTTATGGTTGATTGCACATTCATGTTTAAATATGTTTGAGATGACAAATGGCAATGGTACATGGTCTTGATTCATGCTTGATTGAATTATTTTTACAAGAGGCAAGATGTTTCATAACCTCTTCAATGTGAACAAGCATGGTATTAACCTTAACTATCTTGCTTGCAGGATCAAACATGGCAGTCACCTGGTGAACTAAACTTGTGGATAAGCACCCTGCTCCTCTACAATCCAAAACAGGTGGTATATGTCATTTACTATCAAGAACCATTGGTCCATATACTCAGTACAAATCCTCAAGGTCGAAGGAGTTTGATGCCACAAACGTAAATGAGTTGCTCAAGGGTTTAAAGGGCTGAACGGGAGAAACCTGGGGCTTCCCCTGCCAGCGGTCGACCGCCGGTCCAGGATCGGTCGACCGCCAGCAGCGGTCGACCGCCCAGACAGGGGCGGTCAACCGTTTTTCCCAGCAAGCAACGGACTGAAACCTGTAAAATTCCGGTCGACCGCCAGCCCTCCACCGGTCGACCACCAGCCCCGAGGCCTACTTTTGTTGACTTTTGGTTCAAGTTCGAAGGGTGGTCTTTCCACCAATTTCTTTAATCCTTTTGCCCCCAATTACACTAGATTTCGTGGATCTGGTCTGGGGCTTGTCCAAGGGCCATTCAAGAGTTATAAAACTCTCATTTGGTGCTACAAACCATATCTATCCAAGAGGGCTTCAAGGAAGATTAAGAGGAGGCTGTCCAAGGTGAAAGGAGAGGGCACTGTAGCTCCGTGAATAGTACTTCGTGCAGCAAGATCTTCATCCATCTCCAAGGTGTTTCAAGCCAAATCTGAAGCTAGCAACCTCCAAGGAAGAGTAGAGCCAAGGAAGCAAGCAAGGATTCCAAGAAGAGTGCCTAAGGGAGAAAGAAGAGAAGCCAAGCAAGCAAGAAAGAAGAAAAGCCAAGCAATCACAGATTAAAGCTCCGATCAAGTGAAGATACGTTCAAGATCTACAACATGTATTCAAGGGGAACACAAAACAAGAGTTTTCTAAACTAAGCCTCATCGTCTTTATGTTTTGAGTATTGTAATTGTGTTTATCATAAACTGCAAGAACTTGTGTGTGTGTGGATCGTTGTTAGATCCGTGGTGGTGTGTATGTGTGTTGTATTTAATTCGTGTGTGCGTGGATCTTCCTAGATCTGCGTTTGTGTGTGTGTGGGTCTATTTAGATCCGTTCTGTCTCGTGTGTGTGGATTGCTGCACTTGTGGCAGCGGGTGTGTGTGTTTGTGATCCGCTTGTTTGATCGTGTTGGAGACCTTGTCTCTGTGTGTGTGTGTGTTTTGGGGTGCGTCCCCGTGTGTGTGTGCAGGTGTCGTCCTGTGTGTGTGGTTGGAGCGTCATCTCCGTTTGGGGTTTTATCCCCGAGTGAAGCCTCACCGGGTTTGGTGAGGGGTGGACGTAGGATTGCCGTCGTGCATCCGAACCACCTTAAAAACCACTGGGCATTGTGCTTGTATTGTGTGGTTTGCTCCATTTCCTCTATCTCCATTCTACATAAACGTTAATTTAAATTGTTGTTCTGGATTTATCTTCGTCTATCTTGCTTAATCTATATCTTATCATATAAAGTTTGTTAAATCTAATTTGTGTTCAAATAGCTTTGAATCTCCTAACTAGCTTTGTATCACATATTTTATAAAAGGTCAAAAGTTTTCATAAAATTAGTAATCACCCAATTCACCCCCCCTCTTGGGTGTCATTGATCGCGGGACTTCAATTGGTATCAGAGCCAAAGCTCTTATTTCATAGATCTAACGATCTAGAGTGATCCAGATCAATGACCACCATTATGTACACTTTGAATTCTCCACCGGTGTTTGATGGTTACAATTTTGATTTGTGGTTAGGAAGGATGTGTAGTCTAGTCAATTCATACGACCCTAAGCTATGGAAGCTTATTTCACATGGTCCTTATGAATTGTCTAAAGATAAAAATGTCTGGACTGCAAATCAAAAACTTAAACATGATTAAAATTATTTGACTCTAAAATTACTTATTGCTACAGTCAATTCTAATCAGTTTCCTTTTGTCTCCCATTGCAAGTCCACAAAGGATATCTTGGATGGCTTGACGAAAGTCCGGGAAGAGCATGAAAATCAATGTCTTGTGACAGGTACGAGCGATCAAGGGAGTGATCAGCAAATTGAATCAAGCTCAAAGGTAAATTCTGATTCCGATAATGAAGATGAAGTTAGTTATGAAGATTTGTTGATTGCATATGATGATCTTGCTGAAAAATATAAGAAGCTAAAATCTGAAAACAAAAAATTGAAAAATGATGCCGAATAAAATAAGTGTAATTCCTCTTGTAAAAAATGCTTACATCTAGAGGAAATGATTGAGGCTCATGTGTTTGACATTGAAATTAACAAAGATCAAATTTGTTCCTTAAGAAATAAAAATAAGGAGATGACTGTGAAGTTGAATTCTATGGCCGATGATCAAACCTTGATAAATGAACTGATTCATGATGAAAAGCTTGTTAAAGAAAATGAGAAATTGAAGGAATTGAACAAGGCCATTTCTGAAAGATTGCTTACTTTTGAAAAAGAAAAATTTGTGAATATTGATGAATCTGAAAAAGTTCATGCCTTGTTGCAAGAAATAGAAAGTCATAAAACCATAAATGCTACGTTACATGAACAAATCAATTTGTGTGAAAATAAGATGGCATCCTCTGAATTGCACATTTCATCTCTTGAAAAAGAAATTTCTGACTTGAATGGTTCATTGTCTAAATTTATAAATGGCCAAGAAAATTTGGATAAATTGCTGGGCATGAAAGTGAACTTTCAAAAAGAAGGGCTAGGTTTTGATCCAATGAACAAAAAGAAATTTGAGAGTAAGCTACACACTTCTTTTATTCATACCACTTGTGCACCCAGCACCTCTACATCTCACTCCCATGAACACACCATGTCAAGAACTCAATCAAATCTGAAAAAGAGTGTGGATGTCCAGGATGTGCATGCTAGAAACATTCATGCATCTAAGAAAAGAAATGTCTCATGTCTTTACTGTGGAAAACTTGGACACATGATGCATGATTGCTTCATTATGAAGAATGATGATTTGAGAGCATGTAGAAATCAGGCTGGTTTGAAAAATATAAAGAAAGCATTCACCACAAAACCTTCCGTGCATTGTAATCATTGTGATAAAAGAGGTCACACAATTTCACACTGCTGGCTACTAACAAGGAAAAAGAGTTTTCATTCAACACATCATGCTCAAATGTACAAAATGGTCAACCAAATGAGAAGAGTGAATGTGATGTCACATGCCTCAAATAATTTTCATGCCTTTAAGCACTTGAAGCCATGTTGTCGTTACTATGGTAAATTTGGGCATAACATGCATGGGTGTTTTCTAAAGGAAAATGATGATTTGAGTGTTGGTAAGAAGTGGAAGCCACGTGCCAAAGATGCTGCTAACCCACAAGGACCCAAGATGGTTTGGGTACCTAAGAATGTCAAATAAGAAATCTATTTTGTAGGTGTGCCATGGAGTGTAAAGTATGAAATCTGTTTTCAACAAGAGGGTAAAGCACATGAGCTAAGTGGCATAAGTCAGGTTGGAATAAAAATCAAAAAATGGATTTGAAGATCAGGTGATATCCCTCCTACTTTCTGCAATGACTCTGTCATGTTTTGACTTACTCTGAGTCATATAGTCATGTAATCTTGCATATGTCTGCACATGTATTTCATTCATAGTTGTTTGCATATTTGTGCGTATATCACTTGCCATATAGCATCTTGTTGTAGGAAAACTAGAAGATTCTTCAGATCATGACTTCACTACATATTTTGTGTTTGCATACACCCTTTCACGTACTGTCTTGCATAAGTTGAACATTGTGAATTCATGTCATAATGCATAGCAATCCTCCTGCCTTCATCATCCTTGACTACATAGTATATCAAATAATGAGAAGTGGAAGGGTAGGTTATGCCTATCTGAAAGCTATCACTACGCGTGAGGTGATCTTCGGATCTAAGTTCTCCGCCTGGTACTATGAGTCATTTACTCAAAAGACTGCATATGACATTGGACTGTTACTGAACATCTTGCATTCGTGCACACACTAAGGGGGAGCAACCACATTCATCATATGGGATTAATGTTTAGGTTCACACATGAGTCATGCATTGCATCTAGAGCTGTCTAGGGGATGTTGGTTGTTAAAATGAATTTATCATGTCATTGTTAATCAATTTGAATCGAAATTGACAAATCAACTCTATTCTTCTTGAATGTAGATTACACTCCCAAAATCCAAGTGCTGATGGGCTGGCCATGACCAAGCTTGAATCAAATGAGGAATACCTTGCAAAGATGAAAATGATAAAAATTTCCTCAATCCACCACCGGGAGATAGGAAGTGATCTTGATAGTATCCAAGACATGGTGTGAAAAGTGCGCATCTCTATTAACAAAGGATGGGTTCAATAGGTGAAAGACTTGGAAGAAAAAGAATTCTCAAGGCAAAGGTAAGAAAGTAAAATCTGAAATATCAACCTCCGCGAGGTTGGTGATCTTAGTAATTGAAGGCTTCCAATCTTGTCTCCTGAACCAAGGTAATTCATCTTTATCAACACACTCGAATTGAATTACATATATGGTATATCAAATGGCGTTTGTGAAAGAGTGGATTATATCCACTTGGAAGCATTCCCTATGCATTGAGTTGGGTCTTTAGACTAAAATCTCTATCTCGTACCAGATCTTGACTGGCTTGTGATTGATTGACTCTTGAATGAATCCTTGAGTTGAGTTATGAAAATTGAAAATATGCTTGTGATTAAATGATCCATACATTTGACTTTTGGATGAATTCCCATTTCAAAACTTGTGAAAGACCTTTGAAAATATGTTTTTGAACAATTCTGAAATTCGGGTTGCTTTGCTTATTTTTGATCATTTATGCACCCTTATTCAAAAAGGTCATGTCATAAAGAATGGCTGCTGATTCATGAATAGAATGTGGTTGATCTCAATAATATTGTTGTCACACTGACTTGAAAAATTAAAGCTCTCATCTTGTTTTTGCATCCTGTCTTTCATTCTCATATAGTTATAGGTTGCATGCATCAGAATCCAATGCATTAGGTGCATTTAGTTTACTCAAATGAAAAACCAAAAACATACACCTTGCACCCATGTTAATTTTTACATTGCATTAGAACTCATGCATCAGTCGCACTTAGTTCATTCTGTTAGCATCCATTCAATTGGTATCAATTTATCCATTCAATTGGTATCAAATTGACATCACATTACTCACATGCATGTCACAGTGCATTTGCATAAACTCCAAATGTGTGCTTGTGTGTTATTATATGCTATTCACCCCCATCCTTGAAATTTCTATGACCTTATGCCTTCTTGATAAATAATGTTGCAATTGAGTCATTATCGGTGTGCTTCATATTGTACACTTTAGGGGGAGTAAAAGTGCATCTATTTAGGGGGAGTTGTATTGTTATGTATTCATGATATTTTCGGTATACATGTTGAATCAAATTCGCACATTTCTTGCACAAAATATGAAAATGAGTGTTAACGATAAGGATATATGAATTTCTTTTCAACACTCTTGAGATGTTAAACTTGCTGCATGTATGTTGAAGAGACAGTTGAGGAAAAAGCTGCCTACCTATCTTTGTTAAAAAATCTGAAATGAAAATGAACGGCAGAGCAATGCTTGGTCTCACTGAGTAAAGTGGGCACATGTCACCTGAGACGTGATGTGGTTCATATCTGAAAAGTGTGGACTAGTACCTCTGTTCAATATGAGGTGAAATAGTTCAGTATTTTGAGTAACCGGGGATTCTGGCATGAGCTCCATGTGTCTACTCACGTAAAAAGAAATCATTTTGAACTTGATCACTCTTGAAAAATTCTGCCTATCATATGATACTGGTTGAGTTGAAAAAATGATGGTGAAAACTCATTGTGGTAGAGCGAAGCCTCCAATACGCTGTTCTCAAAATTGAAGTGCAGTCTGTGAAATGTCTCCCTGTGTTGATCTGAAAATCTAAATATCCATGTTGAAACTATCATTTTTCATGTTACTCACTTACACATCTATGAATTTGATTTAATATGTATTCAAAAAATTGATTGACTGCATCAGTAATTGCATAAATCTCCTATATGATTGCACGATCTCCCATGTGCTACATATGTGCATTCTGGTGAGCATGATTCTCTTGCATATTTCTTATACCCTTTCCCTTGTTATATATGTATGGGGGAGATTGCATGTATGATTATATGTAATTGTTTGGTTGCATTATGTGCATTTCATGAGTCATCATCTGCATATACATAGTTTCATGCATTTAGAATTAAAATACAAAAATCAGAAATTTGAAAACCAAAGAAAATTCTTTTGGTATGCCCTCCTGCTCTTTCCTATTGTGAAAATCTGCCATGGGATCTAGATTTTGAATGCTATCGTGCTGAACACCTTATTTTGTGAACATCTTCCTACACTGGCTCATATCCTTGAGGCCACTCACCACTTACAATTGGTATCCATACATGCTTGACTGTATTCACTTTGGATGGTATCATATTGATTTATGAGAATAATAAGCAATTGGTTTCCTCTAATTGGACTTATATTGATGTGTCGGTCCATGATTTGCTGTTGCTTCTTCTGTTTTGATAAGATGGGCTATTGCTATTTCAAAGGGAGATCAGCTTGTTCTTCCTTGTTTGGCTTCTTCCAGATTGTTGATTATGTCATAGGGGGAGAAAGTTTTACATTATCCCGCTTTTTGATTATGTCAAAGGGGGAGAAAAATTGATGATTATGTGTGACATGAGGGGAAGATTATTTGTGCCTTTCTATTGTATCATCACTAAGTTTGCCATCATCACTAAGTTTGTCATCATCAAAAAGGGGGAGATTGTTGAGTTATAATTTTGATGTTTGTTGGCGTTATGGTTTTGATTATACCTAACTTAATGTGTGATTGAGTGATGATAACTAAACTTATGGTTGATTGCACATTCATGTTTAAATATGTTTGAGATGACAAATGGCAATGGTACATGGTCTTGATTCATGCTTGATTGAATTGTTTTTACAAGAGACAAGAGGTTTCATAACCTCTTTAATGTGAGCAAGCATGGTATTAACCTTAACTATCTTGCTTGCAGGATCAAACGTGGCAGTCACCTGGTGAACTAAACTTGTGGATAAGCACCCTGCTCCTTTACAATCCAAAACAGGTGGTATATGTCATTTACTATCAAGAACCATTGGTCCATATACTCAGTACAAATCCTCAAGGTCGAAGGAATTTGATGCCACAAACGTAAATGAGCTGCTCAAGGGTTTAAAGGGCTGAACGGGAGAAACCTAGGGCTTCCCCTGCTAGCGGTCGACCGCCAGCAGCGATCGACTGCCCAGACAGGGGCGGTCAACCGTTTTTCCCAGCAAGCAACGGACTGAAACCTGTAAAATTCCGGTCGACCGCCAGCCCTCCACCGGTCGATCGCCAGCCCCGAGGCCTACTTTTGTTGACTTTTGGTTCAAGTTCGAAGGGTGGTCTTTCTACCCATTTCTTTAATCCTTTTGCCCCCAATTACACCAGATTTCGTGGATCTGGTCTGGGGCTTGTCCAAGGGCCATTCAAGAGTTATAAAACTCTCATTTGGTGCTACAAACCCTATCTATCCAAGAGGGCTTCAATGGAGATTAAGAGGAGGCGGTCCAAGGTGAAAGGAGAGGGCACTATAGCTCCGTGAACAGTACTTCGTGCAGCAAGATTGTCATCCATCTCCAAGGTGTTTCAAGCCAAATCTGAAGCTAGCAACCTCCAAGGAAGAGTAGAGCCAAGGAAGCAAGCAAGGATTCCAAGAAGAGTGCCTAAGGGAGAAAGAAGAGAAGCCAAGCAAGCAAGAAAGAAGAAAAGCCAAGCAATCACGGATTGAAGCTCTGATCAAGTGAAGATACGTTCAAGATCGACAACATGCATTCAAGGGGAACCCAAAACAGGAGTTTTCTAAACTAAGCCTCATCGTCTTTATGTTTTGGGTATTGTAATTGTGTTTATCATAAACTGTAAGAACTTGTGTGTGTGTGGATCGTTGTTAGATCCGTGGTGGTGTGTATGTGTGTTGTATTTGATTCGTGTGTGCGTGGATCTTCCTAGATCTGCGTTTGTGTGTGGGGGGGTCTATTTAGATCCATTCCATCTCGTGTTTGTGGATTGCTGCACTTGTGGCAGCGGGTGTGTGTGTTTGTGATCCGCTTGTTGGATCGTGTTGGAGACCTTGTCTCCGTGTGTGTGTGTGTTTTGGGGTGCGTCCCCGTGTGTGTGTGCAGGTGTCATCCTGCGTGTGTGGTTGGAGCGTCGTCTCCGTTTGGGGTTTTATCCCCGAGTGAAGCCTCACCGGGTTTGGTGAGGGGTGGACGTAGGATTGCCGTCGTGCATCCGAACCACCTTAAAAACCGCTGTGCATTGTGCTTGTATTGTGTGGTTTGCTCCATTTCCTCTATCTCCATTCTACATAAACGTTAGTTTAAATTGTTGTTCTGGATTTATCTTCGTCTATCTTGCTTAATCTATATCTTATCATATAAAGTTTGTTAAATCCAATTTGTGTTCAAATAGCTTTGAATCTCCTAACTATCTTTGTATCACATATTTTATAAAAGGTCAAAAGTTTTTGTAAAATTGGTAATCACCCAATTCACCCCCCTCTTGGGTGTCATTGATCGCGGGACTTCAGAGTTGGTGTGGGTCCAACTGCCTTGGTGGTCAGAATGGACATGGCTGGCGCCTGACGGAGGTCGGACGCGGCTCGAGGTGAGCGGTCGGGTCTGGGTCTGAGACGGTGAGTGTTGTTGTGCTGGAGAGTCAAGGTCGGCCCGAGACTGTAATTCTTGGGCCAGAGGTTCAACTAGACTTGATTTGTCAATCTGAGGGGCCGACAGCCAACTGGAAGATAAACGGTGAGCACGTGGATCCGTGTCGAGGGCTGACGCTGTCTTTACGCGGTACCCTTCGTCACCGTTGTAAGTGTGGTAAGTTGATGTACACGGGCGGACTCGGGGTGCGGGCGTATTCACCGTTGGTACAGTCATCTTACACGTGGCAGGGATGGACTTGGCATGAGACTGCTAGACACCGCGTGAGGGGAGTACGTGAGGCATACCCTCGGCGTGTGTGAGCCGACTAGCAAGCCAACGCGCGCACACTTGTCTTCTCGCATTCCCGGCCCTTGCTGAAAGCCTCGGGAGTCCGAGGCTGCGTCAATTAGGCTGGGGAAGATCGCTCGTTCGATTGTATGTTCGTGCGTTGTTCACATATTACACCATGCCTACATGCCTTAGCAAGGGGGGCAATTTATAGAAGTTTGGAGGGGTGGGGGGTGGGGTTTAGGCGGACCAAGTTGAGGGTCCAACTTGGTCCCGGTAAACCCCCAAACAGTGTTTTTTTTTATTTTATTTGAATTTTTTATGTGTTTTTGTGTGTGTGTGTGTGAGTGGAAGAGATGGGGTTTAGGCGGACCAGCATGGGGGTCCAAGCTGGTCCGCCTAAACCCCCTCCCAAGGGGGGTTTTAGGCGGACCAAAGTGTCCTTTTTTTGTTTAAATTTTTTTTTTTTTTTTATACACCCCCTTGGGGCTTTAGGCGGACTAGCTTGGAGGCTCAAGCTGGTCCGCCTAAACCCCTCCCCAAGGGGGGGGGGGTTTGGGCGGACCAGGTAGAGAGAGAGAGAGGGAGTGGTCCCCCCTTCAATAAAACCCAATTTTTTTGGTTGTTTTCTTCCCAAATTGGCTAGAGAAGAAAAGGAAAGAATGATACTGGAAGGATAATGATGAGGGCATCCCTTGCCCCTCCACATTTTCTCCGGACTCGGATTGTTCGTCGGCAAGCGCCATTATGTTAGTCATGTATTTCTGAGTCTAGTCATGTAATCTTCACATTTTCTTTGAGTCAATATCATGTAATTTTCCCTTTATTTGAGTCATGTACCTAGGTTAGAAAGTCATTTTCCTAAGTCTTAAAGTCATTATGTTGGTTTGATAGGTTAATGGGCCCAATTCATTGGGCTAGGCCCAGGGGCGCCCCTCCCTTGGACTGTTTGGTCATTGGTTAGCTTGTCAGGGTCAGTTTGGTCTTAGGAAAAGTGTGGAGTCTATAAATAGCCCCACCCCTCTCTCATTTGTAAGAACTTATGCATGAATATTGAATTCCAGATATACTCCAAATCCCTCTAGCCTTCTCTCTCAATATCTCTCTCTCTCTCTCTTTATCTCTCTCTCTCTCTCTCAAGGGGAAGAATTCGCCCCATTCTCTCTCTCCTCCCCCCCTCTCAATCACTTCCAACCCCCACCTACCTCCAATAACTCCCCACAACTTCCCACAACCCTCCTTTACTCTCCATCTAGTCCCAACAACCCTCCACCAATCTAAACCCTACTTCCCAACCACCACCACTTCCCTAGGCACCTCTCCACCTTCCCAAGGCTGAATTAACCCCTCCCAAAGCCCAAATTCGAATTTCCCTCCCCTCTCCCATCCCTCCCACACCCTAGGTCGACCCAAACCAGACCCCCCTTGGTCTGGTCGCCCTCCTCCCCCTCCTCTCTTCTCACCCTCTCTCTTGTGCACACCCACTCCCCCATCTCCACCTCTAGCAGTTCCATCCCCCCCTCTCCTTCCACCACTGCCACTCCTGACCTCCTAGAGCCCTAGCCACGTCCTCCCCCTCTCCCTAAACCTTCAGCCATCATTCACAAGCGTAGCTAACCCCCTTCCACTCCCTTTATTCTTGCTAGTTTGCAGTTTCAGATAGCAGGTCGCAGGCAGCAGAGTTGGGTCCTGAAGATTGCATTGGGTCCGGCCGCTCCCTGGTCCTCCAAGTGTCAAAGCCTACATATCTGGAAAGGTCATCCAGAGTTCTTTCAAGGCGAGGTGGTTTTGTCGACATCCGAGGTCGGAGCAGTCCACAGGAGCCGATCTCCCTCGACTACGCAGAAGACCCCAGGCAGAGAACTAGAGCGAGAGTGGGAGCTCGGCCACGGTGAACCTTTTGGGATTCAGATCAAGTGTTATTCATAAGAATTCTTCCCTATCAAGTCCTCTTTCATCATCAAGAAGCAGAGCTGCATTTGGACATTGGCATCTAAAGTTACGAATTTTCTACTCCAAGTGTGTCAGGTCAGTTTACAGGATCCAGAACCGACACCCCTCTACTCATCTGATCGCCCCGGTCCTCTCCGACATCTTCCGACCCCGCCGTTGGCTCCGACGGAAAGAAGACTCGACCACGGTTCCAACGGTTCAGGTCTCGTCTCAATCAGAGTTTGGTAGAGATCGTGGCACCCTCTGTAACAGGCCACATTGTTCTGCACCAGACAGAGGCAGAACCAGTCAGTCCGGTTCCAGACTCTGCCCCGGCCAGCAACGATTTTACCAAGCTCAGAAAAAAATTCATAGATCATCCTTGGTCCGTTGGAAAACTTTTGGCGCAAGTCTCATCAGGTTCTGAACTCTTTGGAATTTTTGGCGGCATCATCACCGCACCCCTGTCCAGTCATTCTGAAGATTGGAAGAACCGGCATCAATCCGAACGTCGAGTTTTCTTCATAATTCCCCACCCCGCTTGGCCGGCTGAAGGCCCCTCCCTGCGCGGAGGTAGTTTTGGCTTTAATTCACATAACCCCCACCCCGAGATCCCCTCCCCTTGCATGGGGTGTAGTTCATGTCATTATTAAGTCGCAGGTTTGAAGCTTCAATCGACGCGGCGTGCGGGTGCATACCCTCGCCTCCCCGCTCGCCCCCGTCTCCGGCCGGAGTCGGCGTCTTCACGCCGGCTAGGTGAGCTCCTGAACATCTCTCATTGCTGTAATGGACTTGCTTAGCTTAGTATTGCTATAGTTACTCCGTCGGTGGTAAGAGAGTGTCCGATCTTAAATTGCCACCAAATTGAGTGACCACCGCGGGCGAGTTGTGAGAGCATCCACTTAACCCACACCCTTGGTGTGTTGGCCGCTCATGATTTGGGCATCCTAGGTCCATTTGGGATTCTTCCCAAGCTAGCCAACCATTGGAGTCTCAAGGTCCCGCCTCGGACCCTCTCCAACATCGCCTAGTCGCCATCGGGCACTAAGTGTGCGCCATACGGGTGAGCTCGCTAGTGTGAGTCCGCTGCTCAAAACTTGAATGCTTGCTAAATAGGTCCAAGGCTGGTTTTACATCAGATAAACTGGTGGACTGGCTGCTTGCGCGCGAAGATCGAGGGATTGACGTGTGCGACCCCACGTATTCTCGGGACTCCATCTTCGTGAATTCTTCCGCGTACGGGTACGGCGAACGAGCTTTGCACGAACCTCGGACCGCGTTTGCACGAACAGGGACTGGGGAGGGCTGTCGGCGCTCCGGGCTGAGGAGAGGGCCCGGCCCCCCACGGAGTTCACTCTCCCCAGGGACGCGGCCATGCCATAGGGCACACGGGCCCCCCGAGCAAAGCCGTAACCCCGAGGGTTAGCCCCCGGGGGTCTTCCTTTGTTGTCTGGGAATATCCCTTGGGGGAGAATGTTATGTCCCTGAAGTCATTTGAGTCATTCTGTGGTCACTTGGGTCATTCGACATCATCCTATGGTCATATGAGTTTTGTGGTATTCTTGATTTTGATAATGGCTAAACACTATTAGTCATTGATACTTTCCACTCTCATGTGACTGACACACACGATGTTTTGTTCATGACAGATACGAAGGAATTCAGTGGAAATGGCAAAGGTGAAAGCTCAATGTTGCGCCCTCGCACGCGGATCGACCTGCGCGGTCAGGTCGCGGGAGTCAAGGGGGCAGCGCCCCTTGCGGGGGTTTCTGGGGGCGGAGCCCCCGGAACAAAATTTAGAAATGCTCAAAGCATATTCTAAGTTGATTTCAATCCCAAAATACATGAAATTGATGAGGACATGAACATCTTGACTTATGAACATGTTTCATTGGTCTAACACTTCATTTTTGCAGGTATAGATGTTTCCGGTCGACCTACACACCTTGGCCGGTCGACCAGATTTGCCAGAGCCTAAGAATTCCACGTTTTACAGGTTTCGGTCGACCGCCCCTAGGCGTCCGGTCAACCGGTTCTTCGAGAAACGAACCACTCTAGGATTTACAGGTTTCGGTCGACAGCTCCTACTTTTCCGGTCGACCGGTTCTCCCAGAATCGACAAGTTGGAGATTTTACAGATTCCGGTCGACCGCCCCATGAATTCCGGTCGACCGCCAGCCCCGATGTAGCCATGTTTGACTTCGAATTCCACCTCGTGGCCAGCCCCTTTCCATGTATTTGTTTAATCAAAACTCACCTAATCTCCCATGATTTATGGATCTGGTCTGGGGGTGTCCAAGGACCATTCCAAGGGTTATAAAACCAACACATGAGGGGTTAGAAACTCTAATGCTTCAAGGTTTCAAGAGAGACCAAGGGAGGCCATTCGCGGGCACTGTAGCACCTCCGTGAACAGTGTTTCAGGCAGGAGTTCTTCATCCATTCCAAGGGATTTCAAGGTGAGATCAGAAACAAGCAACCTCCAGGGAAGCTAGAAGCAATCAAGGCTCTCAAGGGTGATCTAAGTTGCATCCTACATCTTCTACATCCTCTTCATCGACTCAAGAAGATCAAAAGGAAGATTGAAGTTACATCCATCATCTTCTTCATCAACTAGAAGAGGTTCAAGGAAGATCATCCCGCAAGAAAGAAGACATCGTCAAAGCATCTGATTCAAGCTTCTGCAACTCAGACAAGATTCTTTTCTTTAAGCATACTCTATATCTTGTTTGAGTGATTTCATATTTGTTCTCTTTTTCATTTCATACAAACAATTGAATCTGAGAATCGTCCTTACCGGTGGTTAGTAGGAAGGCAATCGGAGGTTGTCCGATCTGCGTTGTTGACATCCCTACCAGGTGGTTAGTAGGAAGGCAATCGGTGGTCTTTCCGATTTGCGGTTCAGTGCGTGGCACTAGTGGAGCCTCACCGGATTTGGTGAGGGGTGGACGTAGGACTGGGGATTCAGTCTGAACCACCTTAAAATCTCATGTGTTGTGGTTTGCTTGTGCGATTGCTTTGTGTTAGATGCATGCTTAGGTTCAATATCTATATTGCATAATCATCTTGTTAAGCAAATCACTGTGTTCTTCGTTTAGCTAGTTATATTCCGCTGCTATTATCATTACCTAGCTATATAGAGGGTTGCATTGCGAAAAGAGGGGCAGATCTATTCACCCCTCCCCTCTAGATCCGCTGTCCACTACACAACAGATATGAAGTTCTAGGGTATCGAAATGGCCCACGAGAGCCATTGTTCTTCGAGTTGTAGTGGCCGCTCGCAAGGTGTTCGGGCGAATGCCCGACACACCCCGGGTTGCCGAACGAGCCGCGTAGGTGGCCGACGGGCCTCGGATTTGGCCAAGGGTCGAGGGCGGGAGTCTATAGGGGCTGGGGGGTGGCACCTTGGGCTGATGGGCCCTACTCGTGCTACGTGCCATGTTGTACGATGGGCTGGCAGGGTAGCCTCGGGTCGGCCCGAGAGCTAAGTTCAGCGGCTTGTTGCCACGTGTATGAGGGTCGGGGGGGGGGGGCGACTTAATGGGGGGTCGTTGTAGGACCCCATTAGTGTGCTGGGACCATGGGATGGCCCATGGGTTGGTGTAGAAGGGTTGAAACACGTGCGCACACAAGGTGTTCGGCAGAATGCTGAACACACGTGTGTGAGCCATACACGTGTGTGTCGGGCCTCCTGAGCCTGTGGTTGACTTATTTGGGTCTCCCTTTGACCTTGGAGGGTTGAGGGAAGGCATTCCGGGGTAGGCCCCTAGCCTCTTAACTGAGTGCCATGTGGCTTGGCTTGTGATCGGAGTGTACTCGGGGTGGCCCGGGTGACTGTGTAGAACGCGGAGAAAGTCCGCGACTTATGAATCGGGAGTGGTCCCGATTGATTGCTAGAGCCGTCGTGCACCTCGACTAACGTGCTAGGGCCGTTGGTTGGGCCCACTGGATTGACGGATGGGCAGGGTAGCCCATGCCTTGAAGGTGTTCGAGAAAATTCTCGAACCCCTATTTCTGGGTATTTGGCTGGGGAAATAGTCCGAGTACAACAAATGCCCCCCACGGGTCTTGCGTCGGAGGCAGAGACGAGGGCGTACTGCCCGAGAACCTCTCCTACTGAGTTGTTGTAGTTGCATTTTGACGCTTCATATATTTGTGATTTGCTATATTGTATGTATTGAATTTCTGGCATACTGACCATTTTTGTGCTATGTCTTGTAGCTATGGCCCGATTTGGCAGGGACGAGAGGGTCCCGAGGCGTGTGGTCCGGGAGGAGGACCACTAGGTGACGAGGACCGAGCGGCCCCTGCCCCCTTTGGGCCCGCCAGTTGTCACCGTGGCCAGCATAGAGCAGCTTGATGGTGGGCAGACAGTTGTGGCAGAGGGCCCCGTCGGCGAGCGCGGCAACGGGGTTGGGGTTGTGAAGCTGGCCCGCGCGTCGGAGGCGGGCAGAATTTACAGTTATGATCGCAGCGGTGCCTATCCAGTGGAGTTCCCTTTGGTCCGTCACCTGTTTAAGTTTGTCAGGCACTTTGTCCCGCCAGGCATGGAGGAGAGTGACTCTCGGGTTGCTGGAGCCCGTCGTCGGCTGGAGCGGGCGATCTTGGTGGGTCGAGATAGCTTGCACGTGATTGTCCTTTGTGACTTCCCGAGTTTCTCTATGGATTACTAGAGGCAGAGTCAGTTTCCCAGTGCCGAGTGCCTGGGCTTCTTCAGCAGAGCAGACCAGTTCGGAGTTCGTGCTGGAGTTAAGGGTCCTGCCTTCTGGGATTTGCATGGACACCACCGAGCAGAGATAGAGGGCACTCTAGGGTTAGTGCTGGAGCCATCAGGGCTGGAGTATGCCGGGGAGGGCTATGACGACCACAGCCTCCTTTCCGGGATTTTGCGACAGAGCGCAGTCAGTTGGTATGGCCGTTGGTGGGTGATTCCGTCACACAGATTCCGCCAGGGGGCGACTGAGTGGTTGATGGGCATAGTACACCATTACCGGGTGCTGCTAGACCGAGCTGACATTCGATATGCTATGACTGCGGCTCTGTATGGGTATCCTTGTTATACAGAACTTTTCCAGGAGCTGACAGAGCACTTCAACCACAGGTGGAACACCGTGGCAACGGCTGAGGGAGAGACCTCGTTAGACTTGTGGTCTCTGTGGAGGATCTCTGGGTTGTCGATCAGTAGCGAGGGGTACGAGGAGATAGTGCTGGATGACCTCCATCGTCGCCATACTGACGGACATGGGAGATACCTGGTTCCTTACAACTACCGGTATTTATTGAAGACCTGGAGGGATCTGGCCCTGGCTGGGAGAGAGAACGCAGCGCAGACTCCAAGAGTGCCGCTGAATGCATGGGTCCGTCATTTCTACAACGGGCCTTTCTGTTTTCACCAAGAGTTTGCTAGAGACCAGACTCCCTTGGAGGAGTATATAGAGGTGGATCTGCGATTCAGGACGCATCCGAGGTATATCTAAGCTCCACGGGAGGGGTGGAACCCCCACCGACTGTCGGATGTGACGCACTTGGCCGCATACTTGGCATACTAGCTGGTGACGTTCGTGGTTCCTCATGGGGAGGATGGCCTGCTGCGAGTAGCGCTGCTGTGGCCTGTGTGCCAATTGGCAGAGGGACGGAGACTGGCCTTAGCCCCAGCGGCTTTGGCCAATGTTTACCAGGGACTGGGAGTTCTGGCGGCGCACCCGGCGCCACGTGAGCGGAGCCTACTCCTGTCAACTCACTACCTCAGTGCATGGGCTGGGTTACTGTTCCCAGGGTTGGTGTCCCGCGGGTCTGTGACGAACCAGGCGGCATCGTTGTTGTTCAGCTTCACAGGACAGCCTGATGGGGACGCAGTGATCCAGCTGGAGGAAGCCAGGAGGGTTTTATGTTACTTGCCCGGCCGGGGCAAGGAGGGTGTTCCTTTTGACGATGCTACTAGGGACTCCCACCTGATCATGGTGTCTTTGAATGGTGGGGCGGCCTGCACCCTACCTTACCAACTGGAGCCGGACGCGTCATTGTACATAGAGTGGGTGATGAGCACCCGGCCGACGGTGCTACCTTTACACCGGTCCGAGATGAGCTTTACCCGCACAGGTTCGCTTGGAACTTCAGGTACGACCATGGGATCCCGCCCAACTAGGAGTTCCCTTTGGCGGGTCGTCAGTACAAAGGTCGGGACACCCATTTGCTAGCTGCAGTGTGGTGGGACTTCAACTATCACCGAGAGCTGGAGCGACTGCCGACGCCGGTGCCGGGACGTAGGGGACGGTTCGACGTCCACTACGCCAGATGGTGGTTCGAGCATAGTCACCAGTACCGACCGAAGGCCTCGGTGATCTGGAGAGCCGAGGAGACCCGTCTCTTGAGGGAGGACCTGCCTCTCATCGCACTGGATGATGGGTATCTGTGGACTCGCTTTTCTTGGATCCGCCGGGAGGTGGAGAGGCTGGCGCAGCAGGTGCCCCGGGGGAGCTGAGGCTCTTTGTCGACGGGGCGAGGTGGCAACGGGGCACTGAAGCCCCTTAAGCAGGTGCGGGCAGCGCCTGGAGGTACCAGAGTCAGGGCACCTCGACCCGGGACGTCGAGGACTTGGTGGACCCAGTTTCTGGCGGACTGTGGGTTTGAGCAGCGGGGTTCGTTGGTCCGAGTGCTCCCTGAGGAGAGCTCTGCAGATACGGCGATTGATGACTGGGGGTGTCACATCGCCCATGCGATCGGGTCAGTCGGACTCGTAGAGCTGGTGTCCCTCATTGAGTGTGCCTACACCCTGAGAGACGTGAAGGAGGCAGTTGCAAAGGCTGGACAGGTCGTGGGCTTAAAGCCGAAGCAGCTAGTTCCTCTGCCTCTGACCCCCTTCTTGACTTCAGGTAAAACCTCTTCATTAGCCTACTAGCCCTGCTTTGTTATTTTCTATGGCATATGGCTGAGAGATCCTGTGTGGTTGTATTTGTTGGCAGGTTCTGTGGCGGACAGGGATCATCCTTCCACAGGGACATCTTTTGGGGATGGTGACGGGGCCCTTCAGCCCCGAAGGAAGCGCCGCCGGGTGGAGACCGGAGTCAGGGAGGTTGGTGAGTCCTCTAGGGGACCCGCTGCTAGGGAGCATATTGAGGCGGAATCGACTCTGAGTAAGTGCCACATTTGCCTACTTGCTTTGTATGGATCCATCCTTGACGATTGGCTAAGCTTGTGCAACTGGATTTGCTTTTCACAGTGCCACTGGAGACCGGGGCTGATGTGGCCTTGTCGCCACCTTAGGAGGTCGACCCCTTTCCGGACGATGGGGTCGATCATGAGATAGATATAGAGGGGCTCCTTCATATGATGGATGAGACCGCCCCCAATGTTGAGACCTTCCATGATTTTGAGCCCTGGAAGGCTTCAAAGGATGCCCAGCCAGGTAAATAATTCTGGAACCGAGCATGTCGTGTTTATGGCTGTATCTGTTTCTGGGAGTTGACATAGTTGCTGGTGTCGTGCAGAGGTGGCCAGGGCATCAGAGACTACGGCTTCTCCTGTGATGCAAGGCGAGGTGCCCCTATCCATTGATGGGCAGGAGCCCGATGTGACCCAGGATGGCTTGGGTAAGTCTTGAACTGTTACAGAGAGTATTGCCTTTTCTCCACAGAGTTGCGGGGATGCTGATACTCACTGACTTTATAATGTTCGTTGCCAGGTGAGGATCTGGCAGCCGTTCTGGAGATGATCCAGGAGCTGGTCCGCACCGGTCCTTCAGTGTCTCTTCCCTCCTTTGAGGGGGAGCCTGAGGGGAGGAGTGCTTCGATGCTGCCAGCGACCGAGGAAGTGTCTAGCTTGTTGTCGTAGCTGTTGGAGGGGGTGGAGCGAGCTTCCCTACCGGCCGTGACGTCAGCGTGTACTGTGGGGCTGGTCGGGTCCTCGAGCATGGGACCCTCAGGTATGTAGCCGGGGACTTAATCATTTCTGTTAAGCCTTTGGTTGTCGATTGTCTTCTAGTGCTGAGGTCCTGTTGGTATTATTTGCAGGTGTACCTTCGCCTCTAGAAGAAGGTGAGCTACCCCGCGACGGGGCCGAGATGGTGGAGGAGGGGCCCACAGAAGTGGCCCCTACTGAGGGCGACGAGGAGATCGTTGATATCGAGAAGGTTTCAGAGGGGAGCACTCCGGCCGATGAGTTTTCTATTTGCAACTCTTAGCTGGAGAGGCATCCTTATATAGAGCTGGGTCTTGTGATGACCTTGTTTGTTGCGCTGGCTTGCAGGAGCTTCTGGTTCGGCCAGCTCCGGGAGTTCATCCGGGAGCTCGTCGAGTTCTTCCGATGACGGCGGCTCGGAGATGGAGACAGAGGAGAGTTCGAGCTCGAGCTCGAGCTCTTCATCCTCCGGGGTCTCTGCTGGTAGGGAGGTTCTGACGGGGACCCCTCCTAGAGGTATGCCGTGGTCCTCTCTGTCCTTATTTGGTGCTTGTCAGCTCTATAAGGTAGAGTGCTAACGTTCTTGAGTTATTTGCAGTGTCAGATTCTGGGGAGGAGTACGCGTCGAATCCTGATGAGGGCGAGCAAGAGGAGCCTCCTGTCCCACCCGTGATTGCTGGAGATGACCGGATGGTGGAGGAACCATTGCCCTCTCCGACCCCGACAGGTGATGTCGTGGAGGCGAAGGTGCAGTTACCTTCCCCGACCCCAACAAGCGATGCCACGGGGGCAGCTGGACTTGCTCCAGGTAAGGAGGCAAGACTTGTCTCCTTCTTTTTGTTAGGTTTTTCACATTGTTTGTTGAAGGAAGCCTTTCACGTATTACTTACTCCCCTTGGTGTTTGTTGGAACTATGCAGGTTCCACTGGAGTGCTGGCTGCGTCCGGAGACCTCTCCCTAGATTTAGGGGTCGAGTGGCCTCCATTCGCCTCTCCGCCAGAGCCGTTACTGGAGGCGGGTGTAGGTGCCGCCCTGCTCCAGCGGGCGCGAGGTTACTTACAGAGCGAGCCCCTCCCTTCTCCAGAGGACCTGAGGTAGCGACTGCGGGAGTGCACCCAAGGCTATCACGTGCTCGGATTCCTACGTGAGCTCTGGATGTCCGGGTTGGCTGGGATCTTGGCCGAGTACGTGCGACTCCGCGAGGTGCAGGAACATAGGTCTCAGAGACTGGCGATGATCCGAGAGGCACATGAGCAGTGGGCTCAGCTTGTGTCATCCGTACACAAGCAGAGGGATCACGCCGAAGTGACCGCGTCAGCATCTCAGGAGCGAGCCGCACAGCTGAGGGAGGTGGAGAGTCAGGCTGAGGTCTTGAGGAAGGCCTGGGAGGAACGGCAGGTAGTTGCTGAGCGCGTCTGAGCCGAGTGGCAGGCGACAGAGGCTACAGCCAGAGCTGTGCTCAGCTCTTGTCCACCCTGGAGGCGGAGCTTGCAGTAGCGGACTCTCACCTAGCGACGCTAGAGGGGACTGAGCCGGAACCTTGATTATATCTTTCCCCCCTTTTTCCTTCTCCCTTTTTTTTGATGTCTGGAGTGTATTGATTTTGTTACCCCATGGGCATGTCTTGGGCTCCTTTTACAAAGTATTAATGAACTCCAGATCCTTTGTTTACTGGGTTGTTCCCTCCCTTCTTTGATGGAATGGAATGATGCAGGTGAACTGACGACTCCTTATTGTTAGTCGTGCTTGCTTGTCCTACGACGCATCGCCATGAGTGATAACAGGAACCGGGTTTAAGGAACTCGGTGTTAGGAACTGGAGGTTGAATACTGGGTAGTAGAAGAAAGAAAGGCTATATGGGGGGGGGGCAATCCTCCTGGGGGATAAAGGCCCACTGTAAGACCCCAAATTCTTTAGAAATTTATTTAGAAAGTTATTTGTAATTATTTAAAATTTATTTGAAATTATTCGAAATTAATGAGAATTATCCAAATTAATTAGATTAATTAATTAATTAATAGAATAAGTCATTTTTCTACTATTTTCTAAAAATCCCCAAAAATCACATCTTGTAGAATTAATTTTTTTTATGAACTTTGTCTTATACAATTAAGCCTAATAAAATCGTTTATTAAGCCGAATTAGCGAACTAAGTCTTCCGAACTTAATATTTAATTAATTGCGGAATAGTAGAAGTGGAATTTTATCTAACATATAAAAATTCATAAAAATAGTAATTAAATAATAGATGCTTCGACTAACACTTTTGTCTTCTTAGAGTAAGCCTAATTAAATCATTATCTAGCCCTAATCAGTGGTTTAAGCCTGACTTATAACCCACCTAACCCAAATTCGAATTTACTATTCACCCAAATTTTGAACATCAAATTCGAGCTTGATTCTCAACCAAATGGGGTGATTCCAGAGGCAAATGAAAGGTATTACATAAAGGAATATTTACCCTCAATCAATTTGAGGTAAACTTAGCCCCATAACGTGCTGCCGACATAGTTAGGTCAAGTCAAGGATTTCGGTGCCGTTTCTAAACTCGTAGCTTGCAGCAGCAAATACTCCCAATTCAGAAGGCTCCAAAAGCTCTATGAGCTATCAAAATGAAGCCCTACGAGTCTTATTTCATTTGGCTGCTGTGGGGTTCGCTGAATTTTCGGATCTGGAGAGATCTAGTTCGATTTGTGGAGGTCGGTCAGTAGGCCGTTGGCTTCCCTTCATCCTTCTTTGATCAATCGATTGAGGTAGGAATTCTCAACCAAATCTTGATCATGAGTATAGCAAATTGTACCTCTCATCGAGATCTTTCCATTGGTGGCAAAAGCCCCAATTTTAATTAGGTATCCGTGGAGATATCGAGGTTTTAGTGAGGTGCTGTCAAGTTGTTCTTTATTCTAGGTTTCGAGTTCCTTCTTCAATTTGAGGTAGGTGATAACAGCCCAATTTCTAATTAACATACATGAATGTAATCAATAGCATGTTAGCTTTCTTTTGACATCAAAATCTCCAATTTTTATAGATCATGCCTAGAGTATTTCGTGTGTTATTAGAAGCATGCTAGCAAGCTAGACTTTACTTGTGTTCTTCATAGAATAGGTTGTATTTCATTGGATTCCTATCGAAATTCGTGATTTAAAATTATGTTTTATGACCCTAAGATGCATATTATTAACCCTAGAGTCTATGGTTATGATCCCAATACTTTTAGACCCCAAATTCGTGGAGATTTCATCGCTTTTTGGGTCTGGAAACCCAGGGCTCGACCCACGGGTCGACCCATTTCAGCCCTGCAAGCAGCAGCTTGCTGCCTTGCAGGGGTCGACCCAATGGGTCGACCCACAACCTGCAGGGGTCGACCCATGGGTCGACCCATGCAGCCAGGTAGCCAGGGGTCGACCCAGGGGTCGACCCATCCCTGGAATTTTTCCAGGGGTCGACCCAAAGGGTCGACCCATGCATTGTAAACCCGTTTTTTTTGATGATTTGACCCGGGGATCAATCCGGATCATCGGGGAATCAAACCATTCAACCTAAACACTTTGAAAACTACATTTTTGAGGAACTAATGACCTATTCATGTACCCTTTTAGTTTCAATTAACATTGGTCCATACATGCAAACTTAGTATAAAAACACACCGTTTATCATCTTCATTTCAATGCATACAAGATTAAATAGAAACCCACATAATTAGTGGTTAATGGTGTAACTAAATCTCTGTTAATGCATTCTATTTCACTCCTGTGGGAGTTGTTCTTTGCCTTATCATCTTGAATCAGCTTCTTGGCAATTGTCTTAATGCAAATGATAATGGTTAAATCATGATATCTTAACTTGATGATTAGGATTAATATGTTGATTAGCTTGTTTGATTGCTGCTGTTGTACAGTAGCGCAGCACGATTAACTCTTGTTGTGACTTGATTTCAATCTCCTTGATGATTATACTTACCTTGAAATTCTGGAAATGAATCTCCTTCCTACTTGAAGTTGTTATTGCTACTTAGTTTAAACCTTGGAATTCTGGCCATAAACTGTGGAAGTCTAGATTCGTGGGATCTTTGATCCAAAGAAATCAATGCCTGGCAAATAATTAAGGGCTCGGTCTAGTCCTGGGAAGAGCGCCCGAACACTACGTGTACCCCTGGGAGGTGAATGACTAGGTGTGGCATTTGGCACCAGTACTTGACATGTGTTAAATCTAGGACTGTCCACTACTCTCTCCACTACTCTCTCCACTACTCTCTACATTACTTTCTACTACTTTTCACTTTCCACTCGTCACTGTTCTATACTCTACTTGTGGTTACTGTACTTACTCATTACTTGGACGTGGAAATGAAATTACATACGTGCTTGACATGACTTGAATTGACTTGATATGGCCAACTTTTATTGTTATCTCCTGTAGTAAATTCTTGTCTTACTATTCTATTCATTATATTTCTTGACCTTGCAAGATCTTTGAATTTCGTTTCATCATCGTTATCTTTTTATCGTTTTTATCATTTGTAGCATGACATTTTGAAAAATGTAATTAAACTGTTAATCACTTATACATGTCTGTTATTTCCTACTGAGCGTTAGCTCACACCCCGTTGTTTCCCCCTTTTCCAGGCTTTTCAGGTGACGCGCTTACCGATGGGGAAGGGCAGGAGTTATGTCTTGAGTGTATCAGTTCTAGTGTGTTAGCAGTGTGTTATTGTTAGTTGTGTTTGGAGATCATTTAGTTTCAGTTTGTTATTGAGTTTTAGTGGTTGATTATTCCAGTTGTATTAAGTTGAACTTGAAGATTATTGTATTAGTCGTGGTTTATTATTAATCATTTAGCATTTCCATCTTGTAGCACTTGTGTATTATTTTAGATTTAGTTCCCTCTCTTGCTAGCGTGTCCCTAACTGTACGTCCCGATACTTCCGCCTTGTTCGGGGCGTGACAGTTTAGTTGGTATCAGAGCCCTAGGTTTCACATTCCTAGGTTTCCTAAGTTTAAGTTTTCTTGCATTGCATCCCAATAACCGGTATATAAAAAGGTGTTGCCCGAACGTTAGGCTATGCCGATCGGAAAGGTCGCACACTTGCGCGAGTGGTCTTCGGACCGATTACCTCCGCCAGGTACCGAGTTTTTGGTCGTGTCTAGGTGCACTAGATCCCTAACCTTGTAAAAGTCTAGGACCTGACCTGGTGAGATTGGGTAGAACTTGGGTTAAGTTCGTTTCTTAATCATGTAATTATCTATCTTATTTGAACCTAAGTAATCTATTTCTCGTGTAGATGGCAGCTGATCGTGCTGAATGGAGGAACCTGCAACGTACGGTTCAAGGCCTTACTCAGGCCCTTCAGCAAGTAGCTCAGGCAGGAGCGGCACCACATGGCACCGGTGATCTATACCGGAACTTCCGCGGAATGAATCCGCCTAGATTCGCTGGTTCGACTGACCCTGACCAAGCCGAGCACTGGCTAGATGAGATGGGGAGAATCTTTGAAGTTATGCAATGCACCAACCAGGAGCGTGTCCTTTTGTCCACATTTCAACTGGAACATGATGCACGTACTTGGTGGGATTCTATCAAGGCAACTCTCGGAGATCGGCAGGTTATGTGGGAAGAGTTCGAGGAATTCTTCAATAGCAAGTATTTTTCCGATAGAGTGCAAGAGAAGAAAGCGGCGGAGTTCGCGGCCTTGAAACAGCGAGGTTTGTCCGTGGCAGAGTATGAGGCTTAATTCGCACGGCTTTCTCGATATGCTACACATCTCATTTCCACCGAGAAGATGAAGGCGAAGCGCTTTCTCAATGGTTTGAAGCTTCGTTATATCAACCAATTGGCACCGATGGAGATTTTCACTTATTCCGAGATGGTGAGGAAAGCGCAAGTTTTAGAGGATACTCTTGAAATGACGGAGAGAATCCGTGGGAAAGGCACCAAGAAAGAATTGCCTACGGGTTCCGGGAGTGTCAAACCCGGGTATACCAAGAAGAGGCCTGTTAGTGGACCTGGTTCGTGGAGCGGGTCCGGATCGTGGAAGGGCAAGATGCCGAGGCATGAAGACAAGAAGCCTGGCCCCATTGTTCCATTCAAGGGCGTGTGCAACTATTGTGATCGTCCGGGTCACAAGATAGAGGAGTGCTGGCGCAAGCTAGGCGCCTGTTTGCGATGTGGAAGCAAGGAGCACCGTATCCCCAATTGTCCTCTCATATCGGAACAAGCTACACTGGCAAAACCTCTAGTCTTCAAGAAACCACAAGGCAAGCTTCAAGCTTTACATGAAGATGAAACTGGGATTTCTGATGATGGCGGACTCGTCGAAGGTACCCTTACTATAATCGATAAGCCCGCATTTGCTCTCTTTGATACTGGTGCAACACATTCTTTTATTTCACGGAGATTTGCTAAGTCATTAGCTGTGGAACCCGTTTTGATGAATACTCCGTTAGAGATTTCAACCCCTATTGGCACTAGATCAACAATCCAGTATTTCTATCCTTCTAGTAAGGTTATGATTGGTGAACAGAACTTTCCAGCAGATTTGGTCTGCATGGATATGAAGGATTATGATGTAATCCTAGGAGCAGATTGGTTGGCCAAGTATGAGGCCAATGTTCACTGTAGTTCTAGCTCAGTGACTTTTACTGGACATTCTGGTTTATCTTTTACGGGAGTCAAGCACCATAACTCCGTACCACTCATTTCGGCTCTTCGAGCTGATAAGCTTTTGAGGCATGGGTGTGAGGCTTTTCTAGCATTTGTTTGTGCAACTCCTGAGCAGCAGATGGAGATCAAGGACATTCCTGTTGTTCGAGATTTTCCTGATGTCTTTCCAGAAGAACTACCAGGACTTCTGCCTGAGCGGGAAGTTATCTTTTCTATTGATCTTATTCCTAGCACAGCTCCTATTTCTAAGGCTCCTTATCGTATGTCTCCTGCGGAACTGAGGGAACTGAAGCAGCAACTGATGGAATTACTCGAGAAGGGTTTTATTCGTCCTAGTACTTCTCCGTGGGGAGCCCCTGTGTTGTTCGTCAGGAAGAAAGATGGTTCGATGAGGTTGTGCATTGATTATCGGTAAATAAACCAGCAGACTGTCAAGAACAAATATCCCTTGCCGAGGATTGACGAGTTATTTGACCAAATAGCGGGAGCTCAATATTTCTCTAAGATCGATCTTCGATCTGGATATCACCAGTTGCGGATTAAGGAAGAGGACATTTATAAAATAGCTTTCCGCAGCAGGTATGGTCATTTTGAATTTGTCGTTATGCCTTTTGGCCTAACGAATGCTCCAGCAGCTTTCATGCGGTTGATGAACGATGTATTTCGGCCCTATCTTGATCAATGGGTCGTGGTCTTTATTGATGACATCTTGATCTATTCCAAGAGTGAATTGGAGCATGCTGAGCATCTGAGAATGGCATTGCAACTATTGAAAGATCATCAGCTATATGCTAAGTTCAGTAAGTGTGAGTTCTGGCTACAAGAAGTGTCCTTTCTCGGACATATTATCACCAAGGAAGGTATTTCTATTGATCCTTCGAAGATTGAGGCAGTGAAGAATTGGGAGCAGCCTACTAGTGCAACTGAAGTTAGAAGTTTCCTAGGCCTGGCAGGCTATTACCGAAGATTTATTCAAGATTTCTCCAAGATTGCAGTACCTATGACAAGATTAACCCGCAAGGAAAATAAGTTTGATTGGTCAGATGATTGTCAGCGAAGCTTTCAGACTCTGAAGGAGTGTTTGACTACTGCACCTGTTTTGGCTTTACCTTCCGGTGAAGGAGGATTTGTTGTTTATACTGATGCTTCAGGTATTGGCTTAGGCTGTGTACTCATGCAGCATGGGAAGATGATTGCCTATTCCTCTAGGCAGTTGAGGAAGCACGAAGATAATTATCCTGTTCATGATTTGGAACTTGCTGCAGTCGTGTTTGCTTTAAAGATATGGAGGCATTACTTATATGGAGAAACCTTTACATTGTTTTCAGATCATAAAAGTTTGAAGTACTTATTTTCTCAAAAGGAACTCAACATGAGGCAGCGGAGATGGTTGGAGTACTTGAAAGACTTCGACTTCTCGATTGAGTATCATCCTGGCAAAGGTAATGTTGTGGCAGATGCATTAAGCCGGAAGCCGGTAGCTAGATTGTCAAGTCTCATGTTACAAGAATGGAGGTTGTTGGAACAATTATCTAGTATGGATCTCAATATTGACAATGATCGGATCTTGATTGCTCAGATTCAACTTAAAGCTGAATTATTGTTAGAGATCAAGTCCTTGCAAGATAATGATCCCGAGTTGGTAGAGATCAAGGGAAGCTTGAGTAACAGACCTGATTTCATGTTGGCCGATGATGGTAGATTATTATTTAAAGGTAGAACTTGTGTTCCGGATGAGGCTACAATAAAGAACAACATTCTTGAGGAAGCTCATAGATCCAGATATACCATTCATCCTAGAGGCACTAAGATGTACCGAGATTTGAAAAGGTCCTTTTGGTGGCCGAATATGAAAAGAGAAGTTGCGAATTTTGTGAGCAGATGTTTGGTATGTCAGCAAGTTAAGGCCGAACATTTCAGACCAGCAGGGAAATTGAAACCACTCGACATACCCCAATGGAAGTGGGAAAGTATTGGCATGGATTTCATTATGGGTCTACCTAGGACTCGGGGTGGATTTGATGCGATATGGGTGATTGTTGATCGTTTGACAAAGTCGGCTCATTTCTTACCAATTAAGTCCAAGTGGACGATTGATGTATTGGCTGCTTTGTATATAAAGGAAGTGGTGAGATGGCATGGTATCCCAGTGAATATAGTATCTGATCGAGACCCCAGATTTACTTCACATTTCTGGAAGGGACTGCAAGAGTCTTTGGGTACTCGTCTGAATTTCAGTACTGCTTTTCATCCACAGACAGATGGACAGACTGAAAGAACCAATCAGATAGTGGAAGATATGCTGCGAGCTTGCATGATTGATTTCGGTGGTAATTGGAGTGAGCATTTGGCATTAATTGAATTTGTTTACAATAACAGCTATCAGTCTAACATTCAGATGGCTCCTTTTGAAGCACTATATGGTAGAAGTTGTCGTTCCCCGTTGTGTTGGGACGAGGTAGGTGAGAAACAGTGGCTTGGACCAGATCTTGTTTCGGAATCATCACAGAACATCCGTGTTATCCGAGACCGGTTACAAGTAGCCCAGTCAAGACAGAAGAGTTATGCCGACAACAGGAGAAGGGCATTGGAATTTCAGGTTGGCGAGCATGTGTTCTTAAAGGTCTCTCCGACGAGAGGGATCCGAAGATTTTGCATTCATGGCAAGCTGAGTCCGAGGTACATTGGTCCATTCGAGATTCTAGATAGAGTGGGAGAGGTGGCATATAGACTGGCTTTACCACCGCATTTGTCTGGCGTACATAATGTTTTCCATGTGTCTATGTTACGGAAATATGTGTACGATCCCACTCATATCATTCAACAAGTGGATTTTGAACTGAAGGAAGATTTGACCTATGAGGAAAGACCTGTCAAGATTTTGGACCGGAAGCATCAGCAACTCCGGAATCGTTCGATACCGATGGTCAAGATTCAGTGGAGTCGGCGTGGGACCGAAGAAGCTACATGGGAGTCTGAAGAGACTATGCGAAAGCGGTATCCCGATCTATTCTAGGTGAGTGATCTTTTTCTACTCTCAGTTTTAGTGCAGTGAATTTGGAGGACCAAATTCCTTTAAGTAGGGGAGGGTGTAAGACCCCAAATTCTTTAGAAATTTATTTATAAAGTTATTTGTAATTATTTGAAATTTATTTGAAATTATTCGAAATTAATGAGAATTATCCAAATTAATTAGATTAATTAATTAATTAATAGAATAAGTCATTTTTCTACTATTTTCTAAGAATCCCCAAAAATCACATCTTGTAGAATTAATTTTTTTTATGAACTTTGTCTTATACAATTAAGCCTAATAAAATCGTTTATTAAGCCGAATTAGCGAACTAAGTCTTCCAAACTTAATATTTAATTAATTGCGGAATAGTAGAAGTGGAATTTTATCTAACATATAAAAATTCATAAAAATAGTAATTAAATAATAGATGCTTCGACTAACACTTTTGTCTTCTTGGAGTAAGCCTAATTAAATCATTATCTAGCCCTAATCAGTGGTTTAAGCCTGACTTATAACCCACCTAACCCAAATTCGAATTTACTATTCACCCAAACTTTGAACATCAAATTCGAGCTTGATTCTCAACCAAATGGGGTGATTCCAGAGGCAAATGAAAGGTATTACATAAAGGAACATTTACCCTCAATCAATTTGAGGTAAACTTAGCCCCAAAACGTGCTGCCAACATAGTTAGGTCAAGTCAAGGATTTCGGCGCCGTTTCTAAACTCGTAGCTTGCAGCAGCAAATACTCCCAATTCAGAAGGCTCCAGAAGCTCTATGAGCTATCAAAATGAAGCCCTACGAGTCTTCTTTCATTTGGCTGCTGTGGGGTTCGCTGAAATTTCGGATCTGGAGAGATCTAGTTCGATTTGTGGAGGTCGGTCAGTAGGCCGTTGGCTTCCCTTCATCCTTCTTTGATCAATCGATTGAGGTAGGAATTCTCAACCAAATCTTGATCATGAGTATAGCAAATTGTACCTCTCATCGAGCTCTTTTCATTGGTGGCAAAAGCCCCAATTTTAATTAGGTATCCGTGGAGATATCGAGGTTTTAGTGAGGTGCTGTCAAGTTGTTCTTTATTCTAGGTTTCAAGTTCCTTCTTCAATTTGAGGTAGGTGATAACAGCCCAATTTCTAATTAACATACATGAATGTAATCAATAGCATGTTAGCTTTCTTTTGACATCAAAATCCCCAATTTTTATAGATCATGCCTAGAGTATTTCGTGTGTTATTAGAAGCATGCTAGCAAGCTAGACTTTACTTGTGTTCTTCATAGAATAGGTTGTATTTCATTGGATTCCTATCGAAATTCGTGATTTAAAATTATGTTTTATGACCCTAAGATGCATATTATTAACCCTAGAGTCTATGGTTATGATCCCAATACTCTTAGACCCCAAATTCGTGGAGATTTCATCGCTTTTTGGGTCTGGAAACCCAGGGGTCGACCCACGGGTCGACCCATTTCAGCCCTGCAAGCAGCAGCTTGCTGCCTTGCAGGGGTCGACCCAATGGGTCGACCCACAACCTGCAGGGGTCGACCCATGGGTCGACCCATGCAGCCAGGTAGCCAGGGGTCGACCCAGGGGTCGACCCATCCCTGGAATTTTTCCAGGGGTCGACCCAAAGGGTCGACCCATGCATTGTAAACCCGTTTTTTTTGATGATTTGACCCGGGGATCAATCCGGATCATCGGGGAATCAAACCATTCAACCTAAACACTTTGAAAACTACATTTTTGAGGAACTAATGACCTATTCATGTACCCTTTTAGTTTCAATTAACATTGGTCCATACATGCAAACTTAGTATAAAAACACACCGTTTATCATCTTCATTTCAATGCATACAAGATTAAATAGAAACCCACATAATTAGTGGTTAATGGTGTAACTAAATCTCTGTTAATGCATTCTATTTCACTCCTGTGGGAGTTGTTCTTTGCCTTATCATCTTGAATCAGCTTCTTGGCAATTGTCTTAATGCAAATGATAATGGTTAAATCATGATATCTTAACTTGATGATTAGGATTAATATGTTGATTAGCTTGTTTGATTGCTGCTGTTGTATAGTAGCGCAGCACGATTAACTCTTGTTGTGACTTGATTTCAATCTCCTTGATGATTATACTTACCTTGAAATTCTGGAAATGAATCTCCTTCCTACTTGAAGTTGTTATTGCTACTTAGTTTAAACCTTGGAATTCTGGCCATAAACTGTGGAAGTCTAGATTCGTGGGATCTTTGATCCAAAGAAATCAATGCCTGGCAAACAATTAAGGGCTCGGTTTAGTCCTGGGAAGAGCGCCCGAACACTACGTGTACCCCTGGGAGGTGAATGACTAGGTGTGGCATTTGGCACCAGTACTTGACATGTGTTAAATCTAGGACTGTCCACTACTCTCTCCACTACTCTCTCCACTACTCTCTACATTACTTTCTACTACTTTTCACTTTCCACTCGTCACTGTTCTATACTCTACTTGTGGTTACTGTACTTGCTCATTACTTGGACGTGGAAATGAAATTACATACGTGCTTGACATGACTTGAATTGACTTGATATGGCCAACTTTTATTGTTATCTCCTGTAGTAAATTCTTGTCTTACTATTCTATTCATTATATTTCTTGACCTTGCAAGATCTTTGAATTTCGTTTCATCATCGTTATCTTTTTATCGTTTTTATCATTTGTAGCATGACATTTTGAAAAATGTAATTAAACTGTTAATCACTTATACATGTCTGTTATTTCCTACTGAGCGTTAGCTCACACCCCGTTGTTTCCCCCTTTTCCAGGCTTTTCAGGTGACGCGCTTACCGATGGGAAAGGGCAGGAGTGATGTCTTGAGTGTATCAGTTCTAGTGTGTTAGCAGTGTGTTATTGTTAGTTGTGTTTGGAGATCATTTAGTTTCAGTTTGTTATTGAGTTTTAGTGGTTGATTATTCCAGTTGTATTAAGTTGAACTTGAGGATTATTGTATTAGTCGTGGTTTATTATTAATCATTTAGCATTTCCATCTTGTAGCACTTGTGTATTGTTTTATATTTAGTTCCCTCTCTTGCTAGCGTGTCCCTAACTGTACATCCCGATACTTCCGCCTTGTTCGGGGCGTGACACCCACATACTGGGGAACCAACATAGGCCCGTAGAAGCGGGGCAACTTACGTGATTTAGGGTTGCAGAGGTGATTCTGGAGGGTGTATATTGACCCTGAACTGGATGCTGGAATATTGGCTAACATTGTGCCGTTGGCCAAAGGAAATGGGACTCGTATGTGTCTAGGAAATTGGGATCGAACTAGCCGGACGGCCTGGGCGAACATGGCAACCGAGACTGGAACTGGAAATTGAAGCTGAGACTGTGACTGGGAACGAGGACTGGAGCTGAAACCATCTGGGTGGCCTAGAAAGGTGCAATGGTTGGGAACTGGAACTGAGTCAGATGGCTAGCCTGAAAAGGTGTTATAACCAAGACTGGTACTGGGGGCTGGGCAGCTAGACCGCAAAGGCGTCATAGCCGAGGCTGGAGTTGAAAACTGGCGGCTGGGCCTGTAAGGGCGTTGTAGCCTAGGCTGGAGCTGGAGACTGGGCGGCTGGCCTATGAAGGCGTTGTAGCCGAGGCTGGGACTGGAAGCTGGGCAGCTAGCCTGTGAAGGTGTTGTAGCCGAGGCTGGGACTAGAGGCTGGGTGGCTAGCCTGTGAGGGCGTTGTAGCCGAGACTGGAAGCTGGAGACTGGCGGCTGGCCTGTGAAGGCGTTGCAGCCGAGGCTGGGGCTGGAGGCTGGTGTTGGCACTCGAAATATGATCGTTGGTGACCAAGCCATAAAGACCAATGATACGGCCCACTGAAGCACAGAAGCCGATGAAGATCAACTTACTGAAGGATTCTCAAGCTGCCAGAGCCCCGAGTCACCTGGAGTGAACACCGGGGACTTTGCCTCAGGAAAGTCGAGACGAATCCACAACAAAACGACAGTGCGACCAAGCCTGCCTAATGATCCGGCATCGACTTCGTCGTGCCGCTACCCTACACCTGTCGCCGGACCAAGGACGACGGTCTGCCCGGTGGCTCGCCACCTGAATGAAGACTCTCCTGAGGAAGAAGAACGTCCTCGACCTTTCACAACAAGGAACCGAAGGCTCTGTCAGCAGAAGGTCCCGATCACCCGATACGGGTTTAGCTTCTCGCCATAGTGGACCCGTTAGTGGCCGAATGGTCGCCAGTCAAGGCGGAATTATCCCGGATGCCATACCATCCCGTAAGGAAGCTTTGAGAGCGAGTCGGGCCGAGCTAGAAGCACAAATCATAGTGCCGAAAGCCGTGTCGGCAAAAAACCCGCATGCTCAAGCTAGACACATGCGGAGTTCCGATTAAGGCCATTCATCATGCCGAGAGCTTCGTCAAATGCCCGCTCAGGTTTTTCGAGGACCGAGGCAAGAGGAAGAGTCGACGGAAGCTTCCAGAATCATCCCTGGACCCATCGACTAGCCCGCATCGAGCGAGCAAGCTAAACCGGCGCGCGAAAGGTCACCGGCGCCCCTTTATCCTGCGCCACCAAATCCGACGTGCCAGAAGCAATTGGGGGACATCTCTCCGGTGCCACCAAATCTGGCGCGCCCTCCGTGGCGCCGGATTAGCTGGTTGCCATAAAAACAACCCTCGTTCGATCGAGAAAAAAAAGGAGAGGAGGACAATTGGGAAAAGGAATTATCCAGAGGGAAAAGTCTGAGGGTTTTCTGGTTGGAAGAGTCCCCCGTCCGAACGTCTCCACGGTCGCCACCCTGCTCTGCCCGAATCTCCCGATGCCGGAGAAGGAGAGCGCCTGCTTCTTGTCTATTTAGGTGGGTCGTTGTGATTTCCCCGTCGATCCCCCTTTGTTCGGGTTTCTTCTTCGGGATAATGTAAGTGAGAAAGGGGGGGAAGGCGATGATATGAGCCTTGCTTCCTCCCTCCTTCTCACCATCTCTACGATTCTCCATCTCGCCCTCTGTAATTTCTTTCCTCGTTATTAATGAAAATGGTGGCCGTGCGACAACGCCGGCACTGAAATGATAATATGTGCATCCTCTTTTCTTTCGTTCACACGATGAATAGATACACCAACGGGTCGAGGGGTTTACTGTTCTCATCCTTTCTCTGTATTGTCCCCTTTTCTCCCCATTGCATTTTCTCCTCACGGCTGGTGAAATGGCACCGTGCAACAATGCTGGTGCCGTGGAGGGTGATGTGCATATGAGCACATTTCTCTAGTGATCTATGCACAGAATGAAGGGATATGAGCGTGCCCGACGCCGTGGTCATCCCTCCTGTCTGCTTCTATTTTCTTTCCGTATGTGCGTCCACCGGATTTGCTTCCCCGACACCGAATATGCCCCTTGCAACTCTGTGGGCTACAGCAACTACCCCCCTCTCCCGGGGGTTTCTCTTCCGGCCGAACACCAAAGGATTTCACCGCCGGAGGTGCATACACACGTGCGTTTCTCCGATCAATCTCGGGCCATCCTCTTACTTTCCCTCCAGTTCTCGACCATGAACAGGAGGAGATGAGGGCGTCCCCATACTCCTCACCGTTGTCTTTTAAGCATCGCCTGATGAATATTTCGTTAACCTATCAATATTTATACGCACACACATGGGCATACCTACAGACATCAGTTCTAATCTGTTGACTGCGCATAGTTTCCCCACCGTGCCGTTTAGCCACTTCACTGGTGAGATTCGGTGACCCGGGGAGGGGGGAACATTACCCTGATTTCTCAATGTAATGGCTCGGTCTGCAAGAGTCCATTTGTCGATAATTGATCTCCGAAGGCCAGTGAGCATACAGAAATTGGGTTAGCCCAAACACTACAAATCCACAGCCCCCTAGTGGGCCCTGTGGTGGCCGTAGGTTGCGTGCCCCTCGTAGGCTAGCCCTCGGGGTTTCCTCCCATATCGGTCATTCCGACTTAGACGTGGTACCGACTCGGGTTGCGTGCCCCTCGTAGGCTAGCCCTAGGGGTCTTCGCTCCCACTGTGAGTCATGCCATCTGTCTCCTTTCTACCCACGGACTCGGTGCCCCTAGTAGGCTAGCCCTCGGGGTTCTCCTATCCGTCCTGGTTTGCCAGCTGCCGTTGTGCCACCCGACTTTCAGGGGTTGCTCCGCCACGTGAGTATTCCCCGCTTCTCCCCGACAATCCTCCGAGATGGGGAGATGCTGCCGAAATCTCGGCTCGAACGAGTTTGACTCAGAACAATCACCGCGCTCGAGTATGAACCTCGCGCAAGCCTGTGACTCGGCTTCCGGATGGCCCGAGACCGATCCTTTGAATAACTGACTCAATAAACTTTCAAAATCTCCCAAAGTGTTTTAATAAACCCAAAAATCACCAATAAAACCTCAGTTTTCGCAAAATAGGGCGAAACCGAAGTCATCGACACTCGGCATGCCTTAAAACGACGCGGCTTATCTCGGCGCGCCAGGAAGAGGGGCGCGCCGTTTTCAGGCCAGCCCTTTACCTACGCTTTGTGGTGCCGTTTTAAACCCTTTAGCTATGCATTGTGGTGCCGTTTCAAGCATTTTAAGCCCTTTCCCTATGCGTACCGCGCCGGTCTCGTTCCGGATCATGTCATTGTGCCGTCTCATTTCCTTCCTCACCTTTGGGGTGATTTCTGATGTTAATAACAGAATTGAATAAACTTCTTAATCAATGAATGAATAATTGGTTTGTCTAAGCCTGAATTAATTAATTTCATATCTTGGTCATGCTTTAATCTAAGCATTCATGCCGCATCGATGCATGCCTGAGTGAACGGACCCTCGGTATATCAAATGACATGAGCTGAGAGCCGAGCAACTTCCGACGAAAAGCTTTTGCCACGCGTGATGGTGGTCTTCGGGCCTAGGTCCTCCGCCACGTACTGAGGGCCCGCCCTAATGAACCGCGCGTGGTAGATCATAACATCTTGCATGATCATTCGCATCCCTTGCATCCTTTAGTCCGGCCTCGACAGCCCGTTATCTCGATAATTAATCAAAGGTCTTCCCTCCTCGTGGGGGATGTAATTAACGCCATAGCCTTTATGGTATGGCGAACTACTGGTCCCGACCGAATCTTACTCTCAACCGACACGGGTCAGAATGAGCGCACAATAAACTTGTCACTCACGTGACTGGCACGCCCGCGTAGTCAATTAGTCAGTTAATTACCAGTTAGTTAATTGGTCGATCTACACGTGAAACGAATCAAATAAACCCAAAACGATAATAAGCAATAAAACAAAAAAAATGATCCCAACAGCTGGCGGCTGGTCTGTGAAGGCGTTGTAGCCGAGGTTGGGACAGGAGGCTGGGCGGATAGCCTGTGAGGGCGTTGTAGCCGAGGCTGGGACTGGAGGATGGGCGGCTAGCCTGTGAGGGCGTTGTAGCCGAGACTGGAACTGGAGGCTGGCGGCTGGCCTATGAAGGCGTTGTAGCCGAGGCTGGGACTGGAGGCTGGGCGGCTAGCCTATGAGGGCGTTGTAGCCGAGGCTGGGACTGGAGGCTGGGCGGCTAGCCTGTGATGGCGTTGTAGCCGAGACTGGAACTGGAGGCTGGGCGGCTAGCTTGTGAGGGTGTTGTAGCCGAGACTTGAAGCTAGAGACTGGTGGCTGGCCTGTGAAGGCGTTGTAGCAGAGACTGGAAGCTGGGGACTAGCGATTGGCCGGTGAAGGCGTTGTAGCCGAAACTGGAATTGAAAATCGGCGGCAGGCCTGTGAAGGCGTTGTAGCTGAAACTGGAGTTGAAAACTTGCGGCTGGCCTGTGAAGGCTTGTAGCTGAAACTGGAGGCTGGAGACTGGCGGTGACCGACCCTCGGGAGTGTAGTGGTCACCATTGTTGTGAAGTGATGTTGAGCTCGCCATCGGGATGTGTTGTAGCCGATGGCTTTGTGAGTGAGGAGTGGAGAGGGAGAGAGTTCTTTTTTTTTCTCTTTACCAGCTCTACCGCCCTTGCGGATTTTCACCAGAGCTAGCCCCCTTTAGCTTTTTCCGGTGCGCCCTTGCGGGTTTTCACACCGAGGGGTTACCCGATTTTACCCGAGGCGCCCTTTCGGGTTTTCACCTAAGCTGGGTTTGTGGCAATTTTTGCCCCCAGTCGTCTCGTAGAGGGAGTTGACTGAGGCCGCCGAGGTATCTGTATTTTTAACCCCATTTTTTTTCTCTCTTTTTTGAGACTATCGTCCATAGCATGTTGCTGTCAGGGAACGTAACCTGAGACTGGGAGGTGAGGATAGTCGAATATTGTCCGACCATCCACAAGGGTTTTTAGAAATCCTTAAGCTAGGGTGGCGAAGGGCCACTTTGCCATGGGAAGGTATGACTGGGGTTGTGACTAGTGAATCTGTGATTGTATGGGGAAACTGGGATTATACTATACTGGAGGGCTCTGGATTTAGTAGATACGTGGGATGTGGGGGCAGGGAATGGTAAGTGTCTGGGGATGTGTCAGGATGTAGGTTTATCGAGATGGTGACTGGAAGTTTGACTGTTATAGGGATTGATTTAACTGTGACGTTGAGGTGAAGGCCAAAGGTTGGCCAAGCTGAGCGGGAGTAATGCAAGGTTAACTGGGGATTGAAGGGCTTGCGCCGTAGCAGTGCAAGTGGATTGGAGACTAATTCTAGGTGAGGCTAGCTGTTGAGTTTTTACATATTTTGATGATGACAACACTATGAGCCTTTGTGAACAAAAAGTGTTTCTCTGTGATAAAATAAATCCTCGAGCCAATTCAGTTATTTTCAGAGGTTGTCTGCGTGCCATTTGGAAACTAGCTTCGTGTTTGTTCACAGGAAAACTGCTATGAGGTAGTACTTTGTGTGTCCGTATTATTTCTTTCATACTTCGTGTTGATCTCCTATAACTTCGAGTCGCTTCACCTTCTGTCTTCGTGATGTTTACTGAAGCAGCTCTAATTGTTCTGATGAACTTCGAGTTATTTCCCTGTGAACCTCGTGTCGTTTCCTCAGTATTTAGTTGCTCATCTTGAGTCATCCTTTATGTTTGTTCTTGTGTTTTTGTGTCACTTACTGTTTGTTCCTCGAGTCGTTTCTGTTTTCTTTTTCTCTGATTTCACTGCTTCATCACGTGTCGTGATAGCCGTGTCTGTCTTCTGTCTTCGTGTTGATTTTTACTTAGTGCATTCTTCTCTAAATTCAAGCTTTAAGTGTCTCCATGTCGTCCTTACTTCGAGTCGTTTCTTTGTTAGTTCTGTCTTCGTGTTGCCTTTCCTAGACCTCGTGTCTTTCTTACTTTTTTGAAACCACACTTCGTGTCGATTTCTGTTTTTCGTCTTCGAGTAGTTGTCAGCCCGTGCCGTCCTCGTCTTTGAGTCATTCGTACGTTCGAGCAACTTAGTACTTGAGTTGTTTTCGTGTGTATTCAAGTCTTTTTTTGTAAAGTGTCGTTTCACCTCGTGCCGTTCTCTTTGCTGTTTGTTATGTCGTGTTGCTTTTGTATTCGTGTCTTCGTGTTATTCTTGTGTTTATGTCTGCGTGTTATTTCTTTCTATCCTCGTCCAGGTTTCCTCTGACCGCGTGTCTTACTACCTTTTTAGTTCCATGCTATTTCCTTTTTACCTCGTGCTGTTCTCTTTCTACTTCGTGTCGTTCTCTTTGTAGTGTCAGCTTTATTATTGTATATCTCGTGTTGTTCTCTCTCTACCTCGTGTCGTTCTCTTTGTAGTATCTGTTTTGTCACCCTTGGACTTCGTGTCATTCTCTTGGTAGTGTTTGTTTTGTCACCACTGTATCTCGTGTCGTTCTCAGTATAGTGCACCTCTTGTCGTTCCCACATACCTCGTGCAGTTTCAGCTTGAGTGTCAACCAACTCATTTCAGGTAGATATATATAGCGAACCCTGAGTATTAATAGTTTTTATCTCCTTGCAGGTCCGAGGAAGAATATTCCCCAATAACTGGGCTGCACGTGATCCAATACTAGAGGAACAAATTCGAAAAGGGCACGTGGCAGGAAGGTTCTGGATCAAGCGTGGGAGGCACACGCACTTTGCACCCTATCATCCTGCTGGCTACTGTTATAAAAAGAAGAAAGGCTAATTGAGCAGATAGCAAGCGTATGAGCCAGAAAGAATAGAGGAGCAGAGATCGAGAGAGTAAAAGAGCAGAAGAAGAGGAGAAGAGAAAGAGAGAAAGTTAGAGAGCTCGTGAGGGTTAAGAGAAAAAGAAAGTGAGAGAGAAGAGAAGAAGAAGAGAAGCTTACCCGAAGATCTGTCTACTGGACCGTGGATCAAATCCAGGCCAGTCAACTCCTTGTGAGCCACATCTGTGTTATCTTTCCTTACAGCTTTCTGATCGCTGTGTATTTTTTCTTTTTTTCTTTTTCCTTTTTCATTTGGTTAGCTCTGTACTTCCGATCCTCTGGACTGAGGTCGGGTCCCTCCTGGTCTGGAGGAAGAGAGGTCTTCAACCTCTAGTCTGCAAGTGGCTGGAAGTCACTTGTGTGTTCCCTCCGGTTTGGAGGAAGGGAGATCTGATCTCCAGTTCTGGGCTTGTGGGTTGCAAGTCCAGGGGTCCCTCCTGGTCTGGCGAAAGAGAGGCTTTGCCTCTGGTGGGTTGCTGGTAGCAGAGTGCTACTGGCTGGTTCACGGGTAGTGGGGCTGCTACCAGTGGGGTTCCCTCTTGGTATAGAGGAAGAGAGACGCTAGTCTCTGGTTTTCTAGTGACCGAGGGTTGCTAGAGGTTCCCTCCAGGTAGGAGGAAGAGGGGAGTTTGTTCCCCTGGGTAAGCTGTGTATCAGCTTCTGTTGGCAAGCTGTGTTGCCAAGCTGTTAGTGTAGCCACACTTGGTTTGAGTGTGGGGTGGATGTAGGTCTGGAGGATAAAACCACCTAAAAATCTCTTGAGCAGTGGTTTGCATTGTGAGTGTGCTTCCGCTAGATGCTTGAATAGGTGCGTCTCTTGTGTTTGCTCATTGGTTTAATTGAATTTGGTTTTATTCTGAGATTGCGTCCAACACTTGAGTTTTTATTTGGGCATTAATTGTAAAAGGATACATTCACCCCCCTCTGTATCCGGGCATTGCACCCTAACAATTGGTATCAGAGCGGGTGTCTGCCTAGAAGGTCCAGCGACCCGCTGATCCGATCTTGTAGTCTTCGGTGCTTATCTGTTTTCTTTTGGTGCATCAATACTCTTGTTGCCTCGAATCTACTTGCTATTTGTTCCCATGGCTAATCCACCGATTTTTAGTGGTACACACTTCAGTGCATGGCTTGCTAATCTAAAGAGTTATGCTAAATCTATTAATCCAGACCTGTGGAAAGTAATTTCACACGGTCCCCATGAATTACCAAAGAAAAAGTCCAAATGGACTGACAGGCATACCTCCTTGCATGAAGAGAATCAGAAAGCTGTTAATCTGATGAAAGCAGCTACTGACTGAGCCTTATGGTCTTGTCTTCATGATTGCAGTTCTGCTAAAGATATTCTGAACATGCTGAAGCGAACTCAGAAGACAAATAAGGACAGCTGCATGATGGCTGATAGAAATAATCAAGGCAGCATTCAAGATGAAGATGATGAGGTAAATCCTTTTGAAAATTATACTGTAGATGATTGGGAAAATGCATATGCTGAATTGCTAAAATCACATGAGAGATTAAGAAGTCAGTATAAAAAGTTGAAAAAGAATACTGGGTTAGAAAGGTCTAGATCCCCATGTGAAAATTGCTCCAGTATTAAGCAACTTCATGATACCTGTCTATCTGATATTCGTAGGTATAAAAATCAGAACGAAAACTTGATGAAGGAATGTGAATGTGTAAAATCTGATCTAAATAAGCTAAAATCTGAAGATAACTCTCTTAGAAAGTTCTCCAAAGAAAATGAAGAAAGTTTAGAGAAACTGAAAAAAGAGAATATTCTGATGATTGAGAAAATTGAAGCCATAAAATTTGTGAATGTGGAATTACAGAAAGATATTGAGGAGAAGGAAAAAGATTTGAAGAAATTTATGGCTAGAAGAAAACTTGAAACTAACTCAGGAGATCAGATTTTAATAAAAGAGTTAATTCAGAATGACAAGCTTAAGGAAGAAAATGAGAAGTTAAAAATGCTGAACTCCACTATGTCTGAGAGGCTTCTAGCTTTAGAAAAAGGAAAATCTGTTTACTTTGAAGAATCTAAAAAAATGAAAAATCTGGAACAAGAAGTTGAGGATTGCAAAATTGCAAACAAAGTGCTAAGCGAATGTGTAAATTGCAATGAACAAGAAATTGCCAGTTATGAAATACACATCGTTTCTCTGCAAAATGAAATTGACGATTTGAATAAATCCCTGTCAAAATTTGTGAAAGGACAAGAAAATCTGGACAGGTTGTTAGGTGTTAAGGTCAATACTCAAAAGGAAGGGTTAGGCTACAACGATATAAATAAAAAGGCTTTCAAAAATAAGCTAATGACATCTTTTATCAAAGCATCAGATGTAGCCACCACCTCAGAAAATGAACAACCAAATGTTCAGAAGAATCAGAAACAAACAAAAGTTATTGATAAGGTCAGTCATGTGAAGAAAGGATTGGATCACACTGAAAATGTGCATGTTGTAAAACACACTGATATACCGAGACATGCACATAAGAGGGAAATCATGAAATGTCATTACTGTCACAAGATAGGCCATTTGATGCATGAGTGTGAATTAAAAGAACTGGATGATTTAAATGCAGAAATGATGAATGCTGGGAAATATCATGATAGAAATCCTGCTGCTCATTCAAAGAAAAGTGAATACTCGCATTGTGGTAGATTAGGCCACACCTTTGTTTAAGGTTGGTTTGCTAATGGAAAGAAAAAACCACTCTCATATCATGCTAAATCTTATGCCAACCAACATGCTCTTAATATCAACAAAGCTGCTTCTCTAAACCAGCATGTCAAATGTTTTAATTGTAACAAGCTTGGGCACAAGGCCACTGAATGTTGGGCAAGCTCTTTTAGAAGAGAGTCTCCGTTCTGCTCCCATTGTGGGAAGCATGGCCATGCAGTCAAGGACTGCTGGCATGTCCAGGGTAGGAATAGAAATTTCAAAGAATTTGGTAGGAACAAACATGTTCCTAAAAGAATTCCTGTTTGCTCAAATTGTAGAAAACCAGGCCACCACGTTGCTGCGTGCTGGGTGGCTGGTCATGAAAAGAAAAATATTCATAATTATAACAAAAACCCTCATGCTCACTCTTGTAATGCTCAAGTTCATGCTAGTGTACATAAGAGGAACATGAAACCTGCTAGTTCATGCCACTATTGTGGGATGTCTGGGCATTCAATGCATAACTGTTTTGTCATGAACTCTGACGACTATTTGGCACAGAAAAGGTTGCAGGCAGTCCCAAAAGGGGCCAATTACTATGCAAGACCCAAGACCACTTGGGTACCTGCTAGTGGAAAATAGGAAGGTGTCTGGCAGGTGTGCCTTGGATGGAATAAAGGGGTAATAAACCAGGGCACATAAAACGACCCCATTCCTGAACGCTTCAGGTAAATCTACTGCTGCCTTCCTAATCTGAATTCAATTCTTAATCTATCAGACTGATGATTGTTGTTGAACATATAAACTGCCTGTTTTAGACTAGACATGATTATCATGATTAGAACAATCTTACTTGTCTGGCATGCCCTTTGATCATCATGTTTGACCATTATGGTATATCAAATAGTAAGCTATCATAAGGGCCGGGAAAATCTGTCTGGAGGTGCTTACTATGTGTGAGGTGGTCCTTCAGACCAAGTGCTCCGCCTAGTACCATAGGTCATTCTACTGAACAGGGCAGCCTGAATGTGCATGAATCACAAATTCATTTGTTTAGTGTTCATGGCAAACACTGCATGCTCTCAGAAAAAGCTTCATGCTCATAGTCAGGGGGAGGCATGCTATTTTTGTGTCAATTTACTGACTCGTGCTCATTGCATTACATTCCACGTATTTGAAAAAAAATAATTAATTAATATTTCCAAGAGTTGTGTGTGAGATGCCCTTGCATGGACTGAAAAAGGAGCTTGTCAGGTCATCTGGTATCAGAAGAACCTTTGTCTGCCAATGTGGTTAATTGGTGCTGAGTTCAGTCATCTCATGAGGTTGCAGCTTATTGCTCAAGAACACTCTCTGGTTTCTAGATTGAATCTCCTTAGGAAGATTTTATATGTGAGCTCCTTGGTCTTTACTCTCTAGAGTTATCTCTCACCTGCTGCTTTGCTGTATGGAGTGCTTCTCATCTCATCTCATCTCTCTCCATTTTGTTTGTCACCTTCTTATCCTTGTCTTATCTCCTTTAGTTAAGGAATTCTCTTGAAGGAAAATTCCTCTTATAGCTTTGTCTCTCTTATCAGATTTGATCAAAATACCTGAAACCACCCAAAATCTATTGTAACAAGTTATACCTGTTAATAAAGAACTTAAATGTATGGGGGTTATATTTTGTCCTTTAATCCTTCCAAGGTATTCCTCAGTTGTTGGTCAACACATTGTAAAAATTTCTGTTAAATGGAAAAACCTTGCTAAGGATTTCGTTTTAACTGAAACTTATGTGAAGAGGGCTGTGAGATAAAAATTGTGTTAAGTAAGGGTTCTGTCTTGTGTCTAAGATCTTGAGAGGTGTTACCAGGAAATACGGCATACTTTGTGGCAGAGCAATGGCAATGGTGGAGAAACAGATATTCTAGATCAAAGAAGTCTAGAGTTTCTGTCATGATACTGTTAGCTATCTCTGTATATTATAGAAGAAAAAAAAAGAAGGGGAAAGAAAAATAAAAAAAAATAATATATTCATTGGTTTTCATTGGCATTGAGGTAGCCTGTCCTGAGTAACCAGGGAGTCTGGTGTCTGATAAACATGTCTCCTTGTGTAAAAAGGGACAGTTCTACCTAAGTGCTCAACAAATTGGTTGATTCTGTGTGCCCTCTCTCATACCTTAAATGAAGTAATGAACCGTGCTTAACTATCTATTTGGTATTTCTTTGCCTGATAAACATAAGGAGTATTTTAATCGTAACCTTCCCTAGGCTAAGTACCTTTAACAGCTAGTTTTGTGATGATGTTGATCTAACGTCTTGAGGTAACTGACCAAGGTATTCGGAAGAATATAATATATTCATACATTGAAGAGCGTACTTTAACGGACAATGGCTGTGTTACATATTGAATAAGGGCAGTTTGGGTATTTCCTGAAAAAGTTCGATAAGAGTATAAAGTGACTCACACAAAACCCTTCTTGTCCCTCAGGTTTCATCTAAAAACCCTCATGTGCCCTTGCCGCTTCGTGTTCCTCCTCGTTCCGCTTCGTCTCGTGTGCTCCTTCAAACCCTTCTCTCCCGCTCATCTCCACCACAGTCTTCTCTCCTCCGTTCTTGGGTCTAGCTTCATTTCCAGCAGCAAACAGCAAGAAAGAGTTGACACTCTGAGAGTTACGACAAATGGATCAGCTAGAATCCGTCACTCCTGTGGAAAGGAAGAGGAAGGGAAAAGAAATAGATGAGGAGCCTTCGTCCAAGCAGCAAAGATGTCTTGAACCAGGAACAGCTGCAGAAATGTCTTCAGCACAAGGTACTAGGCCCTCTCAGTCTTCCGTGTTTTTAGAGAGTGGGAAAATCATTCCTCCGAAGATAGTAGATTTCAGTGATGAATCCATGATTTTGAAGTTTCCAGAACTTTTGAAGATTCTTGAGTTTCAGGAATGGAGGAAATTCCTAGAAAACCACCATGTCTATTACCCTAGCCTGGTAATGGAATTTTACAATAATTTGTCTTTGAGTCGAGATAAGTCTGCTTTGATCTCGTCTGTTAAAGGGGTTGAGATGACAGTAACATGTGACTCTCTCCACAAGGCTCTTAGTATTCCAGAAAAAGGGGAAGTGGAGAGAGGATATAGATATAGTCTGCATGAAGCCTTTTCGGTCATTAATGGTAAACCAAGTAACATTCATGACAAGGGGCAGTTGAAGCTGAAAGCTTACCAAACCTCGTCATTTCCCCCTCTTCACAAGCTTCTTCAGAACATCATTGCTTCAATAGTCACCCCACAGACTGGAGCTAGAGGAAGAATCACAGACACACAGAGGTTCCTATTGTTCTGTCTGATTCAGAATGTAAAGATCTGTTTGCCTGAAGTTATTTTTAATGTCATGAAGGGGTGTATTGGATCCAAAAGACATCTGCCCTACGCCGCCCATTTGACAGACATCTTCAAGTATTCAAAGATTCCCTTGGATGGAGAGACCATGTCAGAAGTTAGGGCTCGAAACATTTTTAACATGAACTTTGTTTCAGTATTTTTGGGGTTGGAGGGCTCTTCTCTCTTGGGGCAGGTTAAGGCCCAGAAAGTTAAGGAATCAAGCTCAGGGGGAGCTTCTGGAACACCCTCAAGATTCTGCCCAAACAGTTTTGGCATCAGCTTCTGAGGTTGCTCTACAGGAAACACCATCTGAACAACCACAGTCTACTTTGTCTGCTGCACCCACTGAAGTATCCTTTTCTTTTCAGAGACTTGTTGAGATTGCATCTGAAGAAGTCAGGATGTCTGAAAACAACATTCAGACTGATCTAGATACAAACATTGATGGTGTGTTTGATTCTTTTGGAAAGACATCAGAAGAAGTGAGGGTGCCCGTGGAACAGCCTGATCCAGAGCAAGAATGTAATGATCAAGAACTTGCTGATTTTGTTAATGTCATTCTAAGAGAAGCTGTGGAGAAAAGCTTGGAAGAGGCTGACAACGTGGTTACATCTGAAATTCTAGAACAAGCACCTGTTGAATGTCCTGCAGATCATGATCTCAGGGAAGAGATAGTGGATGGGTGTCAAGAAAAAGTTCCTGTCATAGACCTAGAAACAGAATCATCTAGTGAAGAAGAGGCACCTGAAAATGTAGTTCCTGACAAAGACATCCAAGCTGAAGATGAAGATCAGGCTCCAGCAGTAGACAACCAAACGCCAGTGCAAGAAGAAACAGATGAGAGAACTGCACCTGGCTGTGAATCTTTTGGTACACCTCTAGGTCAACCTCGACTTCTATCTGCTAGGGCTCCAAATATTGAATAACTTCTTATAAATTTGACTCAGCAAATGCATAGACAAGATAAGAAAATGGATGATCTGCTCAAGTATGTCACTCTCAACATCAATCAAGTTCATTCCAGGCTACTGAAGCTTGAAATTTCTCTCCTAACTGAATGGAAAAGGTTTCTGTTAAACAAGAAAGCTTCAGATGATGCCAACAGGTCCTTGATGTCAGGCTTGCAGGAGGCATGCTCAAAGATCGCAACAGCACTTCGTGAATTACAAGATGCTCACATTTCCTCCTTTAAGTCATCTGCCAGCATTATAAATCACTGTTTTGAGATCAGGACATCTTTAGAAGTTTTGAAGGGGTCATTCAGTGCCCTAGGTCCAGATGTCCAGAAGATCTATGATAAATTGATCGCTTTCTTAACAGAAATGACAATTCTGACTGACAGATATGAAACTGTTAATATTCGCCAAGACGACATCATTTCTGAAGTGGCAAATGTCAGAAGCGCTGTGGTTTATTGGCTAGCTGAATTGTCCAATGACCTGAAGGAATTTCAATCTATCTTGGGTTCAGCCCCTGGTCAGGCTTCCTCTAGCAGAACTCCACCTCAAGAATATACCTTTGCTGCTCCTAGGGGGAGACCACCACCAGGCAGGCCGCGTGGCCCTTCCAGCAGACAAGCCAGATTTTTTAATCCTTAAAAAGACAGTGATCTGTATCTTGGTGCCCATTTTGAGGCTCTCTCTCTCTCACACTCTTGGACGTGTTAATTATATCGCATTGTTTTCTCCTTTTGCTTCCTCTTGTTTGATGATGTCAAAGGGGGAGAACTTAAGTCTTTGCTTGCTATAGAGAATGATGTTTGATGTTATGTTATTTAGCTTTGAAATGTTGACTGATGGTGCTGATGTTATGTTATTTAGCTTTGAACAGGGTGAAAATTTTTCCTGCAAAGACTCAAGACTCATAGTGTTGCCATCCATCAAAAAGGGGGAGACTGTTGAGTTTTTACATATTTTGATGATGACAACACTATGAGCCTTTGTGAACAAAAAGTGTTTCTCTGTGATAAAATAAATCCTCGAGCCAATTCAGTTATTTCCAGAGGTTGTTTGCGTGCCATTTGGAAACTAGCTTCGTGTTTGTTCACAGGAAAACTGCTATGAGGTAGTACTTTGTGTGTCCGTATTGTTTCTTTCATACTTCGTGTTGATCTCCTGTAACTTCGAGTCGCTTCACCTTCTGTCTTCGTGATGTTTACTGAAGCAGCTCTAATTGTTCTAACGAACTTCGAGTCGTTTCCCTGTGAACCTCGTGTCGTTTCCTCAGTATTTAGTTGCTCATCTCGAGTCATCCTTTATGTTTGTTCTTGTGTTTTCGTGTCACTTACTGTTTGTTCCTCGAGTCGTTTCTGTTTTCTTTTTCTCTGATTTCACTGCTTCATCACGTGTCGTGATAGCCGTGTCTGTCTTCTGTCTTCGTGTTGATTTTTACTTCGTGCATTCTTCTCTAAATTCAAGCTTTAAGTGTCTCCATGTCGTCCTTACTTCGAGTCGTTTCTTTGTTAGTTCTGTCTTCGTGTTGCCTTTCCTAGACCTCGTGTCTTTCTTACTTTTTTGAAACCACACTTCGTGTCGGTTTCTATTTTTCATCTTCGAGTAGTTGTCAGCCCGTGCCGTCCTCGTCTTCGAGTCGTTCGTGCGTTCGAGCAACTTAGTACTCGAGTTGTTTTCGTGTGTATTCAAGTCTTTTTTTGTAAAGTGTCGTTTCACCTCGTGCCGTTCTCTTTGCTGTTTGTTATGTCATGTTGCTTTTGTATTCGTGTCTTCGTGTTATTCTTGTGTTTATGTCTGCGTGTTGTTTCTTTCTATCCTCGTCCAGGTTTCCTCTGACCGCGTGTCTTACTACCTTTTTAGTTCCGTGCTATTTCCTTTTTACCTCATGCTGTTCTCTTTCTACTTCGTGTCGTTCTCTTTGTAGTGTCAGCTTTATTATTGTATATCTCGTGTTGTTCTCTCTCTACCTCATGTCGTTCTCTTTGTAGTATCTGTTTTGTCACCCTTGGACTTCGTGTCGTTCTCTTGGTAGTGTTTGTTTTGTCACCACTGTATCTCGTGTCGTTCTCAGTATAGTGCACCTCTTGTCGTTCCCACATACCTCGTGCAGTTTCAGCTTGAGTGTCAACCAACTCATTTCAGGTAGATATATATAGCGAACCCTGAGTATTAATAGTTTTTATCTCCTTGCAGGTCCCAGGAAGAATATTCCCCAATAACTGGGCTGCACGTGATCCAATACTAGAGGAACAAATTTGAAAAGGGCACGTGGCAGGAAGGTTCTGGATCAAGCGTGGGAGGCACATGCACTTTGCACCCTATCATCCTGCTGGCTGCTGTTATAAAAAGAAGAAAGGCTGATTGAGCAGATAGCAAGCGTATGAGCCAGAAAGAATAGAGGAGCAGAGATCGAGAGAGTAAAAGAGCAGAAGAAGAGGAGAAGAGAAAGAGAGAAAGTTAGAGAGCTCGTGAGGGTTAAGAGAAAAAGAAAGTGAGAGAGAAGAGAAGAGGAAGAGAAGCTTACATGAAGATCTGTCTACTGGACCGTGGATCAAATCCAGGCCAGTCAGCTCCTTGTGAGCCACATCTGTGTTATCTTTCCTTACAGCTTTCTGATCGCTGTGTATTTTTTCTTTTCTTATTTTTCCTTTTTCATTTGGTTAGCTTTGTACTTCCGATCCTCTGGACCGAGGTCGGGTCCCTCCTGGTCTGGAGGAAGAGAGGTCTTCGACCTCTAGTCTGCAAGTGGCTAGAAGTCACTTGTGTGTTCCCTCCGGTTTGGAGGAAGGGAGATCTGATCTCCAGTTCTGGGCTTGTGGGTTGCAAGTCCAGGGGTCCCTCCTGGTCTGGAGGAAGAGAGGCTCTGCCTCTGGTGGGTTGCTGGTAGCAGAGTGCTACTGGCTGGTTCACGGGTAGTGGGGCTGCTACCAGTGGGGTTCCCTCTTGGTATAGAGGAAGAGAGACGCTAGTCTCTAGTTTTCTAGTGACCGAGGGTTGCTAGAGGTTCCCTCCAGGTAGGAGGAAGAGGGGAGTTTGTTCCCCTTGGTAAGCTGTGTATCAGCTTCTGTTGGCAAGCTGTGTTGCCCAACTGTTAGTGTAGCCACACTTGGTTTGAGTGTGGGGTGGATGTAGGTCTGGAGGACCGAACCACCTAAAAATCTCTTGAGCAGTGGTTTGCATTGTGAGTGTGCTTCCGCTAGATGCTTGAATAGGCGCATCTCTTGTGTTTGCTCATTGGTTTAATTGAATTTGGTTTTATTCTGAGATTGCGTCCAACACTTGAGTTTTTATTTGGGCATTAATTGTAAAAGGATACATTCACCCCCCTCTGTATCCGGGCATTGCACCCTAACACTAGCGGCCCACCAAAGGACAGGTGGAATGCCATGTTGACTGGTAGGGAGAAGAAGATTTTCTCGTTATCGGCTCTACCGCCCTTTTGGGTTTTCGCCAGAGCCGACCCCCTTTAGCTTTTTCCGACGCGCCCTTGCGGGTTTTCACGTCGAGGGGTTTCCCGATTTTGCCTGAGGTTCCCTTTCGGGTTTTCACCTCAGCCAGGTTATTGGCCTTTTTACCCCCAGCCACCCTATTGTGGTGAGGATGACTGGGTCTGTCGGGGCATCTCTATTTTTAACCCCATTTTTTTATTATTATTTTTGACTTACCTGTGAGCCTGATGGCTAGAGTGGCGCTGGTGCAGAAGGGCCCGTGTTCCCATGGCGAGGGGAATGAGGGCAGGAGACCGGTTCCCGCGGATGCCTGGCGGTGGTTCTTGAGGAGCTGAACTGACTGGTTGACTGGGAATTGAAGACTGGGAGGATTGGCCGGTGGGATCCTCCGTAGGGGAGGACCGGCCTTATTAGTAGTAGCTGGGGCGTTCGCCTTAGTCTAGCTGGCGTGCGAACTCGTGCTCTGGAGCATAATATAGCTTCATGTGTTTGCCGTTGATAGGCGGGAACGGTCTGTGACCTTTGTGATCAACAATCGTGTAGGCCCCACCCTCATAGAGATTCTGGATGATGTACGGACCTCGCCAATTTGGCTACAGTTTTCCACTGGAGCGCCCTGCCATGACTTCCTTTTCCTTGATCATGATGAGGTCGCCTTGCTTGAAAGCTCGCTGCCTGACGAGCGTATCATAGGCCCGAGTCATGCGAGCCTGGTATACTTGCAGGTGTTTGTAGGCTTCGAGCCACTTGCCTTCTAGATCGGCGAGCTCTTCTATCCTTCTTTGGTACTAGTTTTCATCAGAAACGGCAAGGCCGGTGTGGATTGCCACGCGATAAGAGGCCAACTAGACTTCGATGGGGATAACCGCTTCTGACCTGTAGGCAAGGGAAAATGGTGAACACCCGTAGGGGTTTTGTAGACCGTCCGGTAGGCCCACAATGCTTCGAAGACCTTTTCACCCCAATCACGTTTTTGGTGGCTAACCATGTTAGCCAGGAGCTTACAGAGGGTTTTGTTGAAGGCTTCCGCTAAGCCATTGGCATGAGGGTTGTAGACCGAAGAGGTTCTCCAGTCGATTTGGAATTTGGCCACTAACTGGTAAATGGCCTTATTCTTGAAGGGTGTCCCGTTATCGGACACTATACGACTGGGAGTACCAAATCGGTATATAATGTTGTGCCAGACGAATCTGGCAACGATTTCACCGGTGACCTCTCGCAAGGGTAGAGCCTCCGCCCAACGAGAGAAGTAATCAATGGCGGCCAAGATGTATTTATGGCCCTTGGAAGATGGCGGGAAAGGCCCCGCGATGTCCATGCCCCACTCAGCGAATGGCCAAGTGGGGGCCGTAGGATGTAGTGGGTAAGGAGGTTTTCTGGGTACTGGGACAAAGGCTTGGCATTGATGGCATGCACGGGCTTACTGGACGCAATCCGCATACATGGTCGGCCAGTAGAAACCTTTAACCTTGATGTTGTGCTTCATTCGATCTCCGACCTGGTGTGCACCGTACAATCCGGAGTGGACCTCCTATGATGGCTCGAGCCTCCGCCAGAGAGACACATCTCAGGAGAATCGACTTATCCTTCTCGTGGATGAGTCGATACAAGGAGTCGCCAATCAACTCGTAAGAGGTTGCTCGACGGAGTAGCTGGACTCTTTGAGCTCGGTCTGGGGGAAGCCACCCTTTATTGAATTTGATGATAGGTGTACGCCAATCATCTTCTTCTGGAGGTGTGCTCTGGTCAAGGTCGTGGGCCTCGTAACTGGTGAGACCGGTGTCACCTTCGAGTGAGCTCGGCATCAGCCTTCGGTGCTTGATGACGATGTCGACCTCGCCCTCAGGCGGGAGCTTGATGGCTACAGCCAATTTTGCTAAAGCATCCGCCTGGGCATTGTTGCTTCTGGGAATGTGATCTATTTCGAAGAAATAGAACTTCTGGGTTAATCTGGTGACGGCAGTGTGGTCTGGAACCAACTCTGGCTTCCGCACATCATAGATTCCGAGGACCTGTCGGACTATCAGCTGGCAGTCCCCGTAGGCTTTAAAGAATCTAATGCCTATGTGGAGAGCCATCTGGAGCCCAATAAGTAGAGCTTCATATTTGGCTTCATTGTTGGTCAGGGACTTCATGAGGGCGCAAGAGTTTTACAAAACTCCGCCCTGAGGAATCAGGAAAACAATGCCGGCACCTGCCGTGGTGGCTGGATCCTGGTTGCTCTGAGTGATCCCTCGGGAAGTACCGTCGAAGTAGAGCTCCCAGCAAGGCATGCTGGTTGTGAGAGCGCTTGGCTGCCAATAATGCATGACATCTCCGCTCTGTTCAACTGGTTGTTGTGATTGAGCAGCAAGGGACTCCTCGTCCAGGAGATCCGAGCTGAAGGGTGAATCATCTGGCACCGGATGGGCTGCCAATAATTCAGCCATACCCTGTCCTTTGATTGCTTTTCTGGGGACATAGGTAATGTCGTACTCCATCAACAGGAGAGCCCACCTTCCTAATCTACCTGAGAGGACAGGCCGTCGAAGGAGGTACTTGAGAGGGTCATGCTTGGAGATAAGCTCGACTCGATGGGACAGGAGGTAATGCCGCAGCTTCTTAACTACGAACACCAGTGCTAAGCAAACCTTCTCCATGGGGGAGTAGCGTTACTCGGCACCGATTAGCTTCCGGCTGACGTAATAGAGGGGCTGCTCTTTACCTTCTTCATTGATCTGTGCCAGCAGAGCTCCTAGCGAGGCGTCCATGGCAGTAATGTAAAGGATGTGGGGTTTACCCTTGACTGGTGCTCCCAGAACTAGGGGAGTAAGGAGATACTCCTTGATTTGCTCAAAAGCCGCCTGGCATTCCGAGTCCCATGTGAATGTGGCGTCTTTCTTCATCAGCTTGCTGAAAGGCGCGCATCGACCGGAGAGGTTAGAAATAAACCTCCGAATGTAAGTCAGCCTGCTTGGAAGGACCTGAGTTCAGTGATGTTGCGAGGTGGTGGAAGCTCCCAGATCACTTTGATCTTGCTGGGATCCACCTCGATTCCTCTGTACCTGACGACGAAGTCGAGGAATTTGCCGCTGGATACGCCAAAGGCGCATTTCATGGGGTTCATCTTGAGCCCATATTACCGGAGACGCTCGAAGACTTGGCGAAGGTCGCGCAAATGCTCTTCGCGCCTTTTGGTCTTGATGATGAGGTCGTCGACATAGTATTCGATGATGTTGTGCGGCATCTCATCGAATATTTTGGTCATGGCCCTTTGGTAAGTAGTGCCGGCATTCTTTAAATCGAAGAGCATGCGTTTATAATTGAAGATCCCCTTGGGGGATCTGAAGGCCATGTGGTTCTTATCTTTGAGGGACATCCGGATTTGATTATAACCAGACGACCCATCCATAAAAGACAAGGCTTCATGGCCGGTGGTCATATCGACCATCGTTTCTGTGATTGGAACTGGGAAGTCATCCTTGGGACAGGCTTTGTTGAGGTCTCGAAAGTCGACGCAGATGCGGACTTGACCATTCTTCTTCTTGACTGGGACTATATTAGCGAGCCAGATCGGATAGATGCATGGCTCGATGAAGTCGACCTCCGCCATTTTGTGGACTTCGGCCGAAACCTGGAGCTCCAGCTCATGGCGCATGCGCCGTTGTGGTTCTAATTTGTGTGTGTAGGTTCGTAGCTGCAGCTCCTAAGCCCTCTTTTCCCTTGCTCTGAAGTAGAAATCAAAAGGAAGAAGCTTGAATCAAAGCCCAAGATCATATACAACTGAAAGCTGCATCTGAAATCAAGATCCAACCTCTGTTCGTGCTACAATACTTCACACTTGCTCCAAGTTTGTTCTTCATCCTACAGAAGCATCAAAGGACCTTCGAAGAAGTGAAAGGGGGAGTTCTATCTCTGAAAATCTTCTCTGCTCTAAACCCGTCAAGTACTTGTCGTTAAGTATTGAACATCTGATGTACTCTTAGAATTTCTTGAAACACTTTCATGTGTGTGTGCTCGTGATCTGTGACACGAGAGTGTGTGTGTGTGTGTGTAGTGGCCAAGATAGGCTATTGTGTGTGTGTTGGCTATCTTTTCAGCGTGTGTGTGGCTCACGTCATAGTGGAGCATTAATCCTCCGTGTGAGGGGTGGATGTAGGGGACAGACTCGTGTACCCGAACCATCTAAAAAATCTTGTGCTTCCATTGTGGTTTGGTTTATCGTTCTTTGCATCGAGTGGGCTACTCGCTTAGCTGAGTGATCTCTTGTAGTGCCATACCTCACTCACGACTTCTTTCAATTCTCACGAGAGAGAGAGAGATCTTGCTTCGGTTAGATTGAGTGCTTGTTTTCTTTAGAATTATTTCTATTCTATAATTGTCGATTTCTTTTGTGCATCTTTAGGTAAATAATTTTTATTGGCCAATCAATTCACCCCTCCCCTCTTGATTGCCACCTTTCGGGACCCAACAATTGGTATCCGAGCTTTGGTCTCTGTATCGCCCGACCTCACGATCGAAGAGCAGATCCCCTTCTATGGCAAACAGAGGGATGATCCCCGAAGGGCATTTAGTGCACAGGCCTCCGTTTTTTGATGGAACAAACTACACATACTGGAAAAATAGAATGTATGTTTTCTTGCGTGCACAAGATTATGAAGTGTGGAATGTTATCAACAAAGGTCCTTATAAGTTGCCTGACAATGAAGATGATTGGGATGACGACCATATCAATAAGTGCTCAGCTAACTTTAAGGCCATGAATATAATTCAGTGTGCTATCCATCCGAATGAATACTCACGCATATCTATGTGTTCCTCTGCACAGGAAATGTGGGACAAACTACGCTTGATCTATGAAGGAACTTCTGAAGTCAAGGAGACCAAAGCAAATCTCTTGGTCCGGGATTATGAATTGTTTATGATGAAGCCAGAAGAAACCATCTCTGAAATGTTCGCGAGACTGATGGAAATTACAAATGGTTTGAAGGCTCTTGGCAAAGAGTATTCAAACCGTGATCTTGTGAGGAAGGTACTGAGATCTCTATCACCACAGTGGCACACAAAGGCCACAGTGATTGAATACTCAAAAGATCTCAGCACTCTGACTTTGGACGAGTTAGTTGGCTCCCTGATGACATATGAAATTAACATCAAAAGGAGCGAGGAGGACTACAAAAAGAAGAAGGTTGCTACAACATTGGCACTGAAGGTAAACCCACAAGAGTCTGATGAAAGTGAGGAAGGATCCATGACCAATACTGAAGATGAGGAGCTTGTTGCTATGATCACCAGCAGAGCAAGAAAATTTGTTAAGAATACCAAGAAGTTCGGAGGTCAGTTTAGAAAAGGACCAAGAAGGCAAGGGTTTAAGAAGAATGAAAGTAGCAAGAAGGATGAAGTAATCTGCTATGAATGAAAGAAACCTGGTCACATGCGGGGAGAATGCCCGGAGTTGGCGAAGAGATTCAAGAAAGGAAAATTCAAGAAGCCCAAAGCCATGGTCGCCACATGGAGCGATGAGGATGAGGAAGCATCCGGAAATGAGGATGACCTGGATGAATTAGTCTAGAACTTGTGTTTCATGGCAAATGAAGATAACTCAAATGAGGTAGACTCTGAATCTGAATCTATTACTTGTGAACAATGGCAGATTGCATATGAATCATTATATGGAAAATGCAAAAAATTGAAATCTGAAAATAAACTTCTGAAAAAGAAATTGGAACAAGCTATGAATGCTGAAAATCCTGGTGAGAATTGTAATGTCATGAATTCTAAAAATGAGAATCTTAAACATGAGAATGAAAGTCTTCTATTTAAAATTGAATTGTTTGAAGAGGAGAGTTCTTGCATGCGAGAGGATCAATCCGCTATTGTTAAAATGCATGAAAAATTGAAGAGCGAATTAGAACTAGAAAAGTTGGAAATGACTGCATGCATTCAAACCAAGGAAACAGCTGAAAAGAAAATTGAAACTTTGTTGATTGAGATAGATGAGTTGAAAAATGCTCTTGCTGTCTTAAAAAAGGGGAAACAGGTGATGAACACTTGTATAGATCCTCATGTAGAAAGTTCTCTACCTACTTTTGAGAAGAGAAACAAATCTCAGTCCAAAACCCACATGACTCCATGGGTTTCAAGAACCACATATGCCTCATCATCTAACATACAGATGCATAGCTCATTTACAAATGTGAACAGGAAAAGAAACCGTGACAACAGAATCACTACATGCTTTTATTGTGGAAGATTAGGCCATGATATGTATGAGTGCAGAACCATGAGATTTGATGATGCAATTTTTTCAAGAAAAATGAATAGACCATACAGGCCTTTTCTGTCTAACCACCGAGGACCCAAGCTTGCTTGGGTACCAAAAACCCCATAAGTATTCTCCTTGTATATGCAGGTCTGCTTTGGATCTCAAAAGAACAAATGGTACCTTGATAGTGGATGTTCAAGACATATGACGGGAAACAAGGAAATATTTGCAGACGTTTAAGAAAAAGATGGTGGAGTGGTAGCTTTTGGGGGTAAAGACAAAGGAAAAATTGTTGGAGAAGGTAAGATAGGTAAGAACCAAACTCAAGTCATTAAAAATGTTTTGCTTGTTAAAGGCCTGCATCATAATCTTCTAAGCATTAGTCAACTCTGTGACAAAGGTTGTAATGTGTCTTTTGATTCTACTCACTGCACTGTGGTAGATAGAAACTCCAATGAAATCAAGTTCATAGGGCTTAGACACAACAATGTTTATATGATTGATCTTGATGATGTTTCACATAAAAATATTTGCTTAGTTGCTAAAAATTCTGATGATGCATGGTTGTGGCATCACCGTCTTGGGCATGCTAGTTTCAATGTGATGATGAAGTTGTTCAGGAAGAATCTGGTTGTTGGCTTACCCAAGTTGAAGCTGGTCAATGAAGGAATCTGTGGGGCTTGCAGCAAGGGCAAACAGACAAGAACATCCTTTAAATGTAAAAGTGATGTAACCACCTCTAAGCCCCTAGAATTGATCCATATAGATCTTTTTGGACCAAGCCGAACACATAGCTTGGGTGGTAAGCTATATGGATTTGTGATTGTCGATGATTTTTCTAGATATAGCTGGGTGTATTTTCTCTCAAACAAAAGTGATGCTTTAATGGAGTTTGAGGCGTTTTGCTGGATGGTTCAGAATGAAAAAGGATGGTGCATCAAGACCGTGCAGAGTGATCATGGTAGGGAATTTGACAACCATGAGTTCAGCAATTTTTGCAAGGCTCAAGGTTACATACACAACTTCTCCGCACCAAGGACCCCCGAACAAAATGAGGTTGTAGAGAGGATGAACATGACACTTGTTGAAATGGCAAGAACCATGCTAAATGAAAACAACCTTCCAAGGTATTTCTAGGCTGAAGCCATCAATACAGCATGCTACATAATAAACCGAGCCATGGTAAGGCCATTGTTAAAGAAAACACCTTATGAGCTATATCGAGGTAAGAAACCAAATATTTCTTACTTTAAACCATTCTGCTCCATCTGTTACATCCATAATAACGGTAAGGTGGATTTGGCAAAGTTTGACCCCAAGAGTGACAAGGGGATATTACTCGGATACTCCCTTAACTCAAGAGCCTATCGAGTGTATAACTTGAGAACTCTTGTAGTTGAGGAAAGTCCCCATGTTATTGTTGATGAATCATCATCCAAGGACACTACTGAAAAGCATGTCTTGCAGGAAGAAGAATCAGAAGAGGATGCCACCGAAGAGCTCTCAAAGGAAGCAAACAAATCAGGAGGTGAAGAACAACAAAAGGATGATGAAAATCAGCAAACTCTGAGTGAACTACAACTGCCTAGACAATGGACTTTTGTAAAAGATCACCCACCGGAAGTCGTCATTGGCAATGAAGAAGAAGGAAAAAGAACGTGTTCCTCATTCAGGGAAGTTGAGAATCTGGATTATATTGCATTACTTTCACAATCTGAACCTCACTCCCTTAAAGATGCTTTGAAGATTGATTCCTGGATCTTGGCTATGCAAGAAGAATTACACCAGTTCCATAGGAACAAAGTGTGGTTCCTCGTGCCTCGTCCTAAAGACCACTCAGTGATCGGAACCAAGTGGATCTTTCGTAACAAAATAAATGATCAAGGGGTGGTAACTAGAAACAAGGCAAGGCTTGTTGCCAAAGGTTATAGCCAGGAACTAGGAGTTGATTTTAATGAGTCTTTTGCTCCCGTAGCAAGACTCGGGGCAGTGAGAATTCTTTTGGCATTTGCATGTTGCAATAATATTAAACTGTTTCAGATGGATGTGAAAAGTACATTCTTAAATGGTTTCATTCAGGAGGACGTATACGTGGAGCAACCACCGGGGTTTGAGGACACAAATTATCTAGACCATGTGTACAAGTTAGACAAGGCACTCTACGGTCTTAAACAAGCACCCCGAGCATGGTATGAACGGTTAAATTATTTCCTTAGTCAAAATGGATTCAAACGAGGTAATGTGGATCAAACCCTTTTCACAAGGTTGAACGGTAAGGAAATCTTAGTTGTTCAAGTCTATATTGATGACATTATATTTGGCTCCACCAAGGATACTCTCAGCAAAGACTTTGTAAAATTGATGCAAAGTGAATTTAAAATGAGCCTTATAGGAGAGCTGACATTCTTTTTGGGATTACAGGTCACACAGACGGCCGATGGGATGTTCATACATCAGAAAAAATATGCAATGGAGCTGCTGAAAAAGTTTGACTTGGCATCTACCAAACCACAACCGACACCTATGTCCACATCAATAAAAATTGATCAAGATGAAATAGGTAAATCTGTGGACCAAAAACTTTTCAGAAGCATGATAGGTTCCTTGTTGTACTGAACTACTAGTCGGCCCGATATTCAATTTACTGTATGTTTGTGTGCTCATTTTCAGTCCAATCCTAAGGAGTCACATTTGTCGACTGTGAAAATGATCTTTAGATATATTGCTGGCTCAGTGAACTTGGGTTTATGGTTTCCGCGTAATTCGAGCCTTGATTTAATTGCTTATTCCGATGCCGATTATGCGGGTTGCAAAGTGGATCGGAAAAGAACCAGCGGGTATTGCCAGTTCCTTGGAGGATGCATGGTTTCATGGGCCTACAAGAAACAAAACTCAGTGGCTTTATCAACCGCCGAAGCCGAGTATATGGCTGTAGGTAGTTGTGTTGCTCAGGTGCTTTGGATCCAACAATAAATGATTCATTATGGCGAATCCTTCAAAAACACCGCAATTCTTTGTGATAACACCTCAGCCATAAATCTATCCAAGAACCCTGTCCATCATTCTCGCACCAAGCATATTGAGATTAGACATCATTTCATTAGAGATCATGTTAGCAAGGGTGATGTAGAAATCAGCTTCATCGATATAAATCATCAAATTGCCGACATTTTCACAAAACCCCTATGTGAAGAGAAATTCACCACTTTTAGAAGAGAATTAGGGGTTTGTAGAATACAAGAGTCTACATCATGATTTTGTGTGCTATTGAGTGCATAGATCACTGCATTGCATCCATTTGCATTAGTCATATGCTAGCTTACGTTCTCCTTCTCATACATAAGCATCAAGTTGTGTGAAAAATCAAAAGAACAAAAACAAATTGCGTGATAAGTCATCTATGTGTGCTCTTGCATTTCTTCTATATATATAATATTCACTCATTCTTGTTGTAAATTCTATGGCCGATTATGACCTTGAATGCACTCTCCTGCCATCAATGGAGTAAAACTATCCGAATCCTGAAATTCGGAGAATTGGATAATAGCACGTCAAATTTTGATCTTGAAATTGATGTGGTACATCCCCAATTGTTTAAAACCTTAAAAACACTCTTATTTTCTTTGATTCCAACTTAATTTTCAATTGGGGACTCGAGACTAATTCCTTTTTGGCCCTCCGGTTATGATTTTTCTTCATATTTGCTGAACTTCACTAAATGGGTCGACCCCAAGGGTCGCCCCTCGCAAAACCACTTCTGTTGGGGTTGAGTTTACATGGGTCGACCCATTCCGGCGACGCGGTTCCACCACGTCCGAGCCGTTCGCGATTGGGGTCCTAACCCTAAGTTAGCCCCTCCCATGCTTATATAAAAGCTCATAACCCCCTCCAAGGCCAGCCACCATCTCTTGCAAGCCCTAAAAACTCATTTTTGGCTCCAAAATCATCCAAACCTAGCCGCGGATCTTCCGGTGGCTAACCGCACAAGTCTCCTTCTACGGGTCCAAGGATCTTTCTTTGCCACTCCGATCTCTTGAGGTACGCTCTTGGTGTTTGTGGAGGATCATAGACTCTCTTCTATAACTCTCCTCACCAGTTGAACCATCTAGATCTAAACCCCATCGTGTGGCCCTTTCAATTTTTGCTTAGATGGCCCCAAGGAGACGTCCGTCTTGCAAAGGCGTAGAATCAAGCTAGGCACAAGAGCTCCGCTCGAAAAAAGCCGTACACGTTGCATCTCTTTGCGGCCAATCTTCATCCAGCAAGGTGCTGGACAGAAAAGTTCTTCGTTCCCGAGCAGTGGACTTCGGTAATCCATATTCCCAGTTTAGTTGATGTCATTTGCAGTCAGCCCAACTTAGATGTTTTCATGTCTGGCCACTGACGGATGTATCCCAACTTAGTGCATCAATTCTATAGCAACCTATCCATGGCCGGTGAAAGTCCGATTTCTAAAGTCAATGGGGTTCAGGTTATTCTTTCCCCACAGCTGCTAGGCGAAGCTTTTCAGCACCCTCCCGAGGGATATGCCTTTGGAGATATTCTTGTTCCTGAAGATACAATTTATCTTTACATGACTTCTGAAGCTCGAGAAGGTCGATCTGTTGCTGGGTTGAATGCAAATCGTTTCTCCCCTGTTCAACACATTCTTCATAGAATGATTACTACCATATTGCTTCCGAGAGGGGGAGGACATGACAAAGTTACAGAAATTCATATGTTTCTTATTTACTGTCTCTTGGATGGCATCCGTATCAATTTTCCAGCAATTATTTTGAAGCATCTGTGCACAAGCATAAAACACAGGAATAGAACTCTACCATATGCTGCTGCTTTAACCTCCATTTTCCAGTACATGGAGCTAAATCTTTCAGCAGAATCTTCACAAACTATGCGGGAGGCCGACATTTATACCATTCACTCTATTTGTCACAATATGGGTTATGTTCTGCGTGACGGTGAATTAGTCCGGCAACTGAAAACCGCAGTTCCTGCTACTAGTTCTGATGAGGATGAAGACGCCGAGCCTGATGAAGAACCACTCCCTGCTCCTGCAGTAGATATACCCTCTGAGGCGGCCAGGCTAATCATAGATCGGTTGGATCACATTGATGAGCGGTTAGACAAGTATGGGGAGACCTTGGAGGTTATTGAAAACGAGCTGCACGATCTGAAGCTTTCTCACCAAGAATGCACTCAAACTTTCATTGATGCCTTGGCTCATCACACCCAAATGTGCCACGAAATTATGGATTATGTCCGGCGTGCTCCAGGTCCACCAAATCCGGATGATGACTAGGCCGTTGCACTTCATTCAGTTGGCACACTCCTTATCCCGTTTCTCACCCTCTTTTTGATGATGCCAAAGGGGGAGAAGTTTTGCCTACTACGTCTACTACTTGTATGCCACTACTTACTTATAATCTATGTATGATGTATGCTTGCATGCCTGTTTGTTGCATTTTCATATTTGGAATAGCATTTCAATAGTGTTTTAGGTGTTGCATTATCCTTGTAATCATGGCATGGCATTTTGTCGCATTGTACTTCTCTTCCCCGTGTTAATGCAATCGGATTGTGGACTATGGTTGTTTCCAAGTAAGTAAGACATTGCTGGTTGTTGGAATATGTTTTTTTATCAATCGCATAAGCTCTATGCTCCACTGGAATGAGGTTTTTAAATTTGTTCCTGATTGTGAGTTGGCTAAGTCAAGAACATCTCATATAGCTCTCATATAGCTCCGGCTCGGCTCCTTGTTTTCATACAATTGGTATGGACTTTGAATCTTGTGTTTACAATCTCTGAATTTTGTCATCATCAAAAAGGGAGAGATTGTTGAACCCCCTCTTTGTGGGCTATAGTGATAGATTTTGATGATGACTAAATCATTCCATATCTATGTGTTCTAACTTGAATGCCTTGATAAATTATGGAATTGTTGTACACTTGATGAGATGAGAAGCTTTGTGAGTTCAGAAATCACTTCTTGAGGTAAGAAGTTTAATTTCAATTTGCAATCGCCAAAGTTAACGTAGAATGTATGTCTTGACAGGGGCAAGAAGGCAGTTCATGAATTGAGTGATACAAGGACAATTGGTGAGATCCATCCTAACTCTTTTAATGTCTATGATTGAGAAACACTATTGTCTAACGTAAATTTTATTGGATTTTCATCATTCATGCCTTAGATTCATGCATTCCAGTGGTATGTTCTCTATTCCATCATATACTAGGTTGGCACCTCATTTTCATGGCTTTTATCTCTCAACTTGTTGTTCTGGCACAAAGGTCTACCCCATGGGTCGACCCCTGTAAATTTTCTTCATTTCAGAATCTGGGTGAACGAGGGTCGACCCATTGTTCCTGGGGTGTAAAAACGTCTTCGAGGGTCGACCCATTAGGTCGACCCCTGTAAAATTTCATCCTACCAGATTCTGGTAGAATGAGGGTCGACCCCAGGGGTCGACCCATTGTTCCTGGCAGCAGTTACCCTCTTCGAGGGTCGACCCCAAGGGTCGACCCATTCCGGTCCGACCTCCAGCCGCACTCTTTGACCACCGTTTCTTTGTGCCTAAAGTCTTCCAATCCGAGTCTAACTTCCACAAAACACTCCACAAAATGTGGATCTGGTTCCCAAGCTGTCTTTGACTGTCCTAATCAATTAAATAAACCCTAGTGGCATTAAATAAATATGATGAGAGGTGAGATCTACATTAAGTTGATTGTGGTTCTAATTTGTGTGTGCAGGTTCGTAGTTGCAGCTCCTAAGCCCTCTTCCACCTTGCTCTGAAGCTGAAATCGAAAGGATGAAGCTTGAATCAAAGCCCAAGATCATATACAACTGAAAGCTGCATCTAAAATCAAGATCCAACCTATGTTCGTGCTACAATACTTCACACTTGCTCCAAGTTTGTTCTTCATCCTGCAGAAGCATCAAAGGACCTTCGAAGAAGTGAAAGGGGGAGTTCTATCTCTGAAAATCTTCTCTGCTCTAAACCCCTCCAGTACTTGTCGTTAAGTATTGAACATCTGATGTACTCTTAGAATTTCTTGAAACACTTTCATGTGTGTGTGCTCATGATCTGTGACACGAGAGTGTGTGTGTATGTGTGTAGTGGCCAAGATAGGCTACTGTGTGTGTGTTGCCTGTCTTTTCAGCGTGTGTGTGGCTCACGTCATAGTGGAGCATTAATCCTCCGTGTGAGGGGTGGATGTAGGGGACACACTCGTGTACCCGAACCACCTAAAAAATCTTGTGCTTCCATTGTGGTTTGGTTTATCGTTCTTTGCATCGAGTGGGCTACTCACTTAGCTGAGTGATCTTTTGTAGTGCCATACCTCACTCACGACTTCTTTCAGTTCTCACGAGAGCGAGAGATCTTGCTTCAGTGAGATTGAGTGATTGTTTGCTTTAGAATTATTTCTATTCTATAATTGTCGATTTCTTTTGTGCATCTTTAGGTAAATAATTTTTATTGGCCAATCAATTCACCCCTCCCCTCTTGATTGCCACCTTTTGGGACCCAACATGATCTATTTCGAAGAAATAGAACTTCTGGGTTAATCTGGTGACGGCAATGTGGTATGGAACCAACTCTGGCTTCCGCACATCATAGATGCCGAGGACCTGTCCGACTATCAGCTGGGAGTCCCCATAGGCTTTAAGGCATCTAATGCCCATGTGGAGAGCCATCTGGAGCCCAATAACTAGAGCTTCATATTCGGCTTCATTGTTGGTCAGGGACTTCATGAGGGCGCAAGAGTTGTACAAAACTCCACCCTGAGGAATCAGAAAAATATTGTCGGCACCTGCCGTGGTGGCTGGATCCTGGTTGCTTCGAGTGATCCCTCGGGAAGCACCGTCGAAGTAGAGCTCTGAGCAAGGCATGCTGTTTGTGAGAGCGCTTGGCTGCCAATAATGCAAGACATCTCCGCTCTGTTCAACTGGTTGTTGTGATTGAGCAGCAAGGGACTCCTCGTCCGGGAGCTCCGAGCTGAAGGGTGAATCATCTAGCACCGGATGGGCTGCCAATAATTCAGCCATACCCTGTCCTTTGATTGCTTTTCTGGGGACATATGTAATGTCGTACTCCATCAACAGGAGAGCCCACCTTCCTAGTCTGCCTGAGAGGACAGGGCGTCGAAGGAGGTACTTGAGAGGGTCATGCTTGGAGATAAGCTCGACTCGATGGGACAGGAGGTAATGCCGCAGCTTCTTAACTACGAACACCAGTGCTAAGCAAACCTTCTCCATGGGGGAGTAGCGGTACTTAGCACCGATTAGCTTCCGGCTGAGGTAATAGAGGGGCTGCTCTTTACCTTCTTCATTGATCTATGCCAGTAGAGCTCCTAGCGAGGCGTCCATGGCAGTAATGTAAAGGATGAGGGGTTTACCCTTGACTGGTGCTCCCAGAACTGGGGGAGTAAGAAGATACTCCTTGATTTGCTCAAAAGCCGTGTGGCATTTCGAGTCCCATGTGAATGTGGCGTCTTTCTTCATCAGCTTGCTGAAAGGCGCGCATCGACCGGAGAGGTCAGAAATAAGCCTCCGAATGTAAGTCAGCCTGCTTGGAAGGACCTGAGTTCAGTGATGTTGCTAGGTGGTGGAAGCTCCCGGATGACTTTGATCTTACTGGGATCCATCTCAATTCCTCGGTAACTGACGATGAAGTCGAGGAATTTGCCGCTGGATACGCCAAAGGCGCATTTCATGGGGTTCATCTTGAGACCATATTGTCGGAGATGCTCGAAGACTTGGCGATGGTCGCGCAAATGGTCTTCGCGCCTTTTGGTCTTGATGACGAGGTCGTCGACGTAGCATCCGACGATGTTGTGCAGCATCTCGTCGAATATTTTGGTCATGGCCCTTTGGTAAGTAGCGCCGGCATTCTTTAAACCAAAGGGCATGCGTTTGTAATTTAAGATCCCCTTGGGGGATCTGAAGGCTATGTGGTTCTTATCTTTGAGGGACATCCGGATTTGATTATAACCAGACGACCCGTCCATAAAAGATAAGGCTTCATGGCCGGTGGTCATATCGACCATCATTTCTGTGATTGGAACTGGGAAGTCATCCTTGGGATAGGCTTTGTTGAGGTCTCGAAAGTAGACGCAGATGCGGACTTGACCATTCTTCTTCTTGACTGGGACTATATTAGCGAGCCAGATCGGATAGATGCATGGCTCGATGAAGTCGACCTCCGCCATTTTGTGGACTTCGGCCGAAACCTGGAGCTCCAGCTCATGGCGCGTGCGCCGTTGTGGTTGCTTGATCGGAGCAATTGAGGGAGAAATGGGTAGATCATGCTCCGCTACGGAGGGGTCTAGTCCTGGCATCTCCTTGTACGTTCAGGCGAAGCAGTCCTTGAACTCGAGAAGGAGTTGTTGGTAGTTCTGCTTTTCTATCTCAGTGAGGAGAGCATTGACGAATGTTGGATGAGGGGCTTCATCATCGCCTAGGTTGATCTCCACGAGATCATCGACGGTCGCCTGGCCGCCGTCCTCCAACTCAGGAGGAGCGGGTTGGAGGTCGTTGAAATTGGCATCACCAGTGTCGGCTTCGTGTATCTCTTGGTGCTCGAAGCCATCGACTGATGCGGAAGGGACTGGGGAGTGGCTGTCATGGGAATCCACTGGGGGTTGACCTGGGCCACCGGCCTCTGGCCGACAGTCATCAACTGGAGTTACCGAGGTCTCCTCAGGATTGCCTGGTCAATCTCTCGCAGCTAGGGCCAGTAAAATTCCCCCCCACTTAGGAGGGTTTATTGAACTAGGTCCCCCGACTGAATGAGAGACCGGAAAAGCTTCTTTTGCTCCTTTGTCTTGGCAGGGAGGCAAAAAAGGTTCCCCAACATCTTGAGCCGGGGTTCTGGCTTTGACGGAGATCAGGATCAGGATTTCTTCTCTCTCACCCCCAGAGCTATCGAATTTGGCTTCGACTCTTGCTTGGTCGTCGGCTGGTAGTGCCAAGCCTACGACGTTAACTGCGTAGTGGATGCGGAAGTCCAGGTCCTGGTCATAACCAAGCCCCCCTGTATCCTTATGGAAGGACGGGGGTTGCCCCCGGACCTGGGAAGGGTCCCACAGTGGACGGAAGTATCTTTGTTGGGCAGAGGCCTGCCACAGGGGAATGTGTTGTTTCAAACACATTTCTTGAATATGCGGTGATAGGTCACCCCACACCTGAACTGCTTCAGGGGTATCATCGGCTTGCCTAGAGTAGCCGAAGTCATCATCTGGCGGGGCTTGAGGGACCATGTCTCCTTTGTAGAAGACAATGGGTTTGTCCCTGTTAGCCTTCTTCTTGTTCCGACGTTGTCGCTTGAAGGTGACAATGAATGTTGTCAGCGACTCGACGTTGTGCTCCTCGGATGCACACGGAAGCTGGATGTAGTCTGGTGGCAAGCATATACTCTTGCCGATAGCCCGGCTAATGAGATTAGCCTTGAAGTCGATCTAGCACCTCTCAGGGTGATCTGGGGTTGACTTGGAGCTGAGGCGCAGTCGGTGGAGCTTGGCCTTTTCCTCGTCAACAGAGAAGAGGTCATCATCATCTTCCTCTGAGAGCCAGCCGTTGCTTTTGCTCTTGATCATGGGGTACGGACTAATCCCTTTGAAGTAGAGCACAGCATCGGCCAGGTTGCATTCTGCTAGTGTAAATGGCGATAGGTCTGCAAAGACCTTGTGTTGCTCCCCATCCTTGGCATATTTGATGCATTGGTGGAGAGTTGACGGGACAACCCAATTTTCATGGAGCCAGGGTCAGCCCAACAGCATCTTATAAGATGTGTTGGAGTCGATGATGTAGAATGTTGCCTTGGAGGCGAAATCATCGAGCACCAGATCGACGTCTACCCGTCCGAGGATGTCCTCGGTGTTCTGGTTGAAGCCGGATATCTTGACCGCCTACACCTTCTGGAGGTATGGGGTCTGTAGATGCGAGATGAACCTTTTTGGTGTCCCCAAGAGGTATTGTCTCCGCCACGCCGGAGGGCGGCTAGGGTTTTGTCCTTGTAAAAGGGCCCTCTTGGGATAGGAGGTGAAGACCTACCTTATAAGCACTCGGTTGTTTTCTCAAAATCCGATGTGGAATTAATCATGTGACCCTAGGTCCACTACACAAGCCCCCCCTTGAGAAGGTAAGCGAGTGCGCCAGAGCTCAGGGTTCCCACAGACGGCGCCACTTTGTAGATGTGAGATAAACCTTTTTGGTGCCCCCAAGAGGTATTGTCCCCGCCATGCCGGAGGGCGGCTAGGGTTTTATCCTTGTAAAAGGGCCCTCTTGGGTTAAGAGGTGAAGACATTCTTTATAAGCACTCGGTTGTTTTCTCAACATCCGATGTGGGACTAATCCAATGACCCTAGGTCCGCTACACAAGCCCCCCCTTGAGAAGGCAAGCTAGTGCGCGAGAGCTCAGGGTTCCCACAGACGGCGCCAGATGAAGAGGCGTGATCTCACGCTGGTCCTGAGCGGATGGAGGATCACCAGGTAGTGAACTGCAAGATAGGGAAACGGATCAGGGGGCCCAGAGAGAATCCCTGGGGAAAACCCTCCGATGCTTAAGTCAGTGGAGCTATGGCGGGAGCAATAAAGGGAGGTGAGAGCTTGTGCGCGAGATCCCTCTCCACCAGAAGGGTGAAGTGGTTTTTGCTCAGGAGCTTTGAGCGTATGATTGCCCTTACCTTTCGCCGGAGGGTATCCTAGGTTTAAATAGTGCACCGTCTTCTGGAGTCCTGTAAGTCGAGGAGTTTCAGGTGGGGGTTACGTCCTCGACGTGGGCTTTTATTGCCCTATCGTGGGAGCGTTATCGCCTTGGGGAGCTGGAGTCCCTCACCTTTATGAATTCCTGCCCACAGAGGACTCTTAACGGCTGCATGGATAAGCAATCGTCGGCCGTTCAGAGTTCAAAGAGGCCAGCTCTATCCGGGCGATAGGCTTAGCTCGGAAGAAGATGGGTCGGATAGGTCGGCGTACGCCTTCTTCTCCCGGGTGGAGAGATGGCTTGGGCCAGACCTTTCCTGTGACCTGACCGACACTCGGGCCCTCCGAGCCTAGAGGCCGCCTAGGAAGGTTGTGTCCTTGAGCAATTTTTTATTAGGCTTTCTTCCCTAAGTGGGCCCTGTGGGCTGCCACTTAGGCGAGCTTGGCCTCGTTGGGTCCTGTCGGGCCTAGTCGGGCTGCTCTTTGAATGGGCTATAGAAATCCCCCTCTCCACTTGTCCCCCTCCTACTCCCGAGCCAAGGGAGGCTCAGACAAGTAGTATTTGAGGGTTTTGGACCGGCGTGGCTCAAGTGGGTGGAGATCTAGCGATGTTATGTAGCCACATGCCGTGGTCACCTGGGCCCATAATAATTGCGATCCTGACGGATTTGAAATGAAGGGGCCCCCCTTTTCTCGGAGGTCGGAACGACGCGCCGCCTCCCCCGTGGGTTTATAGGCGTAGGGCGCTGGTCATCATTCCAGACTCTTTCTGTTGTTAGAGTTTTCGGCTCTCCTTCATTTCTTTGCTTTTGGGGCTCCTTGATGCGCCGTGAGGACACAGCGGAGGAGCGAAAACTTACGGCGGCGTTCGAAGAGTTGGTGAAGATTACTGCGGAGGCGGTCCGGCAGCTTCCTTCTCCCCCGGAATCTTCGAGGTCTCGAGAGGATTCTTCTTCCAGTTCTTCCTCGGAATCCATGGCGGGCCAGCGCTCAGATGCCGAGGGAGGGGGCGACGAACAGGTGGTGAGGGCGCCGGTTCCAAACTACAGTGAGTTGGGGGAAGCCGAGGTGAGGAGGCTGGAGCATCAGTTTCGCCTGCCTCATAAGTATAGCTTTGTCGTTGTTGCTCCGTATGAGACGAGCCTGGACGATCGCACGGGCCACATCTGCACCTTTCTTCTGGCGTGGAAGAGCAGGTTCCGCCTCCCCTTCGAGCCTTTTGTCCTCACGCTTCTCAATTTTTTCCAGTTGGCACCCATTCAATTGGTTACCAACTCGTACCTTCTCCTTTCCGCCTTTTGCATTCTCTGCCATCAGTGCGGGATTCCTCCTTCCCTAGACCTTTTCTATTATTTCTTTGAGTTGAAGGTGCATCCGTCGGCTGGGAAGGGTTTTTACTTCATCCAGGCGAGGAGGAACATGAGATGCATTTCGTTGGCGGCGAAGGATTCTTCGCACAAAGGGTGGAAGACCCAATTTTTATGGGTGAACATACATTCGGTGGAGGAAACCTGGAGATGCCAGGTAATGCCCAATTTCCACCCGAATATCCCTCCCCGGTAGGAGGAGTTCACTTCAGATGTGGAGGAGTATGCCGCTCGCTTGCTGAAACATCGCCGGTCTACCGAGGAGTTGGTGACGCTGGAGAATATCGAGCGGTGCCTTCTTACGCGACTGAAGCCGTCAGGTACCACCACTTGGATTTTCCTTCAGGGGTGGAGGTCATCTTTCTTTTCCTGATCACGCCTTCTCCTCTGTTGCAGACACTAGGCGGGAGCCTCTGGAGGAAGTTGCTGAGATCATCGATCTTGGTGACGACTCGGCGGCTGATGAGCCGGGCGTCCCCGCGGGTCGCTCCCAAGCCCGGGATAAGGGCAAGGGGGCGGCTTCCGAGGGGACCTCACGGCCGGGTGGCGCAAAGCGCAAGGATCCCATGGTGGGACGGTTGCGGGAAGCCGCGAAGGCCAGGAAGCGGGCCCGGAAGGCCGGTCTCCTCATCGCTACCGAGGGTGGTTCTGGCTCAGCGGCGCTCCCCTCTCGGGGGCAAGATGGGGCCGACCCAACCGGGCTGGCTCCCCCATCCGCCGAGCGAGAGAGGGCCGAGGAGACCAGGGGCCCCTCTGAGGGTGGTGACGATGGGTCGGCTCTCCCCTCGGTGGGAACAGAGGGGGCCGAAGTAGAAACGACCATGGCCGAGACCAGGGGGCCGGTCGAGGTGGGCGATGTCACGGGCGGCGACGCGGGGCCGAGACGGTTGAGATCGGGGGTTCGCCTGTAGAGGCGTCACAGCCCCAAACGTCTGAGGTGCCCGGAGCGGCCAGGCTCGCAGCGTCGGTCGAGGTCGGGGGTTCGCCTACGGAGGCGTCGCAACCCCAACCGACCGTAGCGCGTGGGGCGGCCGAGCCCGCAGCTCGATCTGGGCCTTCCGGCGAGGCGCCAGGTGCGGAAAGGGTTCCCATGCCGGAGGCTCTGGAAAGTTTCGGCATCTCGAGCAATTTATACCAGCTTTGCCGTGAGGTGTCCACGAGGATGAAAGGAGGAGACAAGCGTCATTCTCCACCCGGGGTCCTCGACATCATTATGGAGGGCGGCCTAGTCATGGCCCAGATGGGGGCCACAATGGCGGAGACTTATGCCCGGTCAGAGTCAGATCGGTCGAATCTTGCTTGGACCCTCGGAGGGTGTGAGAGGAAACTAGCTCGACTCAATGAGGCGCACGAGGGGCTCCGATGGGAGTTCTCCGTGATCAGGGAGTTGTCGCGGTCGAGCCGGCTGGAGGTCAGAGCGTTGACCGAGCAGCTATCCAAGGCTCGGGAATCGCTCGAGAGGAAAAGTAAACTCCTTGAAGAGGAGCGCCTTCTTCGTCTAGAGCAGGATGGCCGTTGGGAGGCCGAGCACGCCGAGTTGGTGGACCGGGCGGAGGCAGCAGAGCGCCTTCGTTTGGAGGCCGAGGCCGACCGAGCTGAGGCGGAGAAGCAATCGGTCAAGGCCGAGGAGTGGGCGGCCGAGGCCAAACAGAAGTCGTCTGAGGCAGAGAAATGATCGGTGGAGGCCGAGGAGCGGGCGGCCGAGGCGGAGTGGGAGAAGGCCGAGCTTGCCGACAGGATGGGACTGGCCGGGGCGGAGGCGATCGAGCAGTACAAGGGCTCAGAGGCCTACCGGGCTGACCTAAAGGAAGCTGCCCTTCCGTACTACGAGTTAGCACTTCACCGAGGCATCCGCAAGGGGTTTAAGCAAGGTTACCACCGGGCAGTAGCTTATGCCGGGGAACAAGATTCTGGGATCGATTTCCCCTCCGGCCAACGCTATGACTCGGACATGTCACCTTCCAGCTCCTCTGCGTCGGGCGGGGAAGATCCAGAGGGCTCTTCTCCGGTGGGGTCACAAACTACGGCTGCCTCGGGAGGGCTCGCGGTAGAGGCAGTTCCCACGCAGGCGGGGTCAGTGCCAGGGCCGGCCGTCACTGAGGGTGCTGGGGGCGAAACACCCATGCCTTCCGTTCCCGAGCTTCAAAGTGGGCCCGAGGCCTGATGTATCTGTCCTATGTTGCTCCTTTTCCTTTTCAAAGAAATGGATTTCCTTTTTGTAAGGCAATAAATAAAATCTTACTTGCTTCATGCTATTCTTGCCATGATTTGATCAGCATATCTGCAGTAGTTGGAGAGTGCCGATATGTCCTTCCTCAATTTCGCATGCTGGTTGGACGGGCTCCTGACAAGGTGTCTTTCCGTTTTCTCACACTTTGAATGCTTGGCCACTTCGTGTATCTCACTGGGGCGAAAAATGAGGGGTTTGAGGTGACCGTTTAGAGGGGAGAATTCCTTTGGCGTGTTTTCGAGGAGGGAGTCATTTAAGGTAAGTAGCCTCCCTTCACCTATAAAAAGACCGAAGGGTGTCCCTTCCTCTCCACCGCTTAGGATTTTCCCTAACAGTCTTTCCTCGTCCCTTCTTCACGTTGCGTTGTGCTGTTGCATTCAGAGCATGGAGGATCCTTCAGAAGACGATGCTACCGATGATGGAGGGCTGCAGGTTTTTGCCCCTTCGGGTTTTGAGCAGGTCCGACGGTCGTCGCGCGGGTTTGAAGTGGGTCAGATGGTCGTCGTGCGGATCTGGAGAGGATTTAGATGAAAAAATCACGCTGTTTCCTCTATCAGTTCCGGCGAGGCTTCCCGGAGTGGGGCGAGATGGAGGACGGATGGGGGCATCCGTGATGCCCATCCCCTCCGGGCCTTCCCCTGCCTCCTTATCCAGCTCTGCTGGTTTCTTTTTCTTTCTGGCAGTCTCTTTTTCCCTCTTCTGCTCTTCCTTTCTTTAACTCTTCGGAGGGTGCCTACGCTCTCTGTACGCTCCAAAGAGTTGGCAGGTTGGAAGAGAGGAGGCCTTCATAGGCGTTCCCTCTTCCCCAGCCTCTGTCAACTTGCAAGGTAGCCTTCCCCTCCGCAGTCCCTCTGTCACCTTTGTCATGGGCCGCCTGAGCCAACCGGATCAACCACCTTTTATCCGAGCCAGTTTCTACGCGAGGCAGAGTCAGTGGCTGGACGCAAGGAGATCAATCAAGTCAGCCGAGCAATGGCCTCTTGCAGTGGTGCCAGATGGATTTTTTGCTTTCTGTTATGTAATGTATTAGCTTTTGCCTTTCTGATGTACCAACAATCGTTTGAATGAAAAGGAGAAAAATTTATTTCACTCGGATTGTTTGCACGAACTTCAAAAGTAGAACTTGCATAGTGTGGCTGCATTCCATGTCCGAGGGATGGGTTCCCCTTCCATTGTAGATAGCTGGTATGCTCCTTTCCCGAGCGTCTCGACCACTCGGTAGGGGCCTTCCCAGTTAGGGGATAGCTTGCCCGCCGCCTCTAGTGGTCGAGAGGCTTCTGCTTTCCTGAGGACAAAGTCTCCTAGTTGGAAGTGTCTGTCTCAGACTTTGGCGTTGTAGTATCGAGTGAGGCGGCGCTTGTACTCCGTTGCTCGGATGCTGGCGATCTCTCGGAGCTCATCTGCTAGATTGAGTTCTCGAGTAATTTTTGCTCGTTTACCTCGGGTGAGAAGCGGGTGACTCGGAGAGAAGGGTTGGCAACCTCTAACGAAATAACGGCCTCAGTGCCATACACCAACTGGAAAGGACTCTCACCGGTTGCCGTTCTGGGAGTCGTTCGGTGTGACCAAAGTACGCTAGGCAGTTCCTCGAGCCAGCTACCCTTGGCCTTGCCGAGTCTGGTTTTTACGCCTTTTAAGATAGTCTTATTGGCATTTTCGACCAGCCCGTTGGCCTGAGGGTGGGCGACCGAAGTGAAGTTGTTGCGAATGCCTAGGTCAGCGCATCAGTCTCGGAAATAACGAGAATCGAATTGCCGACTGTTATCGCTCACTATTACTCGGGGGATGCCGAAGCGACAAATGATCGACTTCCAGATGAAACTCCAGATGACTGTCTCGGTGATCCTCGCCGTGGCTTCGGCCTCGATCCACTTGGTGAAGTAGTCGATGGCGACAATGATGAACTTCTTTTGGGACTGAGCCGCAGGGAACGGCCCGAGAATGTCGATCCCCCACTGAGCGAGGGGATAAGGCTCGGTAAGGGTGACGAGCTCCGTAGCCGGCTGATGGACCAAGTGGTCGAATCGCTGGCATCGGTCGCACTGTTGCACGTGGGCCGTGCAGTCGCGCTGCAGAGTGGGCCACCAGTAACCCTGCCATAGCAGGATCCGCGCGAGTGACCTTCCCCCTGAATGCGCTCCGTATAGGCCTTCATGAATATCTTGGATGGCTCGGCTAGCTTCGTCGGGGCCGAGACACTTCAGGAGGGGACCGGAGAATGATCTCCAGTAGAGAGTGTCGTCTAGAATGACGAAACGCTGGGCTTGGTACTTCAATCTGCGGGCCTCTCGAGGGTCGGAAGGCTCTTGAGAGTCCCGGAGCCATGACAGGTAGGGGGTGGGCCAGTCGCTCGGAATGGATGAGTCAACAGCAAGGAGCTCCGAGTCAATGCTCGGGCGCTCTAGCTCCTCAAGGAGCTCCGATCGGGTACCTTCAGGGTCGAGAGAAGAGGCCAACCGAGAGAGGGCGTCCGCTCGGGAGTTTTCCTCCCGAGCTCTTCGGACTACCTCAAATCTCTTGAACTGTTGGGCCAGGTCTCTGACCAGTTGAAGGTATTTGATCATTGGTGCCTCTCGAGCTTCGTATTCGCCGTTGACTTGGCTAGCGACCAGCTGGGAGTCAGTGTGGATTTTGACTTGCTCAGCCCCCAACCGTCGGGCCATGCGTGCTCCCGAGATAAGGGCCTCATACTCGGAAGCGTTGTTGGATGCTTGGAAGCTGAACTTCAAGGCGTAGTGTAGCTCTACCCCCTCGGGGGACTTCAGGAGGATTCTAGCGCCACTACCGACCGAGTTGGAAGACCCATCAATGAACAGTTCCCAGGTTGGCCCGGGCAAGGACGGAGGCCTTTCTTCGGTCAGGATGGTGCTTTCGGTGATGAAGTCGGAGAGCGCTTGGCCTTTTATAGCCGAGCGCGGCCGATAGGAAATATCGTAGGCCCCAAGCAAGATGGCCCACTTGACGAGTCGTCCCGAGGCTGCGGGATGAGTGAGAATCTTCTTCAACGGTTCGTCGGTTAGCACGGTGATGGGGTGCCCCTGGAAATAGGGTCGGAGGCGCTTGGCGGAGGTAACCAACGCTAGCACGAGTTTCTCGGTTGTGGGGTACCTCCTTTCAGCCTCGTTGAGCACCTTGCTGGTGTAGTAGATCGGCCTCTCGATTCCCGAGTCATTTTTGGCTAGGATCGAGCTGACAGTAGATGGTGTTGCCGAGAGATAGAGCAGCAAGACTTCATCCGGAACGGGCTTGGAGAGCACCGGGGGCAAAGCCAAGAACTCCTTGAGCTCGATGAACGCTCTCTGGCATTCCTCATCCCATGCGAACGTAGCAGATGCCAACTTGGGCCCCCTCAATAGCTTGAAGAAGGGCAAGCATCGTTCGGCTGCACGGCACAGGAACCGGCTGAGAGTGGCGACACGCCCAGTTAGGCGTTGGACGTCCTTGACGCAGGTGGGCGGGCGCATGTCCAGGATGGCATGGACTTTGTCGGGGTTGGCCTCGATCCCACGCTGGGTGACTAGGAAACCCAGGAACTTCCCGGATCTCACTCCGAAGGCACACTTGGTAGGATTAAGCTTCATGTTGTACCTCAGGAGGGTGTCGAAGGTCTCGCCGGGGTCGGTGAAGTGGTCTTAGGCCTTGGGGGTCTTGACGAGCATGTCGTCAATGTAGGCCTTGACGTTCCGACCTAGCTGCTCCTCGAACATGTGATTGACTAGCCTTTGGTACGTAGCTCCGGCGTTCTTCAACCCGAAAGGCATCCGGGTGTAGCAGTAGACGCCGTAGTCGGTGATGAAGGCGGTCTTCTCAATGTCTTCTGGCTCCATTCTGATCTGATGATAACCTGAATAGGCGTCCAGGAAGCTGAGTATCTCATTACCCGAGGTTGACTTAACCAATTGGTCGATGCTCGGCAATGGATAGTAGTCCTTAGGGGTGGCCTTATTTAGGTCGGTGAAATCCACGCACATCCGCCACTTGCCTGAAGCTTTCGGTACTAGGAGGACGTTGGCTTGCCACGTCGGGTACAGCACCGGTCTAAAAAGACCAGTCTCATGTCCCTTGGTGACCTGCGCCTTGATGATTGCCTGCTTATCTGGTGCATCCTTCCTTCTGCGTTGCTGTACGGGTCTCATGGCGGGGTCGAGGTTGAGCTTATGCATCACGGTCTCTTCTGGTATCCCAGGGAGTTGATCATCAGCCCAAGCAAAAACTTGGATGTACTCATAAAGGAACTTTTTATATTTCTGTTGATCCTCAGACGGTAGGTCGGCTCCGATCCTTACTCCTAGGGCTGGGTCGTCGTTTAGGAAAATCGTCAGTAACTCGCCACCAGGTTCGGTGGTTGCGGTTTTATCCTCGACTCCCCGGGGGCCCTTATCCTTCCCGTCCGGCCTTGTGGCTTCTACCGAGATATTGTAGCACCTTCTGGCCGTGGCCTGGTTACCTCGGACTTCCCCCAACATATTTTTAGTGGGGAACTTCATTTTCTGGTGATAGGTAGACGGTACTGCCTTTATTCGGCTGAGGATTCCCTGGCCGAAGATGGCATTGTACGCTATCATGCCTTTGATCACTATGAAGTCCACCATGACCGTAACGGTTCTGGGTGGGGTGCCGAGGGTAACCGGCAGGCTTAGGGCTCCCTCGGGATAGGTGGCCAGGCCATTAAACCCGCAGAGGGGGGTTCGGACGGGGCGGAGCTTGGATGGATCCTCCCCCATCTTAAGGAAACAGTCATAAGACAATACATCAGGGGCACTCCCATTGTCAACCAGAATCTTATCTACGTTACAATGGTTTATCGTAGCAGAGATCACGAGGGCGTCGTCATGCGGGGTGCTCAGCCCTTTCAGGTCTTGGTCGGAGAAGACTATGACCTGGGGCTCACTCGGCGGGACCTTGGGAGGCTCTATGGCTCGGCTCGCCCGCTCGGCATGACGCTTCCTTCCTCGACTGATGTCGCCCCCTGATGCCATCCCTCCGGAGATGACGTTGATGTGGACCCCTCGAGGGGCGTTGTCAATCTCTTCCGCGGCGCCTCGGTCTTCTTTACGCTCGGCTGTAAACCGAGCTAGGTGTCCCGGACGGATGAGGTGCTCGATCTCGTCCTCGAGCTGGTGGCAGTCACCGGTGTGGCGCCCGTGGTGGGTGTGGAACAAGCAATGCTTGTCGCGATTCCGGTTCTTCGACCTCATTGGCTCGGGCTGGCGGAGAAGTCCCGAGTCTTTGATGTCTTCATAGATCTCATAGACCGGTGCAGCTAGTGGGGTGTACCGCTCGTACGCCCGCTTGCGTTCCTGTGGATGCACTTTTTAATTATTATAAAATCATTGTTTATTTGTTTATTGGTGTTTATTAAGTGCGTGGGCGTGCCAGTCACAAATGTGACGATTTATTGTGCGCTCAATCTGACTAATCAGACGATTGTGTGGTTCGTGTCGAGACTGAGACCCGCCGTACCGTGAAGGCTACGACGTCATTTACATCCCCTCGGAGAGGGGAACACCCTTGATTAATCGCCGGGAAAAGGGGCCTCGTGGCCAGGAAAATATATCGAGAGAAACAAGCCGATAGCGGTCTCGAATCAGTCGGAAAGCCCTATGTCTAGGGAAACAAGCATTCAAAATATGTCGGTCACTCAAGGGACCATTTTGATACTCGGACGAGCGTCTGGCTTCAGAGAATCATGATCATCACGGGGAAAGCTGGAGCATATGTATGCCAGGATACGGCAAATTTATTATTTAAAGGGATAGAAGACATTCGGTTGAATCCCTGTTAGAGCGGTCAGAAATCAGCGAGTTTATTGGCCCGGTGCGAGATCGAGTCAGGACCATTTCGAGGGCGCCTCCCGCGGTCCAAACGAGGCTTGCGTGGGCATTATTAATATCTCCGGTGCCGAAGGGTGGCGGGAAAGTGTCCCGGGACTAGATTCCAAAACAAAGACGTATACGGAGATAGCTGGCTATAGGCCTAGATGTGGGTCAGGTAATGACCATGGTTGGGGCGAACCCGAGGTCCAGACGTGACTCACGAAGGTCTTATTGATATTCCCACACGCGTGGTCGAGGAAGGCGAGAGCCGTCTCGTTCCATTCAGATTTTGTTGGTCATTCATGGACCATTTTATGCTCGGACAAAGATCCGTATTGAAGACGTAAATGGAAATGAACCCGTACAAATGTCTGTCGTGAGTACGGCAAGTTTTAATGTGAGCACGGGATTCGATCCCGGGATATACATCGGTCACTAACGGACCATTCAGTATTCGGACGTAAGCCCATATTCGAAACATCGAAGACCACGATAAAGACATACCGAAGGTACGGCACATTTCCTGTGGGTGCGGGATTGGATCCCGGTATATACGTCGGTCACTAACGGACCATTCCTTATTCGAGCGGAGGTCCGTATTAGTAGCGTCAAGGATGACGATAAAACCGTACGGATGTCTACCGTAGGTACGACAAGTTTAATGTGGATGCGAGATCGGATCCCGATAAAGATAGGTCGAGCTAACGAACTATCGGCCCGTGATAAGTTCGGATCATGGTCACGTCCGGGCGAGGGCTCCCGAGATCCAAGTCCGATGCCATGGGGCGTCATTGCTTTTCTCTTCACACACAGTCTGGGGAAACGAAGGTTCCAAGGTATGCGTGCATGTCGGTCACGGTCGGACCATTCATTGTTCAGACGCGAGTCCACATTTGAAGCATCGAAGATGACGATAAAACCGCGCAAATGTCTGCCGTAGACACGACAAGTTTTATGTGGCGTTGCGGGATTAGATCCCGGGAGAAGCGGGTCGAGTTAACGAACTATTGGCCCAGACTATGTTCGGATCATGACCATGTCGGGGGTTCCGAGGTCCACGCCCGATACCACAAGGCATCATTCATTTTCTCTTTGCACCGAGTCCAAGGGAGTGAATTGTTAAGTGTGGAGCCCGAACTTGCCATCGTGCGCCCTCGCACGCGGATCGACCTGCGCGGTCAGGTCGTGGGGGTCAAGGGGGCAACGCCCCTTACGGGGGTTTCCGGGGGCAGCGCCCCCGGAACAAAAATATAATCAAGGCACGGGTGATGGAGTTCCTTTCATTCTTTTATTAGCATGATTGACCTTTTACCATTATTTTTTTTGCTTGTTTATTCCCTTTTTGTATTAAGGAGGCGCGCCGGTTAGCGAAGGAAGAGGATGGCGCCGTTTTAGAGCTCAAGGGAGGAAATGGGGCGCCGTTTTAAGGTGAATAGTGAAGCACAGATGGGCACCGGTTTAGGACGTTAAAAGGGGGGGCACGCCGGTTATAGGGGCGCCGTTTTAAGGGTTGCAAAAGAGAGGTGCGCCGGAATAGCCTTGCAATGGAAGAGGGGCGCGCCGGTTTTAAGGGCGCCGGGTTAAGGTGTATGGAGGAGTGGGAGTGGGCCGTATTAGGGCCATTCAAGGGGAGAGGGGCGCGCCATTTTAAACGGCGCTGGATTAAGGTCGAAAGGGGTTTCGAGTGTAGGTTAAAACGGCGCGGGGAATAGTAACCGCACCGGGATAAACTCTTCCAAGGGTTGTTTCAAAGCGATTGACTGTGTGTTTCTTTTCTTTCACCCGTAGGTGGATTTTATGATACGTTTGTTCATCCATTTGGTGGATTAGATAGGTAATGAGGTGGGGTTTAAGTGATTTATTCAAAGGAGTTTATTGTGTAAGATTTTAGGGGTTAATTCACAGAGGGTTCACTGTGTGTTTTCAAAAGGTGTCTTGTTCATTCGTTCTTGAGTGTTCTTAATCCCCTGGCGAAAATTGGGCAGCATCTCCCCCAGATCGGGACTTGTCGGAGAGATGCGAAAGCCACCACACGGATTACTCTCGGGTAAACTCTCAAAATGCAGAACGGCCTCATGGCGGTTCGTTAGCCCAAGTGTGAGTGTGGAACGCTCGAGGGCCAGCCTACGAGAGCGACCATGACTCATGGGTGATGAGTCTTCGAAACGGGACAAGTGTTTGCCACCGGAGGGGCATGAGTATTCATCTGTCGATGGGTCACTTTGAGGGCCATGCCATGAAGAGACAAGCCTCAAGGACCCTGGATGTTTGGAGAGGGAAGAAGGGAGGTGGAGGTTACACGGAGAACACCAAGCTTGCAAAAAAGAAAACTCTTCTCTTTTTATTCATCCACACAAACGGGGAAAGTTTAGACACAGGGAGGCCCATCCCAAAGGAAAGGGGAAATACATCGAAGGGGGGATGAAGGAGATGCACCGGTGGGGGAGAGGGGATGGAGCACAAGCTCCTCCCCCCTAGAATCACCTTCCCTCTCTCACACACTCTCTCTTTCTTTTTCTTCTTCCCTTCACTGTACACAACCAAGCTCCTCTTCCTCCAAAAATGGCCAGCCGGGGGGAAAGCCAGGATCTTCCTCCCTTCTTCTTCTCTTCTACAGAGTATATATATAGTGGGTTGCCTTTTCTTTGCTCGAACGGAAGAGAACTCCCGCCACTGCGTTCGTCTGCTAGACGAACAGGGTTGGCTTCTATGCTGGCATCCGGTGATTGGCGCCGTACTTTGTCATTTGTCCGAGGATGGCACAGTTGTGGGTTTGCCGGGAGATCTTCATCCGAAGACATGCCTTCTCCGTTGATGCCGGTGCGCTGTCGAGTAGAGACGGAGGCACGGCTTCAGATCATTGAATGCTCACTGTGCACCGCATTTAAACAAAATAGAGCATCGCAGTTTCGATGGGATGGCATGAGGTTAAAACGGCGCGGTGGAACAGTGATCGCGCTGGTTTAAACCCAAGTGCAATTGGCGCGCCGCATTAAGATTGCAAATGAGCCACGCCATATTCAATGTTTGAAAGAAGAAGCTTTTGAAGATGGGCAAGACGGGTCCTTCAACTTTAGCACGTCGGTTTAGCTTGTGCAAATGGGTGGCGCCATTTTAATCATCAAAGGGGAATGGCCCCTTCAACAGGAGCACGCTGGATAACCTGAGGGGCGCGCTGTTTTAATGCAACACAAGGGAGCTCGTATTAGAGCATGAAGTGGGGCGCGCCGGTTAAGCAAAGGGGCGCGCTATTTTAAGGCGCGCCGCTTTAAGGCCCTTCCATGCCGTTTTAAGCACCGAACGGATTCTTCTCGAAGTCGCGGCCGTTTATATGAATGTCGGCATTCCCAGAACGTTCCGGTTGCAATGTATGGCCTCCACAATTTTTCGTTCGCAGCCTTCGGGACTCGGTCCCAGACTTTGCGTGACTTTCGATGCAAGCTGAGATTGTGCTGAAGTTCCCGACTCTTCTTTGATTCGGCTTTCGGCATGGCCGGTCGGAGCGTTGTAGCTGTATCTTCTGCTTAGGGGGCTTCCTTAGCGGGTAGCGGACCACCAAGCGAGTTCTCGTCCTGATCGGGCGACATGAGGTTTATTCGGCATTTCTGTTTTCGACTCGCGCTTGAATGTGTAGACGCAAATGTCGCCATGATCATCATCGTCATTTTTTGGCGTCCACAGTTCCCCATCACGGTCTCACTTTTTTCCCGAACCTGAATTTGGCTCGGAAGTCCGCTTCTTGTCCCCCTCCCGACTCGAGCCGGTTGCGTCTCGGCAAGCGTTGAGCACCTCCTCGCATTTGGCGTGGCGCAATGCCAGAGTCACTAGCTCGGCAAGGGTCGAGGGAGGGTGGAGGACAAGTTCACGGCGGAGATTCTCATCACTGGTGCCCCCAGTCAGTGCGGTTATGGCTGAGGCCACGTCTAGGCAGGGGATTCTCAGGGCTTCCGATTTAAATCGGTCAATATAAGCCCGGAGTCTTTCCCCTTATGCCTATTTAAGGGCCAGGAGCCCCGCTACCGACCTCGGGGGGGGCACTTCCGGCGAAACTCTCTTTGAAGACTCGCCCGAATTGCTTGAAGTCTCGGATGGATCTGGGGGCGAGGGCCCGAAACCATGGTTGAGCACCTTGGACTAGGGTGGTCACGAAGGCTCGGCACTTGATGGCGTCGGACGCTCCGTGCAAGGTCATCAGAGCATCAAAGCTATCGTAATGATCGGCCGGGTCGCCCTGGCCGTCGTAGGGCTTGAAGGTAGGGATGGAGGTTCTGGGAGATACCTCTGCCTTGAAGATGTGCTCGGAGAACGGGGATTTCTCCTCATCCTCTGAAAAAGAGGTCTTCTGCAGGGCGCGGAGGGTGCGCTCCTGTTCTGCGAAAGGCCTCTCAAAATCTCGTAGCCGGAGGGATAGTTCCGACTGCTGTCGTGTCGTGGGGCTGGGGGGAGCGTCTTGGCGATCTCTGGGAACGTCAGTTTTCGGGTTCGGATGTCACGCCCCTAGTTTTCCCCTTCTCGGCATGGAGGAAGCCACCTACTCTAGAGGTGGAGCCTGCGAGGGTCCTCCAATCCTGTTGCGGATGAGCTGCTGGCCGCGGAGAGTGAAGCGGCCTCCGGCAGTGTACTGGGACATATTTTCGTGGGGAGGGCTCCCTGTCGGAGCGCGATACCTTCCATTCCTAGCCGTCTGGGCCCTCATGAGTTCCACGAGGACATCCAGTTTCGCGTTGAGGGCCTGGAAGGCTTCGGCGCCACCGTTGGGTGGTAGCCCTACCGCCGCAGGAGGGGGTGGTGGATCGTCAGCGGGGGCGCTGGCATTGGAGTAAGGGTTCTGTGAGGCCCGAGAGGGGCCATCCCCTGCCACCTCCATGGCCTCTCCCCTCTCGCCGGCGGACCTCCTCCCTGAGCTCCTTCGCACCATACTGGCTTTTTGTACGTTTCCCACAGACGGTGCCACTTTGTAGATGCGAGATGAACCTTTTTGGTGTCCCCAAGAGGTATTGTCCCCGCCACGCCGGAGGGCGGCTAGGGTTTTGTCCTTGTAAAAGGGCCCTCTTGGGATAGGAGGTGAATACCTACCTTATAAGCACTCGGTTGCTTTCTCAACATCAGATGTGGGATTAATCATGTGACCCTAGGTCCACTATAGGGTCAGATATAGAGACTTGAATGTCTTAAGTGGCATGATGTTAACAGCGGCACCAGTGTCCACCAGGATCCGGTTCACATCATGTATGTTGATCTTCCCCTTCATGTAGAGAGGACGATTGTGGCACGGGTGGGAAAGCAGCATGTCTTTCTCCGTGAAGGTGATAGTGGCTACGAAGGCTCCATAGGCTGCCGCCTTCATTTCCGCGGCATGCACTTCATAGACTTCCGGCTCTTGGAGTATTTTGATAAGGGTTTCCCTTAAGTCCTTACTCCAAGCGATGGCTTCCCAAATTGAAATGCTGGCAGGGAAGCGCTTCATTTGATGGAGGACCTTTCAGTCGGCTCGGGCTCGAGTGGTGCGGACACCCGAGCAGTTGAGCGGCGCGACACGCCGATCCCCCGGTACCGCACACGGAGCACGACACGAGCCACCTCAGTGTCCATCTGGCTCGGAGACAGCCTGGAGACTCCGCCTTGAGCCTCCCCATTTATCATATTTAGTTAGACTTTATTTGTGTTTAATGTGTGTTTATTTCATTTGTATTCGGTTTGTAATATTGATTGTACGAGGGGTTTATGTGTAAAATTGGGACCCCAGGTCCCACGGGCCCCCCAGGCCCCATCCCATTGAGCCACCTCAGCCTAGGGTCCCATGTGGGGTCAGTCAACCTTCCACATGGAGGCTTCTAGAAGGGTGGGCCAAGTGGGGGGACAAGGGACTTGGAAAGTCCACATTTGGCCACCCACCCTCACCTACCAATTCAACCTTCTACTCCTTGGTCCAAGGGCCGCCCCCCTTTGTTTTTTTTATATAATTTTTGTGTGATGTTCACATCTCATCCTAGCCCTCCATCCCCTTCCCCTAGATCCAATGGTGGATAATAGATGTGAGATGTAAAACATAAATACTTGTATTTTCCCATTTTGATGATTAATGCCATTTGAATCAAACTAATTCCAAGAGCAAGGGCTGGTGTGCCCCCCCTCCTCTCTCCTCCCTCCCCCCCTTGGATGCTGCCATTCTGAGGTGTGACTCCTCGTGTATCGATTCCGACGATCGTCGCCGCCGCCACGAGCCGCCGCCATCAACGGAGTTCTGCCTGCGCAGTACCACAGCAGCTTGTTCGAAATTCACAGGTCTTCCCCGAGCTCATTTGGCTACCAAATTTGGAGGAGTTGTTCCTGGGATGTTCCTCTCTACCCAAAAAAATCAGGCCAGCATTCAGATCACGTTTCCTATTTTTTTATTTTCGTCCACTCATCCATTTCGGTTCTGCCAGAATTCTGTCCAGGTTCACCTCCGTCCTAAGTTTCATGTCTTAGATCCACTTTTTGATTTTTGTTAGTTCACCCAATTTTACTGGGGGTTCCATCCATCCACCCCTTCATCCACAATGTTTCGCAATTTTTGATTCGCCCATCTCATATTTTCTAAAAATCGTTCTCAGACCCCTCTACAGTTCTGTCCACCTGTTCCCAGATCTGACCACCAGTCACCCCAAAAATCATAACAAATCGCAGCCACCTCCAAATCAAATTCTAAAAATAGTCCCAGTTCCGTGTTTTGATTACCTACAACTTTTAAAATGAGCTCGAAGTCTGAATCCAAATGTACATAGGTGGTCAATGGCCATTTACAGGAAACTGATATGCTGATCTGAGATTTCGGGAGCTGTAGAGCAGAGAATTGAAAAATAGTTAAAGCCAAGGTCCACGCAGGTTCAGAAGAGTCCACTGACCCTAGATTAAAGGATTTCGAATCCTCTTTCCAACGGCGCTGGTTTTGTTGCATTCCTGCGACGGGGTTGATCGCAGCGGCCGTTTTCGCCGGAGCACGCGCTGCTGAAACAGCAACATCAGCTCGTGGACAGCATCCTCTCCACTTGGGAACCGGGGCACCCGGCCTCCGGTGAGTGTCGCCGGCTGACCGCCATCCAGGGAAGCGTGCTGCCAGGGGTCCCCATTACAGTGGGACCCACCCCGCTAGACCCGGAGAACAGGACAGCGTGTGGGCCCCACGGCCCATTGATTGTGCCGTCCGGAAAGTACGAGAACGCGGAGTTCGGCGCGTCGAGACGACATCAAGATGCTGCCCGTCAACCTGATTTGCGTGATCCCAGGGGCCCACATGTGACCTTTTACCTCCCTGCGTGGAGTGGGTCGAATCTCTTTGTACCGCTGTGAATTATGTTAACCGGGGGCCCGTAAGTCAACCGGGGTGTCTTCGCCATGCCAGGTGCGTGGAGGTAAAGGTCTTAACTCCTTGGCGTTACATTGCTTAGCTAGTATATGGTCTTAGGCCGCTGCTGAGAGTGTAGGTACTAGCCCCATGTGTCCATGCCACCACTGTGAGAGTGAGAGTGACCCGTCCCGTGACTCGATCCGAGTCCGGAAGTTGAGTCGGACTACCCTTGACCTCCGCCGGTTCCTTAACTGCGCACGGTCTGCGCTTTCCCTCGCTTGGGACGACAAGTGAGCTTTCTCTTCTGTTAGCGATGTTTCGCCACTAGGAGCTCGTAGTGTCGGGCTTAGTGTCTCCCTGGTGTGTGTTGCTGGTCGCGTCCACATCTAGAGTCTGAGGTCCACCCCATGTAGAGTCGCCTCCTGTGTCCGTCCCGCATCATCGAGCATCCTCTAGAGAGGGTAGAATGTTGGGCTGAGCCTTCTGCGAGCTACCGTGTTGTTCCCCATCGGGAAGTTGCACTGCCTTGCCCTTATCACTGGGACCAGATTGACCTCGATCACCAGCGGGCTCTTGAAATAGGGATGCCAATGACGGCTCTTCTAGGGGTGATAGGCGGGTTGGCTCGTCCATGCCGGATAGTCCCGCTTGCTCTGTTACAAAAACTGGTACTGGCATCGGAGCCGAAGGCTGGCCGCAGCCTCGCCAAAGCCGGCAAGGTCGAAGATGCCGGGTCCGCCTCGAATTTCTACCTTCGGGATGGGAGCCGGTACCTCTCCTCGAAAGAGGATGATTCGCTCCGGATCAAAGGTGAATGGAGAGAGGGGTAGCTCGGGAGTTCTCCCCCGGCCTCTACCATGCCCCCGGCCACGGCCTTGGCCGCGACCGATGTGCTCTGGAGCTGGCTGGAGCCCAAGAGGGGCGGCCGCCCTTTGTCTTTTTCGGGAGGCTACTGGCTCGCCTCGCCGAGAAGTATTGATATTGTCGGGCGGTGGGATGGCCACCATGTTACAAGTGCATCGTCGGAGCATTTCTTCCAGCTGCTCTGTGGTGATCTCCTTGTCTTTATAGCACAAGGAGAGCTCGTTAGGGATTACGAGTCTTTCGCCGTTCTTGAGCTTTTGGATCATCTCTTGGACCCAATTTCTGAGGCGGGCTCATTTCTGCATTTCTTCCCACGAGATGTAGCTGTCGAGTGGGAAAGCCCTAGTAAGACGAGGGGGAACGTATTCCTCCAAGTCATCAATGAGCCGCTGGAGCCTTTGGAGAGGTGTTGGCTCGGCTGGGAATTGCAGGGCGGCTGCTTGTTCAGCTTGTTTCTTGAGCCACCTTCTGAGGTTCTTCCTCCTATTTTTCTCTTGCCTCTTGGTGATAGCCGTCTCTAAGGGAGTAGGAGGGAGAGGTGCTAGATCCGGAGTTGACAAATCTTGGTGAAGATATCTCCGAGCTGACGCCCTTGTAGGGTGAGGTCGATGACTCTTCCTCGCCCGGATCTCGATCCAGGCACCTTTCGCTTGTTGTATCTGGAAGGTGGCATTAATCGCCTGCTCGATTACCTTGAGCGGCAATTCCTGGTATGCCGGAATGCTGGGACTGGCGTCTGAAGACATGTTCGCGGTTTGGTGCCTTACCGGCAGTGGCGATGGGAGCCTACGAGGAGTCGGTAGGCTGGTGCTGGCGTCCGAAGACGTATGCGCTGTTTGATGCCTTAACCGTGGTGGTGATAAAGATGTCTTCTGCTGAGCTAGTACGTTGGGACCGGTGTTGGAAGACATATGCACGGTTTGATGCCTTACCCGCGGTGACAGTAAAGATATCTTCTGCTGAGCCGGTACGTTGGGACCGGTGTTGGAAGACATATGCGCGGTTTGATGCCTTACCCGCGGTGGCGGTAAAGATGTCTTCTATTGAGCCGGTACGTTGGGACCAGTGTTGGAAGACATATGCGCGGTTTGATGCCTTACCCGCGGTGGCAGTAAAGATGTCTTCTACTGAGCCGGTACGTTGGGACCGGTGTTGGAAGACATATGCGCGGTTTGATGCCTTACCCGCGGTGGCGGTAAAGATGCCTTCTGCTGAGCCGGTACGTTGGGACCGATGTTGGAAGACATATGCGCAGTTTGATGCCTTACCCGCTGTAGTGCCCCAGAATTTATAAAAATAATTTTTAGATTATAAATGGAATTTTCTGGAATTTATAAGGGCTAAATAGATTAATAAATAGATTATTGAACTAATAAATGGGTTATAAGGCCCAATGGTGTTAAATAATTAGCCTAGCCTATTCAATTAAGACTCAAAATGTTTAAGGACCAAGCCCATTAAGTTTGGCCCATATTCTAGAACGTTATTTAGCCTATTCACGAATTTTAAGGATAAATACTATTTTTATAGACAATTATGTAGATAAAATGAATAAAAGAGTTTTATTAAATTGAAACTCTACACACGGTGAATATAACGGTCTATCGTGCGACCGCTATAGTGGTGTAACGCACCTAGACACGACTGTTACACCCTGTTGATTCCGTAAGTTGAAGAACTTGCAAAAAGATTAGAACTTTGGGATCCTATCTACTAGAGACCTAATTAGAAGGATGTGTAAGGTTGTTAAGGACTCTTAGGGATCAGGTTTTGGTCAACTAAGGACTCTAGAATCGATCTAATCCTCAAACCCTAGCCAAATCTCTATAAAAAGAACCCAGTTCTGAACTGAGCGACCCTTATTTTTGGCTCGTGAAGAATCCAGGTAAGGAGATAGAATTTTGGGTAAGTCCTTTGAAACTTTTTGTTTATAATACTAAGGTATAAAAACTCTCAAAATTTCATGTTAGGAGATCAAGTAACCAAGGAGATAAGGGCTTCTAAAGTCGCTGATTCTATCATAGCAAACCAGGATTCAGAGCAAAGGACCACTGAAGATCAAGGAATTAGGACGCCTAAACAAGGTAATTAGAGTTTGGTGTTTTAGAACTTTTTGTTCCCCTTAGATTAATCTTCTTACCCTCCAAATTTCACCTCTTTAGGTCAAGGGATTGGAGAGTCAGGGCAATGAGAAGTTGCTGAAAAACTACAGGAAGAAGAGAACTAGGGCGTGTCTTGAAGACCCAAATTGGAAGTATAAAGTCTAGGGAAAATGTAGGTCATCTCATGAACATCAAAAAGATCTAATTAGGGATAAAATCCCGCTGATTTGACTTGATTTCATGCATTATAGATTGTGAATTTCATGTTTTAGTAAGTTCATGCATACATGCATACCTTTATCCTAACAAAATATAAAAGATATCATCTTGTTCATTCACTGCGACCTATGCATATACCTGGCCTTTACTTCGTTTATCATGACTAGACTAGTTAGTGATTATGATTCTTCTTGCATGGACATAGTTCCTTATCTTTACTGTCAGCAGAAGCTCTGACGGATGAGGGTAGGACCGTCACATGATTGTAACGGCCCTACGATAAGCCGTCACACTCTCTGTTGTATTTAAATTGATATGTTGTCTCTGACGCACCATAACAGGAGCGTTACCATACTGTAACGGCCCCTCGACAAACCGTCACACGGACTGTAATGCGCCTATGCTAGACCGTTAGAACATTGTTTTCTGTCAACTCGAGACGGAATGGAAATTAGTCAAGTCTACTTATAAATAAGCCTAGTTATCTAAGTTTTGACCTGATATCATGACTTTGGGTTTATTTATTGATTCATGATAGGAAATTGCATGAATACAAGCATTTAAAGTTATTTTGAGTTATGTTAATTTCATTGGCTAAACTTTATAGTTTATATTTAATTTATGATTTCAAATAATGTATTGATGGAGTTTTATTATAGTTTCGCATCGTTTCCCAGTCTTTTCTATCTATATAGTCATTTTCTTTAAGTGCATGGCATATATTCCGGTATATGGCCATTAGTTCACACTTTGCACTATAGGAACATTATCTTGAACATGAGGACCTCTCTATTGGATATTCCTTCCAATGGACTAGGAAATCTTGTTTCAAGGCCTCCGTAATTCTCTGCGAGCCTAAGATTCCCACTAGGACGTCAAGTTGGTTGTACCATGAAAATCCAATTGTTAGAAAGCACTATCGAAGTTTCTGATTCTAGATATATAACGGATCCATATTAGACAGTCAAGCTCATCTAACGGCCTAATATACGACCGTCACATTTACTGAGTCCAACTTATTTAATTCTGGATTCATCCCTTCTAACAGATCAACAGTCGACCGTCACGTTAGTGTAAAGGACCATTGACTGGCCGTCACAGTGCTTGAGTATTTTAACCCTGAGGTTTGACCTAAGGGTTGATATTTCAAAAGTTCCTAGATGGACTATTGATGGTCTAGGACTTGTCATATTGTCCAAAATGCTTAACTTTAAATGAATGAAAGATAAAGAATGCACCGTTATGCTGTCGATTTATTTCCATGGCATAACATAGTTCTAATATGATTATTGAAATTCCTTGTTCCAAATAGAAGCATTTCATTCATGGAATTATTGTTATCATGAACTTATTGAAATTGTACATTCTTGGCCATATTTTATTACATGAAAAGTGGAAATAGCTTGATTTATACTTGAAGATGCGATCGAGCACTGATTGTGTTCAAGGGCTCTATGCTAGTCCCCTCGGCTGATTGTCGAAAACATATTATAAATCATAGGGTATGATGCTACTGGCGTCGCATTGCGCTGGGAGTACTTTCTCTATAAATAAGTGAAATCCACGATACACGTACATGACTTTCTTGCTTGTTACATGATATTCCACAGAAATTCACCAAATACTTGCTCATAAGCAAAAGATGTGTGGGTGATGAGTATGTGACTTGCTAGTACATTCTTATTCATGAAAGGCCATTCTTGTTACATTCTTGCAGGTTCATACTGGTTCATTCTATCTTACATGATCATCTTGTTACTTTGGTTATTTGCATGATTGATCACATTCGCATGATTTTACCTAAATTCTTTAGAGCAAAAATGCTAATTACTTAAACATTGTTAATCATGTTGATGCGAAGATACCTACTGGGCAAGTGTGCTCATTACCTATTTCTAATCTTTTTAAAGAGATAGAAGTGATACGAATTCGGATTCGAGTTATACAAGTAGCGGGTCCGAGAGCGAATGAAAGTCATATCAAATTGAGAGTGAAGACTTAGGAAGTCTACAATATTTAGATTGAGTTTATGTAATTTCTTGTTTCTTGAGTCTAGTGGAATGGAAAAAGGATGAAAATGTTATTGTACTTGAATACTTGATTATTAATGAAATAAAGTTAGAGTTTCAATAATTATTATGCGATTGCATTTTTATGTGTGATTGCCTTGCGCTCTGATCATTCTTACTTGCAAAAGGCTTACCATGCCGGCTGTTCACATTCCTCGAGCGAGTCTTCCGCTCTTATAAAGGCTCGGGGCGTGACACCCGCGGTGGTGATAAAGATGTCTTCTGTTGAGCCGGTACGTTAGGACCGGTGTTGGAAGACATATGCACGGTTTGATGCCTTACCCGCGGTGGCGGCGACTTTTGTTGAGGAGAGGATAGAGAGTGGCGATGGTCGTCCTGCTCCTTAGCCTTGCCTTTGTGACCATGCTGAGAGTTGGGCCTTGCGACCAATGACAGGGTCGCAGAACATTGTCGCTCTGCACAGTTTTCCCGACTTTACAGAATGGAGGAGCTTGGTGGCGATGGGCCCGTCACTTGAATGGAAGCCGCTGAAGACTCTGAAGATGCCTTCTTTGTACTCTGGATTGTGTCAACATGTAGGCGGAAAGGACTGGACGCCCCCTCCGCTGGGGAGGTATGACGAGGCTGAGGCGGGGCCTCACCTTGTTTTTGCTTTCGCTTCCTATCCGCGGCTGTCGATGGCGAAGATAGGACGGGAGGAGGACGAGAAAGAGCTGAAAAGCTTGTCATCGTCTCACCCACCAGAACGTCCTCTTGGCCGAGAAGGACCCGGAGGAGCCTGGCAGTGTCCTCTTCAGGAAAAGGGAGAGACTTTAACTCCTGCCAGGACCACCATTGCACGGTCGAAGTGGCTGCGGTTGGCTGGCTAGCTGTAGATGCCTGAGAGCCCTTGAGGGCCGGAGGAGCAGGGGTATGGATGACGTTGACCGAGAAGTTAGTCGGCTCCGCCTCTTGAATGGCCTCCTGCTCTCTATGCCTTCGCAGTCGCTCAAGTGCTTCTTGGTTGTTGGTCCGGAACTCGAGCCATTCTGGAGGATGCTGGTAAGGCAGCCCGTGCCCATTTTCTTGAAAAGAGTCTGGCCGCTCTGGCACATCCCTGGCGATGCTCAGGGTCTCTTCGACAGCTTGCCGAAGCCTGACGAGCGACATGGAGTTTCCCTCCGCATCAATATGTTCCCATCGGATCTGTTCCTGGATGAGGTATTGGACTTCCTCACAGGACTCGATTGGGTGGCAGACTCTGGCATGGTAGGGGCAATATTGAGGGTGACTACGATCCCAATGGGTGTAGTCGACAGGCGAGTCGCGGGGCATGATTTGCCCCCTCTCGATGAGGATGTCGAAGAGTCACCGGGTTCTCTCCCTAGGAAAGGAGAGAGGTCTCTGATCATGCCAAGGCCTCCACCCTGGATACCAGATTGAACGTTCTCTTTGATTAGCACTGGGCTCCTCTGATTCATCATCAGAAAGAGAAAATACGGCCATCATGTGGATGACATTGGCCGAGGGGTAAGCCACGCGTGCTGCTTTAGCTGGCCTGGCCCACTTATGTGGTTGAGGAGGATCGACGAGACCGCTCTTCATCTTGACGAGGCCATCTCGGATCAGCTTCTGCGCCTGAGTCTTGAAGATGTAGCAATCTTCAATTGAATGACCCAGCATGCGATGGTACAGGCAATAACTGGGATTGTCGGTCTTCAGCGCCTCATCCGGCTTGCGGATTTCTGGCAGTTCGACGATCTTCTGAGCCATGTAGAGGTCGAAGAGCATCTTTGTATGTTCCTTCTTGAAAGAGAAGGGTGTCTTCATGCGCTCCGAGAAGGAGGAAACAACCGGGTTGTCCGCTGACTTTTTGTTAGAGCCACCGGATTCGGCCGCTTTACTGGCCTTGGTGGTAGGGGTGAACTCTATGATATTCACCTCCTTATCGAGTTGGCATTCTCGCGCTTGTTTACCCTTTGCTGTAGTATAGCTTGGGTTGTCGGCGAAGAACATTTCTATTTCGGCGACTGCCGATTTGAGTTGGTCGAAGCGTTTAATATTAGTGCCGAGAAGCTTTTCGCTGACCTCGGCCGCCAGACCTCGAAGACATATGGTGATGGCGTCCTCCTAGACGGGTGGATTGACGCACCTCATGCTGAGGTCTCGCCATTTTTTGATGAAGTCGAGGGCGCTCTCACCCTTTTTCTGCCGAAGGGAACAGAGTACGGCTAATGAGACCTTTCGCTCGGCCGTCTGAAATCGGTCGAGGAACTTATTTTGAAGATCTGCCTAGTCGATGACTGAACCGGGCTTCAGGCGGGAGTACCATTGGAAGGCCGTTCCCTTGAGTGAAGTGGCGAAGTAGTAGAGGAGATAGGATTCCTCCAATGCTAACTCGCCCATGGCCGTAACATAGTAGGCCAAGTGCTCATGTGGCGACCCCTGCCCATCGAACTTTTGTAGCTTCAGGGGCTTGGAGTACTCTGGAGGAAGCTTCTTCAACTGGTGGTGAAGCAGGTAGGGTACACTGTAGAGATCCACCGTGACCGTCCCTTCACCATACTGGGCGAGCTTTGTCTCAACAATGCGCTCGATCATCTGACATTGCGCCAAGAGATTTTCTAGCACCGGCGTGTTGGAGGCTCGTGGTTGAGTATCAACCGGAGGCGTGCCAAACCCTGTTGCCAACGGGGTTCGGGCAATCACCGCTGAAGTATTGGCAGCATCGCGAGCCACCGGGGGTGCCGACGCTTCGGCCTGAGGCCTAGCAGGTTGCTGAGGGTGAAGGTCTCGCTCCTGGAGAAGGTCTTGCAGGAGAGCCTTCAGGTGCTGATTCTCCTTCATTAGAGTGTCGAGGGTCACTTCCTGAGCCTCGTTTGTAGGAGGGTCATTGTTGACCGGCTATGCATTGATAGGAGGGTCACGGTCTTCCACCGAGACCAATTCTGCGCGTTACGACGCTTGCGGTCTGGCAGAAGTGCCGACATGACCGGTTGAAGGAGGTGGCGGGGCCTGGTGGCGCGGCCTCCTGAAGTGAGACAGGGGCTGGTTCAAGTCGTCAGACTGGGTGTCTGGCTGGTGTCCGGTGGTGTAGCACGCGAACACTCGAACCGCATCGTTGATGAACTGGGCCATCCGCTTCCTCCGCGGGTGTCGCTCGGGGCAAACATGCGTCCCTAGTCTGTCAAAGATCGAGATGCGTTGCGGAGGGGGCCCACTCCCGATGTCAGTCAGAGGAGAACCCTGGACATGTTGCTGGATGGCCTGAGGACGGGCTCGCCTTTGCCTCCACTTGCTTGCGCGGGGGACATTGGATGACTGGGTGTCGTCAGACGATGCTGCTGTGAGACCTGCCGCATCCCGTCTGATGTTGTGTCCGAGTGCTCGCAGGGGGTTGATGATATGCGCCCTCCGAATAGCTTGAGCTTCTTCTGGGGTAACCCAGATTCTTCTCAGATCCGATTGCCGGTCTCCCTTGTCTCCATTTTTCTGACGAGTCATCTTGGGAGGCCGTGTGTCTTGCTGCAGTGGGTGCCCCCGGGCTGCCGCCGAGGGACTCGCTCCTTTGAGCTTTGCCCCGTCCTCTCGTGTTTGACGCAAGAGGTCAAAACGATTGGAAGTGGGGATGGTAGGAACGGTCCATTCTTGGGGTATAATTGGCTCACCCCCGTCGAGACGGATCCGCAAGTCGCCGACAAGGATCGTCTTGCCAGAGTTGCTGGTTGCGGTGGTGAGTCGCTTGCTTCTACGGCCATGGCCACGCTTCTTCTGTGGAGCTGAGGAAGACTCCGCCCCAAGATGGTAGACCGAGAAAACATGGCCCGGAACAACCGGCAAGATGAAGCCGTCAGTCTAAAATGCCAGGATCGGTCCCCGGGGTAAGTACCCCGCGCCGGGAATCGATGGCTGAGCGACTCGGGTGTAAGCCTTCACCTGCGCCGATAAGCGTGTCACTGAGGCTCGAGATGACACTCTTCCACCAGAAGGCGACGTCGTTGGAAGTACTGTGGTGCCGGTGCTTCTGGGTCGAGCACCCGTGGTAAGTGCCGGAGTAGTCTAGACTCAGGTCGGGATGCCCGAGGAAGGTGCTGAAGAGAGCCGCCCTCTTGGGGGAAGACCCACGGGGAGAGCCGGCTCGACTGGAGCTCGGGACCGAGGTCCCGAGTGCACTACCTGGGAGCCATGAACTCGGGGCTGTGAGCGCGTGTCGAGTGTCAGCCTTGCCGGGATTCGGGGTCGGAACCCCGATGTAGATACTGGGAAGCCGTGAACCCGGGGCTGAAAGCCCGTGCCAGGTGTCGGCTTTGCTGGGGCTCGGGGTTGAGGACCCGAGGCAGATGTTGGGAAGCCGTAGACCCGGGGCAGGGAGCCCGTGTTGGGTGTCGGCTTGGCTACGGCTCGGGGTTGAGGACCCGAGGGAGGTGCTGAGAAGCCGTGGACCCAGGGCAGGGAGCCCGTGTTGGGTGCTGGCTTGGATGCGGCTCGCGGTTGAGGACCCGAGGAAGATGCTGAGGAGGTGACCGAAGTCCGGGGCATGGGGCTCGTGTTGGAGATCGGACGAGGCTGGCTTCAAGAACTGAGGTTCACTCGGATCGGCGTTGATCTGGGGGCCCTATAGGGGCCTGCAGTGACAGCCCAACGCCCGGCACTCGGGCGGGAGACTGGAGCTGGAGGCGCGCATGGTGCGTTGGCCGCAGGGGCCATTAGAGAGACTGGAGTTGGCTAAGAAGTAGCCATAGGGATCACCCCCAGAAATTAGGGCGATCCGTTAACCGGGGCGAAGCTGCCAAAAGTGATCGGCGTTGCCAAGTAGCCCACCCGGGCATGGGTGGCTATGACGTTTGGACCGTAAGTGACGGCCGCCATGGTTGCTGGAGTGTTGAGCGTCGCGGAGGTGACAGTCGCTGACAGTCACTGAGAGCGGCCCGATGATCGGAGCGCGGATCAGAAGCTGCTGGAGAATGCGCACGAGTACCCTCCTCTGCCTCTCCTGCAAGGACAAGGAAAGGGCACCGGGCTTCAGAGCTGGCACAGACTTTTCTTCAGCGAAAAGAAGGAAGGCGGGAGACGTCCCACTGGGCGTGCCATCCTCTTTGTTGCATGGGTTTTTATGCCGATTAACCGGGGTGAGGGAAGGAATACAGCAGGGAAGGAAAATATGGGAGTTTGATGTATCTCGGATATCCTCCTTACGGGTGTATACCTCTCACGGCAGTATCGGGCACTCTCCTTTTATGGAAAGTCGAAAGGGGCGGAGTGGCACGAGAATGTCAGGCTAAGGGTTAACCGGACAGGGTGCGGGCGTGCCAGTCGATCTCTCGATAATCACTCATGGAACCATGGTTTGACCGGGGAAGCACTGCCAGGGTGCGGCACGCGGGCTCGGGCGATCGGGCGACACGTGGAGAGAAGGGGGGTTCCATGTGTACGAGTGCGTAGGCGATTGCAGGAATCATGTACATGACGTCTTTCCCCACCGGCCGCAAACAACCGGTGTTTATTTACATCAGATTGAATCCGAATACCTTCATTCCATGCTGAAGAAAAGTCTGTATGTATGTCTGAAGCCATGGGTGGAGGGCCGGGTGCATTCAGCAGCTAGGGGTACACATTCTATTGGGGGATGTTCACTGGGGTTAGGGTATCGGGCGCGGATGCCGAGTGGTATAGGTAGGAAGCTGGAGGCCTGAATACGGGCGTATGTATTTCACTGGTTTTATGATGAGCCACATGGGCTTTACAAATGGGCCGAGGAGGCCGAAGTACAATGAGCGCAAGTCACAGGACATTTCCGACATGTGAGTCGGCCCCCAGGTCATTGCGTGACAAAGCAGGTGTCCGCGTGTTTTACTGGAACTCTTTACAGAGGAGTTGGTGTGGGTCCGACTGCCTTGGTGGTCAGAACGGACATGGCTGGCGCCTGGCGGAGGTCGGACGTGGCTCGAGGTGAGCGGTCGAGTCCGGGTCTCGGACGGCGAGTGTGTCGTGCTGGAGAGTCAAGGTCGGCCCCGGGACTGTAATTCCCTGGCCAGAGGTCCGACTAGACTTGATTTGTCAATCTGAGGGGCCGAGGGCCAACTGGAAGATAAACGGTGGGCACGCGGATTCATGTCGAGGGCTGATGCTATCTTTACGCGGTACCCTTCGTCACTGTTGTAAGTGTCGTAAGTCGATGTACACGGGCGGACCCGGGGTGCAGGCGTATTTGCCGTTGGTATGGTCATCTTACACGTGGCGGGGATGGACTTGGCATGAGACAGCTAGACACCGCGTGAGGGGAGTACGTGAGACATACCCTCGGCGTGTGTGAGCCGACTAGCAAGCCAACCACGTGCACACTTGTTTTCTCGTGTTCCCGGCCCTTGCCGAAAGCCTCGGGAGTCCGAGGGTGCGACAATTAGGTCGGGGAAGATCGCTCGTCCGACTGTATGTTCGTGCGTTCTTCACATATCCCTCCATGTCTGCATGCCTTGGCAAGGGGGGAAATTTATAGAAGTATGGAGGGGTGGGGGTAGGGTTTAGGCGGACCAAGTTGAGTTCCAACTTGTTCCGAGTAAACCGCCCAAATAGTGTTTTTGTTTTTATTTTATTTGAATTTTTTTTGTATTTTTGTGTGTGTGTGTGGGGGTGGAAGAGATGGGGTTTAGGCGGACCAGCTTGGGGGTCCAAGCTGGTCCGCCTAAACCTTCTCCCTTGGGGGGTTTAGGCAGACCAAAGTTTCCTTTTTTTGTTTCAAAAACCTTTTTTTGTTATACAAGGGTTTAGGCGGACCAGCCTGGGGGTCCAGGCTGGTCCGCCTAAACCCCCCCCCCCCCTTGGGGGGTTTAGGCGAACTAGCTTGGAGGCCCAAGCTGGTCCGCCTAAACCCCTCCCCAAGGGGGGGTTTGGGCGGACCAGGTAGAGAGAGAGAGAGGGAGTGGTCCCCCCTTCTATAAAACCCAATTTTTTTGGTTGTTTTCTTCCCAAATTGGCTAGAGAAGAAAAGGACAGAAGGATACTGGAAGGATACACTGGTGGACTGGCTGCTTGCGTGCGAAGATCGAGGGATTGACGTGTGTGACCCCACATATTCTAGGGACTCCGTCTTCATGAATTCTTCTGCGTACGGGTACGACGAACGAGATTTGCATGAACCTCGGACTGCGTTTGCACGAACAGGGACTGGGGAGGGCTGTCGACCCTCCGGGCTGAGGAGAGGGTGCGGCCCCCCAGGGAGTTCACCCTCCCCGGGGGCGCGACCACGCCCTGGGGCACACGGGCCCCCCTGGCAAAGCTGTAACCCCGAGGGTTAGACCCCGGGGGTCTTCCTTTGTCATCTGGGAATATCCCTTCGGGGATATGAAGTTCTGGGGTATCGAAATGGCCCATGAGAGCCATTGTTCTTCGAGTTGTAGTGGCCGCTCGTTAGGTGTTTGGGCGAATGCCCGACACACCTCGGGTTGCCGAACGAGCCGTGTAGGTGGCCGACGAGCCTCGAATTTGGCCAAGGGCCGAGAACAGGAGTCTATAGGGGCTGGGGGGAGGCACCTTGAGCCGATGGGCCGTACCTTGTACTATGTGCCGTGTTGTACAGCGGGCTCGCAGGGTAGCCTCGGGTCGGCCCGAGAGCTAAGTTCAGCGGCTTGTTGCCACGTGTTTGAGGGTCGGGGGTGGCTCCGACTTACTGGGGGGTCATTGTAGGACCTCATTAGTGTGCTGGGACCATGGGATGGCCCATGGGTTGGTGTAGAAGGGTTGAAACACGTGCGCCCACAAGGTGTTCGGTAGAATGCCGAACACACGTGTGTGAGCCGTACACGTGTGCGTCAGGCCTCCTGAGCCTGTGGTTGACTTATTTGGGTCTCCCTTTGACCTTGGAGGGTTGAGGGAAGGCGTTATGGGGTAGGCCCCTAGCCTCTTCACTGAGTGCCATGTGGCATGGCTTGCGGTCGGAGTGTCCCCGGGGCAGCCCGGGTGACTGTGTAGAACGCGGAGAAAGTCCGCGACTTATGAATCGGGAGTGGTCCCGATTGATTGCTAGAGCCGTCGTGCACCTCGGCTAACGTGCTAGGGCCGTTGGTTGGGCCCACTGGATTGACGGATGGGCCGGGTAGCCCATGCCTTGAAGGTGTTCGAGGAAATTCCCGATCCCCTATTTCTGGGTATTTGGCTGGGGAAATTGTCCGAGTACAACGGCTGGTAACAAGAAAATCTTTCCTCTTCCTCTCTACTCCACTGATAAAAGTCATCGACAGCGACACCTTGCCGACAGTAAGCTCAAATACCACTACGCAATATGATGGTCATCACGCCCCCGAAGGTTGGTCACCACTAGTTCCCAGTTCCAGTATTCCGCTACCCACCTCAGCAGTCAGCCGACCAGTGTCAGTCCTAGATCCAGCTCCTTTCCCAGTCTCTAGTCCTAGCATTCAGATACACACCACAACGGTCAGCCGACTAGTCCCAACTTACGACTACATCCCCCCAGCGATTAGCCAGCCAGCTCCAGTTCCAGTTCTAGTGCCAGCCTTTGGCTACGTCTCCATGGCTATTAGCTGGCTTGCCCCAGCTTCAACCCCATAGACCAAACAATTCCAGCAATACGATCCATTACACCCTCATAGGTCGGCCCCCAGCCTCCAGTCTCCAGTCATACATGTCATTACACCCTCACAAGTCGGCCCCCAGCATCCAGTCTCCAGTCATATGGGCCATTACACCCTCACACGTCGGCCCCCAGCCTCCAGTTTCCAGTGACACAGGCCATCACACCCAGATGGGTCGGCTCTCAGCCCCGGTTCCCAACAATAGAGGCCAACGTCCCATTTGGGGTTAGCCTCCAGCCTCCAGTACCCAGCACCCAGTCTCCAGTATCCAGCACCCAGTCTCCAGTACCCAGCACCCAATTGTTGACACCCTTTTTAGACCACAAGTTGCGTCGTTTCTCTTATTCGTCATTTTGATGTCCCGAACAACCCATTATTTTGGAGCCTTCCTTGGATAGATTTCGAGCCCATTTCATTGTTCTCTAGTCTTTAAACTTCAAAGATCATGATTTCTTAGATCCCTGGGGATAACTTTATCAGCTTACGGTCTTCAAAGTTGACTTGCGGCCCATTTAGGTCGACTTTCCATCAAGCATTCGGCCCCTTTCACTGCGTAGTCATGAAAATGACCCTTTTTCATCCCCTTCCATTCCTCTATTCAAAAAGTGACCTTCATCTACATTGTTCGTCTTTCAAAGATCTACAATTTCTTATTATACACTATTAGCCATTTCTACATCAATTTCATGGTATTCATATTTTTCTGGCAGGCTGTGCTATTCACCTGCATCCCAGATTTTTCCCACTCTGTTCTCTCCCCATTTTCTCCCTTTTCCTCTCATTTTCTCATCTTTCTCTCTTCACGAAAGTTGTTTATCTTGTTGTTTTCTACAATATCTTCTTCTACCACTTTTGCTAGTTCTACACCATTTCAGAGATATGCTCTGATTTCCAAAGTCATGCGTAGTCTATTTTTTTTCTTCCCCATCAGCCAAGCGATCATTTGGTAGACCGCTAGGCCATAAGAAATGGCCATTCACTTGACCGTTTTCCCCAAACTTGTCCAAAATCACCCCGTTTTCATCTTTGGAGCCTTGCAGTCACCCCCTAGACCGTTTTCCATCCCCTTGCGGTCCTTCCTAGACCGTTTTAATCAAGAAACGACCGTGCGATATACCGTTTGCCGGACAGAGAGTCCTAAACATCCTGAACTCCGATTTCTTCACCGTGGGACTCTTAGGAACCCTTGTTCGATCCATTTTCGAGGGAGATAAGCCTCCACCTCGATTTCCATTGATTTGGGACTCTTCCCACCAACATTATCTTGAGGTTTATGCATCTAAATCCCCGAAATTGGGTGTTTATCTCAGATCTATCTTCAGAAGTTTCCTGCTCCTATATAAAAGCACCCAGTTCGCAGTGGTGACGGGGGGGGGGGGGCTCTTTCTTGGTTCGGGGCGAAGCCATGCTGTAACGTCATACTGTCTCTTCGACCCCATCCTAAAGAGGGAAGTATGGGCTTTCTATTGCACGCTCAAGGGCTTAATTTGGTTGTCTATACTCTTAGTTCTAATCCCCTCAATTTCACAAATCATCACAATTTTCTGCACTTTCTGCTACACATGCACTTTTGCACGTTTTGCATCAACGATTTCTCCCTATTCTTTGCATCATATCTCGTGATTTCAACTCTCATGCATTCATAACACACACACCTATCTTTTGCACCCTTCCACAGGGGTTAAAAACCTCCCCCCGGTGAGTTTGCCCTCAATTTCTACCCTTATTTTATCACTGTGGGATTGATACTACACATGCATATTTCTAATGGGTTTTTCTCTTGTGGTTTGACCTTTGTTTTGTAGGAGAGCATGATATGAACGTGAGGCCCTCTTCCTCTAGCAGGCTGGAAGGAGAGGAGGTTTGAATCTACAAAGTTCCACGCACCCAGTTTCAAGCGCGATCAAGTCATCGTCTTTCCAAGGCACACGACGTCGTTCCTTCCATCTCTTCATCTCTTGGCGTCGTTAACCCTTGGTGACGATCACGGTATGTCTTTCTCATCTATTCCTCACCCTTTTGTTCATTATCTTCCATGCTTGTTCATGCTCATATGATACATACATATTAGTTTAAGGGGGCGGGGTAGAACTATTCAACAATCTACACCAACCTCCAGTATCCAGCACCAAGTCTCTAGTATCCATCACTCAGTCTCCAGTACCCAGTACCCAGTCTCCAATATCCAGTACTCAGTCTCCAGTACCCAACACTCAACCTCCAGTACCTAGTACCTAGTCTCCAATACCCAGTATCCAGTCTCCAGTACCCAGTACCCAATACTCAACACCTATCTAGTGCTCAGTCCCCAGTACCCTATGCTCAGGTCTTCCTGTATGCCTAGTATCCGACAACCACTTACTAACACATAGTCTCTGGTCTAATGCTCGGATTCAACCACCCAGCTACCTGTCACCAGCACTAGTACATAGTAGAAGAATCAACCACGACTAACTGTACGTGGTCGCCAGTACCTACATCCAGCATTGTTCCACAAGAAAGAAAAGAAGTGGGAGGATTCAGGAAATGACAAGAGAGACCCAGAAATCTATCATTCATACTCTGTAAAAAGAGCCCAAGACATGCCCTTGAGGTAATAAAATACATACAACCCGGCAACATAACAAAATGGAAAAAGAGATACAATCAAATCACAGCTCGCTCCCCTCCAACGCCGCCAGACGAGAATCAGTAGCCGCAAGCTCCGCCTCAAGAGTGGACAAGAGCTGAGCACCAACCTCGACCGTGCTCCCAGCCGCTTGCCACTCAGCCCTGGCGTGCTCTACGGTCGATAACTGCTCCTCCAAGGCCTTCCTCAAGGCCTCGGCCCTACTCTCTGCCTCCACCAGCTGAACAGCACGGTCTCGAAAGAAGGACTCAGCTGCCTCAATGTGGCCCCTCTGGTCAGCCACAGTCGACGCGAGCCGAGCGCACTACTTCTGCACCTCCCGGATGGCTGCCAGCGTCTGGGTCCTCTGCTCCTACGTCTGACCAAGCCGCAGGTACTCTGCCCATATCCCAGCCAGCCCGGACATCCAAAGCTCACATGGGAAGCTGAGGATGTGGTAGCCCAGGGTGCACTCTACGAGGCGCTGCCTCAAGCCCTCCGGAGACGGGAGGGGGTCGCTCTGGATGTAGCCCCGTGCTCGCTGAAGCAGGGAGGCACCCACACTCTGATGGGGACATCACCTCCCATGCCCACATTCACGTCTCGTCTCCTCGCCCCGGTTGCATCCGGCATGATCTAGTTATTTATTTTGAGTCCTATGTAATTTTTTTCAAGTCATATCATTGTATTTTTCCTTTTATTTGAGTCATGTCCCTAGGTCTTTTGTTTATTTGCCTATGTTTGAGTGTCATTAGGTTGATTAGTTTGTTATTGGGTCCAATTCATTGGGCTAGGCCCAAGGGCGCCCCCTACCCCTTGGTTATTTATCATTGTTGCATGAGTCAGGAACTTTTTGTAAAATGTGGGTTGCCTATATATAGGACCCCCATCTCCCCATTTGGAATGAATCAATGAAATGAACGAATGAATGAATGAAGAATTGCCCTTTGAGAGTTCAAATACTTAGTTTTAGTGGAGTGAATCCAATTGGGTGAGAAACCCTAGGGGAGATAATCCCCACCCACCCACCTCCTCTCTCTCTCTCCCTCCCTAAGGGGTTCGCCCCCTGCCCTCTCTCCTCCCCTCCCAACCACCTCCACCCTCCCACCTACCCCATTAAAGCCACTCCCCTTCCCCACAGCCCCATTACTCCACCCCTAGTCCCAAGGGTGGAACCCCCAATCCCCACTCCACCTGTAAGGCCCGTGCCTTAATGGATCCCTCGTGGTATTTATTCTATTAATTGTTCTGGAATTTCCGGCTATTTTCCTGGATTTTGAGGAATTTGTCTGGTATTTTTCCGGATTTATTAGGGGCTAATTGAGGGTTATTGAAATTAATAAGATTTTTATATATATAATGATTATATTATATATATATATTAATTTTTTTTTATATAACCTCTCCCTCTCTCTCTCTCTCTCCCTTCCCGTCGATCTCACTCTCACCCTCTCCCTCTCTCTCTTCTCACGATCGTCCCCTCCCTCTCCTAGGGAACTCGGGCGAAACGAGATCGGATTGAGGCGAGGATGGCACCGTTGGATTCCTCGCGTCGAGTAGTGCGTGTGGGTGTCCACTTCGACGTGGATCGGTGATCGTGGGAGCGAGGTGGAGGGTGGAAGCTCCGTGGCTCTTCCTCCTTGCATGCGGCCCGTTCGACGGTTTCGGCTTGCGAAAGGTAGGGGGATGGAATCTCGATCTTGCTAGGATCGTTTCCCTTAGCCTGCTTGATGATTAGCACCCCGTAGCATGCGTGATGTGTATATTTCCATTTTTGGGGTTTTAGCCTAAATCTTGAGTTGAATGCGTTTTAGGCCTTGCATGTGCTAGATTTAGATGTTAAATTGTTGTCTAGCATGCGTGGTTTGACAGGTTATCAGGTTTTTCGTCGATACCCGGCATTTTCAGCCGTCCGGGAGGGCTTCGGTTTATAAACCGTACCCGCCCGTAACCCAGGTGCAGTGACGGTCCTGCCAGAAACCGTCACTTTCCTGACGGTCCATAGCGGATGCGTCACTTCCAAATAGCGGCCCATTGGGGGTGCGTTATTTGAAGAGTAACGGTGGGGCTCCCATCCGTTACTCATCAACTGTTTTCCGTAGTTTTGGTCAGGCGATGCGCCCGACGGCCAGTCGGCCGACCGTCGTTTCGGTCCGACGCGCCTAGACCGGGGCGTCACTTCGTCTGCTATCATTTAGAACGCTGATAGGTGGTTTGTGCCTCGGGTGGATGTGACGGCGGTGACCCCACGCGTTGCTTCGAAGTAACGCGCAGGGCCCCCACCGTTACAAGCCCTTTAGTGCCTCTTGAGCTGGAACCCTGAAGGGAGTGACGGATAGGGACTGGGGCGTCATTCTTGAAGTAACGCGCCGGCCCCCGACCGTCGTTTGCATATGGCGCGTGGGTCTTTGACCGCTGCTTCCCTGATGGCTGCAATATATTCCCAGCCCATCTGTTATGCGCTTCTTTCTATATTCATGCCATATTCGCATTGTTTTAAATATATTGTGGCATGTTTTATACCAATAGAGTAGCTTTTCTTTCCATGCAATGGAGCCACTGTCGTTGCCCTAAGGTCTGTTGAGTACCGACCCGCTTGAGGATGGCGGAGGGGTATGTTTCCCATTCACGGTTTGTAAGCTAGTTCCGTGGGCTCCCAGCCAATGGTAGCGTCCTGCCAAGGGAGAAAACTAGTTAGAGGGCCTGGCTCAGGCTAAAGTCAGTGTGTGCACACGTGGTCGGAGACTGTGGACTGACACCGACGGGTGCCACTCCGACTGGTCACTTGGTTTGGTACTGTTTACGCACTTAGCTTGTCGCTTCGTCGACTGCGAGTGCTTGAGACGCAGTGTAAGCCGTCAGTGGACGCATCTGGTTTCTGCTCCAGTGGTTGTCCTTCCTTGTTGCTTGGATTAGTTGCAGCTCCTTCTATTTGGTAGTTTTAGCTTTAATAGCTTGCATTTAAGTAGTAGGGGCATGTGTTAGCTGTTATACTTGCTTAGCTAGAGTTTACAACTTTCTTGTGAATGGTTATTCATGCCATTGCCTGTGTGTTTATTTAAAAGCATGCTCTACTTGCTTTATTTATGCATGTTCGCTTGTTTAGTGCGAGGTAGGGATCCGCGTGACCCCTACTGAGTCTGGCTGTGACTCACCCTTCTCCTTTCAGGTGAGCCGCGCCCGCCGTCTCCCGGACTTTAGTGTGCTGTTTCGGGACCGTTCCTAGCTGCCAGCTGTGCACGAGCTGCCTTTTTGAGGCTTGTGTTGTACTTTTGCCGGGGTATGCCCCGCGTAGTTGTACCTAGAGGACTAGTGTTTGTGACTCTGGACTAGTTATACATATATCACTCTGGTTATTTTTAAATTGCTTCCGCACTTGTGTTTAAATCTTAAATACTTATTCGTATTGCGCGCCCTAATTCGCAATTAATTATGCATATTCCTCAGCTAACCCCCACTAACCCTTCAGGGGCCTCATCAGCCTCTTGGGTGGCCTCCCCAGTTCTTGGTGTCGGTGTATCGATGTTATCGGTATATCGGTGTCCTGAACTCTGGGTCGTCACAGATGGTATCAGAGCGTAAGTTGAGGATTTGCGTAAAGAATTGGAATCGATGCTTTGTCCAGAGCTAGTCCTGTTGTCGTCTCATGCTGGCATAGGATGTTTTCCGTATGATTGATGGATTTTATTGTTGATTGTGTTTTTGGCAGCATAGTTATGCCGCCTCGTCGAGGAAGACCTCCTCGTGTTCCTCGAGATGCGCCCAGGGAAGATAGCAATTCTGCACCTCCTCCTACAGTTCCCGCTGTTCCTGTCGTTCTAGTTGCTCCTCCAGTGCCGATCATTCAAGCTGAAGTGCCTGGCAGTCGAGGCAAGGCGTTGAAGGAATTTCTGATGTTCAATCCGCCTGCTTTCGATGGCCAAGCTGATCCAGAAGTCGTGAGGCAATGGTTGGACGCAATAGAGCGTGTGTTTGTCTCGATGGAGTGTGCTGAAAATGAGAAAGTCATGCTCGCTGCTTTTCAACTCTAGGGTACATCCATTGCGTGGTGGAAAGCCGAGTGGTAGATTTCCTTTCGATCCAGACCTCTTCGGCAAATCACTTGGGCAGAGTTCGTTGCTGCTTTTGAGCGTGCCTATACTCCTGCCTGCTTGCAGATGGATAAGATGTACCAGTTTATGGAATTGACCCAGGGCTGTATGACCGTGCTTTAGTACAGGAATAAGTTCTTGGAATTGGGTCAGTATGTGCCCCATGTGCTGGCCAGTGAAGCTTTGAAGACCCAGCAATTCTTGCGTGGGTTGAGGCCAGAGTTGAAGATGCCGCTGATAGCGAGTCGTGTTGCGGATCTCGATACTGCGTGTCAGACAGCTGTAGCTTTAGAGCTGGAGATAGCGAGACCGGGTGGATATCCCCAAGCAGGGTCAGTGCAGCCGGTAGCTCAGGTTCAGCAGTCTTACCGACAGCCCGTGCCTGGTGTTCCTTCGGTCCAGTCAGAGGTTTCCAGTGCTTCCTCTCCTTCTAAGCCCAAGTTTAAAAGGTTCAAGAAGAAGAAGAAGTTTTTTCAGCAGCCGTCCGGTACAGATTCTGTTCAGCAGCCGACAGCACCTTCTTCTCAGACTCGGCAGAGCTCAGCTGCTAGTCAGCCGTGGACGTGTCGGAGATGCGGTGGTCATCACAAGGGCCAGCCGTGTTCTCTTCCCATTGTTTGCTTCAGGTGTGACCAGCCAGGTCATGTGGTTCGGGATTGCCCGCTGAGGCCGACTCAATTGCAAGCTCCTCAGTTGTCTCAACCTTAGCCGCAGTTTAGACCTCCTGTACCTTAAGCTCCACAACAATTTTTCTCTCAAGCGTCGGTGTCTTCTCAGCAATCTTCAGCTGGTTCCAAGAAGCAGAAAGGCAAAGTTTATCATTTGACAAGAGCTGATGCTGCTGCGTCCCATCTTGTGGAAGGTACGATTATGCTTTATGGACATTCAGCTCATGTCTTATTTGATTCTGGTGCTTCTCATTCTTTTGTTTCTGAGGATTTCATGGCTTGTATTGAGGAAACGACTTCTGAGCTGTCTTGTGAGTTATTTGTGGAATTGCCTTCTGGAGATTTCATGGTTACTCCTCTGTGTTTGGATGAGTCTCCTGTGACGATTGATAATCACCAGTTGCCGGCGAGATTGTATGCGTTGCAGCTGGCAGATTATGATGTTATTCTGGGAATGGATTGGTTGGAGCATTATGGAGCTGTGGTTGACTGCAGATCGAAGAAAGTCTATTTTCAGCCCCAGGGAAAATCAGCCTTTTATTTTCAAGGTATTCGATCCCGATCTTCTCGTATGGTTATTTCTGCTATTCGAGCCTATAGGTTGCTTAGCGCAGGTTGTCAGGGATTCCTTGCTTCAGTGGTGGCTGTTGAAAAACCACGACGGGATGTTTGTGATATTCCGGTTGTCTGTGAGTTCCCTGATGTGTTTCCTGACGAGTTGCCAGGCTTGCCCCCAGAGCGAGAGATTGAGATGGTAATTGAACTGATTCCAGGTACTGGCCCCTTAGCAAAGCCGCCGTACCGTATGGCTCCAGCTGAATTGAAAGTACTGCGTGCACAGCTACTAGAGTTACTGGAGAAAGGTTATATTCGTCCCAGTTTTTCTCCGTGGAGTGCCCCAGTGCTGTTTGTGAAAAAGAAAGATGGAAGCCTGAGGCTTTGTATTGATTACAGGCAGCTGAATCAGGTGACTATCAAGAATAAGTATCAGCTCCCCAGGATTGATGATTTGTTTGACCAGTTACAGTCTGCTACTATCTTTTCACGGATTGATCTCCGGTCTGGTTATTTTCAGTTACGGATCCGGGAATCTGATGTGGAGAAGACTGCTTTCAGTACTCGATATGGTCACTTTGAATTTTTAGTCATGCCGTTTGGTTTGACTAATGCCCCAGCAGCTTTTATGGACCTAATGCAGCGTATCTTTCGTCCATTTCTGGACCAGTTTGTGGTGATCTTTGTTGATGATATCTTGATATATTCTGCCTCTTTTGATGATCATGTGCAACATTTGAGGATCGTTCTGTAGACTCTAAGAGATCACGAGCTTTATGCGAAGCTCAGTAAATGTGAATTCTGGCTTCGGGAGATTCATTTTCTTGGCCACGTGATTTCTGGTGATGGAGTGGCAGTAGACCCTGCAAAGATTAATGCCGTTTTGAATTGGCAGAGACCGAGGACCATCACGGAGATACGAAGTTTTTTAGGATTGGCTGGGTATTACCGCAGATTCATTCAGGATTTTGCGAAGATTGCAGCACCGATGACTAAATTGACACGGAAGGATGTGCCTTTTGTCTAGTCGGATCAGTGTGAGGCTAGCTTTGTTGAATTGAAAAGGCTATTGACTTCTTCTCCAGTGTTGACTTTGCCTTCCGACTCGGGTGGTTTTCTTGTTTGTACAGATGCGTCTCGAGTAGGTTTGGGTGCAGTGCTGATGCAACATGGTAAGGTTATCGCATATGCATCTCGGCAATTGAAACAGCATGAAGGGAATTATCCCACTCATGATCTAGAGCTAGCTGCAGTTATTTTTGCCTTGAAGATCTGGAGACATTATCTGTATGGTGAGAAATTTCAGATTCTTACTGATCATCAGAGTTTACAGTATATTTTCTCCCAGAAAGATCTGAACCTCAGGCAGAGGTGATGGATGGAATACATGAAAGATTATGACTTTACACTCTCCTATCAGCCAGGTAAAATGAATGTTGTGGCCGATGCTTTGAGCAGGAAAGTGCAGGTCAGCCATTTGTTGCTTCACGAATGGAAATTGTGGGAACAGCTCCCGAGCGAGACTTTGTGTGTAGAGATTCCTGCCGATCCGAAGATGGCAGTTTGTGCTAGCTTGGTTTTGGGTTCAGCTTTGTATCAGCAGATTTTAGAAGCCCAGCAAGCTGATTCTGATTTGGCCCGCGTTATATCAAGATATGACGTGGAATTTGATGACGAGCTGGTTGTCAGTTTCCAGGGCAGATTGTATATTCCTATTGATAATGATTTGAGGAATGAGATTCTGAGTGAAGCCCATGGTTCCCGTTTTGCTATTCACCCTAGTGTCACTAAGATGTATCAGAATTTGAAGAAACAGTTCTGGTGGCCCGGCATGAAGAAGGACGTGGCTATTTTTGTTTCTAAGTGCTTGACTTGTCAGTTAGTTAAAGCCGAACATCAAAAGCCAGGTGGTCTGCTTCAGCCATTAGAAATTCCGATGTGGAAATGGGACCATGTTACTACAGATTTTGTGGTGGGTTTGCCTCGAGCTTCTCAATGTTTTGATGGAATCTGGCTGCTTGTCGACAGATTGACGAAAACCGCCAGATTGTTGCCAATTAAAGTTACTTGGAGTGTGCAGAGATTGGCCGAGCTCTATGTGCAGAAGATCGTGCCACTGCATGGAATTCCTATTTCACTTGTGTCAGATCGTGACCCGCGTTTTACCTCTGGCTTCTGGCGTAGTTTCCAGAAAGCTTTGGGCACTGAGTTAGCTTTCAGTTTGGCGTATCACCCACAGTCAGATGGACAGTCAGAGAGAACTATTCAGACTTTGGAGGACATGCTGAGATCGTGTTGCCTTGATTGGCAAGGTTCGTGGGGTCAGCATTTGCCACTTGTTGAGTTTGCTTATAATAATAGTTTTCACTCCAGTATTGGCATGGCTCCTTATGAAGCGCTGTATGGTCATCCTTGTCGTACTCCTCTGAACTGGTTTGATGTTGGGGACCGACTGTTGACAGGACCGGACATGGTACAGCAGTGTTCTGATGTGGTTCGTCTGATCAGACAGAGATTGTTAACGGCTCAGAGTCGACAGAAAAGTTATGCAGATCAACGCAGACGTCCACAACAATTTGAGCCTGGAGATATGGTGTTTGTTAAAATATCTCCGATGAGAGGTGTTTCCAGGTTTGGGAAGCGTGGAAAGCTTAGTCTGCGGTATGTTGGCCCTTTTCCGATTGTTCAAGCTATTGGTTCAGTGGCTTATCGTTTGCAACTGCCGGCGGCCATGCAAGCTATTCATGATGTGTTCCACGTGTCTCAATTGAGGAAATGTGTGCCTGATGCTTCTCATGTTCTCGATGATTCAGTGTGGCCCGAGGTGACTGCTGATTTGTCCACACCAGAGTTTCCTATCCGAATTGAAGACCGTCGTGAGCAGCGGTTGAGAAATAAGGTTATTCCTCTGGTAAGGGTTGCTTGGCAGCGTCACTCTGGTAACAAGTCTACTTGGGAGCGTGAAGATGAGATGCGTCAGCTTTTTCCTTTCTTGTTCCAGTGAGGTATAAGTCCTTTCTCAGTTTCCTCCTTTTCGGTTGTTGTAAATTTCGAGGGCGAAATTTCTGTAAGGAGGGAGGGACTGTAAGGCCCGTGCCTTAATGGATCCTTCGTGGTATTTGTTCTATTAATTGTTCTGGAATTTTCGGCTATTTTCCTGGATTTTGAGGAATTTGTCTGGTATTTTTCCGGATTTATTTGGGGCTAATTGAGGGTTATTAAAATTAATAAGATTTATATATATATAATGATTATATTATATATATATTAATTTTTTTTTATATAACCTCTCCCTCTCTCTCTCTCTCTCCCTTCCCGTCGATCTCACTCTCACCCTCTCCCTCTCTCTCTTCTCACGATCGTCCCCTCCCTCTCCTAGGGAACTCGGGCGAAACGAGATCGGATTGAGGCGAGGTTGGCACCGTTGGATTCCTCGCGTCGAGTAGTGCGCGTGGGTGTCCACTTCGGCGTGGATCGGTGATCGTGGGAGCGAGGTGGAGCGTGGAAGCTCCGTGGCTCTTCCTCCTTGCATGCGGCCCGTTCGACGGTTTCGGCTTGCGAAAGGTAGGGGGATGGAATCTCGATCTTGCTAGGATCGTTTCCCTTAGCCTGCTTGATGATTAGCACCCCGTAGCATGCATGATGTGTATATTTCCATTTTTGGGGTTTTAGCCTAAATCTTGAGTTGAATGCGTTTTAGGCCTTGCATGTGCTAGATTTAGATGTTAAATTGTTGTCTAGCATGCGTGGTTTGACAGGTTATCAGGTTTTTCATCGATACCCGGCGTTTTCAGCCGTCCGGGAGGGCTTCGGTTTATAAACCGTACCCGCCCGTAACCCAGGTGCAGTGACGGTCCTGCCAGGAACCGTCACTTTCCTGACGGTCCATAGCGGACGCGTCACTTCCAAATAGCGGCCCATTGGGGGTGTGTTATTTGAAGAGTAATGGTGGGGCTCCCATCCGTTACTCATCAACTGTTTTCCATAGTTTTGGTCAGGCGATGCGCCCGACGGCCAGTCGGCCGACCGTCGTTTCGGTCCGACGCGCCTAGACCGGGGCGTCACTTCGTCTGCTATCATTTAGAACGCTGATAGGTGGTTTGAGCCTCGGGTGGATGTGACGGCGGTGACCCCACGCGTTGCTTCGAAGTAACGCGCAGGGCCCCCACCGTTACAAGCCCTTTAGTGCCTCTCGAGCTGGAACCCTGAAGGGAGTGACGGATAGGGACTGGGGCGTCATTCTTGAAGTAACGCGCCGGCCCCCGACCGTCGTTTGCATATGGCGCGTGGGTCTTTGACCGCCGCTTCCCTGATGGCTGCAATATATTCCCAGCCCATCTGTTATGTGCTTCTTTCTATATTCATGCCATATTCGCATTGTTTTAAATATATTGTGGCGTGTTTTATACCAATAGAGTAGCTTTTCTTTCCATGCAATGGAGCCACTGTCGTTGCCCTAAGGTCTGTTGAGTACCGACCCGCTTGAGGATGGCGGAGGGGTATGTTTCCCATTCACGGTTTGTAAGCTAGTTCCGTGGGCTCCCAGCCAATGGTAGCGTTCTGCCAAGGGAGAAAACTAGTTAGAGGGCCTGGCTCAGGCTAGAGTCAGTGTGTGCACACGTGGTCGGAGACTGTGGACTGACACCGACGGGTGCCACTCCGACTGGTCACTTGGTTTGGTACTGTTTACGCGCTTAGCTTGTCGCTTCGTCGACTGCGAGTGCTTGAGACGCAGTGTAAGCCGTCAGTGGACGCATCTGGTTTCTGCTCCAGTGGTTGTCCTTCCTTGTTGCTTGGATTAGTTGCAGCTCCTTCTATTTGGTAGTTTTAGCTTTAATCGCTTGCATTTAAGTAGTAGGGGCATGTGTTAGCTGTTATACTTGCTTAGCTAGAGTTTACAGCTTTCTTGTGAATGGTTATTCATGCCATTGCCTGTGTGTTTATTTAAAAGCATGCTCTACTTGCTTTATTTATGCATGTTCGCTTGTTTAGTGCGAGGTAGGGATCCGCGTGACCCCTACTGAGTCTGGCTGTGACTCACCCTTCTCCTTTCAGGTGAGCCGCGCCCGCCATCTCCCGGACTTTAGTGTGCTGTTTCGGGACCGTTCCTAGCTGCCAGCTGTGCACGAGCTGCCTTTTTGAGGCTTGTGTTGTACTTTTGCCGGGGTATGCCCCGCGTAGTTGTACCTTGAGGACTAGTGTTTGTGACTCTGGACTAGTTATACATATATCACTCTGGTTATTTTTAAATTGCTTCCGCACTTGTGTTTAAATCTTAAATACTTATTCGTATTACGCGCCCTAATTCGCAATTAATTATGCATATTCCTCAGCTAACCCCCACTAACCCTTCAGGGGCCTCATCAGCCTCTTGGGTGGCCTCCCCAGTTCTTGGTGTCGGTGTATCGATGTTATCGGTATATCGGTGTCCTGAACTCTGGGTAGTCACACCACCCTCCAACCACCAACCACCCCTTCCCTTTCCCAACACACTTTGCCCTCTCCCCCATGCAACCCTTCACTTCCCTAGGTCCATTTGAATTTCAAAATACCTCCCCTCCCCAGCCTTAGGTCGCCCCCCCCAGCCCCCTTCCATTGGATTTGGCCGCCCCCTCCTTCCCTCCACTCCCCTCCACCCATTACACCCTCCACCCTACTCTCACCTTCCACCTTTGCTGAACCAGTAGAACTCTGCGCCCTCCCCCTCTCCCTCTACCTCCACACTTCCCCTAGCCTCCCCCATACCTCCCCCACACTCTCTCCACACTATTCATCCCCTCCCTTTCTCCAATCACTTCTTCCTTATCCCATTCGGTGGCCATGTGGGTTCTACATCGGCGAACCAGTTCTCAGATGAAGATCTGCAGAAGAGTAGCAATTTGCAGAGGCGACCACGGCTTCCTCCGGACGTTCCTGAAGGCTCAAGAGGCACCTTCGGAAGCGTCTCCCAGTCAACTTCGCAACGGCGGTGGTTTCGACGTTGTCCAAGCACCGTACTGCCCGGGAGAGCGTTTCTTCCTCGACTGCGCAAATCTTCTCCGGCAGGAAACCATAACCTGATTGGAAGCTCCACAGCGGTGACCCTAGTGGGAATCTGAATGAGAGTTCTTCTAAAACAATCTTCTACTACAAGTCTTCTATCATCCCCAAGAAACAGATCCCAATTTGGAGTCCGGATCTGCAAGTTATCAATTTTCTTCCCCGAGTGCGTGGTTCTGCTTACACTCAGTATGCACCGACCCCCCCTCAGTGTTCAGAGTCTCTCGGTCTGCTCCGACAACATTTGGCATCTCCGTCAGGATCGTTTCGAAGAGGGCTCACAGGTGGTTCTAACAACTTCAGCGGCGACTCATTCTGAACTCCGGATCACTGGTGGCAACCTCTTCTTCCTGCTGTGGTGGTCCAGAAGCAGTCAGAACTGATGAGGGCATCCCTTGCCCCTCCACATTTTCTCCGGACTCGGATTGTTCGTCGGCAAGCGCCATTATGTTAGTCATGTATTTTTGAGTCTAGTCATGTAATCTTCACATTTTCTTTGAGTCAATATCATGTAATTTTCCCTTTATTTGAGTCATGTACCTAGGTTAGTGAGTCATTTTTCTAAGTATTGTGTCATTAGGTTGGTTTGTTAGGCTAGTGGGCCCAATTCATTAGGCTTGGCCCAAGGGCACCCCTATTCCTTCGGTTATTTGTCATTGAGTCAAATGTCAGGGACTTTTGTAGAAATGTGGGTTGCCTATATATAGGACCCCATTCCCCTCATTTTGAAGTAATGAACAATTGAATGAAAATTGAAATCCACTTTCAAATCCCACTAGATCTCCCTCTCTCTCACTCTCTCTCTCTAAGGGGTCCCCCCCTCTCTCTCTCTCTCCCTCCACCCCAATTTTCAGAATTTTCTCTCTCCTCCCCATTCACCCCTCATTAAGACCCCTCCCCTTCCCCATACACTCATTTAACTCCCCCCCCAACCCCAAGGTGGCATCCTCCAATCCACACCCCACCTCCCAACCCCCAACTACCCCACTCTCCTTCCCAAAGCATCCCACCACCTTCCCAATGCTAAATTAGCTTCTCCCAAAGCCCAATTTCGAATTTCCCGCCCATCTCCCACCCCCTTAGCTCCCTTGGTCGCCCAAATCCAACCCCAAACCCAGCCAAGGTCGCCCCCCACCACCACCCCTCCATTCATACCCATTTCTTTTACAGGTCAAGCTCTGGTTGCAGGCAGCAGGTTGGCCATAGCTTGAAGCGGCCACCACGTCCTCATCCCTGCGAATCTGAAGGCCCAAGAGGTACCGTTGAAAGCGTCTTCGAGTCATCTTTGCAACGGTGGTGGTTTCGTCTAGATCCAAGCTCCGAGCTGGCCGTGAGAGCATTTCTCCCCCGACTGTGCGCAGCTTCCCTAGCAGAGCACCTGAGCCGAAGTTGAAGCTCTACAGCGGCCAACCTCCTGGGAATCAGGGCAGGCGTTCTTCATCAAAAATCTTCTCCTCTGAGTCCTCTTTCATCTTCGAAAGGCAGGGCATCAATCGGCTTCCAGAATTCCTAGTTCCCATTTTCCTCGTCCAAGTGCACAGACTGCTCCTGCGGATCCAGGTTCGACCTACACCCACTCATCCGACGACTGCTCTCTTCTCTGACCTCCGATTGCAACTCCGTCAGCTCCTGCTCAAAGCTAATCCGACCACGAAAGCGTCACCGCTAGTCTCGCCTCAATCGGAGTTCAGGAGAGCCCACAGAGCCTTCTGCAACCAACTGCATCTTTTCTGTTTCCATCCGAGGTAGACAGAGGGGTCCTGTTCCAGGCTCTGCCACGATCAGCACAGAATTCTAGAGATCCTCCAAAAATTCAGGCGTCTTCCTCCGGCAGCTAGGAAACTTTTGGGACCAGTATCATCGGGATCGGAGTCCCCTGGAGCCCGTGGCGGCGTCAACACCGACCCCCTATCCAGTGAATCTACAGACTGGCAGAACCGGTGGAACTCGGAAGTTGGGATTTCTTGCCCAATTCCCCCACCCCGCCTGGCCGGCTTATAGCCCCTCCCTGCGAGGAGGTAGTGTTTGGTTGTAATACATTAACCCCCACCCCGAGATCCCCCCCCTCCTGCGAGAGGAGTAGTGGTGTAATCTTTCAATTTCAGGTTGAAGCTCCCTCGACGCGGCGTGGGGGTGCATACCCTCGCCTCCCCGCTCGCCCCCGTCTCCGGCCGGAGTCGGCGTCTTCACGCCGGCTAGGTGAGCCTCGGTCCCTCTCTTGACTGGTTTAATCACTTGCTTAGCTTAGTATTATTGCTATTGCTTCGTCGGATGGAGAGTGAGAGCTCGGCCCAAATTGCTAGTACCGTGAGTGACCACCGCAGGCAAGTTGAGAGTGAATCCACTTAACCCACACCCTTGGTGATGCGGGACGAGACCACGGACACGACAAGCTCGTGACTGCCCCTTAACGAGGGAAGCGTCGGATGTGCGCGGTTGAGAAATCGGCTGTGAGCTAGGGTGGTCGACTCTCACTTGTGCCCGGATCGGGTCACGGGACGGTAACGCTCTCTCTCGCAGCAGCGGTGATATAAATAGAAAGCGAGCTAATTACCCTATCATGCTCTCTAGCAGTGGCATAAGCAAGTATATATGAAAATTAAGTAAAATGCCAAGTAAGGGAGCGAATGCGATACCTCCACGCACTCGACGTAGGGACGGCGGGCCCTGCCGAACTCGTGCTCCCGGGACAGTTAATACATGAATATTATAGCAATGGAAATATGCCCACTCCACGCAGGGAGGTAAAGGGCGACACAATGGGCCCGGGAGGGCCGAATTCGGGATGACGGGCAGCTTCGTGTGTTGATTCGGCTACACGCGTGATCACGACCGTGGGGCCCATGTGCTGTCTGGAGGGGCCGTGTGGGACCTTAGGGAAGTGTTCCCTGGGCTGGCGGCACACCGGAACGTCACCCGGGGGTCGGGCGGTTCCGATCGGCACCCGTCGGGTTTGCTGTCCACGGACTGGTGGTTGCTGTTTTGCAGCGCGTGCTCCGGTGAGAATGGACGCTGCGATCAGCCCCGACGTCGGATCGACACGAGACTGGCGCCGTTGGAAAGCTAGCTTGAAGTTATTCAACCTAGGGCTAAAGATCTGGCCTGGATCTGTTCGGATCTTGACTTATGGAATTTTCAATCTCCTGCTGTACAGTAACCGAAGACTCAGGCCTGCAGAGAACTTGACTGTGAATTGCTTTTGACCGCGAGGTAGACGTCCGAATCTGGGGTTGTGTTCTTCAGAGAAGTTGTTGGAAATGGAGTTGGGAAGACAACAAAATTTTGGACACGTTTGGAGTGTCTATGATTTTCTGTGATTTGTTTACTGGACGAAGGTCGGATCTGGGATCTGACTGAAAGTATTGTAGCTCCGGTAGAACATGAATTTTTAAAAATAGGTAGAAGGATGATAAAACTTTAATACAAATTGTGGTGGTAGGGGACGATGGACAGAACACCCAGTTAACTTGGGAGGTCTAAAATAAATCAAAAGGGTGGTCGAAGATGGAGAACTCAGGGCTACTATCACTATAGACAGTGACAGAACAGATCTGAGATTGAGAGTTGAACGAAATGGTAAAAATATGAAACGGTGGCTTTTGAACCAGGATTTTTTTGTGGAGAATGGGATAGAAGATAGGAACCAACCCTCAAAATTTCAAATAGATCTGAGCTCGTGGCTGGCTTCAGGAATTCACGAACTGCACCTCTGTCCAGTAGGACAAAAAACCGAAGACGATCCCGTGGCGGCTCGAAGGCGGCACGAACGGCGGCGGCGGCGGCACAAACGATCACCGGAGGTTGAGAGGGGATGATAGAAGAGGGATACACTCTAGATCTGGGGTTGGGGAAGAGGAAACCAGGGGGAGAGAGGAAGGGGGCGCACCAAGCTCCAAGAGACTCACAAATTTTTTGATTTTTCATTGAATTTCTCATAAAAATACAACATTATATATGACTCCACTCAAATCTAATGTGGACCCTTGTATCAAGGGTTGGGGATTGAATGACTGAGATGAAGTGTGAATAACACACCCAATACAATTTTTTAATCTAACTTGACCATCTCCATTCAACCTTAGACTAATTCCATTCCAACTTCACCTAATACACACCAACCAAGCCTAATAAGGCCAAAAGAGGGGCGCCCCCTTCATGGGCCTCTCTTGGGCCTAGGCTGGTCCAAGGCCAGCCAATCCAATCCACAACCCATGCTTGGTCCATGGATTCTCCCATCTAGATAGCCCATGAGAGGGAGTGGCTCAATTGGACCTTAAATGGCTATTATGGTCCATAAGGGTGGCATAAGGTCCAATATGATAATCACTCCTAATAGACTCTACTAAGGCAACCTAGTAATGGACTCTTCCTAGAAATGTGGCCCAATGGCTTAATGAAGCCTTACAAAGAGAGCCCAAATGAAAGAAATCAAAAATTACACACTTTCAAGCCAATACAACCTATAATACACACCTATACAAGCTAATACACACTAATACTCATCCCATAAGCTCATGATGTCCTCATCAATTCTCCCCGGGTGGGAGAAACTCGACCCCGTCGAGTAGGGGTATGGATGCTCGAGTACTCCGGCGGATCCGTCACCATGCCAAGTAACGCGGGTACGCTCCACTCCAAGTGATCGTCACTTGCTCATTCCATATATACTCGATATGCGCAAGCTGCCATAGGCTAGAGGTGGACACTCCGGGTGGGGCACTCTCAAAGGGAAGGAAGCAGCTTGAAGACTCACTAGGAATCACCGCTGAGTCCCTATAAGTGACTGATCCGGGTATAGATGTGGAACCGATCCCATACTCATCGAGTGAGTCCACTCGCCTCTTACTCATAAGAGAACGACAACGAGCTTGCACAAGACGCATGCAGACAAACAAACGACACACAAACCATGCAAATAAATCACTCAAAACAAACCACACAAAGAAAAAGCACACTGTTAGTCCGACCCATACATGGGTGATGGCGGACCAGGACACCCGAATATGTGCCATGCATAGACTAGATGTACACGATGGTTGATGGAATGGAGGACTCCTAGACACCCTAAGATGTACCACTCATGCATCACATGCGGGGCCCGGGAATCACGTGAATTGGGTTGACGGGCAGCATCTTGATGTCGCCCGGCGGTGCCGAACTCCGTGTTTTCGTGCTTTCCGAACGGCGGGTTCTGCGGGCCCGCGGGGCCCACGGATGGCGCTGTCCTCCGGATCTGCAGGGGTGGGACCCACTATGATGGGGACCCCTGGTGGCGCGCCTCCACGGACGGCGATAGGCTGGGAACACCGATCGGGGGTCGATCGGTCCCGATCTCCAAGCTTTGAAGTTGCTGTCCATGAACTGAGGTTGCTGTTTTAGCAGCGCGCGCTCCGGCGAAAACGGCCGCTGTGATCAGCCCCGTCGTCGGAATGCGATGAAACCAGCGCCGTTGGAAAGAGGATTCAAAATCCTCCAACCTAGGGCCAGTGGAATCTTCTGAACCTCTGCGGACCTGGGCTTTAACTATCTTTCAATCCTCTGTTGCACAGCTCTCGAAATATCAGATCAGCATATGAGTTTCCTGTAAATGGCCGTTGACCGCCCGCTTGCCGTTGGAATCAGGCTTCGAGCTCTTCTTCAACTGATGCGGGACGGACACGGGAGACGACACTACTAGGTGCCACCCTCGGACTCCAGATGAAGACGCGACCAGCAGCACACACCAGGGAGACACTAAGCCCGACACTACGAGCTCCTAGTGGCAAAACGTCGCTAACAGAAGTGGAAGCTCACTCGTCGTCCCAAGCGAGGGAAAGCGCGGACCGTGCGCGGTTAAGGAACCGGCGGAGGTCAAGGGTAGTCCGACTCAACTTCCGGACTCGGATCGAGTCACGGGACGGGTCACACTCACTCTCACAGCAGTGACATGGACACACGGGCTAGTACCTACACTCTCGGCAGTGGCAAAGGACCGTATACTAGCTAAGCAAATGAACGCCAAGAGGTTCGGACCATTACCTCCACGCACCCGGCATGGCGAAGACAACCCCGGCCAATCACGGACCCCCGGTTAACACAATTTTACAGCAGGACAATAATTTGACCCACTCCACGCAGAGAGGTAAAAGGTCACATGCGGGGCCCGGGAATCACGCGAATTGGGTTGACGAGCAGCATCTTGATGTCGCCCGGCGGTGCCGAACTCCGCGTTTTCGTGCTTTCCAAACGGCGGGTTCTGCGGGCCCGCGGGGCCCACGGATGGCGCTGTCCTCCGGATCTGTGGGGGTGGGACCCACTATGATGGGGACCCCTGGTGGCGCGCCTCCACGGATGGAGGTCGACCGGGAACACCGATCGGGGGTCGATCGGTCCCGATCTCCAAGCTTTGAAGTTGTTGTCCACGAACTGAGGTTGCTGTTTTAGCAGCGCGCTCCGGCGAAAACGACTGCTGTGATCAGCCCCGTCGTCGGAATGCGATGAAACCAGCTCCGTTGGAAAGAGGATTCAAAATACTCCAACTTAAGGCCAGTGGAATCTTCTGAACCTCTGCGGACCTAGGCTTTAACTATTTTGCAATCCTCTGTTGCACAGCTCCCGAAATATTAGATTAGCATATGAGTTTCCTGTAAATAGCCGTTGACTACCTTCTTGCCGTTGAAATCAGGCTTCGAGCTCTTCTTCAAAGTTGTAGGGAATCAAACCAAGAAACTGGTACAATTTTGGGAATTGGATTTGGAGGTGGTGGCGATTTGATATGATTTGTGGAGTGACTGATGGTCGGATCTGGGAACAGGTGGATAGAACTCTAGATGGGCCTGAGAATGATTTTTAGAAAATATGAAATGGGCGAACCAGAAATTTATAAAAATTGTGGATGAAGGGGTGGATGGAAGGAAACTCCAGTAAAATTTATGGGACTAACAAAAATCAAAAGATGGACCTAAGACATGAAATACAGGGCGGATATGAATCTGGACAGAACTCTGGCAGAACTGAAATGGAAGGGTGGACGAAAATCAAAATTTATGAAATGGGATCTGAATGACAAACCAAAATTTATGGGATATCCTTGATACCTCTAGAACCTCCAGTAAAATTCCCAGATCGATCTGAGCTCGTGGCTGAGACACAAATTTCGTGGAAGTTGTTGTGGTACTGCGCCGGCAGAACTCCGATGAAGACGATGGCGGTGCGGTGGTGGCTCGTGGCGGCGGCGGTGCGACTAGAACTGATAGGGTGGAGTCTCACCACCAGAAGGAAGCCTTCACAGCTTCAAGGGGAGAGGGAGGGGTGGCCTAAGCCTTGCTCAAGGGATTTTCTTCCAATTCAAATGCATTAATTCTACTACAATGGAAAATACAAGCTTAAATAGGTTACATCTCACATCCATCCACAACCATTGGATCTAGGGGATGGGAATGGAGGGTTGGGATGGAGTGTGACACACACACACAAAATAATATAAAAAAAATAAAGGGGGGGGCGGCCCTTGGACCAAGGAGAGAGGGTGGACTAGTAGGTGGGGGTAGGTGGCCTCCCATGTGGACTTTTCTAGTCCATTGTCCCCCATGTGTCCAATTCCCATTCAAACTTCTAGATGCTCCCATGTGGCATGTTGACTGGCCCCACGTGGGACCCTAGGCTGAGGTGGCCCAATCGGGTGGGGCCTGTGGGACCCGTGGGGTCCACGGGGTCCGAATTGCACATAGGCCCTTATTACAATCAAAATGGCAAACCGAATGCAAAGAAATAAACACAAATTACACACACATAAAGGCTAACTAAATATGATAAATGGGGAGGCTCAGGGGGGCGTCTCCAGGCTGTCTCCGAGCAAAATAGATACTGAGGTGGCTCAAGTCGTGCTCCGTGTGCGGTACCGGTGGCTCGGCGTATCGCGCCGCTCAACTGCTCGGGTGTCCGCACCAATTCTCCCTGGGTGGGAGAAACTTGACCCTGTCGAGTAAGGGTCTGCATCGCTCCTGTATCGCTCCAAAAGGTCCGGATCAATCCACTGCAACTCGCCATGTGTGATCCATGTGTCCTCAGTAGTGGGCCGTCCTCTCCATCGCACTAGGTAGCGCGGGTAAGATCCACTCCTAGTAATTGTCACTTGCTCGTCCAGTATACGATCTATATGCTCACGCTGCCGTGAAAAAGGGGCTGGAGGTGGAAGTGGACACTCAGGTGTGGGATCACTCTCAAGGGGAGGAGATGGCTCAAAAGGCTCACTAGGGATCACCGCTGGGTCCCTATATGCAACAAGATCCGATACATTGAAGGTAGAGCTTATACCATATTCCTCGGGCAGGTCCACAACATACGCATTGGATCCAACGCGTTTCAACACTCTAAAGGGGCCGGCTCCGCGAGCTTGCAACTTCTTAACGGTTCCAGAGGGAAACCGTTCAGGTCTTACCCTGATCATGACATATTCACCCTCTTGGAACTCTCGGTGGTGTCGATGGGCATCGGCTAGCTCTTTGTAACGTGCATTGCTGGCCTCACTCATGCAGACTCCTAACATGCCTAGCACTAGACTCGGCAGACTCACTATGCACTCCTAAAATGCTTAGCAAAATAAAACACACGGATGCACACACAACCCTAAACAACCCTACAGTTAGTCCGACCCAATCATATGCAAGGTGGTCCAGGACATCCGAATGTGTGCCATGCATACCCTAAGTGTGACTGAATGTCGGTACAACCATAAGACGGTCCTTTGGATTTGTAAGGTTTGGGTGGAACAGGAGGGTCGGGTGTCTCTCGCCCGTGAACGGACTCGGTGGGTGCCGATGGCCCGGTCCATGGGGGAGGGGTATAATGGTGACCTCCCCTAAAGAAGTGGAATGGATATTGTGGACCAAGGGGCCCACTAAGAAAGGGATCGAAGGGATCAAAGAATGTGTGACCCCTCGATATGGATTCCCTCATCTCAAGATCCCATGTGTGGAAGTCTAGAAGGTGTTGTTGATCTCCTTCATCCATGAAGGGAGATGAGACGGTGGGGGTATGATGGTGGACTCTCTCGAAAAGGTGGAGTAAATATGGTGGGTCACGGGGTCCACAAGAGAATGGGTCGAAGGGATCAAAGAAGGTATGACCCCTCGGACTAGGCTTCCACAAATCGCTATCCCACATTTGGAAATCTTGGAGGTGTAAATGATCACCTTCATTCATTGTGAGAGATGGGACGACAGTCATAGGTAGAAAGTAAGATTCCTCCCTTGGGCAAAGGGGAATGAAGTCGGACTCGACCGGCATAGGGAGGAGTAGAAGAACCTCCGTGGTAACATGACCCACGGTGTACACGTAGGTGATGGACCCTAAAGCGGGATGAGTGAAACTACGACCTGTGGGTCGGTCGAAGCCTGGAGCCAACAAGTGCATAAATGTCAATTGCCGGTCTAATCCGTTAAGAAGGTCATCCAATGTATCCACATGGTTACTAGACCGGAAAGTGGTATGGAATGAGTTGATTGGCACCAGAGGTAGGATAGGGTCCATAGATTGGAAGGGAAGTGGGACCAAGCTATCCTTGAGCCAACTAAGTAGTGGCTCGGCTATGTAAAGTGTACCCGTTAGAAATACCGGTGGCTCGGGCTGAGGTGGCTTAGAATAAAGATCGGAGAGTGGGGCTTCTCCAACCCTTTTGTCCCTTATGGCTAGAGATGTCCGAGTGGGATATTGTCCGGCGTAGTGGTCGAACCCCTGGCAGCGATAACACTGCTGTCGTGACCCACTACTCTCCCTGATAAGTGGGTCCCTACCCTTATCCTCCTGACTGACAGGGGGTGTAGGCAATGGGGCTCTCGTGGGTGGGAGAAGAGGATCCACTATGATGGGGAGAGGGCTTGGGGACTCCGTTGATGGGGCCGGGTTAAGGCTACCGGCGATGACCTCCTTAGGCTCGGGTTGGAGTACATCACTAGGAGTACGTGTCCTATCCACCCCATCCAACCTGCCCAAAATCATTTGCATAAGTTCGGCAACGGAGTGGGTTGGAATAGGGATATCATGGTGGACTCGCCCGTAGTCAACCGTCCTAGGATTGGGTCTGGGCTCATCTACGTGTGGGACTCTTTGCCTCCGACTAGAACCCACTTGGTTGGAAGGGATTGGGTGGGGCCGGTTGGAGGTGACCGGTTGGGGCACGTAGACCTTCCTAAGCTCTCTCTTCATGTCCCACCATGACTCGATGGGCCATTGCCCCCTAACCTCTCTCATTCTTTCGATGTAATCCCACTTTTCGGCAGCCTCATGAAGAAGCCGCTCTTTAGCGAAAGAGAATTGCATGGCCTCGGACGTAGTATAACAATCAAAGTATGTGTCCATGGCGGCCTCCCACTTGAGGTAGTCGCCCGGGCCATTGGAGCCATAAAAATCTGAGGCTTCGGGCCTACGGAAGTGGAGTGGGTGGTTGCCAAGCCCATGGGTGGACCAACGGCCATAATGCCCGGGTGATTGGGAATCCATGGGAAATGGGGGGGGAACTATATGTTGGACATGCCGACACTTGGACACTACACTAGACCGGCTATGCAAGGTTGGAATGCACTAACTAATGCAAACACCGACTAATGCTCCTAGACCTAAACCAATATCTGGTACGTGGCGGAGATAAGCGACCCGAAGATCACTCGCACAAGTACGCTACCCTCCCGATATGCATAACCTAACGTTTGGGCAACGCCTTTTAATATACCGAGCTTTTGGGTGAAATGCAGTTTAAAACACTCTTTTTTTGTTTTGAAAATAATGATGATCCTAGACTCGACTTAGACCATGATGCATGACTTATGTAATGAATACCCTAGACTCGACTTGCTCTGATACCAAATTGATGCGGGACGAGACCACGGACACGACAAGCTCGTGACTGCCCCTTAACAAGGGAAGCGTCGGATGTGCGCGGTTGAGAAACCAGCTCTGAGCTAGGGTGGTCGACTCTCACTTGTGCCCGGATCGGGTCACGGGATGGTAACGCTCTCTCTCGCAGCAGCGGTGATATAAATAGAAAGCGAGCTAATTACCCTATCATGCTCTCTAGCAGTGGCATAAGCAAGTATATATGAAAATTAAGTTAAATGCCAAGTAAGGGAGCGAATGTGATACCTCCACGCACTCGGCGTGGGGACGACGGGCCCAGCCGAACTCGTGCTCCCGGGACAGTTAATACATGAATATTACCGCAATGGAAATATGCCCACTCCACGCAGGGAGGTAAAGGGCGACACAATGGGCCCGGGAGGGCCGAATTTGGGATGACGGGCAGCTTCGTGTGTTGATTCAGCTACACGTGTGATCATGACCGTGGGGCCCACGTGCTGTCTGGAGGGGCCGTGTGGGACCTGGTGGCGCCGCTGTAGTGTGGACACTTAGGGAAGTGTTCCCTGGGCTAGCGGCACACCGGAACGTCGCCCGGGGGTCGGGCGGTTCCGATCGGCACCCGTCGGGTTTGCTGTCCACGGACTGGTGGTTGCTGTTTTGCAGCGCGCGCTCCGGCGAGAATGGACGCTGTGATCAGCCCCGATGTCGGATCGACACAAGACTGGCGCCGTTGGAAAGCTAGCTTGAAGTTATTTAACCTAGGACTAAAGATCTGGCTTGGATCTGCTCGGATCTTGACTTATGGAATTTTCAATATCTTGTTGTACAGTAACCGAAGACTCAGGCCTGCAGAGAACTTGACTGTGAATTGCCTTTGACAGTGAGGTAGACGTCCGAATCTGGGGTTGTGTTCTTCAGAGAAGTTGTTGGAAATGGAGTTGGGAAGACAGAAAAATTGGTTTGGAGACAGTTTGATGTGTCTATGATTTTCTGTGATTTGTTTACTGGACGAAGGTTGGATCTGGGATCTGACTGAAAGTACTGTAGCTCCGGTAGAACATGAATTTTTAAAAATAGGTAGAAGGATGATAAAAATTTAATACAAATTATGGTGGTAGGGGACGATGGACAGAACACCCAGTTAAATTGGGAGGTCTAAAATAAATCAAAAGGGTGGTCGAAGATGGAGAACTCAGTGCTACTGTCACTGTAGACAGTGATAGAACAGATCTGAGATTGAGAGTTGAACGAAATGGTAAAAATATGAAACGGTGGCTTTTGAACTGGATTTGTTTGTGGAGAATGGGATAGAAGATAGGAACCAACCCTCAAAATTTCAAATCGATCTGAGCTCATGGCTGGCTTCAGGAATTCACGAACTGCACCTCTGTCCAGCAGGACAGAAAACCGAAGACGATCCTGTGGCGGCTCGAAGGCGGCACGAACGGCGGCGGCGGCGGCACAAACGATCACCGGAGGTTGAGAGGGGATGATAGAAGGGGGATACACTCTAGATCTGGGGTTGGGGAAGAGGAAACCAGGGGGAGAGAAGAAGGGGGCGCACCAAGCTCCAAGAGACTCACAAATTTTCTGATTTTTCATTGAATTTCTCATGAAAATACAACATTATATATGACTCCACTCAAATCTAATGTGGACCCTTGGATCAAGGGTTCGGGATTGAATGGCTGAGATGAAGTGTGAATAACACACCAAATACAATTTTTTAATCTAACTTGACCATCTCCATTCAACCTTAGACTAATTCCATTCCAACTTCACCTAATACACACCAACCAAGCCTAATAAGGCCAAAAGAGGGGGCGCCCCCTTCATGGGCCTCTCTTGGGCCTAGGCTGGTCCAAGGCCAGCCAACCCAATCCACAACCCATGCTTGGTCCATGGATTCTCCCATCTAGATAGCCCATGAGAGGGAGTGGCCCAATTGGACCTTAAATGGCTATTATGGTCCATAAGGGTGGCATAAGGTCCAATATGATAATCACTCCTAATAGACTCTACTAAGACAACCTAGTAATGGAATCTTCCTAGAAATGTGGCCCAATGGCTTAATGAAGCCTTACAAAGAGAGCCCAAATGAAAGAAATAAAAAATTACACACTTTCAAGCCAATACAACCTATAATACACACATATACAAGCTAATACACACTAATACTCATCCCATATGCTCATGATGTCCTCATCACTTGGTGTGTTGGCCGCCCATGATTTGGGCATCCTAGGCCCATTTGGGGTTCTCCCCAAGCTAGCCAACCTTTAGAGCCTGAAGGTCCCGCCTCGAACCCTCTCCAACATCGCCTAGTCGCCATCGGGCACTAGTGTGCGCCATACGGGTGAGCTCGCTAGTGTGAGTCCGCCGCTCAAACTTGAATGCTTGCAAAATAGGTCCATAGGTGGTGTCACATCAAGTGGTATCAGAGCAAGTTCACAACTTGTCTCTATCAAGTTGGTCCTAGGACGCTCATATGCATTTAGAGTCTTCGGTTGCATCTCTTTTGTCCACTAGCATGGCTACTTCATGTAAGTCACATCTATCTCACTCGGCCCTCCGTAAAGGTTCGATTGACACCCCTTTGGACAAAGTCCTATTTGAGGACCTTATCTTTAATGGATACCACCCTAGTGCATATTTCGAGTGGGAGGAAAACATGGACAAATACTTTAAGAGGAATCCAATGACTGAACCCATGAAAATCTACCTTGCCAAGAGTCGACTTGTGTACCATGCCGAGGATAGGTGGAAGTTCATTGAACAATTTAGGAGGGTTATGAGGCTAGAGCCTATTAACACATGGGAGAACATGAGAGCCGAACTTAGGAAAGTCTACACTCCCCGACCTCCTCCCTCCTACCCGGGTTACCAAAACTTGAGGAGCACTCCCACTCCTCTAACCCCACCCGTCCAATCCCTTACCACTAGAACCCAAGTGTCCAAGGCCTCCACCTCCCCACCTAACCCCATGAGGGCCCCCACACCCCAACCAAAACCCCCTTCCCTAACATACACTAGTCAAGCCCCTTTAGCCCCCACTTCCACCCCAAACGATCCCAAGGGCAAGAGACCCCTAACCGACCCAATTCCCTCCATGGTGACCACCACTCATCCAACCTTCACCATTAAAAACCAAGTGGACACCGTGTCCACCCCTACACCTAGGCCCATGACGGCCACCACCCTCCAATCTAAAAGCTCCCACCAAACCCATACCCCACAAGCCCCCTTGGTCCCCACCACTACCCCTCCCTTTTCCCCTAAAAGGGACACTCCCCCCAAGACCAACCAACCCAAGCCACCCCAACCAACCCATCTCCCACTCCCTACCCCAAAAGTCCCAAGTCCTAGGCTTCCACTACTTCCCCTCCCTATCCAAAACCAAGTTTCCCATTACCCACCACCCCGGGTACACCATGCACCAACCATCATCACCCCACCCTCAATAGACCTTCCCATTCCCTTGAGAAAGGAGACCACAACCATCCACATGGGAGTAGATGCCATTTCGGAACCCATCCCCATCCTTGAGGAAACCCAAGTTCATACCTATGGTGAGGAAGAATCACAAATGTCCCCTCCACATAGCTTGGACCCCCAAGAGCCACAAGCTTTCACAAATAGCACCACAATCATAGATGGGCCCCTAGCTAGATGGCTAAAGGAGAGACCAATTCACCCTACCATGTCCTATGTTTACCCTCCCATGGAGCAAAACCTTCCCATTGTACCCTTCTCCTCCTATCACACCATAATCCAAACATCCTACCAAGTGGAAACCTTAGAAGATCTTCTTAAGGGCTTAGCATGGCAAATTAAGTTCACTAGCATGTTGACCCCTATGGCCGAACAACCTAAGAGCCTTGACCTCCTACACCTATGCATAGGGTCTATCACCTCGGTTTGCACCATTGGTTGCTACACTAGTGACCTCCTTCTATTCCTCCCCACACCCGATGAGCCCGACCTTCTCCTCAATTTGGAGCTTCTTACAGCGTGTAGAAAGCAAAGCCCTCCCCTTGTGGCTGACCTACTCACCAAAAATATTGGCCCAATTATCATGGAGAGGAATGACTTAGCACCTTTGGAGGACCTTGAAGACATGGAGCTCCTCTCCCTTTGTAACCCATTTTATGATCCCTATGATCCATTCCAAAGGGAGTCAAGGAACCCGTGTGACCCAACCACCTTAACCACCACCTACCTTTCCCTACCCCAACCGACCATGTTTGATCCAATCCACCCCATCCCAGACCTGGGTTATACCATGGGAGCCATGACTTTGGGTGGTATACACCCAGGGATCGAGGAAGTGCCCCATTTCATGATATCCACCTTCCTAGACCCCTTTGACCCATTCCAATGGAAGTCAAAAAGTCCACACCTAGGAGACATCTTTGTAACAAGAGTGCATAAGTCTTGGCATACAATACCACTTGGCATGATTCATAAGTCGGGTACATTCATTTACATCACCCACATGTCAAGTAGGAAGCATAAGTGGACCGTATTTGGATGTATTGGCCCACCTTCATTCATCATGAGTCTTAAGCATGAGAGGAGCATACATGGATGTCCGGGTCCCCCGCCATTTGTCATACCCATGCATAAAAGGTTCATCTATGGATGTCCCGACCCCCTGAGTCTGTCACAGTCTTCATGGCATCAAAGCATGATCGATCTACATGTGGCTGCCTCGGACCACCTTTGCATACCATACATTGTCCACTCACACCTCATTATAAAGCATGGCATATGCATCCAAGCAAATATCAAGCAACAAGCGGTGAGATTCACAATAAGTGAGCAAAAATTCGTGAGCGCCACTTGAAATTCCAAGTTGGTAACTTGACGATGATGACTTTGGAGTGACTCTACCCTAGGGTCACCTCCAAATTGAGGGCACGAGGACTTGGACCTTGCCAAGTTTCGAGTGGCTTTGGCAACCCGGCTTATGGGTTGAACTTTCAAAAGGGTTTTCAGATTCTCCCCATTTCTCATGTTGCGGATCCAACACTCTCTAAGGGCACCGCGGTGGATCCTAGTGAGTGTCTTGAGCTTACACCTATCCTTGCGAGAGGCACCTTCGGAGTGCCACCACAAAATAGCCTGAGAGCCCGACGTGAGCATACGGCGGCAATACTAGGCAAGTAAGATCCCATCGCCAGCATGAGGCTATGACCGAGCCACTTTGTCGAGCTGAAGCATCGTTCCCCGACTATGGTCACGGGTTGAGTATGGAGATCATGGATCGCCCAGAGCCGCAGTTCGATGTACTACTTCCCTGGTGGACCCATACTAGACGGGGTCGAGTTTTCCCCACCCCGGGGGTATGATGAGGGCATCCCTTGCCCCTCCACATTTTCTCCGGACTCGGATTGTTCGTCGACAAGCGCCATTATGTTAGTCATGTATTTTTGAGTCTAGTCATGTAATCTTCACATTTTCTTTGAGTCAATATCATGTAATTTTCCCTTTATTTGAGTCATGTACCTAGGTTAGTGAGTCATTTTCCTAAGTATTGTGTCATTAGGTTGGTTTGTTAGGCTAGTGGGCCCAATTCATTGGGCTTGGCCCAAGGGCACCCCTATCCCTTCGGTTATTTGTCATTGAGTCAAATGTCAGGGACTTTTGTAGAAATGTGGGTTGCCTATATATAGGACCCCATTCCCCTCATTTTAAAGTAATGAACAATTGAATGAAAATTGAAATCCACTTCCAAATCCCACTAGATCTCCCTCTCTCTCACTCTCTCTCTCTAAGGGGTCCCCCCTCTCTCTCTCTCTCTCCCTCCACCCCAATTTTTAGAATTTTCTCTCTCCTCCCCATTCACCCCTCATTAAGACCCCTCCCCTTCCCCATACACTCATTTAACTCCCCCCCCAACCCCAAGGTGGCATCCTCCAATCCACACCCCACCTCCCAACCCCCAACTACCCCACTCTCCTTCCCAAAGCATCCCACCACCTTCCCAATGCTAAATTAGCTTCTCTCAAAGCCCAATTTCGAATTTCCCTCCCATCTCCCACCCCCTTAGCTCCCTTGGTCGCCCAAATCCAACCCCAAACCCAGCCAAGGTCGCCCCCACCACCACCCCTCCATTCATACCCATTTCTTTTGCAGGTCAAGCTCTGGTTGCAGGCAGCAGGTTGGCCGTAGCTTGAAGCGGCCACCACGTCCTCCTCCCTACGAATCTGAAGGCCCAAGAGGTACCGTTGGAAGCGTCTTCGAGTCATCTTCACAACGGTGGTGGTTTCGTCTAGATCCAAGCTCCGAGCTGGCCGTGAGAGCATTTATCCTCCGACTGTGCGCAGCTTCCCTAGCAGAGCACCTGAGCCGAAGTTGAAACTCTACAGCAGCCAACCTCCTGGGAATCAGAGCAGAAGTTCTTCATCAAAAATCTTCTCCTCTGAGTCCTCTTTCATCTCCAAAAGGCAGGGCATCAATCGCCTTCCAGAACCCCTAGTTCCCATTTTCTTCGTCCAAGTGCGCAGACTGCTCCTGCGGATCCAAGTTCGACCTGCACCCACTCATCCGACGACTGCTCTCTTCTCCGACCTCCGATTGCAACTCCGTCAGCTCCTGCTCAAAGCTACTTCGACCATGGAAGCGTCACCGCCAGTCTCGCCTCAATCGGAGTTCAGGAGAGCCCACAACACCTTCTGCAACCAACTGCATCTTTTTTGTTTCCATCCGAGGCAGACAGAGGGGTCCTGTTCCAGGCTCTGCCACGATCAGTACAGAATTACAGAGATCCTCCAAAAATTTAGGCGTCTTCCTCCGGCAGCTAGGAAACTTTTGGCACTAGTATCATCGGCATCGGAGTCCCCTGGAGCCCGTGGCGGCGTCAACACCGACCCCCTATCCAGTGAATCTGCAGACTGGCAGAACCGGCGGAACTCGGAAGTTGGGATTTCTTGCCCAATTCCCCCACCCCGCCTGGCCGGCTTACAGCCCCTCCCTGCGAGGAGGTAGCGTTTGGTTGTAATACATTAACCCCCACCCCGAGATCCCCCCCCTCCTGCGAGAGGAGTAGTGGTGTAATCTTTCAATTTCAGGTTGAAGCTCCCTCGACACGGCGTGGGGGTGCATACCCTCGCCTCCCCGCTCGCCCCCATCTCCGGCCGGAGTCGGCGTCTTCACGCCGGCTAGGTGAGCCTCGGTCCCTCTCTTGACTGGTTTAATCACTTGCTTAGCTTAGTATTATTGCTATTGCTTCGTCGGATGGAGAGTGAGAGCTCGGCCCAAATTGCTAGTACCGTGAGTGACCACCACAGGCAAGTTGAGAGTGAATCCACTTAACCCACACCCTTGGTGTGTTGGCCGCCCATGATTTGGGCATCCTAGGCCCATTTGGGGTTCTCCCCAAGCTAGCCAACCTTTAGAGCCTCAAGGTCCCGCCTCGGACCCTCTCCAACATCGCCTAGTCACCATCGGGCACTAGTGTGCGCCATACGTGTGAGCTCGCTAGTTTGAGTCCGCCGCTCAAACTTGAATGCTTGCAAAATAGGTCCATAGGTGGTGTCACATCAAGAACTGAAGGTCTGCCTCCCTGTTCGAGACTCTTCCCCGGCCAACAATGACTTCCCAAAATTCTGGAAAAATTTGGACGACTTCCCGGTCCGCCTACGAAGATTTTCCAGGTTGTTTCGTCCCCAAAAAAATTCGGGAGCAGTCACAGCAGCCACTTCTTCGACCGTCTGTCAGCACTCATAGAGCGTGGATAGAGGCAGCATCCTCCACCCTTCGGCTTTTCCTTTACAATGTCTCCTCCCCGCCTGGCCGGCTTACAGCCCCTCCCTGTGGGAGGTAGTGTTTGAGTGTAATCCTTGCCTCCCCTTCTCCAAGATCCCCCCCTTGCATGGGGTGTAGTGTTGTAACTTCTTAAACAGGTCAAGCTGCCCCGGCGCGGCGTGTGGGGACCCCACGCCTCCCCGCTCGCCCTCGTGTCCGAGCGGGACCGGTTTCTTCAAACCGGTCGAGTAAGTGCTCCAAACTTTGCTCTACTTAGTATTTGTTCAGTCAATATTAGTTCATAACTCCGCTGACCGTGAATGAGAGCCCGATCCTTAAGCTCCTTGGCTATAAGAGATCGCCGTGGGAAAGTGTGGAACCCGTGCCCTCGGCACGACGTCGGCTCCCTTGAATTGGGCCGCCATTACCCTTGGGAGTCACCCTTGGCCTTGCTGGCCCTCTACCAGCAAGGGCCCAACCCTCTCAACCTCACCTTGACATTGCCAAGTTACCCCGGGACTTGGGTGAGCATCGGGTGAGCGGTCGCCATTATCGGTCCGTTTTGTTGGAGTTAGATGGAAGGCTCTATCACCACAGGATGTGGATCTAGAGGGGGGGGTGAATAGATCAACTGGCTATTTAAAAATTATGCCTAGAATCAAATGCGGAATTAGAAGAACAGTAGACAAACACAACCAATGCACTGAAAGAAACACACAAGAGGCACAAGGCTTTTAGGTGGTTCGGTCAATCCGACCTACGTCCACCCCACATTCAACTCGAATGTGGATTACTGCTGATACACAGCTTCAAACCGCTGGGCTTTACAGCTTGCCAACAATAGTTGGGGCTTACAGCTTATCCCGACCAGAGGAACACCCTCTGCAACAGCTGAGCATCACAGCTTGCTCTGCTGGGCACTACAGCTTTAGCCGACCAGAGGAACACCCTCTGCAACAGCTGAGCATCACAGCTTGCTCTGCTGGGCACTATAGCTTTAGCCGACCAGAGGAACGCCTCTGCAACCCGCTGCCTCACAGCTTGAAACCGCTGACTAACAGCTTGATCGAACAAGAGTTTTCAAAAGAAAATAACAAAGACTGAAAAGTAAACGAAACATACAATCGAATGGAAGAAAGCCAAAAATGACTGTAGCTCAAGGTTGAGCAATATCAGCTCTGGTAACTGGACCAAGAGACTGATTCACAAACTCTCACGATAACTCTCTCAATTCATCTCTCTTCTTCTTCTTCTCTCCTTTTCTTCTTCTCTGCTTTTCTTCCTCTCACAGTGGATCTCGGTGGCTACTTGTTTAGACTGGATGTATATGCTTTGCCAACTTCGATCAGCCTCTATAGAAGATGAAGACTGATATTTATAACAGCAGCATCTGGATTACGGGCGCGTGGCTTCCACGTTTTCCCGCCCAAAGAATTCTCCAGATTCGAGATGCTTCCATCCACGTGGCAGCATCTGGTCACCTTGTCCTCCTGGGATCACGAGCCATGTCAGCAATCTCAGTAGAGAATCCCTGTCAGACAGAGTATCGGATGATCAGGTTAAAGAACAACTCTGTATAGACTTTATATAAGTGAAAGCTATGTACAGACTTGCTGTATGAAAATGCAATGAGTAGACTTCACAAATGAAGATGCAATGTACATACTTGTAATGTGAAGGAGTTGATTGTGTAGACTTCACGATGTGAAGACTTATCAACAAATGATTGTACAGACTTGACCAAAAGCCTGAGACACTAACGAAGACACTGGACTGACACCAACTCGAAGATGAAAGACAAAACTGACACGAAGTGTAGTTACAAAACAAGAAGGACACGAGGTTTTAGGGAAAACAACACGAAGACAGAAATAGCAAAGAAGACTCAGACGCAGAGACAGCACGAAGTGAAACGAGAACGACACGAGGTGCAGAAGTGACAGAAACACACACTACACAGAGAACAACACGAAGACAAAACAGAAACCAACACGAAGTGTGGTTTCAACATACGAAAGACACGAGGTCTAGGAAGAACAACACGAAGACATAAAACGGAAACGACACGAAGTAAGTGAGAACAGCACGAGGTGAAACGACACGGGCTGACTACGACACGAAGACAAATAACAGAAACCGTCACGAGTTGAAAACAACACGAAGACGAAAATAGAAATCGACACGAGTTGAAAACAACACGAAGATGAGAACAGAAATTGACACGGAGTGTGGTCAAGGCGAGAAGGACACGAAGTCTAAAGAGAAAAATAGCACGAAGACACAAATACTAAAACAACACGAAGACGAAGACAGACACGGCTATCACGACACGCGATGAAGCAGTGAAACCAGAGACAAAGGAAACGACTCGAGGAACAACAGTAAGTGACACGAAGACACAATAAAGGGAACGACACGAAGACACAACAAGGATACAACACGAAGATGTTGGATGCAACAGTGCAATGTCTAGACTTGAAAATCAAAGCAAACGGCTGTACAGACTTGAAGATGTGAAGCCAATGTACAGACTTTGAAGAACAGTCTGATGTACAGACTTCACGCGTTGACGCTGTACACACTTCCAATGAAGTGCGTTGACGCTGTGCACACTTAACCAATTCAGTGTATAGACTTGTGACAGTGAGAGTTGCATACAGCAGTGAACTAAATGCAAAGAACACATAGTCAATCTGATAGAACAATTTCATCAAAACATAAACAGTGTTGCCAATTCATCAAAATAATGTGTTGCCATATGAAGTAGAGTTACATGTCAACACCAACAACACATAGGAGTCACAAGAATCTCCCCTTTTTGATGATGGCAACCCCCTATTATGTAGAGTAGCAACATCCTGTCATACAGATGCATTTTTGATGAAAGACATGATTTGTTATTCAGATTGTTATGCAGATGCATGTAGATGCTATGAATGACATGCTGCATCACAACAATAAAAATTTCCCCTTTGCCAAACCATGCTCTAATACACTCCTCCTGAATCAGAATTCAGACAATATTCTCCCCCTTTGCCATCAACAAATAGGAGGGAAAGTGAAGAGAAGAGAAAGAAAGGTCAGTTGACTGGCATTCTTGGCAAGTAGTTCAGAAATTAAGCAACTAAAGCACAGAACCTTCAGTCATATGAACTGAGAAACGGCTTAGAAATTGAATTTCTGGTTTAAAAGTTATAAAAATGAAAGTTCATGCACTACATTCATTGGATAAGGTTGATGGTCATGACAAAACAATAAACCAGAGTCATATGGACATGAGAGATTCAGTTTCAAAATATCTTACTTTAATAGACTCAGTAAAATGTGTTAAGAGAAGCCAGGGCATGTATTGAATTTAAACAATTGACATCCATGAAATTTCTTTTAAGGAACAGCATTTTCAATATTATTTCATTTAGGGCATTCAGGTAACAAAAGTCTTTTTGCGTAAGGGTATACGTTTATCAGACGCCAATACCCCTAGATACTCAACATGATGGACCATCTTGCCTATGATCAAATTCAATAGAATTGATTGACACCTTTTTTGTGTGAGGGTACACGTTTATCAGACGCCAGTTACCCCCAGGTACTCAGTGAAAACAACCTACTATTTTGATCATTTTATTCAGAGATAGCTGATACACCTCATGACATGAGTGGTGTCCACTTCTTTGATGGATCACTCAGCTTCTCAGTGATTTACCAGTCATTGCTCTGTCAATGCTATTTCTCAATTGATTTTCAATATTTTTCAATATCTTTCGTAGCTGCCCTTTATTTGTTTCAGAATGACTTGTTTAAGGACAATACACATACTTAGCTTCTCTAACATGATTTCAGATGAGTTTTCAGATTTCAGATATAATCAGCTTTGTCTGACATGAAATAAGATAAGGGTTGAGAGCTTTATCAACTTTCAGCATCCTTATTTACTGATTGTAGTCTTTCAACTCTGAAGATTATAAATTTTAAACCATTAAGTCAGTCTTTAAGCAATTAAGGTTCTTATGAAAGAAGAAATATGTTTTCTATTGCTTAATATTAGAACTGACTCAAAGATTGCCATATTGTCAGACTCAACCATTCAGAGTCAAGGATTGAATAGACGCAGCAATTCACCTCGAAATTCTGACAAGACTCCCCCTGACTATATGCATGCGATTTTGCAAAAGATGACAAATCAGATGATTTTTGAAGTTCATGCTTAATCAGACTATCTTATCGTGCAGTATGACCCATGCAAAAATATAGACATATCATGCATCTAGACATATGTATGCAATGATGATCATGAGTGCAATAAAGGATATGAGAGTCATGCATTATCACAAGTCTGTTGCACAATGTTTATTCAATCTATCAACAGCAAGTCCAATTCAGAAATTTACTCAAAGCAGCTCAAAAGTTTTATTCAAGTCAACAGAGAGTTCATTCATTATGCTGAAATTTACACAAGCCAAGTTCTCTTCTAAAAAATTTAAATTTTTCATTTCCAAGTGGCTTAGTAAAGATATCAGCAACTTGTTTGTCTGTTTCAATGAAGTCCAGTTCAATTTCCTTTTTGTTCACAGCATCTCTTAGAAAGTGATGTTTTATTTCTATGTGCTTAGTCCTAGAATGATGAACAGGATTTTTAGCAAGGCATATGGCACTAGTATTATCACATAGAATTGGAATACATTCTAATTTTATCTGATAATCATCTAGTTGGTGCTTAATCCAAAGTACTTGAGCGGCACAATTACCTGCTGCAACATATTCAGCTTCAGCTGTAGACAAGGCTACAGTGTGTTGCTTCTTAGATGCCCAAGATACTAGACAGCCACCAAGGAATTGACAGTAGCCACTAGTACTTTTTCTATCTACTCGACACCCAGCATAATCAGCATCAGTGTAGGCTAGAAGCTCTAACTCACACCTAGCAGGATACCATAATCCTAGCTCCTGGGTGCCTAGCAGATATCTAAAAATCCTTTTCACAGCTTTAAAATGATTTTCCTTAAGACTGGCCTGAAACCTAGCACATAATCCTACAGCGAATTGAATATCAGGACTAGATGCTGTTAAGTAGAGAAGGGATCCGATCATACCTCTGTATAATTTCTGGTCAAATGGGTTACCTTTAGTTTCTTCATCCAAGCTTGTAGAAGTACCCATTGGAGAAGCTATCTCTTTAAGGTTATCCATCTTGTATTTCTTGAGTAGATCCCTTGTGTACTTGGACTGAGTAATAAACATTCCTTCCTTTGTTTGTGTGACCTGCAGTCCAAGAAATAATTTGAGCTCACCCATTGAGCTCATTTCAAACTCATTAGTAATTGTTTCAGAAAATTCCTCACACAATTTGGGGTTAGTTGACTCAAAAATGATATCATCCACATAAATCTGTACAATAAGAATTTCAGAGTGACTCACCTTTGTAAACAAGGTCTGATCAACTACTCCTCTAGTGAAATTTTGATCAGTGAGGAACTTGCTCAACATGTCGTACCAAGCTCTGGGTGCTTGCTTAAGACCATAGAGAGCTTTATTTAATTTGTAAACATGATTAGGGAAATCTAGACATTCAAATCCAGGGGGCTGTCTAACATAGACATCCTCATTAATTTCCCCATTCAAGAATGCAGATTTTACATCCATCTGCTGGAGGATTATACCTAGGGAACATGCATAAGCTAATAAAATTCTAACAGCTTCTAATCTGGCTACAGGGGCAAATGACTCTTCAAAGTCAATACCAAACTCCTGGTTGTACCCCTGAGCAACAAGTCTGGCTTTATTTTTAACAATATTCCCTAATTCATCAGATTTATTCCTGAAGACCCACCTAGTCCCTATGACTGTTCCATGATCAGGAGGTGGGACCAAGTTCCACACCTTGTTCCTGTCGAACTGATTAAGCTCCTCATGCATGGCATTAATCCAATGCATATCCTTGAGGGCACAGTCAATGGACTTGGGTTCAATTTGAGAGACAAGAGCATATGTATTTAGTTCATGTTGAATTCTAAGGAGACCTCTAGTCCTAGGGGGGTCATGCAGATTTCCAATTATATTATCTACAGGATGATCTTTAAGATATCTAATGTTAACAATTGAATTGCCATGTGTTTGATTTACCTCCCCCTGAACTGTAGACTCCTCTTCATTAAGTTCTGTATGTCCTTCTTCATCCTCTGAATTGTCTTCAGGATCTCCTTCCTTCAGAAGTCCAGCATTGTCTTCATTCCTGCATTGACCAACGTTAGAATTTACCGAGGATTCATCAAAAATTATGTGTGGAGATTCTTCAACAGTTTTAGAGTTCAGATTGTACACTCTATATGCTCGTGTGTTTTCAGAGTAACCAAGAAAGATTCCTGGTTCACCTTTAGGTTCAAATTTATCAAGGTCTCTTTTATCATTTATATGAATAAAACATTTGCAGCCAAAAACCTTGAAATGAGCAATAGAAGGTTTCTTACCCTTTAAGATCTCATATGGTGTTTGCTGGGTAGAAGGTCTTACCATGACTCTGTTAATTACATAACAGGCAGTGTTCACTGCTTCAGCCCAAAATTTCCTTGGTAGACCACCTTCAGTAAGAAGTGTACGACCCATCTCCACTAGGGTTTTGTTCCTTCTCTCCACAACCCCATTCTGCTCAGGTGTCCTTGGTGAGGAGTACCTATGGTTGATTCCATTTGACCTGCAGAGTTCATCAAACTGTGAGTTTTCAAACTCACCTCCATGATCAGTCAAAATATTTTCAATTTTCTGATTTATTTTAACATAGAACTCCTGAAATTCTGAGAAAGCATCACTCTTATTAGATAAGAAATAAACCCAAGTATACCTAGAAAAATCATCTACCATGACAAACCCATACCTCCTTCCTGATAAGCTGACAGATCTGGTTGGCCCAAAGAGATCCATGTGTATCAGCTCATAGGGTTTGGAAGACAGATTTTTAGTTCTAGACTTAAATGACTTTCTAGTTATCTTTGATTGAGTGCATGCATCACAGATTTTATTTTCTTTCTTGAAGGAAACTTCAGGAAGTCCTCTAACCATGCTATGCTTGTTTAGTTTATGCAAGATGGTATAACTAGAATGGCCTAACCTACGATGCCATAAAAATGCTAAATCTTCTCTATTAGCAGTAAGACATAGGTTAGAATGCTGAATATCATCTAGATCTATCATGTATGTGTTATTTATTCTTTTTCCAGAGAATTTTATAATTTCTGAATCAGGTTCAAAAACCTTGCAGCATTGAGAGTCAAATAAAACCTTATGACCCTTATCACACAACTGGCTGATACTAAGTAAATTGTAAGTTAACCCTTCAACCAGCAAAACATCATCAATGCAGCAGGTAGAACACTTACCTACCTTACCTGATCCAATGATCCTACCCTTTGTGTTGCTTCCAAAGGTGACAAGGCCTCCTAGCTTTTCAGTTAGCATGCAAAACTTGGCATTATCTCCTGTCATATGCCTGGAGCAGCCACTGTCCAAGTACCACAAGTTACTCTTGGCTGCCAGGCATACCTGCATACACAATTAGGGCAAAGAGTTTGGAACCCAAGTCTGATTGGGCTCCAATGCAGATGAAGTGCAAGTAAAGAAAGAAAGCATGGTTTTGGGAATCCACATTTGTTTGAAGCAGTTCTGTTCAGTGGATTTTCCAGATTTCTTTTTGTTTTACTTTTTCTTGTTGACTTTCTTCTTATATGCACCAACAGAATTATTCACAGAATTTTTGTTATTGTGCCAATGCTTCGGCCAAGTTGCATTCATAAAGTTTTGGCCATGGTAGTTCCTGGGCTGGCTGTGGAAATGTTGGTAATTTCTAGGCATCCGACTACCATACCCATTTTCCCAATTTCTGACATAGGGTCTGTAAAAGTGTGTAGGTTGATGAACATACCCTGTATACATCCCTTGAGTTCTAGTCCACCCACGCCCATTAGGATAAATTGGCTGTGTGGGGTAGTAGAACTGAACTCTAGGTGGATTGAATTGGTTGGGTTGACTTCTGAAAATATTTTGTCTTCCCTGCACCCTTGACCCTGCTGACCTATTCATATGTTTTGGTTGGGTCCTTTTCTGTGATGATGGTGGTGAAGACCTTTTGACATTGACATAGGGTTTGTTTACCTGAACAGGCTGACCCCTAACCTTGGGTTGAGCACTAGAGCTAGGTTTGGAAGTCCCAATTCTACTAGGCTCACCTACTTTCTGTTTGCCCTTCTCCTCTGCATTTAGCCTTTTCAGATTCAAATTTTTCTTTACAGCATTATTAGAATTCATGTTGATCAGAGGTCCTTTCTCCTTTTGTGCAACAAAGGAAATAGTTTTCATTCCAAAGCTTTTGGTTGCACTAGAGTTGAATCCTAGGCCCTCTCTTCTGAAGTTTACCTTTGACCCCAATAATGCATCTAAATTTTCAGATCCTTGGGTCATTTTCTCAATTATTTTTAGCTTATCCTCATTATCTTTCTAAACTTCATCAATAGATTTTTTCAACTCATTATTCACATTGAGGACAGCTTCATATTTTTCAGAAACAATTTTTATCTCATTTTCATAATTCTGAATTTTCAGTTTCCATGCATCAATTTCATTGTCTAATCTCACATTTTCTTCCTTAGACATTTTCAGTTCTTTATTGATTTCTTCAAATTCAGAACATGTGAGTTTCAGATTATTGTTCTTTGTTTCTAAGCAGGTAATTTTATCAGACAATGAAGTATCATTTTGCATGATTTTAATTTTTCTTCGTAGATGCCTATTTTCTTTTCTGACCTCATCTACTCTATCAGCAAGTTCATCATAAGCAACCATCCAATCAGTAATAGTAAAATTTTCATAGCGAGAGGATACCTCATCAGATTCTTCCTCTCTATCTTCTGAGCTGGTTGCCATGAGGCAGATTGGCTTCTCAGCTTCAACTTCGCTGTCCGAAGTGACGCTCAAGGATCCCTCGTCCTCATCACTCTAGGTACTCACCATAGCTTTCCCTTTTGTGTTCTTCCTCTTGGACTTGTCCTTGAGGTTCTGATTTGTCGGACATTCAGCTTTAAAGTGAGCCGCCTTCCTGCATTGATAGCAAACATTAGTTTCAGCTTTCTTTACAGGGTTTGATTTGTACCTTGTGTCTCGGCGGCCACTATTGGGATTTCTTCGGCTGAATCTTCTTCCTTCCTTCTTGAGAAATCTCCGGAATTCCCTAGTAATCATGGCAATATCAGCATTTGCCACTTCTTCTTCAGACAAGCTCTCTTCTGTTGATGATCCGTTGGGGCTGGATCGACTGGATCTGCTAGCACCAGCCTTCACATAGGCTTCCTCTTTCTGTCAGCCTCCTCTATCTTTGGCATATTCATCTCATAAGTCATTAGAGATCCGATCAGCTCATCTGCCTTAGTATTATGCAGATCTCTTGACTCTTCCATTACTGTAGCCTTGGTGTGCCAAATTGGAGTCAAGGATCGCAATATCTTCCTGACTACTTCATACTCAGAATATTTTTTCCCGAAGCCTCTGAGACCATTTGTGATAATAGTCAGCCGAGCATACATTTCCTTGATGGTCTCATTAGGCTTCATCTTGAAGGCTTCGTATTCTGAAACCAGTAGATTGGTCTTAGTCTCTCTGACTTGTGAAGTCCCCTCATAGATGACTTCAAGTGCATCCCACATTTCCTTCGCTGAGAAGCAGGCAGATATTCGTGAGAACTCGGTGGGATGCAGAGAGCACTGGATTGCATTGATTGCACTCCAGTTGAGCGTGGACCTTCTGATTTCTTCCTTGGTCCATACGTCTTCATTTGGAGACAGCTCGAAAGGTCCCTTGCTAACTACCTTCCAAATTTCATAATCTTTAGCCCTCAAAAATACCTGCATACGATGCTTCCAGTATACGTAGTTGGTTCCATCGAAGTACGGGGGCTTGGATGTAGATTGCCCTTCAGCTATCATCCCTCTTCCGTCCATCTGTGCTTATCCTCTTCGGGCGGTAAGTCCCTGTAGAAGAGTCTAGCTCTGATACCAATTGTTGGAGTTAGATGGAAGGCTCTATCACCACAGGATGTGGATCTAGAGGGGGGGGTGAATAGATCAACTGGCTATTTAAAAATTATGCCTAGAATCAAATGCGGAATTAGAAGAACAGTAGACGAACACAACCAATGCACTGAAAGAAACACACAAGAGGCACAAGGCTTTTAGGTGGTTCGGTCAATTCGACCTACGTCCACCCCACATTCAACTCGAATGTGGATTACTGCTGATACACAGCTTCAAACCGCTGGGCTTTACAGCTTGCCAACAATAGTTGGGGCTTACAGCTTATCCCGACCAGAGGAACACCCTCTGCAACAGCTGAGCATCACAGCTTGCTCTGCTGGGCACTACAGCTTTAGCCGACCAGAGGAACACCCTCTACAACAGCTGAGCATCACAGCTTGCTCTGCTGGGCACTATAGCTTTAGCCGACCAGAGGAACGCCTCTGCAACCCGCTACCTCACAGCTTGAAACCGCTGACTAACAGCTTGATCGAACAAGAGTTTTCAAAAGAAAATAACAAAGACTAAAAAGTAAACGAAACATAGAATCGAATGGAAGAAAGCCAAAAATGACTGTAGCTCAAGGTTGAGCAATATCAGCTCTGGTAACTGGACCAAGAGACTGATTCACAAACTCTCACGATAACTCTCTCAACTCATCTCTCTTCTTCTTCTTCTCTCCTTTTCTTCTTCTCTGCTTTTCTTCCTCTCACAGTGGATCTCGGTGGCTACTTGTTTAGACTGGATGTATATGCTTTGCCAACTTCGATCAGCCTCTATAGAAGATGAAGACTGATATTTATAACAGCAGCATCTGGATTAAGGGCGCGTGGCTTCCACGTTTTCCCTCCCAAAGAATTCTCCAGATTCGAGATGCTTCCATCCACGTGGCAGCATCTGGTCACCTTGTCCTCCTGGGATCACGAGCCATGTCAGCAATCTCAGTAGAGAATCCCTGTCAGACAGAGTATCGGATGATCAGGTTAAAGAACAACTCTGTATAGACTTTATATAAGTGAAAGCTATGTACAGACTTGCTGTATGAAAATGCAATGAGTAGACTTCACAAATGAAGATGCAATGTACATACTTGTAATGTGAAGGAGTTGATTGTGTAGACTTCACGATGTGAAGACTTATCAACAAATGATTGTACAGACTTGACCAAAAGCCTGAGACACTAACAAAGACACTGGACTGACACCAACTCGAAGATGAAAGACAAAACTGACACGAAGTGTAGTTACAAAACAAGAAGGACACGAGGTTTTAGGGAAAACAGCACGAAGATAGAAATAGCAAAGAAGACTCAGACGCAGAGATAGCACGAAGTGAAACGAGAACGACACGAGGTGCAGAAGTGACAGAAACACACACTACACAGAGAACAACACGAAGACAAAACAGAAACCAACACGAAGTGTGGTTTCAACATACGAAAGACACGAGGTCTAGGAAGAACAACACGAAGACATAAAACGGAAATGACACGAAGTAAGTGAGAACAGCACGAGGTGAAACGACACGGGCTGACTACGACACGAAGACAAATAACAGAAACCGTCACGAGTTGAAAACAACACGAAGATGAAAATAGAAATCGACACGAGTTGAAAACAACACGAAGATGAGAACAGAAATTGACACGGAGTGTGGTCAAGGCGAGAAGGACACGAAGTCTAAAGAGAAAAACAGCACGAAGACACAAATACTAAAACAACACGAAGACGAAGATAGACACGGCTATCACGACACGCGATGAAGCAGTGAAACCAGAGACAAAGGAAACGACTCGAGGAACAACAGTAAGTGACACGAAGACACAATAAAGGGAACGACACGAAGACACAACAAGGATACAACACGAAGATGTTGGATGCAACAGTGCAATGTCTAGACTTGAAAATCAAAGCAAACGGCTGTACAGACTTGAAGATGTGAAGCCAATGTACAGACTTTGAAGAACAGTCTGATGTACAGACTTCACGCGTTGACGCTGTACACACTTCCAATGAAGTGCGTTGACGCTGTGCACACTTAACCAATTCAGTGTATAGACTTGTGACAGTGAGAGTTGCATACAGCAGTGAACTAAATGCAAAGAACACATAGTCAATCTGATAGAACAATTTCATCAAAACATAAACAGTGTTGCCAATTCATCAAAATAATGTGTTGCCATATGAAGTAGAGTTACATGTCAACACCAACAACACATAGGAGTCACAACACATTTGAATGCTAAATTGTGCTTGCTTGGTAAGTCCTAGGTGGTGTAACATCACACTCACATCCACTAACGGCACTGGCGGTGCAACAGAAGTGGGCCACTAAACCTCCAAACTCAGGGAGGAGTCACCTGTCCCCACTTGCACGCCAGTGGAGGCTGCCCAGAAACAACAAAAGGGAAAGTAAGAAATACATATGGAACTTTCCATGAAAAATAATGTGGAAAACCTAAGAAAAATGAGTTCTCATTCCTTACCCAAAGCAAACTCCTCCGTGCCTACGGATTCACTTGCCAGGGTCGGAGAGGGCAGAGACTCCTCGACAACTCGGGGGCCTTCTCCCATAGCCCTGTCCCCTCCAGAAGCCGTAGGAAGGTCTGCCGAAAAACATAAACTAGTGCCAAAGAGGGGAAAGAAAGACCCCCAACGCACCTCCAGAAGTAGCCTTCATCTCAGCCCCCTCGGCGGAAGAGGCCCCAGAAGAAAAGGAGTCTGAACTCTCCTCTGTCTCCATAATGAAGCTCCCACTACTTGAGGAGCCTGAAGAAGTCTTCGAAGAACTGTCGGAGGTGGTGGAGCTAGAAGCCCCTGCGGATCAATAAAACAATAGGGTCAACACACAACCTGACCTCACATAAAAAAAATTATCCAGTTCAGGGCTTTACACAAGGCTCGCCAGTCGGGGCGCTCCCCTCGGAGATCCTCTCTATGTCAATGATCTCCTCATCTTCTCCAGCCAGAGTCGCCACTCTAGGCTCTCCCCCTGCCACTCCAGCCAGGTCACAAGGAATCTCACCCTCCTCCAGCCCCACCGTGCAAGTTGAAACCACGTTTGGCAAAGGAGGGAGAGACGCCCACACCAACAGCCGTTATAGCAATCCAGGAGCATCTCCGGCAGCAGACACGGCCAAGCCACCCGTCACTCTCAGTTCGGCCTCGAAAGAGGGGAGAGCCACCGATGGGCCAGTGTTAATCAGCTCCTGGATCACCTTCAGGGTAGTAGCCGAGTCCTCACCTGGCAGACAAAATCACAAACCAGTCAAAAACCTCAGTCCACCAGACGCCAGACAAACGGGAAGACAACTTTCCTCAGAATGGCTCAGCTCTTATAGGAGCCGTCCCGAGTGGCCACAGGTTCCTACTCCTCGACACGGGTGGGCACCTCATCTCTTCCCTTAGGAGGGGCCACGGCCCCGGACGTCCCAGCTATCTCTACACGAAACATATGGCTATGTCAGCCTCCAAAAGAAAGCACAACCATAAGCAGAACATATCCAGTCCTAGAAGACTCTACCCGGTAGGATGTCCTTGGAGGCCTTCCATGACTCAATGTCAGGGATCATCTCAACGTTGAGGCCAGCCTCGTCCATCAGGTGAAGAATTGAGTCAACGTCGATCTCACACTCGACCCCATCATCGGGCAAAGGATCGACCTCCGGGGGCGGTGAAAAGGCCACTGCCGCCCCAGTCTCCAGCGGAGCTGCAAGGACACCAATCAACCAGCGCAGGCTTAGTCAATCATAATGGCTAAACCAACAAAAAGCAAAGGGTAGACATGGTGCTTACTTAAGGCTGGCTCCACCTCTATATGCTCGCCAGCTCTGGGTCCTCGAGAGGACTCCCCAACCTCCACCACTCCAGTATCTACTCGAGGTCGCTTCCACTTAGGCTGAAGGCCTCTGTCTCCCCTTCCAGAAGATGACTCCGTAGAGGGATGATCCCCCTCCATCGTAGAGCCTGCCAAAGAAACACATCAACACACAACATCTCAGTCATACACATCGAAAGATAACAATATCGAGACAACATGCTAAATAAAGTATCTCACCTGAGGCCACAAAAGGGGTCAACGGCAAAGGAACCAGTTGCTCCGGCTTCAACCCCAGCACCTGGGCAGCCTTTGCAACTGTCTCCCTGACGTCTCTCAATGTGTAAGCACACTCGATCTGAGAGACAAACTCCACCGGTCCAGTTGACCCTATCGCATGGGAGATATGGCGCCTCTAGTCATTGACCACAGCGTTAGCAAAGCTCCCTTCTGGGAGCACTCGGTCCAAGGAACCCTTCTTTCCAAACCCGCAAATGGCCTAGAACTGGGTCCACCAAGTCTTCAGCATCCTCAACTGCGATGCCCTAACTCCATCCCCCGCTGGCACGGCCTGCACCGGCCTTAGGGGCTTGAGGGCCCCACCCTGACCTCGACCTGCTAACGAAGAGGCCCGGCTACTCTAGGGCCACTGCTGCACTAGCCGCTCCACCTCCCAGCGGATCTGAGAGAAGCGGGTCCTCAGGTACCCATCATCCAGTGAAATCGGAGGTAGGTCCTCCCTCAGAAGTAGACTCTCCTTAGCCTTCCTGATCACTGAAGCCTTCTACTGGTATAGGTGACTATGCTTAAACCACCACTTAGCATAGTGGACATCAAATCTTCCGTGGCGGTCCAACCCCGGCGTCGGTAATCACGTCGATTCCCTACGGCAGTAAAAGTCCCACCAGGCAGCTACTAACAGATGGCTATCCCGGCCTTTATACAACCTACTCGACACGGGGAACTCCTGGTTTGCCGGGATCCCCTAGTCGTACCCAAAGTTCCGGGTGAACTGGTGCAGGTAGTACGGCTCCAGAAAACTTGTGGCAGACCGATGCAGTGCCAGCACCACCGGTCGGGTGCTGATCACCCACTCTGAGTACACCACGGTGCCCGACTCTCGCTGGTATGGAATGGCAAAGGCTGCCTCGTCGCTCGAAGGCACTAGAATAGGACGAGAGTCCCTCGAAGCACTGTCAAAAGGGAGCCCATCCTCACCCCTGCCGGGCAAGTAAGACAGGGCCCTCCTAGCTCCCTCTAGCTGTGCAGCGGGGTCCCCATCCGGCTGGCCAGTAAAGCTGAACAACAAAGGCACCGTTGGGTTTGCCACCGACGCCCGCGTCACCAGTCAAGGAAACAGCAAGCCAGCCCACACACTGAGGTAGTGGGTTGGCAGAAGCAAGCTCTGTTCACGTGGCGTAGGATGCGTCGCCAACACACCCAGCCCCTGGCAGATGTTGGCCAGTGCCGTAGGAGCTAACGCCAGCCTTCACCTCTCTGCTATCAAGCAAGCGGGCCATAATAGCTCAACTCTCAGCAAACTATCCTCCCCGTGCGGGACCACGAACATCGCCAGCCAGTAAGCTAAGTATGCCGCCAAGTGCGTCACGTCTAGCAACCCATGGGGGTTCCACCCCTCTCTTGACGCATATATATACCTGGAGTAGGTGCTGAACCTGAACTCCACCTCTCTATACTCTTCACAAGGAGTCTGGTCTCTCGCAAACTCCTGGTAGAAGAAGAAGGGCCTGTTATAGAAGTGACGGACCCACACCTTCAATGGCACTTTGGGAGTCTGTGCGGCTCGCTCTGTCCCAGCCAAGGCTAAGTCCCTCTAGGTCTTTAGCAGATACCGATAGCTGTGGGAAACTCCGTATCACCCCTGTCCATTAGTATGGCTACGATGGAGGTCATCCAGCACCACCTCCTCATACCCTTCGTCGTTGATTGGCAAACTAGAAATCCGAAAGAGTGACCACAGATTCAATGAAGTCTATCCCTCTACTGTCGCCACCGTGTTCCACCGGCGGTTGAAGCGCTCCACTAGTGCATGTACCAACCTCGTGTAGCAGGGGTACCCATATAGTGCCGCAGTCACTACATATCTAATCTCAGCTCTATCTAGGAGCACCCTGTAATGGTACACAATCCCCATCAGCCGCTCTGTCGCTCCCTGATGGTACCTATGCGAGGGGATCACTGCCCAACGGCCATACCAGCTCATGACCGTTTGCCGAAGAATCCCATCTAGAAGGCTGTGGTTGTCATAGCCTTCTCCAGCATACTGTAGTCCTGACGGCTCCAACGCCAACCCCAAAGTCCCCTCTGTCTTGGCCCGATGGTCACCGTGCAAGTCCCAAGAAGCGGGACCCAATGCTCCAACACGGACCCCGAACTGGTCCACCCGGCGAAAAAAGTCCCGACACTCGACGTTGGGAAACTGACGCTACCTCCAGTAATTCATCGAAAAGCTCAGGAAACCGTAGAGAAGAACTCCATGCAGGCTATCCCTGCCCACCAGAATGGCCCGCTCCAGTCGGCGGCGCTCTCCAGCAACACGGGAGTCTCCCTCCTCCATGCCTGAAGGGACAAACCTCCAGATGAACTCGAACAGATGGTGATCCATAGGAAACTATATTGGGTAGCCTCCGACAAGATCGTAAGTGTAAATCCCACTTGTCTCTGAAATCTGGTCTAGCTCCAAAGTCCCGGGTCTGCCCGCCTCCTCTCCAACGGGGCCCTCAACTACCAGTGCGTGTCCCAAGCCGAGCTGGTCCACACTAGCCGCAGTGACAAAAGGTGAGCCCGGAGGAGGAAAGGGCTGCTCAGTCCTCCTCACCCAGTGATCCTCCTCGCGGGCCACACGCCTCGGAACTTGCTCGTCTCTGCCGAATCTCGCCATAGCTACAAAACAAATTACACAAAAATGGTAAGTGCACCAGAAATCAACATATACAAGATAGCAAAAGAAAGGCACATGAAGTGTCAAAATACAACCATAACAACCCAGAACCAGGAGCTCACGGGCCGTACGCCCTCGTCTCCGCCTCCAATGCACGCCCCGTGCGGGGCATTTGTTGTACCCAGACAACTCCCCAGTGAAATATTAAGAAATAAGGGTTCGGGAATTTTCCCAAACACCTTTAAAGCGACAGCTACCCAGCCCCTCCTATGGCTCACTGGGCCCAACCAAGGGTCCCAATTAGTTAGCCGTAACCAACGGCGACATCAACAATTGATTGGGGTTAGCCCCGATCACTCAATCAGCAGGTTTACCCGCGTTCTACATAACCGCCCGGGCTGACCTCGGGGCACCCTGACGATAGGCCACGGCACGTGGCACCCAGCAATGAGGTCAGGATCTACCCCCAAGATGCCTCCATCCAGCTTTCAAAAGTCAAAGGTAGACCTAGCTTGGTCAACCAAGGGCCTTAGAATCCCATAGCACTCGTATACGGCCCACATACGCGTATCCTGAATTTCCCCGAACACGTTGTGGGCGTGGATATCCCAGCCATTCGACAGCAAGCCGAGGGCTAACCAGCGGCTCCAGCACTCTAGCCACGTCCTATGACAACCTTCCAGCAGGTCGGGGCCACCCCCGACCCTCAGACATGTGGCGATGAGCCGCTTCTTTTCAACTCTCGTGCTGAACCGGGATTGCCTATCAACTCGTCGTGTTACGCAACGCTCACCGTGAAAGCCGGGCCCACACGCACGGGAGTCACACTCTCAGCTCTTATGAGCCCCTACCCTCAGCCCAAGGCTAACTTTAAGGCCCGCCAGTCACTCACCCAAGCCAATCAACAACCCGAGGTGTGTCGAGAATTTCCCCATACACCTTGCGAGCGGCAACGACAACGGGACATCAACAAGCCCCCAGGGGCCGATCCCAACATCTCGAAGCACTCTGTCCTTCAAAGGACATCCCCAGACCATGAAGGAAGAGCCCCGAGGGTTACCCCTCCGGGCCACGGCTCGCCGGGGGGAGTTCACCACGGGCGCTGTCGCGCCCCGGGGAGGGTGAACCCCCTTGGGGGGAGCACCCTCCTCCCAACCCGATGGCCCACGGCCATTCTCCAGCCCAATATTTCACAGTTTCATGCAAGATTCATCGGCATACCCATTCGTGTAAGGATTCGACGACGAAAACTCGGGATCGCATAAAGTCCCACGTCAACGTTCATGTTCCTAGTACGCACACGGTCGGTCAACCAGTTCAACTCCAGTTTCCTTTTCATCTTCTTGCGGTCGTACTTAGTCAAGGTACGGCCAAGATAAGAAAAAATGGGATTTTATAGAGGTGGGGACCATCCCCCCTCTCTCCCTCCATACTTGCTCTGCCTAAACCCACCTAGGGAAGGGTTTAGGAGGACCAAACCTTGCCCCAAGTTTGGTCCACCTAAACCCCTATTGTAATAAAAAAAGTTTTTTTGACAAAAAACTAGCCCCCAGCCGGTCTGCCCGCAACCCCACTGTGGACGCACTTTTTATTTAAAATAGTTGTTTATTTGTTTATTGGGTTTATTAAGTGCGTGGGCGTGCCAGTCACAAAATGACAATTTATTGTGCGCTCGATCTGACTAGTCAGATGATTGTGTAGTTCGTGTCGGGACTGAGAACCCGCCGTACTGTGAAGGCTACGACGTTAATTACATCCCCTCGGAGAGGGGAAAACCCTTGATTGATTGCCAGGAAAAGGGGCCCGATGGCCAGGAAATTAATGCATAGAAAAAAACTATTAAGAAATGCTAAAGTCCTCGCGCGAGGGTGTGAAGAAAGTATCTGAGCCTGTGTCAGTCATATGTTGACCATTTTAATGTTCGGACGAATGTCCGGCTTGAGAATAGCGTAATCGTTGCGGGAAAACCAGAACATGTGTACGTCGGGATACGATGGATTTATTGTTCAAAGGAACGGAAAACGTCCAGTTAAATCCCCGGTTAGAGCGGTCGGAAACCGAGAAGTTTGTGGGCCCGATGCAAGATCAAGCTGCGACCATACTGCGGTGGTCCCCCCGCGGTCGAAGTCGGGCTCTCGTGGGCATCGTCAATGTTCCCGATGCAAAGGAGGCAACAGGAAAGTGTCCTGGGACTAGGGTCCGAAATGAAGACATGTGCAGAGGTAGCTAGCTATAGGCCTAGGATGTGGGTCAGGCAATGACCATGGTTGGGGCGAACCTGAGGTCCAAACGCGACTCACGAAGGTCTTATTGATATTCCCATGCAAAGGGTCCGGGGATGACGAGAGCCTTCTCGTTCCATTCAGATTTTGTCGGTCATACACGGACCATTTTATGTTCGGACAAAGATCCGTATAGAAAACAAGACGGTGACGGGAGTGAATCCGTGCAAATGTCTGCCATAAGTACGGTAAGTTTAATGCAAGTGCGGGATTAGATCCCGGTATATATGTCGGTCACTAACGGACCATTCATCGTTCGGACGGAAGTCTGTATTAGTAGTGTCGATGATGACGATAAAACCATACGGATGTCTGCCATAGGTACGGCAAGTTTAATGTAGATGCGGTATCGGATCCCGATAAAGACGGGTCGAGCTAACGAACTATCGGCCCGGGATAAGATCGGATCATGGTCATGCTCGGGTGAGGGCTCCTGAGATCCAAGTCCGACCTAGTGGGGCATCATTGCTTTTCTCTTCAAACACAGTCCGGGGAAGCGGATTGTTAAGTGTGAAGCCCAAACTCGCCAACGTGCGGCCTCACACGCGGATCGACCTGTGCGGTCAGGTCGCAGGAGTCAAGGGGGCAGTGCCCCTTGTGGGGGTTTCCGGGGGCAACGCCCCCGGAACAAAATTTTAATTAAGATACGGGTGATGTAGTTCTTTTCTATTAGCATTAAACTTCTTTTTCCTTTTTATTTGGTTAACTCTTCTTTACGAAATCACGCCGGATCAAGGGGAGGTCTGGGGGCACGCCGGAATAGAGGGCGCCGGATTTGGGAGTTCAAAGGGGGAAAAGGAGCGCCGGTTTAGCAGGATGCCAAGGGCAAGGAGGGCGCGCCATTTTTGGCCGCGCCGGAATAGGATGTATAAAAAGGATGAAGTGCGCGCCGGTTTAGAGGGATGCCAAGGGAAATAAGGGCACGCCTCTTTTGGCCGCGTCGGAATAGGATGTGTAGGAAGAGGGGTATACAATCAAATTGGCGCGCCGGATTTGAGGGCACCGGATTAACGAGATGCAAAGAGGGCAATGGGGTTCTGAGAGGAAAGTTGAAACGGCGTGAAGGAACAGTGGCCGTGCCGTTTTAAGCCACGCCGGGATAGCTGTGCGGGGGGGTGTTTCGAAGCCCTGTTTGCTGCGTTCTCTTTTATTTCACCCGTGGTTGGGTTTTATGATTCATTTATTGACTGTTCTTGATGTTCTTGATGTTCTTAGCCCCTTGCGGGAATCGGGCAGCACCTCTCCCGGACCTGGGCTTGCCAGAGAGAAGCGAAGGCCACCAAACAGATTGCTCCGGGGTGACCCTCAAAACATCGGAGTGGCCTCACGGCGGTCCGAACCCAAATGTGAGTGTGGAGCGCTCGAGGGCCAGCCTACGAGAGCGACCACGACTCACGGGCGATGATTCTTCGGCACGAGACGGGTGTATGCCACAAGAGGCCATGAATGTTCACCCTTCATATGGGTTCCTTTGAAGACCATGCCATGGGAAGGCAAGCTTCGAGAGGCCCTGGGTGAGCGAAAGATAGGGAGATGCGGAGAGAAAACAATGGCGTAAGAATGTTACGCAAACTTTCAAAACGGGGACCTTCTTCTTATTCACCTGTAAAAAGGGAGATACATGAGGGGAGACACTTCCCCATGGTGGAAGGAAACATAAACGAAAGGGGAGGTGGAGTTACAGTGGTAAAAGGGGGGCGAACAAGACCCAAACCCGACCCCTGAGCTAACCTCCCTTCTCTCACCCCTTTCCCTCTTTCACCCAGGGTGCCTGGCTTACTCTTCAGATGGCCTTCTCCTCCACGAGCAAAGACGGCCAGCTCCCTTTTTCTTCTTCTCTCTTTTTCTTCTGCGCACACTCCTCTTCTTTGTCTCGACGGCTCCCCTTTTATAGAGTGGCGCCAGGGGATGGGGTGGTTACTGCCGATTCTACCTCATCCGCAACGAAGCTTGGGGTTGATTGGTTGCACTGGACGCTGTTGATTCGTCCCGTACACTACTGCTCATCCGAGGATGGGACGCTCAAAGATTTTTCGAAGCTTGCCTTGCTGCCGCTGTTTATGTGCTGTCGAACGGAGCCAAAGATAGAGCATCGGGCATTGAATGTTCTCTGTGCATCTCATTTATGCCAAACAGAGTATCGGCTGGCGGATGGGATGGCCGTCGAGTTAAAACGGTGTGAGGGAAGGTAGTCGCGCCGATTAAACGTCACTAGTGGGTGTAAAAAGGCGTGCCGGATTAAGCATTGAAGGGCCACGCCGTTTTAACATTTGAAGGATAAGCTTTTAAAATGTGCAAAGTTGTGTTGTTAAAACGGTGTGGCAGGGGAAGCGTGCCGGTTTAACCCTTTGCAAAGGGGGGAGATGGGAAATGGCGCGCCGGTCTTAGTGGCGACGTATTAAGGTGTAAAAGGGGGCATTTCCTTCAAATGGGCACGCCCGGTAAGTCGTGCACAAGGGGGGGCGCGCCGATTTTAATGGTGTATGTGGATGGCGCCGTTTTAACAACCAACCAAGGAATAAAGAGGAAAGGGGCGCGCCAGTCTTAGCGGCGCCGTTTTAAGTGCATATCGTGTCGGTTTAAGCACCGAATGGATTCTTTTCAAGGTCGAGGCCGTTTATATGAATGTTGACATTCCTGGAATGTTTCGGTTGGGATGTATGGCCTCCGTAATATTCCGCTCGTAGCCTCCGGGACTCGGTCCCAAACTTTGCGTGACTTCCGATGCATGCTGAGACTGTGCCGGAATTACCAGCTCTTCTTTGATTCAGCTCTTGGCGTGGCTGGTTGTAGAGTTGTTGCCGTATCTCCCATCCGGGGGGGCTCCCTCATCAGCTAGCTGACCACCAAGCGAGTCCTCGTCTTGATCGGGTGAGGTATAATGTTTATTCGGCATTTTCATCTTCGGCTTACTCTCGAGTGTCGAGACGTGCATGCCGTATGATCATCATTGATATTTTTCGACGTCCACACCCACCCAAAACTAAAAAAAAGAGATTTTTTAAAATCAAAAAAAGCCTTGTTTTTGCCTCGCGTAAACCCCTCTTTAGGTGGACCAAATTGGTCGCCCAGTTTGGTCCTCCTAAACCCCCTGGGGGAGGGTTTTATGAAGACCAAACCCAACCCCTGGGTTGGTCTGCCTAAACCCTCCCTCGCCCACTCAGTAAAAAATATATATATATATATATACTTTTCGCAAGGGTTTACGCGGACCAAGTTTGCCCCTCAACTTGGTCCACCCAAACCCTCCTGATTCTTCATCTTCCCCTATAAAAGCCCCCCTTAGGACCTCCAGACAAATAGACACAAGGAGGTAGATGAAGTCAACAACATACGATCTAATTGCTGCACCCTCGGACTTCTGCAGGCATCCAGCAAGGATCGAGGAGGCAGGGAGCTAAGTGTGCTCGCGTGGTTGACTTGTTGATCGGGTCACACACGCCGAGGGTATGTCGCTCGCACTTCCCTCATACGGCGTTTAGCCATCTCACACAAGCCCACCTCCGTCACATGTAAGGCCCTACAAAAATGGCAAACACACCCGCATCTTGGGTCTGCCCACATATGACAACCTACGACGGTCACACATGTGCTATGGTGCCGCACCTACCTTCATCACGGAACCGCGTGCCCATCGCTCATCCCAAGTTGGCCGCCGACCACTCTGACTGATGACTCGAGTTCGCTGGACCCTGGCCTGGGAGCCACGTTCCCGGGACCAACGCAGACTCCCCAGCATGAAGATACTCGCCCCTCAAGACCTATACCCAACTACTCATCCCGAGCCGCGTCCGGCCCTCCCCCCGGCGATGACCAATATCTCTCCCTGCCATCCAGTCTAGCCCTCCCTCGGCAAATTGGGCATCTCCCTCGCCTCGAGGAGAGGCTCTGTAAAAACACGTGGATGTCCGCCTTGTTATGCATTGACCCAGGGACCGACCCACGTGTCGGAATTATCCTGTGGCTTGCACCGGTTGTACTTCAGCCTCCTAGCCCCATTTGTAAAGCCATTATGGCTTCTATAAAGTATAAAACGCACCCGTATCCAGGTCTCAGCCTCCTCCAGCACTACCCAGTGCGTGTCCAGTGTCTCCCACTACAGTAAATCAAACCTCCTAGTCAAATGCGCCCTCATAGCTATGAGATGCCCCCAGCCATCTATACACAGACTCAGACATATACAAACTTCTCTTCAGCACGGAACAAAGGTGTTTGGATTCAATCCGATGTAAATAAACACCGACCGCTTGCGGTCGGTGGGGAAAGACGTCCAGTACATGATTCCCCATAATCGCCTGCACACTCGCACCCATGGAACCTCTTCTCTCCACGTGTCGCCCGATTGCCCGAGCCCATGTGCCGCGTCCTAGCGACGCTTCCCCAGTCAACCTTTGGTTCCATGGGTGATTATCGAGAAATCGACTGGCACACCCACACCCCTGTCCAGTTAACCTATACCCCCAGAAACTTCTCGTGCCATTCGACCCCTCTCGACTTTCTGTAAAAAGGACAGTGCCCAGTACTGTCGTGAGGGGTATACGGCCGTGAATGAGGATACCCGAGATACGGCCGTGAATGAGGATACTCCTATATTCTTCCTTCTTCCGCTTTATTCCTTCCCTCATCCCGGTCATCGGTATAAAACCCACCGCAATAATGATCTATGAAAAGTTATGTAGCAACTCAGATAAAATTATGGGAATAAAATTTCCTAAATAGATAAATCCTCCAAAATAAACTAAATAGTCAAAGAATCCAAATAAATGATAAAATCCCAAACCATAATCATCACTATTGGGCTTAAACTCAAACCACAAAGGCCTCAGCCTTTATATATAAAAGCCTTGGTTGAATATGGGCTTAAAAATGGCAAAGAAGGCCCATAACCCTCTATACGTCCAAAGGAGGAATATCATATATATATGAGATTGATTTCCCAAAACCCCAAGACTATACCACGTCCATCTATGCCTTAGGGTTTTTACCCAACGGATGGCGGTTGGTTTTTTAGCAATAGGATATGCATGGGAAAGTTAAAACCCATTAGGATCCTTATGTGGAAATTTATATACCATTAGGATTCAAAACCCCAAATCCTATAAATAAACCCCCTCCTGAACGTACAAAGGCTATTGCCTCTATTAGTTCGTGAGCCCTGTGTCGACGTCATCTTCCTCTACGACGTATCTTCATCCGTCGAAGTGCTGCAACCGCTACCACTATTGTTGCTGCAGTGCTGCCATGGTATGTAAAGAAAGAAGCTACTATACCTCCTCCTCCTCTGTTGCTGTTTCTATCATGAAGAAGTTCATCTTCTTCCATCTGTAGACGTGCCGTGAAGGAAAGCTACTGTGTTTTCCTTCTGCACGTTCCTCTACAAACTGTCATGCTCATATCCTTCCTGTTAATGATGTAAAGAAGCCCTGCTTCTTTCATCGTAATTATTACTGCTGTCTACTTCTATTCCAAGTGCTGCTGAGGTTATCTGTTCAAGTGTAGTAGCTGCTGCTTATAATCTTATTATCTCCTTTGTTCATCGTCCAGAAACAAGTCAAGAAGGTAGGTGATCTCAAGTTACGAAGCCCAACCTGTTGATAACAGTAATATCACGCATATAGGTCTTAGATCATGGAAATCATGAGTTCTGGTTAGTGTTTCTGAGTTTTTGTAAATAGCGACCACAGTCTTGGCGCCTATTCAATAAATGCCCACGCAAACAATCGCTAATTCATTAATGTAATTAAATAAATATGACTTGTTAAAATTTAATAACCATGTAACATGATGTTAAAATTAAAGCATGAACATATTTTTAGATTCCTGATATTTTCCTCTACATGTTCATGTCTTCACTTTCTTGTTTTGATAAACTAAAAATACCATGTGTCTGTGATTGTACCTGCCCGATGCGTAGCATCAGACAAATAATGGGCGACAGATACATAGTCGCTATTTAAATAATGAACGCCCTCACACCAGGGCACTAATTTGTAAATAACCAGTAAAAGTAGAATATATTGAAAATTAGGAATTCGCGACCGAGGTCAGGGTGTCATTTAAAGAATAAATGCCACTATACACAGTCGTGATTTGAAAATCATAAATATTAATTTCTAGAAAATCCTAGAATTAATGACCTTATATAGTGTCGTTAATTTTCATTATATTCATGAAATTCTGATGTAAAGTGTGATTGAACGACCTTTTAGAAGATTGCCATTTCATTAAATAGCGACTTCTGTACAGGATTTAGATTTCCTGTCTAACAGTTTTATCGCGTTTTCTGGCCCATATCGCGGGTCTATTGACGCTCTCATCTCACATCTGTAGATGGGGTTTCTGTTTTGATTTCATCGATTACACACTTAATTCTCGGTGATGTTTGAACCCTCCGCGGGATATTCCTTCCTTCGAACTGGTGATTTCATCATAGAGACCTCCGTAAGTCTACGCTAGCCTTGGATTCCATCAAGACAGCCGAGCAGGTTGTACCCTAAAAACCCATGACATAGTGTCTTGTCACATCACTCAGAAGAAACGTGATGTTTTAGCCCTCTTAGAGCGTTGTTTCTAGCCTCTTTGAGAAGTCTGTTCTCTGTCAGTAATTAGCGACATTGACTTGGGCGCCAGAAAGAATTGGCGACCTGTCTAGTGCTGTTATTTCTCTGATATAGCGACCTGAGCCAGGGCGCTATTTCATCGAGCCTATACTGTTCACAAGAATAGGCGACCACGCGTGTGGGCGCTATTTCTATAATTGGTGGCGACTGAGTGGGCACCAATTTCCCAGTTTCACACCATGTCTTGGGTTTCGTGAGAATTAATGATGTGTCATACTTGTTCAAAGTTCAGCCCTCGAACTCCTTCATTGGTGAAATATACCTTATCATCCTACAATGGTTATTCCTTTGGAACTCTATATTGACTATAACTATAGTGGATGTCTAAAATATACATGACTCAATGCTTGTGCATATAGGGCCCGATCTGGTCCTGGGAGGAGCACCCGAAAGTACTTGTGCCCAGGGGAGCTATATTGATCACGGTGTGGCATTGCATCAAAGTGCATGACTAGCTTGATTGATGGCATTCCACGATTCGTACTTGACTTGACTTGACATGACATGACTTCCGTGGCCCGAATTGGGTATTTACTTGCTTGATATTATGATAGCCAATTCACGTGACATGACTTGATATGTTTACATGCTTGACCACTTTGATACATTCTATATGAATATCTTGAAATCTTGCTAGTTCGTTAACTCTTGATACTCTACTCTCTCTTGTCATAGTCATACGTACATGCATAGCTATACTTGCATTCATGTAACATATAATTACTTAAAGCAAGCTTGTACTTGAGATATAATTCTAACTGAACGTTCGCACACCTAGTGTTTTCCCCTATTTTTCAGGTAACTCCGATGATGAGATTCAATCCAATGGGATCGGGAACGAGTAAAGAGCGTAGAGCCATCCAGTCATAGAAGCATATATCTATCCGTGCCTTTTTCCTATTTTCTCGAGTCAATCATTGTAATTTTCTTTTATTGAGTCAAGGTCATCCTTCAGTACTCTTTTATTGAGATTAGGTAATAGAATTACCTTGATGGTTATTATGAATAAAGGATTTGGTTTATCTTTACTTTTGTGCGCTCTGTCTATGTATTGAATACACTTATGCTCTGATTGACATGATTTATATAACTCGTCATGCGTATCGGGTTGTTTCCGCGCTCGGGGCGTGACAATTTTTGTGGTATCAGAGCCTAGGATATTCAATTCCTAGGAATCCAAGTCCAAGGATAGGTTATAACTTTATCCAGTGAGATTGGGTAGAACCATGGGTTAAGTTAACTTAGGGACTTAGACTCTTGGTAAATCATATATTAATATAGTTACTTAAAATCTTGTAGGATCATGGCCGTTGAACGTGGTCAATGGAGAGACATGCAATGCACTGTCCAAGGCCTCACTCAGGCACTACAACAAGTGGCGCAGGGCGGAGCCAATCGTGGAGCGGGTGATCTCCACCGTATCTTCCGAAACATGAACCCAACCAAGTTCATTGGCTCGACCGACCCCGATGATGCCAAACACTGGATCAGGGAGATCGAATGTATATTCCGTGTCATGCAATGCACGGATGAAGAGAAAGTGTTATTAGCAACCTTCCAATTAGAGCGGGATGCTCGTTTTTGGTGGGAGTCAGTAGAAGCTACCTTGCCCCAAGAATAAGTCACGTGGGGTGAGTTTGTTGACTATTTCAACAATAAATACTTTTCAGACTGTATCCAAGAGAAGAAGGTTGCGGAGTTCGCCACATTGAAGCAAAGGACATTATCCGTGGCCGAGTATGAGGCCCAATTTTCCCGTCTGTCAAGGTATGCACCGCATCTAGTGCATACAGAGAAGATGAAGGCCAGAAGGTTTCTTAATGGGCTTCGACTGTAATACATTACCCAACTGTTGCCAATGGACATTCAAGTCTATTCGGAGATGGTGCGGAGAGCCCAGCTGTTAGAAGATGCCACGGAGCTGTCCGACCGGATCCGTGGAAAAAATAAGAAGGAGCATGTTACCAACTCCGACACTTTCAAGCCAACCTTCAATAAAAAGAGGTCAAGCAACAGAGGAGATTCCTCCCAAGGAAGAAATTCAAGAAGAATAGCAAGCCTTTCTCCATCACTACGACACCTTCTAAGGAGGTGTGTAAGCATTGCGACAAGGCCGGCCATAATGTTGAGGGATGCTAGAGGAGATTGGGAGCTTATCTTCGTTGCGGGAGACGTGATCATCGGATTCCCGACTACCCCTTGCTTAATGATCAAGCCGGAGATTAGAAGCACCCGGTAAAGAAGCAAGCACGTCTCCAAGCTCTCCAAGAGGCAGAACAAGATGAAGGCAGACTGGTGGAAGGTACCTTAAAGATTTGTTCGAAGTCTGCTCATGTCTTGTTTGATACCGATGCATCACATTCTTTTGTTTTTAAGCAGTTTGCTGATCTATTACTTATGGAACCGGAATGGATAGATTTAATTATTTCAACCCCTCTCGGAAACGAATCTGAGATCACACACCATTATCAGAATTATAAAGTTATGATGAAAGAGAAGAATCTACCTGCCAACTTAATATGCTTAGACATGAAACATTATGATGTTATACTAGGAGCCGACTGGCTATCCACACACAAGGCAGTTATAGATTGCCGGAACGACAAGGTAACTTTTAAGGAGTTCTCAGAACTTGTCTACACTAGCCCTAAGGATCGGAACAAGTCACCCCTTATTTCGGCTCTCTGAGCTAGTAAGCTCTTAAGGAAAGGGTGAATGGGTTTCATAGCTTTTGTGACTACCAGGGAAGTAAAGGAGTCCAAGATAGAAGACATCTGAGTAGTTCGGGAGTTTCCCGATATATTCCTAGAAGATTTGCCTGGATTACCCCCACAAAGAGAAGTGGCCTTCACCATCGACCTTGTCTCTGGTGCTGGCCCAGTTTCTAAGGCACCTTATAGGATGTCCCCCACCGAGCTGAAAGAGTTAAAAGAGCAATTGATGGAGCTTTTGAAGAAAGGATTTATCCGACCGAGCACTTCCCCGTGGGGAGCGCCCATGTTATTTGTAAAGAAGAAGGATGGATCGATGAGACTCTCCATCGACTATCGACAGTTGAAGCATCTTACAATCAGGAATAAGTATCCACTGCTGAGGATCAATGAGTTATTTGATCAGATATCTGGATCCAAGTATTTCTCAAAGATTGATCTCCGGTCAGGATATCACCAATTGAGGATCAAGAATAAGGACATTCATAAGACCACATTCCGGAGCATCCATGGGCACTACGAATTTGTTGTTATGCCTTTTGGACTAACGAATGCCCCTGCAACCTTTATGCAGTTGATGAATACTATATTCATGTCACGTCCCGAACAAGGCGGAATTATCAAGGCGTGAACAGTTATACGGACAGGTCGATCAAGAGACTCAGATGATGAGTATGAACAACAAATAGATAAAATCACATCTTTATTTCATAATCTGACATTTCCAACAAATATCCTTCAAGGACTTACAATACTATTCAAACTCGATGCAATCATTTATAAGTAGACAGACTGGGAAAAGAAATTTATTAAAAACTATCATCACTCTCATCACTCCAGCCCATTCCCGTCATCTTCGTGATTTCCTAAAAATTAATAACAATACACATGGTGAGCTAGAAAGCTCAGTAGGACTTATACATCTTTACTAGGTCACTTTAAGTAATTAGCATTTTGAATCATCTATATGCCCTTGAATAAAACAAGTAGTAAAACAAATGACAAATAGATAACAAGATTAGGAAATCAAGAATTTCAAGAATAAATATTATAGAACTCAAGTGTAAGCACGAGGATCAATAACAAGTATAGAACTGTAAATATGGCCATGTAATAAGGATATTAACCATTCTGGTCACACATGTCATGTATAGGAAGTTAAGCATGTAACGAGTCAAGCATGTAATAAGTGAATTACCTAGTTCAATCTTGCATGTCAATTGGTGCAATGCCACGCCTGATCATTCAACTCCCTCGGGCACAAGTACTTTCAGGCTTTACTCGCCTAGGACCAGATCAAGGCCCCCATGTTTGCCAGTCATTGAGTATCAGGTGGACCAAAGTTCCATGTAATTTCCAGAACAATTCATTTATATTTATGGCCAATCCGAGTTTTAAGAAAAGCTTAAGAAGCGTTGTATAGTGCATAACTAGTCATTTAGTTATGGAGTACTCTAGAGGTGGCCCCTACAGGCTCAAGAGGTGGCTCCATTATGTAGCACTTTGCGTCATTCCGGCCTCAAGAGGTGGCTCCTATAATGTAGCACTTTATCATGCATGGCACTTAGCTCCTACACTCCTAAATGGTAGTTTATGGCTAAAGTACAGATCTAGCAAAATTTTCATTTCCAAGGACATGTAGTATGAAGAAAAGGCATGTAGTATGAAGAATGAATGAAATTTATAAGAGAAGTTCAAGGAAGATTTAAGGCATCATGTTTAACGACATTAAAGTAATAAAGAAAAAGAATTGCCGGTCAAGGCGCAATCAACTCTCGCGAAAAATCTTGTAAAAATAAGTTTAGATCAAGTGTTTCTCAATCGGGTAATTAGTAGAAAATCAAAGAAAATGCGGACAGGTAAGAGGTGGGACAGTGGGAGTCTCCCCTCGTATTCACGAGGTCCTAATTAAGTAACCACTTATCCACTTAAAGTATTTATCTGTGGACCTCTAGTCATAGACACCGGTCTTTCTTGGTAAACTTGCTAGCGACACGATTTTTCGGAGACACGAAAACACGTAAATTGAACGAAAATCATTCTTGTATATTCCAACATGTTCATTTGTGAAAGAATTTCAATGAAGAAAAAGACATTGAAAAAAGATGCCAAGCTTCCAATTACATAATATGTTCATGTGTGAAGAGAAGTTGGAAGGAGATGTCAAGCTTTCAATTGCATAATATGTTCATGTATGAAGAGAAGTTGAAAGGAGATGTCAAGCTTTCAGATATAGCTTAGATAAAAGAGACAGGGTCAATCATATATAGAAATTGTACGAAAATTAGAGCATAGTTGTTTGAACAATTAACGATAGCTTTACGAGTTCATTCACCTAGTCATTTCTTTGTTAATAGTATTCTTAAGGCAAGAACATGATTTTAAAATTCAAGATTTAAGTTTTGAAATAACGCACATAAACGAGGTAAATCGGGCGTGGTTACCGTATTCAAATCATGGTCCATATGTGATCCATGTTATTGAAACACGTTATGATAATGAAAACTCCCATTTTTAAACTTTAAATTGTAAAATAAGCCATAAATACATAATCGTGAAAATTTTACATAGAATCAAAATTGATGCGGGACGAGACCACGGACACGATAAGCTCGTGACTGACCCTTAACGAGGGAAGCGTCGGATGTGCACGGTTGAGAAACTGGCAATGAGCTAGGGTGATCGGCTCTCTTTTGTGCCCGGATCAGGTCACGGGACGGTCTCGCACTCTCTCGCAGCAGAGGTAATGAATAGATAAAGCAAGCTAGATATCCCTACACATGCTCTCTAGCAATGGCATAAACAAATATATATGAAGTAAGCAAAATGCCGAGAAGGGAGCGAAAATGATACCTCCACGCGCTCGGCGTGGGGACGACGGACCCGGCCGAAACTCGTACTCCCGGGATAATTAATACACCATATTACAGCAAATGAATTACTGCCCACTCCACGCAGAGAGGTAAAGGGCTACACAAACGGGCCCGGGAGGACCGAATTCGGGTTGACGGGCGGCTTCTCGCGTCTCTTCGGCAGCACCCGAACAAGTGACGGTGGGACCCACGTGCTGTCCGGAGGGACCGTGCGGGTCCCGGTGTCACCACTGTGGTGGGGACACTTGTGGAAGTGTTCCCTGGGCTGGAGGCACGCTGGTTCGCCAGCCGGAGGCCGGGCGGCTCCGTTCAGCACCGGTCGGAATGACCGGTCACGGACCTGCCGGTTCTGTTTTCCGACGCACGCTCCGGCGAGAACGGACGCTGCGATCAGCCCCGACGTTGGAATGCGACGAAACTGGCGCCGTTGGAAAGATTCTTCGAAGGGCTTCAACCCAAGGTGATTACAGAAAAATAATCAAGCCTGTACTTCTGATTGGCGAATTTTGAAGGTTGCTGTTGTACAGTTCCTGAAATCTCAGGTCAGTAGAGAACTTTCCTGTGGATTACCTTTGACCACGAGGTAGATGTCTGAATCTGGGGTTGTGTTCTTCAGAAAAGTTGTGGGAAATCAAGTTACGAAACCAGGGCTATTTTTGGATCTAGATTTGGAGGTGGTGGTGATTATTTCGGATTTTGGAAGTGGAGAGTGGTCGGATCTGGGATCTGACTGACAACACTGTAGCTGAGGAAGAACATGAATTTCTAAAAATAGATAGAAGGCTAGTAAAACATTAAAAATATTTGTGGATGTAGGGGGTGATGGACAGAACTCCCACTAAAATTGGGAGGGTTTGTACAAATCAAAAAGATGGCCGGAGGTGGGAAACACAGGGTTGCTGTCACTGTAGATAGAGACAAAACAGAACTAGGAATGAAAGACGCACGAAAATGGGAAAATACTAAACGATGGAATTTGGGCATGAAAATTTAGGTGGAGCTTGGGGTACAAGGTAAGAACACACCATAAAAATGTCAGATCACGAAGAGGCTATGGCTGATAGGAAGAATTTCTGGAAGAGACCTCTATCCAGCAGGACAGAACACCGAGAACGGTTTCGCGGCGGCTCGAAGACGGCACGAACGGCGGCGGCGGCGGCACCGGTGATGATCAGAAGTTGAGAGGGGATGATAGAATATAGAAACACTCTAGAAATGGAGGTTGGAGAAGGAAGAACAGTAGGAGAGAGGAAGGGGGCGCAATATGCTCCAAGCTTCAACACAATTTTCTGATTTTTCATTGCTTTTCTCATAAAAATACAAGCTTATATATGTTTCCAATCAAATCAATTGTGCACCCTTGGATCTAGGGGCGGGGGATTGAATGGCTGGGATTAAGTGTGAATCACACACAAAAAAAAACATTAAATAATAGGGGAAGGGGGCGGCCTATTGACTATAAGGAAAGTTGAATGGGGTAGGTGGCCAACCATTGGAATATTGACCCATTTGTCTCCCATGTGTCCATATGACTAGTCCACCCTTCTAGATGTCCACCTAGGATGGTTGACCAGCCCCACAAGGTGACATGGACCAATGGAAAAGGGCTGAGGGCCCCCTTGATGGTCCTACTGCATAATTGCATAAAAACCCACACAATCTACGGGAGTGACGCATTGGCCGATAAAGCCGTACAATTGCGCATATACTTTCCCATGGATATAAAAATAAACTAAAGGATATAAATGCAATATGAAAAGTACTGGCTCGGCGTCGATTCCCATCAACTCTCCCCGGGTGGGAGGAAATCGACCCCGTCGAGTAGGGGTATGGATGCTCGAGTACTCCGACGGATCCGTCACCGTGCTAAGTAACGCAGGTACGCTCCACTCCAAGTGATCGTCACCTGCTCATTCCATATATACTCGATATGCGCGAACTGCTATGGGCTAGAGGTGGACACTCCGGGTGGGGCACTCTCAAAAGGAAAGGGAGCAGCTCGAAGACTCATTAGGAATCACCGCTGAGTCCCTATAGGTGACTGATCCGGGTATAGATGTGGAACCGATCCCATACTCATCAAGTGAGTCCACTCACCTCTTACTCATAAGAGAACGACAACGAGATTGCACAAGACACATGCAGACAAACGACACACAAACCATGCAAACAAACCACACAAAACAAACCACACACGGAAAACACACCGACTCATATATGACCCTAGACTAAGGTGGTGACATCAAGCCCACTAAGTGGCGGCATCCTGGGCGGCGGGTGAGCCGTCGAACTCTCCCCCCATGGCATAGTACTCATCGGCTAGTGCTTGGTCGGCCTCATAATTGACAAGTTCAAGCTCAGATGGCAAGGTCTCCTGAACCCCTAGAGCTAGTGTGGCACGAGTGGGACATTGGTTGGGGAAGTGGCCAAACCCATGACAATGGAAACATTGCAGCCGGGACCGACTGCTCTCTCTGATAAGAGGGGCCTTACCCTTATCCTCCCGACGGGTAGGGGGTGTAGGCAACAAGGGTGGTGTAGGTGCCGTGGGCAACAGAGGAGGGAGTGTCGGGGCCGTGAGATGGCCTATGGGTGCCGGGGGACGGGCAACGGGTGCCGGTGGTTGGGGTGGAGGTAGATCCTGTGGTGGGGGAGGTTGAGGTCTAGGAGCAAAGGGCTCCTGACGGACGGGATCCTGTGGAGGAGCCATAGGTCCCCTCGGGTATGAACCAAAGGAGCCACGGGAGTCACTACGGGGAGGAGCGGGGCTCCACCAGGGAATAGACTCGAACTCACCCTCGAATTGCTCCATCTCGAGAGCAACTTGATAAGCATCCTCCAGCTTGTCCACCTTGCGGCGGAGAAGCTCATACCGTAGGTGTGGGCGTAGACCACGCCGGAACCGAGAGACGGTAAGGGAATCCTCCTCCGTGGCATCACATCGCAAGTAGTATTCATCAAATTCGGCGATGTAATCAGAGACGGACCGGTCTCCTTGGGTGAGACTTTGCCACCTCTCTATAAGACGCTGGCAGTAGGAGGTAGGGAGGTACTTCTTCCTAAGCTTCTCCCTCATATCGGTCCATGTATCGATCAGGGGTTCTTGACGATGAAACAATAGGTTCTCCATGTTCCTCCAATAGGTTTGTGCTTGGCCTAAAAGTTTCATCCTGGCGTACTTGACTTTTCGTTGGTCCGACATCTCGAACCACTCAAAATATCGGTCCATACTAACCTCCCAATCAAGATAGACCTTTGGGTGCAAGGACCCATCAAAGGTGGGAGGGTCGGCCCGAACGGTCCGAATGGCCCGTTCATCCATATCTTGGTCGTGGGTACGCCGTGTAGGGCGGTAATCACGACCATGCCCCCGATGCTCATTTTCGGACTCATAGTCATGCACATCGGGGACTTCGTGCCTCCTATTAGCTATCCCTTGAACCCTTGGAGTCGTGGGTTGTTGACCCGGCTCCGGTTGACCTTGTGTAGGTAGGACGGGTGCTTGGACTGGGGCAATCGGTGGTGCCTCGGCTGGATCTCTCTCTAGTGCGGCAACTCTCCCGACCAATCCTTGAATGGACTGGTTCGACCCAGCAGCCCTATCCTCTATGGCTTTCATCCTCTCTTCTAGGCGGGTGCATAGACCATTCACTCGAGTACTCGCTCCTTCCATCCTATCCACTCGAGTACTTAACTCATCCATGCGCTCACTCAACCCATCCATTTTCCCCACAAGAGTTCGGAACAATGTGGCCACTTCATCGGAACTATAGACTCGGGATTCCGCCATAGGTGATGGTGGGGGTGAGTATTGAGTACCTCGACGAGTGGGCATGCAAGACACGGAGTAGGAGACACCGACTAAGGAAAATGCACACTACAAGATGATGCACCTAGACGTAACCAAAACTCGGCACGTGGCGGAGTTAATTGATCCGAAGATCACTCACGCAAGTGTGCGGCCTTCCCGATAGGCGTAGCCTAACATTCGAACAACACCTTTTGATATACCGGGTTATTGGGATGCAATGCAAAAGACACTTTTTTTTTGTTTTAGAAATATGATGATCCTAGACTCAACTTAAACCGACTAATGACTCGATGTAAATGACACTCTTTTTTTTTATTTTTGACACCCTAGACTCAACTTGCTCTGATACCAAATTGATGCGGGACGAGACCACGGACATGACAAGCTCGTGACTGCCCCTTAACGAGGGAAGCATCGGATGTGCGCGGTTGAGAAATCGGCAATGAGCTATGGTGATCGGCTCTCTTTTGTGCCCGGATCGGGTCACGGGACGGTCTCGCACTCTCTCGCAGCAGCGATAATGAATAGATAAAGCGAGCTAGATATCCCTACACATGCTCTCTAGCAGCGACATAAACAAATATATATGAAGTAAGTAAAATGCCAAGAAGGGAGCGAAAACGATACCTCCACGCGCTCGGCGTGGGGACGACGGACCCGGCTGAAACTCGTACTCCCGGGACAATTAATACACCATATTACAGCAAATGAATTACTGCCCACTTCACCCAGGGAGGTAAAGGGCTACACAAACGGGCCCGGGAGGACCAAATTCAGGTTGACGGGCGGCTTCTCGCGTCTCTTCGGCAGCACCCGAACTAGTGACGGTGGGACCCACGTGCTGTCCGGAGGGACCATGCGGGACCCGATGTCACCACTGTGGTGGGGACACTTGTGGAAGTGTTCCCTGGGCTGGCGACACGCTGGTTCGCCAGCCGGAGGCCGGGCGGCTCCGTTCGGCACCGGTCGGAATGACCGGCCACGGACCTGCCGGTTCTATTTTCTGGCGCGCGCTCCGGCGAGAACGGACGCTGCGATCAGCCCCAACGTCGGAATGCGACGAAACTGGCGCTGTTGGAAAGATGCTTCGAAGGGATTCAACCCAAGGTGATTACACAAAAATAATCAAGCCTGTACTTATGATTGGCGAATTTTGAAGTTTGCTGTTGTACCGTTCCTGAAATCTCAGGTCAGCAGAGAACTTTCCTGTGGATTACCTTTGACCGTGAGGTAGACGTCCGAATCTTGGGTTGTGTTCTTCAGAAAAGTTGTGGGAAATCAAGTTACGAAACCAGGACTATTTTTGGATCTGGATTTGGAGGTGGTGGTGATTATTTCTGATTTTGGAAGTGGAGGGTGGTCGGATCTGGGATCTGACTGACAACACTGTAGCTGAGGAAGAACACGAATTTCTAAAAATAGATAGAAGGCTAGTAAAACATTAAGAACATTTGTGGATGTAGGGGGTGATGGACAGAACTCCCACTAAAATTGGGAGGGTTTGTACAAATCAAAAAGATGGCCGGAGGTGGGAAACACAGGGCTACTGTCACTGTAGATAGAGATAAAACAGAACTAGGAATGAAAGATGCACGAAAATGAGAAAATACTAAACGATGGAATTTGGGCATGAAAATTTAGGTGGAGCTTGGGGTATAAGGGAAGAACACACCATAAAAATTGCAGACCACGAAGAGGCCGTGGCTGATATCAGGAATTTCGGGAAGAGACCTCTGTCCAGCAGGACAGAACACCGAGAACGGTTTTGCGGCGGCTCGAAGGCGGCACGAACGGCGGCGGCACCGGTGATGATCAGAAGTTGAGAGGGGATGATAGAAGATAGAAACACTCTAGAAATGGAGGTTGGAGAAGGAAGAACAGTAGTAGAGAGGAAGGGGGCGCAATATGCTCCAAGCTTCAACACAATTTTCTGATTTTTCATTGCTTTTCTTATAAAAATACAAGCTTATATATGTTTCCAATCAAATCAATTGTGCACCCTTGGATCTAGGGGTGGGGGATTGAAGGGCTGGGATTTAGTGTGAATCACACACAAAAAAAATATTAAATACTAGGGGAAGGGGGCGGCCTATTGACTATAAGGGAAGTTGAATGGGGTAGGTGGCCAACCATTGGAATATTGACCCATTTGTCTCCCATGTGTCCATATGACTAGTCCACCCTTCTAGATGTCCACCTAGGATGGTTGACCAGCCCCACAAGGTGACATGGACCAATGGAAAAGGGCTGAGGGCCCCGTTGATGGTCCTACTGCATAATTGCATAAAAACCCACACAATCTACGGGAGTGATGTATTGGCCGATAAAGCCATACAAATACGCGTATACTTTCCCGTGGATATAAAAATAAACTAAAGGATATAAATACAATATGAAAAGTACTGGCTCGGCGTCGATTCCCTTCAAAAATACTCATACAAAGAAACATATATGGAGATCTAATTAAGTTTTCACCTAAGAGAAAACCTACCTAGTTGAAGATCAAAGAAGAAGAAGTTTAAGAACGAAGAATGCTTTCGAACACTCCACCAACTTCGAGCTTTCTCCCAACCAACAATTCTGCCTAATAGATTTGTGCTTTGAGTAGGGAAGAGCCCATCTCTATTTGTAGGCCAAAATCCCCCCACCTAATTTTTCTATTTCACCAACCTTGTTACTATTACACCAACTTTGTTACTATTACACCAACTTATGTTGAAAATTCATTCCAACATGTGAATATTAAAATAAATCCCCCCTTTATGACATAATCAATGACCTCATTTATTCAATGATGTAAGAATGACCTCATCCATTAATTAGGATTAGATTAAAGCTAATAATTCTCTCTTAAATCGGCTGCTATATTACTGCTACAGTACCGACATCTTCGTCTTCTCAGAATCGTGCCGTGAATATCGTCGTTCGTGTTAACAAGTGGGATAGGGTTCATGTTTATGTATTCTATACTTTTAAAGACATAATGAAAAATATTCATAATTTATTTTATTTTTATCTTTCATTATATCTTTTTGCATATAAATGTATATAAAAATTTTGAGTTGTTACATCCTCCCCCACTTAAAAAGAATTTGGTCCTCTAAATTCACATGATTCATTACAAAATAAGAGAAGTTCTAACAATACTAACCTGAAAATAATTCTGGATACTTCTTCTTAATCGCATCCTCTAATTCCCAAGTGGCTTCCTCTTGTCCACGATGGCTCCATTAGATTTTAACCATTGATATTGCTCTATTCCTTAGTTGATGTAATTTTTGGTATAGTATCTTGATGGGTTTCTCTTCATAAGTTAAATCCTTTTGTAGTACCAGATCATCATGTTGGATCACATGTGAAGAATCATAGACATACCTCCTCAGCATTGGCACATGAAAAACATCATGCACTCCTTCCAACTTCGGGGGTCAAGTCAATCTGTATGCTACTTCTCCAACTCTATCAAGGATCTCAAAAGGACCAATGAATCTCAGACTTAACTTTCCTTTGACTCCAAATCTTTGGATTCATCAAGTAGGTGATACCTTCAAGAAGACATGGTCACCAATTTAAAATTTCAAATCTCTTCTTCTATTATCAGCATAACCCTTTTGTCGGGATTGGGCAATTTCTAGTCGCTCCCTAATCATCTAGATATTTCGAGTAGTATCTTGAATCATGTCAGGACTTACTAACTACTTCTCGCCAATCTCATCCCAACATATGGGTGATCTACAACTTCTACCATATAAAGCTTCAAACTGTCCCATTTGAATACTTGATTGGTAGTTATTATTGTAGGAGAACCCAATCAATGGTAAATGTTCATGCCAAGTACCACAAAAATCTTTCATGCATGCTCTAAGCATGTCCTCTATGATTTGATTAGTTCTTTCTGTCTGACCATCTGTCTGAGGGTGAAAAGGTGTACTAAAATTTAATCTCGTTCCTAGTGAAGATTACACTCCCTTCCAAAAGTGAGAAGTAAATCTAGGATCTCTATTAGAAATTATAGATGAAGGAATACCATGCAATCTTACCACTTCCTTGATATATAAAGCTGCCAGTATATCCACCGTCCACTTACTTTTGATGGGTAGGAAGTGAGTAGACTTGGTTAATCGGTCTACTATTACCCAGATTGCATCAAGTCCTCCTCTAGTTTTGGGAAACCCAATAATGAAATCCATACCAATGCTTTCCCACTTCCACTCCGGTAGTTCCAGAGATTTTAATTTACCAGTAGGTTTGAGATGTTCTGACTTTACTTGTTGACATGTCAAGCGACGACTTACGAACTCAGCCACTTTTCTTTTCATATTTGGCCTCCGAAAATTCTTTTCAAATCTTGGTACATTTTAGTGGCTCCTGGATGAATAGTATACCTGGATTGGTGCGCTTCTTCCATTATATTCTTCTTGATTTTGTTACTACCAGGCACACAAGTTCTTCCTCGAAATAATAATCTCCCAGCATTTGTGAGTTAAAAATCAGGTCTTTGGCTCAAATTTCCAAAAATTTCAACTAATAAAGGATCGTTACCTTGTTGCTCTTTTATTTCAGAGAACATATCAGGCTGTGCCCTTATACTGGCAATCAAGCTCGTTCCTCCTTTGGTTCCACATTTAAATTTAATCTTGTAAATTACTCCAACAATCGCCATTCATTAATCATCAAACTTGATAATAGAGCCCTTGGCTTTCTACTATGAGCATCAGCCACAACATTACCTTTTCCAAGATGGTATTAAATAGAAAAGTCAAAATCTTTCAAATATTCTAACCATCTTCTTTGTCTCATGTTGAGCTCCTTCTGAGAAAATAGATATTTTAAACTCTTATGGTGAAAATAGATAATGAACTGCTCACAATATAAATAATGCCTCCATATCTTTAGAGCAAAGACTACTGCGGCTAATTCTAGATCATGCACAGGGTAATTAACTTCGTGGGTCTTCAGTTGCCTAGATGCATAAGCTATCACCTTGCCTTGTTGCATTAATACACAACCTAGGCCAATTCCCGAAGTATCAGCATATACCTCGAATCCTCCTCTCGCAATAGGCAGAGTAAGAATAGGTGCAGTTGTCAAGCGCTCCTTTAGAGTTTGAAAACTCTTCTCACATTCCTCAACCCATACATAAGATTTTTCCTTGCTTGTTAGTCTAGTCAATAGCACGGCAATTTTAGAGAAGTCTTTGATGAATCTCCTATAGTAACTTGCCAATCCTAGAAAACATTAGATTTCGGTCACATTTGTAGGCCTTTTCCAGTTATTGACAGCTTCTACCTTTGAAGGGTCAACATAAATATCTTCCTTAGATATCACATGATCGAGAAATGAAATTTCTTCTAACCAGAACTCACATTTGCTCAATTTAGCATATAATTGATTCTCTTTTAATATCTACAAGGCAATCCTCAAATGTGCTTCATGTTCTTCCTTGCTTTTAGAGTAGATCAATATATCATCAATAAATACCACCACAAATTGATCTAAATAGGGTCGAAACACACTATTCATAAGTTGCATAAAGGTCGCAGGTGCATTAGTCAGTGCAAAAGGCATGACAACAAATTCATAGTGTCCATATCTACTCCTGAATGCTGTCTTATAAATATCTTCTTCCTTGATTCTCAGTTGATGATAACCCGACCTGAGGTCAATCTTAGAGAAATAATGAGCTCCAGAGATTTGATCAAATAGTTCATCAATTCTTGGCAGAGGGTACTTATTCTTGATAGTCAATTGGTTCAACTACCTATAGTCAATGCATAACCTCATAGATCCATCTTTCTTCTTCACAAAAAGAACATGTGCTCCCCAAGGTGATGTACTAGGTCTGATGAATCCGTTCTCTAATAATTCCATCAGTTGCTCTTTTCATTCCTTTAGCTCAGTAGGTGACATTCTATAAGAAGTTTTGGATATAGGGGCTGCTCCTGGTATCAAATCGATTGAGAATGAAACTTCTCTCTCAGGTAGTATGCCAGGTAATTCCTCAGGAAATACATCAGGATATTCCCTAACAATAGGTATTTCTTCCAAAATGGGTTTCATGGGTTCAGTTATAAGGACAGAAGCCAAAAATGCAACACATCCTTTCTTCATCATTTTTCAAGCTTGAAGGGCAGAGATGAGAAGAGGGTGTCTAGGATGGCTATTTCTAGAGAAAGATAGTTCATGGTATCCTGGTTCACCAAAGGTTACACTTCCTCGCCTATAATCCACCTTAGCATTATACTTGGTCAACTAGTCAGCACCTACGATTGCATCATAACCCTACATGTTCATGCATATCAAATCAGTGGCTAAGTTATGACCACTAATCAACACTTCACTAGAAGGAAAATAATGATTAAGCTCAGTGCTTGCTCCTAAAGGTGTGAAAATAACTAGTTCAGTTTTCAAAGGAACAGGTTTTTTATGTAAGGTGGTAGCAAAACCCTGGGATATGAATGAATGGGTAGCTCCAGTATCAAATAGAACAAAAGTAGTTCTAGAATTGATGGTGAGAGTACCTTCCACCACTCCTCCTTCTTCAGTAGGTGTAGGTTCCATCAAAGCTTGGAGTCTTCCTTGACGCCTTGGTCCTTCTTGAGTTTTCCTCTCCGATGGAGATTCCTTCATAAGGGACAATCAGAAATGCAATGATCCCCACTTCCACAACGTAAGCATGCTCCCTTCTTTCTCTAGCACTCTTCAGTCTTGTGACCAGCCTTGTCATAATACTTGCAAATATCTTTTGAAGATGTGGCAGGGATGGCTTGCCAAATTCCATCTCGAGGCCTTTTATCTTGTTGAGGGGTTCTTCCTTCATTTGTCATCTTCTTTCCAAATGTTGGTTTAAAGTTTGCAACGCCAACGATTTGTTCTTTCACGACTCTTCCCTTGATTCTATCCGACATCTCCATGGCATCTTCTAGCAGTTGGGCCTTCCGGACCATCTCGACATATGTTTGGATGTCCATAGGTGCCAGTTGGGGAATGTATTAGGGCCTTAGCCCATTCATGAATCGCTTGGCCTTCATTCTCTCTGTATTACTGATGTGTGGAGCATAACGGGCCAGTCGAGAAAACTGGGTCTCGTATTCAGATACAGAGAGACTTCTTTATTTAAGGGTGGTAAATACTATTGCCTTCTTTTCTTGGACTCTCTCCGATAAATAATTGCCGTTGAAATATTCTAGAAATTCCTCTCAAGTGATCTGGGGATCGGGCAAGGTCACCTCCACGGATTCCCACCAAGCTCTTGCATCCCTTTCCAGTTGAAAAGTTACAAGCAAAACTCTATCTTGATCCGAGCATTGCATGACTCGGAATATTCTTTCTATCTCCTTGACCCAATGTTCGGCTTCATCTGGGTTAGTGGAATCGTTGAATCTCGGGGGATTCATGTTCCTAAAGTTGCAGTGCAAGTCTCCCGCACCATGGAGATTAACTCCTCCCTGAGCCACTTGTTGTAGGGCTTGAGTTAGCCCTTGGACGGTCCTTTGCATTTCTCTTCATTGAGCACGCTCAGTGGCCATTTTCAACAGCTAAGAATTTCTGCAAAACAAGCTATAAGGATTAAATTTATTATCTCTACATATCTTAATATCTAGCCCAAGTCTCTACCCAATCTCACGGGTCAAGTATAGCTATCCACTGTCCTATAGTGTGAAGAACCTAGGATTTTCAATAACTAAGCCTTGATGCCCTAGACTCTTTTTAACCATAGGCTCTGATACCAACTAAAATATCACGCCCCAAACAAGGCGAAATTATCAAGGCGTGAATAGTTATATGGGCAGGTCGATCAAGAGACTCAGATGATGAGTATGAACAACAAATGGACAAAATCACATCTTTATTTCATAATCTGACATTTCCAACAAATATCCTTCAAGAACTTACAATACTATTCAAACTCGATGCAATCATTTATAAGTAGATAGACTGGGAAAATAAATTTATTAAAAACTATCATCACTTTCATCACTCCAGCCCATTCCCGTCATCTTCGGGATTTCCTGAAAATTAACGACAATACACAGGGTGAGCTAGAAAGCTCAGTAGGACTTATATCTCCTTACCAGGTCACTTTAAGTAATTACCATTTTTAATCATCTATATGCCCTTGAATAAAACTAGTAAAACAAATGACAAATAGAGAACAAGATTAGGAAATTAAGAATTTCAAGAATAGATATTGTAGAACTCAAGTGTAAGCATGAAGATCAATAACAAGTATAGAATTGTAAATATGGCCATGTAACAAGGATATTAACCATTCTTGTCAAACATGTCATGTATAAGAAGTTAAGCATGTAACGAGTCAAGTATGTAATAAGTGAATTACCTAGTTCAATTTTGCATGTCAATTGGTGCAATGCCACACCTGATCATTCAACTCCCTCGGGCACAAGTACTTTCAGGCTTTACTCGCCTAGGACCAGATCAGGGCCCCCATGTTTGCCAGACATTGTGTATTAGGTGGACTAGAGTCCCATGTAATTTTCATAACAATTCATTTATAATTATGGCCAATTGGAGCTTCAAGAAAAGCTTAAGAAGCGTAGTATAGCGCATAACTAGTCATTTAGTTATGGAGGACTCTAGAGGTGACCCTTACAGGCTCAAGAGGTGGCTCCCATTATATAGCACTTTACGCCATTCTGGCCTCAAGAGGTGGCTCCCATAGTGTAGCACTTTGCTCTGCATGGCACTTAGCTCCTACACTCCCAAATGGTAGTTTATGGCTAAAGTACAAATCTAGCAAATTTTCCATTTCCAAGGACATGTAGTATGAAGAAAAGGCATGTAGTATGAAGAATGAATGAAGTTTATAAGAGAAGTTCAAGAATGATTTAAGGCATCATGTTTAACGACATTAAGGTTATAAAGAGAATGAATTGCCGGTCAAGGCGCGATCAACTCTCGTGGAAAATCTTGTAAAAATAAGTTTTGATCAAGTGTTTCTAAGTCGGGTAATTAGTAGAAAACGAAAGAAAATACGGCCAGGTAAGAGGTGGGACAGTGGGAGGCTCCCCTCATATTCACAAGGTCCTAATTAAGTAACCACTTATCCACTCAAAATGTTTGCTCGTGGACCTCTAGCCTTAGACACCGGTCTTTCTTGGTAAACTTGCTAGCTGCACAATTTTTTGGAGACACGAAAACACGTAAATCGAACAAAAATCATTTTCATATATTCTAACATGTTCATATGTGAAAGAATTTCAATGAAGAAAAAGACATTGAAAAAAGATGTCAAGCTTCCAATTACATAATATGTTCATGTGTGAAGAGAAGTTGAAATTAGATGTCAAGCTTTCAATTGCATAATATGTTCATGTATGAAGAGAAGTTGAAAGGAGATGTCAAGCTTTCAGATAGAGTTTAGATAAAAGAGATAGGGTCAATCATGTATAGGAATTATACAAAAATTAAAGCATAGTTGTTTGAATAATTAACGATAGCTTTACAAGTTCATTCACCTAGTCATTTCTTTAGTATTCTTAAGGTAAGAACATGATTTTAAAATTCAAAATTTAAGTTTTAAAATAACGCACATAAATGAGGTAAATCAGGCGTGGTTACCGTATTCAAATCATGGTCCATATATGATCCATGTTATTGAAACACGCTATGATAATGAAAACTCCCATTTTTGAACTTTAAATCTTAAAATAAGCCATAAATACATAATCATGAAAATTTTACATAGAATCAAAATGCTCATACAAAGAAATATATATGGAGATCTAATTAAGTTTTCACCTGAGAGAAAACCTACTTAGTTGAAGATCAAAGAAGAAGAAGTTTAAGAACGAAGAATGCTTTCGAACACTCCTCCAACTTCGAGCTTTCTCCCAACCAGCAATTCCTCCCAATAGATTTGTGCTTTGAGTAGGGAAGAGCCCAAAAATATTTATAGGCCAAAATCTCCCACCTAATTTCTCTATTTCACCAACCTTGTTACTATTAGACCAACCTTGTTACTTTTACACCAACTTTGTTACTATTACACCAACCTTGTTACTATTACACCAACTTTGTTACTATTACACCAACTTATGTTGAAAATTAATTCCAACATGTGAATGTTAAAATAAATCCCCCCTTTATGACATAATCAATGATCTCATTTATTTAATGATGTAAGAATGACCTCATCCATTAATTAGGATTAGATTAAAGCTAATAATTCTCTCTTAAATCGGCTGCTATAGTACTGCTACAATACTGACTTCTTCATCTTCTCAAAATTGTGCCGTGAATCTCGTCGTTCATGTTAACAAGTGGGATAGGGTTCATGTTTATGTATTCTATACTTTTAAAGATATAACGAAAAATATTCATAATTTATTTTATTTTCATCTTTCATTATTTCTTTTTGCATTTAAATGCATATAAAAATTTTGAGTTGTTACAATTCAGGCCTCATCTGGATCAATTTGTAGTGGTCTTTATTGATGACATATTAATTTATTCAAAGACCGAAGAAGATCATGAAGAATACTTAAGGATTGCACTACAAATATTGAGGAAAAATCAACTCTATGTCAAACTCAGCAAGTGTGACTTTTGGCTCGAGGAAGCTTCCTTCCTAAGACATGTGATCTCGAAGGATGGGATTTCTGTTGACCCGTCAAAAGTCGAGGCCGTGAAGAGTTGGGAAAGGCTGACCAATGCTACCGAGATCTGTAGTTTCTTGGGTCTAGCTGGCTATTACAGGCGATTCATCAAGGACTTCTCCAAGATCCCTGTTCCTCTTACTGGGCTGACTCGTATGGAGATTCCTTATAAGTGGGATGAAGAATGTGAGAAGAGCTTTCAAGCCTTAAAGGATCATCTAACAATTGCCCCAGTATTGGCATTACCAACTGAAGGGGAAAAATTTGAGGTATATACTGATGCGTCTGGCATTGGCCTCGGAAGTGTGTTAATGCAACAAGGGAGAGTCATTGTCTACTCATCCTGATAGTTAAAGAAGCATGAAGAGAACTACTCGTTGCACGACTTAGATTTGGCCATGGTGGTATTCGCTTTAATGATTTGGAGACACTATCTCTATAGAAAACAGTTCACCGTGTACTCTGATCACAAAAGTCTCAAGTATCTATACTCTCGGAAGGAATTATATATGAGACAAAGGCGTTGGCTAGAGTATCTCAAGGACTTCAACATCACAATACAGCACCATCCTGGAAAGGGTAATCTTGTAGCTGATGCCCTTAGTCGAAAGCTGAGAGTCTTATTAGCCAACTGTATGATCCAAGGGTGGAAGATGCTGGAGCAATTCTCTAAACTTGATATAAGTACGGACCAGGAGAAAAGGTGCATTACTCTCTCACACATGAGGATATAACTGGATCTGCTCTCCGAGATGAAGGAGCTTCAGGATAGTGACCCGGTGTTAGTAGAGATCAACGATAATAGTAGAGATCAAGGATAAGCTGGAAGAACGACCAGACTTCAAGGTCGCATCAGATGGAAGATTATTATTTGGGGAAAGGACTTGTGTACCTGATTGCCCAGAATTGAAGAAGAAAATTTTAGAAGAAGCTCACCGATCAAGGTACACAATTCATTCCGGATCTACAAAGATGTACCAAGACTTGAAATTGACCTTTTGGTGGCCCAACATGAAAATGGAGATAGCGGACTTTGTATCTCGCTGTCTCACCTGCCAACAAGTCAAGGCGGAACACCAAAAGTCGGTCGGTAAGCTACATCCTCTAGATATTCCTAAGTGGAAGTGGGAGGATATCGTCATGGACTTCATCATGGGATTGTCTAAATCTAAAGGTGGACATGATAGAATATGGGACATCATAGATCAATTGACCAAGTCAGTTCACTTCCTGCCAATAAAGAGCCGATGGTCAGTTGATGTTCTTGCTGCCTTGTACATCAAAGAAGTCGTCAGACAGCATGGAGTTCCTATTTCGATCGTGTCTGACTGAGACCCGCGATTCACTTCTAATTTCTGGGAGGGTCTAAAACATTCGTTGGGGACAAGACTCAACTTTAGTACTGCCTTTCATCCTCAGACGGATGGTCAGATTGAAAGAACGAATCAAGTCATAGAAGACATGCTCACAGCTTGTATCATTAATTTCGGTGGAAGCTGGCATGATCACTTGCCCGTGGTCGAGTTTGCATATAACAATAGCTACCAAGCAAGTATTCAAATGGCACCTTTCGAAGCATTATATGGAAGGAGTTGCCGATCACCCTTATGCTAGGATGAAGTTGGCGAAAAGCAACTACTAGGCCCAGACATGGCGAGAGACACCACAGAAAAGATTCAACTCATAAGAGAGAGACTCCAGATGGCTCAGTCAAGGCAAAAGCCTTACGTCGATACTAGAAGGGGAGATCTCGAATTCCAAGTCGGAGATCACATCTTCCTTAAGGTTTCTCTAGGATGAGGTATCTGAAGATTTGGTGTTAAGGGCAAGTTTACACCAAGATATATCGATCCCTTCGAAGTGTTAGAAAGAGTTGGCGAGGTTGCCTACCGCATCGCCTTGCCTCCTAAACTGTCCGAGGTTCATAATGTGTTCCACATTTATATGTTGAAGAAATATGTGCACGATCCGACCCACGTCATAGATCATGGCGACCTGGTGATACAAAAGGATCTCACATATGAACAAAAGCCTTTGAAGATCCTTGATCGCGAGGTTTGTGCATTAAGAAACAAGACAATTCCCATGGTCAAGGTTCAATGGGGCAAGTGCTCAGAACAAGAAGCCACGTGGGAGAATGAAGAATCTTTGAAGAAAAGATTCCCCCAGTTATTTCCAAATAGTAAGTACTCTGCACCCTCCATGCTTATATGCAATTGACTTTAGAGACCAAATTCTTTTAAGTGGGGGAGGGTGTAGCAACTCAGATAAAATTATGAGAATAAAATTTCCTAAATAGATAAATCCTCCAAAATAAACTAAATAGTCAAAGAACCCAAATCAATGATAAAAGCTCAAACCATAATCATCACTATTGGGCTTAAACTCTAACCACAAAGGCCTCCGCCTTTATATATAAAAGCCTTGATTGAATATGGGCTTAATAATGGCAAAGAAGGCCCATAACCATCCATACATTCAAAGGAGGAATAGGATATGTACATATATATATTCAAAGGAGGAATAGGATATGTACATATATATATATATATATATATATATATATGTATGTATATATATATATATGTGTGTGTGTGTGTGTGTGTGTGTGTGTGTGTGTGTGTGTGTGTGTGTATGAGATTGATTTCGTAAAACCCCAAGACTATACCACATCCATGCATGCCTTAGGCTATTTATATACCCAACGGATGGCGGCTGGTGTTTTAGCAATAAGATATGCATGGGAAAGTTAAAACCCATTAGGATCCTTACGTGGAAATTTATATACCATTAGGATTCTAAATGCCAAATCTTATAAATAAACCCCCTCCTAAAAGTACAAAGGCTACTGCCTCTGTTAGTTCGTGAGCCCTATGTTGACGTCGTCTTCCTCTACGACGTATCTTCATCTGTCTAAGTGCTGCAACCGCTACTGCTACCATCGTACGTAAAGGAAGAAGCTACCTCTTCCTTCTCTGTTGTTGTTTCTATCGTGTAGAAGTTCATCTTCTTCCATCTGCAGACGTGCCATGAAGGAAAGCTAATGCATCTTCCTTTTGCACGTTCCTCTGTAGACTACCGTGCTCATATCCTTCCTATTAACGACGTAAAGAAGCCCTACTTCTTTCATCGTAATCGTTGCTGCCGTCTACTTGTATTCAAAGTGTTGTTGAGGTTATCTGTTCAAGTGTAGTAGCTGCTACTTATACTCTTATTATCTCCTTCCTTCGTCGTCCAGAAAGAAGTCAAGAAGGTAGGTGTTCTCAATTTACGAAGCCCAACCTGTTGATAACAGTAATATCATGCATATAGGTCTTATATCATAGAAATCACGAGTTCTGGTTATTTTTTCTGAGTTTTTGTAAATAGCGACCACGGCCTGGGCGCCTATTCAATAAATGCCCATGCAAACAGTCGCTAATTCCTTAATGCAATTAAATAAATATGACTTGTTAAAATTTAATAACTAAGTAACCTGATGTTAAAATTAATGCATGAACATATTTTTAGATTCTTGATATTTTCCTCTACCTGTTCATGTCTTCACTTTCCTGTTTTGATAAACTGAAAATGCCATGTGTCTGTGATTGTACCTGCCTGATGCGTAGCATCAGACAAATAATATGCGACAGATACATATTCGCTATTTAAATAATGAACGCCCTGACACCAAGGCCCCAATTTGTAAATAACCAGTAAAAGTAGAATATATTGAAAATTAGGAATTCACGACCGAGGTCAGGGCTGTTGTGGGTGCTTTTGTGGGATAATATATTTCATGTCATGTCTTCTTTGATTTAATTCCTTGAACTTAATTTTCTATTTTGTTTTGATGATTGGCAACAATACATTTTATTTTTCAGCCCTTGGTTTTTGATAAATAATGATTGTCAACACTGTTAGCATTTCATAGCTTCATGCACATGCATTTCATACTAAGGTCGGTGCACGACTACCATGTGGAAAACAAGGTCAGTACATCTTTTGCTTGCATATAGTTGGTGCACGCCTCTGTAGAAACACATATAAGGTCGGTGTAGGTTTTGCATTGTGCATATAAGGTCGATGCAGGGTTTGCAATGTACATATAAGGTTGGTGCAGGTTTTGCATTGTGCATATAAGGTCGGTGCAGGGTTTGCAGTGTGCATATAAGGTCGGTGCAGGTTTTGCATTCTGCATGCAATGGTCTGTGCATGTTTTGCCTCTCGCATGTAGAAGTCAGTGGAAGTTTTGTCATTCGCACACAAGGTCGGTGCACACATCTGCCCAGAAATATGAAGTCAGTGCACATTCTTAATTGTGCCATACACGGTCGGTGCACACTTGCAATAATGGAATATATGGTCTATGCATATTCATGCATAAGGTCAAACCAAGTCGGTGCATATATAGTCATTTGCATTCACCTAGGTCCATGCACATTCTGATCGGCCAGCATATAGGTCCAAGCATACTCCTGCTCCTTTAATAGAAAGTCGGCGCACACTTAGATGGTCTTTTTGCTAGGGTCGGTACACACTTAGTTGTTCAGCATGTAAGGTCGGTGCACATTACTATGCTGCATATATATATAGTTGATGCTAGCAGCATTCTCTTTGTGCTAAAAGCTAACACTCCCGTCTATTTTCCAGGTCAGTCACTTGGTCGAACGAATGATGGGTGTACTGAGAACCTGTGAACTTATCTCACGTGGAAGTCAAAGTACCAGGTTAATGGCATGTGACCCGAGGCAAGGAATAGAACAAATGATCTTGCTACGTGGACAGCTACAGTGCTGAGATTCTAACACATGGAACCTCGAGGGATCAGATTTGAGCAAAACTTTTGGCGGGAACATGGTGACCACACGTCGATTGCCTGCTGCCTATTTAAGAAAGAAAGTCACCCAAAATTGAAAAAAGAGCAAGAAAAACATAGAGAGAAGATATAGAGAGCAAGTGAGCAAGAGCTGAAGAAACTGGCAGAGCAAGCATAAGAAGCTAAGATGAATAAGTCTTCGAAGTTGAAGAGAGCCAAAAGCTGAGAGGAGAAGCCTGAAAGAGAATAGAGTATCGTAAGTTTGAGATTGAAGAGAGGTTAAGTGAATTGGTACTTGTAATTGACTCGTGGATCAAATCCAGAGTCAATCTGCTCCTAGAGACCTACATTGTTATCCCGTTTCTTTCTTTCATTTTTATTTCTGAATTCTATCAAGCTGTGAGTCAGCGGGCAAGGGTGAGTCCTCGGACAGTGAAGCTGTAAAGCTCAACGGCAGCAAGTTGTGAGGCTCAGCGGTCTGGGATCATTTGTCCAAAGCTGTAGATCAGCGGTGTGTAGGGATCTAATCTCCGAAGCTGTGGATCAGCGGATCGAAGCTGTGAATTAGCAGTAAGCCACACTTAGTCTAAGTGTGGGGTGGTTGTAGGTGAAAATCGGACCACCTAAAATCCCTGGTGTTTTGTGTGATTGATTGTGCACTTATCATTCCAGTTCATTTTTCGCTTAGATGAATGCATAGGATCGCCAATTGATATTAACTCTGTCTGGTCGTATATTACCTAATCTGCTTGCTTAGATGTTCTTACTTCCTCTCTATGTCTGCTACTGTCTAAATCTGGTTATAGAGTCTTATATCTATGATTAGTGCATCTTTTATTTCCGTAGTTATTGTAGTTCGTATTTTTAAGGGGTTGATCTATTCACCTCCCCTCTAGATCTTAGCGTCCATCCGTTCCAACACGTGATATCAGAGCCTAACTCTCCCTTAGGGTCTCACATCCCAGAGAGATTTGATATGGATGCTAAAGGTTTGATCGTTGAGGGCCACTCAACTAGCAAGCCACCATTCTTTAATGGTAGCAATTATGCTTATTGGAAGAATAGGATGCATGTTTTTCTCCGTGCTAAGGACTATGAGATCTGGAAGGTTGTTAGTGAGGGTCCATTTGATTTACCTCCAGATGTGGAATTCTGGACTAAGGAGCATATCCGAAAGTCCACTTTGAATTGGGGTGCCATTAATGCTATACAATGTGCACTCCATCCCACCAAATTCTCCAGAGTCTCTTCATGTACCACTGCTAAGGAGATGTGGGATAAGTTATAGATCATTTATGAAGGGACATCTCAGGTTAGAGAAACTAAAGTCAATATGTTAGTCTCTGTGTATGAGGCTTTTAAAATGAAGCCTGAAGAGTCCATATCTGATATGTTTGCTCGCTTGAACGTGATCACCAATAGCTTGAGAAGTCTAGGAAAGACCTACAGTGAGTATAAGCTGGTCAGAAAGATACTAAGGTCCCTGACACCCTTCTGGCATACCAAGGCCACTGTAGTAGAGGAGTCTAGGAACTTCGCTACGACCACTGTAGATGAGCTCATCGGTCCTCTCATGACATATGAGTTGAACATTAAGAAGGTTGATGAGTCTGAGAAGAGAAGAAAACCCTTAGCTCTCAAAGCCAATTCTAGCAAAGGGTCATCAAGTGAGTACAACTGCACTAGTTCTGAGGAGGATCAGGATGAGTTTTCTATGATCACCAGGAAGTTCAAGAAATTCCTGAGGAAAGAAGGGAAAGGGCTAATAAGAAAGTATTTCTTTGGAAAAAGACAATCCAAACACAAATCCGAATCTGTAAAGAAAACTGATGCCATTGTGTGCTACAATTGCAAGAAAGTAGGACATCTCAAGGTGGATTGCCCTGAGCTCAAGGACAAGTAGCCCAGGTGGAAGAACAAAAAGGGAAAAGCCATGATTAGGACCTGGAGCGATGAAGAAGAAGAAAGTCAGAGCAACTCCTCTGAAAGTGAGAAAGACGTGAAGATATGTCTGATGGCAAAGAGTGATGAAAGCAAGGAACATGATGTCGAGGTATTCTCCCCATTTGAAAATTTTAGAAAGAATGAATGGGAAGATGTGTATGCTGAAATCCTTGACAAATATGAAAACATGCGTAGGGAGAACATACATTTGAAAAAGAAACTGAATTCATTAGTTCATGATACCTCTTTGTATGATAAGATTGCTTGTCTACAAACTGAAAATTTAGAACTGAAAAACTACCTTGATGAAGCTGAACGTAGTAAAAGCATGTTAGTTGATTTGAAAAACGAAAATGAGAATTTGCAAAACACTATTGATGAACTCAAAATGAAAATTCATGCTTTTAAGGAAGAAACAAGAATTGCCACTGAAAAATATGATGCTATCAATGGTGTAAATACTGAACTGTAAAAGACAATAGAAAATTTAGAAAAAGAAAACAAAGACAAACTAAACTCCCTTGAAGGTATGACACAAGGTGCAGAAAATTTGAATGCCATCTTGGGAATAGAAGAAAATTTCAGAAAGGAAGGTTTGGGTTTCATGCCAACTAATAAGGAGATGTTTGACATGAGAACTATCTCTTTTGTGGAAGAAAAGGGGGCATTTCAACCCCTGATAAAAATGACTTCTAGAGAAAGTCAGAATAAGAACAAAATGAAATACGTTGAGAAAACTAAGCCTAGTGCCAAGGACAAGGGCAAAAGAAAGATAGAGGTGTCTAGGGAATCAAGTTCATACACTCTCAAGCCTTAGACCAAGGGATAGGCTAGGGGTCAGTTTTCTAGAGCTAGAGTTCAAGGAAACCCCAAGACCAAAATAGACCAATCTCCATACATGAATTCTTTTACTTCATCTTGGTATAAGTCCTCTAGGAATCAAGGGCCGAGTAGAAGAACCTCAGGTCAAGGCTACTACAATACTGTTCCTACCTACCCTACATTTCATAGCACTTATCATCATAACTTTGGAAAGGGAGTTCAAGGCAGTTTCTACATGAGGCCAATGCAGCATCATTTTCAGAATTCATACTCTACTCAGAGGCATCAGCCTTATTCTTGGAATTCCTATATGAGTGGGCACAATAATTTCAGAAGTCAGAATTTCTATACCTTTGTCAACTCCATGCCAAGTCACTCCAGGATCTATAGTGCTCCTACTACTCCCAATGTCTATTGGACTAATCACTGGCAAAGAAAATTTCAGAATGATTTCAAAAAGAAGAAACAAGCCACACCTAAGAAACAATTTTCAAAGAATAAAAGTGGTAAAAAAAGTAGACAAAACTAAATGATAAGAGATCCACAACTGCTATGAAGAAGTCAAATCAGATGTGGATACCAAAACATCTAGTTTCTAGTCTGCATGAGATAAATGTTTTTATGGGACCCAAGAAGTTTTGGGTTCCAAATCATTCCACTTGATTCCCTTGCAAGTATGCCTGGTAGCCAATCACAACAAGTGGTATCTGGATAGTGGCTATTCCAGGCACATGACCGGAGATAAAGAGAAATTCTGCATGTTGGTGAAGAAAGATGCTGGTCATGTTACATTTGGAGGTAATACCAAGGGAAGGATTATTGGATTGGGAAAGGTTGGTAAGTGTTCTTCCTATTTGATTGAAGAAGTGTTGTTAGTTGAAGGCTTAGCCTATATTCTTCTCAGTATAAGTCAACTCTGTGACAGAGGCCATAAAGTTATCTTTGATTCTCTTGCATGCACCATCTATGAACCCAATTCTGATTCTGTGAAATTTATTGGCAAGAGAGTCAATAACATCTATATGGTAGATTTAGATGATATGTCACACTCTAATCTCTGTCTTAAAGTTAATAAGGATGACCTGCCCTACCTATTGCATCGTAGATTAGGTCATGCCAGCTATAGTGTGCTTCATAAACTGAATAAACATAGCATGGTAAAAGGGCTTCCTGAAATTTCTTTCAAAAATGACAATAAAATATATGAGGCATGTACCGAATGTAAACAAACTAGAAAATTATTTAAATCTAGAACCAAAAACTTGTCTTCTAAACCATATGAGCTAATTCACATGGACTTATTTGGACCCACCAGGTCAGTTAGCTTATCTGGAAAAAGATATGATTTTGTGCTTGTTGATGACTTCTCTAGATTTACTTGGGTTTTCTACTTGTCTCACAAAAATGAAGCTTTTGAAAAATTTCAGGAGTTCTTTTATAATATAAAACAGACCAATGAGTATGCTATTTTGAACATCTTGTCTGATCATGGTGGTGAGTTTGTTAGCTCACAATTTGATGACTTTTGCAGGGATAATGACATCACTCATAGGTTCTCCTCACCAAGAACTCCAGAGTAGAATGGAGTGGTGGAGAGAAGAAACCGAACCTTAGTTGAGATGGCTCGGACTATGCTGGTATAAGGTAACCTACCAAGAAAGTTTTGGGCTGAGGCTATTAACACTTCATGTTACATCATCAATAGAGCCCTGGTAAGACCCACAACTCAAATGACTCCCTATAAGATTCTTAAGGGTAAGAAGTCTTCTCTAGCTCATTTCAAGTTTTTTGACTGCAAATGTTTTTTTCACATTAACTCTAAACGAGACCTTGATAAGTTTGAACCTAAAAGTGAACCTGGAATATTTCTAGATTATTCTGATCAGTCTAGAGCCTACATAATTTTTAATCTCAACTCTAAAATTGTTGAAGAGTCTCCTCATGTTGTCTTTGATGAGTCTGCAATTAGAACTGAAACTGATTTATGCAGGGACAATGTTGATGGAGCAATTCTGAAGACCAAAGAAGATCAAAATAAAGAATCTACTGAAGAAGCTGAAGAATCTAAAACTTAGGGGGAGGTAAGTGAGAATTTAGGTAATCAGGTCACTAACCTTAAATTTCTTAGAGACCATCCCCTTGAGAACATAATTGGTAGTCTAAATGACCCACCGAGAACTAGAGCACACTTAAGACTTGAAAAAGAATTAAACTCATTTGCTTTAGTATCTCAGGTAGAACCAAAGAACATAGATAGTGCCCTTCAGGATGAACATTGGATTAATGCCATGCATGAAGAACTTAGTCAATTTGATAGGAACAAGGTCTGGCACTTAGTTCCTAAACCCTCTCATGGCAACATAATAGGCACTAAATGTGTCTTTCGAAATAAAACTGATGAGCAAGGTAAAATTGTTAGAAATAAGGCTAGGCTGATTACTCAGGGGTACAACCAAGAGTTTGGTATTGACTTTGAAGAGCCTTTTGCCCCTGAAGCTAGGCTAGAAGCCATTAAGATTCTTTTAGCTACTGCATGTAGTCTAGGAATAACTCTACAGCAGATGGATGTCAAATCTTCTTTTCTAAATGATGAAATAAAAGAGGATGTATATGTAAAACAACTCCCTGATTTTGAGTGTCTTGAATTTCCTAACCATGCTTATAAACTTGATAAGGCACTCTATGGATTAAAGCAAGCTCCCCGAGCATGGTATGACAAACTGAGCAAGTTCCTTACAGAAAATGGATTCTCCAGAGGTAAGGTTGACCAAACATTATTCACAAAGGTATGTGAAAAAGAAATTTTTATCATTCAAATTTATGTAGATGATATAGTGTTTGAATCAACCAATTTATCCATGTGTGAGGAATTCTTAGCTTTAATGACTAGTGAATTTGAAATGAGCTCAATTGGAGAGCTAAAAATTTTCCTTGGGTTGCAGGTATGTCAGACCAAAGAAGGAACATTTATAACTCAAGAGAAATATATCAAGGATCTTCTGAAGAAATTCAAGATGGAGAACCTCAAAGTAATAACCGCACCAATGGGAACATCTACCAGTCTTGATTCTGACCCTGAAGGTAAAACGGTAGACCCCAAACTATACAGAGGTATGATTGGATCCTTGCTATACCTTATTGCCTCTCGACCTGATATTCAATTCTCAGTATATTTGTGTGCTAGATTTCAAGCATGTCCTAAGGAATCACACTTAATAGCTGTGAAACGGATTTTTAGGTATCTGTCTGGCACCCTAGACTTAGACTTATGGTATCCTGCTAAGTGTGAGCTAGACCTTATAGCTTACACAGATGCAGACTATGCTAGGTGTAAGATAGATAGGAAAAGTAATAGTGGATATTATCAATTTCTAGGTGGGTTTCTAGTGTCTTGGGCATCTAAGAAACAGCACACTGTCGCCCTATCCATTGCTGAGGCAGAGTATGTGGCTGCAGGTAACTATGCTGCCCAAGTCCTCTGGATTAAACACCAGTTAATTGACTATCTTATCAATCTTGGTTGCATTATAGTTTTTGTGATAACACTAGTGCCATTTCCTTAACTAAAAATCATGTTTACCATTCTAGAACTAAACACATTGAAATCAAACATCACTTTCTTAGAGATGAAGTTAGTAAAAAGGAGATTGAGCTTGAATTCATTGAATCTAAAAGATAAATTGTTGACATTTTTACAAAACCACTTGGAAATGAAAGATTTAAGTTTTTAAGAAGAGAACTTGGTCTTTGTAAATTTTTAGCATGAATGCTCATTCAGATTTATTTTATCTCCTGGATGCTTCTGATGTAATATGAGTCACTGAAGGTCTGTTTACTGCACTTCATGGTTGACCCATAGGTATATCAAATGGGAGATGGGGGAAGGGCAGATATTTTGTGTCTGGAAACCCACACTTTGCATACAGGCTAGTCCTTCGCCTAGTACCATGGGTCAATTCACATATGTCTAGAGTAGGTTAGTGCCTCTCTAATACATATCTGAAACTTCATGTACATAGTCAGGGGGAGTTTGTGCATTCTCATATCATCCCTATAATTCCACTTCATGCATCTTAATTTCATGTCATACATTTTGATAGGGGGAGTTCAGAATAATTCTTTAGTGATTGAACAGATCATTGCTCAAAAATGTTGACTTTCAGTGTCGACTCCTGATCATTGCTCAAAAATGTCGACTTTCAGTGTCGACTCCTTTGGAAACTCACTCTGTCTTTCTTGACTCTGTCTGATATACTCTCTATTTATCTGATCTATTCTCATCCTTGGCATCAGTATCTGAACATTTATTGGAATCATTTTTAAATTTGATCAAATGACAAACTGATAGACATGTTCATTAATCTAAGCTGCTGAAATCAGAAAGCTTCTCTTATAAGAAACAATAATGAACCCTGAATGAATTGTTGGTTTAAACTTAATGTTCTTTAGACACTAAAAACCACACTCAATGAAGAAGGACTGTGGAATACCTTTTAATAGTTCTTAACCATTTCGTGCATGTCAAGTCTAATTGAGTCTTGCAAAATCTGAAATTTTCTAGACTCAAGCTAAATTGGTTGAGAAAACCTGAAAATATGTATTATTCTTAAACAACACTTTCTGAGAATCAAATCGACAGCTGTGTTAAAATGATAAATCATATACTCTAAAGGCAACATAATGATTGAATGCACTAAGTAACTGGGAGCTTCATCAATGAAATGGAGAAAAACTCATGTCATGAAGTGCTTCAATTTATCTTTGTTCAGAAAATAAAAGGTCAGTCCAACTGAGTAACTAGGGGTACTGGCATCTGATAAACGTGTACCCTTACACAAAAAGGTGAAAAGTATACCTGAGACAGAATAGTGGATCTTGCCGAGTAACTAGGGGTACTAGCGTCTGATAAACATGTACTCTTATGTAAAAAGGCTAGATTATACTTGACTGATCTAAAGTAGTAAAGAAAAGAAATATATGAAACTATCTCTGCTTCTTTGTAGATTAATTCAGAAATGTGGAGTTTGTTTAATCTCAATACAAGTTCTGGTCATTCCTGATGATGCCTTGAGGCTTAGATAAACAAGATAAAGTAAGACACAAGCTGACATGTCCCATGTGCTCCTGGTTCATTACTATTAAGAGCTCATACAGACTGGTTCTCATAGAGTGAAGTGGCTAGTCTCTCACTTTCATACTCTTTAAACCACATTAGTTTAGGACTGCACTATTTGCATTCTTATAATAGAAGAATCTGTGCTTTACTTGCTTGGTTACTGAAAAGCCTAAATAGTTTGTCACATCAGATTTCTTCTTCAATGTGGTACTCATCTTGATATCTTCCTTTTATCCTTTCTGCTAATGGCAAAGGGGGAGATATTTTGATGTTGTAAGTCTTTTGGTGTTGATGGGGAGAGAGTTTGATGTTGATGGGGAGAGAGTTTGATGGGGGAGAGTGTTTTGCATTAAGGGGAGCCTTTGCATTTACATCTCTTGAATTTTGCTGTGTCGATACTATATGCATATTGCGGTGAGCCTAATTCTTGACTCTTAATAAAGACATTGTTGACATCAAAATGTAAACGTGTTGCCATCATCAAAAAGGGGGAGAATGTTGTGGGAGCTTTTGTGGGATAATATATTCCATGTCATGTCTCCTTTGATTTAATTCTTAGAACTTAATTTCCTATTTTGTTTTGATGATTGGCAACAATACATTTTATTTTTCAGCCCTTGGTTTTTGATAAATAGTGATTGTCAACACTGTTAGTATTTCATAGCTTCGTGCACATGCATTTCATACTAAGGTCGGTGCACAACTACCTTGTGGAAAGTAAGGTCGGTGCATCTTTTGCTTGCATATAGTTGGTGCACGCCTCTGTAGAAACAAACATAAGGTCGGTGCAAGTTTTGCATTGTGCATATAAGGTTGGTGCAGGGTTTGTAGTGTGCATATAAGGTCGGTGCAGGTTTTGCATTGTGCATATAAGGTTGGTGCAGGGTTTGCAGTGTGCATATAAGGTCGGTGCAGTTTTTGCATTCTGCATGCAATGGTCTGTGCATGTTTCGCCTCTCGCATGTAGAAGTCAGTGCAAGTTTTATCATTCGCACACAAGGTCGGTGCACACATCTGCCTAGGCATATAAAGTCAGTGCACATTCTTAATTGTGCCATACACAGTCGGTGCACACTTGCAGTAAGTGCATATATGGTCTATGCATATTCATGCATAAGGTCAAACCAAGTCGGTGCACATCGTCATTTGCATACACCTAGGTCCATGCACATTCTTCATCGTGCTAAACTAGGTCCGTGCACATTCTGATCGGCCAGCATATAGGTCCAAGCATACCCCCGCTCCTTTAATAGAAGGTCGATGCACACTTACATGATCTGCTTGCTAGGGTCGATACACACTTAATTGTTCAGCATGTAAGGTCGGTGCACATTACTATGCTGTATATATATATATAGTCGATGCTAGCAGCATTCCCCTTGTGCTAAAAGCTAACACTCCCATCTGTTTGCCAGGTCAGTCACTTGGTCAAACTAATGATGGGTGTACTGATAACCTGCAAACTTAACTCACGTGAAAGTCAAAGTACCAGGTTAATGGCACGTGATCCGAGGCAAGGAACAGAACAAATGATCTTGCCACGTGGATAGCTACATTGCTGAGATTCTGACACGTGGAACCTCAAGGGATCAGATCTGAGCGAAACTTTTGGTGGGAACGTGTTGACCACACACCGATTGCATGTTGCCCATTTAAGGAAGAAAGTCGCCCAAAATTGAAAAAAGAGCAAGAAAAATATAAAGAGAAGATACATAGAGAAAGTGAGCGAGAGCTGAAGAGACTGGCAGAGCAAGCATAAGAAGCTGAGATGAAGAAGTCTTCGAAGCTGAAGAGAGCCGAAAGCTGAGAGGAGAAGCCTGAAGGAGAACAGAGTATCGTAAGTTTGAGATTGAAGAGAGGTTAAGTGAATTGGTACTTGTAATTGACTCATGGATCAAATCTAGAGTTAATCTACTCCTAGAGAGCTACATTGTTGTCTCGTTTCTTTCTTTCATTTTTATTTCTGAATTCTATCAAGCTGTGAGTCAGCGGGCGAGGGTGAGTCCTCAGACAATGAAGTTGTAAAGCTCAGCGGTAGCAAGCTGTGAGGCTCAGCGGTCTGGGATCATTTCCCCGAAGCTGTGGATCAGCGGTATGTAGGGATCTAATCCCCGAAGCTATGGATCAGCGGATCGAAGCTGTGAATCAGCAGTAAGCCACACTTAGTCTAAGTACTCTGAAGTGGATGTAGGTGAAAACCGAACCACCTAAAATCCCTAGTGTTTTGTGTGATTGATTGTGCACTTATCATTCCAATTCATTTCTCGTTTAGATGAATGCATAGGATCACCAATTGATATTAAATCTCTCTGGTCGTATATTGCCTAATCTGCTTGCTTAGATGTTCTTACTTCCTCTCTATGTCTGCTACTGTCTAAATATGGTTATAGAGTCTTATATCTGTGATTAGTGCATCTGATAGTTTCATAGCAGATCCTTTATTTTCATAGTTATTGTAGTTCATGTTTTTAAGGGGTTGATCTATTCACCCCCCTCTAGATATTAGCATCCATACGTTCCAACAAGGGCGTCATTTAAAGAATAAATGCCAATGCACACAGTCAGGATTTGAAAATCATAAATATCAATTTTAGGAAAATCCTTGAATTAACGCCCTTACATGGTGTCATTAATTTTCATTATATTCATGAAATTCTGATATAAAGTGTGATTGAAGGACCTTTCAGAAGGTCGCTATTTCATTAAATAGTGACTTCTGTATAGGCGCAGATTTCCTATCTCACAGTATTATCACGTTTTATGTCCCATATCACGGGTCTATTGACACTCTCATCTCACAGCCGTATATGGGGTTTCTATTTTGATTTCATGGATTACACAATCAATTCTCGGTGATGTTTGAACCCCCCGCAGGATATCCCTTACTTGGGACTGGTGATTTCATCATAGAGACCTCCGTAAGTCTACGCTAGCCTTAGATTCCCTCAAGACAGCCGAGCAGGTTGTACCCTAAAAACCCATGACACAGTGTCTAGTCACGTCACTCTAAAGAAAAGTGATATTTTAGCCCTCTTAGAGCGCTATTTCTAGCCTCTTTGAGAAGTCTGTTCTCTGTCAGTAATTGGCGACATTGACCTGGGCGCCAGAAGGAATTGGCGACCTGTCCAGTGCCGTTATTTCCCTGATATAGCGACCTGAGCCTGGGCGCTATTTCATCGAGCATGTACTATTCACATGAATAGGCGACCACGTGTGTGGGCGCTATTTCTGTAATTGGTGGCGACTGAGTGGGCGCCAATTTCCCAGTTTCACGCCATGTCTTGGTTTTCATGAGGATTAATGATGTGTCATACTTGTTCAAAGTTTAGCCCTTGAACTCCTTCATTCGTGAAATCTACCTTATCATCCTACAATGGTTATTGCTTTGGAACTCTATATTGGCTATAACTATAGTGGATGCCTAAAATATACATGACTCAATGCTTGTGCATATAGGGCCCAATCTGGTCCTAGGAGGAGCACCCGAAAGTACTTGTGCCCATGGGAGCTATATATATTGATCACGGTGTGGCATTGCATCGAAGTGCATGACTATCTTGATTTATGGCATTCCACGATTCGTACTTGTCTTGACTTGACATGACATGACTTGCGTGGCCCAGAATGGGTATTAACTTGCTTGATATTGTGATAGCCATTTCACGTGACATGACTTGATTTGTTTACATGCTTGACCACTTTGATACATTCGATATGAATATCTTGAAATCTTGCTAGTTCGTTAACTCTTGATACTCTACTCTCTCTTGTCATCATCTTATATACATGCATAGCTATACTTGCATTCATGTAACATGTAATTACTTAAAGCAAGCGTGTACTTGAAATATAATTCCTACTGACCGTTCGCTCACCTAGTGTTTTCCCCTATTTTTCATGTAACTCTGATGATGAGATTCAATCGGATGGGAACGGGAACGAGTAAAGAGCGTAGAGCCATCTAGTCATAGAAGCATCTATCTATCCAAGTCTTTTTCCTATTTTCTTGAGTCAATCGTTGTAATTTCCTTTTATTGAGATTAGGTAATAGAGCTACCTTGATGGTTATTATGAATAAAGGATTTGTTTTATCTTTACTTTTGCGCGCTCTATCTATGTGTCGAATACACTTATCCTGTAGCACCCCGAGAATTACTAAAAATTTGCATAATGGGTAATAATTGAGAAAATTCCTCTTATTAAATTAAAACCCCCTTTTTGGTTAAATCTGAACTAAATTATAAAAATATGGAAAATTTATAATCATGTAGAGGAATAAAAGTTTAGACAATTTATCTTCTTGGTCGAACCCTAAACAAAATTGTAATGAAGCTGAATTAAGAAAATTAGGGCTAAGAAAAAATAGAGTTTGTTTAACCAGACCGTATATCACCAAATTCGAGCCCAAATCGTAACCTTTTGAGCCCAAACCAGGCCCATTGGGTCGACCCTGATGGGTAGCCCATTTCCCTTCTTGTTCCCTTGTGACACCCTAACCCTAGGAGCTCAATTTCGAGTGTTATGGCGGTGTGACTTGGTCAAAGCACGATTTTCACGCGCGTCGAGTTCGTGGGACTCTTCCCTGCCATATCGACACCCTAGATCCGATTGCCTCTATAAATCAACCCTCGACCGACCTAGAAACCCTATTTGCTACGGCGGCCGGTGAGGAGCACGATCGAGGGTGGATTCAATGAGTTTTTAGGAGGTGTTCATCCTGCGTTTTCGGCGGCTGCGTCCTCTTCCCCCTTCAATTAAGGTAGGTAGCAGTGGTCCAAATTTTAATAAAAATACACCATTAGAAGCGTCTTCGCGTCTTCTTTCTGTTGGTAGTAAAAGCCCCAATTATTATTCAGTAGAGTGTGCGTATTGCCTATTTTAGTCGGAGCATGTCAACGTTAGGGCATCGATCATGTTAGCATCTTTTGATTGAATCAATGCTTTGTGTAGGCAGGCTAAAACTTTAATTAATTCTGACATATTATGCGTCTTTATGTCCTCTTTTAATTGAAGTTATTTTGCCCAATTTCTATGCATCACCCCGCATGAATTTGTTGTAGGAATAGGGGTCTATCGGAGTTCGCCGGGGACCAGACGCATCGTCCTAGTTGCGGTCATAACAGGAATCGCCCTGGAACCTAGCGGTCTCACGATAGACGGTTTATTGCTCTTTGCGGCCTTTGTTAGACAATTTTTATGTAGAGCGGTCGCTAGATAGACCATCTCTACCTATTGTTTTCAAATGATAAATCGTATCGTGGAGCGGTTTATCGACTGACCGTTACCCTTGGTTAGCGGCCCTTGACAGACCACCTTTGACGCACAGTTTATTCTTTCATGTTTTAATAATTATGTTTTATCATCTTAAATTATATGTGTAGGAAAGAAACCCACATAAAAATTGGAATATATGAAACATGTTTGACTTAACTATGTTCATGACTGAATCTTACCTTATCCATCTACATTCATATTTCATTTCTTCTACAACAATTATCAAAGCATAAATTGTAAATTTATGTTACATTGATTATAATGTTGCAAAGTGGAACATTTACTAGGGTTGTTATGACAGTCACGCCACCCGGGTGGTGTTGGCTGACCATTATACACTATTTTTCGATGTTTTATTAGCTCTTAATCTTGTAATAGTTGGGACTCTCCGCCGTATATTCCTTCCGTTGGACTAGGACCTCTATTATGAGAACTTCGTAAGTCCCCGCGAACCTGAGATTCCCACTAGGGTGCCGGGTGGGTTGTACCCCCAAATCCTTCACCTATTGACTCGATCGGATCACATGGTTTTACAGCTCGGAATCGAGACTGTCCTGTTTAATTGCGACCCTTCTGGGACCGCTACCATTAGGTTGCGGCCCAGGTGTGACCGCTTGACCATTGAAGCGTCTCTATTGTGACTGCAAAAAATTGGCTAAGTGCCAGGTTCTGCTGGTCGATTTTCCTTGAATTTTTCATCGACCAAGCCATGTTTGAGTCGACCTATAGCCTCTAACTCGACCTGAGAAGTGTGGGCTGAACCCTGGTTCAGTTCCACAATGTCTCGGGCGGGTTGGGAGCCCATTAAGCCGATTGCTTTAGTCTTACTGGGCCCGTGTTAGCTGCGGTCAACATTGGACCATCCGTGTCTTCTTGCGGCCCAATACGGTCCATTTTTGTCCTTTGACGTTGGGCTTTGCCTTCTGGCCTAGTATCGACTACTGCGGCCCATGATAGACTATTTTTGCCTTGTTGCGGCCCATGCATGATCGGAACTCACTGGAAGCGTGTTTTCGCGTGTTTTCTCTGTGCCTCGGTAGCCGGGCCACGGATGGCTTGTGCTGATATCAAACCCTAATTTTTATTCCTATCTTTTGCAGGCCATAATCTTATGGCTTCCCATTCAATTATTGAAATTTCACTCGATCCTAAGAGATAAGCTACATAGCTTGACCTTGAAATTCTTGGCCAATTCCAATGAATGTCTAGATATTACTTGGGATCTTGGATCCACCAAATCAATGTCAACGCATCATAAGGGCCCGGTCTGATCCTGGGAGGAGCGCCCAAAAAGTACTAGTGCCCCGGGGTGTTGTAATGACATGGTGAGGCATTACACCGAGTGCATGACTAGCGTGTTGTCTATGACATTCATTCTCCCTCATTCTCCCTATACATTTCGACAAGTTAATAAATTCCCACATGGAATTTTTCTCTACATGACTTGTTTGTTTCCATACTTGATCGGCCAATTCCTGGAAATGTTATATTTCTGTTCTACTTATTTCAAGTTGTTCTTTTTCCATCATGACTAGTGAATGTTATTAACTCCATATTTTATTTACTCGCATGACATTTAATTAATTTGGTTAATTACTTAAACTTTGCCTGCTATTGCCTACTGAGCGTTCGCTCACCCAGTTTTCCCCATTTCAGGTAGCTCCGATGATGAAATGCAAACGGACGCGGATGGGCAAGAGTGAAGACCCGAAGTGGACCCAATAGACGTGGATTTGACAATTGTCTTAGTAGTATTGTGGAGTGGTCTCATAGTTGTTTTAATCTGTCATTGTTTAGCGTCGTTCGTTGTCAGCTTAAGGGTTGTCGTCAAGAGTTGTAATCTCTTCTTTATCTCTTTTTTTTCCTTTGAGCCGTGAGGTGGACCCACTCCAACCTGACAGCATCCGAGCTATGCCTATCGCCCGGACAGGGCTGGCACCTCTTATGCTCGGACCGACTGACAAGTGTTTATCCATGCAGCCGTTGAGAGCCCTTTATGAGCAGGAGTTTAAGGGGATAAAGGAGCCATGATCCCTAACGGCCATGAAGAGCCCACGATGTGGACGTAACGATCCCACGATGAGGACGTAACGATCCCATGATGAGGACATAACTCCTGCCAGAAACTCCTCAGCATACGGGACTCATCAGGTGAGCCCGCTATATAAACCAGGGACTCCCTCCGGCGGCAGGTAAGGCGAATACAGACCTAAAACTCCCTGAGCAGGAGCCACTTCACCATCTTGGTGTTGGGGGATCTCGTGCACCTCTTCCTACCTCCCTCAATACCTTCCACCATTGCTCTACTGACTTAAGCATCGGAGGGTTTTCCCCAGGGAACCATCCCTGGGCCTCCTGATTCGTTTCCCTTTCTCTACAGTTCATTATTCGGTGATCACCCTCCCACCTCTGGACAAGCGCGAGATCACGCCCCTTCATCTGGCGCCGTCTGTGGGAAACGACCAAAGAGCCAGTATGGTGAGAAGAAGTTCAGGGAGGAGGTCCACCGGCGACATGGGAAAGGCCACGGCATCGGCGGGGGAAGGCCCCTCACAAGCCTCCCAAAACCCCCCCTCCGGTGCCAGCACTCCGGCCGACGGACCGCCCCCTCCCCCTACGGTCGGGCTGCCGCCCCCTCCTCCCACGGCGGTAGGGCTACCGCTCAACGGCGGCGCCGACGCCTTCCAAGCCCTCAACGTGAAATTGGACGTCCTCGTTGTTGATATTTATTTGCCTATCTTTGATCTTACTTTTGAGGTTTGCTAAGTAATATGGCAAGATGACAAACAAGCAATCAAAGATCTGCTCAAACCTATGAACATGTGAACATGAACCTAGGCAATCATAGCTAGCTCTAGCATGGGCATGCTATCTCAATCAAATTACGCTAAGGAAAAGGAAAAACACACGCCGGGGCGTAGAGCAAGGAGTAAATAAAAACACACCACTAGGGATGGAACAAGCAAGGAAATAAAGATGTGATGAAGGAAATAGCTATTGCCCAGCACTAAGGAAAGATGTGATCGCCACCAAAGTAAACACAAGTCAAAGACTTGAATATACCTTGGAAATAGGTGGATGAAGCACCCGCCCACGGGAGAGAAAACCAAAGAAAGCCTGCAGATCAGCTTGAAAGTAACGGCCAGAGACCCGTGCGTTTCTTTAAGTAACAGTCTCACCCTAGACCGCCAGAAGAACGTGACGCTCCTGCACCAGACCGTCAGATAACCTACAGTAGTAAAGCTTGAATTCTTTTAACTCCAACTCTTCCAGCCGGCTAGAAGACTTGGGCCTCGTGCTAATGAACCTGTAAACCTGCCAAAGAAGTAGAAAAGACAAGACAAGACAACCTCAATCAGCCCTCTTCGCAAGCATAGCATCAATTCTTAAAGAATTTAAGAACATCAAAAGGAGAGGAAATTACCGGGGAGTTTTGGTTTTTTAACCCCTCTGGGCGTTTTTAAAAGTTGGGAGGATGTTTGTATGCTTAAAGAACAGTGAAAAACATGGAGGAGGAGGAGGGACAATGCTTTGTTTAAAAAGACCAAGGAAGAACTCAAGCATGCAAAGATGAACTTGAAAGATCAAAACAAAAGTACTCCCTTGACTGGAAGATGGATGGACGTGGGAAGCAACTCCTCCTAGATGAAGATGGCTCCTGAGTTCGGCAGCACTTCGTCGTGAATCAAAATCTCCTCCTCTTTGGCCATGAATTCAAGGGTTCTATTTATAGACCCTCAAAACTCGTAGGTCGAGTAGAGGATAATTCAGCAGGAAAAAAGGGATAAGTCTTAGCAAATCTTTGAGGATAATATCACCAAGAGTCTAAAGAAACAAACGGGAAGTCCTGAGTATCGGATTAGAAAGAGATAAAGTCAATCCACGTTCTTATCTCAAACACGGAGTAGCAGAGAAAAGGCCTGAACTGCCAGGACTCCCGGAAAGAAGTAACGGCTGTACGATAGACCGCCATTTGGAAGTAACGCACCAAGGAACGACCGCTATTTGCAACCTTATCCAAAGTGATAAGATCAACGGAAAGAAGCCCCAACAAGCTGGACTCTTCAAGGAAATGACGGTCAAAGCATAGGGCGTTATAAGGAAACAACGGCTGCACGACAGACCATTATTATCAACGTGGATTCAACAGGATAAGCACTGAACACGTGGCCTTAAGCCTTAGGACTCTTCAAAGAGTAACGGTCTAAGATCCATCCGTTAGAAGGAAGTGACGCACCTGCCTGGGACCGTTATTTAGCATTGAGATTCAAGAATATAGGGAAGGGTTTTGCTAAGCTTTATCCAACGAAATGCTACCGGGAGCCAATTCTTTATCCAGAAGAAGACTCAAGAAACAGGCTTCAACTGATCAGGAGACTCGATGAAAAGCGAACAACTCGGAGCATCATATTGAATGAATAAGGAGATGACCCGACTTATGGGTATAAAACGGGTGTCAACAGATGCCCCTCCTTAACGTCCTCTTTGCAGGGGAGTGAGCGGAGGTGAAGCGGAAGTGAAATGGAACATGGAGATGAAGTGGAGATGAAGCGGAGTGTACCAAAAAGAGGGCGTTAAGGTAAACGACACCCGTTCTTTACCAACAAGCGACAAGAATTTTCTGGAAAACGTCAAATTGATCACAAGGAAATAGCCAACCAAAGGATGCAAGTCTGGAGGAATTAATTAACTAAGGAAAGGAAACACGGCTAGCCGCCGGAGGCAACGGAAAGGAAAGAGACTAAACTCCAGACAGGAATCTTCAGTGAACCAGATCAAGCGAGCAAATCGAAGGAAACCTTCTAATTCAGAGTGGAATGATTCTCCTTATTCGGGATTAAGAACACAGTTGTTCACCATCACTGAGATATCTTGAACAGATAAAGCTTCACGAATGCTCAAAGAATGCGAATGATGCATGCTGGGCTAAAGGAAAAAGAAATCTTCAAGACAAATGCAAAGAAAGATAAAATAGCAAATACTCGAGAATAATATTGCTAGATTGGAGAAATCAGAGTCAGGACACCATCTGCAACCACGGCGTGCAAGACAGAACCATCGTCCCCAAATTTTCCAACCTAACGGCCTATCCAACGATTAAACATGTGAACTTAGATCATCATCATTTTTGTTTAAGGGGAACATCAGATCCCAGGACACATGAATGACCAGCCGGTTCTCGAGGTAATATATCACAAGTAACATATAGTAATGCATTAAGGGAATGAGGGAATGATATACAATACCTGACTTACCTGCCTGACGGACGGCCAAGCATGATTTTTTCTTAGAATCCTTCATGAAAGATAGGTTAGCCGGACAATAATCATGATAAGAATTAGGCATAACCATAAGAAGCATCAAATAGGAACATCATATAGACAATAGGGTTTGTTCAAGCATTAACTAGACCTTCCAATTCATCAAGAAACTTGCAAGCATATAACGGTCCGATGTAGGGGCGTCACATCAAGTAACGGATCATACCCAGTCCGTCATAATCAAGGTGGTTCACATTCTTCAATAAAACAGTTCAACACATGTAACGGCCTCAAACTGGAGCGTCAGGAGGATGTGACGGCCGGTCGATAGACCGTCACATTTCCTGAGATTTCAAAAAAAACAACCAAACGGTCACGGCCCATTCATTCAAACACTCAACGCCCAAAACCCAAAAAAACCTAGAGCTCCGGCGACCACCGTCCCCACCGTTCCAATGGCCGGCGACGAGGCACCCCAGCCGCCACCAAAGAAGAGAGAGAGAGCGAAAAGGATGGCAATACGGCGGCTTCATCGCCGGATTGAACGGGAGGTGATCCCGTCGGTGGAAGAGGAACAACCGACGAGGGGAGATCAAACGGAAGAAGAAGAAGTTCCCACGACTACGGGGGACGAGGGGGAAGTTCCCTTGGGTGCAGAGGAGCCCAAGGAACCAAAGAAGAAGAAGAAGAGAGCCATGGACCACGAGGTAGGCCCTCCGCCCTAACTTTTCAAATTTTGATTTTTGTGTTTATTTATGTGTGTATGTGGGGGATAAGGATAGAAATGGGTCCACGAACCCATTAGGAACAATTGTAGGCCATTTGGCCACAGTGGGAAGCCATGAGAATGTAGGGAAAAAAATTCCCAAACGCAGAGAATGTGACGGTCCTGCCAGCGACCGTCACTCCCCTGACGCTCCAAGCTAGGGCCGTCAGAGACAAGTGACGCCCCAACCCAGGGCTGTCACTTCTGCCAGGGAATTAAACTATTTTTTAGGGTTTTTAATTTTCAAATTTTTGTTTTTATTTTAAATTATGGATGTTTATGCAATGATTACATGATGCAAATTGACTAACTAATGATCTAATATGCAAATGCAGGGAAAGAGGAGATCACGGATTTCCTGGCTTCAGATCCGGGCGGTGTACCAGGCACTGACCGACTACCAGAGAGAGAGACTCACCGATATGGGATTCGCCGAGGTGCTTAGCATCGAGGTGATCCGGATGGATACGCCACTGCTATACGCACTGCACGAGAGATGGGACCCGATCAGCCGAGCTTTCATCTTCCCGTGGGGCCACATGATCCCCACATTGGAAGACATAGTGAGGATTACAGGATTGAGAGTCCACGGCTCCGCAGTGACTGGATGGACGTACGGAGATTACCAGGAGATAGCACAGCAGCTGCTCGGGTTAGATCTGATCAGGCCGGGTCAGTCCTCTTCCCAGCTCGCGAGATCGGTGATGCAGGAGAGTTTGGGGCTGAGAGGAGCGGTAATTACCGTGGGAGAGCTGCCGGAGGAGCATCTGGGCAGAGTGATTGATCAGGTGCGCCCTCGCGTGGTGGCAGAGGCAGGAGCAGAGGGAGACAGAGTGCTCAGGCGCTTCCTGATGCTATTGTTCGAGAAGCTCCTGTTCGCGACTCGGGCAGATGTCATCGGCTGCAGATTGCTGCCGCTGATAGAGGATCTGAGCAGAGTGAGGAAGTATGCATGGGGGGCAGCGGTATTAGCATTCCTGTTCGACTCCCTGAGCACCACGGACCGGCAGACGATGCTGGGCGGCTTCTCGCCCTTCCTACAGGTAAATGTACTTTAAATGCTTTCTATTATGCCATGACTATGATTATGCAATGATTTATGCAAAATGGCTTATGCAAATGATTCGACTGACTTGATTTCTAAATGTAGGTCTGGAGCTACATGTACCTCCCGGGCATTGGGAGAGGTGCATTACTCCATCCCGGCCTCATACCAATCGCGAGGCGATGGTCGGTGGCGAGGGACACGGGATCGATCCTCCGATTGACCTGGACGATCCAGGACGACCTGGACTCCTACCCCCACACATCGGTAAGCCCGAGACTCAAAATGATTTCTATATGCTTCTATATGCTGACAAATGCTGATAAATGAATGAAGTGAATGAAATGCTTTCAGGTGAGATGGACCCCGTGCCGCAGCGAGGGCTACACAAGACAGCCATGGGTGGAGGCATCCTTATCGTACCGGGGGTGAGACATATGGTTGCATTGCATCCATATCATTGAGCCTCTGCACTACAGGCTGATCCTGTGGACTCGGGGACTACACCAGCCCGAGGTGGCCTTTCCGCATCGCAACGATGACCGCCCAGGCAAGCCGGCGAGGGGCATCAGCGGCACTGTGGATTGACGTGCCCGGAAGGTGAAGTATGTCCTCGACTGGAGGCAGCGAGGCAGGGCCGTGAAGGAGCGGGACGAGAGCGACGAGGCCTACCTAAAGGCCTTCGCTCGACACTACGGCGACCGGGTATACCGAGGTACCCGACGACCGGTATGCAACTCTAAACCAAAAAACCTTTCTATATGAACCTGCAAGATGATGGATGCTGACTTATGCTTTCTAAATGCAGCTAGACCCAGAAGGACGGATAGCCGAGCTAGAAGGGCTACTCCACTCCACCATCCAACAGCGGGATGGGTATCGGTCTGCCCTGGAGCTCCTGGTGAGACTAAATGCTTTCTACATAATTATGAATGATGCTAATGCTTTGATTATGATGATGCAAATGCAAATGTCAACTAACTTATGACTTCTAAATGCAGCGGGCTGAGGGAGCCCAACGAGCAGGACCAGATGCCCCGTCATGGTCCTCGCAGCCTGCGGGAGATAGGACCGAGCGGGATGCTGACTTTGCTCGGGCAATTGCCCGGGCCGAGGAGGCGGAGGCCACCCTCGCGGAGCGGGTAAGAGACTAAAAAACTTATGATTATGCCTAATTAAATGCTTTATGACTAATGATGTGAAAATGCAATCTACAGGCGAGGGATCTAGCAGCAGCAGTAGCCGAGGAAGAGAGAAGCAGGGCCGAGACTGATCGAGCCCGAGCGGAGACGGAGCTGGTGCGGGCAGAGATGGCCCGGTAGAGAGCGGAGACCCTGCGACGGCCAGATGATCCAGAGATGGAACAACTCCGGAAGGAGTTAGTGCAGGCGCGAGCTGAGGTGGAGGAGCTCCGGATCGGGACGGCTGACTTGGATCGCTACCGGACCGAGGCACGAGAGACGCGGCGTCAGATCTTTACACTGAAGATCGAGCTGCGAACATTGGAGCAGACGGTGCAGATGATTGGCCGGGGACTGGAGCGAGGTACCTCCCAGAGTGGGATACATAGGAGCGCTGCCCCTAGCGGCTCAGTAGGGGACTTCCTCGTCAGCTCCTCCGCCCAGCGGAGGAATGAGAGGGCAGAGAGAGGACAGCAGGAGGAGAGTGCTTCCATAGCACCGCCACCCAGGAAACCCGAGGGTGGAGAGGATGAGGGTGGCCCGACTGATAAGCCGGCCGAATGATGCCTTTTCTTATGTTTTCTTTATTTGCATATAACTTTTAGCAAAAATGGAATGAAATTATCTTTTTCATTTTTCTGTTTGGTTTTAATTTGATGCGAGCGTGCATGAATGAATGTGAAATGTACAGGATGGATGAAATGTGGATGAATGAATGAGATGTATGCCGGAATGCATGTATGAAAATGGGAAGAAGATGAGGTGTATAAATGTGAAAGACCGCCAGGTCTAGTCAAGGATTAAAGGAATAGCTTGAACCCAGCAGCAGAGCAAGTGACGGTCTAAGATCGAACCGTCATAATCAAGTGACGCTCTGGTGAGAGACCGTTAATCATCAGAGGCCCACATGGGTCGTGGGGCTTCAGGATAAACGACGGCCAATGGATGGTGCGTCAAAGGCAAATAACGGCCAAGGGTCAGACCGTCGATCATGGCAGAACGTTAGTTGGGCAGGGTAACTAGCAGGAAAATGTGACGGTCTGAAGGGGACGCGTCAGAATCAAGAGACGGTCCGAAGTAAGACCGTCAGGAAGCGTTTTAGCCCAGAAGAGAAAGAACCAAGTGGCTGAGAATGTGACGGCTCAGGGATAGAGCGTTAGAGTGGAGTGACGGCCATGATATGGACCGTTACTCACCACAGAACATGATTCGGGGAACTGAAACCCACAGAGAATGCGACGGTCGAGCGATGGCGCGTCGGAGTGAAGTGACGGCCATGCGATGGACCGTTAGAGTCTGGGTCGCAATCCGAATCGGATTGAGCCGAGATAACTAAAACCCGAGGTTTAGCCACTTAAATCACCGCTAGGACTTATCCTAATTGAAGATAAAGCCTTCTAGCCCGAGTCTTACCCTTCCAAAGTTAAATACAAGCCTTGGCAACTTAAAACCTTAATCAAAATCGCAGCTTTGCTAAAACCCCTGTTCTAGGGTTTGAAGAGCTCCTCCAAAGGGCAGAAAGCATGATGAAGAGGAGCTTCGAGATGATGGCTATGGAGGAGAAAGCTTACACCGGCCCTAAAGCTGCAAGGAAGGAACATGGAGGGCTCCAACGGCTAACCTCAATTCCCAAGCACTTAAGTTCTAACGTCCAAAGAGTGGTAAGTACTTATAACTTCATCCAAAGTTCAGAATTTTGCTGTACTTATTCTTTTCATGACTTCCTCCTTTCTTTTCTCAAGCCCCTTTCCGGCCCAAGGTGTTATTCCAATCTAAAGTGGGTGGCTCCCATGGTAAAGGCACTTCCCATAGAGGTCACATCCATTCTCAAAGCATGGCACCTCCAACCTCTCTTGGTTTTAGGCAAGAATTTCCAGAAATTGTCTTTCGATTGGCCAAGCCTTTCAGCACTTGTGGAACTATGGCATCCACAAACTCATACTTTCATCTTTCCTTCCTTCGAAGCAACCGTCCTATTGGAGGCGGTAGAAACCTACTTAGCCCTTCCTAAGACAAAAGTGGGGGATGAAGACCGGGTTTGCTACACAATAGAGCCTATCGACCCGTCCTCGATCTTGAGTGATTTTATTCACAATCCGAAGGACGTGAGAACCATGATCAGCTCACACCACATTCACTTGATACCCTTGGCTCAATGGGTGGTGTCTCATTGTAAAAACAAGTGGGAGAGACATGAAGCCATAGCCAAGGCGGTAGCGGTTTGCCTGTGTGGAATCTTTCTTTTTACCATTACCGACCACCTCTTAGACATCCAAAACCTTGGTATTATTAGCGGGCTGTGGCGGGATATGTCTATCTCTCAAGCGGTCCTCTCATACCTCTATGAAGGATTAAGCTCGGCGTGCCTCGGAGGGCTTTTGTTCGGCTCTATGGTACTCCTTGAGTGCTGGATAGGGGTGAGAGTCAAATTCCTTCCTAAGGAAGACATAACTTCTGCAAGCCGACTCTTCGGGAGCCACCCTCTCTTCTTTATTGGAGGGGCATTTGGATATTCTCCTCAGGTTGAATGCAAGACAGCGGATAAGAAAACTCGGGATGAATGGCGCCTCTTCTTCAACACTTTACCAATGGACAAGTTCATCATGCGACCAAGAGTCCTCCGAAGTGCTTTTCTCAAAATACCGCGGCGCTAAGGCCTCGACCTCCAGCTAGTAGGGAACACTACCATGGCGATCTACAACCCGCACCGTTGCCATCTTCAGATCGAATTACCTCGAATCAGCATTTCTGCACTATCACACTACCCTCCCCTTCTACCTAGGAAGATGGGGACCGAGGAAGATGAAAGAGCGATCCGGAACGCGCTGACCATGTGGGAGATCAGCAAGGTGCGTCCGTGGCAAGCAGAAGTTGAAGAGAACGACGAAACACGCCGAGATTACTTGAAAGAGTTGAGAAGAATCCGCCCTCTTGCGGATAAGAAGTTGAATGTACCTTGATTTTCTTTCTTTTTTTGTTTATGAGAGATATTTATGTTATTGACAATCAATTTTGATTTTACCAAGATTTATATTTCATTAATCTTTGCTTGAGTGAGATAAGATTGCCATAGTTAAAAGATCTTGGGTTCCATCATGGGGAAGGCTAGAATGATATAAACAGATGGGGCTTCTGGAGGATGTGACGGATGTACTCTGGGCCGTCATATGGAAATGACGGTCTTGCGACAGGCCGCCAGAATCGGAGTAATCAAGAGCCCAGTTTCTGAAGGATGTGACGGATGTGTCTTGAGCCGTTATTTTTAAGTAACGGTAGACTCCCAGACCGTTATAATGATAGTTCAATGGAAAGGAAGAAGGCCCATGCCTGAAGGAAGTGACGGTCAAAGATGGGCCCGTTACATGACTGTAACGGTCTGATGCTGGCGCGTTACACACCTGAACCTGCATAGTTGTGAGCTTTTACCTTCGGGCTTGCCCCTGTATTCTGCACACACTTAGACATGAAACAAGTTAGCTCTGTTCTTAGACTCAACCCCTTGCCTTGAAGCAAGTTAGATAATGACCGTTTCTTGATATTTGGTCAAGGGGTGGAGCCTTATTAAATAGGCGAAAAACATAATGAAAATGCGATGCATGCTATGCATATGATGGTATTTTTTGGGGGTTTTGGAAAATCTTTAATGTTTTGGATTTTGAAAATATTTGTTGTTTTTGGATTTTGAAAATATTTGATGTTTTTGGATTTTGAAAACATATTTGATGTTTTTGGATTTTGAAACATATTTGATGTTTTTGGATTTTGAGAAATATTTGATATTTTTGGATTTTGAAACATATTTGTTGTTTTTAGATTTTGAAACACCAGTGCCTCTCCAGCAACACGAGACCTCCCTTGTTTTTAGCTTGAGCCTCGAGACCGGCGTGCAGATAGTGTGACAACCCCTGGCCGAGACCTGGTCATTGTGACGGTGTTTTTACCAATGTCATACCTAGGGTACTCGCCTCAGTCCTAAAAGAAAAAGGATTATGGGGGTAAGCTTAGGCCAGATATGGAAGTTTTTAGAACTTGATTCCCTCACCGTGCAACCTTATTAGAGATTTGGTCTGTTGTGCCGGGGCTTTTATGTCCGTCATCGAACCTTTATCCACTTAGGCATGCATGCGACCGGGCTCATAACGTCCCGCGGGGAACTGTACTGCCACTCTTGTCATGCCTAATTTTCTTTTTCTTTTGGAGCTTTTGAGAATTCATTCACAGACCTTGAGATGATGCTTTTGATTTCATGGTAAAGAGCACTCCTTTGCTTTTCTTTTCTTTTCTTTCTTGTGGAGTCAGGTCATAACGGACTTGCCCCTATTTGAGACCTCTTCTCGTTAGGGAGTTTGGATCGGTTGTCTCCTTCTTATTTACTCCTTGCCCCTGGATGTAGCCGAAGAATGAAACGTACAGGGACTTTGACTTTCCCCCAAAGCATGGCCGAGGAAAAACGGTGTCTTTTTAAACAAGGAACCCGACCGGGGGCGTCGTGTAGTGTGTGTTTGCCTTACTCAAGACTCTCTTTTGAAGATAGGGAGGCATTTCTTATTGCCGGAAAAGCACATTGTTTAGATTTTTAAGGAAAGAAACGCTTAAGATACAACCCATTCCACGGGTGAGAGAGCTCCTCACCTTCCGCGTTTACTAAACGATAAGCATTCCCTGGATAAGCTTCTTTTATTACAAACGGCCCTTCCCAGTTAGGTTGCAACTTGGACCTAGGACCTACAGACCGAATGAATTTACGTTTCAAAACAATTTCACCCTTACAAAATTTTCGTTCGATTACCTTCTTTTGAAAATAGCGCGAAACCCTTTTTTGATAAATAGAAACGTGATCGGCCGCATTCATCCTCTTCTCATCTAAGAGTTCTAGCTGGACCAGCAACGCCTCTCGACGTTCATCGAGATTAGGTTCCTTATCGAGCTGCACTCTGAGGGAAGGGATTAAGATCTCGTATGGGAGCACCGCCTCCATCCCATAAGTTAAAGAGTAGGGAGTTTGTCCCGTAGGGGTGCGGACGGAGGTGCGGTAAGCCCACAGAGCTTCCACCAATCTTTCAGGCCAATCAAAAAATTTATGTGCTTCGCATGTTTTCTTAATGATTTTAAGAAGGTTTTTATTAGTGGCCTCGGCTTGACCGTTGCCTTGAGGGTAATATGGAGATGAATGATGCAGCGTAATATTGAACTTCTTACAGAGGTCCTTAAGCTCTTGGGAGACGAACTGGGGTCCGTTGTCGGTGATGATGCTGCTTGGTACTCCGAACCGCGAGATGATATTCTTCATGATAAAGTGGCACACCGTTGTAGCTTTGATCTCCGCGTACGCCTCGGCTTCGGCCCATTTGGTGAAGTACTCAGTGGCGGTGAGGATGAAAGATTTCTGCTTGATCTGAGAATTAGGATCACCGAGTGGGCCGATGACGTCGAAAGCCCACATAGAGAACGGCCAAGGAGCAGTCATAGGATGGAGGGATGAAGCTGGGGAGTGAATTTTATCAGCATGGAGTTGACATTTAAGACACCTCCGGACATAGAGGGAGCAATCTTCCTCTAGAGTGGGCCAATAGTAACCCTGCCTAAGGATCTTCTTTGCTAGAGGCTGGCCATTGACATGACCTCCACACTCACTAGAATGGGCTGCTTCAGCCACCTTCCAAGCTTCTACATCATCTAAGCATCTCATGAGCATTCCATTAGTGGCGCGCCTATATAGTTCTCCTGCAATGATAGTGTACCTTGCGACGGCTCTTCTTATTGCTTTACGCTGCTCAGCCTTTGCCCCTTCTGGGAACGACCCTTCTTTGCAAAATAATTCGATTTCATGATACCAAGGCAATTCTTTTTCGTCCAGAATCTCCTCTAGTTCTGTTAATGAAACTTCCTTGAGATCCTCCTTCTCAACTTTCGCCTCTACAGATTTCCTGAGATTGATGAACCAAGGATCCTGAATGGAGGGTGCGTCCAATCTCTGGACGACGATGGTCTCAGTACTACGACTGAGGGGGAAGGATAAGGAGGAAGCAAGGGATGCCAAAGCATCAGCTAGAATGTTCAAAGAACGAGGAGTATGGATATAGATGAGCTTACGGAATCGCTTAGCGAGGAGCGTGACCAAATCTTGATAAGGTTTGAGCTTAGGGTCACGAGTACGGTAAGTTGATAGAACTTGCCGTAGGACGAGCTGAGAGTCTCCTATAATGTTCAAATAACGCGCGCCTAGGAGATAGGCGTGCTTCAAGCCGGTCAGGAGAGCCTCATACTCAGCGATGTTGTTGGTAACAGGGAAGCGAAGTTGATAAGCGAAGGGGATGGTTACTCCCTCTGGAGTAAGCAAGACAGCCCCAATCCCTTGGCCTTGAGAGTTGAGTGCACCGTCGAAGTGCAGAGACCAAAAGGGATGATGAGAAAGGACAGAGAGATGCTCATCAGGGAAATCGTCCTGAATGGAATCGGTATGAGGAATGGGAAGATGTGCGAGATGCTCAGCAATGGCATATCCCTTGACTGCCTTCTGAACGACAAAGGTGATGTCAAACTGAGAGAGGAAGCTCTGCCAGCGAGCTAACCTACTAGAAAGGACGGGCTTTTCTAGGAGATAACGGATTGGGTCCATTCTAGAGATCAGCCTAACTGGGTGGGCGAGAAAGTAATGTTTAAGCTTCTGATCTTCCATGGTAGTCAGCCTGTTCATGGCCAATATGTGTCGGAACTGAGGGGTTGCATTTGAAATAATCATCTTAACCTGTTCCGGTTCTTACAATGTATCTTTCAACTTTTTGGCCATCAATCGCCATCGATCAGCAAATATAATGAAGTCCTCCTCGGGCTTCATCTTCTCTGCAACTAGATTAGTAACTGATAGGGAGGGTCCGACCCGGTCCCTATATTTCTGCAAGAATTTCTTTTGAACCACATCAAAGTCACTAGCGTCTGCCGGTTCTAAGGAATAGAACCACTCGAGGGATGGCCCCTCTAGAGACTGTCTGAATAGATAAGCTAATGAGGCTTTGTTGCCCTGCCAAAAGGAAGTTTCATACATAAAGTCCTTCAAGTGAATAAACGGATTGCCAGTTCCGTTATATCGCCAAAAATTCGGCATCTCAGAAGGTGGTAGATGAAAAACTGGAAATGTAGGGAGAGAAATCTATGGGGCATTCTTCGCTGCAGTAACCTTCTTGAGTTGTTCTTCCATGCTAGCCAACTTTTGAAGAAGTAGAACATTGGTGTCCGACTCGACTGGGGCCGAGTTTGGAATGAAAGAATTCGGCATAGGCGTCCTTAGAATTTGAGGAGGTGGAGGGAATTGGGACCTAGCCACAGAATAACTTGCCTGTTTAGCCGGCACGGCCACAACAGGCGTTGGTGGACGTGAAGGGTTTTTGTGTAATACCGCCGGGTCATTAGCAACATGATGGCCACTCGCGGCAGGAGGGGGGTTGGAAGATGAAGAGGGAACATCTTTCCCTTTCAAAGCGGCCTGAACTGCCTGCTGCTGGGAATCATCCAGTTGTGATAAAGCTTGAATTAAATCGTTGACATTGAATGATGGGGAGGTGTTCCCCGAGGTGTTTTGATTGGAGGGTAGATGATGCGGGACGAGACCACGGACACGACAAGCTCGCGATTGTCCCTTAACGAGGGAAGCGTCGGACGTGCACGGTTGAGAAACCGGCAGTGAGCTAGGGTAGTCGGCTCTCTCTTGTGCCCGGATCGGGTCACGGGACGGTTACGCTCTCTCTCGCAGCAGCGGTGATATGAAAATATATAGCAAGCTAGGTCCTAAAACATGCTCTCTAGCAGCGGCATATAAAGCATATATGAAAATAAGCGAAATGCCAAGCAAGGAGCGAATACGATACCTCCACGCACTCGGCGTGGGGAAGACGGTCCCGACCGAAACTCGTACTCCCGGAACAACACTACACAATATTACAGCAATACAAGTCGCTGCCCACTCCACGCAGGGAGGTAAAGGGCTACACAATGGGGTCCGGGAGGACCGAATTCAGGTTGACGGGCGGCTTCTCACGTTGATTCGGCAGCACCCGAACACGTGATGGTGGGGCCCACGTGCTGTCCGGAGTGACCGTGCGGGACCCGGTGTCACCACTGTGGTGGGGATACTTGTGGAAGTGTTCCCTGGGCTGGCGGCACGCTGGTTCTCTAGCCGGAGGCCAGGCGGCTCCGTTCGGCACCGGTCGGAATGACCAGCCACGGATCTGCCGGTTCTATTTTCCGGCGCGCGCTCCGGCGAGAACGGACGCTGCGATCAGCCCCGCGTCGGAATGTGACGAAACTGGTGCCGTTGGAAAGCTACTTCGAAGGGCTTCAACTCTGTGTAATTACAGAAAAATAACAAAGCCGGCACTTCCAATTGGCGAATTTTGAAGGTTGCTGTTGTATAGTGGCTTAACTCTCAGATCTGTAGGGCTGTCCTCTGAGAACTGTCATTGACCGTAAGGTAGATGTCCGATTCAGCTCCTGAGGTCTTCATCAAAGGTGTAGGAACTTGAGCTAGCAAGATGGAAAAACTCGTTTGGACAAGTTTGGATGTGGCTACGAATTGATAGGCGTTTTTTACTAACAGTAGGTCGGATCTGGAATCTGACTAAAGGCACTGTAGCAGAGATAGAGCACGAATTTTTAAAAATGGATAGAGGGCAGATCAAAAATCAGGAAAAATGTTGGATGTAGGGGATGATGGACAGAACTCCCAGCAAAATTGGTAGGGTTTGAAAAATGCAAAAAGGTGGTCGGAGATGGGAAATTCTGAGCTGTTGTCACTGTAGACAGAGATAAAATAGATCTAGGAATGCAAAATGAACGAAAATTGAAAATTACTAAATGGCGGAGTTTGGACGTGAAAACTTAGGTGGAGGTGGGGATTCAAGGCAAGAACATACCCTCAAAATTTCAAATCCATCTGAGCTCATGGATGGCAGCAAGAATTCACGAACTACACCTCTGTCCAGCAGGATAGAAACTTGAAGACGGCTCCGCGGCGACTCGAAGGCGGCACGAACGGCGGCGGCGGCGGCACAGATGAAGATCAGAGGTTGAGAGGGGGAGATAGAAGATTGATACACTCTAGAATTGGAGGTTTGAGGAGAGGAAACCAGGGGGAGAGGGCTGGGGGCGTAAGAGCCTTCTTGGCATTCAACAAAATTTCTGATTTTTCACTAACTTTCACATGAAAATACATGGTTTTATATGCTTCCAACCAAATCTAACCTCCACCCTTCGATCTAGGGATGTGAGATGGATGGTCTGGATTGCATGCCATTAACACACAAAAAATAATACACTAATAAGGGGAGAGGGGCGCCCCCTTGACCAAGGGTAGAAGGTTGAATGGGGTAGGTGGCCAACCATGGAATCTTGACCCATTTAACCCCATGTGTCCATATGACCAGCCCACCCTTCTAGATGTCCACCTAGGAAGGTTGACCAGGCCCACAAGGTGACATGGACCAATGGGAAAGGGCTGAGGGCCCCCTTGCTGGTCCTACTGCATAATTGCATAAAAACCCACACAATCCATGGGAATGACTCCTTGGCTTATAAAGCCTTACATTTGCGTACATACTTTCCCAAAGATATAAACACAAACTAAAAGGACATAAAAGTAAAAGTAAATGTACATGCTCGGCGTCGATTCTCATCAACTCTCCCCGGGTGGGAGGAACTCGGCCCCGTCGAGTAGGGGTATAGATGCTCGAGTACTCCGGCGGATCCGTCACTTTGCCAAGTAATGCGGGTACGCTTCACTCCAAGTGATCGTCACCTGCTCATCCCATATATACTCGATATGCGCAAACTGCTATGGGCTAAAGGTGGACACTCCGGGTGGGGCACTCTCAAAAGGGAAGGAAGCAGCTCGAAGACTCACTAGGAATCACCGCTGAGTCCCTGTAGGTGACTGATCCGGGTATAGATGTAGAAACGATCCCATACTCCTCGAGCGAGTCCAATCGCCTCTTACTCATAAGAGAATGACAACGAGCTTGCACAAGACACATGCAGACAGACATACCACACAAAGAAAAAGCACACCGACTCATCTATGACCCTAGACACACCTAATGTTAGTCCGACCCGTACATGGATGACGGCGGACCAGGACACCCGAATATGTGCCATACATGCATTTGACGTAACCGGAGATGTGTGGCATGGGGTACACCTAAATGTCAAAGTATGACCCAGTCATGCATGGACGGTCCTTTAGATTTAGGAGACTTGAGTGGGCCAGGAAAGCCGGGTGTAGGTGTATCGTGGACGGGCTTGGTGGGTATGGAGGACCCGACCCGTAGGAAAGGGGTATGAAGGTGGACTTCCCCGAAGAAGTGAAGGGAATATGAAGAGTCTACGGATCCACTAGGGAATGGGTCAAAGGGATCAAAGAAGGTATGACCCCTTATGGTGGGTTCCCATAAGTCACGGTCCTACGTGTAGAAGTTTTGAAGGTGTGGATAGTCACCTTCTTGAATTATGATGGGTGGGACGAGGATTGTAGGTAAGAAGTATGATTCCTCCCTCGGACAAAAGGGTATGAATTCGGGCTCGTCCGGTAGCGGAAGAAGTAGAAGAACCTCCGTGGTGACACAACCCACGGTGCACTCAGAGGTAATGGACCCGAAGGCCGGATGGGTGAAGCTAAGACTAGCGGGTTGGTCAAAGCCTCGCGCCAAAAGATGTGTCAACTTTGTTGGTTTATGCCAGCGTCTCCTTGGATTTGGTGTGTACACGTGGGGTATGGGACCCACGTGGACCATCGGTGCTTGGCAACCCAACCTGCCGCATGGATTATGGGGTCCATGTGCGAAGCCCCTCATGCCCGCGTACAGCACATAGACGTGGGGCCCTGCGCTGCCATAAGGAAATACGGTCTAACCTTCGCTACCAGCTCGAGCTTTTAGCGCAACGGTAAGGGCTTGATCCTGTAAACTGGTATCAGAGCGAGGTCGCGGGTTCAAATCCCAAGTGTCGCTGGGGGGGAGATTGTTGGTTTATGCCAGCGTCTCCTTGGATTTGGTGTGTACACGTGGGGTATGGGACCCACGTGGACCATCGGTGCTTGGCAGCCCAACCCGCCGCATGGATTATGGGGTCCATGTGCGAAGCCCCTCATGCCCGCCCACAGCACATAGACGTGGGGCCCTGCACTGCCATAAGGAAATACGGTCTAACCTTCGCTACCAGCTCGAGCTTTTAGCACAACGGTAGGGGCTTGATCCTGTAAACAACAAGGATAACCAAATGAAAAAGGAAAAACAAAAACACGAAATGAAAATAACTTCAGCAAACAGAAGGCTGAAAAACGAAATGCACAATGTGGCTCTCAACGGAGCTGACTGGCCTAGATCTGATCCACAGTCCAGTAGGAGCAGATCTCCCTCGATCTCACTCTCTTTCTTCACTCTCTCTCTTTCTCTTTCTTCTCTGCTGCACTTCTCTTCTTCTCTCGATCTCTGTTCTCTTTTTCTCTCTTTCTCTTTTTCTTTTCTTCTGCTGGATCGTGGAAGCTCTCTCTTCTTTTTCCCTTTTTTTTTTCTCTCAGCTTCTGCTCTCTGGCTTCAATCACGATCGACCTCCATCTAAAGACGAAGGCTTCATTATATAGCAGCAGCAGCAGCACACTGGGTCGACGCATCAGCAAGCGTTCAAAGCATCTGATGTCTGTACAGCATCCGTTGTCTAGAGTTCTTGAAGTATATACATTGGATTGTTTCTTTTGAAGTATATACAATACAATGTACATACTTAGACCTTATGACTTCATTCTTGTTGCTGAAGGGAACATGGTCGACGCTAGAGCTTAAGGCGTCCATGCACAAGTGAAGATGCATCCACGGATACTCTTCACAGCGTCAACTCTACGCAAAGGCTGCGTCAACTCAGCCACTCAAGAAGCAGAGGCCTTGTCAAGAATATTCCAATGCGTCAACGCAGCAGTGGAGCAGCGTCGACGTAACAGTTAAGAAAGGCTAGGCTGTTTGCTTGCTGGAACACCAATGCGTCAACGCAACATGCTGATAGTGTCGACGCAACATGCCCATCTATTGAAGACTTGATCACAGATGCGTCAACGCAGTAGGCTGATGGAGTCAACGCAGTAGACTTGAGTCCTGCTGGTCGAATGTCGTTGAATTGACGGGCACGTGATCCGAGGTGCCTGGCTCGTGAACCAGGATGTTGCCACGTGGTCTGAATTTCTAGGGCAGGAAACGTGGAAGCCACACTCACCCAGTGTGCTGCTGCTGATGCTATATATACGAGTCTTCATCCTCTGTAGAAGATTGATCGAAGCCAGGGAGCAGAAAGCCCTTCGATCCAGAAAAAGAAAAGAGGATGAAAAAAGAGAAGAAGAAGAAATAGAAGAAGAGTGAGCCGACAAAAGAAAAAAGGGTTGCAGAGAAGGAGGAGAGAATAGCGTGAGAGAAAAGGAGAGTAGAGGAGAAAGAAGGAGAGATAGAGAGAGAGAGAGAGAGTTCGTGGAGAAGAGGGAAGAAGCTATTGAATTTTCTTTTTCTGATCAGTAGAAGGTTTCCTAAGATGATTTCTAGGATACATTCTAACAGCATTTCTTTCATCACTCCTCAATGTTACACACTTATGCATAATATGTCCAACCTTCCCACAATAGTGACATGTTACTACCTTTTTATTCACATTCACTTGATTGACAGAACTAACATTCTCATGAGAGTGTGAATGTGTGTGTGAGCAGTGAGCAGCATGCATATGTAAATCAGGGACAGATTTGGACTTATTCAAATCAGCATTTTTCTTTTGTTTTTGAATCTTTTTCTGTTTCTTATCTGAATTTTCAACCTTCTTAGTAGTGAATTGAAAGATTGAAGAACTAGATGAGTTGTCATGTTCTGAGCTTTTCACAAACACAGTTGATTTCCTCTTATCATTGTCTTTCTTATTAACAGGCACATACCCAAATCCTTCTTTCTGGAAATTTACCTTAGAGCCAAGTAATTTATTCAAATTGTCTTTACCTTTGACAAATTTTGACAAAGAGTTTTTCAGATCTTCAATTTCAGAATTCAAGGAAGCAATACTCACTTCATACTTAGATAGCTCAAATTCACAAACAATCAGCTGCTGTTGCAAAGCATCATTCAGGTTCTTCAGGGTTTCATTTTCTTGTTGAACCATTATTTCATTGTTGTTCTCATTTTCCTTCACAACAAATTTTCCTTTTTCAAATGACAACCATCTCTTAGAGAAGAGAGTATTAAGAACCATTAACTTTTTATTTTGATCTTTCAAGTAACTATTTTCTTCAAACACTTTTTCTCCACCTTTTTCAACCTCAATTTTCTTGGACAATAATAATTTGTTTTCTTCTTCCAGGGATTTGATTAATTCCTTTTGCGAATTATCATCATGATCTATATCATTAATCAAATCATGGAGAATGGCACATGCTTTGCAAGAATTATTTTCACTGATGAGTTTGATTCTATCAATTGGTTTCGGAAAACATTGAGTTTCGAAATCTCTCCTATCAATTGGTATTATCTGGCTTCAGAATTCCATCAGTCTTTCATGAAGATTTCAATGGGACTATCTCGATCATAAATCTGAAAATTCTTGAACTAGAAATCTTCTATTATATATTTTTATGAATGACTGAAATAACTCATGTGGTTTAAGTTTAATGTATTCAATGAGTTTGGCTTTAAAATCTCTTAAAAATATCTGAAGCATGTTTAATAAACCTGAACCATCTGTTTCATGCTGTGTCTTATAAAATCTTCTAAAATCTGCATTATTGAATTCATGGCTTTAATTGGTTAAGTACATGAAATTGTTATTGTTTTGAAGCAAATGAATTTGTCTGAATTGTCTAAAGGGTAAAGTAATTGTCAGAGCAATGACCTTGGTCACTGAGAAACACATGTCCAAAGGACTGTGTCATGAGGTGCCTTAGTTAACTCTGATTAAGAATTCATTGAAATTCAGGCAGAGCAATGGCATGCACACTGAGAAATACAACTCACTCATCAAGAAATGATTTGGAGTGTGTCATGATGTGTAAATACTATCTCTGTTCATATATAGCATGACAGTTAGTCACACTAAGTGCTTAGGGATATTGGCCTCTGATCAAGGTATATCCTCTAGTTACAAGGTGTGAACTGAACTAGACTGCTCGTAAAATTTGTAGCATGAAAAATTGTTGAATATATCTCAATATCTGAATATTGATGCTAAAATCAAATTGCTACAACCCTAGACAAAATAATATGACTTCATTATTGCTTAATCTCAATACTAGTGCATGTAATTCTGAAAGAAGTCAATAAATTTGATTGTGTAAGACAAAGGGAGGACAATCAAGATATATATGAGGGCTTGGTTCATTTTTATTAAAACATGGTTTTAGATATCAATACAGAATTTTATTGTTAAACTCTGCATACATCATGTTTAAACCATGCTGTTCAAAAAGCTCATTCATAAGCCCCTATAATGGAAGACTTTGAAAATTTATGTTTTAGATTTATGAGATTGATATCTCCTTGAAAATCTTGTTGAATTATTTCTGTTTGGAGCTTATTTGTAAATCTGATTATTTGAACCTTTTCTGCTCATTGTCCTTAGCTCATTGACCTGAACTTGTCCTTGTGTGCCCCTGTGGTCTCCTTCTCATTCATTTCATAAGATTCCACTTATTGAGGGGGAGATTCCATGTCATGCATCACTTGCATATCAATTGGCATCTATTCAGGAGGAGCATTCTTTGTCATACTGAATCATGTTCATATCATTTCTATCCTTGCATTCATATACTTAGGGGGAAGTATTGCATTTCTTGTTGCATCTGCATTTTTGCATTTACCCCTTCCCATGGTTCATCTTGATTATACCAAATGAGGGAGATTATTTGCCAAAAAGGGGGAGACTTTCATTCAATCATTGCATGCTGGCTTCTTTTGATCATTCTAACTAATGACTTTTTGCTGAAACTCTTAAAGGGGGAGAATCATGTTCTTGCAAGGGGGAGAAATTGACTGAATTTTTATACATGCTTTAATTTCTCAAACTATTTTCTTTTTGATAAAGTCAAAGGGGGAGAATAGTTTGAGTCATCAGACTGACTCACTGTGTAGTGTTGCCATCATCAAAAATGGGGAGATTGTTGTGCCCATGTGGTTTTGATGATGGTTTTAATGGTGGTTTTGATGATTGGCTTTTGAAGTGAGTTATTCACTGTGATTCATCGTGCTGTGTGAATCTTCATGCTAGTATTCACTTTCTGATCATAATGCAGTTCTTCATAAGTTCTGATATAACATTGCATGTTTGATTATGTTCAGTCATGTTACTGCATATTTGATTATGTTTAGTCATGTTACTGTTGCTCCTTAGACTGAAGTTTGATACTGCAGCGTCGACCCATCGAACTGCAGCGTCGACGCTGCCAAGGCACTCAGAGGTAGCAGTAAGAAATATTTGATATGCTGCGTCCACGCTGCTTGGGCAATGTGTTGACGCTTGGTGCCTCTTTAACTTTGCTGCATTTATTCATTGGTCTGGTCTGCAGTGCGTCCACTCATTGTGTTGATGTGTCGACCCTTCAGTCATACCTGTCTCTGTCTACACAGCAGTGCGTCGACCCACCCTTGCTGATGCGTCGACCCATCAGAACATTGTTCTTTATAGTAAGCCCACACATTGGTCTTCTTGACTCAAGGTCTATACATCCGGAAAGGGGCCAAGTCTATACAGTCTCACGCTCAAATCCTTCAAAGTCCATACATTGGACTATACCGTCCACTGGTCTTGCCTTGGTCCAAGTCTATACAGTGCACTGTGCAGCCTGTTCGTGTTCAAGCGTGTTGGTGAAGTCTATACATCGGTCCTTCACCGTCTCATGCATTGTCTCTGCCAATGTCTCATTTAGAGTCTTCCCTATGTTGAAGTCCGTACAGGGTGAACTGTGCATCACTTCTCGGAGTATATACATTGGCCTCCTTGCGTAAAGTCTATACATTGGATTGTTTCGTCAAGTGTATACAGTCTTCTATTGAATCTCCAAGTCTCTACAATGAAGTCTGTACATTGTCCGTCTTCATTAACGTCTTGATATTTGAAGTCTATACATCCATCGTGGAGCCTCATGTCTACGCATCGCTTCGCTCCATCAAGTCTGTACATCCACAGTGAAATCCAAAGTCTGCACAATGGTCTTCACACTTGAAGTCTATACATTCGATGTGCAGAGTTGATGTCTATACATTGGCCTCCATGATTCTAAGTCTATACATTCATTTTAAGGCAAAGTCTGTACATTACCTTTGTGCTTCAGAGTATGTACACTGCTTCACTTCGTCAAAGTCCATAAATCCTCAGCTGAACCCCATGTCTGTACAACGGCCTAAATCTTCATCAAGTCTACACAGTGCTTCAACCTTCTTATAGTCTGTACAGCCTGCCTTATCGATTCAGAGTCTGTACATCGCTCAAGCGTTCAAAGCATGTGATGTCTGTACAGCGTTCGTTGTCTAGAGTTCTTGAAGTATATACATTGGACTGTTTCTTTCGAAGTATATACAATACAATGTACATACTTAGACCTTATGACTTCATTCTTGTTGCTGAAGGGAACAGGGTCGACGCTAGAGCTTAAGGCATCCACGCACAAGTGAAGATGCATCCACGGATACTCTTCACAGCGTCAACTCTATGCAAAGGCTGCGTCAACTCAGCCACTCAAGAAGCAGAGGCCTTGTCAAGAATATTCCAATGCGTCAACGCAGCAGTGGAGCAGCGTCGACGCAACAGTTAAGAAAGGCTAGGCTGTTTGCTTGCTGGAACACCAATGCGTCAACGCAACATGCTGATAGCGTCGACGCAGCACGCCCATCTGTTGAAGACTTGATCACTGGATCACAGATGCGTCAACATAGCAGGCTGATGGAGTCAACGCAGCAGACTTGAGTCCTGCTGGTCGAATGTCGTTGAATTGACGGGCACGTGATCTGAGGTGCCTGGCTCGTGAACCAGGTTTCACGATGAAGACTCGTATAAATAGCATCAGCAGCAGCACACTGGGTGAGTGTGGCTTCCACGTTTCCTGCCCTAGCAATTCGGACCACGTGTCAGAGCCGGTAGAAGAAAAAAGGGTTGCAGAGAAGGAGGAGAGAATAGCGTGAGAGAAAAGGAGAGCAGAGGAGAAAGAAGGAGAGATAGAGAGAGAGAGAGAGTTCGTGGAGAAGAGGGAAGAAGCTATTGAAGATCTGTCCTCTGGTGTCTGGATTAAATCCAAGCCAGATCTGCTCGTTTGAGAGCTACATTCTTGTTCTTCATTTACAGCCTTCCGATTGCTGTGTATTTTCCGTTTCTTATTTTTTCTTTTTCATTTGGTTATTCTTGTTCTTCCAATTGCCTTGCTGGGGATCGGGTTCCTCCTGTGGATTCAGGAGAAGGGAGACTTGTCTCCGGTTCTGGGCTTGTGGCTTGCAAGTCCAGGGGTCCCTCCGGTTGGAGGAAGAGAGGTCTGCGACCTCTGGTTGCTGGTGACGGGAAGTCACTGGTGCGTTCCCTCCGGTCTGGAGGAAGAGAGACTTCGGTCTCTGGTTTCCAAGTGGCTGGGAGTCACTTGGGGTGTCCCTCCGGTTGGGAGGAAGAGGGGAGGCTGTTCCCCTGGTCAAGCTGTGTGGCAGCAACTGTTTGCAGACTGAGTCTACTTGGTTCTAGCATTGGCTAGTGAAGTCTCACTCCGGTTGGGAGTGAGGGGTGGATGTAGGTCTGGAGGACCGAACCACCTAAAAATCTTTTGAGCAATGGTTTGCTTTGTGTGATTGCTTCTGCTAGATGCTTGGATAGACACGCTTCATGTGTTTGCTCATAAGTTTAGTTGAATTAATTTTATTCTGTGATTGCGTCTAGCATCTGAGTTTTTAAATTGGGGATTATTTGTAGAAGGATACATTCACCCCCCTCTGTATCCGGGCCTAGCACCCTAACAAACTTCCATTGTGAATCTAATCCCATGACAAGATCGTCCAATGTGTCAACATGGTGACTAGATCGGAATGTGGTATGGAAGGAATTGACCGGCACTAAAGGGAGGATGGGGTCCATGGATGGAAAGGGAGGTGGGACCAAGCCATCCTTGAGCCAACTAAGAAGCGGCTCGGCTATGTATAGTGTACCCGTTAAAAACACGGGTGGCTCGGGCTTTGGTGGTTCCAAATGAGAGGATTCCGAATCGAATTCAGAAATAGAGGGGGATGACATTGGAACTCTCTCGAGTGGTGAAGGCCATGGTGTAGGCGGCTGGGACGTAGATGCTTGTCGAAAGCCACCATACCGAGAAAAGTGTGACTCAAATGGCTCGACCACTAGAGCGACCGTATAGGATTCCGCTAGAGAGAATGCATTGCGGATAATACATTCTAACTGGAAGTGAAGGCGCAAACCTCTCCGGAACTGAAATGCGGCCGTGTTGCTCTCCTCTCCCAAACCATGTTCCAACAAATACGTATGATATGCCCGAATGTACTCGGACACGGACCTATCGCCTTGGACAGGTCGACATGGGTTGGCCATAGTTGCCAAAATACGGGAATGGATCCTTAGGAATGGATATGCAAGGCCATTTGGACATGACACTAGACCGACTATGCAAGGTTGGGATGCATGCACACTAAGGACAAGACACCAAGACTTGGTATGGGGCGGAGTTAATCGATCCGAAGATTACGCGCGCAAGTGTGCGACCTTCCCGATAAGCGTACCCTAACGTTCGGACAACACCTTTTTAGATACCGACTAATGGTATGCAAATGCAACTCCTAAGACCGACTTAGACTTAAATGACACTCTCTTTTCTTTTTTTTGGACACCCTAGACTCAAACTCGCTCTAATACCAAATTGATGCGGGACGAGACCATGGACACGACAAGCTCGCGATTGTCCCTTAACGAGGGAAGCGTCGGACGTGCACGGTTGAGAAACCGGCAGTGAGCTAGGGTAGTCGGCTCTCTCGTGTGCCCGGATCGGGTCACGGGACGGTCACACTCTCTCTCGCAGCAGCGGTGATATGAAAATATATAGCAAGTTAGGTCCTAAAACATGCTCTCTAGCAACGGCATATAAAGCATATATGAAAATAAGCGAAATGTCAAGCAAGGAGCAAATACGATACCTCCACGCGCTCGGCGTGGGGAAGACGGTCCCGGCCGAAACTCGTACTCCCGGAACAATACTACATAATATTACAGCAATACAAGTCCCTGCCCACTCCACACAGGGAGGTAAAGGGCTACACAATGGGGTCTGGGAGGACCGGATTCGGGTTGACGGGCGGCTTCTCGCGTTGATTCGGCAGCACCCGAACACGTGACGGTGGGGCCCACGTGCTGTCCGGAGGGACCGTGCAGGACTCGGTGTCACCACTATGGTGGGGACACTTGTGGAAGTGTTGCCTGGGCTGGCGGCACGCTGGTTCGCCGGCCGGAGGCCAGGCGGCTCCGTTCGGCACCGGTCGGAATGACCGGCCACGGATCTGCCGGTTCTATTTTCCGACGCGCGCTCCGGCGAGAACGGACGCTGCGATCAGCCCCGACGTCGGAATGCGACGAAACTGGCGCCGTTGGAAAGCTGCTTCGAAGGGCTTCAACTCTCTATGATTATAGAAAAATAACAAAGCCTGAACTTCCAATTGGCGAATTGTGAAAGTTGCTGTTGTACAGTGGCTTAACTCTTAGATCTGTAGGGCTGTCCTCTGAGAACTGTCATTGACCGTAGGGTAGATGTCCGATTCAGCTCTTGAGGTCTTCATCAACAGTGTAGGAACCTGAGCTAGCAAGACGGCAAAACTAGTTTGGACAAGTTTGGATGTGGCTACGAATTGATAGGATTTTGTTACTAACAGTAGGTCAGATCTGGAATCTGACTAAAGGCACTGTAGCAGTGATAGAGCACGAATTCTTAAAAATGGATAGAGGGCAGATCAAAAATCAGGAAAAATGGTGGATGTAGGGGATGATGGACAGAACTCCCAGTAAAATTGGTAGGGTTTGGAAAATGCAAAAAGGTGGTCGGAGATGGGAAACTCAGAGCTGTTGTCACTGTAGACAGAGACAAAACAGATCTGGGAATGCAAAATGAATGAAAATGGAAAATTACTAAATGGAGGATTTTGGACATGAAAATTTAGGTGGAGGTGGAGATTCAAGGCAAGAACATACCCTCAAACTTTCAAATCCATCTGAGCTCATGGATGGCAGCAAGAATTAACGAACTACACCTCTATCTAGCAGGACAGAAACTTGAAGACGGCTCCGCGGCGGCTCGAAGGCGGCACGAACGGCGGCGGCGGCGGCACAGATGAAGATCAGAGGTTGAGAGGGGGAGATAGATAATTGATACACTCTAGAACTAGAGGTTTGAGGAGAGGAAACCAGGGGGAGAGGGCTGGGGGCGCAAGAGCCTTCTTGGCATTCAACAAAATTTCTGATTTTTCACTAATTTTCACATGAAAATACATGGTTTTATATGCTTCCAACCAAATCTAACCTCCACCCTTAGATCTAGGGATGTGAGATGGATGGTCTGGATTGCATGCCATTAACACACAAAAAATAATACACTAATAAGGGGAGAGGGGCGCCCCCTTGACCAAGGGTAGAAGGTTGAATGGGGTAGGTGGCCAACCATGGAATCTTGACCCATTTAACCCCATGTGTCCATATGACCAGCCCACCCTTCTAGATGTCCACCTAGGAAGGTTGACCAGGCCCACAAAGTGACATGGACCAATGGGAAAGGGCTGAGGGCCCCCTTGCTGGTCCTACTGCATAATTGCATAAAAACCCACACAATCCATGGGAATGACTCCTTGGCTTATAAAGCCTTACATTTGCGTACATACTTTCGCAAGGATATAAACACAAACTAAAAGGACATAAATGCAAAAGTAAATGTACATGCTCGGCGTCGATTCCCATCAACTCTCCTCGGGTGGGAGGAACTCGACCCCGTCGAGTAGGGGTATAGATGCTCGAGTACTCCGGCGGATCCGTCACTTTGCCAAGTAACGCGGGTACGCTCCACTCCAAGTGATCGTCACCTGCTCATCCCATATATACTCGATATGCGCAAACTGCTATGGGCTAAAGGTGGACACTCCGGGTGGGGCACTCTTAAAAGGGAAGGAAGCAGCTCGAAGACTCACTAGGAATCACCACTGAGTCCCTGTAGGTGACTGATCCGGGTATAGATGTAGAACCGATCCCATACTCCTCGAGCGAGTCCAATCGCCTCTTACTCATAAGAGAATGACAACGAGCTTGCACAAGACACATGCAGACAGACATACCACACAAAGAAAAAGCACACCGACTCATCTATGACCCTAGACACACCTAATGTTAGTCCGACCCATACATGGATGACGACGGACCAGGACACCCGAATATGTGCCATACATGCATTTGACGCAACCGGAGATGGGTGGCATGGGGTACACCTAAATGTACAAGTATGACCCAGTCATGCATGGATGGTCCTTTAGATTTAAGAGACTTGAGTGGGCCAGGAATGTTGGGTGTAGGTGTATAGTGGACGGGCTTGGTGGGTATGGAGGACCCGACCCGTAGGAAAGGGGTATGAAGGTGGACTTCCCCGAAGAAGTGAAGGGAATATGAAGAGTCTAAGGATCCACTAGAGAATGGGTCAAAGTGATCAAAGAAGGTATGACCCCTTGTGGTGGGTTCCCACAAGTCACGGTCCCACGTGTAGAAGTTTTGAAGGTGTGGATAGTCACCTTCTTGAATTGTGACGGGTGGGACGGGGATTGTAGGCAATGTTGGGTTCGGTTCAAGTATTCAGAGGGGGGGGGTGAATGAATGTGGCCTATAAAAATTTCACCCAATTGACATATTAGGCTCACTAAATATTTAGAAAGCTAACTAGACAGATTTATCAAATCAGGAAGACTAATTAGCAGATGCGGAATTAAACAAACAGATAGTGAGCACTCTAACAAAACAAGTTAGACCAACTATAGCTCAATTAGAATTTCGCTCACTCAACAGATTAAACACTTAGAACAAAATCTGATCAAGTCATCTAATGAACCTGTGATCAACCACTTGGAGCGCCCCTATGCAAACATATAGCGGAAGCAAACCATAAGCAATCAAACCACAATGCAAGAGGGGTTTTTAGGTGGTTTGGTCCTCCAGACCTACATCCACCCCACACTCAACCCGAGTGTGGCTTCACTAACAGCTGGGCAACACAGCTTGCCAACAACTGCTGGGCAACACAGTTTGCCGTCCGAGGAATCCTCCTCACCCCGTTGAGCAATACAGCTTGCTGTCCAGTGGAGTCTTCCACTGCAAACTGTTGGGCTATATAGCTTAGCCGTCCAGAGGCAGCACCCCTGCAATCCGCTGACTAACAGCTTGAAGGAAAGTGTAAAAATGGAAATAAAAGAAAGGATGAACAGCAATCGGAAAGCTGTAAACGTAAAGCACAATATGGCTCACAAGGAGTTGGATGGCCTGGATTTGATCCATGGTCCATCAAGACCAGATCTCCCTCGATCTCACTCTCTTTCTTCACTCTCTCTCTTTCTCTTTCTTCTCTGTTGCACTTCTCTTCTTCTCTCGATCTCTGCTCTCCTTTTCTCTCTTTCTCTTTTCTTTTTCTTCTTCTGCTCGAGCTCTCTCGCTCACTCTCTATCTCTCTTTCTTTCTCTTCTGCTCTCCTAATCTCTAATCTCTCACTCTCTGCTCTTCTCTTCTCTCCCTTTTTCTTCTTTTTCTCACACTCTCAGATTTCTTCACTAGAGAGCTTTTTCTTCTTCTGTGGAGAGTTTTCTCTTTTCGAGAGGATGATGGGGTGCTTTTATATCAGAAACAGAGCCTCCGAAGGTTGAGTAGAAAATGCCCTAGTGACCACTGATTGGTCCACTTGGCAGGGTAGCACCCCTTATCTAACACGTGTCAGCATCCTGCCCCTTTTTCCCATCGGATCACGTGCCCCATCATTAGTACGCTCAGCAACTGGAGTCAGGTGGCGTCAACCCACTTGCTCCACAGAGTTGACGCAGCCTTCAAAGATATTCTACCAGCAGAACTCAAGTCTGCTGCGTTGACGCTTCCAACCCATGGCGTTGACGCATTGATGCGTTCCAGTGAGCAACCAGCCTAGCCCTATTGACAGTTGCGTCGACGCTGCTCCACTGCTGCGTTGACGCATTGAAGACAGCCAGAGACAAGTCAACCCTTTCTTGAACTGCTGCGTCGATGCTGCTAGCCCATAGCGTTGACGCAGTGGTGTTCCAGCAGCTAATACTTCTACTAGTATACTTGCTGCGTGGACGCTGTGGTCATTCTGCGTTAACCCTGCACACACAAAAATCTTATAATCATATCATAGAACAAGTGGTTATTTAAATCTTATAACACTGAGTGTATATACTCTGAAACAGCAAATGGGCAAGTATGTACACTGAGAGAGTGTATAGACTTGGACGTCTTCTCGTGAGCTCAGTGTATATACTTTCCAATGTCTAGACTTCAGGAGATGAAGACCAATGTGCAGACATGAGCTAGTACAGACTTGATCAAGAAACTGGCTGTACAGACTTCAACATAGCTGCGATGTACAGGCTTTGACAAAGCATCATTGTACATACTTGAAAGTTCAAGGCCACGATGTATAGACTTTCAATGAGGAAGCATTGTGTAGACTTGGGAAGTCTAAGCCAGTGTACAGACTCTGCCTCAACAATGAAAGGGCAACACGGATGTACAGAGTTGGCCAAACACTTGAAGATAGGCTGTACAGACTTGAAACTTAATGCAAAGGCCAATGTACAGACTTCTAAATGCTGATGCGTTGTATAGACGTTCATGAGACGCTAACAGAGACGGACGGATGCATATACTTGAACTTGAATGCATGAACAGTCTGTATAGACTTCACCCAGACACTGCATAACACTATGATGCAATGTACAGACTTAACTGAACAGGATGTGCAGACTTTGGCTGTACAGACTTTGAAAGCTTGGCGGAGGATGTACAGAGTTGACCAATTCAAAGGCGAATCGAGTGTACAGACTCTGCCCGCTGTATGGACTTCATGTAATGCAAACGAATGTGTAGACTTCACGCTGTACAGACTTTCCAAAGAGAACTTAACGTTGTACAGACTTGAGGCTTTGAGCGTTGAAGGCACAAGATGATGTACAGACTCAGATACTAGACCAATGTATGAATTAAAGCAAGAGCTCTTTCAAAACGATTCCAATGCGTCAACGCATTGAGTCCACTGCGTCGACGCACCAGTTGACACATTTTATAGACCAGCTCTGGGACAGACCAGTGAGTTGACGCAGTGATCCCATGCGTCGACGCAGTGGTAAAAAACTCATGCATTCAATGCTGTATATCAGTTATAAACAATCATTCAATATGGTGACTCATTCATGTTGCTATCATTAAAACTCCACATCATCAACAAAGCACAAGGGGCACAACAGGCAAGCGGTATGATTCCTCCCTCGGACAAAATGGTATGAATTCGGGCTCGTCCGGTAGCGGAAGAAGTAGAAGAACCTCCGTGGTGACACAACCCACGGTGCACTCAGAGGTAATGGACCCGAAGGCCGGATGGGTGAAGCTAAGACTAGCGGGTTGGTCAAAGCCTCGCGCCAAAAGATGTGTCAACTTCCATTGTGAATCTAATCCCATGACAAGATCGTCCAATGTGTCAACATGGTGACTAGATCGGAATGTGGTATGGAAGGAGTTGACCGGCACTAAAGGGATGATGGGGTCCATGGATGGAAAGGGAGGTGGGACCAAGCCATCCTTGAGCCAACTAAGAAGCGGCTCGGCTATGTATAGTTTACCCGTTAAAAACACGGGTGGCTCGGGCTTTGGTGGTTCCAAATGAGAGGATTCCGAATCGAATTCAGAAATAGAGGGGGATGACATTGGAACTCTATCGAGTGGTGAAGGCCATGGTGTAGGCGGCTGGGACGTGGATGCTTGTCAAAAGCCACCATACCGAGAAAAGTGTGACTCAAATGGCTCGACCACTAGAGCGACCGTATAGGATTCCGCTAGAGAGAATGCATTGCGGTTAAGACATTCTAACTGGAAGTGAAAGAGCAAACCTCTCCGGAACTGAAATGCGGCCGTGTTGCTCTCCTCTCCCAAACCATTTTCGAACCAATACGTATGATATGCCCGAATGTACTCGGACAGGGACCTATCGCCTTGGACAGGTCGACATGGGTTGGCCATAGTTGCCAAAATACGGGAATGGATCCTTAGGAATGGATATGCAAGGCCATTTGGACATGACACTAGACCGACTATGCAAGGTTGGGATGCATGCACACTAAGGATAAGACACCAAGACTCGGTACGGGGCGGAGTTAATCGATCCGAAGATTACTCGCGCAAGTGTGCGACCTTCCCGATAGGCGTAGCCTAACATTCGGACAACACCTTTTTAGATACCGACTAATGGTATGCAAATGCAACTCCTAAGAGCGACTTAGACACTTAGACTTAAATGACACTCTTTTTTTTTTTTGGACACCCTAGACTCAAACTCGCTCTGATACCAAATTGATGCGGGACGAGACCACGGACACGACAAGCTCGCGATTGTCCCTTAACGAGGGAAGCGTCGGACGTGCACGGTTGAGAAACCGGCAGTGAGCTAGGGTAGTCGGCTCTCTCGTGTGCCCGGATCGGGTCACGGGACGGTCACGCTCTCTCTCGCAGCAGCGGTGATATGAAAATATATAGCAAGTTAGGTCCTAAAACATGCTCTCTAGCAGCGGCATATAAAGCATATATGAAAATAAGCGAAATGCCAAGCAAGGAGCGGATACGATACCTCCACGCGCTCGGTGTGGGGAAGATGGTCCCGGCCGAAACTCGTACTCCCGGAACAATACTACACAATATTACAGCAATACAAGTCGCTGCCCACTCCACGCAGGGAGGTAAAGGGCTACACAATGGGGTCCGGGAGGACCGAATTCGGGTTGACGGGCGGCTTCTCGCGTTGATTCGGCAGCACCCGAACACGTGACGGTGGGGCCCACGTGCTGTCCGGAGGGAACGTGCGGGACCCGGTGTCACCACTGTGGTGGGGACACTTGTGGAAGTGTTTCCTAGGCTGGCGGCACGCTGGTTCGCCGGTCGGAGGCCAGGCGGCTCCGTTCGGCACCGGTCGTAATGACCGGCCACGGATCTGCCGGTTCTATTTTCCGGCGCGCGCTCCGGCGAGAACGGACGCTTCGATCAGCCCCAATGTCGGAATGTGACGAAACTAGCGCCGTTGGAAAGCTGCTTCGATGGGCTTCAACTCTCTATGATTATATAAAAATAACAAAGCCTGCACTTCCAATTGGCGTATTTTGAAGGTTGCTATTGTACATTGGCTTAACTCTCAGATCTGTAGGGCTGTCCTCTAGGAACTGTCGTTGACCGTAGGGTAGATGTCCGATTCAGCTCTTGAGGTCTTCATCAAAGGTGTAGGAAATTGAGCTAGCAAGATGGAAAAACTAGTCTGGACATGTTTGGATGTGGCTACGAATTGATAGGAGTTTTTCACTAACAGTGGGTCGGATCTGAAATCTGACTAAAGGCACTATAGCAGAGATACAACACGAATTTTTAAAAATGGATAAAGGGCAGATCAAAAATAAGGGAAAATGTTGGACGTAAGGGATGATGTACAGAACTCCCAGTAAAATTGGGAGGGTTTGGAAAATTCAAAAAGTTGGTCGGAGATGGGAAACTCAGAGCTGTTGTCACTGTAGATAGAGACAAAATAGATCTGGGAATGTAAAATGAACGAAAATGGAAAATTACTAAATGGAGGAGTTTGGACGTGAAAATTTAGGTGGAGGTGGGGATTCAAGGCAAGAACACACCTCAAAATTTCAAATCCATCTGAGCTCGTGGATGATAGCAAGAATTCACGAACTACACCTCTATCCAGCAGGACAGAAACTTGAAGACGGCTCCGCGGCGGCTCGAAGGCGGCACGAATGGCGACGGCGGCGGCACAGATGAAGATTAGAGGTTGAGAGGGGAAGATAGAAGATTGATACACTCTAGAACTGGAGGTTTGAGGAGAGGAAACCAGGGGGAGAGGGCTGGGGGCGCAAGAGCCTCCTTGGCATTCAACAAAATTTCTGATTTTTCACTAATTTTCACATGAAAATACATGGTTTTATATGCTTCCAACCAAATCTAACCTCCACCCTTAGATCTAGGGATGTGAGATGGATGGTCTGGATTGCATGCCATTAACACACAAAAAATAATAAACTAATAAGGGGAGAGGGGCGCCCCCTTGACCAAGGGTAGAAGGTTGAATGGGGTAGGTGGCCAACCATGGAATGTTGACCCATTTAATCCCATGTGTCCATATGACCAGCCCACCCTTCTAGATGTCCACCTAGGAAGGTTGACCAGGCCCACAAGGTGACATGGACCAATGGGAAAGGGCTGAGGGCCCCCTTGCTGGTCCTACTGCATAATTGCATAAAAACACACATAATCTATGGGAATGACTCCTTGGCTTATAAAGCCTTACATTTGCGTACATACTTTCCCAAGGATATAAACACAAACTAAAAGGACATAAATGCAAAAGTAAATGTACATGCTCGGTGTCGATTCCCATCAGTAGATCTTGAGAAGAAGTGTCGACCTCTTGAGTTGTGGTGTCAACCACGTGGACTTGAGAAAAATGTGCGTGAGGGGGAGGATAATTTCCCTCATGGTAGATGGAATCTTGGAGGGGGACCTCATAAGATTGATTGAAAGCATTCTCATCTGTATCATCATAAGAGTACCTGTAGCTTGCCATGTTGATGATTTTACCTGAACGAAGTTGCATGTTTAAGAAGAAAGAAAGTTCTTTTCTTAAAGGCAATATAACCACAATAATCACCCAATCCAATCAAGCTTATGCAAACAAGTTGTAATGAACGTGAGCTTTTAGATTTGTGTTTGAGGTTAGGGTGAATTAAATAGAAGAGCAGTTCACTCCCTTTGCAATGTGAATCCTAGTTATGAATTTTGAGTGTAATCTCCGGGTTAACTAGGTTCTTTCTCTCTCCTCACCAACGATGGGTTATCTAAACTTCGGGTACTTCAATGTACAACCAGCCCGGCGTCCGTGAGGGAATCCACGGGTGCGGGGACTTACAGAGGTCTTAGAAAAGGAATTTCCAATCCAAAGAGACGGAATGCTCAATGCCGGGTCGTTCCAATTCCAAGAGAGGTGTGTGGGATCCTAGTGTGGAGAGAGGAGGTCTCTCAACCAAATGCCAAAAAAATGCAAGACAATGTAATCATATCAAATAAGTATATTCAAATGATGAATACAGGAATAATCCAGCAGAAATAGCCAAATCAGACAGGTCTCTGTTAATACTCAGAAAATTAGCGACTTTGTAGGAGTCACTACAAGCAGAAAAATGACAAAGGGGCTGTCGCGAATCACTATAAGTTGCACCGACAGTGCAGAAGCAGCGCCTTGGTGTGAGGCGCTAAATATGAAAAGGATGCCTCTGAAAAAGGGCGTCAAAAGAGATGGGGCAAAATCTCAAAGGTAAAAGACGCCTTGGAATTAGGCACTAAATAATCAAATGACGCCCGCGCAGAGGGTGCGAAATCACAGGCAGAGAGGAAATAAAACAACAGATATGCTAAAAATGACGCCTTTGATGAAGGCGTTAAATAAGGAAAAGACGCCTTTGAGGGAGGCGTTAATTGAGAAAATAGCAGATAACAGCAACCAGTAACCAAATTTCTTTCTTTTAAAAGATGAGGTGGATGATCACAAACTGGCTAATCCCGATGGGGAGTGTGCACGTGGTGCACAATGGAGGGTGCCGCGTGGGGCACAATGGAGGGGTACCGAGGGTACCAAAGGGAGGGGCACACATGGGTGCCGAGGGAAAGGGCACACGTGGGTGCCAATAGGAGGGGGTAATCGAAAGAAAAACAGTGGAGGTCCCACCGTGATCGCCAATTTGTGAACCGTGTCACACCGACATCAAAAAATATATATATTAAAAGAAATTAATTGCTAAATGAAAAAGAGCAAGAGGTTGCTAATGGAGTGTGATCGCCAGAGGGGTTACCTCAAAAGGGAGGGAGAATGATCGCGAATACTTGGTAAGAAAAGTGATGCTGGATGGATTGTGGTTTTTCTCCTCCTCCTTCTACCGGCCGGCCGATGAAGGGGATTTATCTTTCTTGATTACCCTTAAACAAAACACAAATAACCAAAGTAGAAGGGGATTAGTCAAAAGTAGTATCAATCCACAATTAGAATAAGGTAATGAAATATGAACATGAAGAACACACCTTTTGGTCCTTTTTTAAAACCCCTAAGAGAATTAGGGAGAGGAGATATGATGCAAAGAGGAGATATGAGGCAAAGACTAATGCAAGGATTACTATATGATGAACAGTGATGGGATGAGTAGTAAACTAATGAAACAACTCCCTGCTGTTCCTGACAACAGTAAAGGGAGAGAACCCAAGAAGGTGGCTTCCGGCTGGTGCAACAGGAAGAAGGAAGAAGGAAGAAGCAAGTCCTTTCTTCTAAACTCACGACAGCAGCAACTATCTCTGCTTGCTAACCTGCTTGCTAACTGTTCTCTCTTCTCTTTCTTTTTAACTGTTGTTCTCGTTAACCTCGCGCCAGCAGAACCCAGGGCTATATTTATAGGGTGCAAACCATAGATTTGGTGGGATTAGAACGGGCAACAGTCATCTATGGCAAGGCCTCTACTTCCCTAATCCAACAAGGTGATTGAAACAGAGCAGGGATCTCTCCAGGAAACGTTCATTCGAGTAGGACACGGAAGGGTATAAGACGACTCTCCGAAGGGCGTCAATTGAAATTGACGACCTGCCTCAAGGCGTTAATTAAAATGATGACCGAAACAAAGGCGTCAATTCACAGGTTTAATTTTAGCAAAAAAATCCTTTCCTTATTTAAAAATGATGAAATGACGCCTGTAAAAATGGGCATTAATTGATAAACGACCCTCTGGAGGACGTCAATTCTTGATTTTCCAATTTGTTTAGAATTCGTAATATTCCAAAAACTGACGCCTCTGCCAACGGTCGTCCTTTCATTAAGCGACGCCCAGGTCTAAGCCGTTATTAAAAAGATGCCCAACGTCAAGTCGTTAATTCCAAAAAAAGCTAAGAAAATCACAGAAAACACATAAAAATAGAAAAACTTCATATTAAATCAATATTGAGGTTCACTTTGGGGCGTAACATGGTGACATGAGATCTACTTGACATAGCGTCAGTTTTGGCGTGTCTACAACGCTCGGTAATAGGTGTGCGACGTGGGATGAGTTTAAGGAGCATTTTAATAGCAAGTATTTCTCGGACCGGGTGCAAGAGAAGAAGGCGGCAGAGTTCGCTGCTTTAAAATAGAGAAATTTACCAGTTGCTGAGTACGAGGCGATGTTCGCCAGATTATCCCGCTATGTGACGCATTTGGTATCTACAAAAAAGAAGAAAGCCAAAAGGTTTCTGAATGCGTTGAAGCTCCAGTATATCAACCAATTGACGCCGATGGAAATTCACAATTATGTCGAGATCATGAGGAAAGCTCAAGTCCTTGAGGACACCATGGAGATGATGGAGTGAATCCGAGGAAGGAACCTTAAGAAGGAGTAGATGACTGGTTTCGGAAATTTCAAACCCAACAATGGCAAGAAGAGTCCCACTGGTGAGTCTAGTTCGTGGAAGGACAAGAAGCTGAGAAATGATGAGAAGAAGATAGGTTCGGCTGTATCATCCAAAGCTCTTTGCAAGTATTGTGATCGTCCGGGTCACAAGATGGAGGAATGTTGGCGCAAGCTAGGTGCCTGTCTGCGTTGTGGGAGGATGGACCATCGTATCTCGGAGTGTCCTCTTATGTCAGATCAAGCTACACCGAACAAGCTGCAAGGAGGTCAGAAGCGGCAGGGCAAGCTCCAAGCCCTATAGGAAACCGAGGCAGAAGCCACCGAGGAGGGTGGATTGGTTGAAGGTACACTTGTTGTTTTTGATAGGTCGGCATTTGTTCTCTTTGATACAGGAGTAATGCATTCTTTTATTTCTCAAAGTTTTGCTAAGTCCTTGTCTGTGAAACCTGTATTGATGAACTCTCAACTGGAAATATCAACCCCTATTGGTTCGGGTCCAGCAATTAAGTACTATTATCCTTCTTGTAAGATTTTGGTTAATGGGATGAATATGCCACTGATTTGGTCTGTATGAAGATGAAGGATTACGATGTAATCCTAGGAGCTGATTGATTAGCTAGATATGGGGCTAGTGTTCACTGTAAATTTGGCTCCGTGTCTTTCTCTGGTAATCCCAAACTTTCTTTTTTTTGGGTTAGACATGCTAAGTCTGTGCCGCTTATTTCTACACTTCGAGCTGAGAAATTATTGAGGAAAGGTTGTCTGGCATTGTTGGCTTTAGTTTCTTTGACCAATAATAAGGAGTTAGAGTTGAGGGACATTCTGGTTATCTGAGATTTCCCGGATGTATTTCCCGAAGAATTGCCAGGAATTCCCCCCTGAAAGGGAAGTAGTTTTCTCTATTGATCTATTTCCTGGCGCGTCACCAGTCTCTAAGGCTCCATACCGTATGTCTCCCGCGGAGATGAGGGAATTGAAGAGGCAATTATTGGAGTTGCTCAAGAAGGGGTGCATTCATCCTAGTACGTCCCCGTGGGGAGCCCCAGTGCTGTTTGTGAGGAAGAAAGATGATTCGTTATGACTATGTATTGATTACCATCAATTGAACCAACTTACTATCAAGAATAAGTATCCATTGCCAAGAATAGATGAGTTGTTCGATCTGATAGCGCGAGTACAGTATTTTTCCAAGATCGATTTACAATCGGGGTATCACCAATTGCAAATCAAGGATGAAGATTGAAGGGGCGTGATCTCGCGCTTGTCCTAAGCTGGGAGGGTGATCACCGAATAGTGAACTACAGAGAAAGGGAAATGAATCAGGAGGCCCAGGGATGGTTCCCTGGGGAAAACCCTCTGATGCTTAAGTCAGTACAGCAATGGTGGAAGGTATTGAGGGAGGTAGAAAGAGGTGCACGAGATCCCCCAACACCAAGATGGTGAAAATGATCCTGCTCAGGGAGTTTTAGGCCTGTATTCGCCTTACCTGCCGCCGAAGGGAGTCCCTGGTTAATATAGCGAGCTCACCTGATGAGTCCCGTAAGCTGAGGAGTTTCAGGCGGGAGTTACGTCCTCATCATGGGATCGTTACGTCCTCATCGTGGGATCGTTACGTCCTCATCATGGGCTCTTCATGACCTTGAGGGATCATGGCTCCTTTATCCTCCTAAACTCCTGCTCATAAAGGGCTCTCAACGGCTGCATGGATAAACACTTATCAGTCGGTCCGAGCATAAGAGGTGCTAGCCCTGTCCGGGTAATAGGCATAGCTCGGATGCTATCAGGTCGGAGTGGGCGCAGAGCGCTCACCTCTATCCGGATGGAGGGATAACTCGGGCGTGGGTCTTCCTCCATTATGATACTCGGTCCTTCCGAGCCTAAGGGCCGCCGAGGAAGGGTGGGTTCCCGAGTGATTTTTATTGGGCTTTTTGCCTAAGTGGGCCCTAATGGGCTATAACTTGGATGAGCTGAGCCTTGTTTGGTCCTGATGGGCCTAGTTCGGCTGCTCTTAGTTGGGCTACAAAAATCCCCCTCTCCACTTGTCCCCCTCCTACTCCCAAGCTTTAGTAAGCTCAGAAGAGTAGCTGTTTGGGGTTTCGGACCAGCGTGGCTCAGGTGGGTGGAGATCTGATGTTGTTAGGAAGCCACGTGTCGTGGTCACCTGGGCCCGTGTTCATCATGATCCTGACGGATTTGAACTGAAGGGGGCCCCTTTTCTCAGAGGTCGGAATGACGCGCCGCCTCCCGCGTGGGTTTATAGGCATTGGGCGCTTGTTGTCATTCTAGACTCTCTCCGTCATTAGGGTTTTGGCTCTCCTTTGTTCTTGCTTTTGGGGCTCTTCGATGCACCATGAGGACATGACAGAGGAGTAGAGGCTTGCAATGGCGTTTGAGGAGTTGGCGGAGATAACCGCGGAGGCAGTCTGGCAGCTTCCTCCTCCCCCAGAATCTTCAGGGTCTCGGGATCACCTTTCCTCAGAGTCTTCTTCTGATTCCATGGCGGACTAGCGCTCAGAGGTTGAGGAGTGGGAGGACGAGCCGGTGGCGAGGGCGCCGGTCCCAAACTACAGCGAACTGGGATAGGCGGATGTGAGGAGGTTGGAGCACCAGTATCGCCTACCCCACAAGTTTAGTTTTACCGCTGCTACTCCATATGAGATGAGCCTGGACTCTCGTATAGGCCACATCTGTATGTTTCTTCTGTCGTGGAAGGGTGGATTCCCCCTTCCTTTCGAACCGTTCATTCTTCAGCTTTTTGATTTTTTTCGGTTGGCGCCCATTCAGTTGGTAGCCAACTCTAATCTCCTCCTTTTCGCCTTCCGCATTCTCTGCCGCCAGTGTGGAGTTCCTCCTTCCATGGACCTCTTCCACTATTTTTTTGAGTTGAAAGCACATCCTTCGGCTGGGAAGGGCTTCTATTTCATCCAGGCGAGGTGGAATATGAGTTGTATCTCTTTGGCGGCAAAGGATTCTTCGCATAACGGGTGGAAGACCCAATTCTTCTGGGTGGGGATTTGTTCAGTGGAGGAAACCTAGAGTGCCTAGTAATCCCCAATTTCCATCCTAACATCCCTCCTAGACACGACGAGTTCCCTCCTCATGTGGAGAAGTATGCAGCCATCTTGCTGAAGCACCGCCAGTCCACCGAAGAACTGGTGACGTCGGAGAATATCGAGGGGTGTCTTCTCACGCGGCTGCATCCGTCGGGCTCAGGTGCCACAACTTAGATTCTCCTTCGGATGTGGGGGTCATCTTTCTTTTCCTGAACACGTCTTCTTCTTCATGCAGACACCAGGCGGGAGCCTCTGAAGGAGGCCGCAGAGGTGATCGAGCTTGGAGATGACTCGGCTGCTCCCGTGGGTCGCTCCCGAAACAAAGATAAGGGCAAGGGAGCGGCCCAGGGTGAATCCTCCAGACCGCGGGGACCCAAGCGCAAGGACCCTGTGGAGGGTATGATCTAGGCCGCTGCGAGGGCCAGGAAACGGGCCAAGAAGGCCGGGGTCGTACCCGCAGTCGGAGGTGACCCTACCGCGGCTCACCCCTCCGTCGGGCATGATGGGTCCGACCCTACCGAGCGGGCTCTCCCACCAGCCAAGCTAGAGGGGGGCGAAGAGGTCGGGGCTGCCCCTGCGGGTGGCGACGATGCGGGCTCGGTTCCTCCTTTGGCCGGGAGCGAGGGGGCCGATGATGCTCCAGCAACTGGCAGCAGGGCCGACCAGACTCTCCCCTCGACCGGAGCCGAGGGGGCCAGAGCCGAAGCTGGGGATGCTGTAGTCGCGGCCGAGGCTGGCGCTTCAGGTTGTGATGCAAGGGCCGAGCCTGTCCAGGTTGAGAGCTCGCAGGAAAATTCGGCCGGGGCGCGAGGGGCGACCGAGGCCGGGGCTCGATCCGAGCCACACGGTGGGGCACCGGGCGATGGGGGGTTCTCCGTTCCGGTGGCCTTGGAGAGGCTAGGTATCTCGGGCCCCCTGCACCAGGTATGCCGTGGTATATCCGCGAAGGTGAGGGGGGGAGGTAGGCAGCACTCCCCGTCCACGGCTCTTGCCGGGGTTATGGAGGGCGGCCTAGCCCTGGCCCAGATGGGGGCTATTCTTGCAGAAGTGTACACTCGGTCGGAGTGGGAGCGAGCGAACCTGGCCTGGACCCTCGGTGGGTCGGACAGGAGTTTGGCTCGGCTCATCGAGGAGCGTGACGGGCTTCGGCGGGAGCTTTCATCGATCAGGGAGCTGGTATGGTCCAGCCAATTGGAGACCCGAGCGTTAGCCGAGCAGCTAGCCAAGGCCCGTGAATCACTCGAGAGGAAGAACCGGCTTCTCAAAGAGGAGCATCTAGCACGTGTTGGGCTGGACGGCCGGTGGGAGACCGAGTGTGCCGAGCTAGTGGATCGAGCGGAGGAAGCCGAGCGTCTTCGGTGGGAAGCCGAGGCTGATCGGGCCAAGGCGGACAAGCAGGTGGCAGAGGCCGCAGAGCGGACGGCTCAAGCCGAGTGGAAGTTAGCTGAGGCGGAGCGGAGGGAGGCCGAGCTCACTGGTAGGGTGGGATCAGCCGGGGTGGAGGCTCTCGAGCAGTACAAGAGCTCAGAGGCCTACCGGGTCGACCTCATGGAGGCTGCCCTCCCCTACTACGAGCTAGGGCTTCGCCGGGGCATCCGCAAGGGATTCAAGCTGGGCTATGACCGGGACGTTTATTACGCATAGGAGCAGGCGTCTAGGGTAGTTGACTTCCCGTCCGTGCAGTGTTATGACTTGGACTTATCATCCTCCAGTTCCTCTGCTTTGGCACAGGATGAAGAGGGGGACTCATCATTCGAGGAGTCGCCAACTCCGGATGCCTCGGGAGGGTATGCAACTGAGACAGTTCCCACACCGGTGGGGTCAGTGCCAGGGTCGGCCGTCATCGAGGATGCCGGGGGCAGACCGCTCAAGCCCTCTATTTTCGAGCTTCAAGTTGGGCCGGAGGCTTGATGTATTTGCTTCGCTTCTTTTTTTGTATGCCTTTTTTCCTCTTTGGAGGAAAGAACTTCCTTTTTCGTGTAGAAATAAATAAGGTAGTAGCGTTGTGATGAAGACTTATCTGTTCTGTATCGCCATTGCCGTATCATGTTCAGCGTATCTGCGGTGGTTGGAAAGAACTGATATTTTCTGCGTGGATCTCGCCTGATGGTTGGGTGAGCGTCTGACAGAGTGTCTTTCCATTTTCTCACGCTTAAAATGCCTGGCCGCTTCGTGTGTCCCACTGGGGCGGAAGATGAGAAGTTTGAGGTGACCGTTCGTAGGGAGAAATCCTTCTGGCGTGTTTTCGAGGAGGGACATCATTTAAGGCAAGTAGCCTCCCTTCGCCTATAAAAGGTCTGAAGGGCGTCCCTTCCTCTCCACTGCTTAGGGTTTTCCCTGACAGTCTTTCCTCGTTCCTTCTTTACGTGGCGTTGTTCCGTCGCATCTGTAGCATGGAAGGCGCTCCGAAAGATGAGGCAACCGACGATGGGGGGCAGAGAGTTCTCGCTGCTTTGGATTTGAAGAGGGTTCGACGATCATCGAACGGAATTGAAGAGGGTTCGACGTGTGGAGGCACGTCGTCTTCCCTTTATCAGTTCTGCCGGTGCTTGCAGGGAGGCGAGATGGAGGACGGATGGGGGCATCAGACATTCCTGCCGCCCATCCCTTCCTACTCACTTCACGGAGGGGAGGAGGAAGCCAACTAAGCTCCATCCCTTCCGGGCCTTCCCCTGCCTCCTCGCCCAGCTCTGCTGGTTTCTTTTTCTTTCTGGTAGCCTCTTTTTCCCACTTCTACTCTACTCCTCTTTTCTTTCACTCTTCGGAGGGTGCCTGCACCCTCTTTCTTCCAAAGAGTTGGTAGGTTGGCGGGGAAGATGCTTTCATATGCATTCCCTCTCCCCCTTCTCTTCCAAGTTCAACTTGGAAGGTAGCCTTCTCTTTCTTAATCCCTCTGTGACCTTTGTCTCGAGCTGTCCGAGCCAACGGGGTCAACTATCCTTTTTCCGAGCCAGTTTCTACACGAGGCAGAGTCAGTGGCTGGACGCAGGAAGGTCATTCGAGTCAGCCGAGCGATGGGCTCGCATGACGACGCCAGATGGATTTTTTTGCTTTTTTGACATGTATTCTATTGGCTTCGGCCTTCCTGATGTACAAGCGGGTTGTTTGAATAAAAGAAAGGAGCCGTTCGTTTTATCTCATGTCGTGTGCATAATACTCAATACTCAGAAGTAGAACTTGCATAATGTAGTTGCCTTCTAGGTCCGAGGGATGAGCTCTCCTTCCATCATGGATAGACGGCATGCTCCTTTTCCGAGCGTCTCGACCACTCGGTAGGGGCCTTCCCAATTAGGGGATAACTTGCCCGCCGCCTCAAGTGGTCAAGAGGCTTCGGCTTTCCTGAGGACAAAGTCTCCCTGCTGGAAGTGTCTGTCTCGGACTTTGGCGTTGTAGTATCGAGTGAGGCGGCGTCGATATTCCGTTGCTCTGATGCTGGCAATCTCTCGGACTTCATCTGCTAAGTCGAGATTTTTGAGCAGTTTCTGGTCGTTTACCTCGGATGAGAAGCAGATGACTCGGAGGGAGGGGTTGCCGATCTCCAATGGGATCACGGCCTCGGTGCCATACACTAGTTGAAAAGGACTCTCACTGGTTGCCGTTCTGGGAGTCGTTCTGTGCGACCAAAGTACGTTCGGCAATTCCTCGAGCCAGCTGCCCTTGGCTTTGCTGAGCCTAGTGTTGATGCCTTTTAAGATAGTCTTATTGGCATTTTCGACCAGCCCGTTAGCCTGAGGGTGGGTGACCAAAGTGAAGTGATTGTGAATGTTGAGGTCGGCGCATCTGTCTCGGAAAAACCAAGAATCAAATTGTCGACCATTATCGCTCACTATCACCAGGGGGATGCCGTAGCGACAGATGATCAACTTCCAGACGAAATTCCAGACGATTGTCTCGGTGATCCTCGCAGTGGCTTCGGCCTTGACCCACTTAGTGAAGTAGTCGACGGCGACGATAATGAACTTCTTCTGGGCCTGGGCCGTGGGGAATGGCCCGAGGATGTCGATTCCCCAGCGAGCGAAAGGATAAGGCTCGGCTAGGGTGATAAGCTCCGTTGCTGGCCGATGGACCAAGTGGTCAAATCGCTGGCAGCGGTCACAACGTTGTGTGTAGGCCTAGCAGTTACGCTGTAGGGTGGGCCACCAATAACATTGCCGTAGCAAGATCCTGGCAAGTGACCTTCCCCCCAAATTCGCTCCGCATAGACCTTCGTGAACTTCTTCGATCCCTCGGTTGGCTTCGTCGGTGCCGAGCCACTTCAAAAGAGGGCCGGAGAAGGATCTCCGGTAGAGTGCGCCATCCACAGTGATGAATTGCCGAGCTTGGTATTTCAATCTCTGGGCTTCCCGAGGGTCGGGAGGCTCCTGGGAGTCTTGAAGCCACGACAGGTAGGGGGCACGCCAGTCGCTTGGGGAGGCCGAGTCAACAGCTAGGAGCCCCGAATCGATGCTCGGGTGCTCTAGCTCTTCGAGAAGGACCGATCGAGTACCCTCGAGGTCAAGAGAGGAGGCCAGCAGAGAGAGGGCGTCCGCTCGAGAGTTTTCCTCCCGAGCTAATCGGACTACCTCAAAACTCTCGAACTGTTGCACCGCAGTCTTGACCAGTTGGAGGTATTTGATCATCGGTGCTTCTCGAGCTTCATAATCTCCGTTGACGTGGCTAGCGACTAGTTGGGAGTCGGTGTGAATCCTGACTCACTCAGCCCCTAACCGCCAGGCCATGCGGGCTCCCGATATAAGGGCCTCATACTCGGAAGCGTTGTTGGATGCTTGGAAGTTGAACTTCAGGGCGTACTGTAGCTCTGCTCTTTCGGGGGACTTCAGGAGGATGCCGGCACCGCTTCCGGCTGAGTTGGGAGATCTATCGATGAACAGTTCCCAGGTCGGCCCGGGCGCGGACGGAGATCTTTCTTCAGTCGGGATGGTCCTTTCGGCGATGAAGTCAGTGAGCGACTGGCCTTTGATAGCCGAGCGAGGCCGATATGATATATCGTAGACCCCGAGCATGATGGCCCACTTGATGAGGCGTCCTGAGGCTTCAGGGTGAGCGAAGATCCTCTTCAATGGTTCACCGGCTAGCACGGTGATGGAGTGCCCTTGGAAATAGGGTCGGAGGCGCTTGGCCGAGGTAACCAACGCTAGCACGAGTTTCTCGGTTGCGGGGTACCTTTTCCCAGCCTCATTGAGCACCTTGCTGGTGTAGTAGATCAGTCTCTCGATTCCCGAGTCATTTCTGACTAGGACCGAGCTAACCGTAGACGGAGTCGCCGCGAGATAGAGATGTAAGGCTTCACCTGGGACGGGCTTGGAAAGCACTGGGGGCGAAGCCAGGAACTCCTTAAGCTCAGCGAACGCTCTTTGGCATTTCTCGTCCCACGCGAATGTAGCAGATGCCATTTTGGGCCCCCTCAACAGTTTGAAGATGGGTAGGCATCGTTCAGCCACGCGGGACAGGAATCTGCTGAGCGCAGCAATGCACCCGGTAAGGCATTGAACGTCATTGATGCAGGTGGGTGGGCGCATGTCTAGGATGGCCTGGACCTTGTCGGGGTTGGCCTCGATCCCACGCTGGATGACTACGAAGCCCAAGAATTTCCCGGACCTTACTCCGAAGGCGCACTTGGCGGGGTTGAGCTTCATGTTGTACTTTAGGAGGGTGTCGAAAGTTTCTGCTAGGTCGGCGAAGTGGTCCTCGGCCTTGGGTGTCTTCACGAGCATGTCGTCAATTAGGCCTCGACGTTCCGATCGAGCTGTCCCTCGAACATATGGTTGACCAGCCTCTGGTACGTAGGTCCAGCGTTCTTCAACCCGAAAGGCATCCGGGTGTAGCAGTGTACGCCGAAGTCGGTGATAAAGGCGATCTTCTCGATGTCTTCGGGGTGCATTCTGATCTGGTGGTAACCTGAATAGGCATCCTGGAAGCTGAGTATCTCGTTGCCCGAGGTTGAATCAACCAGTTGGTCGATGCTCGGTAAGGGATAGCAGTCCTTTGGATTAGCCTTGTTCAAGTCGGTGAAGTCCACGCACATCTGCCACTTTCCTGAAGTTTTCGGCACCAGGACGACGTTAGCCAGCCACGTCGGGTACAGGACCGGTGTAAAAAGGCCAGTCTTCTGCCACTTGGTGACATGCTCCTTTATAATCACCTGCTTCTCTGGCGCATGCTTCCTTCTGCGTTGTTGCACGGGCTTCATGGTTGGGTCGAGGTTGAGCTTATGCACCACCGTCTCTTCCGGTATCCCAGGGAGTTGATCATCAGACCACGCCAAGACGCGGATGTACGCGGAAAGAAACTCTTTGTATTGCTGTTGAACCTCAGATGTTAGGTCGGCTCCGATCTTTACTCCTAGAGTCGGGTCGTCGTTTAGGAAAACCGCTAGCAATTCGCCTCCAGGCTCGGCGGTTGTGGATTTTTCCTCGACTTCCCGGGGGCCCTTATTCTTCCCGTCCGGCCTTGTGGCTTCAACCGAGATATTGTAGCACCTTCGGGCCATTGGCTGGTTACCTCGGACTTCCCCCAACCCATTTTTGGTGGGGAACTTCATCTTTTGGTGATAGGTAGAAGGCACCGCTTTCGTTCGGCTCAGGATTACTCGGCCGAAGATTGCGTTGTATGCTGTCATACCTTTGATCACTATGAAGTCCACCATCACCATAATGGTTTTAGGTGGGGTGCCAAGAGTAACCGGCAGGCTTAGGGCTCCCTCGGGATAAGTGGCCTGGCCATTGAACCCGCATAGGGGGGTTCGGATCTGGCGGAGTTTAGACGGATCCTCCCCCATCTTAAGGAAACATTCGTAGGATAATACAACAGGGGCACTTCCATTGTCAACCAGAATCTTGTCTACGTTACAATGGTTTACTGTGGCCGATATCACTAGGGTGTCATCATGCGGGGTGCTCAGCCCCTCCAGGTCTTGGTCGGAGAAGACTATGACCTGGGGCTCGCTCGGCGGGGCCTTGGGAGGCTCGATGGCTCGGCTCGCCCGCTCAGCATGACACTTCCTTCCTCGGTCGACACCAAGATGGTGAAGTGGTTCCTGCTCAGGGAGTTTTAGGCCTGTATTCGCCATACCTGCCGTCGGAGGGAGTCTCTGGTTTATGTAGTGAGCTCACCTGATGACTCCCGTAAGCTGAGGAGTTTCAGGCGAGAGTTACGTCCTCATCATGGGATCGTTACATCCTCATCGTGGGATCGTTACGTGCTCATCGTGGGCCCTTCATGGCCTTGAGGGATCATGGCTCCTTTATCCCCCTAAACTCCTGCTCATAAAGGGCTCTCAACGGCTGCATGGATAAACACTTGTCAGTCGGTCCGAGCATAAGAGGTGCCAGCCCTATCCGGGCGATAGGCATAGCTCGGATGCTGTCAGGTCGGAGTGGGTGCAGAGTGCTCGCCTCTATCCCGATGGAGGGATAACTCGGGCGTGGGTCTTCCTCCGTTCTGATACTCGGTCCTTCCGATCCTAAGGGCCGCCGAGGAAGGGTGGGTTCCCGAGTGATCTTTATTAAACTTTTTGCCTAAGTGGGCCCTAAGGGGCTATCACTTGGATGAGCTGAGCCTCGTTTGGTCCTGATGGGCCTAGTTCGGCTGCTCTTAGTTGGGCTACAGAAATCCCCCTCTCCAAAGATATTTTTAAAACCACATTCTGAAGCAGGAATGGGCATTTCGAATTTATTGTGATGCCTTTTGGTCTAACAAATGCTCTTGCAGCCTTTATGCAACTGATGAATAGTATTTTCTGACCCTACTTAGATCAGTGGGTCATGATTTTTATTGATGATATTTTGATATACTCTAAGGGCAAGGAGGAGCATGCAGAGCACTTGAGGATGGCATTACAGATACTAAGAGAACATCAGTTATACGCCAAGTTTAGTAAGTGCTAATTTTGGTTGCAGGAAGTATCCTTTCGGGGGCATATTATTACTAAAGATGGAATTTCTGTAGACCCCTCTAAGGTGGAGGTAGTAAGAAACTGAGATAGGCCTGTGAATGTAACCGAAGTGAGAAGTTTTCTAGGCATAGCAGGTTACTATCAGAGATTCATTAAGGATTTCTCCAAGATTACAGTACCTCTGACTAGATTGACCCGCAAGGAGAATTGATTTGAGTGGTCGAACGACTGTGAACGAAGTTTCCAGACCTTGAAGGAATGTTTGACCACTGCCCCTGTTTTGGCCTTGACTTCGGGAGAAGAAGGATTTGAAGTCTATACTGATGCCTCGGGCATTGGTCTAGGTTGTGTGCTTATGCAACATGGTCGGGTGATAGCCTATTCTTCTAGACAGCTGAGGAAGCACAAAGAGAATTATCCCATCCATGACTTGGAGCTCGCTGCAGTGGTGTTCACCTTGAAGATTTGGAGGCACTACTTGTATAGAGAGACTTTTAGTGTATTCTCTGATCATAAGAGCCTTAACTATCTGTTCTCCCAAAAAGAGCTTAATACAAAGCAGAGAAGGTGGCTCGAGTATTTGAAGGATTTTGATTTCTCTATAGAATATCACTCTGGGAAAGGTAATATTGTGGCTGATGCCTTGAGCCGTATGTCGATAGCAAAGCTGTCTAGTCTCATGTTGCAAGAATGGAGACTTATGGCACAGTTGGCTAGTCTAGACCTTAATGTTAGTAAGGATCGGGTCATGGTCGCTCAGTTTTAGCTTCGTCCTGAGCTATTGATGGAAATTAAGACCCTGCAGGATAACGATCCAGTGTTAGTAGAGATCAAGGGCAGTCTAAGTAATCGACCGGATTTTCTATTTGCTGATGATGGAAGATTGTTATTTCGGGGAAGTACTTGTATCCCCAATTTAGCCGAAGTGAAGAACAAGATCCTTGAAGAAGCCCACAGATCCAAGTATACTATTCATCCTGGAGCCACTAAGATGTACCGAGATTTAAAGAGGACCTTTTGGTGGCCAAATATGAAATGGGAAGTGGCAGAATTCGTAAGTAGATGTCTGGCATGCGAACAAGTGAAGGCCGAGCATTTTAGACCTGCCAGGAAGTTAAAATTGCTCGATATACCACAGTGGAAGAGGGAGAGCATCGGCATGAATTTTATAATGGGCTTACCGAGAACTCGTGGAGGTTTTGACGCCGTAGGGGTAATTGTGGATAGGTTGACTAAATCTGCGCATTTCTCGTCCATTAAGTCGAAGTAGACAGTTGATGTTTTGGTTGCTTTGTATATGAAGGAAGTGGTAAGACTGCATGGTGTGCCAGTGAACATTGTGTCAGATAGAGATCCCATATTCACTTCACATTTTTGGAAGGGATTACAAGAATCCTTGGGAACCCGTCTAAACATCAGTACTACTTTTCATCCTCAGACAGACGGCCAGACTGAGTGAACGAATCAGATTGTCGAAGATATGCTAAGGGCTTGCATGATTGACTTTGGCGACAGTTGGCATGAACATTTGGCCCTAATAGAATTTGCCTACAATAACAGTTATCAGTCCAGTATCCAGATGACACCGTTCGAGTCTCTTTACGGAAGGAGTTGCCGATCACCTCTATACTTGGGCGAGGTAGGCAAGAAGCAATGGCTAGGACCGGATCTCATTTCAGAATCATCCAAGAATATCTAAGTTATCCGGGATCATCTGCAAGTTGCATAGTCAAGACAGAAAAGCTATGTAGATAACATAAGGAAAGACTTGGAGTTTCAAGTAGGCGAGCATGTAATTTTGAAAGTTTTGCCTATGAGTGGAGTTCGAAGGTTTGGTATTCGTGGTAAGCTAAGTCTGAGATACATTGGCCCATTTGAGATTCTGGAGAGAGTTTGAGAAGTTGCCTATAGGTTTGGCATTGCCACCCTAGTTATCTGGAGTACATAATGTTTTCCATGTGTCCATGCTACGGAAGTTTATATACGACCCCGCGCACATCATTCAACATGCGGACCTAGAGTTAAAGGAAGATTTAACTTATGAAGAAAGACTTATCAAGACTTTGGATCGAAAGCAACAACAACTTAGGAATCGGTCCATATCGATGGTCAAGGTCCAGTGGAGTCGACGTGGGACCGAAGAAGCCACATGGGAATCTGAAGAAGCTATCCAGAAGCAGTACCCTGATTTATTTTAAGGTCAGTAACCTTAGTTTTCCCCCTTCCGATAAGTGCAGTGAATTTGGAGGACCAAATTTCTTAAAGTGGGGGTGGGTGAAGTACCCCGAGAATTACTAAAAATTTGCATAATGGGTAATAATTGAGAAAATTCATATTATTAAATTAAAATCCCCTTCTGGTTAAATCTAAACTAAATTATAAAAATCTAAAAAAATTATAATCATGTAGAGTACTAAAAGTTTAGACAATTTGTCTTCTTGGTCAAAGAGAATTAGGGCTAAAAAATTGGAGTTTGTTTAACTAGACCAAATTCGAGCCCAAATCGTAACCTTTTGAGCCCAAACCAGGCCCATTCGATCGAACCTGATGGGTAGCCCTTTTCTCAACCTGTTCCCTTGTGAAACCCTAACCCTAGGAGCTCAATTTCGAGTGTTATGGCGGCGTGACTTTGTCAAAGCGGGATTTCCGCATGCGTCGAGTTCGTAAGACTCTTCCCAGGCTTATCGACCCCCTGGATCCAATTTCCTCTATAAATCAAACGCTCGATTGACCTACAAACCCTATTTGCTGCGGTGGCCGGCGAGGAGCGCGATCGAGGGAGGATTCGGCGAGTTTTTGGTGTTGTGCTCATGTGATCATTTGAGTCTTCTTGTGGTTTGGGTCATTCGACATCATCTTGTGGTCATTTGAGTTATTGGATATTCTTGGTTTTGATAATAGCTAAACACTATAAGTCATTATTGTTTTCCACTCTCATATGACTGACATACGTGATGTTTTGTTCATGACAGATATGCCAATGAATGGACAAAGAATTGAGTAGAGATGGCAAAAGTGAAAGCTCAATGATTTCGCCCTCTCACGCGGATCGACCTGCGCGCTCAGGTTACGGGGATCGACCTGCCCGGTCAAGTCGCGGGGGTCAAGGGGGCAGTGCCCCTTGCGGGGGTTTCTGGGGGTGGAGCCCCCGGAACAAAATTTTGATTGAAGACTCAGTAATAAAACTTCAAGATAGTCAAAGTTGATGCCACAAATGAGAACGGGCTACTAAAGGACTCAAGCGACTGAGCTAAAGGGGTTAACGGACTGAACCGGGAAGACACGGGTGTTGCATCCCTAAGGTTTTGATGATGTCTCACACTATAAATCATTTTATTATACGGACCATTTTCTTGGTTCAAAGCATGAAGGGGGTCTGTTGCAATACCTTTATGGTCCGTGCATATCATGACCTTGCATCTCATCTCTCGAGGTCGGTGCAAGCTCTTGTCGGTGCAATCGTTGTCTGGTATAGAATGTTAGATCTTGTCTTTTTCATTTCAGTGCAAATTCGTCTTGGTGCAAGCGGTGTCTTGTACTTCTCTTTACCAATTCGGTGCAAGTCTCTCTCTCACTCACAAACACTGTAGCCCGATTTTCCATCTCGGTGCATTACGTGTATTTCTTTGAAGCATACACTTTTAGGTTCGTGCATATCTTGTTTGTGCATCTTTGTGCGTCTCGCCTTTCACACTCGGTGCAAGGTCTGTCTTGCATCCGTCTTTGTTCGTATGTTTCTTCTCTTTCATTCGGTGCAATTCTCGAATATTCAACTCGGTGCATCTACTATGTTACACAGTTGTTTTAGAAGTCTGTGCATATCTTTGATCCTCTCTTTTGACTCTGTACAAAGTCTTCGTTTTGTGCCTCTTGGATCCATGTCTGTGCACATCAGCTGCACGGGTGGACGCTAGAGTCTGTGCATGTGGGGTCAAACACTTTAGTAGGTCAATTCAATGGTTGACTTGAATATCTCTACTCAGTGCATGCTATGTCTAATCACATTCGATGCAACATTTGCTTCATGTCTTATATAAACGGTGCATCCCTCCCAGTTCGTGCATTCAGCACCTATATGCCCAGAGCAATGTCATTCTTCTTGCCAGTATCCGAAATGCTTTCCTCTGATTATTTGTCAGGTATTTTTTCTCCTTCGAGAAGAATAAGAATGGCTCGCGATCCCAGTATGGAGGAGGTGGCAGGATCGTGACACATGGAAAGAAGTGTGCAGGGATTCTACCACGTGGGGTAAGGCCTTTGAGCGGGAATAATGGAAAGCACACGCCCGTCCTCTGATGCTCTATAAAAAGCGAATGCTGAGCAGAAGAAACAACAACAACGAGAACAAAAAGGGGGAGAAAGAGAGCCAGCAGAAGAAGAAGAAAGTGAGGGCAGCAGAACAGAAAGAAAATTTTCGAGAGGAAGAAGTGTTAGTGAATGAGAAGATCTGCTTCTACGGAAGCTACATTGTCTTTGTTTCTAAAGAATATTATCGTTTACCGATCGTGTGTTTTTCAAGTTTTTGTTTGATCATCTTCATTCCATACTGTTACCCTCCACTGTTCGGAGGAAGGGAGAGGTTCTCCAGTTCCCTCCATTGTCTTGGAGGAAGAGAGGTTCAATCCTCTGGTTGTGTGAGTTACTTGGGAGTAACTGCATAGAGTTCCCTTTGCTGCTTGCAAAGGAAGGGAGATAGTTCTCCGGTGTTCTTCTTCTAGTCGATCAGAAGATTGAGGAGGCTGTTCCTCTGTACAAGTTGTTTGGCAGCGGTTGTTGCAGACTGAGTCTGCTGTGTGCAACTCAAGTGCAAGGAAGCCTTACTCGATTGAGTAAGGGGTGGACATAGATTGCAGATATCAATTGAACCACCTAAAAAATTCGCTGTCTCATTTGTGGTTTGGTTGTTTTCATGTGCTGCTGCCCAACTTCTTGAGACTTTGCTTATTTGTGGTTGCTTTCTCGATATCAGTTCTTCTCTTATCATCTTCGTTGTCTGTTTACGTGGCCTTTATCACTATAGTTTGAGGGGCTAAGAATTTGTGACTGTGTTTATCGAATTGGGGAGTGATCTATTCATCCCCCCCTTCTATCTCACTCTCCGTTGCGCGTATCATTTGGTATCAGAGCAGGTTTTCACCATGTGGGCCAACGGTCAGGCTAACCCTAATGGTCCTCGAAGCTTTATGGCAGAGAGACAATCTATCAGTCATCCTCCTTTCTTTGATGGTAACAATTATCTATTCTAGAAAAATAGGATGGAGGTATTCATCAGGGCGCAAAGCCACAAGTTGTGGAGGGTGATCACCACAGGGCCATACGAGCTACCACCGAACGAGGATGCATGGACAGATGATCAAGTCAAGCAATCGTCGCTCAACTGGACATCCCTAAACATCATCCAGTGTGCTGTACACCCAGGCGTATACGCTAGCATCTCAGCATGTAGGATAGCCAAGAAAATGTGGGACGAGCTGGAATTAATCTACGAAGGTACAGCTCAAGTGAGAGCAACAAAGGTAAATCTCCTCACCTCTGAATATGAGATGTTTTAAATGAAATCAGAGGAGACCATAACTGAGATGTATGCCAGATTGTCTCTGATCACGAATAGTCTTAAGGGGCTTGGAAAAGAGATGGCTGAGGGAGACGTTGTCAGGAAGATACTTAGATCTCTAACCCCTTCTTGGCATACAAAAGCCACTGTGATAGAAGAGTCAAGGGATCTGACGACTATGACTGTCACCGAACTCATAGGATCCCTTATGACGTATGAGATGAACATTAAGAGGAATGGTGAGGGAAGCGACAGAAAGACCAAGAATATTGCCCTCAGGGCTTCCCGCAGCAAGGGAAGTAGCAGTAGCGGGAGTAGTAGTTGCGATTCTGATAGATTGTCAGATCTCGACCAAGAGGAGCAAGCAATGCTTACTCGCCAATTCAGAAAATTCTTAAGGTCTAAGGGAAAGACCTTCAGGAGAAAGAAGTCATACCCTTCTGGTAAGAACTTCGATTCCAACAATGACAAAGATAGGAGTACTAAGAGAATTACATGCTTTCATTGCAGGAAACCCGGACACATGAAAGGGGACTGCCCTGATCTTCAGAAGAAAGGTCCCAACCATCAGAAGAAGAGCTCGAAAGTGCAGAAGAAGAAGCCACAAGTAATGGTCTGCACCTAGAGCGATGAGGAAGAGGATCTGGAAGACAATTCCTCAGAGGAGGATGAAGAAGGAATTTGCCTGATGGCAAACAACGAAGAGGAGGTAACAAATATTTTTGACAATTTCTCTATTGGGAAGACGCCTATGCAGAACTGTTAGATAAGTTCAATTCACTTACTAAAGAGCATAGGGTTCTGAAGAGAAAATTCAATACCAATGTTGAAGAACAAACGCAAATCTGTAAGGAAAATCAGAAACTAAAAGAAGAATTAGAAGAAATGACTTCTCTGGAAAAGGAGAATGAAAAGTAAACCCTTGAGAACCAGGAAGTTCACACACAGCTCAACCAACTCAAGATTAAATTTGAAGAATGTCTCAATGAAAATAGTGTGATCACAGAGAAGTATGAAGCTGTTAAGAAAGTCAACTCTGAACTCTTAAAAAATTGTGAGTCTGTGCAAAGAGAGTTGGAGGACAAACAAAAAGTTTTAGAAAATTTGTTCAAGGAAAGTCGAATCTGGATTCTATACTAGGTACAAGAGTTAATTTCAACAAGGAGGGTTTAGGCTATGACCCATCCAACAAGAGACCATTTCAGTTTAAGACTACCACCTTCTGCCCAGAAAAGGGAAAAGAAAAGCTGGACACTCCATCCAGCTCAAACAGAAACCAGAGTGTTCAATGTCCAAAAGAAAATTTAACAAACAATGCTAGACGATCATCTAAAATAGGAATGAATTTTGTGAAGAACTTCACTAAGCCCATTCGCCAGAACATAAGTAGTAGCTGGACCAAGGAAATGAATCAGAATAAAAGTTGGAACTACTACAAAAGAATGGGTCCTGACAAGAGTTACTGGAGAAACAACACTCATCCTCAAAAATTTGTTAATCAACAAGCTCACAGGAGATACCCCAGGGATGAGAAACCTAATAACTGGAATAGATTTCATTTCCCCAGACCAGCTGGACATACCTCCACTCACAACTTCAATAGACTAGAAATTAAGGTGCAAGAGAAAACCAAGTTGAGACAATTCTGGATCCCTAAACATCTGCTTAAAGATTTGAATGATGTCTTTGGACCCAACTCATCTTGGGTTCCGAACTACTTTGCTTGATTTTGCCCTGAATTTGAGACTTTCTACACCAAAAATATTCTCTTAAACGAAGGTATTCGTGCTTGGTGTAGGTGTGCCTGGCAGCTGAGAACAACAACTGGTATCTCGACAGTGGCTGCTCCAGGCACATGACAGGAGACCGATCAAAGTTCAGCAAGTTAGAAATGAAGGTAGGGGGTCTGGTCAAATTCGGAGGAAAGAACAAAGGTAAGATCATTGGGGTCAGCACTGTTGGTAAGTCTTCCACTAACTCCATTGAGAAAGTTTTACTTGTGGAAGGTCTTCACCACAATCTGATTAGCATAAGTCAATTATGTGATAAGGGTCACAGGGTTGTGTTTGACAATAATTCATGCAAAATCTTTGAAATAAATTCTGATAGCAATAAATTTGTAGCCAACAGGACCAATAATGTCTACTTGGTAGACTTAGATGTTGAGTCTGGTTCTAATCTATGCTTGTCTGCCAATTCTGAAAGTGACGCGTTTGATTGGCATAGACGTTTAGGCCATGCTAGTTTTTCTACTTTAAATAAATTGATCAAGCATGATCTAGTTAGAGGCTTGCCTAGAATCAAGTTCAGTTCAAATTCAAAAGTCTGTGATGCCTGTGCTTTAGGCAAACATACCCGAATGTCCTTCAAGCTAAGATCTGAGCCATTGTCGTCTAGACCAATGGAACTTCTTCATATAGACCTTTTTGGTCCTACTAGAACTCAGAGTCTTAATGGAAGTAGATTTGGTTATGTGATCATTGATGACCACTCCAGATTTTCATGGATCTTTTTCTTAGTCAACAAAAATGATGCATTTCAAAAATTCAAACTATTTTTTAATAAAGTCAAACAAGAAGGAAAACATAGAATTTGTTCAATTCAATCTGACCATGGAGGTGAATTTGAGAACTCCATGTTTTCTGAACTGTGTGAAAGAGAGGGACTAACACACAAGTTTTCTTCTCCCAGGACACCAGAGCAGAATGGAATTATGGAGAGAAGAAATCAAACCATTGTGGAGATGGCCCGGACCATGCTGATTGAGAGTCAACTACTAAGGAAATTTTGGGCAGAGGCGGCCAATACAACAACTTATACAATCAACAGGGCCATGGTAAGACCAATCCACAAGAAAACACCCTATGAGCTGTTGAAAGGTAAGAAACCAAATCTGACTCATTTCAGGATTTTTGGAGCTAAATGCTTTATCCATAATAATGACAAGAAATACTTAGATAAATTTGATGCTAAAAGCTATCCTGGAATATTTTTAGGATACTCTGAAGTGTCAAGAGCATATAGGGTCTTTAACATAACTGATCAGAAAGTTGAGGAGTTTCCACATATTATTTTTGGTGAAGCAAAAGGTGTTACTAACATTGAAAACACTGACAGGGATTCCGAGCACAATGGAGAATTCCTAGAAGACAAAGAAGAAGAGGAGCTTCAGCCAAATGAGTCATCAGATGCTCCCAACCAGGTAGAGTCGGTTGAGACATGTGAGTCTTCAGTAAATGTTAGATATCTTAATGATCGCCCAATAGATAACATATTAGGCAATCTTGAAGAACTTCTTAGAACTAGGTCTCACTTTAGGAATGTTCATAACCAGGACCTAATTGCTCTAGTCTCTCAAATTGAACCCAAATCAATAGAAGAGGCCTTAAGTGATCAGTCATGAACTAATGCCATGTGTGAGGAGTTAGGTCAATTTGAAAGAAATAATGTCTGGGAGCTTGTTCCAAGACCAGAAAATACTAATGTCATAGGAACCAAGTGGGTGTTTAAGAATAAAATGAATGAAGATGGAATCATTTCTAGAAATAAAGCCAGACTAGTAGCCAAGTGCTACTATCAGGAATTTGGTGTTGATTTCGATGAGTCCTATGCACATGTTGCTATGATGGAAGCAATAAGAATATTGCTAGCATTTGCATGTCCCAAGAACACAAAACTCTAGCAAATGGACGTGAAGAGTGCTTTCTTGAATGGTGTTATCAAGGAAGATGTTTTTGTTGAACAACCCCCCGGATTTTAGTTTTCTCCTCAACCTAACCAAGTTTTCAGGTTGAACAAAGCCCTGTATGGCCTAAAACAGGCTCCTCGAGCATGGTATGAAAGACTGACAGAATTTCTGATCAGCAAGGGCTACCACAGAGGTAAAGTAGATCAAACTCGATTTTCAAAGAGCTCAAATAAAGACCTCATCATTGTTTAGGTATATGTAGATGATATTGTCTTTGGGTCAACTAGCTCTGAACTATGCAATGAATTTTCTAAATTGATGTCTGCTGAATTTAAAATGAGTTTGGTAGGTGAATTAAAGTATTTTCTTGGCTTACAGGTACAACAGTTAGGGGATGGATGCTTCATCAACCAGACCAAGTACACATTGGAAATTCTCAAGAGGTTTGGCATGAACAACTTGAGGCACATTACAACACCAATGGGTACCAACACCTCATTGGACGGAGATGAGACAGGTAAAGAAGTAGATGCCAAGCTCTATCAAGGTATGATTGGATCTCTACTTTATTTGACTTCTTCAAGACCTGATATTCAATTCAGTGTAGGAATGTGTGCAAGGTATCAATCTAGACCCACTGAATTGCATTTAGCTGCAGTAAAAAGAATCTTCAGATACCTGTCCACTACACACACCCTTGGTTTATGGTTTCTTGCATCACACACACTTGATTTAGTTGCATACACAGATGCAGATTATGCCGGGTGTAAACTAGATAGAAAGAGCACTAGTGGTCACTGTGAATTTCTAGGTGGGTGTTTAGTATCTTGGGGTTCCAAGAAACAACACTCTGTGGCCCTCTCCACTGTAGAGGCTGAATACGTAGTAGCAGGGAGTTGTGGGACACAAGTCATTTGGATTAAACACCAACTCCAGGACTATCAAGTAGACCTGGGATCCACACCTATTTACTGTGATAATACCAGTGCCATCAACCTAGCCAAGAATCCTGTTCTGCACTCCCGCACCAAACACATAGAAATCAGGCATCATTTCATAAGAGATGAGGTTTCTAAGAGCAACTTTGAACTGATTCATGTCGGCACTGCTAATCAAATTGCTGACATCTTCACCAAGCCTCTGGACAATGACAAATTCACCACATTAAGGAGAGAACTAGGCTTGTTCAAATTGTCTTGACTATTTTTTTTATATTGAATTGATCTATCTTGGTAAAATGCTGTGTGAAATGTCTGTCCTTATTGTTAGGGGCAGCTTTGTGTATCCTCTGATTAGTTTCATTGAGTGCTTCAGTTAAGGGGGAGTTGGAAAGGTAGTGATTTTGTCTGATTCAAAAAGACTGACCAGATGTGTGTCATTGCTGGTTTTCATGATTGAATGAGTGCAGTTCTCTCAGTCAGTAGAATCTCATTCATCTCTTAAGTCTATAAGTTTGTGTTACTAAAGTTCTGCTAGAATCTTTCCTCTAGTAGTTTATCAGCGATTTGGTTTAAGTGGTCAAAGTATATCTTCCTACATTGTCAATGATTTTAGGTCAGGCTAAAACTTGCATGTCTTGATATTTGTTCAGAATAACTTGAAATCTAGATCTCAAGATTCATTACAAAGAGATAGTCCTTCTGGTATTGTCTTCAATCATTTCACATCCACATCATAAGGGATCAACTAAATGAACAAAGCTCTCTGGCTTGTTCACTGAGAAACTGGGAGCTTCATCAATGAAGTGAAGTAACTCCTATGTCACGAGGTGTCAACATTTTTAAAGAAAAATCTGCATGCAAAATGACTTTAATGTCTCTGATCATCATAGAGCAATGGTGACAAGGTGGTGAGTAACTAGGGACTCTGGCCTCTGATCAAGGTATTTCCCCATGTAAAAAGTCATAGTTACTAACTCTATTCTTCAAAAGGAAGAAGTAATGAGGTACTCACACTGAGTAACTAGGGATTCCGGCCTCTGATCAAGGTGTCTCCCTAATGTCAAAAGTGTGATTTACCAAACTACTCATTGATGTCATTGCAAAACTCTATATTAATCCCTTGTTTCTGTGCAAAGGTCTGGAATGATTGTCTTCAATACTATGAGAACACCTTCTCTGATTTTGTCTCTTGTCGTCTACAAAGTACTGTTGTTTTAATCAGAAATCTTGCCATGCTTGTTCACCCCTGTTCTACATCATACACCATGTGTGTGGATAAACTTCTTCTTCATACTAATTCTCTATTGATTACCATAGTTCATAAATCTTCACTTGACTTTAGCACCTCACTTATTCTTTTAAGATATGTTGTTGGGTCTTTCTACACTAAGAAGTCACTATACTTCTTCCTCATGTCTCCAGCAATTTCATACACCTTTCATTACCTTTTGATGATGTCAAAGGGGGAGAGAGGTCATGAGGTCAGACAATATCCGAGAGATCATTCATTTTCTGCAAAAATGTTGGGGAGAGAGGGCATGAGGTCAGACAATATCCGAAAGATCATTCATTTTCTGCGATCATTCTTTTTCTGCGAAAATGTTGTGGGAGGAGAGAGCTGAGGTTCAGAAGTTGTGCTTGATTGGTCTGCGTGTGCTTGTTTTGATTTCTAAAGCTGTGTTCATTTTGTCTGTATGATTGGCATGTTTTTTAACTGATTATTTTTAATGTCTTGATATTGCTTGATTCATAGTGTTGCCATCATCAAAAAGGGGGAGATTGTTGCATCCCTAAGGTTTTGATGATTTCTCACACTATAAATCAATTTATTATACGGACCATTTTTTTGGTTCAAAGCATGAAGGGGGTCTGTTGCAATACCTTTATGGTCCGTGCATATCATGACCTTGCATCTCATTTCTCGAGGTCGGTGCAAGCTCTAGTCGGTGCAATCGTTGTCTGGTATGGACCGTTAGATCTTGTCTTTTTCATTTCAGTGCAAATTCGTCTTGGTGCAAGCGGTGTCTTGTACTTCTCTTTAGCAATTCGGTGCAAGTCTCTCTCTCACTCACAAACACTATAGCCCGATTTTCCATCTCGGTGCATTACGTGTATTTCTTTACAGCATACACTTTTAGGTTCGTGCATATCTTGTTTGTGCGTCTTTGTGCGTCTCGACTTTCACACTCGGTGCAAGGTCTGTCTTGCATCCGTCTTTGTTCGTATGTTTCTTCTCTTTCATTCGGTGCAATTCTCGAATATTCAACTCGGTGCATCTACTGTGTTACACAATTGTTTTAGAAGTCCGTGCATATCTTTGATCCTCTCTTTAGACTCTGTACAAAGTCTTCATCTTGTGCCTCTTGGATCCATGTCTGTGCACATCAGCTGCACGGGTGGACGCTGGAGTCTGTGCATGTGGGGTCAAACACTTTAGTAGGTCAATTCAATGGTTGACTTGAATATCTCTACTCAGTGCATGCTATGTCTACTCACATTCGGTGCAACATTTGCTTCATGTCTTATATAAATGGTGCATCCCTCCCGGTTCGTGCATTCAGCACCTATATGCCCAGAGCAATGTCATTCTTCTTACCAGTATCCGAAATGCTTTCCTCTGATTGTTTGTTAGGTATTTTTTCTCCTTCGAGAAGAATAAGAATGGCTCGCGATCCCAGTATGGAGGAGGTGGCAGGATTGTGACACATGGAAAGAAGTGTGCAGGGATTCTGCCACATGGGGTAAGGCCTTTGAGCGGGAATAATGGAAAGCACACGCCCGTCCTTTGATGCTCTATAAAAAGCGAACGCTGAGCAGAAGAAACAACAACAACGAGAACAAAAAGGGGGAGAAAGAGAGCCAACAGAAGAAGAAGAAAGTGAGGGCAACAGAAGAGAAAGAAAATTTTCGAGAGGAAGAAGTGTTAGTGAATGAGAAGATCTGCTTCTACGGAAGCTACATTGTCTTTATTTCTAAAGAATATTGTCATTTACCGATCGTGTGTTTTTCAAGTTTTTGTTTGATCATCTTCATTCCATACTGTTACCCTCCACTGTTCGGAGGAAGGGAGAGGTTCTCCAATTCCCTACATTGTCTTGGAGGAAGAGAGGTTCAATCCTCTGGTTGTGTGAGTTACTTGGGAGTAACTGAACAGGGTTCCCTTTGCTGCGTGCAATGGAAGGGAGATAGTTCTCCGGTGTTCTTCTTCTGGTCGATCAGAAGATTTAGGAGGTTGTTCCTCTGTACAAGCTGTTTGGCAGCAGTTGTTGCAGACTGAGTCTGCTATGTGCGACTCAAGTGCAAGGAAGCATTACTCGATTGAGTAAGGGGTGGACGTAGATTACAGATAGCAATTGAACCACCTAAAAAATTCGCTGTCTCATTTGTGGTTTGGTTGTTTTCGTGTGCTGCTCTCCAACTTCTTGAGACTTTGCTTATTTGTGGTTGCTTTCTCGATATCAGTTCTTCTCTTATCATCTTCGTTGTCTGTTTACGTGGCCTTTATCACTATAGTTTGAGGGGCTATGAATTTGTGGCTGTGTTTATCGAATTGGGGAGTGATCTATTCATCCCCCCCTTCTATCTCACTCTCCGCTACGCGTATCACCGGGGTCTACCCAGCTGGCGATCGATCGCCAGCACAGGGGCGGTCGACCGCCCAAGCCAGCAGCTCCTAGTCTGCACGAGTCTCAGTGGCGGTCGACCGAAAATTCCACGGACCATCCGTCTACAGCGTTTCTCAATAGCAGTCGACCGCCAACTTCTACAAGTCGACCTCCATCCCCGAGCCTTCAATGCTGACTTTGTTTTCCACTTCGAGAAGAGCCCCTTTCCTTGTATTTGTTTAACCCCAAAGTCACCCAATCCGCCATGGATTGTGGATATGGTCTGAAGGATGTCCAAGGACCATTCAAAGTCTATAAAACCAACACAAGGAGGGTTAGAAACCCTAATGCTTCAAGGGGATTCAAGGGAGGCTACAAGGGTGTGTTCAAAGGCGAGGAGTTTGAGTACTGTAGCTGTGAACAATACTACGGGAAGAAGCTTCTTCATCCTCAAGTGATTCAAGCTTCTTCAAGAGGAGATCAAGCCCAAGCCAAGAGAAGATAAAGTTGCATCCTTCATCTTCTTCATCATCTCAAGGGTGATCTAAACCGCATCAAACTCTTCATCAACTCAAGGAGATCAAAAGAAAGATCAAAGCTACATCCATAGTCTTCTTCATCAACTCAAGGAAGATCATCTCTCAAAGAAGAAGACACCATCGAAGCATTAGATTAAAGCTCCTACAACTCGGACAAGATCTTTTTACTTTGAGCATATTCTATATATTGTTTGAGTGATTTCATATTTGTTCTTTTTACATTTTATTCAAACATTTGAAACTGAAGATCGTCCCTACCGGTGGTTAGTAGGACGGCAATCGGAAGTTATCCGATCTGCGGTGTTGACGTCCCTACCTGTGGTTAGTAGGAAGGCAATCGGAGGTCTTTCCGATTTGCGATTCAGTGCGTGGCACTAGTGAAGCCTCACCGGATTTGGTGAGGGGTGGACGTAGGATTAGGGATTATGTCCGAACCACCTTAAAATCCTTTGCGTTGTGGTTTACTTGTGTGATTACTTCGTTCTAGATGCATGCTTAGGTTCAAATCGATATATTAGTTGCTCATCTTGCCAAGTGAATCATAGTGTTCTTCGATAAGCTAGTTACACTCCGCTGCCATTTATTTTATCTAGCTATATAGAGGGTTGCATTGTGAAAAGAGGGGTAGATCTATTCACCCCTTCCCTCTAGATCCGATGTCCACTACTCAACATTTGGGAGGTGTTCATCCTTCATTTTCGGTGGCTACGTCCTCTTCCCCCTTCGATTAAGGTAGGTAATAGTGGTCCATATTTGAATAAAAATACACCATTAGAAGCGTCTTCAGGTCTTCTTTCTGTTGGTAGTAAAAGCCCCAATTATTGTTCAGTAGAGTGTGCATATTGCCTATTTTAGTTGGAGCATGTCAATGTTAGAGCATCAATCGTGTTAGCATCTTTTGATTGAATCAATGGTTGGTGTAGGCAGGCTAAAACTTTAATTAATCCTGACATATTATGCGTCTTTATGTCCTCTTTTCATTGAGGGTATTTTGCCTAATTTTTATGCATCACCCCGCATGAATTTGTTGCTGGAATAGGGGTCTATCGGAGTTCGCCGAGGACAAGATGCATCGTCCTGGTTGCGGTCGTAACAGGAACCGCCCTGAAACCTAGCGATCCCACGATAGACTGTTTATTGCTCTTTGCGGCCATGGTTAGATCGTTTTTATGCAGAGCGATCGCTTGACAGACCGTCTCTGCCTATTGTTTTCAAATGATAAATCGTATCGTTGAGCGGTCTATCGACTGACCGTTACCCTTGGCTAGCGGCCCTTGACAGACCGCCTTTGACGCATAGTTTATTCTTTCTTTCATGTTTTAATAATTATGTTTTATCGGGTTAAATTATATGTGTAGGAAAGAAACCCACATAAAAATTAGAATATATGAAACATGTTTGACTATACTATGTTCATGACTGAATCTTACCTTATCCATCTACATTCATATTTCATTTCTTCTAAAACCATTATCAACGCATAAATTGTAAATTTATGTTACATTGATTATAATGTTGCAAAGTGGAACATTTACTAGGATTTTTCTGACAATTACGCCACTCCGGTGGTGCTGGCTGACCGTTATACACTATTTTACGATGTTTTATTATCTCTTAATCTTGTAATAGCTGGGACTCTCCGCCGGATATTCCTTTCGTTAGACTAGGACATCTATTATATGACCGTCGTAAGTCCCCGCGAGCCTGCGATTCCCACTAGGACGCCAGGCGGGTTGTACCCCCAAATCCTGCACCTATTGACTCGATCGGATCACATGGTTTTACAGCTTGGAATCGGGACTGTCCTGTTTAATTGCGGCCCTTCTGGGACTGCTACCATCAGGTTGTGGCCCAGGTGTGACCGCCTGACCCTTCAAGCGGCTCTATTGTGACCGCATAGAACTGGCTAAGTGCCAGGTTCTGCTGGTCGATTTTCCTTGACCCAGAGTTCTTAAACTTTGCCTGCTATTACCTACCGAGCGTTCACTCTCCCAGTTTTCCACATTTCAGGTAGCTCCGACGATGAAACGCAAATGGACGGGTGATGGGCAAGAGTGAAGCCCCGGATTGGACACAATAGACGTGGATTTGACAGTTGTCTTAGTAGTATTGTGGAGTGGCCTCATAGTTGTTTTAATGTGTCATTGTTTAGCGTCGTTTGTTGTCGGCTTAAGGGTTGTCATCAAGAGTTGTAATCTCTTCTTTATCTCTTTTTTTTCCTTTGAGTCGTTGTTGACATCAAAAATTTACAGTCAGCTGAAACCATGGAAAGCTGAGGGCAGATGGCTAGTCAACTGATGGTCAAATCAAAGATCAGGCTACAATGATGTTCCTCAAAGCTCCAACCATGATAGAGGGAGGGTTAATCACAGTTTACACCTTATCCGGCTAAAGCCTTCGGCAAAGCTGCTACCCGGTGCGATCGTCATTTCAGACGATCTAGCCGATTAAACAAGTCACCAAAGACAATGAAACTCCAGTCATTCGTATGCAAGGAAAGACCTCTACAACATCATGGAAGAAGCAAGAGGATGAGATTGATATCACCGGCCTGACAAGCTTAAATATAATATAACAAAGGGGTGCAAATTGTTGCATGGTAAAGACTTGTTGAGAAAAGTCCATATAGGCTTGTAGCCATGATTCATATGTCCATATGGGCTAGAAAGAGGGCTCATTAACACAAAAGCAACGCCGAGCCCCATGCTACGAGGCGCACCGATGGCTGAAGCCCTTATAAAACCCATGTTTTCTAAGAAGAAGGCTGGAGGAAAATGATAATTGGGCCGAAACCTAAATAAACACTAGCAGCGCCGGTTAGCTAATGGGCCGAGGAAAGGCCCAAGCTCATCACGCCGAGTGATCCTCACGCCGGGAGCAGCACGCGTCGAGAAGGGATTGTCCCTTTTATGCGCGCCGAATGAAGAGGAAGAGGCCCTAATATAAAAGAGCGATGAATGGTTCGAAGATAGGGGTTCCAGCCTTTCTATCCTACGGGGGTTCCAGCCTTTCTGTCCTATGGTCGGCTGAGTGACTGAGAGACATAGAGGGAGACGAGAGCCAAAACCACAGAGCTCCGGTGAGGTCTGCAAGAGAAAAGAGAGGGGACCATCTCCGCTATCCCGCTCAAGGTTGGGTGTGTGCTGCCATCGATCATTGCCCCGGTGGGGCTACATTCTTCCCTCTCCCCCCTTTTATATTTCGGATTCTCTATTTCTATCTTGCTCTCCCGTCTATGGAAGATGTAATCCTTAAGGCCTTTTAGAGCCTCGAATTGTATGCACGAATTACTTTACATTTTCTTCATAAAAGATGTATTCCTTAGTGGTTAATGAAAATAGTTGAGTAAAATTGGGAGCAGGCTATATCTGGTTTACGATATCTGTGTGTTTTCTTCTTTCATCTGAAATTTTCTCATACTTTCCCTTTCTCATCCGACTCTGAACATTAGTTTCGTGGTCGTCATCCCCTCACAGAGACAATAGAGATTTCTACCCTGCTTGTCTATGATGCTCGCGGGGGAGATGCAGTACTAAAGGAGTTTAGATTTACAGAGTCTTACTCCTGTTAGCATGATTTAGTGAGTTACCAAATTCACTAATGATATGTGATAGGAGCCCGAGACAGTCCATCTCGTGGCCTCCGGTTCACTCAATCATAGATGTCTCTCATGGATTCTCTGTGAATAAACTTCTTCTCCCCGATGGCCCACTCTATAATCCTCCCAGAGCTTCAAAACCCCAGAGGCCAGCCCTTCATGGCCCTCGGTGCCTCTCCCTCTCGGTGCCCAAAAGCCCTCCATCACCGTGCCGATTGAAGAAGGCACCAACCGCCCAAAGGCTGCTGACCCCCCTCACGCGTCGAAGCCCAGGCGCGCTGAGTGGAGTCTAGGCACGCCGACCACCCCTCGCGCCGATCCTCACCCACGCTGGTATGCCTTGGTGACGATCCCCATCTATGTCATGTAATCCCCACGCCGACCACCCTCTGCACCGAGTTCATTAACTCAGTGCCCAACCTTGCTACCCCTGAAGCTCATCCACGATACCTCAGTCTTGGCAACCCCATCTCCGGAAGAAGTCATGGTCTTTCACTCAAATCCATGGGTGCTAAATTGATGGGGTATTAACCCTACATTATATCATTTAACCACAATATTTTCTTCTAACCCTACTGACCCTTGGAGTTCTGCCACTGCATGTCCTCCATTGGTTTCTTAAGGGGATATCAATAAATACCATGATAATGGACATTGTCCCGTCGCATCTAGATCCTTTTGGGTCTTGGGCTGGCTATGCCCGTCTTTCTTTGGCTTCCATCTCGGCACTCCGTGGATGGATGTCCTATATTCCCCGGGCATGATCCGAAATGAGGGGATATGCTATCCAAATGAATTCAGATCTCTGCTATGTTGAACCCTCTTTCAAACACCCTGGGATCTAAAGAGGTCTGCCTCTACATGTCCTCTATGGATTCCCTCTTGGGGAATAATAATGTTAAACTACCGTGGTGAGCGAATACCGACTCTGTTTAGTCCCGCCTCGTGATATCCGGGCATTGACATGCTCCGGTCTTTTGTGGATTCCGTCTCGATTCTGCATGGACAGTTTCCTATTCCCACTTGGCATAGTCCAAGATAAGGGGATATGCTGCCGGATTTATTCCATGTACTCTCATATAGTGATGATCGACTGAGAAAATAAATTCGTTAAATGAGCATGTAGCACGTCAGTTAGATTATGGCTATGGTTTGGAGTCTATTCATACCTGTCTGATTCTACGAAGAATAATGTTTCACTTTCTTTACAGTCATTTGCATAATGATTAATAAAGAATTCCATGTCCACCCTCCTGTTTTCCCGGTATATCAAATGGTGTGTAGTTGAAAGTCGGGTCATGGCCGACCGGAAGTCATCACTATGCGTGAGGATGGTTCTTGGACCTAGGTTCTTCGCCTCGTACTGGGAATCAGGCTAATAAATCATAATAAACTACAAATCGCATGATCATGTGCATGCATCTTCTATCCCGCAAATAAATGAGCACGACAGTCATATCTTATTTTGCCCCTAGGACCCTTCTACTTTGGCGATTAATCAAGGGTTTTCCTTCTCTTGGAAGGATGTAATTAACGTCATAGCCTTTATGGTATGATGGACTTTCGGTCCCGACTCGAATCCCACAATCGACTGACTAAGTCAGATCGAGCGCACAATAATTTTGTCACCTCGGTGACTGGCACGCCTAATAAACAAACTAATAAACAATCAAATAAAATAAAATAAATAAATAAATAAATAAAAGAATATATCGAGTCCACAAAGCTGGCACGCTTGGTGGGACAGAGTTTACCTTCATCTTTTCGCCAAAGTAGGAGGCTTGGCGGCCTCCCCCGAAGTTCTGACTGTGTGCTGATCTTATTTGTAGAAATTGAAATGGAGACTGGACTGGTTTTTCTGAAGTTCGACCAACAAGTCATCGACAACCATGTTCGTGATGGGAACCTGGCAGTGCCGACGGTGTTCGGGTCCATGTTGTTGTGTCCCCTCTGAATTGGCGCTATTCTTGTCTTGTTTTAATGATCGGCAACAATGGTTTGACCAATCGTTGACTTTGGCAACATCAAATTTTTATAGGTCATAATCACTCCCAGTTTCATTTTTGGGTCATTACATTTTCAGATATGATTAGAACCTCATCAAATTGAATGCATAGTCATTTTTTCGAACATGTTGTGTGCACTTTTTTTCTCTCAGGTTGTTAGTCATATGCACACACTAAGGTCAGTGCACATCTACCTTAGTCTTACTAAGGTCGGTGCATATGTGAGCATTTTGCATATAAGTCAGTGCAAGCTGCGTGGAAGGTCTGGTCATAACCTCAGTGCATGTTTTCGTTAGTGTTCATAAGGTCTGTGCAGCTCTTACTGCGAGCAAGTTTATGCAGGGTTTAGCTGTATGCATGTTCTTTTAGCTAACGCATATGAGGTCGGTGCTATTTTGTGTCTCAGTGCATGTGATGCGTCTCAGCTTGCATCTCATGCTATGTTTTAGGTCTGTGCATATCCTGCGTCTTAGTTTGTGTCTCACTTTGCATCTCACGCACATGCCAGGTTGCATGCATTCATTCGGTCGGTGCAAGTCTTTACATCGTGCATACAAGGTCCGTGTATATATGGGTCTGCGTACTTATGCCTTGTGCTATACAATGTCCGTGCAACATTCAACTCGATGCACATCTGTTCTCTTGCATATATAGGTCTGTGCACGCTGTAGCCACAATAGTTCATAGTCTGTGCAATTTTCAAGTCGGTGCATACTCTGGTTCCATGCTTGTCACGGTCGGTGCACTTCCTTGTTCCTTCGATGGAAACTCGGTGCAATACACTATTACTGCATCTGAAGGTCCGTGCATATAGAAAGTTGGTGCAATACACTGTGCATGTTCGTATATGTCTGTCAGCATGCGAACTCGATGCAAGTCACTGTAGATCTCGGTGTATGGCTAAAGCCTATTCACAGTCGGTGCAAATTTTGCACTGAGCTCTTCTCTATTCTAGGTCTGTGCATATGTCTGTTTACGCATTTCACGGTCAGTGCACATCTAGTTTAATTAAGCCCAAGGTCTGTGCAAGGTTTTCTCTTCCACGTGATGAAGTCTAATTTTCTGCAAGTGATCCTAAACGATACTCTGTCTTTTACAGGGAACAATTTCGTTCGTAGTAGAGGCAAGTGACCACTGAAAAGGCAGAAGGCTGGCTCGTGGATAAAGGGTGAAATGATTGGCACGTGATCCGAGGAAAGGACGCTTCTATTCTCTAACACATGGACAAATGGAATTTCAGTAGGGCTCTGTTGCTTGATCCATACGAAGCCCCTATTCCTATATAAAGCTACATTACCCTTCGAAGAAAGCTGTAGGGGCTGGACAGAACTAAGAGAAAAGAAAAAAGAGTGCCGCCAGAGAGAAGAAGAGAAGAGAAGCACGAGAGAAGAAGAGAAGAGAGAGCAAGAAAGAGAGAGCCACCTTCAGGAAGAAAACAGAGCATCGTAAGAGAGATAGTGAAAAGGTGAACAAAGTGTGAGCTGCAGTCTCTTTCTGACCTCTGGATCAAATCTAGGATCAGCTTGCTCTATTTTCAGAGCTACATTATTTTCTTGCATCCGTGTGTCTTACGTTTCTTCAGTTTTTCTTTTTGAAACCTTTAGAAGCTGTGAATCAGCAGAGCTAAGCTGTATTGCTCAGCAGGCGAGGGTGTTCCTCAGACAGCTAGCTGTGAGGCTCAGCGGTTGTAGGAATTTCCATCCCCGAAGTTGTGGATCAGCGGTATTCAAGCTGTGTGGCAGCAGGAAGCCTTACTCAGGTGAGTAAGGGGTGGACGTAGATCTCTGGACAGAGATCGACCCACTTTAAAAACTTGTGTCTCCTGTGTGATTGCTTGTGCATCTTCTCCTCGGTAGATGAATGCTTAGGATCGCCTAAATGGTTTAGCATGGTTTGATTACTTAATCGTTCATCTGCTGTTATCTTCTGATTGGTTTCATCTTGCGTCCTTAATCTAGTTTCTACTGCTGGTTGATTTCACGTGCTCTTGAATCATCCTTCTTCTGAATCTGTGGGTGAGTCCATAGCAGTTCACTCTATATCCGCACTTGTTAATTTTTAACTGCCTGTGTTGCCTTTTGTTTGGGGTTGGATCTATTCACCCCCCCCTCTAGATCCGTTCATCACATCCTTCACTTGGTATCAGAGCCAACCTCTCCCTTAGGGCCTTACATCCCGGAGAGTTTAGAATGGATGTTAGAGGGTTAACTGCTGAGGGTCAGTCCACTACTAAGCCCCCTTTCTTCGATGGGTCTAATTACTCTTACTGGAAGAATCGCATGGAGGTATTCCTACGGGCTAAGGACTATGAGATTAGGAAGGTAGTCAGTATTGGTCCTTTCGATTTACCCCCAGATGAAATGTTCTGGACCAAGGAGCACATCCGTAGGTCCACCTTGAATAGGGCGGCCATTAATGCCATACAATGTGCACTTCATCCCACCGAGTTCTTCAGGATTTCCTCTTGTACCACAGCCAAGGAGATGTGAGATAAGCTAAAGGTTATCCATGAAGGGACTTCACAGGTTAGGGAAACCAGGGCCAACATGTTGGTCTCTGACTATGAAGCATTCAGAATGAAGCCTGATGAGTCAGTGTCTGAAATTTATGCCCGTCTGCTGGTGCTCACTAATGGCTTGAGAAACATGGGTAAAGTATATAGTGAGTACGAGCTGGTTAGGAAAATCCTGAGGTCTCTGACACCTATTTGGCATACCAAGGCCACCGTTGTAGAGGAGTCAAGGAACATTGCTACCACGACCGTTGATGAGCTCATTGGCTCTCTTATGACTTATGAGCTAAACCTTAAGAGGGTAGATGAGTCTGAGAAAAGAAAGAAACCCCTGGCGCTTAAAGTCTCAGCTAGTAACAAAGGGTCTGATAGTGAACACAGCTCGTCTAGTTCAGGTGAAGACAGTGATGATTTTGCTATGTTTACTAGAAATTTTAAGAGGTTTCTGAGAAAAGAAGGAAAGAGCTTTAAGAAAAAATATTTCTCTGGAAAAAGGCAGTCAAAGCATAAATTTGATACTGCGAAGAAAACTGATAGCAATGTCGGTTATAATTGCAGGAAGGCAGGACATCTCAAGGCAGATTGTCCGGAGTTGAAAAACATTGAGAAAGCTAAGCCCAGGTGGAAGAACAGGAAAGGAAAGGCTATGGTTAGCACCTGGAGCGATGAAGATGAAGGAAGTCAGAGCAGCTCCTCTGACAGTGAGAAGGAAGACAAGCTATGCTTGATGGCCAAAAGTGGTGAAGACAAAGAAGACAGTGATGAGGCAACTTCAATTTGTGAAAATTTTACTCATGATGATTGGCAAGAAGCATATGCTGAGTTACTCGATAAATATGATGATATGAGAAAAGAATACAAACATTTGAAAAGACAAACTAATTCTGTAATTCATGATACATCTTTGAATGATAAAATTGCATGTCTGGAAATTAAAAATATCAACTTAAAAAAATCTCTTGATGAAGCTGAGTGTGATGAAGTCATCTTGATTGACTTAAAATCTAAAAATGAAAATCTGATGAACACCATTGATGAACTCAAACTTAGAATAAATGAATTTTGAGGAAGAAACTAGGATAGCCACTGAAAAATATGAAGCTATCAATGGTGTGAATGTTGAATTGAAAAAGACAATAGAAAAATTAGAAAAAGAAAATACAGACAAACAAAACTCCCTTGAAAGCATGACACAAGATACAGAAAATCTGAATGCCATCTTGGGAACAAAAAATAATTTCAGAAAGGGTGGTTTGGGTTTCAACCCAACTAATAAGGAGAGGTTTGACGTGAGAACCATCTCCTTTGTGGCAGAAAAGGGGACATTTCAACCCCTGATAAACATGACTTCTGGAGAAGGTCAAAACAAGAGCAAAATGAAAAATATTGAGAAAACTAAGCCCATTGCCAAGGACAAGGGCAAAGGGAAGATAGGGGTGTCTAGGGAATCATGCTCACATACTCCCACACCTAAATTCAAGGGACAGGCTAGGGGTCAATTTTCTAATACTAGAACTCAAGAAAACCCCGAGGCCAAAACTACCTAGTCTCCACAGAAAGGTATGGGCAACTATTCAGGTGCTTCGACTTCTACTACTTCTGAGCACAAGTCCCCTAGAAACTCTGGGCCAAGCAGAAGTACCTCAGGACGAGGCTACTTCAACACTGCTCCAACCTACTCTTCATCTCATAACTTTTCTCACTACAATTCCCATGAGAGAGGTCAAGGTAGTTTCTATATGAGACTGATGCAGTATCATTTTGTGAACCCTTACACTACTCAGATGCATCAACCTCAACCTTGGAACTCCTATGTGAAACCTGTGCGCAACAAAACCATAAGTCAGAACGCCTATGGCTTTTACCATTCTATGTTCAGTCAGCCTAGGGTCTTTGGTGCACCCACTACTCCCAACGCCTATCAGACTAAGCACTGGCAAAGAAAGTTTCAAAATGAGTTTAAAAGTAAGAACCAAGCCACAGTACAGAAACAACTTCCAAAAACTAAAAGCGGCAAGAAAAGGCAGACTGAACCGAATGACAAAAAATCCACTATGAAGAAACCAAATCAGATGTGGATACCAAAACATTTAGTTTCTAGTCTGCATGAAATAAATGCTTTTATGGGGCCCAAATAGTTTTGGGTTCCAAACATTTCTGCTTGATTCTCCTTGCAGGTATGCCTGGCAGCCAACCAGAATAGATGGTACCTTGATAGTGGTTGCTCCAGGCACATGACCAAGGATAAAGACAAATTTTGCATGCTGGTAAAGAAGGATGGAGGTCATGTTACCTTCGGAGGTAATACCAAAGGGAAAATATTTGGATCAGGTAAAGTAGGTAAGTGTTCTTCATGCTGTATTGATGAAGTGTTATTGGTAGAAGGACTTGCCTATAATCTGCTTAGCATCAGCCAACTGTGTGATAGAGGTCATAAGGTAGTTTTTGATTCTCTTGCAAGCACCATATTTGAACCAAATTCTAAATGTGTCAAATGTTCTGGTAAGAGAGTCAATAATATCTACATGGTAGATTTAGATGATGCAGCACATACAGATTTATGCTTAACTATTAAGAAGGATGACTTAGCCTATCTGTGGCACCGTAGGTTAGGTCATGCTAGCTATCATATGTTGCACAAACTGACAAAACACAGCATGGTAAAAGGTCTCCCTGAAATTTCGTTCAAAACAAGTTATAAAATTTGTGAGGCCTGTACTCAATGCAAGCAAACTAGAAAGTTACTTAAGTCTAGAACTAAAAGCTTATCTTCTAAACCATTTGAGCTGATTCATATGGATTTGTTTGGACCATCTAGATCAGCCACCTTATCAAGTAGGAGATATGGTTATGTTTTAATAAATGACTTCTCTAGATTTACCTGGGTATATTTCCTAACACATAAAAATGATACTTTTAAGGAATTTCAGGAATTCTACCATAAAATAACTTAGACCAATGAGCACTCAATTTTAAACATGTTGTCTGATCATGGAGGTGAGTTTGAAAACTCACAATTTGATGATTTCTGCAGGGATAATGGAATCAACCACAGGTTCTCATCTCTAAGAACTCTAGAGCAGAATGGAGTAGTTGAAAAGAGAAATAGAACCTTGGTGAAAATGGCTAGGACAATATTGGTTGAAGGGAATCTGCCAAGGAAGTTCTGGGCCGAGGCTGTGAGCACATCCTGTTATATAATTAACAGAGCTCTGGTAAGACCTTCCACACAAAAGACTCCTTATGAGATACTTAAAGGTAAGAAACCCTCACTAGTACATTTCAAGGTCTTTGGATGTAGGTGTTTCATTCATATAAATTCTAAAAGAGACCTTGATAAGTTTGAACCTAAAAGTGAACCTGGAATTTTTCTAGGATATTAATTCCGAAGTGTCCAAAGCCTATAGGATTTATAACCTAAACTCAAAAACTGTTGAGGAATCACCTCATGTTGTCTTTGATGAACATTCTAATAAATCTGAAATTGGTTTTTGCAGAGACGAGGCTGATGGTGATATCCTTGAGAGTAAAGAAGAACCAAATCCTGAACCTGTAGAAGATGGTGAGACTAGTGTGTCTAGAACTCAAGGGAAGGAAAATGCAGAACCAGGTAATCAGCCTACCACTGTTAGAGTTATTAAAGATCATCCTTTAGAAAATATAATTGGTAATCTGAATGAACCCCTTGGGACTAGATCATTCTTTAGGATTAAAAAGGAATTGAATTCTTTTGCACTAGTCTCTCAAATAGAACCAAAAAATATAGATAGTGCCTTAGAAGATGTGCATTGGATAAATGCCATGCATGATGAGCTGAACCAATTTGAAAGGAACAAGGTATGGCACCTAGTTCCTAATCCCCCACATGGCTCGGTTATAGGCACTAAATGGGTTTTCAGGAATAAGACAGATGAGCAAGGTAAGGTAGTTAGAAATAAGGCTAAGCTAGTGGCACATGGTTACAACCAGGAATATGGGGTAGATTTTGAAGAATCTTTTGCACCTGTTGCCAGGTTAGAGGCTATTAGAATACTTTTAGCTTTTGCATGTAGCCTAGGAATAAAATTGTTGCAGATGGATGTAAAATCTACTTTTTTGAATGGGTTGATAAAGGAGGATGTGTATGTTAAACAAACTCTAGGCTTTGAATGCCTTGATTTTCCTGATTATGTTTACAAATTATATAAGACATTATATGGACTGAAGAAAGCTCCCATGGCCTGGTACGACAGGCTGAGCTCCTTCCTCACAGGTAAGGGTTTTTCAAGAGGAGAAGTTGACCAGACCCTATTCACTAGGGTCAGTAACAATGACATTCTTATTGTTTAGATTTACGTAGATGATATAGTGTTTCGGTCAACTAAATCTGAAATGTGTGAGGAATTTTTTAAATTAATGACAGATGAATTTGAAATGAGTTTTATGGGAAAATTGAAGTTTTTCCTTGGTCTGCAGGTCAATCAAACATTGGAGGGAAGCTTCATCACACAGTCCAAGTACCTAAGGGACCTGCTGAAGAAATATCAAATGGAAAATCTCAAAGCAATAACAGCACCTATGGGCACCTCAACCATTGTTGATGGTGACCTAAAAGGTAAATTGGTTGACACCAAGCTTTATAGAGGTATGATCGGATCCCTTTTGTACCTTACTGCATCTCGACCTGATATTCAATTCTTAGTATGTTTATGTGCTAGATTTCAGGATAGTCCTAGAGAATCTCACATGAGTGCAGTGAAGAGGATTTTCAGGTATCTCTCAGGCACCCCTGACTTAGGTCTATGGTTTCCTGCTAAGTGTGAGCTCGACCTTGTAGCTTACACTGATGCAGATTATGCTGGGTGCAGAATAGATAGAAAGAGCACTAGTGGGTATTGTCAATACCTAGGCGGTTGTCTTGTGTCTTGGACATCTAAGAAGCAACACACTGTTGCTCTTTCCACTGCTGAAGCAGAATATGTTGTAGCAGGGAATTGTGCAGCCCAAGTCTTATGGATAAAGCATCAACTTGTTGATTATCACATCAATCTAGGATGCACACCTATTTTGTGTGATAACACCAGTGCTATTTCATTAACCAAAAATCATGTTCATCACTCTAGGACAAAGTACATAGAAATTAAACATCACTTCTTGAGAGATGAAGTAAGTAAGAATGAAATTGAATTTCACTTTGTTGAAACTGAAAAATAAATTACAGATATATTTACTAAGCCCCTTGGAAATGATAGATTTAAATTTTTAAGAAGGGAACTAGGCTTATGTAAATTTCAGCATGATGATTAATGTTTCATTCCTATCTATTGTGAATAAATGCTCTTCATAAATGTTTCAACTGCACATGTCACAGACCATCAATTAAGTAACTCAATCAGTAGTTTCACTGCATGCATTGCACTCTGTCCATTAATAGAGTCATAGTTGTGTCGTGCATTTGTGTCAAGCATTTTCATTATGCATTCATTTGTCACCTTGTTTTGACCAATCATGATACACATAGACAGGGGGAGCATGTGTTCTCTATTCTTGTTGATTGTCTACCTTGACATGCATGTGTTAGAGGATGTTCAGAAATCTATCTGTCAGTTCTGATTTTTTTTCTGAACCAACTTCTCTTGAAATCATTTCTCCTGGCATCCCTTTATATCAAGTTGATACATTCTCATGGTAACACACTTGGCATCTGACCTACCTTTATTTCATAAAATTCATTCACTCTCATTCTTGAAAATCTTGATATCCCTGAGAATTTGAAATAAAGACAAACTGATGATCATTTCACTATACTAAGCTTCTAAAATCAGATATCTACTCCTATAAGAATCTGAATGCACCTTGTCTGAACAGATGATTTAGGTTTAACGAACTTTAGAGTCTAAAGGCTAAACTCAATGAAAAAGAGTTGTTCAGTTAATAGCTCTCAACCATTTTTTACATGTTATGTCTGATTCTGTCAGTCTGAAACTGAAAGTCTATAAACTCAAGAAATCGTAGTTGAGAAACTAAGATATAAGTATTTTTTTTAAACAAAACAAAAGGGCAGCTATATAAATCTTTTGGGTCAAAAATAATTTAGCAGAGCAATGACTGAAGTCACTGAGAAACTGGGTCCTCCTTCAAAGAAAGAGGATGCACCCATGTCATGAGGTGCTTTAGTTAACTCTGTTTAAAAGGATAAAATTTTGATTCAAAAACTAATTGGCAGAGCAATGGCTGACTGCACAGAGTGTTGGGCCCCGTAGTGCAGGAACACGGATCTAGAGGGGGGGTGAATAGATCCTTCTACTAAAAATTATGTCCAATTAAAAACACAACTAGCACGCATCGGAATATACAAGATTGAGTAATTTAATCTAAACAGGTTTAAACTAGATTCACTCAATCTCACCGAGCTTACACGATTGCACAAATAGATAGGATAGAGATCACACAATCACAATAATCAAACCACAAGACACGGGGATTTTTAAGGTGGTTCGAGACCACGACGAGCTCCCTACGTCCACCCCTCACCAAACCGGTAAGGCTTCACTACACGCTACAAAATGTAGCAACACGGGGATGAACCCCAACACACACACGCTACTTTCGCAGCAAACCACACACACGAGGCCTTGCCTCAACCTACTGCCACAGCAGCACACACACACACACACACACACACTGCTGGGGAACACACCCCGAACAAATTCCTTACACGGAGTCACAACTCCATCCACACACACACGTAGGACAATGCCTACTCAACCATACGGGAGAAAACTCCCAACAACAACACACACGCGGATATACTCCGCACAATCAGCACACATATAACAACACATACACTCGGAGACCCCCTTCTCCGAACACCCACACAAGGTATTATCTCAAATGTATATGAATCAAAACATATATATTCTATGACCTCCCAACGAATTCTATAGATGAAAACTAGAAGTATGCATCAAGTATAAGGCTCCCCCTTCTTCAGCACAATCTGATTCTCCTTGCTCGTTGACGGATGATCATGATTTAGACATCATCTTCTTCATCTCCTCAAGATGCACTTCTTTACCTTCTTCTAATTTCTTCTTCACCTGAAAGAACAGATAGAAATGATAAGCTCCAAATCAAGCCTGTTTACATCAGAAAATTGATTAGCCTCATAAACCCCCCTACTCTCATCCTTGTGGTACCACTCCTCCTTCTTCTTCTGCAAGAGAAAGGAAGACATTAGTTCATCTTTGTTGCTTAGGATGAAAACGCAGTACTAATAAGATAGTAATCAATAGATGAACAAATGAACATGTATATATATATATATATATATATTGCACCTCATAGATAATCATTCAAGACCTTGAGCAATCTCAAATAAAAACACAGAAGTGAAAGATCAAGACAACTCCCTCAGATTTTCGATGAGAAGCTTCTGCAGGATGAGAAACCATTCTTGAAGAAAGATGATCGATTCTTGCGTGGATGATGCTTGTATCTTGATTCTCCATGTTACTTCCAGTAGAGGATCGATTAGGGACTTGAATCCACGTTCTTCCCTTCACATATAAGCTCAAAACAAGGTGGAAGAGGGCTGGGGAGCTTCAACTCCGAACCTGCATACACAAGGGTTAGCAAAACACCCAAAAATCTGATCTCACCTCTCTCCTTAGGGTTTGTGACCCAAAGATAAGTATATAAGTGTTTTGGATGGTCAAGAGATAGCCCTTGGACAAGACCCACAAGTTATGGAGTGATTAAGAGAAGTTGGACTCAGATTGGAAGACTTTTGGGGCAAGAAAACGGCGGTCAAAAACGGCGGTTGGAGGTCGGAACTGAAGGGGTCGACCCTTGGGGTCGACCCTCGGGCATACAAAAGCCAAACAAAACTGATTTTGTGTTCTGTTTTACATGGGTCGACCCCAGGGGTCGACCCTCGGGTTTCCAGAATTCAAGGGGTCGACCCTTGGGTTTCCAGAACCCAAACAGAACAACACTTTGGTTCTGGTTTACAGGGGTCGACCCCAGGGGTCGACCCTTTCAGGCAGCTTCACAAAAATGGTTCTGTTTTGATTCTGTTTGAACAGAACCTGAGTGAGTCGACCCTATGGGTCGACCCATTCTTGTTTGGGCCTAAAAAACCACTAAAAATACCATCAAATCAATGTGAAACAATTGATTAAATATTACCATAATCCCACGAAGATCGACCATAATTTTTCATCCTGAAAAATATGATAAAGCAAGATGTTAGATCAAGATCAATATATATGGGTCATGCATTAACATATGAAGTTCGTTTTGAGGCCGAGACCCAAATGACATGAAGTATGAACATGAAAGCACTTGAGAACCCAATTTTCCAACTCAAGATTATAAGAATATCACCATAGATTCCTATATAAATTCTTACCATTGCATGATGAACAACTTGGGAATCAAGGCACGCAAACCATTATTGAGTCATATTCCATTTGTTCAATCTCCAAGCTCATCAACCCACACATCACAAAGCCATCTCACCAAGTGTAGAGACAATGTATATGCAATGTTTGTGCTAACCTCAAAGCACGTATGAGCCTTATAGAATCACAATACACCCACATGATGATATCCCAATAGAAATAGTTTATGATCATTTCCTCAACCATTTCAACCTCCATATACATGACGACATGAACAACCATTCTACACACGGCCAAGCAACAAAGGCATTTTGTAATCATCAAAATCACATACACAACAATCTCCCCCATTTTGATGATGACAAAATATTTATGCTATAATGCTCTCTCATAAAGCTCTCTCTCCCCCTTTGACATAATCAGAAATGGGGATCATGATGGTGCATGCAAGATGCATGAACTAATATGCGCAATATGCATGATATGCATGAACTAATTGCAAAATTGTGAGTTACCAATTGTTGAAATTGGAAATGTAAATGTGGACAATATGGTCATGTAGTATGTAAGATGACAAAACGATATGCAAATGCTCACAAGTTGCAACAATTGGAAATGGTGGATGATAGGAACTAGAATGAGCAAGCAAACAAGCACTCATACACCTATAGTAAGGTAGTGACTCATGCAAGTCCTGATGACTGAAGCAGATAAGATCACATGCAAAGCTCCACCTTTGACATTGACATATTAAATGAATGACTTTGATTTTCAAGTTTTTGATTTTTTGTTTTCTTGTGAAATGCATGAAACATGATGTATGAAAATGATGAGGCATGAAATGCATACAATTTTATCAAGCAGATATCTATAGATACATGCAACAAAACTCCTTCACAAGAAGTGATACCAAGTGATTTACAGTGAGGGGATAGGTGTAGGAAAAGTGCAAGTGAGTCATTAAGTTCAGAATGCTCATGATTACACCTAGAGGATTGTGCAGATAAATAGGAGAAGACGTACAGTAGGCAAGCAACTAATCAAATTTTCAAAATACATATCAAATCAAATTACCATGTGTGAGTGAGTAACATGAGTATGAATCTTAGCCATATGGATAACCGGATTTTCAAGTAAACATAATAGTAACGGCACAGACTGCATTTCAAGCTAGAGAACAGCGTATTGGAGGCTTCACTCTACCTCATCAAATTATCATCAGTAATTTTCACACTGACAATTTGAATTTTTCTAAGAAGGATCAGGTTCAAATAATTCCTTTTTACGCGAGAAGACACGTGGAGATCATGCCAGAATCCTCGGTTACTCAGAATACTGAACCTTGTCACCGCATTTGAACAGAGATACTTTAGTCAACACTTTTCAGAAATGAAGCACATCACGTCTCAGGTGACATGTGCCCAGTTTACTCAGTGAGACTTAGCATTGCTCTACCTTTCATATCAACCATTTTTTGTATGTGGAGGCAGGCAGCTTTTTCCTCAACTGTCTCTTATCATCCATGCAGCAAGTTGAATTACTTTAGAGTGTTGAAATAAAATTCCTATATCCTTATGAACAACACTCAATTCCACATTAAAGTGCATGAAGTGTACGAATTTGATTTAGCATGTATGGAAAAAATTTAACTTAGAACAGGATAGTGTAGCTCCCCCTATGTAAATACAATAAGCATGAAATGCTCCCCCTTAGAGTTTTACATGAAGCACACTTGTTAAGACTCAGATGCAACATTATTTATCAATGTAGTATATGGTCTTAGAAGTTTCAAGGAAGAGGTTGAATACCATATAATAACACATAAGCATACGATGAAGACATGCATATGCAATGCAAAATGAAAAGGTATGCAATCTCAGTTCTTGAAATGTTGGCTCCAAGGATATGAGACCAATTGTTGGAAGTATTCATTTTGGCATTTATGCAACATGAAATGTGTAAAATGATGCATTTCAAAATATGCACTATATGTATGCTGAAAATGCCAACTATGCAACAAGACACACGATGAGCTTCATCTTCCAAAAGCACTATGTGAATGATGTGTAGAGAATGATATGTAAATATGTAATGTGATGTAAGATTTTAGATTTCACATGACACTCTATATGCACCTAATGCAACTAATGCATGACACGTATTACCAATTGTTAAAATGTGAGGACATAATTTTATTCTGAACAGAGAATTCAGAAAATTCATTCAAAGCATCAAGATCATCACATGTGAACTTTTCTTGAAAACAGTTGTGCTTTTATCCAGAAAGATGAGTGGCACATTGGTAAAGATCATGGAACATTAATCAACTTCAGTCCTCAAGATGTTCAGCCACAAACACAATATCATCATGTTGAGAGAATGGAAAAACATCATTTTCAAAATTTTCAGCATGTAAAACTCCCCCATAATCAATGCCTGATTTCAAAAAATTCATTGAAGTTGGATGCCATATGCATAGATGATTCATGGTACTGGGCGGAGACATATTCTCACACATGGTGATAGCTTTCAGACAGGCTTGACCTGCCATTCCACATGTCACCATTTTATATACCATGTAATCATTGAAATGATGGTCAGAAACAAATGTATTCTCATTTGACATCGGGGGTTTAGCAAAAGGCATTCAATGGCTACACTCTCATATATACTGCTCAGATGTTTCAATACCATTCAGCCAAGCATTCATTATCCACATTATCAAGAACAACCAAGGGGTATCCAAACCTTCAAAATCACTATCTGTCAAGTTATGGCATTAACATCAAGACTAAGGAACTTCAGCCAAACACTTTATTTTCTCACCTTTGTCTTGAGTTACCTTTATTAACATTTTCAGATTCTTTACTTTATTCCCCTTGTTGTCTTCTGCATCAATAAGCTCCTTTCTTTCTCTCCTGTAAGAAATAGAATGATATTAGCCAGAAGAAATAGAAGTAGATCAAATCTGGCATTGAAGTCCTCTTGAGCTCCTTTCTTTCTCTCCACGATTTCAAGGGTTGATGGTCATTATCAAACATGCACTATAAAGAGCTCAATTCATGTCAATATTAAGCCAATGCATATGAAGAAACTAACTTCAAGGCTTTTCATCACATATGACTCTCTCTCTCTCTCTCAACCTGCAATATCAGAAACTCAATTTCATGTCAATCTCAACTCAATACAAACGAGAAAGCCAATTTCAGTGCTTTTCTTCCACAAGACAATCTCCTATGAGCTGTAGGTGTGAATGATGAGCTTCAAGTATCAACTCAGGGATAAGCCCATGTTCACCAAGGCATCACACCAGAACTGGCCAAGTCAACGTAGCGTCTTCCTCTTGGCCTCAAGGCAATCCTGCAACAAGAGTTCTCATTTGGTTGTTTTGGGTACCCAAACCTTCTTGGGTCCCGGATGGTTAGTTACACCTCTAGAGGGTGCCTTCCACAGTTTTTGGGCATGCATATCATCAAAATACATTAAGGAGCAAACATGCATGGTATGCCCAAACTCACCACAATAATGACAACAACCAAGAGACTTCACAGAATTCTCATAAACATGATAATCAAATTTATGTGATTTAGCATGAATGTTATCATTATAAGCATGGAAATTTCTCTTCTTCACAACAGGATGAGCATGAAATTTCTGTGGGTTTGTAGAGATGTTATCATTTTTCAACCTAAAGTAATTGTTCATCCTGTGATCGAACCTTCCACAATGTAAACAGTTCAATGGACCAATTCTTTCAAATGGTCTTCTTGCATGAACATAAGAGTTATCAAAAGTTCTTTTTATGTTCAAAAACTTTCTTCACTTTATGAGGCCATTCATATTCTTGCATGCTTCTAGATCTTCAGATTTCATCAAAAAGCAATCATGCATCATATGACCAAGTTCACCACAATAAAAACATGAGATTTTCTTTGTGGATGTATGTGTGTGTTCAACATGATTTTTCTTAGCATTCATCGTGACACCAACAACACTTTTAGCCTTTTGATGCAAGTTTTGTTTCTTTTCCAGATTTTCATTTGATCTCTTTGTTGTTTGAGTAGCAGTTTGATTTGAAGACTCATTTGATGTGCTGGCTATGTTTGAATTGTGGACAAATGAAGTATAGACTTTATTTTTAAAATTCTTTTTGTTCAAAGGATTATAGCCTAGTCCCTCTCTTTGGAAATTCACCTTAGTCCCCAATATCTTGTTCAGATTCTCTTCCCCATTCACAAACTTAGACAAGGATGCATTCAAGTCACCAATTTCAGATTCAAGGGATGCAATGTGCAATTCATAGTTAGCTATTTCTTGTTCAAGCACATGCACCTTATCAGATTCATCAACTATCATAGATTTCCCTTTTTCAAGATTTTCAAGATTTTTCAATCTACTTTCAAACATGGAGATTTGAATTAGCATCGCACTGTTCTCCTTTTTAAGTTCTTCATTTTCATTTGCAAGTTTATCATTCATAATCAATTCTTTGCAAATATCCTGATCAATTAAGTTTGATTCCATTTTATTTCTTAGATCTTTTTCAATTTTCTCCAATTGATCAATTATGTTCTTGAGGGCAGTATTTTTATTTCTCAAACAAGCAATGGTTTCTTTGTGACATTCAACCTCATGCTCTAAAAGTTCATTGAAGTTAACAAGCTCAGAACATTTATCACAAGAACCATTTTCATGGACCAAGTTTTTAGATTTCTTTTTCAATTTTCTATTTTCTGACTTGACTTTCTTATATTATTTTTCCAACTCATCATAAGCTTCATCCAGATCATCAAGAGTAAATTCTTCAGAATTAGAATTTACCTCTTCCACATTTTCATCACTTTGTTGATCAGCATCATCGGCCATGATACATTTTTGCCTTTCCTTTTCTTGAGCTTTGATCAACCGGTCCATAAGCTCCTTTGCCGTCCTACAAGAAGACACAAATGGATACTTGTTAGTACTTACATAAGCTTTTAATAAACTCAAAGCAGTAACATTGTCATGGTGCATCATTTTATCCTAATTAGACCACTTGGTCTCATCTAGAGGTAATGTGTTTGGACCATGATAAATCAATTTTCAAAGAGTAGGATTAGTAGAATTGATCACCACACACAGTTTACCTAGCCATGAATCAAAATCCGAACCAGTGAAGATTGGCAGACAATTCATTGATATATGTTCAGAAAAATTCATGATTGTAGAATGCATTTGGATCACTCTCTAGATCACAAGATCAAGGGACAACAGAGCCTCGCTCTGATACCAATTGTTGGGTCCCGTAGTGCAGGAACACGGATCTAGAGGGGGGTGAATAGATCCTTCTACTAAAAATTATGTCCAATTAAAAACTCAACTAGCACATAGCGGAATATACAAGATTGAGTAATTTAATCTAAACAGGTTTAAACTAGATTCACTCAATCTCACCGAGCTCACACGATTGCACAAATAGATAGGATAGAGATCACACAATCACAATAATCAAATCACAAGACACGGGGATTTTTAAGGTGGTTCGAGACCACGACGGGCTCCCTACGTCCACCCCTCACCAAACCGGTGAGGCTTCACTACACGCTATAAAATGTAGCAACATGGGGACGAACCCCAACACACACACGCTACTTTCGCAGCAAACCACACACACGAGGCCTTGCCTCAACCTGCTGCCACAGCAGCACACACACACTGCTGGGGAACACACCCCGAACAAATTCCTTACACAGAGTCACAACTCCGTCCACACACACATGTAGGACAATGCCTACTCAACCATACGAGAGAAAACTCCCAACAACAACACACACGCGGATATACTCCGCACAATCAGCACACATATAACAACACACACACACTCGGAGACCCCCTTCTCCGAACACCCACACAAGGTATTATCTCAAATGTATATGAATCAAAACATATATATGCTATGACCTCCCAACGAATTCAATAGATGAAAACTAGAAGTATGCATCAAGTATAAGGCTCCCCCTTCTTCAGCACAATCTGATTCTTCTTGCTCGTTGACGGATGATCATGATTTAGACATCATCTTCTTCGTCTTCTCGAGATGCACTTCTTTACCTTCTTCTAATTTCTTCTTCGCCTAAAAGAACAGATAGAAATGATAAGCTCCAAATCAAGCCTGTTTACAGCAGAAAATTGATTAGCCTCATAAACCTCTCTACTCTCATCCTTGTGGTACCACTCCTCCTTCTTCTTCTGCAAGAGAAAGGAAGGCATTAGTTCATCTTTGTTGCTTAGGATGAAAACGCAGTACTAATAAGATAGTAATCAATAGATGAACAAATGAAGATGTATATATATATATATATATATATATATATTACACCTTATAGATAATCATTCAAGACCTTGAGCAATCTCAAAGAAAAACACAGAAGTGAAAGATCAAGACAACTCCCTCAGATTTTCGATGAGAAGCTTCTGCAGGATGAGAAACCATTCTTGAAGAAAGATGATCGATTCTTGCGTGGATGATGCTTGTATCTTGATTCTCCACGTTGCTTCCAGTAGAGGATCGATTAGGGACTTGAATCCATGTTCTTCCCTTCACATATAAGCTCAAAACAAGGTGGAAGAGGGCTGGGGAGTAAAAAGCTGCATACACAAGGGTTAGCAAAACACCCAAAAAATGGATCTCACCTCTCTCCTTAGGGTTTGTGACCCAAAGAGAAGTATATAAGTGTTTTGGATGGTCAAGAGACAGCCCTTGGACAAGACCCACAAGTTATGGAGTGATTAGGAGAAGTTGGACTCGGATTGGAAGACTTTTGGGGCAAGAAAATAGCGGTCAAAAACGGCGGCTGGAGGTCGGAACTGAAGGGGTCAACCCTTGGGGTCGACCCTCGGGCATACAGAAGCCAAACAGAACGGATTTTGTGTTCTGTTTTACATGGGTCGAGCCCAGGGGTCGACCCTTGGGTTTCCAAAACCCAAATAGAACAACACTTTGGTTCTGGTTTACAGGGGTCGACCCCAGGGGTCGACCCTTTCAGGCAGCTTCACAAAAATGGTTCTGTTTTGATTCTGTTTGAACAGAACCTGAGAGGGTCGACCCCATGGGTCGACCCATTCTTGTTTGGGCCTAAAAAATCACTAAAAACACCATCAAATCAATGGAAAACAATTGATTAAATATTACCATAATCCCATGAAGATCCACCATGATTTTTCACCCTGAAAAACATGATAAAGCAAGATGTTAGATCAAGATCAATATATATGGGTCATGCATTAACATATGAAGTTCGTTTTGAGGCCGAGACCCAAATGACATGAAGTATGAACATGAAAGCACTTGAGAACCCAATTTTCCAACTCAAGATTATAAGAATATCACCATAGATTCCTATATAAATTCTTACCATTGCATGATGAACAACTTGGGAATCAAGGCACGCAAACCATTATTGAGTCATATTCCATTTGTTCAATCTCTAAGCTCATCAACCCACACATCACAAAGCAATCTCACCAAGTGTAGAGACAATGTATATGCAATGTTTGTGCTAACCGCAAAGCATGTATGAGCCTTTTAGAATCACAATACACCCACATGATGATATCCCAATAGAAACAGTTTATGATAATTTCCTCAACCATTTCAACCTTCATATACATGACGACATGAACAACCATTCTGCACACGGCCAAGCAACAATGGCATTTTGTAATCATCAAAATCACATGCACAACACAGAGAAACTGGGCTCTCTATCTATGAAATAGAGTGCACCTATGTCATGAAGTGCTTCAGTTACCTCTGTTCAAAAAAATTGAAACAGAATGGTAAATCCTACTGAGTAAACTGGGGGTTCTGGCGTCTGATCAACGTGTACCTCCATGTACAAAGGTCTGGATCATACCTGAATGTTCATACATTTATGGTCAACAAGTTAAATCCAGCTGTAAACCTCAAGAAATATATCATATTTTGCTTAACCTCAATACCTACTCTAGTTACTCCTATGAACTTCTGTGATTTTATACTCAAGTAAGTTAAAGATTGATTGTTCTGACCTGATGTTGTATGCCTGGTTTATTGCTATTAACATCTCATGCAACCCTCTACAACGAGTCTAGTTGCTAAACTCTAACTCTCATTACACTTAAATCAGATTTTTACCAAGGTTGCCTTACGTGAATTCTTATTCTAATAGATTCTGATCTAAGTATGCTTGTTTAATGTTAATTTCCTTCAATTTGTCACCAGATCTCATGGATTACATACTCTGCAACCCTTCTCATCTTTGTGTCTTCTCACTGCCTCAATTCACTTGTCTCTCTCCTGTTCCTTGTTTGCTAATGGCAAAGGGGGAGAGAATTTGATGAGTTCTCGATGGGTAGTTTGAGCCTTATCAATTCTTTAGTGAAAAGGGGAGAGAAATGGGGAGTGTCTAAAGACGGAGAGATTTTAAGCTTCCTTTGTAGTTTCTGACTCTTATTGCATTTGTGTCGCCATCAAAGGATAAATTGTTGCCATCATCAAAAAGGGAAAGAATGTTGTGTCCCCTCTGAATTGGCATTATCCTTATCTTGTTTTAATGATTCGTAACAATGGTTTGACCATTGGCAATAGTGGTTTGACCAATCGTTGACTTTGGCAACATCAACTTTTTATAGGTCAGAATCACTCCCAGTTTCATTTTTGGGTCATTGCATTTTCAAATATGATTAGAACCTCATCAGATTGAATGCACAGTCATTTCTTCGAATAGGTTGTGTGCACTTTTTTTCTCTCAGGTTGTTAGTCATATGCACACACTAAGGTCAGTGCACATCTACCTTAGTCTTACTAAGATCGGTGCAGATGTGAGCATTTTGCATATAAGTCAGTGCAAGCTGCGTGGAAGGTCTGTGCATAACCTCGGTGCATGTTTTCGTTAGTGTTCATAAGGTCTGTGCAGCTCTTACTATGAGCAAGTTTATGCAGGGTTTAGCTGCATGCATGTTCTTTTAGCTAACGCATATAAGGTCAGTGCTATTTTGTGTCTCAGTGCATGCGATGCGTCTCAGCTTGCATCTCATGCTATGTCCGAGGTCTGTGCATATCCAGCATCTTAGTTTACGTCTCACTTTGTGCCTCACGCACATGCCAGGTTGCATGCATCCATTTGGTCGGTGCAAGTCTTTGCATTGTGCATACAAGGTCCGTGTATATACGGGTCTACGTACTTATGCCTTGTGCTATACAAGGTCCGTGCAACATTCAACTTGATGCACATCTGTTCTCTTGCATATATAGGTCTGTGCACGCTGTAGCCACAAGACTTCATAGTCTATGCAGATTTCAAGTCGGTGCATACTCTGGTTACATGCTTGTCACGGTCGGTGCACTTCCATGTTCCTTCGATGGAAACTCGGTGTAATACACTGTTGCTGCATCTGAAGGTCTGTGCATATATAAAGTTGGTGCAATACACTGTGCATGTTCGTATATGTCTGTCAGCATGCGAACTCGATGCAAGTCACTGTAGATCTCGGTGTATGGCTAAAGCCTATTCACAGTCGGTGCAAATTTTGCACTGAGCTCTTCTCTATTCTAGGTCTGTGCATATGTCTGTTTACGCATTTCACGGTCAGTGCACATCTGGTTTAATTAAGCCTAAGGTCTGTGCAAGGTCTGCTCTTCAACGTGATGAACTCTAATTTTCTGCAAGTGATCCTAAACGATACTCTGTCTTTTGCAGGGAACAATTTCGTTCATAGTAGAGGCACGTGACCTCTGAAAAGGCATAAGGCTGGCTCGTGGATAAAGGGCGAAATGATTGGCACGTGATCTGAGGAAATGAAGCTTCTATTCCCTAACACGTGGACAAATGGAATTTCAGTAGGGTTCTATTGCTTGATCCATACGAAGCCCCTATTCTTATATAAAGCTACATAACCCTTCGAAGAAAGCTGCAGGGGCTGGACAGAACTAAGAGAAAAGAAAAAAGAGTGCCGCAAGAGAGAAGACGATAAGAGAAGCATGAGAGAAGAAGAGAAGAGAGAGCAAGAAAGAGAGAGCCACCTTCAAGAAGAAAATAGAGCATCGTAAGAGAGATAGTGAGAAGGAGAAGAAGTGTGAGCTGCAGTCTCTTTCTGACCTCTGGATCAAATCCAGGGTCAGCTTGCTCTATTTTCATAGCTACATTGTTTTCGTTCATCCGTATGTCTTACGTTTCTTCAATTTTTCTGTTTGAATCCTTTAGAAGTTGTGAATCAATAGAGCTAAGCTGTATTGCTTAGCAGGCGAGGGTGTTCCTCGGACAGCAAGCTGTGGGGCTCAGCGGTTGTTGGGATTTCCATCCCCGAAGCTGTGGATCAGCGGTATTCAAGCTGTGTGGCAGTAGGAAGCCTTACTCGGTTGAGTAAGGGGTGGACGTAGATCTCTGGACAGATTTCGAACCACCTTAAAAACTTTTGTCTCCTGTGTGATTTCTTGTACATCTTCTCCTTGGTAGATGAAATCTTAGGCTCGCCTAAATGGTTTAGCATGGTTTGATTAGTTAATCGGTCATCTGCTGTTATCTTCTGATTGATTTCATCTTGCATCCTTAATCTAGTTTCTACTGCTGGTTGGTTTCACGTGCTCTTGGATCATCCTTCTTCTGAATCTGTGGGTGAGTCCATAGTAGTTCAGTCTATTTCCGCACTAGTTAATTTTTAACTGCCTGTGTTGCCTTTTGTTTGGGGTTGGATCTATTGACCCCCCCTCTAGATCCGTTCATCACATCCTTCACATGCCACCGGTGGTGGGCTTCCCGAACTGCTTGGGGCTTGCATTCGTCGACCTGCTCCAGGTCGATGGTAAAGTTGAGAAGACTGTTGTGGTAGAAGCCGTGAATGTACCAGAGAAGAAGAAGTCACGGAAGACGGTTGTCTCGTGCACCATTGTTCCATGCTATGTCCATCATGTGGATAGGAGGACCAATGTTCCTGCTGCTGCTGGCGGGAGAAAGAAGAGTTACCGGAGAAACTGGACTGTTGTTGATGCGGGACGGGACGCGACTCAAGACAATAAGAGACTCTAGCTCGCGGACGTCCCTAAGTGAGGGAAACGTGCGGACGTGCGCGATTGAGAAACCAGCAATGAGTAACGAGTATCGACTTTTCTGTGTGCTCGTATCGAGTCACGGGACGGGTTTCACTCACTCGCTCGCAGCGGCGATGAAATTTGAACGAACTAATATCCTAATAATCATTCATGCAGCGGCATTAAAAATATACGAGATAAGCAAATGCATCAACGAAGGAGCGAAAACGTACCTCCACGCTCCGGGCGTGGGGAAGACGACCCGGGCCGAAACTCGTACTCCCGGTGTACAGTAAATAAATAATTACAACAGTGAATTTTTATTGCCCACTCCACGTAGGGAGGTAAAGGGCTACAATGGTGACCCGAGAGTAACGAACTCGGGTTGACGGGCAGCAAATGGGAAGGCTCTCGGGCAGGAGACGGGCTGCTGGTCCGGCTCGGTTCTACGGGGCCCGCGGGACAGCAGGCGGGTCCGACTACTGGGACGACGTTGCCCGTGCTTCTCCTTGCTATGGCAGTCGGCTGGGGCGCTGCTGAGGGGTTGTTGGTCGACCTCCGGGCGGGGCGGTCGTCGAATGTGAGCCCGCGAATTTTACTGGGATTAACCGGCGGACTGCCTTGCTGGCCTGTTCTCGGGACAGAATTGCGCGCCTCCACAAAAACAATTGTTGCGCCCAGATTCGGTGTCAGATCGAGGCGAATTTGGTACCGTTGGAAACTAGACTCGAAGGGCTACAAAATATATTATTTTCAGATCCATCCAACAAACGGATTCGAAATGAAAATGACTGTTCCCCAAGTATTTCTGCTGGTTCAGATTACAGATAGTCAGGACAGAACATGATCTGCCTGAAAATGAATTTTGATCGACAGGGGACTGGTAGATCTAGACTCTGGGAAAATTATGGGTGGAAGGGGGGGATGTGAGGAACACATATGAATTTTTTGAGGAGTTTTTGGGGGTGACTAAGGGGACGGGAAAAATATGAGAATAAGACACTATCCCGCAGATCTGCTGATTGGCAGACTATCAGGGGTAGGACTAAAATACTAGGAAAAATATCAAACGGTGGCGGATTGACAAGAAATTTAAAATGGGAGTGGATAACAACGCGGGGGTTGATCTCTCAAAATTTCAAGATCATCAGATTCACGGATTTAGAGGACCAACCTTTTCTTTCATCTTCTGTCATGGATCTCGCGGAATCCTGGACAATAGGGTAAATAGATGGCTGTGGCGGCTCGACGGTGGCACGAACTGAGGAGGCGGCGACGGTGCCTGGAAGTCGCATCCAGCAGTGGTGGTAGAGGTGGGAATCACTCCCAGAATATGGCTTCACACCATAGATTAGGGCAACCTTCACAGCTGCAAGGGGAGAGGGAGAGAGGGGTGCCCTTGGGCTCCAAGAACAATTCTTGATTTTCTTCTCATTAATTGTGAAAATAATGAAAATACATGAGTTTTATAGATCTAATTAAATGACCATCACTACCCTCAGATCTAGGGTGAGGGAGGGGCAATTAGGGGATGGGAATATTTAATTCCTTTTCCCTTCTCCCATGTGGTCAAAACAACATAAAAAAGGATAAATGGCAAGTGGGCATCTTGGACTTTTCTTGGTCCAACTTTGAAAGGTCTAGGTCTAAGCCCACCTTGGACTTTGAATCAGTCCCACATGGGCCCTAGAGCCTAGGTGGACCAATGGGAAAGAAGGTGGGGGTCCCGCCGGGCCAAACATGGTCTTTTGCAAAGAAACCCACTAAAACCTAAGGACTCACACTTTGGCTTAGAGTTGCCATACAATTGCAAACACATTTAACACAAGGGTATAAATGCAAATAAAAAAGTTTGTGGTTTTGATTTGATGTCCCCATCAATTCTCCCCGGGAGGGAAGAACTCGAACCCGTCGAGTAAGGGGTATGGTTGCTCATTTGGCTCCTACAGATCTGTCACCGTACCAGGTAGCGCGGAGTACACTCCACTCCAAGTAATCTTCACCTGCTCATCCCGTATATATTCGATATGCACATGCTGCTGTGGGAATGAAGCTAGTGGTGGACACTCTGGGGTGGGGTCACTCTCAAAGGAAGGAGACGGCTCAATGACTCATTAGGAATCACCGCGGAGTCCCTATATGTAACTAGATCATAGACATTGAGGTAGAGCTGATCCCAAATTCTGGCAAGTCTACAACGTATGTATGAGATCTGACTTGCCTCACACTCGAAAGGGACTGATACCACGGGCGTGCATTAGACCGACTTAACTCAACGTATGCAGACTCCCTATGCACTCGACGAATGTATGTATAGACTCTTGACTAACTGGACAAATACGAACTCACACATGACCCTAGACAAACCTACTGTTAGTCCGACCCATACATATGCAATGGTGGATCAGGACATCCGAATGTGTGTCTTACATACACACGATGCAACCAAATGTTGGTGGAATCATGGAATCCTGGACATCCTAAAGTGAACCACTCATGCACTGACAGCCTTTTGGATTTGGGAGGTTTGGGTGGGCCAGGAGAGCTGAATTCACCTTCTTCATTTCCCTAATGAATGGACTCCTTGCGTGTAGGTGGACTGGCCCGTAGGGTAAGGGTGTGATAGGGGACTTCCCTAAAAAGGTGGAATGGTGGTTGTGGGTCACGAGGCTCACTAAGGAAGGGATCGAAGGGATCAAAGAATGTGTGATCCCTTGATATGGATTCCCTCATGACACGGTCCCAAGTTTAAAATTCTTGAAGGTGTAAATGATCACACTCATTCATTCTGATCGGTGGGACGACGGTCATGTGTAGAAGGTATGGTTCCTCCCTCGGGATAAGTGGAATGAAGCTAGGCTCGACCGGCATGGGGAGGAATAAGAGAACCTCCGTGGTGATATGACCCATGGTGCACACGGAGGTAATGGACCCTAAGGCTGGATGTGTGAAGCTACGACTATTGGGTTGGTCGAAGCCTCGGGCCAACATACACGTCAACTTCAATTGCCAATCTAATCTCTTAATGAGGTCTTCCAATGTGTCAACATGGTGAGAAGACCGAAAAATGGTGTGGAATGAGTTGACGGGCACTAGTTGTAGTGCGGGGTCCATGGATGCGTAGCAAGGTGCTTTAGGGACCAAGCCTGTCTTGAGCCAGCTAAGTAGTGGCTCAGCGATGATTAGCTTTCCCGTTAGAAGTACGGGTGGCTCTAGCTGATGTGGCTCCAAATGAGGTGGCTCCGAGTAAAGCTCGGAAGGTGAGGGTGGGGGCATAGGAGCTCTCACGGGCAGAGAAGGAGTGTCCTCCTTGAGGGGAAGAGGTTCTTAGGGTGGCACCAGGTTGAGGCTACTGGCTACGACCTCCCTATACTCCGGTAGGAGTCCGTCAATCTGGGTACACATCCTATCCACCTTATTTGACATGATTTTGAAAATTTCGGCAATTGTGGGGTTTGGAGTAGGGGTATCGTGATGGACTCGCCCATAATCAATCGGCCTAGTATTGGACTTAGGCTCGTTTACATGTGGGGCTCTTTGCCTCCGACTATGACCCACTTGGTTGGAGGTGATTGGGTGGGGTCGGTTGGAGGTGACTGGGCCGGGTAGGTAGACCCTTCTAAGCTCGCCCTTCATCTCACGCCAAGACCTTATAGGCCATTGCCTCCTAATTTCCCTCAAGCATTCTATGTCCCTCCATATTTCGGTGGCTTCGTAAAAAAGCCGCCTTGTGGCAAAGTCGACTTGCATGGCATCGGACATAATGTAACACTCAAAGTATTTGTCCATAGCGGCTTCCCACTCTAGGTAGTCGCTCGGGACCGTGGAGCCATAGAAGTCCAGGGCTTCGGGCCTACGGAGGTGGTGGGGTTGTGTTGTGTATGTGATTTTCATGATTACAAAATGACTTTGTTGCTTGTCGTTATGTGTGAATGCTTATTCATGTCTTCATGTGCTTGCACTCATTATCCTCTCACTATGAAGTTTGAAATTGTTGTGGAGATAAGTACAAACTATTTTTATTGGGATATCATCATGTGGATAGATCTGTGACTTTATAAGGCTCATATGTGCTTTGATGTTAGCACATTGCACATACATTGTATATTCACTTGGTAAAATTGCTTTGTACTCGATGAGAAAGCCTTTGTGGAAAACATGCTTGGATAAATGTCATATTGAGCCTCATATCATGCATGTGTACTTTGGTAATGCTGAATGAATGATTGTGAAGCAAATACCATTGTTTGCCCCCAAAGTAATGATGTGTGGTTTGATGAGTTTGAATGATGATCAAATGGAATGTGACTCAATATTATTTTGCGTGGCTTTGCTCCTTACTCTTTAATTCCAAATTTATTCTATCATGCAATGGTGAATCATATTTGGAACCTCATGACTCTGTGTATGGATGATTCAACCAATAAACAAGACATTGAGGATCAATGGTGAATTCAGGTAAAATGATGAGGTAAATACTGATATGAGTTTGTTATGTAATATATCTCATCATTTTCTTCTTGAATGAGCAATGGAAACAATCTTGGATAAGATCCCACTTGATTATACTTTCACGAGTCATCATGAATCTATAAGAGAAGGTGAAATGAAATGGGTTGATTTGTGATATTAACATTGAAGCAAAACTAATCTCTCTATGTGTTTTGCAGGTTGGAAGAACTCCTCATAACCTTCTTTCATCATCCCAAAACTCACGGTGAGGTTGGAGATTTCATTTCTAGCAAACTGGGTCTCTGGGCCTTCTGGAACTGCAAGAGTCGACACATGGTATCCACATCTGGTTCCAGAACATGGTTCCAGCAGCCTGTCCAGGAGGTGTCGACACCAGGTGTCGAACTAGTTCTGGCAGCAAGCCAGAACACCAGGTGTCGACACCTAGTGTCCAGATCTTCTGTTGGTGTTTTTCTATACACCTGGGCACCAGGTGTCGACACTAGGTGTCGACACCTATGCGGAGCCGTCAAAGATGACTTTCTTGCCCTTGTTTCGAAAGTCCAACCAATAAATTCCAAATGCCCTAAATATCTCCCTAATTCATGGATCTGGTCTCTGGAGTGTTCCTTGACCATTCTAAACATATAAAACCATCTCTTGGGTTGCAAACCCTAAGGAACATGATGCTAGATCTGAAATTTGGGTGTGTTTTCTAACCCTTGTGAGTGCAGGTCACAGGTAGCTGCTCCAAGGGCTTCTTCCACATTTTTCTGAGCTCGTATGTGAAGGAAAGAAGGTGGATTCAAGTCTCCAATCGATCCTCTACTCAAAGCTACGTGGGAAATCAAGTTACAACTTCATTTTTGCAAAGAATCATTCATCTTCCTTCAAGAACGTTATTCATCCTGCAGAAAAGCTTAAGCCTATTTGATGAGACAAAAAAAGGGGGAACTCTATCCACTAAAAATCCATTTGATTTTAGTTCTCCAGTTGCTCTTAGTTCTGTTTTAGATATTTGCTATAAACATCATCTCCTTGAAATTGTTTTACATGATCTTTGTTCACTCTCTCTTGCATCTATATGTGAACTATGATTTTTGTGATACAACATTTCTAATGCTCATATATTCTTTCGTATAGGTGAAGAAGAGGGGGATCTCTAAACCATTCATTTTCATATTCCTGTTAGAGATTAGCTTAAAGTTTGGGCTTATTATTCCGTTTACCTATTCTTTCAGGTGAAGAAGAAAATGGAAGAAAGAAAAGAGGAGTGCCGTGAGGAGAGGAAGAAGATGATGTCAAGATTATGATCATCCGTCAACGAGCAAGGAGAATCAGATTATGCTAAAGAAGGGGGAGCCTTATACTTGATGCATCTGTCTAGTTTTCATCTCTATAATTTGTTTGGAGGGTCATAGCATATATGTGTTTTTGATTCATATACATTTGAGATAATGCTTTGTGTGGGTGTTCGGAGAAAGGGGTCTCCGAGTGTGTGTGTTGATATATGTGTGTCGATTTGTGCGAAGTATATCCGCGTGTGATGTTAGGAGTTTAATTCCGTGTGGTTGTGTAGGCATTGTCCTACATGTGTGTGGACGGAGTTGTGTCTCCGTGTGAGATATTTAGTGCGGGGTGTGTTCCCCAGCGGTGTGTGTGTGTGTATGTGTGTATGTGTGTGAGTGCTGTTGTGGCAGCAGTTTGAGGCAACACCTCGTGTGTGGATTGCTGCGGAAGCATCGTGTGTGTGTTGGGGTCCGTCCCCGTTTTGCTACATTTTGTAGCGTGTAGTGAAGCCTCACTGGTTTGGTGAGGGGTGGACGTAGGGAGCCCGTCGTGGTCCCGAACCACCTTAAAAATCCCTGTGTCTTATGGTTTGATTCTTGTGATTGTGTGTTCTCTATCCTATCTGTTTGTGCAATCGTGTTAGCTCGGTGAGATTGAGTGAATCTAGTTTAAACCTATTTAGATTAAATTACTCGATCTTGTATATTCCGCTGTGTGCTAGTTGTGTTTTTAATTGGACATTATTTTTAGTAGAAGGATCTATTCACCCCCCCTCTAGATCCGTGTTCCTGCACTACGGGACCCAACAGGTTGGATTCCCCATCCTTGGGTGTGTCGCCACCATTCAAATGACGTGGGTTTTTGGGGATCCATGGGACACGGGGGAGCTATAGGATGGCCATGCCGACACTTGGTGACAAGACAAAATGACTAGACACGACCCTACAACAACACTGCAAAGTTGGAATGCAAACTCGACTACAAACCTAGACTCAACATGTATCCAGTACGTGGCGGAGGTTTGATCCGAAGATCTCACTCAGGCAAGTGTGCTACCTTCCCGATAGGCGTAACCTATCATTCCGAGAACACCTTTTGATATACCGGGTATATGAATGCAATGTGACACCTTAGACCGACTACCCTAGACTCGACTTAGCTCTGATACCAATTTGATGAAGGATGGGATGCAACTCGAGACAACAAGAGACTCTAGCTCGTCGACGTCCCTAAGCGAGGGAAACGTCTGGACGTGCGCGGGTGAGAAATCGACAATGAATCACGGGTATCGACTTTTCTGCGTGCTCGGATCGAGTCATGGGACGGGTTCAACTCACTCGCTCGCAGCGTCGATGAAATTTGAACAAGCTAATATCTTAATAATCGCTCATGTAGCGGCATTCAAAATATACGAGATAAGCAAATGCATCAACGAAGGAGCGAAAACATACCTCCACGCTCCGGGCGTGGGGAAGATGACCCCGGCTGAAACTCGTACTCCCGGTGTACAGTAAAAAATAATTACAGCAGTGAATTTTTATTGCCCACTCCACGCAGGGAGGTAAAGGGCTACAATGGAGACCCGGGAGTAACGAACTAGGGTTGACGGGCAGCAAATCGGAAGGCTCTCGGGCCGGAGACGGGCTGCTGGTCCGGCTCAGTTCTGCTGGGCCCGCAGGACAGTAGGCGGGTCCGACTGCTCGGACAGTGGTGCCCGGGCGTCTCCTTGCGGTGGCGGCCGGCTGGGGCGCTACTGAGGGGTTGCTTGTCAACCTCCGGGCGCGGCGGTCACCGAATGTGAGCCGGTGAATTTTATCGGGATTAAGTGTCGGACTGCCTTACTGGCCTGTTCTCAGGACAAAATTACGCGCCTCCATGAAAACAATTGTTGCGCCCAGATCCGGTGTCGGATCGAGGCGAATTCGGTACCGTTGGAAACTAGACTCGAGGGCTACAACATATTTTATTTTCAGATCTATCCATCAAACTGATTGGAAATGAAAATGATTGTTCCCAAGTATTTCTACTAGTTCGGATTACAGACAGTCAGGATAGAACAGGATCTGCCCGAAAATGAATTTTGATCGACAAGGGACTGGTAGAACTAGACTCTAGGAAAATTATGGGTGGATGGGGGGATGTGAGGATTACGTATGAATTTTTTTGGGAATTTTTGGGGGTGACCAAGGGGACGTGAAAAATAGAAGAACAAGACACTATCCTACAGATATGTTGATTGGCAGATTGTCAGGGGTGGAACTAAAATACTGGGAAAAATATCAAACGGTGGCAGATTGACACGAAATTTAAAATGGGAGTGGCTAACAAGGAGGGGGTTGATCTCTCAAAATTTCAAGATCATTAGATTCACGGATTTGAAAGACCAACCTTTTCTTTCATCTTCTGTTCTGGATCTCGGAATCCTGGACAGCAGGGTAAAGAGATGGTTGTGGCGGCTCGACGGCGACATGAACAGAGGCGGCGGCGACACGAATATGGCTTCACACCATAGATTAGGGCAACCTTCACAGCTACAAGGGGAGAGGGAAAGAGGGGCGCCCTTGGGCTCCAAGAACAATTCTTGATTTTCTTATCATTAATTGTCAAAATAAGAAAAATACATGAGTTTTATAGACCTAACTAAATGACCATCACTACCCTCAGATGTAGGGTTAGGGAGAGGCAATTAGAGGATGGGAATATTTAATTACTTTTCCCTTCTCCCATGCGGTCAAAACAACATAAAAAAAAGATAAATGGCAAGTGGGCATCTTGGACTTTTCTTGGTCCAACTTTGAAAGGTCTTGGTCTAAGCCCACCTTAGACTTTGAACCAGCCCCACATGGGCCCTAGAGCCCAGGTGGACCAATGAGAAAGAAGGTGGGGGTCCCGCCGGGCCAACATGGCCTTTTGCAAAGAAACCCACTAAAACTTAAGGACTCACACTTTGGCTTATAGTTGCCATACAATTGCAAACCCAATTAACACAAGTGTATAAATGTAAATAAAAAAAGTTAGTGGTATTGCTTTGATGTCCCCATCAGTTGCACCCCGAGGACGTCTGTCGACTTCAGGGAAATCCATGCTGGTTGGTGGAATGCGGGTTTACTTTAATGGTCGCGCCGACTGAGGCACTACCTGACCGCGTCATTCCGACGGTCCCCACCTATAACAAGTTTCAAGTGCTGTCCACCAGGAAGGCCAACGCAGAAAGAGATGAGAAAAACCCATTGGCTCCTATGCCAAGGAAGTTCAAATAGATATGGGTGACCAAGAAAGTTCGGGGCCTAGCACCAGCCCCTGAGAGAAGAGAAGCTGCCGCTGTGCACCCCAGGAGAAGGGGGAAGGGAGGTCAGATTGAAGAGAAAGAAGCGGAGGCGGTCATCTCAATGGTTGCTCCCCACATGCCAAGGGCCTGCACCAGGCAAGCAAATGTGTTCCGGTATCCCCGGAGAATGTATCAAGCTGTCCAAATGACAAGACTAGCTTATCGGCAAAAGACACAAGAGCAACTGATGCCTCAAGCCGATCCCTAGAGGCATGGTCGAGAAGAGATGAACAAGGTAGTCCAAGGCTATTTCCATTGCCTGGGGAACTCATCCCTAGGGCAACAAAGATTGCTCCGCACCATGGGCGCCGAAGAAGAAGTGAAGGATAACAAGGAAGAGATAATGTCAGGAATCTCATGCTCAGGATCCAACGAATATGAAGATGGCCGAAGGGCTGGATATTTAGAAGATACCCTGCAAGAGAATAGGGAGGAAAGAGGAGTATCTGTATTCGACCGGTTGACCCTCCCTGGTCACGTTCGAAGAAGAGTTTGGAGGTGAAGAGGAAAATTGCAGATCTTTGCCTGCAACATGACAGGAACGGTTGGCGGGTACTTGTTGACGCCTAAAATAAAGATAATAATAATGGCAGCGATGAAACAATAATAATAACCCTAAAATACCTTTATTTCCGACAAAATGTCTTATTTCTGTTATCTTGTTTTCAAGAATAGAAGGAGAAAAGAAGAAAAGAAGAGACGGCCGGCTCTAATAGAGAACCACTGAAACGAGACACAAGATCTCGGAAGATACTCGGGGCCATCCCCGAACGAGCAAGAAAGAAGCCCAGTCGACAAGATATGTCAGCCGATGAGTCAGCCCTCGTCAATGCTGATGCAATCAAAGGAATTAACAAGGCCAAAGAAAGGAATGGGCATGTTAATGTGCTATTAAGGATGGGCTTGATGCCCCTCGCGCCGGGAAGCTCCTCCAAGGGAGTGCGCCGAGAAGCCGCTCCAAAGGAGGCGCGCCGGGAAGCCTTTCGAATGGGCGCGCCGGGAACTAATGATGTAGGCATGCCGAGTGCCATTGATGTGAACAGGGTCTATATAAACCCACTCCTTCGACGAAACGAAGGGGGGCAAATAGAAGAGAATAGAAATCAGAAGCGAATACAAAAAAGAGGGGCAGATATTGAGAGGATAGCCAGAAACCCAAAAAGAGAAAGAGAGAGCCCGAGGAAAAGGCAATCGAAGAAGCGAAGAGAAGATCTGACAGGAAAGAAGAAGCAAAGGCTCCAGGTGGGCTGCTCCGGGGAGGGAGAGGAGTCAATGCTCCGCCCTCCCCCATGTTTTCTTTCCTTTTCTTTGATGTAATCTAGCGAGTTTTCTTCTCGATTTATCAGATGTAGCCGGACAATCCCGGTTCTGCTTTGTACCTCTCTACTTCTTATATTCCCTTTCATGGTTGATGTAAGTGTGAGACGATGCAATGAAATGGAATGCTGCAATTGCAGTGATGAATATTGGGCAATCGAAGTTCTTCCCCTTTGCGTCCTGTGGATATGTCTTCTATTTGAAATGCATAATAGTTTAGACAGTACCGGTTTCAGAATTCTCGTTGGTTCTCTGAAGAGGGATGAGGATAGGACCCCCACCCCCATCTAATGGGTGATTGGGCTCCATTCCCTTCTCATTTCCTGTCTCAATGGCAGATTCTTCGCATATGTTTCGAGTGTTTCCCTCGAGCCCTTCATGTTGTTCAGGAACCCGAGATACCAATCTCTTGGTTCCCTGAACTGCCAGGCTTTGGTGAATGATGATTTCGATCCCTGGGTCCTCCATTCTAAGCCTTGAATGCTTAGGGCCTGGAGTTTCGGTGCTAAAAGTCCATCCATCGCCAGTTTTCAACGCCATTGGGTTCGTCTAGGGGATCAGACACAGTCAACTCTTGATCCCCCAGACGGCTGACGGCAAACAGAGAAAGTTTCTCAGGTCCGGACGATGATCTCTCTTCTGTCTCCTGATTTGGTCTCTCGGCTCCCTTGGCATCCCTCTACCAGAGACATCCATGAAACCCCATCCTGTACTCCAAATCCGGTCTCAATCCGAGCTAGAATCTGAGAAAATTCCCAAAACAGAGTGTCGTAATCAAGCCCTGAAATCCTTAACCTTTTTACCTTCTCGACGCGATAATTTCCCCGCCGAGAACTACGCTGCCGAGAGACCTCCCTCTTCAGCAAACCGACAAAAAATCTCTTCAGGCCACTTCCACGTGAACCCCCCAGCTCTTAGCTTCCCGGTGCCACCTTCCCGGCGCGGTGACGAGCGCGCCGGGAAGCCCCTGGCAGAGAGCCTCCCCCTTTCCTTTTGCCTTTGGAGCCACGCCGAGACCCCCTTGTTTGGTCGAGGAACCCGCGCCGAGAACACCCACTTTTGGCCATTAAATCCCTCTCCACCTAGCCTTCCCGGCTTGGTGCATCTCGGCGCCAGCTTCCCGGCGCGGTGACGAGCGCGCCGGGAAGCCCCTGGACGAGAACCCCTCTTTTGGCCGACTAAGCCCATGCCGAGAACCCCTTTTGCCAATACAAAATCATGCCGAGGGCTCCCTCTTTGGCCAATAGAAAGCCACGCCGAGATCCCTCCTTTGGCCAATGAAACACAGTCAGAGGCCCACTTCTGCACCATCATTTTTAACCTTTCGATCTCCCTACACATCTGCCTAGGGGATGTTCAGAGACCATCATACATGTCCTGAGGAAATACAGTAATGGGGAGGACCTTCCCTACATCTTTCGTTCCTGATCTGGGTTTCTCTGCTACCTTACGAACCCAAAGAGCCATGTTATTATATGCGTTCTGAGGAGTTCAAAGGGAATATTAATCGGGGATAAACATCATTGGGGATAACTCCCCTACATAACCTTACGAGTCAGGGAAGCTCTGCCACTGCATAAGCTTCAATGGCCTCAAAAAGGATATCAAGCTGGTGCTGCAAGCACATACACGGGCTAGGGGTCCCATACCCCCCTTTTTTTGGCTTTCATCCCGGCACTCCGTGGGTGATCGTCTATCATCCCCTGGCAAATGCTAAGTCTAGGGGAGGTGCTGTCAAAATTCTCCTAGGATGACGAAAGTCAATATTAAGCTGTCCCCGGGACTTTGCACACTGGTGGCGGGGATTCTCTGCACCTTGATCTTCCCGAATGCCCCCTGGAGCCCGATGTTTCTATAAAGCCCAAATCTAATCCCGCTCAGATTTAATGAACTGATCCACTTTGACTTCACAGAACCTATCTGGCTTGTCCTGAATCGCCAAGAAACCCAAAATAGTGCCTTTGGAACCCCTTCCGGGTCCTCACGGTGCCAGAACACCAACACTCTCTCGGCGCCATGGCTCCCGGCGCGGCCCTGAGCGCGCCGGGAACCCTCACGCCGAGAACCCCTCCTTGGCCCTCTTGTCAGAGCGCCGAGAGCTCCCCCTCCTCTTCAGCCATGCCGAGAGCCTCTTCCTCCTCCTTTCAACCAGGCCGACAACACCCCTGGCCATCTCCCCTTCGCGCCGAGAAGCTCTCCAGTTGGCACGTCGGGAACCCCGGCCATTCTGCCTTTGCGCCGGGAACCTATGCACCCTTGAACTGCACTCATAACCTACTCAAATATTTTATTACTGAGCCTTCGATCCGCGTGCGAGGGCGCAACATTGAGCGTTCGCTCACTTTCTGTCGTCTCGCATCGGGTTCATGAATAACCGCTTTAGCTCGGGAGGGCTCAGCCACTGCATGAGTTCCGCCGGCTTCTACAGGGAATATCAAACATTGCCCCATGGCAGATATGCGGTTCGGGAAGTTCAGCACTTCTCTCTTTCGGCTTTCATCCCGGCACTCCGTGGGTGATAGTCTATTTCCCCCTGGGCATAATCCAGATAAAGGGGAAATGCTGTCGAAATATCGATCGATGCTTTGAACCCCCATCATGGCCACGGCCCAGTCTGCCTGTGACTGAAATTTTCCCTTCCCCCCTAAGCCCGGTCTTTGAACCGTTGACTTAACGATATCATCTGTATCTATGGTTTATGTTATTATCTTGCCCGCCTCCCTGGCTCCGGTATGAAGTTCCTTTTGCGCACATGAATATATGTTTGCCTCTCGAGGCCTCCTATTTTTGGCGTTTAATCAAGGGTTGTCCTTCTTAGGAAGGGCGTAATTAACGTCATAACCTTTATGGTATGACGGACTTCTGGTCCAGACGCGATCACTCACAATCGATTGACCAAGTCAGATCGAGCGCACAATGAAATCGTCACACGTGTGACTGGCACTCCAATAAATAAATAAATAAATAAATAAGATAAAATCCGCGTTCCCGCAGTACTATGCTCTCCTCGACCAATCTGAAGATGTAATTAGACTAGCTCAAAGTCCTAGACCCATAACAAGGCGAGGATAGGCATCAAAAGAAAAACTTGCAGCAATTGATGATTTGCCGGAGATCACTACCTTGAATGCAAATGTGGTGACTTCGGAAGAATAAGATGTGCCGCTAATGATCCCGGCTGAAGGGACATCTAGTCAAATGACGGAAGAGATGCCTATGGCTGCAGCTCTGGACCCAACTATCTTAATGATGTTTAGAAGATACCAGCAAGAGATTGAATCTCACAAAAGGCAACTGAATGAGAGGAATGAACAAACTCCTGTCTCCAAGCATGCTGAACCAGCAAAGGATATCTCCAGCTCTGTGGAGGTTGTGATACCTGTTGTTTCCCACCAAGCAAGTCACGAGAAAGTTCCATGTCAGCCCTTCTCACAACAGCCAACAGTGCAGCCTTCGGCGCTCCAAGTGCAACCCGCTCCGCCTGGAGTGCAGCCAGGTTTACACGCAACTATCATGACAACTCCCTTTACACAACAACAGGTGCACTTCTACCCAGAGCCTGTTGATCCTACTATAGTGAATAAGCTAATGGTCGAAAGGATGATAGAAATGAAGATGTCCGAGAGGGCTAATGGTGATCTCGAAGCTTTTGATGTCTACCGGGTGTCGTACCCTCCACAATATGCTGCAACGAGATTACCCCCAAGCATCAGCAAGCCGCTAAAGTTAGAGAAATTCAATGGGTAGGGCTCCCTAATGGAACATATTGCTTATTATACAATAGTCATGTGAGACTTGGCTGATGATGAAGCTTATCTGCTAAAATTCTTTGGCTCATCCCTCATAGGCTTGGCCTTTGAGTGGTATTCTAGCCTCCCAGCCGGGTCCATAGCTGATTGGCCCGATATGCAGCGGAAGTTCCGAGAGATGTTCCATGTCACAGAAAGGGAAATTACAATGGCAGAATTATACTCTACCAGACAGAGGCAGGATGAAACAGCCTTGGATTATATTAAGAGATCGAGGAACATGGCCATGAGATGTAGGCGGCCTCCACATCAAGAGGATGCTGTTCAAATATGCAAGCAAAACCTCAGGAGGGAAGTGCTTGAAAAGATGATTGGAACAGATATTAGGACGTTCGACCGCTTGAATAATGTGGTGGTAGAGGTCGAAACCTTCCTATCCAAACGTCCTGTAATCAACATTCCCGTTGTTCAAAAAGGGAAAGCTGTTGAACGGCAATCAGCGCCAACTGAAGCAAACACTGTCGATTTCAAAACCTTTGATCAGCAAATAGAAATAGCCAAAGTAGCAGATGCCCCTCCCCCAGCAGGGGCAATGGAAAAGAAAGAAGGTGTCGCTTTGAGGAACAAAATGAAGAAATTATACTCGTTTCCCAAAGAAAAGACACGGGCATTATTTGACTATGCATATAAATACAACAAGATAGCATTGCCTGAGCCAAAGAGACCTGCTGATGTAGCAAAGAAGGATGATCCTCTGTTCTGTCCATATCACCGGGCACTGGGACATGTCATGGAGGACTGTTATTGGTGCGGACACCAGAGCGATCGAGAGGCATGAACCGGCGAACCGTCGGTACCGTACACGGAGTACCACTCGAGCTACATCGGCGTCCATCTGGCTTGGAGACAGTTTGGACACTCCCCCTTGAGTCTTAGCATTTATCATATTTATGGGGTTTTATTTGTGTGTAATGTGTGTTTATTTGGTTCTATTCGGATTGTAAGAGGGGATTATTTGTAATTTGGGACCACCTGGGTCCCGCGGGCCCCCCATACCTTCTCCCATTGATCCACCTCATCTCTAAGGCCCATGTGGGGTCAGTAACCTTCCAATGTGGGCTTCTAGAAGGGTTGGACCAAGGGGGGGACAAAGGTACAAAATTTCAAATTTGGAAACCTATAAGTCAAGGGGGCGCCCCATTCTATTATAGTTTATTAGGATTTGTAGTTTATTTTATTTAGCTCCAAATCACATGAGAGAAATAAATGTGGACTCCCTCTTTTACCCCTCCCCAACCCTAGATCTAGGGAGAGTTAGTGTCTTTTGTTAATTAACATAAATAGCATGTATTTTCATTTGATTGGAATTAATGCATAAAATTTGTTGGATTTTCTTGGAGCATAGCTTGGTGCGCCCCTCTCTCTCTCTCTCCTCTCTCCCCCTTCTGTAGCTGGAAAGGCTGTGAATCAGAGGTGTGAAGCTTCATCTATCAGGTGTGAAGATCGTCGCCGCCGCCGCCAGCGCCATCGTGCCGCCATCCCACCACCACCATCGTCGCCGGAGTTCTGTCCACCCAGGATAGCCCCTTCTTCCCAGAATTTCTACTCCCAGCCACGAGATCGTTTGGAGCCCAAACTTTCAGGGTTAGTTCCATAGATCATCACCACATCCCAGAAAAATTGAAAAGAATTCTAGCCATCGTTTTCCATTTTTCCATTTTCGTGCTTCCCAGTCCACCAGATCTGCCAGATCTCTGTCCTGTGTCACAGCAGCCCTGAGTTTTTAGCTTTCGATCCCCTTCTTGATTTTTTTCTAAATCCCCAAGTTTATTGGAGGTTATGTCCACCACCCCCACCATCCACAAATGTTCTTATGAATTTAGAATCTCGTTCATATTTTCTAAAAATTCACTTCATATCCCAGCTCAGTTCTGCCTGCCACTGTCTAGATCCGACCACCCAGCAGTATAAAATATCTTTCCCCATCCAAACCTCTACCAAACCCTTCGTAAAAATTATACCCATTTTCCTCTCTCTCCTCTCTACAACTTTCATGAAGATCCTATCTTCTGATTTGGAGGTCTACATAGCGGTCAATGACAACTCTCAGAAAAGTTCATTTCTATCCGGCCAGATCTAAAATAGAGATCAGTCCGGTTCTAAAATTCCCCATCAGAAGCACAGTCACAAAATTTTTTTTGGAGTACCAGAGAGTCGAAGGATTTTGAGTCAACGTTCCAACGGCACTAGTTTCGTGCCGATCCGACATCGGTGCTGATCGCAGTAATAAATCTCGTCGGGTCGCGCACTACAAAACAGAGGTTGCAGATCCGTGGCCAGCACTTCCGACAAGTGGAGATCGGAGCCGCCCGGCCTCTGACCGGTGTTCCAGTCCGACCGCCATCCAGGGATGCGCACCACCAGGTGTCACCATCACAGTGGGACCCACCCCTCCAGGTCCGGAGGACTAAGCAGCACGTGGGCCCCACGAACCACAGATCGCACCGTCCAGACAGCACTAAAATGCGGATTTCGGCACCGTCGGAGCGACATCAAGATGCTGCCCGTCAACCCAATTCGCGATACTCCCGGGCCCCACATGTGACCGGTTACCTCCCTGCGTGAAGTGGGTCAAAACTTTGTACTGCAGTAAAAGTTATTTAACTGGGAGTACGGATTTGGCCGGGGTTGTCTTCCCCAAGCCGGGAGCATGGAGGTAACGGTCTTAACTCCTTGGCGTTCATTTGCTAGTTTAGTATATGGTCATATGCCGCTGTAAGTGCGTTAGGAGTCTAGCCCGTGAGTTCATGTCACCGTTGTGAGCAAGAGAGTGACCCGTGCCGTGGCTCGATCTGAGCACGGAAGTGAGTCGACCACCCTTGACTCTGTCGGTTTCTCAACTGCGTGGATCCACGTTTCCCCTCACTTGGGACGACGAGTGAGCTTGCGTTTCTATTAGCGACCTATAGCCCATAAGAACTCTTAGTGTCGGGCCAAACTGTCTCCATTGTTGGATGTTGCTGGTCTCATCCGCATTTAGAGTCCGAGGTCCATATCACTTAGAGTCGGTCCCCGTGTCCATCCCGCATCAGTTTGGTATCAGAGCGAGTTGAGTCTAGGGTAGTCGTTGCATGAGTCTTACACGGTCTAAGTTGAGTCTAGGATCATCATTATTTTCAAAACAAAAAAAAAGTGTTTTAAAATTGCATTCATCCCAATAACCCGGTATATCAAAAGGTGTCGCCCGAACGTTAGGTTACGCCTATCGGGAAGGCCGCACACTCGAGTAGAGGAGATCTTCGGGTCGACCCTCCGCCACGTACCGGATATTGGCTAAGTCTAGGTGCATCATCTTTGCATTAGTCTGTGTCTCCTAGTCCGTGTGTCTTTGCGTGCCCACTCGTCGAGGCACCCAATACTCGCCACCACCACCTATGGTGGATTCCTGAGCCCGTAGTTCCGATGAGCCCTCGACGGTCAAGATGTTCCGAGCCCTCATGGATCGTCTCGATACGCATATGGATGGTCTTAGTACGCGTCTAGATGGCGTAGGAACGCGTCTAGAAGGGAGGATGAAAGCCCTAGAGGATCGGGCTGAAACATCAGACCAGTCCATTCAGAGTCTTGTGGGGAGGATAGTTGTCCTTGAGAGGGCCCCAGTGGCTGCGCAACCCGCCCGACAAATGGCCAACAAGAGCCGGTTCAGCAACCTGTTGCTCCAGGGGCTCAAGGGGAAAATGATAGGAGGCAACAAGTGCCCGAGGTGGATGATTATGCATCTGCTAATGAACAAGGGGGTTATGGTCGTGCTCGTCGAAGCCAACGACGGAATCGTGATGATGATGATGAACGCGTTCTTAGGAGCGTGCGTGCGGACCCTCCCCTATTTGAAGGGTCTTTGGATCCGAAGGTCTATTTAGATTGGGAGGCTGGCATGGACCGGTACTTCGAGTGCTTTGAGATGACGGACCACCGAAGAGTTCGGTATGCTAAGATGAAGTTGCATGAGCAGGCCCAAACTTATTGGATCAATGTGGAGAGCATGTTAGTGCAGCGACATCAACCCCCGATCGGTACTTGGGATGACATGAAAATGAAGTTGAGGTAGAAATACCTTCCTGCCACATACCGCCAGCGTCTCATAGACAAATGGCAAAGTCTCTCCCAAGGGAGCCGATTCATGACTGAGTACACTGTCGAGATTGATGAGTATTACTTGCGGTGTGGAGTTACGGAAGAGAGCACCATGACCATATTGCACTTTCGAAGAGGTCTACGGCCGAACTACCAATATGAACTTTTCAGCTGTAATGTGACCACTTTGGAACATGCGTATCAGGTTGCTCTGGAATTGGAGCAATTTGAGGTCGAGTTTGAGCCTACCCATTGGTTGGGCCCCTTTCCCATTCGTAGTGTCGAGCCCCGTGGCTCTTCAGGCACATATCCGAGGGCCCCCATGGCTCGACCTCAGGAGCCCACTCGTCCCGAGCCATTCGCTCCTAGGCCTCGCCCTCCACCTCCGAGGGATATCCCTCCTCGTCCCCAACCCACGGCACCCACGGTCCGTCCACCGGCACCTGCACCCATTACTCATCCTTTGTTGCCTACACCTCCTATCCGTTGGGAGGATAAGGGGAAAGGACCCTTGATCGGGAAGCCTAGTGGATCACGACAGTAGTGTTATCGCTGTAATGGATTTGGCCACTTCGCCAACCAGTGTCCCACTCATCAGTCTCTTGTCATTGGGGACACACAGGACGGGGACGCCACCTCTTCAGATTTTGTGTTAGTCAGCTATGAAGCAGATCAGGAGCTAGCTGACGAATACTATGAGATTGAAGGTGATGGCCAGGATGCCCAGCATTCAGATGATACCCACTTGGGGGTCGACATGTTTATTCTCACCCAGCCACAGGCCAGTGATGACTGGCGTCGGACCACCATCTTTCATACATACTGTAGGCTCGGGGGCATGTGTGTAAGGTGATTATTGATAGCGAGAGTTGCATCAATGCAATCTCCATGGGCGCAGTCTCACGTCTTGGTCTTACTCCCGTGGACCATCCTTGCCCCTATCGAGTATCTTGGGTGGATTCCACCTTCATTCCGATCAGGCTACGGTGTTTCCCACTGCAGTTCCATGCCTATCGTGACGAGATTTGGTGTGATGTCCTCCCCATGGAGGTGGGAAATATCATTCTTGGTAGGCCGTGGTTATTTGATCGGGATGCCACACTCCATGGCCTGTCGAACACCTATACCTTCGACCATGATGGCCGACGGATTTCCCTCCACCCCACTCAGCCCAAGAGCCCATCAGTTAGGGGTCCTATTGGCCATAGTACTCCGGAGCCTTCCGTCCTCGGGCCCAGTACCCCATCCCCAGCCCGGGATATGACCGTTTGGTCCCACTACAGTTCCATGCCTATCGTGACGAGATTTGGTGTGATGTCCTCCCCATGGAGGTGGGCAATATCATTCTTGGTAGGCCATGGTTATTTGATCGGGATGCCACACTCCATGGCCTGTCGAACACCTATACCTTCGACCATGATGGCCGAAGGATTTCCCTCCACCCCACTCAGCCCAAGAGCCCATCAGTTAGGGGTCCTATTGGTCCTAGTACTCCGGAGCCTTCCGTCCCCGGGCCCAGTACCCCATCCCCAGCCCGGGATATGACCGTTACCTCTGGCACAGGCGAGCCCTCGACTAGGAGGTTGATGAAGATTAGCTCTCGAGAAATGGAGCAGGAGGCTAGTAGGGGCTGCCCTGTGTTTGCTATTACGGTCAAAGAGGTGGAGCCGAAGTCCGAGGGTGAACTCCCACCCAATGTCATTCCTATTCTGCAGGAGTTCGCTGATATTTTTCCTGAGGAGCTTCCCGAGGGACTCCTACCCATGCGGGATATTCAGCATGCTATCGACCTGATTCCAGGCTTCTCATTGCCCAATCTTCCTCATTATCGCATGAGTCTCACGGAACATGCCGAGCTAAAACGGCAGGTCGATGAGTTGATGCAGAGAGGGTCTGTTCGGGACAGCATGAGTCCGTGTGCTATTCCCGCATTACTCGCCCCAAAGAAGGATGGCATGTGGAGAATGTGCATTGATAGTCATGCCATCAATAAAATCACTATAAAGTACAGGTTCCCTATTCCCCGCCTAGATGATATGCTAGACATGATGGCCGGTGCCACTATCTTCTCGAAGATCGATCTTAAGAGTGTCTACCACCATGTGAGGATTAGGCCAGGTGATGAGTGGAAGACCGCATTTAAGACCAAATGATGGTCTATATGAGTGGTTGGTTATGCCCTTTGGGTTGACCAATGCCCCTAGCACCTTCATGCGACTCATGACTCAGGTCCTTTGACCTTTCATTGGAGTCTTTGTGGTTGTGTATTTTAATGATATCCTTATATATAGTCGCAGTAAAGGGGACCACTTGGACCATCTATGGCAGGTTTGTCTGCTTTTGAGGCAAGAGCAGTTTTTTGCGAACCCACAGAAGTGTGCCTTCATGACACCTCAGCTTACCTTCTTGGGTTTTATTGTGTCTAGTACTGGGGTCTCCGCCGATCCGGAGAGGGTCCGAGCCATTGTTGAGTGGCCGGAACCCCGTACGGTCCATGATGTCCGCAGCTTCCATGGCCTTGCGACGTTTTATCATCGTTTCATCCGCAGATTTAGCTCTGTCACTGCCCCGATCACAGACAGTATTCGGAAGGGCACGTTTGTATGGACGAAGGCCACAGTTGCTGCCTTCAAGGACATCAAGGAGCGCATGACCCAGACACCGATCCTTCGATTGCCAGATTTCTTGAAGGTGTTTGAGGTCTCTTGTGATGCATCGGGTGTTAGGATAGGAGGAGGGTTGAGTCAGGAGGCCCACCCGGTCGCATATTTCAGTGAGAAGCTGAATGACGTGAAACTGCGATACTCCACTTATGATAAGGAATTCTACACAGTTGTTCAGGCTCTTAGGCATTGGATGCACTATCTTTTACATCAGGAGTTTGTCTTATACTCTGATCATGAGACCTTGAGGTTCCCCCATTCCCAAAAGAAGCTTAATGCGCGTCACAGCCGATGGTTTGAGTATCTCCAGCAGTACACATTTGTGCTTAAACATAAGGCTGGAGTGGAGAACAAGGTAGTGATGCCTTGAGTCGGCGTGCTTGTCTGCAGACCACCATGAGTGCCGAGGTCATAGGGTTAGAGAAGATGAGAGAGGCCTATGGTGACTGTCCTGACTTCGGTCAGATTTATACCACTCTGCAGGCCGGACTCTCGAGAGATCATGATGATTATGTGCTCCAGGAGGGTTACCTCTTTTGAGGAGGCAGGCTTTGTGTTCCCCGAACTTCGTTTCGAGACTTCTTAGTCTGGGAGCTACATGCGGGAGGTCTAGCCGGCCACTTTGGTCGGAACAAGACTATCGAGACTGTTGAGCATAGATTTTATTGGCCGAGCTTGAAGCGTGATGTTGCTCATATAGTGGCTCAGTGCCGAACATGTGCTACGGCCAAAATGAAGAAGCAAAGCTCGGGCCTTTATACACGTCTTCCCGTGCCTGATGCCCCGTGGCATGATGTTAGCATGGTTTTATCTTGAGATTGCCACGTACCTCTAAGAAGCATGACTCGATCTATGTGGTAGTTGGCCGGTTCTCAAAGATGGCCCTTTTCATTCCCTGCTCGAAGACTTCAGATGCTTCGAGGGTTGCCCGCCTATTCCTTACTCATGTGGTGTGCAAGTTCGGGTTGCCTCGTACCATAGTGTCTGACCGTGATGTTAGATTCACTAGTTATTTCTGGAAGACAATATGGCATATGTTGGGTGCTCACCTCAAGTTTTCCACTACATATCATCCCCAGACAGATAGTCAGACCGAGGTGGTCAATAGGAGTCTGGGTGACCTTTTGAGGTGTCTTGTCAGGGACCATGTAGGGGATTGGGATCTCATATTACGACTGGCAGAATTTGCATATAATGATTCGGTTAATAGGTCTACCGGTATGAGCCCATTCGAGATTGTCACAGGTCGTAGGCCTAGGAGGCCAGTGGATCTTGTTCCCATGTCCATTCATGCACGAGCGTCTGAGTCTACCGAGTCTTTTGCTAGGCATGTTAGGAGTTTGCATGACGACATCCGTCGTCACATTGAGGCCAGCAATGCACGGTATAAGGAGTTAGCCGATGCCCATCGACACCACCATGAGTTCCAAGAGGGTGAATATGTCATGATCAGGGTAAGACTTGAACGGTTTCCCTCTGGAATCATAAAGAAATTGTAAGCTCACGGAGCCGGTCCATTTAGAGTGTTGAAACACATTAGATCCAATGCGTATGTTGTGGACTTGCCCGCGGAATATGGTATAAGCTCAACTTTCAATGTGTCAGATCTAGTTGCATATAGGGACCCGGCGGTGATCCCTAGTGAGCCTTTCGAGCCATCTCCCCCCATTGAGAGTGATCTCACACCTGAGTGTCCACCACCAGCCACATTTCCACGACAGCGAGAGCATATAAGTCATATACTGGATGAGCAGGTGACAGTTACCAGGAGTGGATCCTACCCGCGCTACCTAGTGCGTTGGAGAGGGCGACCCGCCACCGAGGATACTTGGATGACCCGTGGAGAGTTACAGCGGATAGATCCGAACCTACTGGAGCGCTACCAGAGCGATGCTGACCCATACTCGACAGGGTCGAGTTTCTCCCACTCGGGGAGAATTGGTGCGGACACCAGAGCGATCGAGAGGCACGAACCGGTGAACCGTCGGTACCGTACACGGAGCACCAATCGAGCTACATCGGCGTCCATCTAGCTCGGAGACAGTCTGGAGACTCCCCCTTGAGTCTTAGCATTTATCATATTTATGGGATTTTATTTGTTTGTAATGTGTGTTTATTTGGTTCTATTCAGATTGTAATTCGGATTGTAAGAGGGGTTTATTTGTAATTTAGGACCACCTGGGTCCCGTGGGCCCCTCATCCCTTCTCCCATTGATCCACCTCATCTCTAGGGCCCATGTTGGGTCAGTCAACCTTCTAATGTGGGCATCTAGAAGGGTTGGATCAAGGGGGGGACAAAGGGTACAAAATTTCAAATTTGGAAACCTATAAGTCAAGGGGGCGCCCCATTCTATTATAGTTTATGAGGATTTGTAGTTTATTTTATTTAGTTCCAAATTACATTGGAGAAATAAATGTGGACTCCCTCTTTTACCCCTCCCCAACCCTAGATCTAGGGAGAGTTAGTGTCTTTTGTTATTTCACATAAATAGCATGTATTTTCATTTGATTGGAATTAATGCATAAAATTTGTGGGGTTTTCTTGGAGCATAGCTTGGTGCGCCCCTCTCTCTCTCTCCCCTCTCCCCCTTCTACAGCTGAGAAGACTGTGAATCATAGGTGTGAAGCATCATCTATCAGGTGTGAAGATCATCGCCGCCGCCGCCACTGCCATCGTGCCGCCATCGCACCGCCACCATCGTCGCCGGAGTTCTATCCACCCTAGATAGCCCCTTCTTCCCAAAATTTTTGCTCCCAGCCATGAGATCTTTTGGAGCCCAACCTTTCAGGGTGAGTTCCATAGATCATCACCACATCCCATAAAAATTGAAAAAAATGCCAGCCATCGTTTTCCATTTTTTCATTTTCGTGCTTCCCAGTCCACCAGATCTGCCAGATTTCTATCCTGTGTCACAACAGCCCTGATTTTCCACCTTTCGATCCCCTTTTTGATTTTTGTTTGAATCCCCAAATTTATTGGAGGTTCTGTCCACCACCACCACCATCCATAAATTTTCTTGTGAATTTATAATCTTGTTCATGTTTTCTAAAAATTCACTTCAGATCCCAGCTCAGTTCTGCCTGCCACTGTCCAGATCCGACCACCCAGCAGTATAAAATATCTTTCCTCATCCACACCTATACCAAACCCTTCATAAAAATTATGCCCACTTTATTCTCTCTCCCCTCTACGACTTTCATGAAGATCCCATCTTCTGATTCGGAGGTCTACATCGCGGTCAATGCCAACTCTCAAGAAAGCTCATTTCTATCCGGCCAGATCTGAAACAGAGATCAGTCCGGTTCTAAAATTCCCTATTAGAAGCACATTCACAAAGAATTTTCTGGAGTGACAGAGGGTCGAAGGATTTTGAGTCAGCGTTCCAACGGCGCTAGTTTCGTGCCGATCCGACATCGATGCTGATCGCAGCAACAAATCTCGCCGGGTCGTGCGTTGCAAAATAGAGGTTGCAGATCCGTGGCCAGCACTTCCGACAAGTGGAGATCGGAGCCGCCCGGCCTCCGACCGGTGTTCCAGTCCGACCGCCGTCCAGGGAAGCACGCCACTAGGTGTCACCATCACAGCGGGACCCACCCCGCCAGGTCTGGATGACTAAGAAGCACGTGGGCCCCACGAACCGCAGATCGCGCCGTCCGGATAGCACTAAAACACGGATTTGGGCACCGTCGGAGCGACATCAAGATGCTGCCCGTCAACCCAATTCCCGATACTCACAGGCCCCACATGTGACATGTTATCTCCCTGCATGGAGTGGGTCAAAACTTTATAATGCACTAAAACGTATTTAACCGGGAGTACGGATTTGGCCGGGGTTGTCTTCCCCACGTCGGGAGCGTGGAGGTAACGGTCTTAACTCCTTGGCGTTCATTTGCTAGTTTAGTATATGGTCATATGCCGCTGTGAGTACATTAGGAGTCTAGCTCGTGAGTCCATGTCACCGTTGTGAGCAAGAGAGTGACCCGTCCCCTGGCTCGATGAGTCGACCACCCTTGACTCTGTCGATTTATCAACCGCGTGGATCCACGTTTCCCCTCACTGGGGACGACGAGTGAGCTTGCATTTCTATTAGCGATGTATAGCTCACAGGAACTCTTAGTGTCGGGCCAAAGTGTCTCTATTATTGTATGTTTCTGGTCGCGTCCGCATTTAGAGTCCGAGGCCCGCATCACTTAGAGTCGGTCCCCGTGTCTGACCCGCATCAGTTATGTCTTCAAGGATGTCATGGAAAGCATTATCAAGAAGGGTGAGTTATAAATGGGAGAACACCAGGTGGATCCTCCGCGCCCTCATGAGCCCCCAGTGATGAGGCAAGCTGTCAATATGATATCCTTGTACGAGCAATTGCCTGAAGAGGATGATGAAACTTGCACACAACACACATATGAAGCATGCTTTCTTACCCCCATCAAGGATCAGGTGGGATGGCAGATGGTACCGGCCAAGACCAAAACAAGGCCATCAGTCTCCGAAGTGTCGGGGGCCTCTATCCGGGGTGTCACTCCGAAGCAAGCCCCACCAGCAATGAATCCTGTATGGCACACCACGGAGTCACCACCGGTTATCCGAATATTTATTCACAATCAGAGGAAGCGGACTCCGCTGCCAGCTCATGAGAAGATAAGCCCTGAGGTAAAGCGCTTGAAGCAATACATTAACCAGCTTGATGAATATGAACAGCCCGAGCTAAAGCCAATATTGGTAAAATATCATGTCCTTTAGGAACAGCTGGAGGAATTAACCATCAAAGAGCAACCAGAAAAGGAGCAAGAACAAGCTGGAGCCGACCTCTTTTGGGTGCACAAGCCGGTGCAGTCAAGGCGCCGAAAGAAGAATAAACCAAGAGACAAGAAGAAAACAGTCACATTGCAATGTAATACTCTATCAACACTGTTCACCATGCTAGGGGAAGAGGATGAAGGGGAGCCTTCCACCCCATCGCTGGAAGCAAATCAAGCTGAGGCTTCAACCTTAATGCATGCTACCCGCTCTGGGAGAATGTGGGGGCGTCTACCTCCGGCCAACCACAATATTATCTTCAGGGGTGAGCAACCCTACCAGATACCAGAGCCAGAAGTCAGGGGCATTGAAATCCCTCCCCCGTCAGGCCTCTTTGCAAAAGCAAAAGGGGGTGATAAAGCTATGTCATTCATTGAATTCTTGTCCGTTCTGGAGGGCAAACAGCCGGCTCAGAATGCTACTGTTGAAGACAAAAATCCCCGACAACCATCTATCGTGATGCTAAAAAAGAAAGATAAAGCAAACATCGACCTTCCCTCAACACCTGAGATAACTTCCCCGACGGAGACTCCCCAACAGTCCCCTCGGAAGAAGGAAGCAAGAGAAGGGCAAGCCATGCCGCAAGCTCCCCATGAGCCTCCAAGACCCCGCTGGGTGGAGGAGATGCGACTGTCCAACGTCTGAGTGGGCAACCGAATTATGAAGATGCTGAAAAAGCTCCCCACAAGGTTTTCTATATGGGAAATCCTTTCCTTGAGCGAAGAAGCTCGCCAAGCTATTATTGATGCTCTACAGTCACCAGCTTAGTATGAAGCGCTCCTGAAAAAGGTTAACCCTGGGCCAACTATTACATTCACGGAGGATGACATGTTAATTTCTGACCCCAATCATAACAGGCCTCTGTATATGAGGGGGCATCTCAATTGTCAGCCATTAAGTAGAATTCTGATAGATTCGGGAGCTGCTATAAACATCCTACCCTACCGCATCTATCAAAATTATTATTTTGATCTGCACCTCACCAAAGTGAAAGATATGATGATTGCTGGCTTCACTCAGAAATGTGAAACTCCGCTTGGAGTGGTAGAATTTAACCTTACATTGGGTGATTTCACCACCTCAGTGCAGCTCTATGTCATAAATTCTAATACTACATACAAAGCTTTATTGGAACGACCCTGGCTGCATAGATACCAGATAGTGCCCTCCACATTGCACCAGTGTATCAAATACTGCCACAATGGCAAAGAAGAGAGGGTGTTTGCAGACTTGCATCCCTTTGAAGTATATGAGTGTCACATGCTCGATGCACCGTTCAATACGGAAGTCTCCCAAGGGGCGAAGAAGAAAGAAGTTCTTGCAAATCAGAAGAAAGCAATGTCAAAAATATACGAATGGTCCCCTTCACCACCCCCAGGTTACGTGGAATAACAGGAGGTCTCCCACGTCTCTCAGACTGGGGACTTCGCCAGAATTGCCCCACCAGCTACTTACCCTGGAAAAGTAGAAGATGATGTGAAGAAAAAGCTTGAACATGTTGAGATCCCGCCTGGACTGTTCAAACCCATTCCGAGCTTGGATTGCCAAACACTGCAACCACTAAAGACTATGGAGGTTCCCCGTTTCGGAGAACCCCCTATGATATTCTACCCCGAAGAACCTATCGATGAAGATGATGAAGACTATGTAATCCCGGAAGAGGCAACCAGTAGGATGGTACTGATATCGGGTCTGGATTACACTGCCCAGCGGGTCTCCCGGATGTTTGCCAAAATGCAAATGCCCTTGCTGCAGCCTGTCGGCCAGAAGAAGGTATTCCAGAAGCTCTGGGATCCGCCCAACAACAACAAAGAATTGCCGAAGATCGCTCGGTACCCGGGGCTGGGCTACACCCTACATGAATATTATGAGATAGAGGTGGATGTTGTCTCCACCTACTTCATCCATGAACACCCTTTTGAGGCTGATTATGATGATTACCCACCGTATGGCGAAGAAGCAACACACTGCCCCAAAGGTGGTGTTGAAACCTACGACAGTTATGAGAGCTCAGAGGGACAAGATGAAGTTGCTCTATGCCGATGCTGGGAGGAGCTCCTTCCCAAGGAGGATCTGTTCCAAACTGAAGCCAGATTTGACAGGGAAACACCTGTTGAAGATCAAGCCTCTGAGGAAGAAAAGAAGCGCCTGGAATTTAAGCACATGTTGGAGGAGATCTGAGCCATGCAAGACCTGGTAGACTCGATAGAAGAGCTTTTACCTGTGGACCCTAAGGGGGCAGAAGGTTATATGTCAGAACCACAAGATAAGACATCAAGACAGCAAAGTAAAGTTCAACGAGACTCGATGGAGGGTCCGATGATTCAACACTGGAACAAAGAAACTGAGGAACAAGTTACTCCAGCCCTGAAGAGCCAATCCGAAGAAAACTAACAATCACTGGCTGGCTTCAAAGGCCTGATATCGACTTATACGTCACTCGGGGAGCTGGAAGTGCTCGAGGCTGAAAAAGATTACATCAATAGAGGCTTTGTTAACCTTGAGGAAGCTCCACCAGAGGTTGAGGACGGTGGTCAAGCTACCGTTGATGAGCTGATAGAAGTGAACCTGGGAAGTGAGGAGGATCCAAGGCCCACCTTTCTCAGTGCACTGTTGCCAGCAGAAGAACATGAGTAGTATGTTCAATTTCTAAAGGAGTTCCGGGACTGCTTTGCCTGGACCTATAGTGAGATGCCAGGGTTGAACCCCGATGTAGCACAGCATCTGCTGCCAATTGATCCATGAGCATAGCCCGTAAAGTAGCCTCCCAGGCGGATGCGGCCCGAGCTGATTAATCAAATTAATAAAGAAGTCGACAAGCTCATTGATGTGGGATTTGTCAAAGAAAATCAGTACACAACATGGTTAGCAAATATAGTGCCCGCGAAGAAGAAAAATGGGCAGATAAGAATATACGTTGACTTTCGGGACCTCAACAAAGCATGCCCGAAAGATGACTTCCCTGTGCCAATCACTAAGGTGATGGTTGATGCCACCACGGGCCATGAAGCCCTCTCATTTATGGACGGATCATCCGGATATAACCAGATTTGGATTGCTGAGCAAGACAGGGTCCATACGGCATTCCACACCCCAAAAGGGATATTTCACTATAAAAGGATGCCGTTCGGCCTCAAGAATGCCGGCGCTACATATCAAAGAGCCATGACAAAAATATTTGATGACTTACTCTACAAAAAGGTGGAGTGCTATATTGATGACCTGGTGGTGAAAACCAAGAGAAAGGAGGACCATTTGCAAGATTTGAGGGTGGTGTTTGAAAGGCTGCGCCAATATGAGCTAAAAATGAACCCCATGAAATGCGCCTTCGGCGTGTCCAGTGGGATGTTCCTTGGATTCATTGTCCAACACAGAGGCATTGAAATTGATCCATCCAAGATTAAAGCTATTCAAGAGCTTCCTCCACCAAAGAGTCTATCAAAGATGCGGTCCTTGCAAGGTCGGCTGGCATATTGTAGCACCCTGTCTTTTTCTACTATAATATTTCCACATAAATTAATTATTTATTGGCTCAACTTCTAAAGAAATTATTAAAATTCTAGAAAAATATGAAACTAGTGTAAAATTGAATTTGTTACAACTTTGTCTTCAGGTAAGAGCCCAAAATAAGATTTGTATAGGCCAAATTTCATGTTTTTAGCAGTTTTTCGTGGGTTAGAAGACCTAGTTTAGCCATCACAATTTGGGCTCAATTGTAGCCCAATTGGGCTTCAATTCGAGCCAAACCCTAGCCCATTTATAGGTCTTTACTTTCTCTTCGAAAACCCTAACTCTAGATGCTTCTACCGGCGCCGGCGCCGGTGGATTAGAACCTTATCCGAAGTTTTCACCAGAATTTATTCATAGGACTCTTCAACCAAATTTGATCTCTAGGAGTCCCTATAGGTTCTATTTATAGAGGGCTTTCGACACCTTACAACCTATTTGCACCAGGAATAGGCGGCGGGACCGATCGTGATCAAACAAGGGAGATTTTGGGCGTTCTAGGAGCAGTACCTAGGGTTCCGGCGACCCCTCTTCTTCGTCCTTCTTTCCTTCAAGCAAAGGTAGGTGTCTTGTAGGCCAAATAGAAATCTAATAATACCGTATTGTGTGTCTCCATGAGCTCTTTCTTTTGATACCTAATTGCCCAATTTTTGTTCATCATGCTGTTCGAATTTCACGTTTTACTCCGAGGTGTATAAAAAGGGCAACTTTCATGATTATTAGTTAAAGATTGAATGTTGTTGTGTGAGATCTAAATCAAAGCATGCTATTTTATACGAATTTTTACGCTCTTTCGAATGGTAGCATTTTCCCTAATTTTTATTCATTCTATCATGAGCAATCGAAGTTTTAGTGTAATATGTCAAAGTTCATCGTCGGCGGGTTCCAGGTCATGTGACGCATCTTCTAGAGGCCGTTACCACCTGACGGCCATACGACAGACCGCACATGAGCCTGACAGCCCCACGACAGATCGTCACATGCCCCTGTGTTTTAAAATTTTAAAATTTTAATCTATTTATTTTCTGGTACGTAACGCACCTACTATAAAGTGTTACATGCTTGTAACGCCCCTTCTTTAGACCATCACGTTCTCCTGACAGTGTTTTTTTTAAACTATTGTTTATGCATTTTTAAAACCAGAAACTTGCTATGTTAGTATGATATCTTGATTAATAAGCAAGGCAGAACGTGATGTTAATATTGTATTATGATCATAAACATAAAATTTTCATTGTTCTACATGAAAGATGTTAGAAAATCTTAAGTTGAATGATCATGAAAAATTTGATAAAAACCCTTAGTTAACACTTGTATAAATTTTGATTTATGTAAGTTATATATTTGATCTTAGCTTTATTGTTTGACTGTCATGCCACTCCGGTGGGATTGACTGACCGCACCATTTTGGTTTCCGTGTTTATTAGCCTCAATTCTTGTAATAGATGGGACTCTCCGCCGGATATTCCTTCCATCAGACTAGGACCACTATTATGAGACCTCCGTAAGACCCCGTGAGCCTGGGATTCCCACCAGGACGCCGGGCAAGTTGTACCCTAAAGACCTGAACCCATGAACGTGGTTTGAATCGTGTTTTTTGACCAGTTCAAATTAAACTGGTCTGTGTCTTGTAATGGCCCAAGATTGGACCGTCACAGCAACGTAACGGCCCTGTGTACGACCGTCACATTCCTGTAATGGCCCTGTTATAGATCGTCACAGATAAGATAGTAATAAGGTTTTTCTTGTTTTATCATCTTGAAGCAGTTATCAAGGTTGGCCTTGAACTGTGAGATTATGTGCAATCCTTGTTTACATCCTTGTTACCTAAAGACTCATAGTCTTTCTACTTGATGTCATTCCAATTTTGTTGGAATTTCTCTTGATCTTAGAAGTAAGTTCGTGAGCTTAACCTTGGAACTCTTGGCCATTAATGTGATGAATGTCTAGACTAGGATCATTGATCCAAACCTTCAATGCCAACGCATCATAAAGGGCCCGGTCTGGTCCTGGGAGGAGCGCCCGAAAAGTACTTGTACCCCGGGGAGTTTGTAATGACAAGGTGTGGCATTGCACCGAAGTGCATGACTAGCGTGATTGGTCTATGACATTTCCACTTTTACTCAATTACTTGAAATTCATGTGTGACATGATATGTGTGCTTGATATGGCACATTCCATTTATCATTTCATGACATGAAAAGTTCTTGTTATACTTGTGTTTACTCTTTACTTGAAAGCTCATGTTCTTTTCCCTATCTATCTCTTGTCATTTATTTATCATCGCTTTTGTTACAACGTTATTCATAAATGGTTAATCACTTTAATTATGCCTGATGATAAAGATATAAAATCCTACTGAGCTTTGTTCACCCCTACTTTCTAATCCTTTTCAGGTAGCTCGGATGAGGACGGTTGTTCCTATGGGGACGGGAATGAGTGATTCCAGGAGCGAGCCATTTAGAGTTTATGTTTTTTTTTAATCAACACCGGCCCTCAGAATCATCGACTGGTCGAATGCATATCCCCCCAGCAGGGGAACATGTTCTCACTCCCCCAGAATGATGCTGTGGCCTAAGATTTTATTAATTTTTTTGTGAAAAGAATACAAGCTCTTTGGGGCATACCCCTGACTGTACAAGATGCCAATGTTGTTCAGGAATACCGAGGTATCTATTTACAAAGGCGAAGAGAAGGCAAACCTCCTTTATCCATCCTATAAACTCCCCTTACCATTTTAGGGAGTTCACTTACATGAGTAAAAATAGAGTTAGAATGACTTGAGCTTGCATAGGAGGCCAATGCATCGGCCAACTTGTTGCCTTCCCTGTAAACATGTCTCACCGAACAGCCACTTGAAGATATAAGTTTCAGGATTTCACTCAACTATGGATAGACAACCCAGCCAGGAGCTTTTTTCTTATGTATGGAATCCACAAGGAGGGCACAATCAGAATAAATTGCAGTCACTTTAAGGCCTCCATTCTTAACTATTGACAGCCCATCATAAAGAGCCCTTGCTTCTGCTAATATGCTGCTCCCAAAACCATAATTGAAAGCAAAACTGATGATCATGTTTCCTACAGAATCTCCGACACAGCCACCACCTCCACATATGCCCGGGTTACCTTTTGAAGCTCCATCTACATGAAGAGTGAATTGGAAGGGGGCTAGGCTGCATGAAACAATCATTGGCCTCCTTGAGATAATCTTCGGAAAGATTTGGAATTTATTCAGAATTTTAATTTGATCTGTCGAGCTACAACCTGAGAAGGATAGGTTTTCCAGAGCTTGAGAGAGGCCTGCCACCACTTTCCTCTTAATGCAAGTAATGTTGATGGCAGAGTTTTTGAACATGGTTGAGCATCTAGCCTTCCAGATCTCCCATACTAATAGGATCACTGCGTACATTCCAGAGTAACTGAAAGTTGAGTGCAATTTGGATCCTGCCAAAATGTTCCAACCACGAATAGTGATATGCTCACTGAGATTGATTTTGGCACTAATCAAAGGGGAGACCCACTTCCATAGGCTTGCAGCTAAATCTCCTTTAATGAAAAGGTGATCCAAATCCTCCTGGGATGGGGATAGACAACAACATCATTTAGAAGCTAAGGAAAAACCACACTCAGTAATTCTGCCATCAACTGGAACAGCTCTTTGAATCAGCTTCCAAAAGAAATTTGCTGCTCTAGGAGCAATGCTAGAATGCCATAACTTGGCCCATGGTTGCCTTATTACTCCTCTTGGTCTCAACAGATTATTGGATGTCTGAACACTGAAGTCTCCACCTACTATACCAGTCCAGATACAATGATCTGGACTGTTGCTCAGCTGAACTTTGGGTAATAATGCAGAAATACTGAGGAGAGACCAAGCTGAATGATTTGGATCAAGAAGGACCTCTCTTACAGTCTGCCTTGGCTGCATCTGAATGCTGTTAAAGCTTCCTGAAGGTATAGTATTAATTAAAGGCCCTCTACCCGTCCAATTATCTTTCTAGAAATCTGTTCCTTTACCATCCCCAATCATCCACCTGGAGTAGTTAATGATAAGCTTCTTCGCCTGCTGAAACATGCTTTGGGACATTCCAGCTGGGAAAGGACTAGTGCAGTAAAAAAGGTTGGTTTTAACAAACCTTTGTCTGGCATACTGGGAACAAAGAGATGACCCCTGAATTATTCTCCACAGGCTTTTTGTTGCCAAGGACAACTGGACAAGGTTAAGATCTCTTATACCAAGACCCCCTTCCAGTTTAGGCTTTTGGATTCTTTGCCAAGAAATCCAGTGGCGACGTCTCAGATTGTCCGAACCCTGCCAATAAAAAGTAGCACATAATCTGTCGATGGCATTTATAATAGATTTGGGGAAAAAGCATGCAGAAGCCAGGTATATAGGAATGCTTCGGAGAACTGAGTTGATGAGAATTGCCCTCCCAGCCTGCGAAAGCAATTTGGACTGCCAACCCTCTAATCTCTACTGAATTCTGTCCACAATATATTTAAAATCCTGACATGTATATCTTCCTTTCTTCACTGGGATGCCAAGATAACTGAAACTGGTAGAAACAATTCTAAAACCTGTCTGCTGTTGTATGGAAAGCTTAATCGAGAGAGGGGCTTTGTCTGAAACAATAATGCTACTCTTACCAACATTAATTTTTTGCCCTGAGCTTCTCTCATATCTTGAAATAAACTGCTGAAGTGTTGCTAAGTTATGTTTGTTAACATTCATGAAAATAAGTGTGTCATCCGCATACAAGAGATGAGATATTTGAATCATGTTTTTAGGCCCACTATAGCCCCTCAATGTTCTTGACTGGAATAAAACTGTCAGCCCTCTACTCAGCACTTCCGAGGCTAGGATAAAAAGATATGGGGCAAGGGGGTCACCTTGTCTGATGCCTCTACTAGATTTAAAGAAACCTGCCAAATTACCATTGAAATTGACTGAAAACCAACGGTTAGTAAGATTCATTCCAATGTAAGAAGTAAATCTAGTATTGAACCCAAATTTCCTTAGGACTGCCAGTAAAAAATCCCACTCAATTCTGTTATAAGCCTTGGCCATATCCAATTTTACAATGGCATTGTGACCCCTTACTTTCCTATCAATGTCCTTCATAAGTTGTCTTGCTAAAGCAACATTGTCTAGGATATTTCGGCCTTGAACAAAAGCTCCTTGTTCCTTCGAAATAATGTTTGGCAGGATTGGCACTAACCTCTTAGATATGATTGAAGAGATTATTTTGTAGAAGAAATTACATAGACTTATTGGCCTGAAATCATTAAAGGACTTAGGCTCTTGAACTTTAGGGACTAAGGCAATAACTGAGGATGCCATACCTCTAGGGATAGGAAACCCCTTAAAGAAGCTTTGCACTGCATTAGTGACATCTTGGCCTATAATGTCCCATACATGTTTATAAAACTCTCCTGAAAACCCATCCAGACCAGGGGAGCTGGATCCTTTGAGAGACCACACTGCTTCTTTTATCTCATTTCCTTCTGGAGTAGAGCATAGGAGACTGTTCTGTTCATTACTAATTAAGTGAGGAATGCAATCCAGCATGGAGCAATCTATAATATGGCTCTCAGAAGAGAACAACTTTTGGAAATACTGCTTTGCCTGCCTACTAAGAATTACTTGGTCTTCACACCAATTGTCAGAGTCATCCAGTTTTAACCTTCTGATAAAACCTCTTCTACGATTATTTTGAGCAAGAGAGTGATAATATGAAGTGTTTCTGTCCCCACTTTCTATCCAATCTGTATGGGATTTTTGATGCCAGAATATTTCTTCCCTATGCAATGCCTGATGGAAATTTGCCACTGCAGCATTCAGATTACATCTATTTTCTATTGAAGGAATTAGATCAAATTCTCTTTGTTTCTGTTCCACTTCTAATTCTGCTAATCTGACATTATTAGTCACATCTCCAAATATTTCCTTGTTCCATTTGTTTAGAGACATTTTCACAGCCTTTAACTTGGTAGATAATCTAACCATAGCTTTTGGATGTTGAACTATACATTGATTCCAAGCATCAGCTACTACTTGGTGGAAGGAATTATGAGTACACCACATCTTTTGGAAGATAAACCTGGAAGGACCATGAGAAGTGTTAGATGATGATAGTAACATCGGGGTGTGATCAGAAGGGCCTCTAGCCAAATGCTTCACAACCAGCTGGGGAAAATCATTTTGGCAATCAGTGTTAATGAAGATCCTGTCCATTCTGGGTTTAATGTTAGCAGCTCCTGTTTGGTTATTATTCCAAGTCATTGGTTCACTTGAGTAGCCTGCATCCATGAGCCCTGCTGAGCAAGCAAAAGCATTGAATTCAGCCATAGTGGCCATTGAGGGAGTGATTCCACCCATCTTTTTCGAAGGCCTCATTACACAGTTAAAATCCCCTCCTACTATCCAAGGGACTGAAACTGTACCAGCAAAAATAGCTAATTCATTGAACAATTCAATTCTAAGGTGAGGATCACAAGAAGCATACACAAAGGAATAAAGACTGGAATATCTGTCACCCTCTTTAATACCCAAAGTAATATGCTGAGTAGATGAACCGAGAACATCCAGCCTAAAATTGTCATGCCAAAACACTGAGGAGTTAACAGCAAATTTTACCAATTTTATAAACCTCCCAAGCTTCATAGCTTTCTCTGCATTCAGCATTGGCTCACTAATAGCAACTAAGTCTACTTTGTGAATTTGGATTAGCTTCTTTAAACATCTCCGGGAACCTTGATTCCCTACACCTCTGATGTTCCAAATAAGGGTTGTGTTTAACATTGAAATTCCTGTGGTTGAGCTTCTACCGATCTAGCTCTAGATCGTGTGATTATCCCCTTTTTTGAACGGGCTCGTCCAACATGAGCTTCCCTCCCTACTTCAACTATTTGCATAAGCGAATTATCACTTTTGGCCTTTTCAGCAATAAAATATCCCACTTCTGATAACTTCTGAGTGTCTAGCCTTTCCTCACCCCCTTGCCATTCAGACTCTGTTCTTTTCTGTATTGAAATAGATTCAGTCCCAAGAGTACTTAAGATTTCTGGTGCTTCTATATCTTCCTTTGCTTCAACCAACAATGGCTTGTTACTTCCGGGGTTTAAAATATCCTTCTGGCTTAAAAGAAATTCCTCATCTACATGCTGAAACTCTTCATCAGAGAAAACTTGCTTATCTTCATCTAGATTAGAATCACACCCATCAAGGGGTTTACGAAACTGTACAGGTTCTGTAGAAGAAGTCTTAGTTTCCAACTGGAGGAGAATCTGATTTTTGCTACTAGCCTGTTCCTGTACTTCTTCCTTGCTCACTTGAGTAATATCAGTTGAATCAATTCCAGTCATTTCGTCAACATTCTGTAAGGCTGCAAATCTATTCTCCTCTGAGACCAAATGTCGAGCATGTTGTGGTTCTACTGTAGATGACTTGTTTGAGTCCTTTATTTCCTTATTCAGAATTCTGGCCGAAACAGAGGGTACGACCGGCCGAGGCCTGAAAGTCTGACGGAGGTTCTTGGTTATAGTCTGCTGTCGATTAGTCTTCACAAGCTTTTTTTTGCAAACTTCAGCAGCATGGCCAAGTTTGTGGCAATACGAATAGAGAACTGGTGCTCGGTGGAAATTGACAGACTGCCAATAGCCTTTCCCATCAAGATCAATCCACAGTCTCTCCTGACGCAGAGCTGAAAGATCCATTTCAATGCAAACAAGGGCCACTGAAGTGTCCGTCAAAGCTAAAGATCTCTCATGAATTCGCAGAACAATTCCAAAATTACTAGCTATGGAACGCAGGCAATCTTCTTGATACAGATTAGCCGGGAGTGTAGGAAATCCGATCCAAATCAGAACGGTCGGCGGATCAGCTTCAAAACTAAAATCTGAAATCCACCGGAAAAATCGAAATAGAAAACCTTTTGTATACAAGTTTTTCTGCAGGAGGATTTTCAGAAAATCCTCTTCTATGTCGAATCTTAGAAGAATATGTCGGGGATTTAACTTGCTTATGACAAAACTGTTAGAAATAGCTAATCGCTGAACCAGACATGACTTAATTTCTACAAAAGAAGGCCTACCGTATGAACACTTTGCCACGATTGCGAACGAAAGAAACTGGACATATGCTGGTATATCAGCCTTGGAGAAATGTACAGTTGGCTCTCCTTGATCTGTGAATGCAGGCTCCTTTATCGGTATAGAAATGGACAAAGACCTTTGTTTCTCCATGATGACTTGAGCAAAGGTTCGTCGAGAGATTACACCAGTAGAGGAAGATCCAGCCCCTGGTCGATCTGTTGAAGCCCCCAACAGGGCCGAGGGGATCCCCGCTGCGCCGGCCATGGCTAGCAGAGAGGGAAGTTCGCCAAAAGGAAAAAGGCAGGAGAAACGCGAACCAGAGCCTCTCACTCTAGAATTCTAGAGAGAGAAAACCAGAGCCAACCTAACCGAATACATTAGAGAGTTTATGTTCAAGTCAAGTTTGGATTAGTTGTTATCTAGAGTTGATGTATTTTCCATTAATGAGATAGAAGTCCACAAGGAGTCGGGTGTAATTGAATACTTTCTCTTATTATTATTATCAATAAACTTTGGTTAATTGTTTCATTATTATTTGCCTGGTGGTTAGTCTCTTGTGGCAATGTATGCTCTGATTGACATGATTGATATAAACTGCTACGTTCTGATTTTCCGTGTCGGGGCATGACACATATTCACCTGTTTGTTTCAAATCTGTCGGGATGATGTCACCCTTTCCACAAGCTCATGATAAAAGATGTGCCGTTCTTCTGGGATGAAGAGTGCCAAGCAGCTTTCGAGAAGTTGAAAGAATATCTGAAAACCCCTCCGGTGTTGGGAGCGTCGATTAAAGGAAGACCCGTGATTCTTTACATAGCAGCCACTCACTGTTCCCTGGGGGCAATGCTAGCTCAAGTGAATGAAGAAGGAAAAGAACAAGCTCTTTACTACCTCAGTAGAAGGTTAGTACGGACCGAAGAGATACACTTTTATAGAAAAGACTTGCTTGGCACTGGTCTTCGCTGTCAAGAAACTCCGGCATTACATGCCGTCCCATGAAATCAGATTGATATCTGGAGCTGACCCGCTCAAGTACATATTATCCCAGCCAGCACTCAAAGGTTGACTCGGCAAATGGGCCGTGATCCTTATGGAACTTCAGATTTCATATGTGCCTCAGAGAGCCATAAAAGGTCAGGCCGTAGCCGACTTCTTTGTAGCACACCCTGCACCAGAAAATACTCCATTAGAAACTGAACTCCCTTATGATGAAACACCAGAGGCATATCAAGCTCAGCTGGTTATATGGCAGCCCTACTTTGATGGGGCATCGAGAATAGAAACTACCTCAGCTGGGCAAGTCAGAATTCGAGTAGGAGCAAGCATTGTCCTGAAGTCACCTAAAGGGGAAGTGGTATACACTTTGTGCTCAATAAACAAGCCATGCACCAATAATGAAGCTGAGTATGAAGCTCTGATAATCGGCCTACAAATCACTCTCAGCATGGGAATCCAGATGCTCCAAGTGTTTAGCGACTTAATGCTGATAATAAAACAGATGCAACGGGAGTTTGAGGTGCGGAAGCCAGAACTAAACAATTACTGTCAAAAAGCATTGGGCCTTATGGCGAATTCCACCATATTAAGCTCAATCATGTGGGCCGGGGGCAAAATGCTCAAGCTGAGGCTTTGGCAAAATTGGCCTGTTTGCTAGCAGTCCCACCAGATGAAATACTCAACATTGTTGTGATAAATCGATGACAGGTTCCCAGTATGCTAGAGTCATGTCCAGAGGAATGTGAGGCTAACTTAGCCGAAGAAACACAGGAGCTCGACTGGAGACATCATCTTATACAGTGGTTCCTCCACCGGCAGCTACCCAAAAGCAAAAGAGGAAAGAATGAAGCTCCTTAGGACCAAAGATTCCTATGAATTCCGAAGCGAAACACTGTTCCAAATCATGGCAGACGCCCATAAAAAGATTCTACTCTGTTGCCTATCCACAAAGGAGGCCTGGCAGGTGATGAAAGAAATACATGCCGGAACAGCCGAGGCACACCAAGCTGGACTGAAAATGAAAATTGAAGTTAAGAATTTAGGCTATTATTGGCCTACTATGTTTGAAGACTACTGTCAATTTAAAAAAACATGTCAGAAATGCTAGGAGCATGCTGTTGTGCCCAGAAGGCCTCTTGTACCCCTACACCCAACAGCTCCCAGTTGGCCTTTCGCTCAGTGGGGAACCGATGTGGTGGGACCTCTTCCAACTTCCTCAGTCGGACACAAGTATATCTTGGCTATAACAGATTATTTCTCCACATGGGCAGAAGCTATAGCACTAAGAGAGGTGACTGGTGAGCTGGTCACCAGATTCATCAAACAGAATATTATTTTTCGATTTGGTGTTCCCAACTGAATAATTTCTGACAACGGAAGCCACTTCAAGAATCAGAAAATATATCGGCTCGCCGAGAAGTACAAAATTGATTGGAGGACCTTCACCCCCTACAATCCGCAAGCAAACGGATTGGCTGAAGCATTTAACAAAACCCTATGCACGCTCCTTGCCAAGACTGTCAGCTCCCACAAAAGGGACTTGGGAGAGAAGATGTGTGAAGCATTGTGGGCATATCGTACTGTCTACAAAACCCCCACAGGTTGTTCACCCTTCTCCCTTGTATACGGCTCCGAGGCAGTATTCCCCATAGAGCTGGAAGTTCCATCACTTAGGGTTGCCATTCAATATGGCCTAGCCCGCGATGAACAAACAAATGCTGAAAGAAGATTTGAAGAATTGGCTGAGCTGGAAGGAAAACGCCTTCAGGCACAGAAGAACATCCAGGCATACCAACCCCGTATGGCAAATGCCTTCAACAAGCTCGTCAAAGGGCGAGAATTCAAGAAAGGTGACCTAGTCATGGTCAAGAAGAAAGAAGTCATGGCTTCCAACCCGAAGGGCAAGCTGGCTGCAAACTGGTTGGGTCCATATGTGGTCCAAAGGGTCTATGAAGGCGGAGCCTACGTGGTTGTCAACCATCGGGGGGAAGTTCAGTTCCCACCACTCAACGGGAAGCATCTGAAGGTCTATCATGATGTACCACTGCCCTTTGAGGGAGTGGCGAATGATTGAATAAACAGCCTCAACATAAAAATTGATGGTAATGAGAGCTCTGAAGAATGATGATGACGATAAGGATGGTCACTCCTTCCCTTCATGTGGACATCAATTAGGGCCTTCCATCCGGGTAGATGATGAAACCTTACTCCCCTTTGCGTCGATGCTTACCTCACATCAACGATAAAACTTATAAACATTTTAGGCGAACGGCTTCGTGCCCGAGCTGCTACATACCGACATCAATTCGGACCTTCTGTCTGGATAGATGATGAGTCCTTATCTTCCCTTGCGTTGATGTAAACCCCAAAACAACGATAAAACATATATACATTCTTGGCGAACGGCTTAGGGCCTAAGTCGCCTGCATGTTGACATCAATCCGGACCTTCCGTCTAGATGGATGATGAAACCCTATCTTCCTTTGCGTGGGTGCTTACCCCGCGTCAACAATAAAACTACATACATTTTCGGTGAACAACTTCATCGCCTGAGCTGCTACATACCAACATCAATTCGGACCTTCTATCTGGATAGATGATGAGGCTTTATTTTCCTTTGCGTTGATGTTAATTCCCACATCAACGATGAACTCTTTTACATGTTCAAAAGGCAACATGCAACTTCAAATGTTACATTAAAAAAAAAGAAAGAAAGAAAATGGGGCTTAAAATAGAGGTGCCCCGCCGGACTTGTTCAGACATCCTGGACAAGGGCAAAAGGGGCTATAGCCCAGCTATGGCGAAAACCCGAAGAGGCGCTGCAGGCTAAATCGGGTACCCCGCCACGTGAAAACTCGAAAGGGCACTTGGGTCAGTAATGTGGTTACAATAATGTAAAATACATGCTATACCTCTTGGTGACACTTCCATCCCGTGTCCCACCGACGATGAAACTTTCTGTCGATCATAGGGCATCATCGCCTAGATCGATGCTAAAACCTATCCGGAATAGACATTCTATCTATTCTGATGAAAAAGATCCATTTTTCTTGCATCGACATGAACCCAATGCTGATGATGAAACTTTTCGTCGATCCTAAGGCATCATCGCCTTGATCGATGCTAAAACCTATCCGGAATAGACCTTTCCTCTATTCTGATGAAACATATCCATTTTTTCTTGCATCGGCATAAACCCAATGCTGGTGCTGAAATTTTTCGTCGATCATAAGGCATCATCGCCTGGATCAATGCTAAAACCTATCCGGAATAGACCTTCCGTCTATTCTGATGAAACATATCAATTTTTCTTACATCCGCATAAACCCAATGCTGAACATCATCACCTAGATCTATGCTAAAACCTATCCGGAATAGACCTTCCATCTATTCTGATGAAACAAACCCATTTTCTTGCATCGGCATAAACCCAATGCTGATGATGAACTTTCCGTCGATCTTAAGGCATCATCACTTGGATCGATGCTAAAATCTAGCCAGAATAGACCTTCCATCTATTCAGATAAAATAGATCCATTTTTCTTGCATCGGCATAAACCCAATGCTGATGATGAAACTTTCCGTCGATCCTAAGGCATCATCACCTGGATCGATGCTAAAACCTATCCGGAATAGACCTTCCGTCTATTCTGATGAAACTTGTCCATTTTTCTTGCATCGGCATAAACCTAATGCCGATGATGAAACTTTCCGTCGGTCCTAAGGCATCATCGCCTGGATCGATGCTAAAACCTATTCGGAATAGACCTTCCATCTATTCTGATGAAACTTATCCATTTTTCTTGCATCGGCATAAACCCAATGCCGATGATGAAACTTTCCATCGATCCTAAGGCATCATCGCCTAAATCGATGCTAAAACCTATCCGGAATAAACCTTTCATCTGTTCTGACGAAACTTATCCATTTTTTTGTGTTGGCATAAACCCAATACCGACGATGAAACTTTCCGTCGATCCTATGGCACATTGCCAAGATCGATGCTAAAAACCTATTCGAGATAGACCTTCTATCTATTTCGATGAGACCTATGAACCCTTCATCCACACATCAGCAAATGTTCCAACATTCGACACCTTTGGCCGATGAAACATATACTTATGCTAATGTTTCGGTTTGGCGGCTCTTGAAATCCCGGCACACGGTAGAGCAATTCCCCCATCCTTTGCTTGAAAGAGTGGGCGCTCTCCTGCGATACAGATACGGGTGTATTTTCACGAGAGTTACCAAACTGCTGCAAACCATTACAAGATGAAGATATGGAGATGGGCACCCAGACATGAAAGGAAAGCCAAATTTTAATTACAAAAAGGGGACGAATATAGTCAGGGTCCTCGGAAAGGACGCATTACAAAGCAAGGAACGACTAAGGTCACCGGAAGATGTCCTCGAAATCAAAGAGCCCGACATTCGGAGCCGCTCCAAATTCCTGAAGATGAGCTTCTTCTCCTTGGAGGCGAGCTGCTTCATCCTGCAGTGATGCCACATGTCCCTCTAGTAGAACAATCTCTTCAGCACTCTGAGGCCGTGCCGCCTCCAATGGCAATTCAGCCTCAATGGCATTCAATTTTGACCATAGCTCATCCATCCGGCTGCATAAAAATTATGCATGAGTAGATGAAGTTTCCAACTGGGTCCTGTGCCGTTGAAGATTAGAATTCAGCATCTCTAGCCCTGATCGATAATCGGCTCTCTGCAATTTAAGGGCTGCCAGTCTATCACTCACAGTACGCCCCAGAAAATCGCGGCGATTCACAAATTTCAGCAAGAACAGCACCCGCTGAGTCCATATTTCTAAGGGACAACCTAGTGCTTGCAGACCAACTGTCGACCACTGAGCCACCTCTTTCAATTGAAGATAAGTCAGTGTCGGCTGAGATTCCACTACCCGGCGTAGCATCTCCAAATTCTGCCTGATAAAATCCTCTAATGATGTGAAGCTAAGGGAGGCTGCTAGAGCCACATCAAAAGTAACTTCACTATCTATGGACACCCATAAGCCAGTGTCTGGCTTAGAAGAAGAAGATGGAATGGCAACCAAAGCTGACGAAGTGGGCACCGCAACAGTCTGTTCATGTAGGCTCTTCAAAGATCTCTCTTCTATGAGTGCTGGAGGTGGCATAGGCTCCGACTCTGTTGCTTGCACAGACGTGTTAACCCGACCCGCAGTAGTATCCCACCTGGCCGGGGTGAACTCAGAAGCTCGTGTCAGCATCTTCTGTTCTGGCTCCAGCTCAGTCACTCCCAAGATAGCATCCCACTTGCGCTTCTCTACGAGAAGATAAATGGCCTCGCCACGATATACGAAACCATTCAGGCTATCCCTCTCTAGTAGCATGGCCCGTTCTACCATCCGGGCTAACATAATGTCTCTCTTCCCGGCTACATTGAAGGTGCAGATGAACGGCGCTAGATGATGGTCCTTCAAAAAATCCGGACGATAGCCATCGTCGTGATTAAAGCTCAACCCGTCCTCAGTAGGCAGGACACGGGATGCAGATACTGTGTCCATCTCCGAGTCAGAGGACTCATCAACTATGGCAACCTTCCTAAGGCCTCGATCAAGGTGGCCGACATTTAGCCAAGTTATAGAAGGGTCGGGCACCCTACCCTGAGCCGAAGCACTGTCATCAGCAATTCCAGAAGCAGCATGACTAGAAGTGATGGACATTTCAGCAACTGCAAAAAAGAAAAGTAAAGAGGATAAGAAACGGCTGAGACAACAATAGAAGAAGAAATCCTGAGGAACTTTCGACAACATCTCCCTTTGTTTGGGTATGCTCAAAAGAATAATAGGAAGAACATCCACCAAGAGGGGATGTCTCCTCAATAAAAGGGGACATAGTCCCATCATGGATCAACAATGAAGGCTCACCAAGGAGCGATAGCTCTCACGCCGAGCACCGCCAGAAGAAGGGGAGCACGTCGAGGAGAGAGGAGGTGCGAGTGAGAATGAGGCCCTCGCTCGCCCTCGGCGCCTTAAAATCCCTAAACCCTAAGGCACGCCGAGATGACTCTCCCACGCCGAGAGGGTCACGCGCCGAGGGGAGTAAGGCGCGCCGACGCCTTTTCATTTGCCTCGTCGAAACCATGTCGCGCCGAGGCCCCTTGCTCATGTGGCATCGAGAACTCACCGCGCCGACCTCGAGGCCATAATGGAGTTCGCCAGTCAATCAAGTTGGTCCCTGTCCAAACTAGGGTCGAATAAGCTCATACCAGACAAAATGATGATGATTACTTCAAGAATAGATGATGAGAGTGAATACAAAGAGAATGAAGATATCAAGCTATAAGTCTGCACAATGGGCAGGATCAAGCCTAATGAAATATATAGAGCACATTAAAGGATACACCCGCAGGCCCCGTGCCGCTCATCTTTCGCTTACGCCACCAGCGGGTGGGGGGCATTTATTGACATCAAAAATTTACAGTCAGCTGAAACCACAGAAAGCTGAGGGCAGATGGCTAGTCAGCTGATGGTCAAATCAAAGATCAGGCTACAATGATGTTCCTCAAAGCTCCAACCATGATAGAGGGAGGGTTTATCACAGTTTACACTGTTGTGCCCATGTGATCATTTGAGTCTTCCTGTGGTTTGGATCATTCGACATCATGTTATGGTCATTTGAGTTATTGGATATTCTTGGTGTTGATAATAGCTAAACACTATAAGTCATTATTATTGTCGACTCTCATATGACTGACATACGTGATGTTTTGTTCATGACAGATATGCCAATGAATGGACAATGAATTAAGTAGAAATGGCAAAAGTGAAAGCTCAATGATTGCACCCTCGCACACGAATCGACCTACGCAGTCAGGTCGCGGGGGTCAAGGGGGCAGCGCCCCTTGCGGGGGTTGATGTCACAAATGAGAACAGACTGCTAAAGGACTCAAGCGACTGAGCTAAAGGGGTTAACGGACTGAACAGGGAAGACCTGGGGTCTATCCAGCGGGCGGTCGACTGCCAGTACAGGGGCGGTCGACCGCCCCTGCTAGCAGCTCCCAGTCTACACGAGTCTCAGTGGCAGTCGACCGCCAGCCCAGTAGCAGTCGACCGAAAATTTCAGGGACCATCCGTCTATAGCGTTTCTCAGAAGCGGTCGACCGCCAGCTTCTGCAGGTCGACCGCCAGCCCCGAGCCTTCAATGTTGACTTTTTTTCCACTTCGAGAAGAGCCCCTTTCCTTGTATTTGTTTAACCCCAAAGTCACTCAATCCCCCATGGATTGTGGATCTGGTCTGGGGGATGTCCAAGGACCATTCAAAGTCTATAAAACTAATACAAGAGTGTTCGAAACCCTAAGGCTAAGAGGGGAGATCAAAGGAGGCTGTAAGGGTGTGTTCAAGGGAGAGGAGTTTGAGTACTGTAGCCATGAATAGTACTCCAGGAAGAAGTTCTTCATCAAATCCTTAAGTGATTGAAGCTACTTCAAGAGGAGATCAACCCCAAGCCAAGTGAAGATAAAGCTGTAACCATCATCCTCTTCCTCATCTCAAGGTGATCCATAGAAGCTCATTCTCAAGTGAGATCAAATCTGCATCCTTCATCTTCTTCATCAACTCAAAGTGATCCAAGGAAGACCATGTCACAAGGAAGAAGATACCATTGAAGAATCAGATTCAAGCTTCAGCAATCTCAGACAAGATCTTTTCTCTTTGAGCATATTCTATATCTTGTTTGAGTGTTTTCATATCTTATTTTTTTTCATTTCATTCAAACATTTGAAACTGAAGATCGTCCCTACCGGTGGTTAGTAGGAAGGTAATCGGAAGTTGTCCGATCTGCGGTGTTGACGTCCCTACCCGTGGTTGGTAGGAAGGCAATCGGAGGTCTTTCCGATTTACGGTTCAGTGCGTGGCACTAGTGGATCCTTGATGGGAATCGATGTCGAGCACTGACTTTTTATTTTTGCATTGGTATCCTTTAGTTTATTTTTATATGCTTGGGAAAGTATATGTACAATTGTAAGGCTTTATAAGCCAATGTGTCATTCCCTTGGATTCTTTGGGTTTTTGTGCAAATTGTCAGTAGGTCCAGCAAGGGGGCCCTCACTCCTTTCCCATTGGTCCACATAAGCCATATGGGTCCATGTGGGGCCGGTCAAAGTCCTAGGTGGCATCTAGAAGGTCAATTGGACACATGGGAGACAAGTGGTTGAAAATGTCAAAGGGAGGCCACCTACCTTACCAACCTAGTCAAAGGAGTGCCCCCTCCATATGTAATTTATTTATTTTAGATTTTTGACCACATGGGGGAAAAATGGCCTATTTCCCACGAAATTCCCAGCCCCCCACCCCTTGCCATTCTCTATATAAGCCTGTGTATAGTGTCATTAGAGATTTAATGAAGAAATTATGTGAAAATTACTTGAAGCAAGAAGGGTGTGCTCTCTCTCCTCTCTCCCTCTGATTCCTCCTTCCCCCCCTCTATATTTCAGGGTTGAGAACCCTTCTACCTTAGCCCCACCACCTCTGATTTTTATCTCTGATGACGCCGCCGCCGTTTGTGCCGCCATCGAGCCGCCGCGAAGCCGCTTCCGAAGTACTGTCCAAGGTTATGTTCTACTGGAAAGAGGTTCACTACAAGATTTTTAACTCCCAACTCCCACATCATCTGGAGTTGAGATTTTCAGGGTTGGTTCCTATCTTGATTACCAACCTCCAGTAAAAAAATCACATTATTCAGAGTTCGTTTTATAATTTTCTATTTTCGTGTCTTTCTGTCTTCCTGATCTGTCCCTTTTCAGATCTGTGTAGTAGAAGCTTAGTTCTTCCACCTTTCGACCCTCCTTTTGATTTTTTTTGAAACCCCAAAATTTCTTGGAGGTTCTGTCCATCATCCCCACCCTTCGCAAATTTTCGTTGAATTTCTAAAGCCCTCTACATATTTTTGAAAATTCTGTCTTTCTCCCAAAATCTGTTCAGTCCCTGCTGTCCAGATCTGACCCCCAGTCAGTGTAAAATCCACAAAACATCGAAATCTCCACCAAACCTTTCATAAGATATATCCCCGTTTTCCTCTCTTCGGCCTCTACAACTTTCATGAAGAGCTCAAAGGTTGAATCGAAGTTATACATCACGGTCAACGCCAACTCTCAGGAAAACTTAAATCTGTCCTGAGTTTTCAGATCCTGTGAGCCAGAAGCTTGAAAATTCGAAAAAGGACATCAACTGGAAATTCAAATTTCTTTATCCGGCCATATATCGAAGGACTTCAAGTCAGCTTTCCATCGGTACCTCTTGTGCATCGATCCGATGTTGGGAGTGACCACAGCAGCATATCTCGCCAGGTCGCGCGCTGCAAGACAGAACTGCAGATCCGTGGCCAGCAACTTCGGCGAGTGGAGATCGGAGCCGCCCGGCCTCTGGCTAGAAAACCAGCACACCGCCGTCCCAGGGAGCACCCTTCCAGGCGTCCCCACTACAGTGGTGCCACCCCGGTCCCACACGGCCCCTTGGACCAGCACGTGGGCCCCACGGTCGTGAGTACATGTGCCGCCGAAGCTACGCAAGAAGCCGCCCGTCAACACGAACCCGCTACTCCTGGGTCCCATTGTGTCGCCCTTTACCTCCGTGCATGGAGTGGGCATTCATATTTGCTGTAATACTTGTGTAATAATTATTCCGGGAGTACGAGATCGGCCGGGATCGTCTTCCCCACGCCAGGCGCGTGGAGGTATCATATTCGCTCCTTTACCCGGCACTTGCTTTATTCGTATATGCTTTATATGCCGCTGCTAGAGAGCATGTGTTAGGGCCGTTAGGTCGATATCTTTTTATATCACCGCTACTGCGAGAGAGAGCGAGACCCGTCCCGTGACCCGATCTGGGCACGAATTTATGAGTTGACCACCGTAGCTCTTTGTCGGTTTCTCAACCGTGCACGTCCGTACGCTTCCCTCGTTAGGGACGATCGCGAGCTTGCTTAGAGTCCGAGGATCGCATATCCATTTGGAGTCGAGTCACGTGTCCGTCCCGCATCAGTTTGGTATCAGAGCGAGTTTGAGTCTAGGGTAGTCCTTGTGTCTAAAATCAAAAAAAAGTGTCATTTACGTCTAGTCATCGTCTAAGTCGGTCTAGGTTATATTTGCATACCATTAATCGATATATCAAAAGGTGTTGTCCGAACGTTAGGCTACGCCTATCGGGAAGGCCGCACACTTGCGCGAGTCATCTTCTGATCGATTATCTCTGCCATGTACTAGGTTTTGGTTAAGTCTAGGTGTTTAGTCGAGTCTGCATTCCAATTTTGCATCGCATAGTAGGGTCGTGTCTAGTTCACGAGAGTCCGGTCTTGTCATCATGTTTTTGCATGTCCGCTACCCATGGCCGTTCCCCAAGACCATACGTCCGAGTGGTCATCCTTTGTGGCCCAATTCAATACCATCATGGCCCGATCCTTTGGTTTCACCTATCTCATTACTAAGGCCACTCTACCCAATAGGTCCACAACGGAACTCCGTTTCACAGATAGGGAGTCAGATAATTGGGTTTCTCTTGATATCGTGGAGTCCCTCTCCAAGACGGGTGAGATTATCCGCGATGGTGATTTTGCTTTTGTCGAGTTCGAAAGGATGATCGGCGCTAATTTTTACTGCGATGGTGCATGGTGCAATATTGGTACGCTAGCAGGCCCATGCATTATGCTAGGGCGATCATGGTTGGAAGAGAGGAGAGCGACCTTTGACCAGGATAGGAGGACCTGCACCATATATCCACCTCACCTACCCGGCGAGTTCATCTTCCAAGACAGCATTCACCCGACCACCTTTGTGTCACGAACAACCCACCCCTATCAGTCTGCTCTGCCTACGGACTCATGTCCACTATCTTCCCCGGAGCCCAATCATGTGGCCCCTAGCCACTTCTCCAATCCGTGTCCTTCACATTCCCCTAACATAGAGTACACACATACCAAGGATGTCCCACCCGGGCTCATTCTAGTGAGTTAGGAGGCTGACCAAGAGCTGGTCGAGGAGTACTACGCTGATGTTTTTGGGCGAGAGAGTGAGCCAATAGAGGGACATGGGCTGTCAGTCACCCCACTCCCACCGGTCCTCCCGGACTTCTCTATCTTGCCCACTTTATCCTCGGTGGACCCCGCCATCCCACTTCTGCCCGTCCCTCCTACGGTAGCGCAGCCACTAGTGACTACCGTACCACTGTCGATACCATATGTTGACACGGTATGGTTTGATTTTTGCCATGCGTACGAGAGACAGTCTTCGGACTTCATTATTATCATGCTTTACACTAGACGTCCGGATTACATTCCCGTCACCCATCCCCTAATCCTCCCACACTTTTATACCCGAGGACGAGTCTTCTCGAGCCGGAGACGGTTGACGAAGGATGGAACTCATGGCACTAGGTTGTGGATTAGTCTCTCTTTACATGTAGTGTATGTAGATGGTGACCGTCATCCTTATTGAGTCTTCCTTCATATGTCCCTTGTGTTTGTGTCTTTTGTCGTCCATCGTAGTAGGACTAAGAGTGTCTATGTTTGCCTAGGATCATGAGTGTGCGTCTATGTTTTGTTGTTTGTGTGGTTTGTGATTTGCTAGGAGTCTGCATGTGTCTTGTGCAAGCTCGTTGATGTCGGTCCCTTAAGAGGCGAGCGGACTCGCTTGAGGAGTATGGGATCGGTTCTACATCTATACCCGGATCTAGTCACCTACAGGGACCCAGCGGTGATTCCTAGTGAGACTTCGAGCCGCCTCCTCCTATTTGAGAGTGCCCCACCCAGAGTGTCCACCTCTAGAGAGATGTGGGACGAGTAATGCAGAGAGAGAGGGCGGAACTTGATGTAATTTTTTGGTTTTTGGAATAAAACACAAGGTTCGGTTTGTTTGTTTTTCACCTATGCTTCTGTTGCCTGAATCCCTGCACACATCACTGAAACAAACAAATCAGAATTTTTGTTCTGACTTGGGCCCTTGCTCAATAAGCAAATGGTCACTGTGACTGTCCTTGATAACTGGTCAAGGGGCCAAGCCTTTATTTAACGAAGGTAAGGGAAAGATGCGGTGATGATAAATGCGACAGGCAAACACACGAATGCAAGCGGTATTAAAAGTAAGATGCTGCACGCAAATGTAATCATGCAAAATTGATTTGTTTTTCTCTTCTTTTTTTTTATATTTGGCATTTTTTTGTTTTATCATAAAAAAGATTTTTTTATTTTTGTTTGCAAATATGTACATTTTCTCTTTTCCATTTTTTTGTTGTTTTATCATCTCAGTTTTTTTATTGCTAACGCCCGGCAAGCACCCAAATGGCACCTAATTTTCATGAGAACAGGGGTTTCTTACTAACCTCCCAGGTATCCTAAGTGCACATCTAGGTTGATTTGGGCCTCTAGACCCCTCGAATGATGATCCCGTCGGCTAAGACTTACCCTGATGACAATACCGTCATGCCATGCTTAGGCTCCCAGTCGCTTCCGACCACAGGGATTCACCCAAAAGCTGTTCGAGGTAAATGATTTGCCCGACCCGGGTCTGTTTCCTCACAACTCTAGATGGTATATGATGGAACACCCTGGAACCCTAACGACCAACCGCGCGACGCTGACCCGGAATCAGACGCCGTCGCACCCATAGGTGACGCTCTTGCATTGGCCTAAGCCCGAGGTTAAACAAGAAGACAACAAGGTGGTAAATAGGGGTCTTGACCAGCCAGAAACACAGAGACTCCTTCGCAGCGATAGCTTTTGCTTTTCAAAGTAGGCAACCAAATGTGTATATTAAAATAAAGTCGCAGACCCTGGGCAGTTTTCACCTTTCAGAAACTCCATCGAACCTTCATCTTTAGAGGGAGAAGGAAGAGTGTAGGGGATAAACCTCCTGAGAGGACCGGCAAAGCCGTTAACCCGGTGAGCGAATAAGGGCCCATTAACTCTTTCCTTTCAGACAACTTCGGACCAAATCTCGAGCATTTACATTCCACGGCCCCTTTTGTGGATTCAGACTTTTACTTTCAGGGGTTCCGTTTATCGTAACAGGCACGGTCACGACCAGGCTTTTCTCTTGATTTTGATTTTGTATTTCTTTTGTGAGGGAGATATAGTCGTTTGACGTTTGTGGGCTCCCTTTTCGTATGCCTGCGGGGACACTGCCCTCTTCTCGTGCTCTGATCGATGCTCGAGGAAATGGATCCTACTCTTGCCTTTGGGGTTTGAGTTTCAGTTTCTCACGCTCAGCGTTTTAAGGGCGCCGACTGTCTCATTTGGTCGAAGGGAAAAGAATAAAGATTACAGCTTCCGGAGATCTTCTGTGTGGGGCCCCACCGTAGGTGATGCTACCGACTTTTTTGAGTAAAATACATAAGTGAGCACATGTTAGCTTCCTTCGAGCGAGCATAGGCCGACGTGGCCGGACAGGGATCTCCACGGTTCTGGCAAACCAAGACCCGGTGCCTACCAAGCCTCAATGGGCCCTATCCTAACATGAAGGTTAAATGCAGGGACTTAACTATATGGTGACTGTCGGGCATCGGCATTTTGAATTTTCCATATTTTTAGTGGTTTTCAATATTCCTTTATTTTTGATGTTTTTATCTTTTCATCACTTTTTTTATTTGTGCTAAGGGTAGTATTTCTTAAGATAAAGCCCATTCCAAGGGTGGGATAACTCGGTCCCTTCGGCGTTGACTAGCTTGTAGGCGTTGCCAGGGTACACGGCTTGAATTACAAATGGTCCTTCCCAATTGGGTTGGAGCTTAGAACGCGGACCTCCAGGTTTGACAAAAATTCTTTTTACGACCATCTCACCAACTTTGAATTTTCTCTCAACGACTTTCTTTTGGTAAAAGCGAGCGAGTCTATTTTGATACACACGCGCGTGTTCGGCAGCGGCCAGTCGCTTCTCATCCAAGAGTTCCAACTGGGCGAGGAGTGAATTACGACGATCGTCGAGGGGAAAGTCCTCGTCCAATTGTACCCTGAGAGAAGGGATCAGAGTCTCGTACGGGACTACCGCTTCCATACCATAAGTAAGGGCAAATGGAGTCTGCCCGGTGGGGGTACGGATTGAAGTGCGATAGGCCCATAGAGCTTCGATAAGCTTTTCTGGCCAGTCTGAAAACTTACTAGACTCGCAGGTTTTTTTGATGATTTTGAGCAATGTTTTATTGGTGGCCTCCGCTTGGCCGTTACCTTGTGGGTAATAAGGCGATGAATTATGCAATGCAATTGCGTACCTTTTGCAGAGGTCCTGTAGGTCTTGAGAAATGAACTGTGGCCCATTGTCGGTGACGATCGTGCTTGGGACGTCGAATCTGGCGAGGATGTTCTTCATGATGAATTTGCACACTGTTGACGCCTTGATTTCCGCGTAAGCTTCAGCTTCGGCCCATTTGGTGAAGTATTCCGTTGCAGTAAGGATGAAAGGCTTCTGCTTGGTGAGGGAATTGGGATCACCTAGGGGACCAATGATGTCGAATGCCCACATGGAGAAAGGCCACGGGGAGGATATTGGGTGAAGTGAGGAAGATGGTGAATGGATTTTATCGGCGTGAGTTGACACTTGACACACCTACGGACATAGACAGCACAATCCTCTTCCATAGTGGGCCAGTAAAAACCTTGCCGAATGATCTTTTTGGCGAGCATCTGACTATTCACGTGGCCACCGCACACACCCGAGTGCGTCTCTTCTACACATTTCCAAACCTCATCGTCACTAAGACATCTTAACAGAATACCAGTAAGGCTCCTCCTATAGACTAGACCTCCAACCAATGTGTATTTCTGAGCCACCCTTCTTATGGCTTTCTTGTCCTCTGCGGTGGCTCCTTCAGGATAAGACTGATCTTGGCAGTATTTGACAATTTCATAGAACCATGGTTTCTCTTCATCAGCCAGTTCCTCTTCGGCCTCTGCCAACATGATTTCCCTCTTTTCAAGGATATCTTCCTGCAGGATCTTCCTTGCTATCCTGTCTTTGATATTTACGTAGGAAGCATCATCGATTACAGGGGCGTGAAGTTTATAGATGGAAATGGACTTAAACCATCTTCCTAGAGGGAACCTTATGGATGATGCCAACGAGGCGAGGGCATCGGCGAGAATATTCTGATGACGAGGGACATGAATAAAGATCAGTTTGGTGAATAGTTTGGCAAAGGCAGCAGTGAGTTCTTGGTAAGGCTTGAGTTTGGGATCGCGAGTGCGATACTTAGTGAGCACCTGGCGAAGGATGAGTTGACTATCACCTACGACTCGCAACTCAGTGATACGAAAAGAATGAGCGAGTTCTAGGCCAGCTAGAAGGGCTTCATATTCAGCTATATTGATGGTGACTTTAAATTTGAGCTGATATGCCAACGGGAATGTGAGACCTTCAGGCGACAGGAGGGCGACGCCGATTCCTCTCCCTTGAGAATTCAGAGCTCCATCAAAATATAGCGTCCACATTGGCTCATCTGATTGGTTGATGGACATTAGTTCCTCATCTGGAAACTCTGATTGGACGGGATCGAACTTGGGAAGAGGATGGTGAGCGAGATGCTCGGCTATGGCATAGCCTTTAATCGCCTTTTGCTGGATGTAGGTGATGTCAAACTGAGAGAGAAAACTTTGCCAGAGTGCTAATCTATCCGTAAGGACAGATTTCTCCAGAAGGAATTTGATAGGATTCATTCGAGCAATCAAGTATACCTCATGAGCCAAGAAGTAGTGTTTCAATTTCTGCACTACCCAAACGAGGGCGGCACAGGTTTTCTCCATGCCAGTGTACTTCTGCTCACAGGGATTGAGAAGTTTGGACAAGTAATAGGTTGCCCGTTCCTTGCCTTCTTCATCAGCTTGCGCGAGGACGGCTCCTACGGAGTCATCCAAGACTGAGACGTAAAGGATCAGAGGTTTTTCCGGTTTGGGTGGAATGAGAACGGGTGGACTAGCCAGATATTCCTTCAACCCTTCAAAAGCTTTCTGACATTTAGAATTCCAGTGGAATTCTACTCCTGGCTTGGTCAACTCGTAGAGAGGTCTACACCTTTGTGAATGTTGGGACACAAACCGACGAATAAACTGCAACCTCCCGATTAAACCTCGGACTTCCCTCAAATTCTTGGGAGGCGGCATATCCCTGATAGCCTTAGCTTTGTCAGGATCTATCTCGATCCCTCTTTTGCTCACAATGAACCCTAGCAATTTACCTGACGACACACCGAACACACACTTCTTCGGGTTCATTTTCAGTTGGAACTGCCTTGACCTCTGCAAGACCTTAGCCAAAACTTCTGGATGTTCCATCCTGGTCATTGATTTTACCAATAAGTCATCCACATACACTTCCAGATATATGTGCATCATGTCATGAAATATGGCCATCATCGCTCTTTGGTAAGTAGCTCCAGCATTTTTTAATCCGAATGGCATGACCACGTAACAATATGTTCCCCAAGGGGTAGTGAATGACGTCTTTTCCTGATCCTCTTCTGCCAAACGAATTTGATTGTATCCTGAAAATCCATCCATGAAAGAGAGAGTTTCGTAGCCTGCCGTGTTATCAATCAGCACATCAATGTGAGGTAAGGGAAAATCATCCTTTGGACACGCGCGGTTAAGGTCCCGGAAGTCGATGCAAATCCTGACTTTCCCATCTTTCTTCATGACTGGGACAATGTTCGCCACCCATTGAGGATAAAGAACGACTCTAATGAACCTGGCTTTGTGGAGCTTATCGACCTCTTCTTTCATTTTCAAAGCCATCTGAGGATGGAAACGCCTTAACCTTTGTTTTACCGAGATGGACCCCGGTTTTAGGGTTAAACGGTGTTCGACCAAGGTTGAATCTAGACCCGGCATATCCTCGTAGCTCCATGTAAACGTCTCCTTATATTCCTTGAGAACCTCAATTAATGTCTCTTCTTCAGAGGGTGGTAGGTTGTCACTTATGAGGATGATCCTAGGGTCTTCCTCAGTTCCCAAGTTGACTTCTTTGGTGGATTCTTCTACGGCGGTTGACGGCTCGTCGAATCTCCTCATTCCACTAGCGTATGCGCCCGCCGCATCCTCATATTCTTCACCCTCATCTTCAGTGGGGCATTCCTCATCCGTGATCTCGTAGACTCCATGCCCTTCATCAGATGCACAGTCGCCCTCGCATTCTATTTCGGGTAGCTGGATGGGATTTTCTAACAACTGGGGGATGGCAAGAAGGGCCTGACACCTGGCGGCCAAATCCAGAAGGAATTGACGAGGGATCTGCCTACCCTTGGATTTCTTCCTAGGTACTACCCTTGGCCTATCATTCCTAGATTGACTGACAATATTTACAGAAGAAGAGGAAGACGAAGAGGATGGTGTAGAATGTACAGGAGAAGACCCCTCAGAGGAGGGGTAGAAAAGGTCGCTCATCGGACCTTGGACGGGTGGTCCACAAGGCGGTACGCACCCGTGGGAGATGTGTTGTTGGGGAGTTTGAAAATTGACGTTTTTTTTTTCATTTTTAATGACAAAGCAGTGAAAAGAGATTGGAGGAGAGAGGAAAGTGGTTATGGCTAGAGGATTGTGAGGCTCATAGAGCAGATCATGGTTGAAGACTTGGCGCGGGTTGAAAAGCCCGCGTAAGTATGTAAGCAAAGAAGGGGACTTGGGAAGATCATCAGACAATTATCTGGCCCAGGAAGAAGATATCAGCAAAGGCTGAGACGAGTGGATGGAGAAGATGGCGGCTAATGAGCCGTCGACGGTAATGTTGAGGACAGATGAAGATCCGTCGATGACAGAGTCCTTCTGACGAGGACGAGGATAGTTTGGAACCTTGGCAAGAGTGGTAATATTCTCTGGTATTTCGGAGATCAATGGTGGTCCTTCAAGCTGCGGAGATGAGAACATCCTTTCCAGTGCAACGGAAATGTCCCGTATGTCGAACCATTTGTCCCACTCGCATTCCGGATCTTTGATCTTGCCTCTTTTGGTGATCCTCGGTCATTTTTCGGCCAAATATACAGCATGTGATCCCCCATATGCTTCTCGTGGGTGATCTCCCATCTGAATAACGGGCCCTCTGTTGAAGTGGTTTGATAGAGTCCACGTGAGGGGCTTCCAATCTGCCTTGAACAGTCCTTTGAAGCCTAGGCCAAACCCGCGGTTCGGCCTAATTTCCTTTGGCGGTTTGAGCATACCCTGTAACTGTGCGCCCAGACCTTTTTCTTGTTGATAGCCGATGTTCCTCATAATCTCCCAACCTTTGGAGTGAAAAGGGAGACATGATGTTGTGGTTGCCCTGACCGGCTCCTTTGGTGCTAGTGGAACATGAGATGGATCACGTACGTCCAGTAGTGACAATATGGGCCGATGAGACGGCCAAACAAAAGGCAGAGAGGTGTTGATAGCATCCACTGTGTGAAGGACAGGTGTACTGACCACTTTAATAATTCTCCCATTGTAAGGAAACTTCAGGCACTGATGGTTGGTGGAAGGCACAGCGTCCATGGCTTCGATGTAAGGGCGACCCAGTATAGCCTTAAATGTGGGGTCCATGTCGAGGACATGGAATTCCGTGGGAATTGTCATGGGGCCTAGTTCTGCCTTCAGAATAATCATCCCCTGCGGCGACCTTTTGCTATTGTCATAAGCCGTGACCGTGATCGAGGAAGGTCTTATTTGTTCCTCGTTGACCCCACACAACTGAAGAGTGCTCATGGAGATCACATTTATGGATGCACCCGTGTCCACAAGACACGGGTTTATGGATACCCCATTAATTTTTATTGAAATGCATAATGCATATTTCTGAGCTTCCTTGGGAGCGAGCTCGTAGTTGTGAAACATGATGGCTGGTTGTGTGTCTGTTGGGGTCAGGACGGTCGAAATCTTCTCCCCGGGGAGGTCTTCATTAACCATGACCTTTTGAAGATATTCCATCAAGGCCGCCTGGTGGGATGTGGATCTTTGAAGTAGCTCCAGGATGGAGATCCGGGCAAGTGTCTTGTCCAAGTGTTTCAATAGATCATACTGTGTTCCAGGGATAGCTCTTTCTGGTTGTTCTGCATCATCCTTCTCTGGCTGAGATTGCTCGGGATTCTGACTGTTGTGGGGGAAAACCCTGTGGAAAATCCTTCCACTCCGGAGCACCATTGCCTGTGGCTTTTGTACCTCTGTGGGGGTAGTAGTGAGTTTTAACAGGGGTTTGAGGGGTAGTAGTGGAGGAATGGTTGATGAAGCAGGGGTGATGACGGGGGCAGGGATTCTGATGAGGGGTTTGTTAGGTGGCGGCATGGTGGGGGTAGAGGGGATATTACGCGGATTATGAAGGATAAGGGGTCTAGAAGGTGGCGGTGGAGATGAAGTAGGAGTGGGTAGGGCTTGAAGTGGGCAATGATTTTGAGGTGGGTGATGGTTAATGAGTGGTTTTGAAGGCATTAGTGGTGATACGGTGGAGAAAGACGGGGTTATGTATGGTTGACGGATGATAAGGGGTTTAGAAGGCGTAGGGATAAATGTGGTAGAGGTGGATGGTAAAGTGGGGGAGTGAGAGAAGATGAGAGGGTGTGAAGGCGTAGTGGAGAGTGTCGGTTGATAGGAGGTCGGGATGCGGATGAGAGGGCGTAATGGTAGTGGAAATGGTGATGGTGATACTGATGCGGGTTGATGAGAGAGAGGTGCTACCCGGGCAAGGTGAGGGGGTTGCATGACGATAGGGTTGGAGGTAGAAAGAATGGAGGTACTTTCCTGGTGCCACACCTGCTCTCTCCCGACTTCCGGGAAGGAGGAGATGGGGTTAACACGATGATTGGGCTGTTGGTGCTCCGGTAATGGATTCTGGATTATGCCCATGTCGGGCTGTTGTTGTGGGGCCTGCTGAGCCTGCTGTTGTTGTTGTGGTTGCTGTTGCTGTTGCTGTTGTAACTGCTGCTGTGGCCTATAAGGGGGTCTCCTAGCCTTGAGAGCCGCGACGTATCGTCTCATCTCATCCCAATCTATTTGATGTTCATCATTCATATCATGGATGTAATCTTTGAAATGGAAGCAGTAATCTACTGTGTGTCCCGGCTGCCTGTGGTAGACGCAGTATTTGGAGGTATCAACATTGGGTGGCCACGCGGGCCTTTCTCTGGGTAGGGCGAGTTGGTTTGATGCCATGAGGGCATTAAAAATGTCTGCTAAGGTTTCCGACAATGGTGGATAGTAGGCTCTCTTGGGACCGAGCGGCCTCCTTTGTTGCTGTTGGGGACCATAGTTCCCCGGGGGTGGAACTTGGTTGTACTGAAGCGGTGGTTGTTGTTGCTGAGGTTGTAGTTGTTGTTGCTGGGGTTGGCGTAATGGAGGCATATTATCCTGGGGTGGATTATTTTGGGGTGGAGGACGAAGAGGGAAAGGACCTGGTTGGGGTGGAAGTCGGGGCATTTGTGGAGGCCTTGGGTTGACTGCATAGTTGGCATTGTTGACCGCACTGACTTGCTCATTTATCACAACCCCTTCTGTGGCTCCGCCCGGGACACCAGCACCTGTCTTTCTGACCACTTTGGGTTTCGGCAACTCAAACATGTTCATGATGGGGGAGTCTTTTAGCTGGGTTTGGATGTACCGGGCCCTTTCATAGAGTTCCTCCATTGTAGTAAGTTTATTCATGGCCAGGACATGTCTGAACTGTGGGGTTGCATTAGACACAATCATCTTCACTTGTTCGGGCTCGGAGAGGGTATCCCTTATTCTTTCCGCCAGAGACCTCCATCTATCAGCATATCGGACAAAATCCTCGTCGGGTTTCATCTTTTCGGCCACTAGGTCGGTAATGGAGAGTGAGGGACCGACCCTATCCCTATATTTCTGCAAGAACCTTATCTGGACTATTTAAAAATTCTCGGCCTCGCGGGGCTCCAGAGAATAGAACCACTCAAGTGCAGGACCATCCAATGATCTCCGAAAGAGGTATGCCAGGGACCTTTGATCATTTTGCCAATAGGAGGACTCATACATGAAGTCCTTGAGGTGAATGAAGGGGTTGCCGGTACCATTGTATCTGCGGTACGTGGGCATTTCGGAATGAGGAAGATGAATGACGGGAAGGATTGGCAAAGCAACCTCCGGGGTGGCTTTCACGTCCACCATTCTTTTTAGATTTTGAAACTGCTCGTCCATGCGATTGAACCTATTGAGGAGCGATTGGGCGAGCTCCTCTGGAAGTGAAGGTGGCACTTGCCACTGGGGGAGAAACTGTCTCCCGGAGACTTGAGGGGGAAACCCCGAATGAGAGGGAGCTGTCGGACCACCGACAGTTGGCCCTGGCTGAAGCGGTGTGTGGGGAACAACGGGAGTTTGAGATTGTGACGGGAATTGGAATGAGGGTGGTTGTTGGCTCGCTTGACCTTGAAGCGAGGGAGACTGGATGGCTTGCACCAATGAGGGAGATGGAATGGCCTGCACGGACTCTTGGAGAGGTGCGATGACCGGAGTTGATTCCTGGGGCGTCGGGGAAACAGATTTCCCCTTTAGAATGGCCTGGAAGGTCCAGAGCTGTTCAGAGGTAAGCTCCGTGTTGGCGAGGACGCCCAGTAAAGAAGAGATATCCTGTGGTGGAGACGTGTCCCCGGTAATAACCTGCACCTCATGCGAGGGGTCATGAGAAGGACCCGAGTCCATAGCATAGACTCGCGGGTCGGCTAACAAACCACGGCTAGGGTGGTTCTCCTCAAAAGACTCGTGAGACATGCTCACAGTTTTCCCAGAACGTAAAAATATACACTAGCAAGTAGGTAGCAGAGATTATCAAACAAGTGGATGCCTTTACGCCCTTTTTTTTGTGTTTTGATTTTGATGATTTTTTGTATTTTTTAGCGAGATCCGAAGTTCACACAAAATGGGGACCCTAGTTTGTTTTTGTTTCACCGCCGTGTCAGCTAGGGTCTCTCGTCTCACCACGAATGAAATGACTAACTCCGGGGAACTTCAATGGTACAACCAGCCCAGTGAACGAAGAGGAGATTCTTCGATGTCGGGGACTTACGGAGGTCCCAATGTAGGAGATTCTAGTCCGTTGAGAGGAATTCCCAAACGGAGAGTCCTTCCTTCACCGGGAAAGGGTGATCCTCAAAAAAATGAAAAAAGGATAGAAAAGAGGAATGGATGTATGTAATGGAATGCTGACAGATATATAGAGTAAGAAAATAACAGAAATAACAGACATATAATAAACAAACAACCAATCACAACTGATAGTGCTGCCGTGAGCACAACGGGGGCGCGCGCGGGCGCGAAGGTGGAGAGGCACGGGTGGTGCCGAACTTGCAAGGGTAGCCGAAAGGAAGCAGTAGAGGTCCCACCGTGATCGCCAATCTGTGAGCGACGTCACGCGGTTCGGGGAAGAGCGGAGAAGACGCGGAGCGCGCGCGAGCTCCTCTTTTTTGTTTGTTTGTTTGCTGTAACACAGAAATAAGAGAAGAGAGAGAAGAGGCCACCACGGGAGATTACTCCGGCGGGGCGAGCGGGACAAGCGTGATATAGCAAGATATGGGGGTTAAACGGCCATAGCGGGAAGTGACTCGCCGCGGCCTCGGGGGGACGGGAATGGTGCAAAAATTAAATAACAAGAATTGAAACGGCCATTGGGGAAGTGACTCGCCGCGGCCTCGAGAATATGAGCAGATAATAAGATGACAGAATATAAAGAGAATACAAAGAGCGGGAATTTAAACAGCCATTGGGGAAGTGACTCGTCGCGGCCTCGAGAACATAAACAGATAAGAATATAACGTATAAGAACGTGAATTTAAACGGCCATTGGGGAAGTGACTCGCCGCGGCCTCGAGAACACGAATAGATAAGAATATAACATATAAGAACGGAAATTTAAACGGCCATTGGGGAAGTGACTCGCCGCGGCCTCGAGAATATGAGCAGAATATAACAGAGTATAAAGAGAATATAAGAACGGAAATTTAAACGGCCATTGGGGAAGTGACTCGCCGCGGCCTCGAAAATAAGATGTGATCGCCAGGGGCCAAAAGACCCCAAAATAAGAAAGTGATCGCGCCTACCTCAAGAGCGGGAGATGGCGGGTTGCTTCTTCCTCTCCCTTCGGCCGGCCGACGGAGAGGACTTTCCTCGGCTACCCTTGCAAAACAACGACAAACAAATGACAAGTGGATTAGAAAGATGGAGGTGTAGTATTCAAATCCTTACGATAAAAAATAACGAAATGATGGCAAGACACACACCTGGTTGGTGTTATCTTTTAAACCCCTCTCGGACTCGAGTAGCAGTAAAATGAGATGATGGATGTAAGAAGTGTATAAGAAAAGGCGCCCTTATGAAGGGGGATAGGGGATGCAAAATGATGAATACAAAAGAACTACGAAGAAAATAAAAGAATTGGCTTATTGGATGTGCCGATGGTGAAATCTGGCGGAGCTCCGGCAGCGTGGGATGACGTGGGAGCGCGGTGGATGAAGATGACCTTCCTCTTGCGAGCGTGAGCACCCGAGAAGCCGGCAGAACCTCCACCTACAAAAGAACCCACGGGTTAGAAAATGACTCCGTAGCCTCTGGGCTCCGGCAGCCTATCGGATCACTTCGAAGCTCTCAGAACTGAGGGGGTGGGCCTCTATTTATAGAGCTCCGGAGGGTGGAGGCGTCCAAGACCCTGGACACCTCCATCAGGGCCGAATTAATATTTTATTCTATTTTTATATATTTTTTTGGAATACTTTTATGGAGGCGTCCAGGGCTCCGGACACCTCAAACAGGTCCACCAAAAATCGACGACGGCCGCACGCGGTTTGGCACAACGCGTGGTTTTGTGAGCGGCACCTCGTGATTCAGAAATGGGCGCGTCCTACTGACTGGACGTCTCTATAATTTGGATTTTTTCACACACGACAAACCGTCGTTCGGTGAGCGGCGCCCGTGAGAGAGTTGATGGAGGCGTCCAGGGGCCTGGACGCCTCCAAAATATATATTATTTTTTATTTTTCTTTTGTCTTTTATGCCAAAGCTGGCATTTTGATTTTTTTATAATTGTTTTTATGGAGGCGTCCAGGGGTCTGGACGCCTCCATTAATATATTTATTTATTTATTTATTTTTTTGTTTTTTATGACAACTGGCATTTTACACATATTTTTTATTTTTGTTTTTATGGAGGCGTCCAGGGGCCTGGACGCCTCCATTAATATATATATTTTTTATTTGGTTTGGGCCCTGAGAAAATAAAATAAATTAAATTAAAAACATGGGGGCGTCCAGGGGCCTGGACGCCCCCATTAAGACCCACCCGGGTCCTCAAATCAGGCGTTGGCGGCCGCCCGTCAGACACCCTTCCTGATTCCGGAACCTCCTGATGCGTCTGACTGGTGTTGACGCTGTCCGAATGCCGTGACGGGACGATTCCGAATGCCGAAAAAGGCAGAAGAAGACCCAAGAAAAGGAAGCACTCGAGTGATTCGAAATGCGTAAGCCGTTGCGGGGCGTTGTATAGTAATATGAGACTTTCTCAGGAGACGTCAAGAATGGCGTGTCTACACCGGCGTCACGAGCAGCTGCACCCCTTACTCGATGGGGTCAAGTTCCTCCCACCCAGGGAGAGTTGATGGGAATCGATGTCGAGCACTGACTTTTTATTTTTGCATTTGTGTCCTTTAGTTTATTTTTATATCCTTGGGAAAGTATATGTGCAATTGTAAGGCTTTATAAGCCAATGTGTCATTCCCTTGGATTCTTTGGGTTTTTATGCAAATTGTCAGTAGGTCCAGTAAGGGGGCCCTCACTCTTTCCCCATTGGTCCACATAAGCCATATGGGTCCATGTGGGGCTAGTCAAAGCCCTAGGTGGCATCTAGAAGGTCAATTGGACACATGGGAGACAAGTGGTTGAAAATTTCAAAGGGAGGCCACCTACCATACCTACCTAGTCAAAGGAGTGCCCCCTCCATATGTAATTTATTTATTTTGGGTTTTTGACCACATGGGGGAAGAAAATGGCCTATTTCCCACGAAATTCCCAGCCCCCCACCCTTTGCCATTCTCTATATAAGCGTATGTATAGTGTCATTAGAGATTTAATGAAGAAATCATGTGAAAATTGCTTGAAGCAAGAATGGTGTGCCCTCTCTCCTCTCTCCCTCTGGTTCCTCCTTCCCCCCCTCTGTATTTCAGGGTTGAGAACCCTTCTACCTTAGCCTCTCCACCTCTGATTTCTATCTCTGGTGCCGCCGCCGCCGTTCGTGCTGCCATCGAGCCGCCGCGAAGCCGCTTCCGAAGTACGGTCCAAGGTTCTGTTCTGCTGGACAGAGGTTCACTACGAGATTTTTAACTCCCAACTCGGACATCATATGGAGTTGAGATTTTCAGGGTTGGTTTCTATCTTATTTTCCAACCTTCAGTAAAACAATTACGCCATTCAGAGTTCGTTTTTTAATTTTCTATTTTCTTATCATTCTATCTTCCTGATCTGTCCCTTTTCAGATCTGTGTAGCAGAAGCTTAGTTCTTCCACCTTTTGACCCTCCTTTTGATTTTTTTTGGAACCCCCAAATGTATTGGAGGTTCTGTCTATCATCCCCACCCTCCTCAAATTTTCGTTTAAAAATTCGGTCTTTCTCCCAAAATCTATTCGGTCCCTGCTGTCCAGATCCGACCCCCAGTCAGTGTAAAATCCACAAAAAATCTCAATCTCCACCAAACCTTTCATAAAATATATCCCCGTTTTCCTCTCTTCGGCCTCTAAAACTTTCATGAAGAGCTCAAACGCTGAATCGAAGGTCTACATCGCGGTTAATGCCAACTCTCAGGATAACTCAAATCTACCCTGAGTTTTCAGATCATGTGAGCCAGCAGCTTGAAAATTCGATAAAGGACATCAACTGGAAATTCAAATTTCTTTCTCCGGCCATATAACGAAGGACTTCAAGTCAGCTTTCCATCGGTACCTCTTGTGCGTAGATCCGACGTCGGGAGTGGCCACAGCAGCGATCTCGCTGGGTCGCGCGGTACAAGACAGAACTGCAGATCCGTGGCTAGCAACTCCGGCGAGTGGAGATCGGAGCCGCCCGGCCTCTCGCCGGAGAACCAGCACACTGCCGTCCCAGGGAGCACCCTTCCAGGCGTCCCCACCGCAGTGGTGCCACCCCGGTCCCACACGGCCCCTTGGACCAGCAGGTGGGCCCCACGGTCGTGAGTACGTGTGCCACCGAAGCTACGCAAGAAGCCGCCCGTCAACCCGAACCCGCTACTCCCGGGTCCCGCTGTGTCGCCCTTTACCTCCCTGCGTGGAGTGGGCATTCATATTTGCTGCAATACTTGTGTAATAATTATTCCGGGAGTACGAGATCGACCGGGATCATCTTCCCCACGCCAGGCGCGTGGAGGTATCGTATTCGCTGCTTTACCCGACACTTGCTTTATTCGTATATGCTTTATATGCCGCTACTAGAGAGCATGTGTTAGGGCCGTTAGCTCATATATTTTTATATCACCGCTGCTGCGAGAGAGGGCGAGACCGTCCCGTGACCCGATCTGGGCACGAATTTGTGAGTTGACCACCCTAGCTCTTTGCCGATTTCTCAACCGTGCACGTCCGTACGCTTCCCACGTTAGGGACGAACACGAGTTTGCTTAGAGTCCGAGGATCGCATATCCATTTGGAGTCTAGTCGTGTGTCCGTCCCGCATCAAGCCTCACCGGATTTGGTGAGGGGTGGACGTAGGACAGGGGATTCTGTCCGAACCACCTCAAAATCCTTTGTGTTGTGGTTTGTTTATGTGATTGCTTCGTTCTAGATGCATACTTAGGTTCACATTGATATATTAGTTGCTCATCTTGCCAAGCGAATCATAGTGTTCTTCGATAAGCTAGTTATATTCCGCTGCGATTTATTTTATCTAGTTACATAGAGGGTTGCATTGCGAAAACAGGGGCAGATGTATTCACCCCTCCCCTCTAGATCCGCTGTCCACTACATAACATACACCTTATCTAGCTAAAGCCTCCGGCAAAGCTGCTACCCGGTGCGATCGTCATTTCAGACGATCTAGCCGATTAAACCAGTCACCAAAGATAATGAAACTCCAGTCATTCGTATGCAAGGAAAGACCTCCACAACATCATGGAAGAAGCAAGAGGACGGGATTGATATCACCGGCCTGACAAGCTTAAATATAATATAACAAAGGGGTGCAAATTTTTGCATGGTAAAGACTTGTTGAGAATAGTCCATATAGGCTTGTAGCCATGATCCATATGTCCATATGGGGTAGAAAGAGGGCCCATTAACACAAAAGCAATGCTGAGCCCCATGATACGAGGCGCGCCGATGGCTGAAGCCCTTATAAAACCCATGTTTTCAAAGAAGAAGGTTGGATGAAAATGACAACTGGGCCGAAACCCACATAAACACTAGCAGCGCTGGTTAGCTAATGGGCCAAGGAAAGGCCAAAGCCCATCACACCGAGTGATCCTCGCGCCGGGAGCAGCACGTGCCGAGAAGGGCTTGTTGTTGTGCCCCTGGTTTTGATGATGACAACCATGAGATATGAATGATGTGTTCAATTCAATGATGAATTAAATCTTCATTCAATAATACTTTCACTTGATTTCATACTTGTTGCTAGAAAGGAACAGGGTCGACGCTGGGAGCTTAAAGCATGTACGCATCAGTTGAAGAAGCCTTCACTGATATCCACAATCCTTCACTGATATCCATAATGTTAACTCCACGAAGCAGAGACCTTCACAAGTTATTTCATTGCGTCAACGCCAAAATAGAGCAGCGTCGACGCATCAGTTACAAAGGGAGAGCCAATGGCTTACTGGATTACTCTGGTGCGTCAACGCATTCATCAAGTGGCGTCGACGCAGCAGGTTGATGGATCGACAAGGTGACCAGAGGGTGGACGCAGTTGCACAATGCGTCAACGCACTCCACACGAAACGTGAGAGGGCTGAAGCCATCTAAGTTCAGATGCTGGAACACCAATGCGTCAACGCAGCATGCTGAGAGCGTCGACGCAGCACATCTATCTGTTGAAGACTTGATCACTGGATCACCGATGCGTCAACGCAGCAGGTTGATGGAGTCAACACAGCAGACTTGAGTTCGTGATCCCAGGATGACGAGGTACCAGGATGTTGACACGTGGCCAAATATCTGGGCGGAAAATGTGGAGGACACACGTGCCCAGTGCTGCCTCTGCTCGAGCTGCTATAAAGGGGAGTCTCGGTTGTCTGAAGAAGGATGATCGAAGTCTTGAGAGGAATAGTAAAAAAAGTGCAGAAGTGCTGAGAGTTTGATCGAAAAAAGAAGAGAGGTAGTGAGTAGAAGAAGAAGGAAGCAGAAGAAGAAGAAGAAAGAGAAGAGACAGTGAGAGCCTGCGAAAGAGAAGAAAATAGAGAGTGAGAGCAGAAGAGAAAGATTGCGTGAGCTGAGAAGAAGAAAGAAGAGGAAGAAAAGAAGAAGAGGAGAGAGTCTATTGAAGATCTGTTCAGTCTGTTCGTGGATCAAATCCAGAACGACTATTGTGGTTCATTTCCAGCTTTCGTTGCTATGCTTTTCATGTTTCTTATTTTTTTTGATACTCCTATTGCTATTGTTCTTCCGATCCTCTGGACTGAGGTCGGGTTCCTCCTGGTGGGTCAGGAGAAGGGAGAACTGATCTCCGATTTGCAAGCAGCAGGGGGGCTGCTTGTGGGTTCCCTCCGGGCTAGGAGGAAGAGAGGCTAGGCCTCTGGTGGATTGCTGGTAGTAGAGTGCTACTGGCTGGTTCACTGGTAGCGGGGCTGCTACTAGTGGGGTTCCCTCTTGGTATAGAGGAAGAGAGACGTGAGTCTCTGGTTTCTAGTGACCGTGGGTTGCTAGAGGTTCCCTCCGTGTAGGGGGAAGAGGGGAGGTTGTTCCCCTGTGTAAGCTGTGTATCAGCGTCTGTTGGCAAGCTGTGTTGCCCAGCTGTTAGTGAAGCCACACTCAGTTTGAGTGTGGGGTGGATGTAGGTCCATGGACCGAACCACCTAAAAATCTCTGTGCAGTGGTTGGTTACTTCATATCTCCTATCTACTTCACAGGTTACATTGCATTCTCATTTATATCTGTGCTGCTTCCGCTAGTTGTTTATTTGGGCGCGGGTTACGTATTTGATCTTTGGTTTAAAAGGATATTCTACCTGTTCTTAAGATTGGTTGTCTTGCTTTGTTAGAGTTCTAGTTTTATTATTGAGCCGAAAAGTTTTTAAGGGTGGGATTCATTCACCCCCCCTCTGAATCCTCCGCACCGATCCTAACAATTGGTATCAGAGCGGTTCCCTATTTCTCCAGATTCAACGATCTGTAGGGGATCCTGCTGGTCTAATAGGTGCATTTTTGATCGGGTCTTATTGCTTGGTTTTACTCCTGAATTGATTCAATGAAGCATCCACCGATCTTTAGTGGTTCTGGATTTAAGTTGTGACTTAGAGGTCTGCGTATCTATGTTAAACAACTTGATCCGGATCTGTGGAAGTTGATTTCGCATGGTCCACACATACTGCCAAAGAAAACGTCCAAATGGACTGACAGTGATAGATACATGTGTGATCAAAACATGAAGGCTATGGAAATTATGAAGGCTGCCACTGACAAGGCCTTACACTCGTGTTTTTATCATTGCAGGTCAGCAACCGAAATCCTGGACAAACTGAAGATAGCCTTGCAGTCAAAGGAGGACGCCTGCATGATGGCCAATGGGACTGATCACAGCAACAATCAAAGTGATGAAGAGGACAATGATGATCAGGTAAATCCCTTTGAAAACTATGATTTAGATGATTGGGAAAATGCATATTCTGAGCTGCTTGAATCTCATGAACTGTTAAGGAAAAAGTATCAAAAATTGAAGAAGGGTACTGGGTTAGTTAGTTCAAGTTCTCCATGTAAAAATTGTTCTAAGATGAAGCAATTTCATAATGCCTGCATATCTGATATTCACACGCATAAAAATCAGTATGAAAAATTGATGAAGGAATTTGAATGTGTTAGCTCAGAACTAAGCAAGCTAAAATCTGAAAATGACTCTCTAAAACAATCTGTTAAAGAAAATGAAGGAAGGTTAGAGAAACTCAAAAAGGAGAACATGTTGCTGACTGAGAAATGTAATGCCATAAAATCTGTAAACGTAGAATTACAGAAAGATCTTGAAAAACAGCAAAAAGACTTTAAGGAATTTGAAAATAGAGGAAAGCAAGAAGTCAATTCAGAAGATCAACTTCTAATAAATGAATTGGTTCAGAATGACAAACTTAAGGAAGAAAATGAGAAGTTAAAAATGCTGAACTCCACTATGTCAGAGAGACTTCTAACCTTAGAAAAAGGAAAAACAGTTAGTGTTGAAGTTCCTGAAAAATTGAGCAATCTGGAACAAGAAATTGAAAATTAGAAAACTGCTGACAAGGTGTTAACTGAATGTGTGAATTGCAGTGAGCAAGAAATTGCCAGCTATGAGTTACAAATCACCTCTTTAGAAAATGAAATTCTAGATTTGAAGAGTTCCCTGTCTAATTTTGTTAATGGGCAGGATAATCTGAACAAATTGCAGGGAACAAAGGTCAACTTCCAGAAGGAGGGGTTAGGCTATAACCCTATAAATAAAAAGAACATTGAAAATAAAATTCAGACATCTTCTGTTTCTAGCTCTAATTTTAAGAAAGAGGGACTGGGCTACAGTCTAGTCATGAGGAAGGTCGATGGATCCAATTTATAAACCATTTTTGTTAAATCTTCTGAACAGGAAAAACCTTCTATTTCATCATCTCCACCTCAGTATAAGGCTAAGAAAATAGAAAAACTGGATAAAAATCAGAAAATGATTGGAAAATAGAAAGTGAATAAAAATGGTCCATCAGTGCATGCTGATCACAGTCTTCACACAAACTCACATGTATCTAAAAAGAAAACCTCATGCCATTACTGTCATAAACCTGGTCATTTGATGCATGAATGTAGATTGATGGAAAAGGATGATCTGAGTGCCAGGAAATATCATGTTAAAAATCTTTCATCTCAGAAAAGGAGTGTCACATGTTCTAATTGTGGCAAATTAGGACACTCAATTGCTCAGTGCTGGTTTGCTAGTGGTAAGAAAACCTTCTATTCATATCATGCTAAATTCCCTGCAAACCAACATATTTTTAATAGAAACAAGTCTATTTCAATGAACCAGTACATCATCTGTTTTAACTGCAACAAAATTGGTCACAAGACCTCTGAATGCTGGTCATGTATTTTTGAAAGAAATTCTCTCAAATGCTCTCACTGTGGAAAGCATGGCCACACAGTCAAGGACTGTTGGCATGCTTAGGGTAGAAAAGAGAATTTTAAACATGCTAAAATCCCTGCAAATAGACATGCTGTTCATGAGAATTTTAAGAGAATAAATTCCTCTCATTGTTTTAACTGTGGAAAGCCGGGTCACAGGGCTGTAACCTGTTGGCTGGCAGGATACCAAAGCAATGCTGGTTTTGGTAAACAGAACTTTAATTCTGTAAACAGAAATTTTCATACATATGCACATAAAAATCATGTTAATAAGAATGTGCATAAATCCAATCTGAAACCTGCTGCATCTTGCCATTATTGTGGTACAATTGGTCATTCAATGAATAATTGCTACCTGATGAAATCTGATGACCATGCTACTAGGAGATTATTTAGAAAATCTGCTAGGAATGTCACTGCTAATTCAGGACCCAAGATTTCTTGGGTGCCTATTTGTGCAAGATAGCTTGCTAACCTACAGGTGTGCCTTGGAAGCTGAAGAATAAAGAGGGGTAATAAACCAAGGCACTCAAGAAGAAAAACCCCTTCCCGAACTTTTCAGGTAAATTTTTTGCACTTCCTGGTTTTAGTGTTACTGCATAGCATGTTAAATGTTTTTTTCTTATTCACTCTTTATCTGCATTGTCTGAATTGATGTTTTTGAATTTTCGTCATCTGAAGTGCATATATGTGACTTGCATGCATAGCTCACTGAACCTCTGAATTACATATAGGATTGCATGTTGAATTATCATGAGTGACCACTATGGTATATAAATGGTAAGCTATCAAAAGGCAGGGAGATCTGTCTGGAGGTTCTTACTATGTGTGAGATGGTCTTTTAGACCAGGTGCTCCGCCTAGTACCATGGGTCATTTTGCTTAATAGGGCATTCTGAATGTGCATAAATCACAAATTCATATGTTTTGTTTTCATGGCAAACATTGCATGTTCTCAGGGGGAGCTTAGTCATCTTTGCTTGTTGTGTCTATCTTTCCTTCAATCATCTCATCATGAATACAGTTTCAGCTTGATACTCATTTTATTGGCTGTTATAATTTCATTCATACATGGTCTGAGGGGGAGTTAGCTTAAGATTAACTTCTCGGTGACAAAATGCTGAATAAAGTACAGAGTTGTTACTGCTGGTTGGATAAGTGAGTTAACGCAGTGTGGAAATAGAGTTAACGCACCAGACAGCTTATTCTGTGAGAACCTGATGTGAAGTGCCTCTGGTTGAGTGAGTTGACGCAATGATGAAACTGAGTTAACGCTGTGGGCAATTGGTTTCTGAATTTGAGCAAATGTTTGTGCTGTCTAGTTGGATGAGTTGACGCAGTACTGAGGTTGAGTTAACGCACTGAGGAATATAATTTGGAAACTGGATTGGTTTGTGAGCTAGAATTGAGTCAAAACAGCTATGTCATGGTAAAATCTCTCTGTTATATCTTTCGTTTGGAAACTTCCCTATCTCACATCAACTTGTTTTGTCCATCAATTCCGTCCCTTCCGTTCTTATCCCACAATAAAGCCTCCTTGACATCTTAGTATGAGGGAAGAACTCTAGAGCACTGAGATATGTAGATGATGTCTTAAATTCAGGGGGAGTTAAAGTGATAATTCTTGTTGAGTATGAGATATGTTCTGAATAGCTCTATGATATGCTAATGATAGGAGATCTATAATTCTTATGATATTTAAATTTAAGAACTTTTGAACCCAATAATGCACTATGTATGGAACAAAAGCTGAACATTTTAATAAAACCAGGACCTTATCATCTCTCGAACCTTATTGCTCAAAAATAAAGAAACCAATGTGTGCAAAGGAATTTAATATTTGTATTGATAATGAACTCAGAAATTGTTTATAAACGCTGAAGATGCAATATATTACACATGTAATAAAATGTAGAGCAATGGTAGTTATTCACTGAGAAACTAGCCCTATGCACCAAAGAAGTGCTGAAGAGCAAGTCATGAGGTGCACTACTATCTCTGTCTTCAAGTGAAAAATAAATTATTCTAGAGCAATGGTAACTATTAACTGAGAAACTACCTTCATGCACCTATGAAGTGCTGATAGTCATGTCATGACGTCAGTTGCCAACTCTGGTTCGTATATGCAGAATAGTTTGCTATGCTGAGTAACCGGGGACTCGGGTGTCTGATAAACATGTGTACTCGTGTCAAAAGGCTAGCTATACTTGACTGCAAATGAAAACGTAAAAATAAGTTGAAAATGTTGAAAATGTGAAAATAATCAAAACTTGTGAGTATGTTTGATCTGAAGCTCCTTATTCAACTGAGTCTATCATCAATGCCAGTTAAATTTCTCTCTCTCTGAAAGGCTTCTTAAAATTGACAGATATAAGGGACAAATATGAAAATGGTTCTAGTGCGAAAATAGTTCCACTTTTTCTCCAGACAGGTGGCTTTAGTGGTTCATGGTTTTTAATTCGATGTTTTAAGATTATTTCCTCTCTTTATCATTAAATGAATTGGAGCCTATTTACATACATCTCTTTCATGGGAACTTGATCTGCAACTCTTAAATTCTTGAATATAAGCATGTCAACTCATTATCTTAGTATCTTAAGAAAATTCCTTGAACGGATGTCCTTCTGGCTACTTATCTTGTTTCTTCTGTTCATATCTGCCTCACTGCGTAGACGCAATGTCCCTTGGCGTCCACGCATTACTTCTAATACAACCTTCCTCACAATCCAGTTCACCGACTTGAACCGGCTGAACCGTTCACTAAAAGGGTCTTCGTAGCTTCTTTAAAAGCGTAGCTTGACCACTGCTCGTCTCCACTCCTTTCAAAAACCCTTGGTCGTTCCACCTTTCGTGTTCTCCAAAACCCTCACAGCTTTTTCCCTGTTCCATTCACCTCGCTGCCATGGCTCCTCCGACATCCACTACAAAGGGGAAGAAGAGGGCAGAGGAACCTCCCAGACGTTCAGCATCAGCCGAAGGCATAATGGAGCCTAGCTCCATAGCTGATCACGATAAAGGGAAGAGGAAGGAGAGGCGTCCCCGCAATCCTAGTCTGCCAACAAAAAAGCAGAAGGCATCTGATGTCAGGAAAGAAAAGAAGGGTTCATCTTCAGGCTCTGCAACAGGTCAGAAAGGTGCGGACAGATCTCTTCCAGTCACAGCAGAAAAACCTCTGAAAGTTCTCATCTCCCGGTATGTTGATGCTACCGACCATGAGATGCTTGCAGTTTTTCCGGAACTATTTCCGACCTTAGACTATCAGGGCTGGTGGTCGTTTGTCACAAACCATAAGGTCTATTATCCTACCCTAGTCAGAGAGTTCTACAAAAAATTGAAATATGAACCACAAGTTCCAAAACTTACATCATCTGTCAAGAATGTTTGTTTCGAACTAACAAATAAGCTGTTTGCCCGAGCCTGGAAAATCCCCAAAAATGGAGTTTAGCTGCATGATTTTGAGTACGATGAGCACGATGCTTTTGCGCTCCTGACTGACAAACCCAGTGATCATTCCGATGTCAGGGAAACCTATCTAGCCAGTCTCAAAGCCAATCAATTCCCTCCATTGAATAGACTGCTCCACCACATTTGCACTTCAATGATCACACCACAGAGCAGTGGTAGAGAAAGGGTGACTGAGATGCAAAGGTTTCTACTTTACTGTATGCTGAAGAGAATACAGATTTCCCTGCCTGATGTAGTGATTCAAACTATGGGGTCTTGTCTGACACAGTCCAAAACACTTCCTTTTGCTGCTCCATTAACTGCCATTTTTAGAAAAGTGGGTGTCGACTTTGGTTCTGAGAAGAAAATAATCATTCCTCAAGGGAATGTTTACACCCTTACTTACATTCAGAAGTTCATGGGATTTAAAGTCATTGATGGTAAGCCAGTTAGAATTCTTCCCAGTCAGAAAATAGCTCCATCAGAAACAGGTCAGGCATCAAGAACAGCCACTATGGATGAAAGTCAAGTGAACAGGACAAAGATACAGATTCCATCAGATGTGAGAGAAGAAAGACCAGAGGTTGAGGACACATTTGCTAGATCATCTAGCCCTCAGTTGGAAACTGGGGAACCTAGTGGTTCTGCACCTACAATGGAACCCCTTATAACTGGAACCATTGATGTTTATAGGAGACCTTTTCCAACTTCTGATGCAGGTCCACCACCAGCCACTATTGAAGAGATGTTTGCTCACATGTCTATGATGCTGCAGCATCAAGATGCAAAGATGGACAAATTAATGGAGTTTACAAACTATCATCTCAACAAACTGACAGCTCGGATTGTACGATTTGAAGTTTCTGTCTTATCCGAGTGGCAGAATTTTTTACTCTCCAAGATGCTATCTGACCAAGCTACAAGGTCCGTCTTGCAGCACATATCATCTCTCCTTGACAAACTAGCCACTTTGGTGAAAGAGATGCACAGCCAACAAGCTACAACTTTTTCATCCTTTGCCAAGATTATTGATCTGTGCTATGATGTGAGGATAGCAGTTGAAACCATCAAGAGTCCTATCAATGCACTTCCCCAATGCCTCAAAGTTGTGTTAGAAAAGATTGACAAAGTGACTGCAGCAATTCAGTCACTTGGAGACAAGTTTCACAATAAGGAATCTGTCACAGCTGATCTCTCTTCTGCCATTGACAGTGTACGCACCACTCTAAGTCACCAGCTGGGCGAAATCTCTCAGGATATCAGGAATATACTGGCCAGAGATCAATCTGCCTCAGGACAGCAGTCTCATCAGCCACCTCAAGGGCACTCCTCTCATCAGCAACAAACACCTTCTTCTGCTAGAAAATACAATCGCTACTTTCCATAACTCTCCCACATCTACTCCCCTTCCTGATGATGTCAAAGGGGGAGGAGAATTATGAAGTCAAGCTGGAATCTAAACTAGAGTTCATTGCATCTAGAGTTCATTGCATCTGCATCAATCCTGCTGACTAACTATATGTTTTCTTCTTTTTGTCTAGTTCAATGATGTAAAGTCTTGAACTTGAATGAACGACAAAATTAATGCTCGATTCAGTCAATGAATAGATTTCCTGTTAATCTAAAGCTCCTTGCTTGATATGAATAACCATGGTTGTTTAGATGCAATGGCATCAATGGCATTCACCTCATAGTTGTCATCATCAAAAAGGGGGAGATTGTTGTGCCCCTGATTTTGACGATGACAACCATGAGATATGAATGATGTGTTCAATTCAATGATGAATTAAATCTTCATTCAATAATACTTTCACTTGATTTCATACTTGTTGCTAGAAAGGAACAGGGTCGACGCTGGGAGCTTAAAGCGTCCACGCATCAGTTGAAGAAGCCTTCACTGATATCCACAATCCTTCACTGATATCCACAATGTTAACTCCATGAAGCAGAGACCTTCACAAGTTATTTCACTTCGTCAACGCCAAAATAGAGCAGCGTCGACGCATCAGTTACAAAGGGAGAGCCAATGGCTTATTGGATTACTCTGGTGCGTCAACGCATTCATCAAGTGGCGTCGACGCAGCAGGTTGATTTATCGACAAGGTGACCAGAGGGTGGACGCAGTTGCACAATGCGTCAACGCACTCCACACGAAACGTGAGAGGGCTGAAGCCATCTAAGTTCAGATGATGGAACACCAATGCGTAAACGCAGCATGTTGAGAGCGTCGACGCAGCACGTCTATCTGTTGAAGACTTGATCACTGGATCACCGATGCGTCAACGCAGCAGGTTGATGGAGTCAACGCAGCAGACTTGAGTTCGTGATCCCAAGATGACGAGGTACCAGGATGCTGACACGTGGCCAAATATCTGGGCGGGAAATGTGGAGGACACACGCGCCCAGTGTTGCCTCTGCTCGAGCTGCTATAAAGGGGAGTCTCGGTTGTCTGAAGAAGGATGATCGAAGTCTTGAGAGGAATAGTAAAAAAAGTGCAGAAGTGCTGAGAGTTCGATCGAAAAAAGAAGAGAAGCAGTGAGCAGAAGAAGAAGGAAGCAGAAGAAGAAGAAGAAAGAGAAGAGACAGTGAGAGCCTGCGAAAGAGAAGAAAATAGAGAGTGAGAGCAGAAGAGAAAGATTGCGTGAGCTGAGAAGAAGAAAGAAGAGGAAGAAAAGAAGAAGAGGAGAGAGTCTATTGAAGATCTGTTCAGTCTGTTCGTGGATCAAATCCAGAACGACTATTGTGGTTCATTTCCAGCTTTCGTTGCTGTGCTTTTCATGTTTTTTATTTTTTTTGATACTCCTATTGCTATTGTTCTTCCGATCCTCTGGACTGAGGTCGAGTTCCTCCTGGTGGGTCGGGAGAAGGGAGAACTGATCTTCGGTTTGCAAGCAGCAGGTGGGCTGCTTGTGGGTTCCCTCCGGGCTAGGAGGAAGAGAGGCTAGGCCTCTGGTGGATTACTGGTAGCAGAGTGCTATTGGCTGGTTCACTGGTAGCGGGGCTGCGACTAGTGGGGTTCCCTCTTGGTATAGAGGAAGAGAGATGTGAGTCTCTGGTTTCTAGTGACCGTGGGTTGCTAGAGGTTCCCTCCGTGTAGGGGGAAGAGGGGAGGTTGTTCCCCTCGGTAAGCTGTGTATCAGCGTCTGTTGGCAAGCTGTGTTGCCCAACTGTTAGTGAAGCCACACTCAGTTTGAGTGTGGGGTGGATGTAGGTCCGTGGACCGAACCACCTAAAAATCTCTGTGCAGTGGTTGGTTGCTCCATATCTTCTATCTACTTCACTGGTTACATTGCATTCTCATTTATATCTGTGCTACTTCCGCTAGTTGTTTATTTGGGCGCGGGTTACGTATTTGATCTTTGGTTTAAAAGGATATTCTACCTGTTCTTCAGATTGGTTGTCTTGCTTTGTTAGAGTTCTAGTTTTATTATTGAGCCGAAAAGTTTTTAAGGGTGGGATTCATTCACCCCCCCTCTGAATCCTCCGCACCGATCCTAACACTTGTCCCTCTTATGCGCGCCAAATGAAGAGGAAGAGGTCCTAATATAAAAGAGCGTTGAATGGTTCGAAGATAGGGGTTCCAGCCTTTCTATCCTATGGGCGTTCCAGCCTTTCTGTCCTACGGCTGGCTGAGTGACTGAGAGACAGAGAGGGAGACGAGAGCCAAAACCACATAGCTTCGACGAGGTCTACAAGAGAAAAAAGAGGGGGCTATCCCGCTCATGGTAGGGTGTGTGCTGCCGTCGATCATTGCCCCGGTGGGGCTACATTCTCCCCCCTCCCCCCATTTTATATTTTGGATTCTTCGTTTCTATCTTGCTCTCCCATCTATGGAAGATGTAATCCTCAAGGCCTTTTAGAGCCTCGAATTGTATGCACGAATTGCTTTAAATTTTCTTCATGAAAGATGCATTCCTCAGTGGTTAATGAAAATAGATGAGTAAAATTGGGAGCATGATGTATCTGGTTTATGTTATCTATGTGTTTTCTCCCTTCATCTAAAATTTCCTCATACTTTCCCTTTCTCATCCGACTCTGAACGTTAGTTTCATGGTCGTCATCCCCTCACAGAGATAGCATAGATTTCTACCCTGCTTGTCTATGATGCTCACGGGGGAGATGCAGTACTAAAGGGGTTTAGATTTACAGAGTCTTACTTCGGTTAGCATGATTTAGTAAGTTACCAAATTCACCAATGATATGTGACAGGAGCCCAAGATAGTCCATCTCGTGGCCTCCAGTTCACTCAATCATAGATGCCTCCCATGGATTCTCTGTGAATAAACTTCTTCTCCCAGATGGCCCACTCTATAATCCTCCCAGAGCTTCAAAACCCCAGAGGCCAGCCCCTCATGGCCCTCGGCGCCTCTCCCTCTCGGCGCCCAAAAGCCCTCCATCACCGCGCCGATTGAAGAAGGCGCTGACCGCCCAAAGGGTGCCGACCCCCCTCACGCGCCGAAGCCCAGGAGCGCCGAGTGGAGTCTGGGCGCGCCGACCACCCCTCGCGCCGATACTCACCCATGCCAGTATGCCTTGGTGCTGATCCCCATCTATGTCATGTAATCCCCATGCCGACCACCCTCTACGCCGAGTTCATTAACTCATTGCCCAGCCTTGCTACCCTTGAAGCTCATCCACGATACCTCAGTCTTAGCAACCCCATCTCCGGAAGAAGTCATGGTCTTTCACTCAAATTCACGGGTGCTAAATTAACGGGGTATTACTCCTACATTATACCATTTAACCACAATATTTTCTTCTAACCCTGTTGACCCTTGGAGTTCTGCCACTGTATGTCCTCCAATGGTTTTTTAACGGGATATCAATAAATACCATGATAATGGACATTGTCCCGTCGCATCTAGATCCTTTTGGGTCTTGGGCAGGCTATGCCCATCTTGTTGGAACCCTGGTTTTGATAATGACAATCTATGAGTCATGTGAGACTGAAATGCATAAATCTGTCTGTATTTGATTAATGGCAAAAAATCTGTGCACATAAGTCTTCACGGGCAGTGCATATTTGCCTTACGCATGCTATAAGGTCTGTGCATGTTTATCTTCAATGCATGTGAAGTCTATGCATATAAGTCTTCAGAGTCGGTGCACATTTGTCACACGCATGGTATAATGTCTGTGCATGTCTATTATCAATGCATAAGCAAGTCTGTGCATGCTTTCTGGCAGTAGCATGATCAAGTCTGTGCATGTTTGCATATAACAAAATAAAGTTCGTGCACTTCACTGTTTAGAGTCTGTGCACATTTCTGTTTTCAAAAAGCCAAGTCAGTGTATACTCTGCATTGGGTAGAACATGTCGGTGCATACTCTGCCCTGTATGGGTCCATGCATGCTTCATCTTAAAGGTATAACAGTCGGTGCATCTTTTGAATCGGGGCTATATAGGTCAGTGCAATTTCTGTTGCTGCACGCACTCAAGGGTCGGTGCATGTTTGTGTCTCACGCATACAAATGTTAGTGCATTCTCTGCATCCTTCATATTAAGGTCTGTGCAAGTTTTATCTTCACATGAAAAGGTCTATGCACACATTTACTTTATGCATACAAGGGTCTGTGCACATTTGTCTAATGCATGAAAATGGTCCTAGTATTCACGTTAACATATGTATCCATTCATGTAATGAGTCTGTGCATGTGAATGTTTATATAAACTCCAGCTCACCAAGTGTTTGACAAAAATACATATGTTTTAATTGACAGGATAAATAAAATTCCCAAAGTCTCTGAGATAAATTGAACGTCAAGTAAGATCTGACACGTGGGCTCCAATAAGCACGCTTTTGGTAAAATCTATGGGCGGATAATGTGATTTCCACGCGCCTCTCTTTCGTGAGATATATATAGAAGAACCGGTCGTGCCTTCTGAAGCGGATGATGGAATTTTGAAGAGAAGATTTGAGAGAGAGAAAAAGAGAAGAAGATATCTGAGAGAAGCAAGAGTGTAAGTCTGAGAGTGAGAGCCGATAGCAAGAGAGTGAAGAAGAGGAATCTTGAGAGAAGAAATCGTGAAGCAATCGAAGCAAGTCTTGAAGATCTGTTCTCTGTTGTGTCCTCTGGATCAGATCCAAGGCACAGTGCTCCTGCGTGAGCATTTCTGTTTGTCTTTATTGTCACTCTTCCAATGCTGAACATTTTGATTTTCTATTTTAATTTTTCATATTTCTTCTAAGCTGTGTATCAGCGGTGGCAGAAGTTGTAAGGTCCAGCGGCAGAGGTGGTTTCTTCTGGATAGCTAAGCTGTAATGCTCAACGGTCGGCGAAGCTATAATGCCCAGCGGTTTGTAGGCAAGTTGTGAGGCCTAGCGGTTCCAAGCTGTGAGTCAGTAGTAATCCTCACTCTGGATTGAGTGTGGGGTGGATGTAGGTCTAGAGGACTGAACCACCTAAAAGATTCTTGTGTACTGTGTGTTGTTTTCTAATGTGTCAACCGTTAGATGAATGATAGACACGTTTCTACCTCAGTTCCTGGTTGGTTTTAATTCCACATTAGTCTAAAGTTTTCAGGCTAAGTTTTAATTTGATCAAGTTTTAGAGGGAGATTCATTCACCCCCCCCTCTGAATCTTGGTTTGCGCCACTACATCGGGCTAACAATTGGTATCAGAGCGGGTTTCTGCACAGAGGGTCCAACGACCAGCAGATATATTCCTGCATTCATTTTTGGTGCGATCTGGTTTCATCTATTTTTTATTGCGGTTTCTGATCTACTTTGAACTTAATATTCATGGCTGATCTTTCCAAATTTGAGGGATTGAGTTTTTACAGCTAGTTTGGTAGATTTAGAGATTATGTAATGCATGCTAATCCTGATCTGTGGATACTTATTGCACATAGTCCATATGCAATTCCAGAGGATGAATCCTAATGGAAGGCTTCACACAGACTGAAGATTTCTGAAAATCAAAAGGCCCTAGATCTAACCAGAAGGGCGATAGATGCTAAGTGTTTTCCATTTATTACTGATTGCAGAAGTGCAGTAGAGATAATCATTAGGATATTAGCAAGTCCATGTGAAGATGAAGTGAAATGTTTGATGGCCAGAGATCACGTGTGTGATCAGACCAAGGATTCATCTTCACAGGTGAATTCTGAGACTGATAATTTCAGTTTTGAAGATCTTGTTGTATTGAATGAATATTTGGTTGAAAAATACGAGAAAGTAAAGTATGAAAAGAAAAGGCTAAGAAAAGAGATGATCTCTGAAGTTACACGTTTAAAAGCTGAGAATGAAAATCTAAAATCTGATATGAACAAGGAGAGATTTGAATTGAATAAACTGAAATCTAAAAATGAGAATCGTAGAAACACACTAATTGAAGCTGAAAATTCTTGCAAAGAATGTGCCTTCTTAAAGGAATTGATTAAAGATCTTGATTCTGATAATAACATGTAAAAGAGTTTAATCAAATCCTTAAAAGAAGAAAATGAGCTACTGTTAGAAAAGAAAAAGGAAGCTGATGAATATGAAGATAAACTGTTGAGAGAGACTGACCATCTGAAAGAACAAAACAAGAAGTTAATGGTCTTGAACAATGTTATGTCAGATAAATGGTTAGCAATTGAAAAGGGAAAAATTGTCTCAAAAGAAAATGAAGTTAATTGTGAAACCAAGTTGAGACAGGAGAATGAATCTTTGAAAAGTCTGAATGATGGTCTGCATCAACATGTTGTCTTCTGTGAAAATGATATTGCCTCCTTGCAAGCTGAAATTGAAGATCTAAAAAATTCCCTCTCAAAATTTGTTAAGGGAAAAGAAAACTTAAATAAGCTTCTTGGCTCAAATGTTAATTTTCAGAAAGAGGGTTTGGGGTTTAATCCTAGTAATGAGAAGTTTAATGTGAAGAAGAATTCCACTGTATTTGTAAGAAGCTCGGAACATGAAAAACCCTCTAGTTCATATATTTTTCAATTCATTGCTGAGAAAACTGAAAATCCTTTAAAAAATCTGAAAAAGACTGAAAAGAAGAAAAAGAATCTGAATAAGGGAAAATTTCATTCTGTTGATTTTGTAAAGTTTGTCCATGATGGGAACTTTTCCATCTCTAAGAAATCTTGTAGCTCAGTGCATGTAATCAAGAATTTCCCCACTCATTCACATGCATACATTAAAAAACTTTCATGTCATTACTGTGGTAAGACAAGTCATGTGATGGATGACTGTCAAGTAATGATATTTGATGACATGAAGGCTTTCAAGAAGATAAATACATCTCAGAATAGAAACCAGCGTGCTCAAAAGAATGTCAGACATATTCCCAGAAATAGTGTTAATTCCATTTCTCACCTGCATGCAAATAAGAACAAAAATAGAAATTCATGTTTCAACTGTGGTAGACATGGTCACCACATGCATGATTGTTATTATCTATCACACTATGATAAACACACTCAAGTGCCCATAATTGGAAACATTCATGGAAGGAACATGTATATGCATAAACATCATGTGTGTAATCACTGTGGAAAATTAGGCCACACTATTACTCAATGCTATTGGATAAGTGGCTCGAATCATCATGCTGGACCCAAGAACTCTTGGGCTCCAAGATATTTCAAATAATTTTTTGGATGTAAGTGCACTCTTGTGGAAGAAATAAAATTGGGGTTCAATAAAATCAGGGCACACAGGTTAGTTAAACCCCACTTATCAATTCCCTTCATTGAAGTTGTCTAAATATTGTTCTCTGTGAAATGCTGCATGTCTGATTTGAATAAATTGATTATTATTTTGTTATGAGTTATACATGCTGACAATCTGATTCATGCAAATTCCATGTGAGACTTTTAGTTAGTCATTAATGTTCATAAGTAGATGGATAAATTTGCATAACTTCTTGGTATATCAAATGGAAGTTGGGAGAAGGGCAGATGTTTTCTATCTGGAAACCCATGCCATGTGTAGAGGCTAGACCTCTGCCAAGTACCAAGAGTCAAAACATTGCATGTAGTCTAAATCAGAAATCTGCATCTAGTTGATACATCTCTGTGTACCTTAAGAAAATCAAGTGGTGTTGGTTTGAGATCTCTACACACTCTGAGGGGGAGCTAAGCTGAACTGTTCAGAGATTGTATGTGTAATTCTTTAGGGCTGATTTGTCTGATGATTATTGTTGCTTTGCTGCCTGGATATTGAGCGAAGTGTGGCTTATGAGAAGTGAAATGGACTTGGATACTCAGCTGAATCTGCAAACTGAAAATTGAGGGATGTGGACTCTTATTGAGATCTGTTGGCTAGTTGGGTCCTCAGACTAAGTCCCTGGCAGTATGCGATTTGGCCATTAGTCTTAACCTTTGCTCTTGTATGACCTTCATCTATATTTCATTGTTCCTCTTCTTTTTGGCTTATCCACTTCCGAATTCTCATCTATTCTTCATAATAAATTCATGGACTATGTTAGTTAGGTGGAGTAAAATCTGAAATATGTCATCTTTATTAATATTCAACAATTAACTACTAAGATCACTCTGAACTAAGAACAAAATTACTGATCTTAACTGGAGTGTGATTTTCTGTGTATGAAGATTATATCATATCTGAAAATCCTCACAATTGACCTTCAACGACTCTTCAATGGTCTTAAAATAGTCCAAATTGAAATTGCTCAGTAGGGTGTCAAAAATTTGAAAGTCTTTAGTAATAAGTCAATCTGATAGGTTATCTGATGTTTATATGGTCCTTAAGCCAAGTTTTAAGAAAATTCTGATTAAAAGACCAGAGAATATGCCATTAAATAAAAATTGAAAGTGGCAGAGCAATGGCATATCATTTGAGAAACTGACCATCTGACTCAAAGAAATTCAGAGGTCAAGTCATGATAACGAATGTTATCTCTGTTCAAAATATGAAGCATAAAGGTAAACTGCACTGAGTAACCAGGGATTCTGGTGTTTAATCAACATGTTTCCTAGAGTAAAAAGGTGTAGTAATACTGAAATGTTCAATCAAAAATTTATAAAAGATTAATGAAAATTATAGTTGACTCTGGGGTCTCTTTTGTAATCTAAAACTGTCTTAAGCTCTATATAAAATAGATTTTTCAATCAGTATTGGCTAATGAAAAGGACTAGTAAGATTAATGATTTCTTTGTCTGGGATGTTTCCTTGATAAAGCTGTTTCATTTCCATTGACTTCACTTCATAGGAATATTTTGTGAAGGTTCAGAGTTTAAGATATAATCCTATATGCCGGAAATCATATAATTGTAGAGAAAGGCATTTTTATTTTAAGCAAAGGGTATTCTGGGTATTAATTGTTGAATTTGGTAAAGTCGACAGTATTTCTTTATAATACTTAACCCTACTTACATTGTCCTTCATACCCTTCTCGTTCAAGCCGAAACTCCTTCCCGCACTCGCGATTCCCTCGCTCGCGACCTTACCACAAGCTTGGCCTTGGCCTCTCCAGTTCTATTCTCCACATTTCCTATATTTGTTCTTCTACGATCCATCCTCCACCCTTATCGACTCCACCACTGTCGTTCCGCCATGTCATCTCTGGTTGCCGAGAGCAAGGGGAAGAGGAAGGCCATGGAAGAACATTTACCAGAGGATTTCTCGCCCGCGGAGTCTGTGGAGCGGTCACTAAAGGAGAAATGATTAAAGACGACACAGGTTAAGGATATAAGCTCTGAAGTGCCTAGAGGAGAGTCAGAAAAAGGTAAAAAAAAGGTAGAGGGGACGTCTCCCAAGCAGCATCGAACATTCGAACTAGAAGAAACAGGTATTTCTGCGAGGTCTTCAGTTCATGCTGAGATTACTTTGGAAGCTAGGAAGATTGTGTTTCCACGGTATGTGGATTTTCACGACAGTAAAATGACGTCAAGATTTCCTGAATTGGGTGAGCTCTTCAAATTTCAAAAATGGAAGAAATTTCTGTGTAAGGATAGAGTATATTATCCTAGACTTGTTGCAGAGTTCTATAACAATCTGAAATATAATCCTGAATAGTCAAAATTGTTGACTACTGTCAAAGGGACTAAGATTGAAATTTCTAGGCATTTCCTTCATAAAGTCTTTAGAATACCAGAAGATGGGGACATTGAAGGAGGGTCTGTGTATAATCTTCATGATGCATACTCCATCATTACAGATGTGCCTAGCAATCCCACTGACAGGAAGCAAACGAAACTAGGTAAGTTTAATGCAAACAAATTCCCCCCTCTTAAGATATTATTACATCATATTATCACCACAATGATAACTCCACAAGTTGGAGGGAGAGGGAGACTGACTGAGTCCCAGATATTTATTCTCTATTGTTTGCTAAAGAGGATTAGGATTTTTCTGCCAGAGATAATCATTCAGATCATGGGAAATTGCAAGGAGTCTAGAAGAAATTTACCTTATGCAGCCCACTTAACTGCTGTGTTCAAATAGGTAGACATTTCTCTAGAGGATGAGAGTTCTAAGGAAATCCCCAGGGTAAATGTTTACAACATGGATTTCATATCAAAATTCATGAGATTGAAATCTTCTTCTGCCAGTCAAGTAAAGGCACAATCTGAAAAGAAGGTCCTATCAGTGCAAGAGGATCAACCTCAAGGTGAATAAGAGATAACACAGGAACAGCAGATGCAAGTAGACCAAGATGAGCATGAGCAGCAGCCACCTGCTATTGAGTTGGAAGAGACAAGGATACAAGAACAACAGCCATCAGATGAACGAGATGTCATTATTGAACAGCTTTAGATTAGTCAGGGGGAGGATCTACAACCTGCAGTTGAGCAAATATAATCCTTAGAGCAACCTCCCTTGTTGCTTCAAAAAGAAACAAAAGAGCAGCATATTGAAAATTTGCAATTGGAACAAGAGGTTCATGAATTGAACTTGACTGAAGAGCAAGTATCGAATCAACTAGATCAACATATAGATGAAATATTTGATAAGTTTGGATAGTAGATTCAGTAACAACCAGCAGTTAATCAGGCAGATCTAACAGCTGAACATCAACAAGTAGAAGAGATTCAAGAAGTGTCTCACACAGAGATAGCTGAAGATGATCAGATGATTGATGAAACAGTCCTCTCAGAGGGACACAGAAATGATTCAGAAAGGGAGAAAGAAACTGAACTAGATGTACACTCTATGGTTGATATGGTTATTGAAATCATGCAACAAGTAGCCGATGAAGCCATAGAAGAAATTGCTGACAAGGTTATTGAAGAACAGAGAATTCAGGATGAGCAACCCCAGGAAGAAGCTCCACAGGATCAATTTCTAGGTCCTGCTCCTTTGTATGGACCCTACCATGGGCCAATAATTCTAGTTGGGATACAACCTCCTCTATCCCCAGAACAACCCTTCATTCCTCTGGGTTATCAAGCATCTAGTTCTACTGGACCAAGCTCAGAGTCACATATTGCTGAAATGCTCACTAATCTGACAAACATTGTGATAAATCAGAACGATATGATGAATGCACAAATTGTCTACATAAACTATGTTATTGATCGATTGGATGCTAGAATGCGCCATTTAGAATAGATTGTAAATAGTCAGTGGATAAAATTTTTGTATGATAAGCATATGTCTGACAGAAAACTAAATGGTGTTTTGGACTCCCTAGTAGCAATATGCCAGCAAGCAGGAGAAATCTTGATTAACGTGCAAGATGCATAGGCTACAGCTTTTACTAGTCTGTCTAAAGTTCTTGATCACACTTATGACCTCAAGAAACAACGTAAACTACTCAAGATTCAGATGAACATATTCAAGCAAGATCAGCAGGAGATAAATAAGAAAATTGATTTAGTTCAGACACAGGTGGAGAACTTAGTTGACAGATTCACAACTACTATCATAGAATAGGCTCCTAGTTCTACCACATTCATGGCTGACATACACAACCAGCAGTCTTCTCAAATAGACAATCTGGGTAACATGATGCAAAGCTGGTTTGTGGATATGTCAACTACTGTCAAAGAGCTTCATGCCCTTGTTAAGCAGAATGACCAGAAAATTGTGACCAAGTTTGCTGCTCTTGGTACCAAGGTGGATAGAATTTCTCACCCTTTCCCTAGGGCAGTCCCTCTTAGAGGCTCTAGCAGTACACCACCACCACCCAGAGGAAGAGGAAGCTCTAGAGGTACAAGTTCTGGTCACTCAAGTCGCTGATGTCTAAGGATCCTCCATTTTTTTGATGATGACAATGGGGGAGAGTTTATGGTCAAGGTCATGTATGAAAGTCCTTAGTGGACTGTTCATAGTCTGATGCTAATAGATACTGAGATGCTGAGCAGGTGCTGAAATTTTGATAGATGCTGACTATTCTTAGTGGATTGATTTTTTCTGATGTAAAAATGCTGAATGCGAATTTATCTTTTTTGCAATGAGATACCTAACTCAAACAATAATTTGTCTTTTCTTACTGTACACAGAAATGTAATTACTAAATATTGCATATTTGTGTTAAATGCATTTTTGTGTTGAATGTCACTATTGCTATGCATGTTAGCAAATAAAGTGTTGAATGTCACTATTGCTATGCATGTTAGTAAATAAATTCTGTGAATGATTAACAACTGGTGAATGCTTGAAATTGAAAGAATGTGTGAAGAATGGTTGTTGGTTGTTTAATTTATTGTTAGTTTCAATCATACATGACTTATAGTTGTCATCATCAAAAAGGGGGAGATTGTTAGAACCATGGTTTTGATAATAGCAATCTATGAGTCATGTGAGACTGAAATGCAAAAATTTGTTTGTATTTGATTAATGGCATAAAATCTGTGCACATAAGTCTTCACCGTCGGTGCATATTTATCTTACGCATGCTATAAGGTCTGTGCATGTTTATCTTCAATGCATGTGAAGTCTGTGCATATAAGTCTTCAGAGTCGGTGCACATTTGTCACACGCATGGTATAATGTCTATGCATGTCTATTGTCAATGCATAAGCAAGTCTGTGCATGCTTTCTGGCAGTAGCATGATCAAGTCTGTGCATGTTTGCACATAACACCATAAAGTCCGTGCACTTCATTGTTTAGGGTCTGTGCACATTTCTATTTTTGAAAAACCAAGTCAGTGCATACTCTGCATTGGGTAGAACACGCCGATGCATACTCTACCCTGTATGGGTCCATGCATGCTTCATCATAAAGGTATAACAGTCGGTGCATCTTTTGCATCGGGGCTATGCAGGTCAGTGCAATTTGTGTTGCTGCACGCACTCAAGGGTCGGTGCATGTTTGTGTCTCACGCATACAAATGTCAGTGCATTTTCTGCATCCTTCATATTAAGGTCTGTGCAAGTTTTATCTTCACATGAAATGGTCTGTGCACATATTTACTTTATGCATACAAGGGTCTGTGCACATTTGTCTAATGCATGAAAATGGTCCTAGTATTAACGTCAACATATGTGTCTAGTCGGTGCATGTTTTTCTCATTCATGTAATGAGTCTGTGCATGTGAATGTTTATATAAACTTTAGCTCACCAAGTGTTTGACAAAAATACCTCTGTTTTAATTGATAGGATAAATAAAATTTCCAAAGTCTTTGAGATAAATTGAACATCAAGTAAGATCTGACACATGGGCTCCAATAAGCACGCTTTTCGTAAAACCTCTGGGCGAGAGATGTGATTTCCACGCGCCTCTCTTTCGTGAGATATATATAGAAGAATCTGTTGTGCCTTCTGAAGCGGATGATGGAATTTTGAAGAGAAGATTTGAGAGAGAGAAAAAGAGAAGAAGATATCTGAGAGAAGCAAGAGTGTAAGTCTGAGAGTGAGAGTCGATAGCAAGAGAGTGAAGAAGAGGAATCTTGAGAGAAGAAATTGTGAAGCAATCGAAGCAACTCTTGAAGAGATGTTCTCTACTATGTCCTCTGGATCAGATCCAAGGCATAGCGCTCCTGCGTGAGCATTTCTGTTTGTGTTTATTGTCAAACTTTCGATGCTGAACATTTTGATTTTCTATTTTCATTTTTCATATTTCTTGTAAGCTGTGTATCAACGGTGGCAGAAGTTGTAAGGCCCAGCGGCAGAGGTGGTTTCCTCTGGATAGCTAAGCTGTAATGCTTAGCGGTCGGTGAAGTTGTAATGCCCAGTGGTTTGTAGGCAAGCTATGAGGCCCAGCGGTTTCAAGCTGTGAGTCAGCAGTAATCCTCACTCTGGATTGAGTGTGTGGTGGATGTAGGTCTGGAGGACCAAACCTCCTTAAAGAGTCTTGTGTACTGTGAGTTATTTTCTAATGTGTCAACCGTTAGATGAATGATAGGCACGTTTCTACCTCAGTTCCTGGTTGGTTTTAATTCTGCATTAGTCTACAGTTTTCAGGCTAAGTTTTAATTAGATGAAGTTTGAGAGGGAGATTCATTCACCCCCCCTCTGAATCTTGGTTTGCACCACTACATCGGGCTAACACATCTTTCTTTGGCTTCCATCTCGACACTCCGTGGATGGATGTCCTATATTCCCCGAGCATGATCCGAAATGAGGGGAGATGCTGTCCAAATGAATTCAGATCTCCGCTATGTTGAACCTTCTTTCAAACCCCCTGGGATCTAAAGAGGTCTGCCTCTACATGTCCTCTATGGATTCCCTCTTGGGGAATAATAATGTTAAACTGCCGTGGTGAGTGAATACCCACTCGGTTTAGTCCTGCCTCATGATATCCGGGCATTGACATGCTCCGGTCTTTTGTGGATTCCATCCCAGTTCTGCTTGGACAGTTTCCTATCCCACTTGGCATAGTCCAAGATAAGGGGATATGCTTCCGGATTTGTTCCGTGTACTCTCATATAGTGATGATCGACTGAGCAAATAAAGTCGTTAAATGAGCATGTAGCTCGTCAGTTAGATTAAGGCTATGGTTTGGAGTCTATTCATACATGTCCGATTCTGGAAAGAATAATGTTTCACTTTCTTTGCAGTCATTTGCATAGTGATTAATTTAGAATTCCATGTCCACCCTCCTGTTGTCCCGGTATATCAAATGGTGTGTGGTTGAAAGTCGAGTCATGCCCGATCGAAAGTCATCACTATGCATGAGGATGGTTCTCGGACCTAGGTTCTCTGTCTCGTACTGGGAATCACGGTAATAAATCATAATAAACTACAAATCCCACGATCATCTGCATGCATCTTCTATCCCGCAAATAAATGAGCACGATAGTCATATCTTATTTTACCCCCCGAGACCCTTCTACTTTGGTGATTAATCAAGAGTTTTCCTTCTCTTGGAAGGATGTAATTAACGTCATAGCCTTTATGGTATGACGGACTTCTGGTCCCGACTCGAATCCCACAATCGACTGATTAAGTCAGATCGAGCGCACAATAATTGTGACCTTGGTGACTGGCACACCTAATAAACAAACGAATAAACAACCAAATAAAATAAATAAAATAAATAAATAAATAAAAGAATATATCGAGTCAACAGTCGTGAGGTGAGATGCATGAGGATGTTGGAAACTTTTATGTACACGATTATGAATAAATTGGTATTTTGGAGTAATTCCTTCTCTTGCCATTATATGTTCTTTTAAATTCTGTTATTGCTTTGTTTATCATGAATGTATATAACTACCGCGTTCCGATATTCCACGTCGGGGCATGACATATACTCTAATTAACATGATTGATATAACTCATCACGCGTACCGGGTTCCTTCCACGCTCGGGGCGTGACAAGTTGACATCTTTTAGTTAAGGTTTCATGGACAACATGAGTTAAGAAGACAATTACGTAGTCATGGAAAAACTAGAAATTCTCCATGTAGAAAGTATGAAATCGAGAGCTATCAGAGGGCTTTTAATCCTAACATGTTATTTGAGCCATTCATGAGACAACCTACATCTGGGTTTGCTCCTAGGCTTCCAATTTCAGGTCGGAAGAAAGCTCTCGTTCCTACGCTTCCTTCGTAGAAACAACAACTTCCGATCGTCCTAACTCTTCGACCACTTGATCTCCTAACACAAAAATTTGAAGGGGGTTAGAAGATACTAAGGGGAACAATAAACCCTAAAGGAAGAAATTAAAACAACATCATCTTACCTTTGCTATGCGCGCTCCAAAATTAGGGTTCGCGTAGAACAGATCTGGGTTCTATTTATAGGGACTAGCCTAGGGTTAGGGTTTGGCTTCGAATTAGGAGTCCTATTGGAGATAGAGTCGATCCCCTAAGAGTCCTAGGCAGGTCTCCTTGCCAGATCACATCGAACCATGGTGATTGGGTGGATCAAAATTCAATCTTTCCCATGTTTATCACTTTCCATTTTTAGAAGTAGGTAGCGGTTGGGTCATGACCACTATCTTGAGAAAGCGGTCACGCGACTGATCGTGACCTGGTCCCATCTTTGAAATTTAAATCTAATTCAAACTCCCTTCTAATTATCTCCTAGTTTCCCTATTTATCTATTTTAATTAGGGAATTAACCCCTATCACGTCTCTAGGGTTTAGGCTTGGGCCAAAAGGTCTAAATTTAGGGTTTAAGGTCCATTTTAAGTAGGCTTAACCACTTAGTTATTAATTGGGCTTATTTATCAAAGGCTTTAACCTATTCAATTAATTAGCCCATTAAGCCCTAAATGCTTAAATAAATCTATCTAATTTCTAAAAATTCCATGAAAATTTCGAGGGGTGCTACACTAGGACCCAAGAAAGCTTGGGTACCTAAAAACTGAAAATGAGAACTTGTGTTGTAGGATGTCTTGGAGCTGAATAAAGGATGAGCAGGAAATGGAAGCTCAAGGCACGAGTTTGAAAATGACATTTTGATTCATGTTGATATTGCATTTACATTCTCTTTTAATTGTGCAGGCAAGTCTTTTCTACTTTCAATAAATCATGCACATGTCAAAAAACTTTTTCATGAATTATTGAAACCCCCTCCCCCCCCCTCGTGGTTAAAATTGAAGATCTGAATAGTTTACTTGATTAATATCTTATATGAATTTTTGGTATCTCAAAAGGTGTCTGTTGGAATGATGGGTTAAGCCTACCAGGAAGACAACACTTTGTGTGAGATGATCTTCTGATCAATATCTCTGCCCCGTATCAGAAATCAGAAATTTCATATGGTTGATTCATGTAGAATTTGTTATGATGACCTAGTATTGAATTTGCTGCAAATGAGTTACAAGGGTTTAAGTTCAACCTGTTTCTCTCCAACTTTTAGCAGCCATATGAATCTTTTGTGTCTCATTGGTAACAATTACTTGTTGATGTCTGCCTTGGCTGCATTAAAATTCAATTCTATGGACACTTTCATATGCATTGATTGAGGGGGAGTTTGAGAATTTTGCCTTTTAGATTAGAATGCCTTGCACACATACTTTAAGTCTGCATGTGTTGTTAATATTGAACAGCATCCTATCCTCTCATGCATTTTCATGCATATCATGCTAAGGGGGAATTCGAAGGATTCATGGTTCATATTAGAAGGCACTGCATTCTCTATGTTTCATCATGTCATGACCCTTTGGTATATAGAATGGTGATTTGTGGAAGGTTGGATTAGGTCCAACTAAAAATTATCACTATGCATGAGGTGATCTTTGGATCAAGTTCTCCGCCCGATAGCCTTGGTCAATTGTTCATATGTCTCTTAGGATGCATACTCCCATGTCATATCTCATTAAGACACTTTAAAGATCTTGCACATATTAAGGACGAGTTTGATTTGTTTTGATAAATTGTTCATTGTTGGAATTGTATATCTCCTTTGCATGCTTCATGAATAAAATGATTCAACTTTAGGAGGATTTCAGGTTCCAACAAAATTGAAAGCACATTTGAATCTGTCTTCTTGATGTGTAGACATTGATTCAATTTGATGTTGCTAAATGAAAGCTTTGCCATGACTCTTAATAATTAAAAAAAGGGTTTTGCTGAATGTTTTTGTAATCTTAGCAATACATCTGTCTTCTAGACCTGAAAAGTCTTCTGAAAGGTTTTTGAATCATCCTGGCTGTAGATGAGTCGACCTAATGCCTATATGTGTCGACCCAATCTTGTTCATAAGCCCCTTCAATCTGCTTTCTACTGACGAACAGGTCGACCTACTGACCTTCTTGAGTCAACCTGGAGTGTTGTCTGTCTTGTTTGCATACCCATTCTTTCAAAAGCACAACACTTGTTATCATGATTCACCATCTCTGTGTTTGTGCATTTCCTTAGATGTGCTTAACTAGTTGTTCTAAAAGATGTCAGTGTAATGACACCAACCATGAGTGTGTCGACACAGTAGTTGATTCTTCATGAAATCTGTGTTATACTAGCATTGTGCGTCGACATCATGAACTCCATGTGTCAACACACCAGGTCATATTGGGTGACTCTTGCTCATTCTCTTCAAACTAAATTGTGTTCACACAGTCCTAATGTGCATATCAGTTCCCTCTCACAACATCCTTGTAAATCATTTCCTTAGGGGGAGCATTCCTGCTGAAACTTGTTTATTTGTCAACTTACAACTTAGTGTTCTTTGATGAAATCAGCTCATTTGTCAATCTGCCATACGTTCCCAAATGCTTGAACATCTTTGGAACATCCTCTATTCGATCAATGCTTGGCTGCTGTTGACACCTGTTTTTTACCTATGAGTTGGGTCATTCCCCTTACCACCATTTGTTGATGCCTTGAGTTGTCCATTACTCATTGGACTATTTCCAGGCACTTCTTTGGCTTAGTTTATGGGTATTTCCCTCCCTGGCTAGGTCTGCTCTCGAACTCGGGCTTAATGGGCCTTGATTTCGCTTGGTTTTGGTGTAAATGGGCTCGTTTATCCCATTTTATTAATTTGAAACGTCCAGGCAGTACACGGTCTAGCAATGGGCCGTTCAGTGGTTGGGCGGTCTATTTGGAACCGTTTACAAGTTCATAACAATTTATTGGATATTTATTTGATTTTCTAAATTTCCACCGACATTCCATTACACAGTATGAGTTCAGCCGTTTACTGCCATTGAACGGCGTGTCTTTAGACCGTTCATATCCCAGAGTCCTAAACAAGTGGGTTTTTTAGATAATTATTTATTTATCCTATTTTTATGGATTTATCACCGCCACGTTTTACACGGCCTATCATTAGATCGTTCCATCATTGAGTGGTCTATCGATAGACCCTCTTATCTGAAAGAGTCCAACACCGTGATAGCCGATCAGTTCGGTGGATAATTGTATAATTTCCTATTTGATTTGTTTATCACCGACATCATTAGAAGGTCTAGCAATGGACTGTGTACATGACTGAGCGTCCTATCGCGCGACCGTGTAAAGGCCTGAGATCTGTGGATTGTTTGGTTTTTCTCTCTCCATCCGTGGTTAAACCCCTAACTTCTCCCACTCGTTTCTCCACAGTTTCTCAACCAAATGGGATGCCATTTGATCCTGGTGGAAGATTAGAGTATTATCTACGGATTTTGTTTAATAATCTCAGATTAATACCCTGTGGAAAACTCAATTTCGGGGCTGGACTTTCAGGGGTCTATAAATAGAACCCCTAGTCCAGGCTTGAAGGGGGGGAGATCGAACATCGACGTTGAAGCTCTACCGAATTCCTGAGCGAGCTGTAGCCAGGGAGGGAGGCTTTCTATGTCGTTTTGAGCCTCCGGTCAAGGGAGTAGTAACTTTTTTGTGTTTTAGTCTAGGTGTTTAACCATTTTTCCATTCATTGCATGCTCTTTTCATCACCTTTCCATCCACGTTTTGCACTTGTCATCTTCATCTTACACCCTTCCCTTTTGTTTTTGTGCCCTATAGGGGTTTAAAAACCACCCCAGGTATCGTCCATTCCATGCCATTATGTCGATCTTCCATTCTATTTTATAGTTACTACACATTCCAGGGCTAATTTGGGTGTTATTTCCTTGTCCTCTACATTGTTTTGTAGGTCAGCAGCAGCACAGCACGAGGTCCATTCCCTCTGGCCGGCTGGAAGGGGTGGAGGATCAAGTCCTACAACTTGGAGTCTGGCGGTTTTGAACGGTCTTCTTCCCTCCGTCTGCAGAGCAAAGCGATCCTCCACGAGCCGTCTGGATCCTGTGAGCGACCGTCTACGAACCATTTTGGAGCCAATCCAGCCTTCGTCCTGCTTCTCTCTCCAGCGCTGTGAATGGCCTGTCAAGCGGCCGTGCCATCCATTGAGCAATTTGCCCTGGACCGTGTACTACAGGCGAGTCTCTTCTCCCTTTCCAAGGTGAGTAGTACTCTCCGGTACCCCGTGTCTTGGTGGCGATCACGATCACACACACACCTCTCCACACCTTTCTTTCGTTTATTTTTTGCTTGCCCTTATATCTTGACCTAGAAAGGTAAGAGAAAGAAGAAGAGGGGGGGGGGGACATGTCAACATCCCATTTTTTGGCGATCACGGTGGGACGCCTGGTGCTCATCGTGCTGTTATTTTGCTGATCTGTGTTTTTTGTGCTTGGTTAGGGTTTTTTCTAAGTTGTTCTAGGTTGCTATCTCATCCATGTTCTGTTCCTGGAGGTGTACGCGGTTCTCCTAGGGCCGCTCAACTCTCCCCACGGTTGGACGATAGGCCGTGCTGTCCCAGTCTAAGGTGCGTTCCTATTTGATTTCTTTCACGTTGCCATTGACTGTGCAATCTTCTTCTGGCCGCTCCTGAGTTTCCATGGTCTCCCAATAGATCGTCCATTTCTATCTCACGAGTGTTTGGATTTCTGTGAGCCTGCTTAGATTCAGCGATCCTTGCTGGACCGTTTACTGGTATCCACGGTCTGTCCGAAGGCCGTGCACGTCTGCTGGCTCAGGTACGTTATTGTTCTTCATACGCTTGTGGCTTTACTGATTCTCTGCAGTCTGTTTAGGGCCGTTCCACATTCTACATGGTCTGTTGATCCACGGTCTGTCCAGTCTTCTCAGGTATGCATTGGTCTTAATTATTTCAGTTCACCTTGGTTCTGTGGTTTTATTGTTTTTTTACTACTCCCTGCTGTTGCACGGTCCTGCCCAGGACTGTCTACCTCCCTGAGTGGTCTACCATCAGACTGTGTGTTAGTGCTACAGTGCACCCGTGATCACAATTTTGACTATTATTTTACATTATTTCATGTTAGTTTGGGTGCTGTTTTGATCTCCCCTGATTGTCATTTGATTTTGCGTGATTATTGTCATACTTGTCATAATTGATTGATCATTGCTTGTTAGATTTAGGTTAGATCTTGCATGCACTCCGGTGCTCATAGGACCATACATATATTCCTTATTAGATGCATTCATACCTTCGTAGGGGATCCTATCGTCTCCATATTCCTTGGAGCCGACTAGGTGACCTTACCCGAGACCTCCGTAAGCCCCCGTGAGCCGTAGATTCCCACACGGACGCCGGGTAGGTTGTACCTTACCACACCAGTCCAGGATTGCATCCGTGAGAGAGAGTCCCCTTTAGAGTCAACCAAGCCTCCCATTCCACCCTTATTAGGCACCTTTGTGGTTGTGAGAATTATCATTTTAATTAATCCACTAAGGTTCTAAAAGGGAGTTCTAAAACTTGACGTGCATCATTCAACTTGGTTGGTCATTTGATTGCCTCTCCTCTCATCTCCTTCGATGTGCATGTGATTGATAGTTTGACTGTTTAGAAGCTCATTAGATTTGGTCTTTTGTGTCAGTGAGTGTTGCATGTGGAGTTGCCTCACACCCTCGGGATCTTCTCCTAGGGGCAATTCTCATTTCTTTTCCTATTTCAACCCTTTGTTCGATTCCTCCCCCACCATGTCTTCCTACAATTTCTCCCACTCCCTCAGGGACTTCTGGAGGACCCACCTAGGGTCACGCACGTGCAGGGAAGAGAGGGGACCGCCCCTGTAGCATCATATTTTTTATTATAATAATTCCATATAAGTTAATTAATTATTGGCTCAACTTCTAATGAAATTATTAAAAATCTAGAAAAATATGTATCTAGGGTAAAATTGAATTTGTAATAACTTTGTCTTCTGATAAGAGCCCAAAATAAAATTCGTGAAGACCCAATTTCATGTTTTAGCAGTTTTTCGTGAGTTTAGAAGACCTAGTTTAACCATCACAATTTGGGTCCAATTTAAGCCCATTTGCACCCCAATTCGAGCCAAACCCTAGCCCATTGATAGGTCCTTGTTTTCTCTTCGAAAACCCTAAGTCTAGATGTTTCTATTGGCGGCGGCAATGGTGGATTGGAACCCCATCCGAGTTTTTCGCCGGAGTTTCTTCATTGGACTCTTCAACCAAAATCGATCGCTAGGAGTCCCTATAGGTCCTATTTATTGAGGGCTTTCGATTCTCTAGAACCCTATTTGCACCAGCGGCGGGTGGCGTAGCTGATCGTGACCGGACGGGAGGGAATTTGGGCGTTCTAGGAGTGATACCTAGGGTTCCGATGACCCTTCCTTTCATCTTTCTTTCCTTCAAGCAAATGTAGGTGTCTCTCAGGCCAAACGAAAATCTAATGATACCATCTTGTTCGTCTTCCTGAGCCCTTTCTCTTGATACCTAATTACATAATTTTAGTACACCATGTTGTTTTAATTTCATGTTTTACTCCGAGGTATATAAAAAAGGTAACTTTCATGTTAACTAGTCTAAAGTTGAATTTAATCATTTTTAGTCTTAATCAAAGCATGATATCTTGTGCGAAATTTAATGCTCTTTCGAACGGTAGTATTTTCCCTAATTTTTGTTCACTCTATCATGAGAAATCAAGGTTTTTAGCATAGCATGTCGAAGTTCATCGTTGGCGGGTTCCAGGTCGAGGTGACGCGCCTTCTAGAGACCGTTACAACCGTGACGGCCGCATGATAAACAGTCACCTGAGCCTGACGGCCTCACGACAGACCGTCACATGACCTTGTGTTTTAAAAGTTTAAGATTTTTATCTAATTATTTTCTGATACGTAACGCACCTACGATAGACCGTTACATGCTTGTAACGCCCCTTATATGGACCGTCACGTTTTTCTGGCATGGTGTTTTAAACTCTAATTCATGCATTTTGAACTAGGAACTTGCTATGTTTTAGTATGACATCTTGATCTGTAACAAACACAGAACGTGATGATAATCTAGTATCATGATCATAAACATTAAATTTTTATCCTCTACATGAAAGTTGTTAGATAATCTTAAAATGAATGATCATATGAAATTTGATAAAAAACCTTAATACTTGTATAAATTTTGATCCATGCTAGATGTATATTGGTCTTGGCATTTTTGTTTTACAGTCATTCCACTCCGGTGGGATTGACTGACCGCACCGTCTTGGTTTTCCGTGTTTATTTAAGCTTTAATTCTTGTAATAGATGGGACTCTCCATCGGATATTCCTTCCGTTGGACTAGGACCACTATTATAAGACCTCCGTAGGACCCCGTGAGCCTGGGATTCCCACCAGGACGCCGGGCATGTTGTACCCCAAAGACCTGAACCCATGAACGTGGTTTGAATCATGTATTGGGCCAGTCCAAACGGGACTGACCTGTGAACTGTAACGGCCCAATGTTGGACCGTCACGTCACCGTAACGGACTAAGGTCAGACTGTCATGTTCCTGTAGCGGCCCAGTTGTTGACCGCCACATGTAAGATATTTCATACGTTTCCTTGTTTTATTATCGTGAAGCAGTCATCATGGTTGGCCTTGAACTGTGAAATCGTGTGTGATCCTTGTTTGCATCCTTGTCTTTCTACCTAATGTTCATTCCAATGATGTTGGAATTTCTCTCAATCTTAGAAGTAAGTTCGTGAGCTTAAATCTTAAAATTCTTGGCCATTTAATGTGATAAATGTCTAGACTAGGATCTATGATCCAACCCTTCAATGCCAACGCATCATAAAGGGCCCGGTCTGGTCCTGGGAGAAGCGCCCGAAAGTATTTGTGCCCCGGGGAGTTTGTAATGACAAGGTGTGGCATTGCACCGAAGTGCATGACTAGCGTGATTGGTCTGAGGCATTCCACTTTTACTCATTTACTTGAAATTCCTGCGTGGCATTCGTGCTTGTTATGGCCAATTCCATATATCCTTTTTCGTGCAATTTTCATGAATAGTTCTTGCTATACTCTTTACTTGGAAGTTCATATTCTTTTTCTATCTATCTTTTGTCATTATTTATCATTACTTTCGTTGCAACATTATTCCTAATTGAATGGTTAATTACTTTAATTATGCCTGATGATAGAGAGATAAAATCCTACTGAGCTTTGCTCACCCCTACTTTCCAATCCTTTTCAGGTAGTTCGGATGAGGATGTGCGCTCCGATGGGGATGGGAATGAGTGATTCCAGGAGCGAGCCTTTTAGAATGATGTTCAAGTCAAGTTTAGATTAGTTGTTGAGTTGTTATCTAGAGTGATGTATTTTCCGTTAAAAAGTTAGAAGTCCACAAGGAGTCGGGTGTAATTAAGTACTTTCTCTTATTTTTATCAATAAAGATGGGTTACTTGTTTTTCTTTATTATTAACTTGGTGGTTTAATCTCTTGTGGCAATGTGTGCTCTGATTGACATGATTGATATAAACTGCTACGTTCTGATTTTTCGCATCGAGGCGTGACAGCCCCTCCTCTTCTGACCAATGTTGTTGAGGGTGCTCAACCCCCCCTTCTGATTCCTCCTCTCAGAACTCGGCCAATCAAATCCTTCATATGATGGCCCAGCTAGATCCGACTCAGCTTCACCTCATCCGTCAAGCTTTACAGGGGCTAGACGCCATGTCTTCTGTTTCTCCTCATGGCGTGTCTGCCGCCGCCACTTCATCCCCGATTGTTGGGTTACGGGCTGCCTCTGCGGCACCCATTGATCTCACTCTTCTCCATCCTCGGACCCTCCGATTTCCTAGTATGGAAGCGGGCCAAGCTTCTAGCTCGGCCCATCCGATTGCTGATAAGGAGAAGACCCAGATCCCCTCATCTTCCAATCCAGATCCTTATATCACTACTTCTCCAGCGTCGCATGCCCTTGTGGCACCGGCTGATTTTGTTCATCTTCAAGCAGGGGCTGCCCAGCTTGCTTATGCAGATATGGGTCCTTCCCTTGGCCATTATCCTTCTTACGGGCTTCCCCCTCCATCAGTCTACCCATCAGCTCCATATACTGGTTCTGTTCTTCCTACTTTGTCTCCTCTTTCTCGGGAACGGGAACTTCTCGATAAGTGGGCTGCCATGCAGCAACAGATTGACCTCCTTCACAAGCCGGTCGGCCAACAGTCTCTCGCCGATATCCCCATTCCTAACTTCTGGGACATTCGCTTCCCTCCACTGTCGGAGCTCCCCACGTACAGCAAGTACGATGGGAATGGCAACCTCTTTTTTCATGTAAGAGAGTTTCTATATGAGTCGGCGCAGTTCTAGCATGATGATCGCCTCATGGCGTATCTCTTCCGCCGTTCGTTGGACGGGGTCGCACTATAATGGCTCTACACTTTACTGTTGTGGAGGCAGAAAGTTTCAAGGTGGTCAAGGAAAAGTTTATACAAAGATTTCAAGACCGGGTATGGACGGGAGTATTCAGTCATGGACCTAGTAGCAGAGAAGATGAAGACATATGAAGATTTTGCCACTTATGCAGATAGATGTAGGCAGATGACCTCTCGTGTGCCCGGGCAAATCCCGAAAGAAGAGAAGGTGAAATTGTTAATTTCAAATGCCACACCTACGTTCCGGAACATTCTGGCAATGAATGACATATCAAATATGCACCAGTTGTACAGTCGAGCCCGGTTCATACAAACCCAGTTTAAGGACTCCCCTATTCATTCCCTATTTGAGGCCCAGAAGTCCAAAACCACAAGAAAATCCCAGGGCCCTATTACTGAAGGAGTCCAAACCAACGAACAGGTGCAGGCTGTCCAGTTCCCCAACCAATCTGCCCCACCACGCTTCCAGCAGCCTCCACGTAACCCTCAGTTCGCCGCTCCACCAGCCACTCGACCTTCTTTTCCAGCTCCTCAACAGCCACAATAACCACCACCACCACCACAACAGCCTCAGCAACCACCCCAATACCACAATGTCCCTCCTCCTGCTGGTTATGCACCTGCAAGTATGCAGAATTCTTGAACCAAAATCTGACAAGGTAAAATTTTCTGGTAAGAGAGTCAACAATGTTTACATGATTGACTTAGATGATCCTGCTCATTTAAATCTTTGTCTTGCTGCACCAAAATCTGAAATTGCTTGGTTATGGCATCGTAGACTAGGACATGCTAGCTACAATGTCTTACATAAATTGTTAAAGCATTCAATGGTGAAAGGGTTGCCTGAATTATCATTTAAACATGAAAACAAGTTGTGTGATGCATGTGCCCTAGGTAAACAAATAAGAAAATCTTTCAAGGGAAGATCTGAAAATACATCATCCAAACCACTCGAGCTAATTCATATGGACTTGTTTGGTCCAACCAGAACTGCTAGTTTAAGTGGTAGAAAATATGGATATGTCTTGGTGGATGACTTCTCTAGGTTCACATGTGTTTTCTTTCTCACACATAAAAATGATGCTTTTGATGAGTTTCAGGCACTCTACATGAAGATAAAGCAAGACGGTGTGTTCAAGATCTCCAAGATTCAATCTGATCACGGTGGTGAATTTGAAAACACTGACTTCTATAATCTATGCAGGGCTTAAGGCATTTCACACCGATTCTCTTCACCAAGAACGCCGGAGCAAAATGGTGTAGTTGAAAGGAGAAACCGAACATTTGTAGAGATGGCAAGAATCATGCTTGCTGAACGGCAACTTCCAAGGAGGTTTTGGGCCGAAGCGGTAGACTCGGCATGTTACATTATCAACCACTCTATGGTAAGGCCAGACACCAAAAAGACTCCTTATGAGTTACTGAAAGGTAAAAAGCTCTCTCTCACACATATGAAAGTGTTTAGGTCAAAATGCTTCATCCACAATAATGACAAAAGAGACTTAGATAAATTCGAGCCTAAGAGCGATGAAGGTATATTCCTTGGATATTCTGATAGATCTAGGGCTTATAGAATTTATAATATCAAAAGTCAAACTGTGGAAGAATCACCCCATGTTTCCTTTGATGAATATCATGATTCTAACAATGATAACTCTTGCAGGAAAAATGATGAAGATGGGGAATTCCTAAACATGAAGGACAAGAGTGATCCTCCACAAGAAGAAATAAAAGAAGATGGTGACCTAGCTGAATCAAGCAATGCAAGGGATCAAGCTCCAGGGGAAGGTAACGATTCTACAAACATTAGAATTCTTAAGGATCATCCCTTGGAAAATGTCATTGGCAGCTTGAATGACCTACCTAGAATAAGGTCACATTTTAGAATTGTAGAAGAACTAGATCAACTTGCTCTTGTCTCTCAGCTTGAACCCAAAAACATTGATGAAGCATTAAAAGATGAAAACTGGATAAATTCAATGCAAGAGGAGTTAAACCAGTTTGAAAGGAATAAAGTCTGGCATCTTGTTCCTAGACCTTCATCACAATCTGTCATAGGCACTAAATGGTTCTTTAGGAACAAACTAAGTGAGGATGGCAAGATAATAAGAAATAATGCTAGATTGGTGGCTCAAGGGTATAATCAAGAGTTTGGGGTAGATTTTGATGAATCTTATGCCCCAGTTGCTAGACTCGAAGCCATCAGAATTTTACTTACCTCTGCATGCTCCCTTAGAATAAAGCTGTATCAAATGGATGTCAAAAGTGCTTTCTTGAATGGCTTGATCAAAGAAGAAGTCTATGTTGAGCAGTCCCCTGACTTTGAGAATTCTAACAATGCAGATTTTGTATACAAGCTAGACAGGGTGCTTTATGGACTTAAGCAAGCACCAAGAGCTTGGTATGAGAGACTAAGCTCGTTCCTCATTGAAAAAGGGTACACACGAGGTAAGGTAGATCAAACACTTTTTACCAAGAAGTAAGGTAAGAACATCTTGATTGTTCAAATTTATGTTGATGACATTGTGTTTGGTTCTACAAAATCTGAAATGTGTGAGAAATTTGCTAACCTCATGACTAGCGAATTTGAGATGAGCCTCATGGGAGAACTTCAATTCTTTCTCGATTTATAGGTCAACCAAGGAGAAGATGGTTGCTTCATAAGCCAAGCCAAATACATCAAGGAGCTGCTAAAAAGATTTGACATGGCAAACAGCAAAATCATTGCAACTCCGATGAGCACCTCAACTTCACTAGATTCAGATGAAAATGGTAAATTGGTGGATGCAAAGGTCTATAGAGGTATGATTGGTTCTTTGCTTTATTTGACTGCATCCCGACTAGATATCCAGTTTAGTGTATGCCTTTGTGCTAGATTTCAAGCTAGTCCTAAAGAATCTCATTTGACTGCCGTCAAACGTATCCTTCGATATCTTGCCGGCACTCAAGATTTGGGATTGTGGTATCCGTCATCATGTGATTTATCTCTTATATCTTATTCTGATGCGGATTACGCTGGATGCAAGCTGGATCGTAAGAGTACTAGTGGCTATTGCTAGTTTCTAGGCGGGTGTTTAGTTTCTTGGGCCTCCAAGAAACAGACTCGGTTGCCCTCTCAACAGCGGAGGCAGAATATGTTGCTGCGGGGAGCTGTGGCACCCAAGTGTTGTGGATTAAACACCAACTCCAAGACTACTTGGTGGATCTTGGTTGTGTCCCGATTCTGTGTGATAACACTAGTGCTATCAACCTTGCAAAAAATCCAGTCCAGCACTCTAGGACTAAGCATATTGAGATTAGGCATCACTTCATTAGAGACGAGGTCAGTAAGAAAAATTTTGAACTGCATTTTGTTGATACTCTAAATCAAATTACTGATATTTTCACCAAGCCCTTGTGTAATGATAGGTTTTCAACACTCAGAAGGGAGCTTGGTCTTTACCGACCTCAGGCCAATAAGAATTTGAAATGATGATCATGTTCAATTAGTTATGTGTTTTGCACGTTGGTATTCATACATTGTTTATATGTCAATATGTCTTTTTGCATATGGTGTCGCATTGCATGTAGTTGCATAATCAAGTTGAATCTATGTTCCCAATGCATTGCATGGTTTGTGTCGCATCATTCTTGCATGGCCATGGTATATCAAATGTTGATGTATGGAAGGGCAGGTTATGCTTGTCTCGAAGCACTCAATATGCGTAAGGTTTCACCTCCGCCAAGTACCATGTGTCAATGTCGCATATCGGACATATAGTATGGGGGAGTTGTCCTTTTGTAGCATTCATGCATATATTTCATATTCATTCTGTGGCATTTAATAAGTGTACAACCATGGGTTGGGTCATACATTTCATTTCTGCCACCTTCATGAGGGACTAGGTCAACCTCCTTTGTCATTCCACTTGATTGCAAACATAACTCCTTCGCGCATCCATTGCATATCCTTAGGGGCAGTTTTGTTGATTCTCTTAACCTCTTACAAACTGCACTTCAGTGGCTTACAGTTTGGTTTGAGTTCATGAGACAGACGGACATATGGTGTAAGAGCTTTCTATTATTTGCCCTAATGATTGTCCATTCAATGAAAATGGTTCAGATTTAATGATTTCCTTGTAGTTCTGATATATCTTGTTTGAAATCATCTATGTTCTGTAGTTTTAATAGACTTTCACTAAAGACTGCATGTTATGTCTTGAATGACTACCCTGAAATCTGAAAATCTAGACTTCATGACAATCTTGGTGATACTCTAGAGCTTAGTATTGTTTCTAAACATCTTGATGAGCTGGAATTCATAAAAATCAATTTGCAGAGCAATGATAGTGTTGCACGGAGAAATATGTCACGTCATCAAATCAAGTGACGAATGATATGTCATGATGTGCCTCTGTTATCTCTGTCTTAATTCATCTGGACTTTAGGCAGAGCAATGGCATAATTACTGAGAAACATATCTTCTCATTAATGAAATGAGTTTGGATATGTCATGACGTGACTTTGCTATCTCTGTTCATTCTGAAGCATAACAGTCAATCTTGCCAAATACCTAGGAATACTGGCGTCTAAACAACGTGTATTCTTACGGCTTGGAGGCATGTACTAGACATGATTGCTCGTAAAATATGAGTCATGTGCCTTCAGATTCAAAAGATATTGAAAATCAAATTTGTTGAACTCATAAAATTCCATGCTTTAGTAATGATTGTTTAGCCTCAATACTCGTTTTTTGTGTTATTCCCTTTGTAGTTACCGAATATAGATATATAAGACAAGGGACGGTTAAACATTGCCATGATATGCACCTTTGGTTCATTTCTATTACATCTTGGATGTAGCTGCTTTTCGAACTCTGTTGATGAATTCAGATTTCATTAGCTTTGAACCATATATATTGCTCACGGTCTATTTCCGGTTTGCATATAATGGCTTGCTCTTAACTCCTTTCAGCTCTGGTCTCACAGACATTTTACTATTATCACTCTTTTTTGCTGTTGGCAAAGGGGGAGAATTCTTGTGTGAGTCCTTTGTAAGAGCTATATGCTTTATCGCATTGTCAAAGGGGAGAGCTTATGTGCTTTGTGAGTTGTCATGAGGGATGTGTGAATGGTGTACGGGGAGAGTCAAAGGTGGGAGAATCCATTGCTCACTTTGCATCTCATATGTGTATGTGATGGGGTTTGCATAATTGCATAGCATTCATATCTGCATTCATAATTGCATTCACATGCTATTACTATCATGGATCTTGAGCTGCATATGTTACATATATCATACGCTTTGCCATCTTGGCTATTTCTGCCATATAATGACTCACAGTGTTGTCATCATCAAAAAGGGGGAGAATGTTGAACACATGTGCACCATGATTACTATTATGGTTTTGATGATAGCAACTACTATAAGTTCATTGTGTTTGCATATGGTGTCATTGTGTATCTGTTTAAGTAGTTTGTCATTTCATCGAACAGGTTGCGGGCATGTGCACTGCATTCCAAGTCTATACGTTGGACAAAGTCTATACGTTGGATAAAGTCTGTACATTGGACGAAGTCTATACGTTAGACGAAGTCTATATGTTGAACCAAGTCTATACGTTGGCAAAGTCTATACGTTGGACAAAGTCTATACGTTGGACCAAGTCTGTATGATGGACAAAGTCTATACGTTGGACAAAGTCTATACGTTGGACGAAGTCTATACGTTGGACAAAGTCTGTACATTGCTGAACATGAAGTCTGTACGTTGGCTGCATGCACAAAACAAAGTCTGTACGTTGGCTGCTAGCACAACTCCAAGTCTGTACGTTGGTTGATGGCTGCAACACAAGTCTATACATTGGCCGGCTACTTCACACGCAAAGTCTATACATTACGTTCTGTTGTGTTCGTGCATCAAGTTACCAAGTCTGTACGTTCATGAAGCAAGTCTGTACAGGCTCATGCATGCTCAAGGTGAAAAGTTTGTACAGAGTTCATACATGCACACAAAGTCTACACGTCCAAGCCTTGATGCAAAGTCTATACAACAACTACAAGCTTCATTCAAATAGCCAAGGCCACTGCACAAGATGAGAGTCAAAAGGCAAAGATTCAGTTGGTACTTTCTAGACCAACAATGATGAAGTTACAGACATGAACGGGCTGCTAATGGAGTTGAACGACGGAGTTGAAGCGGATAACGGACCGACCCGGGCAAGCCCTGAATCAGCCCAGCTGGCGGTCGACCGCCAGCACAGGGGCGGTCGACCGCCCCAGCCAGCATCCGCCAGTCTGCATGTCTTTCAGCTGGCGGTCGACCGCCAGCCCGTAGCGGTCGACCGTAAATTCCAGGGACTAATCCTCTACAGCGATTCTCAGTGGAGGTCGACCGCCAGAAGCCACAGGTCGACCGCCAGCCCCGATGCAGCCATGTTTGACTTCGAATTCCACCTCGTGGCCAGCTCCTTTCCATGGATTTGTTTAATCAAAACTCACCTAATCTTCCATGATTTGTGGATCTGGTCTGGGGGGGTGTCTATGGACCATTCAAGGTCTATAAAACCAACACATGAAGGGTTAGAAACCCTAATGCTTGAAGGGGATTCAAGGGAGGCTACAAGGGTGAGAGGAGTTCGAGTACTGTAGCCGTGAACAGTACTCCGTGAAGAACTCTTCATCCATTCCAAGGAATTCAAGTCCAGATCTAAAGCCATCTCAACCACCAAGGAAGAAGAAGCAATCAAGACTCTCAAGGGTGATCTAAACTACATCCTTCTTCCTCTTCATCAATTCAAGAGGATCAAAAGGAAGATCAAAGCTACATCCAACACTCTCTCCATCAACTCAAGGTGATTCAAGTTCATATCTCAATCCAACAACCTCCAAGGAAGAGTAGAAGCAAGAAAGGCTAATAAGGGAGATCAAAGAAGGCTGCAAGGGTGTGTTCAAGGGAGAGGAGTTCCAGTATTGTAGCTGTGAACAGTACTCCGGGAAGAAGTTCTTCATCAAATCTCCAAGTGATTCAAGCTACTTCAAAAGAAGATTCAAGCACCAGCAATCTCAGACAAGATCCTTTCTCTTTGAGCATATTTCATATCTTGTTTGATTGTTTTCATATCTTGTTCTTTTCCATTTCATTCAAACATTTGGAACTGAAGATCGTCCCTACCGGTGGTTAGTAGGAAGGCAATCGGTGGTCTTTCCGATTTGCGGTTCAGTGCGTGGCACTAGTGGAGTCTCACCGGATTTGGTGAGGGGTGGACGTAGGACTGGAAATTCAGTCCGAACCACCTTAAAATCTCGTGTGTTGTGGTTTGCTTGTGCGATTGCTTTATGTTAGATGCATGCTTAGGTTCAATATCTATATTGCGTAATCATCTTGCCAAGCAAATCATTCGTGTTCTTCGTCAAGCTAGTTATATTCCGCTGCTTATTTCATCATCTAGCTTTAAAGAGGGTTGCATTGCGAAAAGAGGGGCAAATCTATTCACCCCTCCCCTCTAGATCCGCTGTCCACTACACAACAACCACCACCACAACAGCCTCAGCAACCACCCCAATACCACAATGTCCCTCCTCCTGCTGGTTATGCACATGCTGATCAATCAAGATATTGTATGTTTCATCGGCAGCCCGGGCACACAATTGAAAGATGTTATCAGTTCTGAGACTTAGTGTATGACTTGTATGAGGGGCAAAGGATTGACTGGGCTCAGATGCATAAGTTGATAGAAGACGTCAAAGAACGAAGAAGATAGGCAAGGCCGCAGCAGGCGACGCCACAGTAGCAACAACTTCAGCAACCCCAACCTCAACCTCAGCAGCAACAGCAGCAACCTGAACTTGGGATTCATCAAAATCCCATGCCAGACCATCCACCCGCTCCGCAACAGGAGCCACAGGCACCGGCACAAGTCAATGTTGTTCACCGCCCAGCCCCTAATGCTGGGTGGTCTTATGATGATGAGACTCCAGCTCATCTCCTGGCCTTCCACCACGCATACACCAACTCCACAGCACCTACTGTTCCTCCCATCCTCTGGCTCACTACCTTGACCACTGCTCCACCCTCTATTCCCTCCAGGTCACCTGTTACACCCACCACATTACCCACCATTCCGCCAATCCTCAGGCCATCACCCGCCATACCCTCCATCATCACCCCTCCATCTAACCCTTCACCCGTCATCCCTCCGCCAGGGCCCGTCAGACCAGCCTCCGCCATCATCACCCCGACTTCTATCCCTTCCACCCTCCCTACCGGGCCAATTGGGAGTCCATCCATCATCGTGCCGGCGCAGAACCTTGCCCTCAAGAGTGGGCGCTTATTTCATAGAAGTTATCCTTCTACTGGTGCACCTGCACCCAATTCCCCAATTCCTGCCTCAGCAGTTGAAACAGAAGAGTCATACCCTTTACCTGGCACGAAATATGATTTGTTACAGCAGTTGGATCGGATGCCGGCCAAGATCTCAGTCCTGGAGTTAATCAAGAGGTCCACGCTACACCAAGATGCCCTAAGGGCTTTTCTACAGAAGGTTATGGTTAGCGAGGATGTGGCGGTAGACAGTTTGCCATCGGTATTGGCCACCATCACAAAGGGGCCGTCTATTTCTTTTTCTGAGTCAGAGCTAGCACCCCAGAGGCACATCAGATGCCACTATGTATTTCGATTTCATTTAACAAGGTGGCAGTTGATTCAGCTCTAGTGGACACGGGAGCTTCTATTAATGTGTGTCCCTTGAGCACGTTGCGTGCCTGCAACATCCCTTAAGACATGCTAAGGCTGACACCAACAACTATTGCAGCATATGATAACTCCAGGAGAGCTTGCCACGGGGTCGTGATAGTTCAGGCCGAGCTAGGGCCTTTGAAAATGGATGTGGAATTTTATGTATTGGACATAGACCCAATGTTCAAGGCTATTCTGGGTTGTCCATGGATTGATAGCTTGCATGCAGTGGCCTCGACCGCCCACTAGTGCCTTAAATTCCCATTTCAGGGGCGGGTACTCAAGGTGAAAAGTATTTCCACGGTCCATATAGTTGAAGCTATTGCTTACAAACTTCTGCCTACACTATGGCCGAGCAACAAGCCAGTTTTATCTGTGATGGACTTGAACTTTCCATGGGCATATGTGTCACGCAAGCCCGCCACTATACCTGTCAATGTCAGAGCCAAGTCCAAGATACGAGATTCCAAAGGCTGGAACATGATTATGAAGTTAGGGTACCAGCCAAGCTGGGCCTCGGCGTGTAGTTGTAGGGGCAGACTAAGCCCGTCCCTAGGGGCAGAAAGATGAACCGACGAGGCCTTGGCTACCGGGAGTCAGCATTGTCAATACTGGGAGATTCTGGGCCACTGACGTGGGACTACCGTCAACATTTTGTAAAGGGCAGGTTGCATCCAGGTACCCGGAGGATGTCGCCCTATTCCGATGTAAGAAGTGATGCCGCTTGTGCTGTTGCCGGCCCACAGCCGCCACTGAAGGGGCTGGTGGGTGATATGGAAGACTTTTGTGATTGTTTTGAAGAATTGTTCCATGGGGAAGAAGCTTGTTCGAAGGAAGCGGAGATGCAGCTTGTGAAATGCTCTCCGGCGGAGCCAGTTTACCAGAGGCCGTGGGAAGAGGGGAGCTCCATCATTACTTTTTCTTGGCCTCCTTCCCGCCTTGCCTCCCTGTTCCAGCAGTTGGGGTTTATTCCCCGTTCACCACCAATCATGGTCGACCCGTTTGAAGTCCCGCGATCAATGACACCCAAGAGGGTTAAGAACTTATACCCGATTTAAGAACTTTTACTCGTGTGAATTCAGAATTCCCACGAAGGTGCACAAGCACCAAAACATAAAGAAGAGTGAAGGATAAGGAGATCATTCACACACACACACAGATCTGCGTAGATCCACACACACAGAGATGTTTGAATATTACAAGAACACAAAATTAAAGCCCAGCAAGATTGGAATGAGAAAACAGAAAATGAAGACACAAATTCAAGCTCCCCCTTAGTGGATGAAGATGGTATTTGATGAAGCTGGCTCCCCGCTCGATCTACACTTCAATGGCCTTCAAATCAACTTGAGAAGCTTGCACTTGGATGAAGAACTTCTTGATCGAAGCACTGTTCACGGAGCTACAGTGCACCTCTTCTTCTCCTTGATGGCCTCCCTTAATCTTGCTTGAATCAATTAGGTTTTTGACCCCAATGAGATTATTTATAGATATTGGACATGCCACAGACCAGATCCACAAATCATGGTGAAATTGGTGGCTTTGGGATTAAACAATTCCTAGAAGAAAGACTTCCCACGTTGGGAACAAAAAGTCAAAAATAGGGGCTTTTCGAAGCTGGTGGTCGACCTGTGTAAGCTGGCGGTCGACCTGAAATTTTACAGGAAATGCCCGTTCGTTGCTGGGAAAATCGGTCAACCGCTTGAAGCTGGCGGTCGACCGCTGGCTGGGTTTTCTGCAAAAAATAAAAGTTTAGCCAATGCAATATCATACATGAACGAATCAGTTTATGGCTACCTTAATCCAATCAAGGTGAGTGGGTTTAAACTTAGCCTTGGTGGTTTTGAAACCAACACAAGGATTTATGCATTTGTAAGGGTTTAGACAATTAAGCATAACACATGGTGAAGTAGCTTTGAATGTGTGTTAAAATCGAACTTGATTGTTGAAACATAGCAGATGAGAAAACACATAACCTGAGTGATGTGACACCACTAGGGGAATGCAGCAAAGAGATGAGGGCCCTCGGACCTACTATGCAAACACAATCAATTTTGAGCACGGGGTTGCGTAAATCACCGAATCGCCGTTGCACACACGAACCCGAGGTGACTCGGTAATGCCGAGTGGAGGTGGTGGATCGAGACCCTGGCTGGTCGAGGGCCAGCAGGGCTAAGGTTTCCCTCCCGAGGGTACGATGCCCACAACTAAGGGGCTGGCCGGGTGCCAAGTGAGGCACTGGGTTATTCCCTCTCACAAACCACGGTGACCGCACGGAAGTGGAGCACGCCGAGGTCGGGCGCTCTCTCTCGCTTCCAACGGAGCAATTTTGTGAATATTAAAGGAACAAGTACTGATAATGGGAGCAAGGGCTAGAGCTTACCTGGTTGGTTTGAAGAAACCACCTCGTTCGGAGACGATGGGCGAGCAGGGAAGTGTGGGTTCCCCGCACACTGCGTCGATGTAGCTTGTGTCCTGCTAAATATATATGCACTACACCTCACGGAGGAGGGTGGATCTCGGGGTCGGGAAATGGGCTTATACACAAACACTACCTCCACACAGGGAGGGGCGGTAAGCCGGCCAGGCGGGAAGGAAAGATAGAACCGGAGCCGATACGCCTCTTTGGGGTTCTGCCCGCCAGATTTTCCTGCTGATAGGTACTCGTTGTCGGCACTGTTACGATCGTTCCCAGAGTTGAAAGTGGACGAGACCAGCGCCAAAATGTCGGGGACTGAAGCAGGATGAAGCCTGAATTTTACTGGCACCAGATGTCGTAGTCGCTGGCCGGGAAAGTCGCTGGACCGGCGCTGCTTTGCTCTGCTTTGGACTGAGTTCTGGTTGTGACAGTAGGTTGGCGATGGCGTCACGATCGTTCCCGTGATCCAATTGGAGTAGGACTGGGACGGTTGTGAGCGTGGCCACGTCCTACTCGATCAGAAAGAAAGAACGGCACCGGCGGAGGTCGGGGTCGAGAGTAGCAGCCCGAGAAGTGGGAAGGTATCGGGGCAGACCCTGACTGACGTGGACCGCGTCCCGGTGGTAGAAAAATTGGTACAAATAGTTCCTAACTCCAAAAGACGCCCCGCTGGCTGGGTTGGATAGGGGACTGGTGGAGGATCGTCCCGACCAAGTGGCGAACCAAGGTGTGGCCGCAGGAGCTTCTGAAAGTTGCTACTGGTTGCAGTCTGGACCAGGTCTGCGCAGTCTGGGGAGAAAGGTTCTCCCAGTCAGCCCCGAATTCGGAATGGAGCGGGACCACCTCGCCTGCAAAGCCGTCTGGAAGACCTTTCCGGCGATGTATGGTACACTCCCAGGGACGCCAGGATGTGAGAGTGGTCGGCGATGCAAAAGGCGGGCAGAACTGTGGATCTGCAGTTCCTGTCTAGAAGGTATAGGGTGGGGTGAGTGGAGAGGGTTTTGGGCGGAGGGTCTAATGGTTTTGGGAGGGGGTGAGGCTCCTGATGGAGGGCTGGAGCTTGGGGAGGGGAGGGTCGATGGTGGTGGTGGGTGGTAGCAGGGTGGGAGAGAGGGGGCGGATCTGGTGAGGGGAGTGGATGGGGAGGTGGGGGCGCAAATGGGCTTGGGGGAATGGAGAGGGTTTCCTTTGGATTTGAGGGGTGGGTTAATGGAGTGGTTAATGGGGGGCCTAGGGAATGGGAAGGGGTGCTTGGGAGAAGGGATTCTCCCTTGGGAAAATGAAAGGTTGTATGGGGAAGGGGAAAGGTTGCTTGGGTGAATGGAGAGGTGCCTAGGAGAGGGGAATTCTACCTAGGGGTTGGAGGGGAATTGAATGAGTGTATGGGGAAGGGGAAGGGGCCTTAATGAAAGGTGAATGGTGAGGAGAGAGAGAGAATTTTGAAATTGGGGGTGGGGAGGAGAGAGAATGGGGTTCGCCCCCTTTAGAGAGAGAGAGATAGAGAGAGAGAGAGGGAGAGCTAGAGAGAGAAGGAGGCACAATTCTTGTGGATACTTTTCACTCAATAATTCATTAGCTTCTTCCAGTGGGGTTGGGGTCCTATTTATAGGGATCCCAACATTTACAAAAAGTCCCTGACATAAGTGCTAATAACAAATAACCAAAAGAGGTGGGGAAGGGGGAGGGCGACCCTGGGCTAGACCCACCTAATTGGGCCCATAAGCCACCCTAACCCATCATGATGACCACAAACATAGGTAAATAACATAATAACCTAGGGACTTGACTCAAAACAAAGGGAAAATTACATCAAAATGACTCAAATAACAAGGGGAAAATACACCAAGATGTCCCAGATAACTAGCTCAAGTGTCGAAGCAGACCCGTCCAGTTGTGGAGCTGCATCCTACCCGTCTCCGAGAGGGAGAGAGGTGCCGAGCCAGAGGGAATCATGGGTGATGTCCCCATCAACTCCCCCGGGCTATAAAGAGCTCGACTCTGTCGAGTAAGGGTCCGCTCGGCTGTGATAACGCTCCAGGATGTCGGGGTCTAACTGCTGAAGATCCTCCCTGCTCACCCATGAATCATCCGAAGGGGGCCGGCCCTTCCACCTGACCAAGTATCGCTCGTATGCTTTGCTCCGGGTGACAGTGACCTGTTCATCCAATATGCGCTCTACTTGCTCACGGTGGCCTCTCTGGTCTGGTGGAGCTCTCTCACAAGTAGGGGCTCTCGCAAGGGGTGGAACAGGCTTGATGTCCTCACTAGGTGTCACCGTAGGACCTCTGTATGGCACCAAGTCAGCCACATTGAATGTGGGGCGTACACCGTATCCCTTGGGGAGGTCCAATACATAAGCATTGGTGCCGATCCGCCTCAGAACCTGGAAGGGACCTGATCCACCCGACCTCAGTTTGGAGACATTTCCAGGGAATAGTCTCTCGGTCCTCACGATCACAAAATCACTTGCACGGAATTCTTGGTGGCGTCGGTGGGAGTCGGCAGATTTCTTGTACACCTCATTGCTCTTGTTGATGTGCTTGCGAAGGGTACCATGCAGTGTCATGAATGATGATCCTCTAGAGATGAAGGGAGGGCCTGGACAACCAAATTCAGCCCTATCAAGTGTTACATTGGTTTTGACGGACTTAGGAGGACCGGGGCAACCATAAATTGACCTATCATGCTTAGATGTGATGAGGACTTTCATGGACTCAGGGGGGCCGAGGCAACCATAGGTGGATCTATCGTGCATGCTGGCGATAATTACCGGGGGACCCGGACATCCATGTATGCTCCATTCATGCGTAAGAGCTATGACGAATGTGGGAGGACCAGCACATCCAAATGTGAGCCAGTCATGCATTAGGCCTAAAGTGTGTGTGACATGTATGAGATGACTGGGCTTGTGACCCTTGTCGAATGATGTGATATGCCAAGATAGGTGCACTCTTATCCTAGAGGTGACGACCATGTGTGTGGGTATGGGGTGGTCCTTGAGCTCTCACTTATAAGGGTCGAAGGGGTCAAAGAAGGTATGTATCATGGAGTGGGACACTTCATTGTTTCCTAGGTGTATTTCACCCATGGTCATGGTTCCCTTGGTGTGGACCGGGTCTTGGGAGAGGTGGGCTTGATCCAACATGGTTGGTTGGGGTAGGAAAAGGTTGGTGGTGAGTAAGGTGGGTGGGTATAGGAAGGGATCGAAGGGGTCAAGGTAAGGGTCACCTAGGGAGAGGAACTCTAGGTCCTCATGGTCCTTACATAGTGGTGGTGAGTCATCCTCCTCCAAAGTAATTGGTCCAAGATCTCTAGTGAGTTGACCGTTTAAGGCATTTGGGGTCTCAATGGGTGGGGAGTAGACCGGAGTGGGTTCTTCCTCCAAGGGGAGAAATAGAATAATCTCAATAGTGCAATGCCAACTCGTGCAAACGGAAGTGATGGAGCCAATGGTGGGGTGGGCAAAGTTAATGGTGCTAGGCTCCGATAGTCCCATGGCAAGCAAGCCGGTCAAGTGGACTTGCCAATATAGGCAATCCACTAGGTCTCCCAAGTCTCCCGCGAAGTAGAAGGTTTGTAAAGTGACATGGGGAGACCGGGTGAAAACAATTTGGGATTGATATCCCAATTGTGGTGATCTCAGGAGGGTGGGACTTTGCTTGAGCCATTGGAGTATGGACTCATCTATGGTGACGGTGTGCGGCTCATGAGGACCCAGACTAGGAGGGGTGGGTGAGTTTTGTGGCTCCTCCTCCTCAACGGTGTGGGCTTGGGTTTCCTCGAGGGTCGGGAGGGGGTCTAGGTCAGTCTTACTTCCAAGGGAAGATTTGTTTACTTCCAAGGGATCAGGTGTTTGGATCATGGGCTCCTCTTCCAAGGGGAGGAATGGGTCTTTTGGTGGAGGAGTGGAGATAGCCGACTCATGGTACTCCCGGGGTGGTGAACATGGACGGGCTTGGGTTGGGCTTGATAGGGGAAGTACTTGGGTTGGAGTTGGGGGTGGAAAAGTGGTTGGTTGAGGAGGTCCGGATTGGGGTGCATAGATCTTTCTAAGATCGGCCCTCATTTCAACCCAAGATTCAATGGGTGCTTCCCCTTTGGCTTCTCTCAAACTTACAATGTACTCCTATTCTTTCCTAGCTTGGCGCCAGAGCAAACTCTTGGCATAGTTGACTTGGATAGGCCCTGACAGGATGAACCTCCCAAAGTGTCGGTCTATGGACTTCTCCCATTCTAGATATATGCTATGGCGGGATGCATCAAACACAAAAGCCGCTAATGGGTCTAAGGATGGCGAATAGGCTAAGTAGGAAGTGGTCATGATGAACGGGTGACGAATGCAATGGCCCTAGGACAAGACTTAGTAGAGACAAGTCTAGAACTTGCTCTGATACCAAATTGATGTGACACCACTAGGGGAATGCAGCAAAGAGATGAGGGCCCTCGGACCTACTATGCAAACACAATCAATTTTGAGCACGGGGTTGCATAAATCACCGAATCGTCGTTGCACACACGAACCCGAGGTGACTCGGTAATGCCGAGTGGAGGTGGTGGATCAAGACCCTGGCTGGTCGAGGGCCAATAGGGCTAAGGTTGCCCTTTCGAGGGTACGATGCCCACAACTAAGGGGCTGGCTGGGTGCCAAGTGAGGCACTAGGTTATTCCCTCTCACAAACCACGGTGACCGTACGGAAGTGGAGCACTCTGGGGTCGGGCGCTCTCTCTCGCTTCCAACGGAGCAATTTCGTGAATATTAAAGGAACAAGTACTGATAATGGGAGCAAGGGCTAGAGCTTACCTGGTTGGTTTGAAGAAACCAACCCCGTTCGGAGACGATGGGCGAGCGGGGAAGTGTGGGTTCCCCGCACACTGCGTCGATGTAGCTTGAGTCCTGCTAAATAGTACATGCACTACACCTCACGCAGGAGGGTGGATCTCGGGGTGGGGAAATGGGCTTACACATAAACACTACCTCCACATAGGGAGGGGTGGTAAGCCGGCCAAGCGGGAAGGAAAGTGGGTTAGAACCGGAGCCAATACGCCTCTTCGTGGTTCTGCCCGCCAGATTTTCCTGCTGATAGGTACTCGCTGTCGGTGCTGTTGCGATCGCTCCCGAAGTTGAAAGTGGACAAGACCAGCACCAAAATGTCGGGGACTGACCCAAGATGAAACCTGAATTTTAATGGCACCAGATGTCGTATTCGCTGGCCAGGAAAGTCGCTGGACCGGCGCTGCTTTGCTCTGCTTCGGACTAAGTTCTTGTTGTGACAGTAGTTTAGCGATGGCGTCATGATCGCTCCCGTGATCCAATTGGAGCAGGAATAGGACGGTTGCGAGCGTGGCTGCGTCCTCTTCGATCAGAAAGAAAGAATGGCACCGGCGGAGGTCGGGGTCGAGAGTAGCAGCCCAAGAAGTGGGAAGGTATCGTGGCAGACCCTGACTGACCTGGATGGCGTCCCGGTGGTAGAAAAATTGGTACAAATAGTTCTGAACTCTGAATGACACCCCGCTGATTGGGTTGGATAGGGGACCGGTGGAGGATCGTCCTGGTTAAGTGGCGAGCCAAGGCGAACCAAGGTGTGGCCGCAGGAGCTTCTGAAAGTTGCTACTGGTTGCAGTCTGGACCAGGTCTGCGCAGTCTGGGGAGAAAGGTTCTCCCAGTCAGCCCCGAATTCGGAATGGAGCGGGACCACCTCGCCTGCAAAGCTGTCTGGAAGACCTTTCCGGTGATGTATGGTACACTCCCAGGGACGCCAGGATGTGAGAGTGGTCGGCGATGCAACAGGCGGGCAGAACTATGGATCTGCAGTTCCTATCTAGAAGGTATAGGGTGGGGTGAGTGGAGAGGGTTTTGGGCGGAGGGTCTAATGGTTTTGGGAGGGGGTGAGGCTCCTGATGGAGGGCTGGAGCTTGGGGAGGGGAGGGTCGATGGTGGTGGTGGGTGGTAGCAGGGTGGGAGAGAGGGGGCAGATCTGGTGAGGGGAGGTGATGGGGAGGTGGGGGCGCAAATGGGCTTGGGGGAATGGGGAGGGTTTCCTTTGGATTTGAGGGGTGGGTTAATGGAGGGGTTAATGGGGGGCCTAGGGAATGGGAAGGGTTGCCTTGGGGAGGGGAAGGGGTGCTTGGGAGAAGGGATTCTCCCTTGGGAAAATGAAAGGTTGTTTGGGGAAGGGGAAAGGTTGCTTGGGAGAATGGAGAGGTGCCTAGGAGAGGGGAATTCCACCTAGGGGTTGGAGGGGAATTGAATGAGTGTATGGGGAAGGGGAAGGGGCCTTAATGAAAGGTGAATGGGGAGGAGAAAGAGAGAATTTTGAAATTGGGGGTGGGGAGGAGAGAGAATGGGGTTCGCCCCCTTTAGAAAGAGAGAGAGAGAGAGAGAGCTAGAGAGAGAAGGAGGCATAATTTTTGTGGATACTTTTCACTCAATAATTCATTAGCTTCTTCCAGTGGGGTTGGGGTCCTATTTATAGGGATCCCAACATTTACAAAAAGACCCTGACATAAGTGCTAATAACAAATAACCAAAAGAGATGGGGAAGGGGGAGGGTGCCCCTGGGCTAGGCCCACCTAATTGGGCCCATAAGCCACTCTAACCCATCATGATGACCACAAACTTAGGTAAATAACATAATAACCTAGGGACTTGACTCAAAACAAAGGGAAAATTACATCAAAATAACTCAAATAACAAGGGGAAAATACACCAAGATGTCCCAGATAACTAGCTCAAGTGTCGAAGCAGACCCGTCCAATCGTGGAGCTGCATCCTACCCGTCTCCGGGAGGGAGAGAGGTGTCGAGTGTGAGCGACGTCACGTGGTTCGAGGAGCGAAGAAGACGCGGAGCGCGCGGGCTCCTTTTGCTTGCTGCAACACAGAAATAAGAGAAAAGAGAAGGGGCCACCACGGGAGATTGCTCCGGCGGGGCGAGCGGGACAAATGTAATATAGCAAGATATGGGGGTTAAACGGCCATAGCGGGAAGTGACTCGCCGCGGCCTCGGGGGGACGGGAATGGTGTAGAAATCAAATAGCAAGAATTGAAATGGCCATTGGGGAAGTGACTCGCCGCGGCCTCGAGAATATGAGCGGATAAGAATATAACAGAATATAAGGAGAATATAAATAACGGTAATTTAAACGGCCATTGGGGAAGTGACTCGCCGCGGCCTCGAGAATATGAATAGATAAGAATATAACAAAATATAAAGAGAATATAAGAACGGGAATTTAAACGGCCATTGGGGAAGTGACTCGCCGCGGCCTCAAGAATATGAGCAGATAAGAATATAACATAATATAAAGAGAATATAAGAACGGAAATTTAAACGGCCATTGAGGAAGTGACTCGCCGCGGTGTCGAGAATATGAGCAGATAAGAATATAACAGAATATAAAGAGAATATAAGAACGGGAATTTAAACGGCCATTGGGGAAGTGACTCGCCGCGGCCTCGAGAACATGATGTGATCACCAGGGGCCAAAAGACCCCAAAATAAAGAAAGTGATCGCGCCTACCTCAAGAGCGGGAGATGGCGGGTTGCTTCTTCCTCCCCCTTCGGCCGGCCGACGGAGAGGGCTTTCCTTGGGTACCCTTGTAAAATAACGACAAACAAGTAACGAGTGGATCAGAAAGATGAAGGTGTAGTATTCAAATCCTTGCGATAAAAATAACGAAATGATGGCAAGACACACACTGGTTGGTGTTGTCTTTTAAACCCCTCTCGAATACGAGTAGGAGGAAAATACTTATGGTGAATGGCGATTATGCCGACGTAGGAATAGAAAAAAGACTCCCTTATGAGGGATAGAGGATGCGATATGATGAATGCAAGATAACTATGAAAGAAAAGGAGAGAGTGACTTATTGGATGGCCGATAGTGAGATCCGGCGGAGCTTCGGTAGCGTAGGGACGACGTGGAAGTACGGTGGACGAGGACAGCCTTCCTCCTCCGAGCGCGGGCACCCGAGAAGCCGGCAGAACCTCCACCTACAAAAGACCCCACGGGTTAGAAATGACTCCGGTAGCCTCTGGGCTCCGGCAGCCTATCGAATCTCTTAGAAGTCCCCCCAGAACTGCGGGGGTGGGCCTCTATTTATAGGGCTCCGGAGGGTGGAGGCGTCCAGGACCCTGGACACCTCCATCAGGGCCGAAGTAATATTTTATTCTATTTTTATTCATTGTTTTCGAATATTTTCATGGAGGCGTCCAGGGGACCGGACGCCTCCATAAAGGCCCACCGAATTCCCACCGAAAGTCGCACGCAGTTTAGCATGACGCGTGGTTTTGAACGGCGCCCGTGATTCAGCAATGGGCGCATCCAGCTGGCAGGACGCTTCCACAATTGCATTTTTTCACACACGACAAACCGTCGATCGGTGGACGGGGCCCGGTGGGCAAGTTGGTCCTGGACGCCTCCATAAATATTTTATTATTTTTGTTTTGTTTTTATACCAAAACTGGTATTATGCATTTTTTATATTTTGTTTTTATGGAGGCGTCCAGGGTCCTGGACGCCTCCAATAATTATTATTTTTATGTGTTTTTTGTTTTTTTATATATATTAAAGTCATGGAGGCGTCCAGGAGCCTAGACGCCTCCATGAAGACCCCCCCGGGTCCCCTGAAAAGGCGTCGATCGCCGCCCGGCAGACACTCTTTCTGGTTTCGGAACCCTCCGGTAAATCCGATTGGTGTTGATACCGTCCGAATGCCGCAACGAGATGAATTCCGGATGCCGAAAAGGCGGAAGAAGACTCAAGAAGGAAACACTCAAGCGATTCAAAATGCGAAAGCCAATGCGGGGCGTCGTATAGTAATATGAGATTTTCTCAGGAGATGTCAGGAATGGCGTGTCTACAGCTGCCCCGCCTTGGCGTCTACTTTGCAAGGGAGTGACACGTAATGGAATGGTATCGAAGTGGAGTGAAATGGACTGGAATGGACTGATAAGTTGATGCCAAGGTGTGATGAGACACGCTTTTGACGTTACTGTTTGGAATCTTTCCTGAAGTTTCAATGAGGCGACCTTGAAGGAGGTCTTTCAAATTTTGATGATTTGCTTGGACGGAGATCAAATAAGGGAGGGTGAGATGTGCGCTCAGGCACGAAACAAAAAGAGACCAACTTCTCGGTGTGGAAGTACCTGGGTCATAAACCTGCAGGTTTAACCTTTGGGGAGCGGTTACCAGCCAACGTGGAGGTGCTGCGGCCAAGGTGGGTCAAGCAAGGTAAACAGTAAATGAATATCTGAGGGTCTGTCCAAACAAGGGTCTCCTTTGGAAGAGCAACGTAGGGCCGTTTCAAGGAAACTTAGTATTTCATTCGGAGTGGAATATCTCATATTTGTAAGAATTGAAGCATAGCGGCTTTCGCAATCGAATCACTTGAATGATCTTCCGCAATAAATCAAAGTCTTATATGAATGCATACTGGGCTTAAAGAAAAATTTAAAACAAACTAAAATAGAAAATAGCCAAGGATAATATTGTCAACTTGTTAAGAATGGGTCAGGATACCGATCCGGTGAGCCGACACTGGGCTGGGGCCCGTTTATCCGCGCACCAACTCACTGAATGGAACCGTCGTCCCCATGCTATCACAAGTTAACGGCCTATCCGTACAACCCAAATTCTTCCGGGATCATCACTATTTTTGTTGAAGGGGAACTCAAACCCCAGATTCGTTCGGGTCGCGAGGTCCTTGACATGTTCTAGTAGCGTATGTATCATATAATACGATGCATGACATGGTGGGACCAACCATTGAAAGGTGGGACAGGAGATAGGACAAAGACGTCCGTTAGTAAAACCTGCACAGGCCAGCATGGATTAATAACATCAGAAAGTAACAGAATCATAACAGAATCGCACCATAATTGAAAGGAGATCTAGCCAAAATCCTAACATTGACCGCTGATGTGACATGTTCTGTCCTGTAGCGATCTTCCCTTCCTAGAAGAACTCCCCTTAGGCTAGTTCATTCAAATGCACCAAGGTGGGTTTTGGAAGCTCAGGAGAGGAAGGAGAGGAGAATCTAGAGATCTCAGGATGGAAGGGGAGTCTTCCCGTGTTATGAAGAGGAGCAGGCTTGGCCGCGAGATTGGGCGACTCTCCGACCTCGAGGGTCATCTCAGCGAGATGATCATGTCGCATATGGTAAGCTGATTCATTTCAACTTTTCTCCTCTTGAACCTTCTTCTCACTTGCTCCCTTCCTCGTTCTTTTTTTTCCTTTTTCAGCCATATCCACTCTTCCCGGGCCCGAGGAAGTTTTCCAAATTGCCATGGCTTTCAAAGTTAACTTCCAACATATCCATCGGCATGAGGGCCATACTCTCGAAGTGGCATCTGCAGGGGCTCCTTATTCACGCCAAACACTACAAGAAGATTCGTATGGACTGGGCGACTATGGGCGCACTAGTGGAGATCTGGCATCCCCAGACCCACACTTTTATCTTCCCGACCTTCGAGGCGACCATCCTCCTCGAGGAGGTGGAACTTCTGCTCGGATTGAAGAAATTCAAGAGTGAAGGGAAGGTGAAGGCTATGCGGATGCTGACACGGGGGACTTCCGAAAGCGTCCTTGGAAGCTTCATGCCGCCCGACGCAGCCCGAAAGGTTCGTACTCAAAAGGGAATTGATTTGCAAAAGCTCGCGGAATGGGTCATGGAGGCCCTGAGAGGGTTACCAGACGATGACTATTTGGAGGGAATCATGAAAGGGTTCACCATTTGTCTGGCGGTTGCTCTCTTGTTTCCTTATACCGACAACATGGTGGAGGAAGACCAACTGAGTGCTATCTGCGAGATCTGGCGTGGAAAGAGGGTGGGACCTGCTGTCCTTGCCTACCTGTATAGTGGCCTTACTGTCTCGAGCATGGGTAAGCCTCCTTTTGGTTGTGCACTTGTCCTGAATTGCTGGCTGGATTTGCATTTCAAGTTTGATCACCGTGAGGGAATGCCAACCGCTTCGAAGCTCTTCCAACAAAGCCCCCTTTATCATATAGCCGACGTGTTAGGCTTCGGTGGCACCGTGGCGAACCATGTTCCGTGGCTAAAGAGACGTGAAGACTGTTGATCTCCAACTGATTGGTGCGACCGAGTTTGTCCTTTACAACGTGCATCGGTGCTGCCTCCAGATCGGCATTCCACGTCATTCGTTCCCACCACCGACTGGCATCGTTCCTTTGAAGAAGAGAGAGTTGGGCACTGAAGCAGATGCGAAGGAAGCGAAGGCCGTCAAAGCACCCTGGAAGACAAGTGTTGCGGGAAAGGCCTTAGCGCATGTGGTGGAAGAATGCGAGCTGTGGAGAGCTTATGTAACCGAACTGGAGAAGTTAAGGCCTAAGGCGCCTAAGCCCCTGATGTAGCTCGTTCTGCTTTCTGATGGAATAAAATCTGGCATTTTGATGTTTTGGACCACGTTCCCTTTGTTATGATTTTTATTTTTTCGTTTATCTATTTTTGTGTTTTCTTTCTCATAATATGATCATATGTAAATATATGTATTAAAAAAATTATTTTTAATGGGGGCGTCCAGGGGCCTAGACGCCTCCAATTTTTTTTTTATTATTTTTTTTTATTTTGGGGGCGTCCAGGGGTCTAGACGCCCCTATAATTTCTTTTTTATTATTTTTTTGGATTTTTGTTTGGGGGCGTCCAGGCGCCTGGACGCCCCTAAGTTTTTGAATTTTTGAAAAGGAAAGAAAAAAGTGGGGGCGTCCAGGCGCCTGGACGCCCCCAAAAAAGATATTTTCTTATATAAGGGGGGCCTCACCCCCCTTTCACTTCTACTGTTCATTCTGACGACTCGTTCACTCTAAACGACCCATTCCCAATTCCAATGGAGCAAGAAGGCCCGAGCCAGGGTGGGGAGAAGCGGAAACGACGGGCTAGTCGTCCGAGGAGGCTGAGAGATGACGCCGAGGAGGCTGCGGTGGCGGAGGAGATTGCCGTGGAGGAGGAGGCTCGTCTTTTGGCCGTGGAGGGCCCTGCGGGCGCTGGTGACGCGGGAGAGGACAAGCACGATCCGGTAAGCCCCTTAGACTTCCATTCTATTAGTTCACTGGGCTAAACGGGCGGACGAGAGGTTGTGTGGAGAAGGCCGGGGAGTGAGGGAAGGAGGCGTCCAGGGTCCTGGACGCCTCCAAAAATTTTTATTTTTATTTTTATTATTTGTTATTTTTTTTGGGTTATTACGTAAATAAACTAAAATAAAATAAGGTAAGGAGGCGTCCAGGGCGATGGACGCCTCCACGATAATATATATTATTTATTTATTTTTGTTTTGATTTTTGATTAAAAAGAAAGAAATAAAAGTAGGAAGGGGGCGTCCAGAAGGTTGGACGCCTCTAAAAATATATATATAATAAATATTATGTACAATGTTATTGTTTATTATTATCCATGATTCTGATGTGTTGCCCTGTTGGTTTTGTGGTGTGCAGGGCGTGATGAAGGGCCGGATCAGCTAGTCTCTAGTGGTGGCAGCGTACCGTGAGCTGCCAGACTTCCAGAGGGCGCGTGTGGACGCCATGGGCTTTGGAGCCTTCCTCAGGATCGAGCCCTTCCGGCTCGACCTTCCTCTTATCCAGGCATTGAGGGAGCGGTGGCATGCGCCGAGTCGGGCGTTTCTGATGCCCTGGGGGCACATGCTGCCGACGCTTGAAGACGTAGCTCGGATCACCGGGCTACGAGTTGACGGAGAGGCAGTCAGCGGGGTCACCTACCCCGACTACCGAGAGAGTGCCCTGGGCCTGCTGTGGTTAGAGACGAGCGTGGCCGACAGAGACAGCAGGGTAGTCGGCCGAGTGGAGATTATGGAGGCGCTCGGATTCGTCGACCCGCGCCAGCGGGTTAGCGAGACTGGAGCGGAGTTTCTGGCACGACTGGAGGGAGATGCCCGTGCAGCTTTCACCCAGGACCCGAGCGAGCAGGAGCTGGTGGATCTAGACCTCCGGATGTTTCTTTTCTTCTTCCTGGGCCGCCTTCTGCTAGGGACGAAGGGGGATGGCATCCACTGCCGCTTCCTCGGGATCCTGGCGGACCTTGATAGAGTGGGGCACTACGCGTGGGGAGCGGCTCTGCTTGCCCATTTGATTGCTGATCTCTCCCAGACTTCAGAGAGGGAGACGACAGTCAGCGGCTTCGCACCTTTTCTCCAGGTACATAATTTATTTATGCATTTTACCGTAGTTAAATATGTAATTACTGTTGTGCCCCCTAGGCACAAGCATGTGCTATGTTGATTTGATGATAGCAATGCTGCTGTGTTTTGATGATAGCAACACATGAGTGTTTTGATGACATTGTGTTTTGATGATAGCAACATGACTGTGACTGGTATATCAGATGGAGAATGCACGTGTATGAGTGATATATTGTTTGTGTTAGACTTTTGTTATGTGCATAGTCTATACATTATGCATCATAGTGTTATGCAGTGTCTTGGTGAAGTCTATACAGACTTCAGCATCTCATTCTGCATCTTATAGCATGTCTATACATTGCATCGTGGCATTTATGCTCTAAGTCTATACACTGCATAGCAAGCTCAAGGTCGATACATTGAGTGTCTCATGCATCATTCTTCTAAGTCCATACAGTGGACTGTAGCATACATTTGGCGAAGGCATAGCAAGTCTAGACATTGCACTGTAGCATGTATCTCTTTAAAGTCTATACATCGGACTGATCTGCATAGGCTAAGTGTATACATCGTCCAGTACAATCATGCACTGTTCATGAAGTTTGTACAGCCTTTTGCATTGGACTTAAAGTCTATACATTGCACTGTTCCTTTCATCCTCGTGTTGCTTATGATCACCACACTTCGTGTTGTTTCCCCTCACTAACACGAAAAGATTTCGTGTCGTCTGAGCTTACAACACTTCATGTTGATTTCCATGCTTGACAGGAAAACTTGTATGAGGTTATACTTTGTTTCGTTCTCTTTTCTATCTCGTGCTGTTTTCATCTGTCTTCGTGCTATTTTTCTCTTTAGACTTCGTGTCCTTCTCGCCTTGACCACACTTCGTGTCAACTTCTGTTTTCATCTTCGTGTTGTTTCCAACTCGTGTCAACTTTGGTTTTCGTCTTCGTGTTGTTTTCAACTCGTGTCGGTTTCTATTGTTTCTGTGTTTTCAAGTTGTTTTTATGACTTCGTGTCATTTTCTTATTGTGTCTTCGTGTCACTTACTGTTGTTCCTCGAGTCGTTTCCTTTGTCTCTGGTTTCACTGCTTCATCACGTGTCGTGATAGCCGTGTCTGTTTTTCTATCTTCGTGTTGTTCTTCCTAGACCTCGTGTCTTTCGTATGTTGAAACCATACTTCGTGTTGGTTTCTGTTTTTGTTTTCGTGTCGTTCTCCGTGTAGTGTGTGTTTCTGTCACTACTGCACTTCGTGTCGTTCTCGTTTCACTTCGTGCTGTCTCTGCGTCTGAGTCTTCTTTGTTATTTCTATCTTCGTGTTGTTTTTTCCTAAGACCTCGTGTCCTTCTTGTTTTGTAACTACACTTCGTGTTAGTTTTGTCTTTCATCTATGAGTTGGTGTCAGTCCAGTGTCTTCATTAGTGTCTCAGGCTTTTGGTCAAGTCTGTACATAGCTTTCACTTATATGAAGTCTATACAACGCAGTTCTTCTGATAAAGTCTATACAGAGTTGTTCTTTAACCTAATCATCTGATACTCTGTCTGACAAGGATTCTCTACTGAGATTGCTGACATGGCTCGTGATCCCAGGAGGACAAGGTGACCAGATGCTGCCACGTGGATGGAAGCATCTCGAATCTGGAGAATTCCTTGGGCGGGAAAACGTGGAAGTCACGCGCCCTTATCCACCTGCTGTTGTTATAAATATCAGTCTTCATCTTCCATAGAGGCTGATCGAAGTTGGCGATGTATATACATCCAGTCTGAAACAGCAGCCACCAAGATCCACTGTGAGAGAAGAAAAGCAGAGAAGAAGAAAAGGAGAAAAGAAGATACAGAGAGAAAGAAAGAGAGAAGGAAAGAGAGACAGTAAGATCGAGAGAAGAAGAGTGAAGTCTGAAGATTTGTTCACTGGACCGTGGATCAAATCCAGGCCAGTCTGCTCTGTTGAGAGCTATATTGTGTTCTTCATTTACAGCTTTCCGATTGCTGTTTCATTCTATTTTTGTTTTCCACTTTATCTCTTATTCAAGCTGTATGTCAGCGGATGCAGTGGAGGTTTCCACTGGACAGGTAAAGCTGTAATCCTCAGCTGGCGAGACTTGGTCTCGGACGGGTTAAGATGTACTTCCCCAGCGGTTTGCAGAGGTGTCTCCTCTGGACAGCAAGATGTGTTGCTCAGCGGTTTGTAGGCCAAGCTGTATTGCCCAGCGGACGCAAGCTGTGTTGCGCAGTAGTAAGCCATACTCGGTTGAGTGTGGGGTGGATGTAGGTCATTGACCGAACCACCTAAAATCTTGTGTGCATTGTGTTTGTGAGTTTGCTCTTACTGAATCTCTTGATTATCTTCACAGATCACGTGTGCTTTTGCTAAGTTTAGACACTCGACTTAGTGTTTTAGTAGATCTGCCTTGCCTTTATTCCGCATTTGAACCTACAACTGGTTTTAAATTAGGCTGTAGATCTATTCACCCCCCCCTAGATCCACATCCTATAGTGATAGAGCCTTCCATCTAACTCCAACAATTACTCGTGCTAATGATGTATGATGGATGCAGGTGTGGAGTTATTACTACTTCCCGATGGGGAGGGCCAGGCAGGGGAACAAGAGAGCCGTTCCTCTAGCGCGACAGTGGAGGCCGGTCGTGGTAGCGGCACCACACAGCTACCAGCTGGCGTCACTTCGTCGGGAGCTGAGCGAGTATCCCGAGGCCATGGTATGATGCGTATGATTTTTTTGTGTTTTTATGCATGTGACTGAATGGTAACTAACATGATGTATGTATGGTGATACAGGTGGTGTGGAGACCCTACCTGGGCATGGGCGACGCTGGCCAGCCTTGGGTTGTAGCGGATCTTCCTCGTTTCAGGCGGGACGTGTGGGTCCATTGCCTGAACGAGATCGAGCCGCTGCGGCTTAGACTGGTTATGAGGATGTTGGGGTTAGCCCAGGAGTGGGTTGATGTAGATGAGCCGGCCCGCATCGGGCGGAAGACCAAGGGGAAGGCGAAGATTGTGGACTAGCGTACGCGCTTCCCAGCACAGTACCAGGACTGGTAGCAGGGCGGGGCCCCAGTGGTGTCCCATGTACAGGACATCACTGATTACATGAGACGGTATCGAGCTACGTACGGGGACAGCCTCTCCCTCGATGGTATGGCAGGGGTAAGTGTGAAATGAAAATGCTTCACTCTTTTATAGGTATATGCATGCGATACTAACTTATATGCAATGCAGGATGCTCGTGACGACATGATCGCCGACCTGCGGACCCAGTTGGCAGACGCCAGGCGGCAGTTGGTGGCCATCGGAGAGGAGTTGGAGATCCTGGTGAGTCTATGCAATGCATTTTTGTGACCTGAATTTTTGATACTTGGCCTCTGACTGTCGTTTGCTCTGTGTTTCAGCGGGCCTGTTGGGTCCCGTAGTGCAAGAATACGGATCTAGAGGGGGGGTGAATAGATCCGTTTACTAAAATCTTTGTCCAATTAAAAACACAACTACCACGCAGCCGAATATACAAGATTAAGTAATTTAGTCTAAACATGTTTAAGCTAGATTCACTCAAAATTCACTCAATCTCACCGAGCTCACACGATTGCACAAACAGATAGGATAGTGAAGACACAATCACAAGAATCAAACCACAAGACACGGGGATTTTTAAGGTGGTTCGGGACCACGACGGGCTCCCTACGTCCACCCCTCACCAAACCGATGAGGCTTCACTACACGCTACAAAATTTAGCAACACGGGGACGAACCCCAACACACACACGCTGCTTCCGCAGCAATCCATACACGAGGCCTTGCCTCAAACTACTGCCACAGCAGCACACACACACACACTCACACACACACACAGTTGGGGAACACACCCCACACAAATACCTCACATGGATACACAGCTCCGTCAACACACACGTAGGACAATGCCTACACAATCACAAAGGATTGAACTCCTAACCACACACGCAGATATACTCCGCACAATCAGCACACATATATCAACACACACACTCGGAGACCCCTTTCTCCGAACACCCACACAAAGTGGTATCTCAAATGTATATGAATCAACAACACATATATGCTATGACCCCCAGACAAATTCTATAGATGAAAATTGAAAAGTTGCATCAAGAATAAGAATCCCCCTTCTTCAGCAGAATATGATTCTCTTTAGCTTGTTGACGGATGATCGTGATTTAGACATCATTTTTTTCTTCTCCTCTAGCCGCTCCTCTTTTTCCTTATTCCAATCTCTTCTTCATCTGAAAGAATAGATTGAAATAATGAGTTCAATCTTTAAGCTAATCTCAAACAAGAATATAGAAATGAAAAGATCAGATTAGAAGATAAATGATGTGATTTAGAGCTCCCCCTTTCTCTTTTCCAAATGAGCTTTAACACTTCTGCAGGTTGATGACGACTCTGGAAGAAGAGGAATATGAACAGTAGTTGATCTTCTATTGCAACTTGAATTTGGAAGCAGCTTCACGTAGATGGATGATTGAAAGCTTGAGACCCTTCTTTCCCTTCACGTACAGGTACAGATTTGAGTGGAAGATGCCCTCTGTGTAGCAGGAACAGCACGTCTCTCGTTCACCCTCTCTACCCCTTTACCATGCACGATCTATTTCCTTGTATCATTATAGCCCAATTAAAAAAATGTTTAATGGCCTGACTAGTCAACAAACATGATTAGAACCAGATCCACAATTTACGGAATTGATTGGGCTCATTTTGACTGAAAAAGAGCACTTTTGGCGCTGAAACACGAAAGTCGTAAAAGGACGTGCCGAACTCCATTATTTCATATAAACAAAATGACAAACCGTAGGTGTCGACACCGGTGTCGACACTAGTGTCGACACATGGTCGACACTCACGTCCAAACCACAGGTTAAACGACCTAAAGCAAGGATTAAAAGATTAAACAGAGATTAATTAAAACAAAACAATACTAATAACAAGATTAAAAATATTAACACAGACTGTCGACATAGTGTCGACACTAGTGTCGACACTTGGTGTCGACACATAATATGTATAACACATGTAAGCCGCTGGAACCACATGTGTCGACACAGGTGTCGACACCGGTGTCGACACACAATATATGAGAACATAAGTCAGCCGCTGATGTGTCGACACAGGTGTCGACACCGGTGTCGACACATAAAACATTGAAATGATAACTGTCCAACAGAGATGAAAAATGAACAGTAAGTGTCGAGTGTCGACACTTGCTGTGAACTTAATGAAAAACAACATAAAGCCCCTCAACAAGTGAAAGAAAGTATGAACAAGTTATGAACCCCCACCAAGGATATTGAAGACACTAAGATTGAAGATCTTCAGGCCTGCAAAAACAAAATATTTGAATCAAATTTCGTTCAATTAAACTTCACATATATTATCAAACAAAGGTAACATGGTGATAAAAAATTGTGCATCACATGAATAATGTAATGAACAATGGAGCCATTAAGTTATATATCACCACTTACCTCTCGGACTTACCTTGCTTCATCATTGATGTACAAGAGTGTGGAGCTTTAACTCAAATTAAACCAAGTGGATGAAGAGTGTGATTCACTTGCATTAGTTAGTCATGAACACATAAGGTAACCACTCATATAACACATAGCAATTATTCATCATCAAAACAATCCACACATCATGTATTTTCATCTCAATCAATCATTTAGCATTACTATACATAACATGAGGCTCAAAATGACATTTATCCAAGCATATTTTCCACAAAGGCTTTCCCATTGAATATAGAGCAATCTCACCAAGTGTAGATACAATGTACATGTAATGTGCTAACCTGAAAGCACGTATGAGCCTTATAGAAGAATACATGAAGAACCATTCACGCACAAGGCCAAGGCATTTTATAATCATCAAAATCACATACACAACAATCTCCCCCATTTTGATGATGACAAAATATCATGCTATAATGCTCTCTCCCCCTTTGATAGAATCAGAAATGGGGAGCATGGTGGGGAATCCTGAATGGTAGTTATGCAGGAACGAATTACCAATTGTTGAAAGATGGAATGCAAATGTGGACAATATGGTCATGCATAATGCAAGATGAAATGCAAATGTTCACAAGTTGCAGCAATTGGAACTAACACACAGCAAGAGGACAAAAAGATACCAATGATGCTCTCTCCCCCTTTGATATTGACACACAAGATGGTTGGCTATGATTTTCAAATTTTTAGATTTTTAATTTTCTTGTGAGATGCATGAAACAAGATGTATAAAACTGATGAGACATGAAATGCATACAATGTAATCAATCAGATTTGTAAATATACCAATTATTTTTTTCTTTTTATTTTGTTTATGCATGAACTAATTTCACAACATGAAATGCATGTATAGACACTATGGACATGCTTAATGCATGGAAAATGATGTGTTATGATTGATCACATGTAAAGAGATATATATACATGCAACATAATGCCCCCATCTTATTTAGAGTGAAGAGATAGGTGTACGAAAAGTGCAAGTGAGTCATTAAGATCCAAATACTCATGATTATATCTAGAGGATTGTGCATATAAATAGGAGAAGACATACAGCAAGTCATGCAATTAATCAAATTTTCAGAATACATATCAAATCAAATTACCATGTGTAAGTGACTAACATGAGTATGAATTTTAGCCATATGGATAACCAGATTTTCAAGTAAACACAATGGTAAGTGAACAAACTGCATTTCAATCTAGAGAACAGCGTATTGGAGGCTTCGCTCTACCTCAAGCAAACATATCATCAGAAATTTTCATACTGACAATCTGAATTTTTCTAAGAAGGATCAGGTTCAAAATAATTCTTTTTTACGCGAGGAGACACATGGAGCTCATGCCAGAATCCCCGGTTACTCAGAATACTGAACCTTGTCACCTCATTTGAACAGAGATACTTTAGTCAACACTTTTCAGAAATGAACCACATCATGTCTCAGGTGACATGTGCCCAATTTACTCAGTGAAACTTAGCATTGCTCTGCCTTTCATTTCAACCATCTTTTGTATGTGGAGGCAGGCAGCTTTTTCCTCAACTGTGTCTTATCATCCATGCAGCAAGTTGATTTACTTTGGAGTGTTGAAATGACATTCTTATATCCTTATGAATAACACTCAATTTCACATTAAAGTGCATGAAGTGTACGAATTTAATTTAACATGTATGGAGAAAATTTAACTTAGAACAGGATAGTGTAGCTCCCCCTATATAAATGCAATAAGCATGAAATACTCCCCCTGAGAGTTTGACATGAAGCACGCTTATCAAGACTCAGATGCAATATTATTTAACAATGGAGTATTTGGTCGTAGAAATTTCAAAGGAAGGGGTTGAATAGCATATAATAACATGCAAGCATACAATGGAGATATGCATATATGCAGTGCAGAATGTGAAGATATGCAATTCCAGTTCTGAATGATACTAATGTTGGCTCCCAAGATATAATGTTGGGTCCCGAAAGATAAGATACCATAGTTGGAAGAATTCAGTTTTGGCATTTATGCAACATGGAATGTTCAAAATGATGCATTTTAAAATATGCACTATATGCATGCTAAAAATACCAACAATGCAACAAGACACACGATGAGCTTCATCTTCTAAAAGCACTGTGTGAATGATATGCAAAGAATGATATGCAAGTATGCAATGTGATGCAAGATTTCAGATTGCACACGACACTCTATATGCTCCTAATGCAACTAATGCATGACAAGCATTACCAATTGTTCAAATGTGAGGACACACTTTTATTCTAAAAAGAGAATTCAAAAAATTCATTCAAAGCATCAAAGACATCACATGTGAACTTTTCCTGAAATCAGTTGTGCTTTTATCAAGAAGGATGAGTGGCATAATAGTAAAGACCATGGAACAATGATCAAAATCAATCCTCAAAATGTTCAGCCACAAGAACAACATCATCATGCTGAGAGAATGGAAAAACATCATTTTTAAAGTTTTCAGCATGTAAAACTCCCCCATAATCAATGCATGATTTCAAAAAATTCATTTAAGTTGGATGCCATATGCATAGATGATTCATGGTACTGGGCGGAGGCATATTCTCACGCATGGTGATAGCTTTCAGACAGGCATGTCCTGCCCTTCCACATGTCACTATTTTATATACCATGTAATCATTGAAATGAAGATCAGAATTATACAATGCATTCCCATATGACATGGGGGGTATTTCCACACAGTCAAAATTCAACATTCAATTTTCAAACACTTTCTTTTCTCACCTTTGCCTTGTGTTACCTTTGTTAACATCTTCAAATTCTTAGTTTCATTCCGCTTGTTGTCTTCTTCATCAACAAGCTCCAAAACTCAATGGAATTAGATCAAATCTCACATTAAAGTCCTTTTGTGCTCCTTTCTTTCTCTCATGCAAGAAATATAATGATATTAGCCAGAGGAAATGGAGGTGGGTCAAATCTGGTGTTGAAGTCCTCTTAAGCTCCTTTCTTTCTTGCCTGCAAGAAATAGAACGATATTAGCCAAAGGAGTTCCCTTGAAACCCAAATTTGGATCAAATAAAAAGCAGTATGTAAGGATATAATAAGACCAAGAACCCCATGCCAAAATCCTTTCAGAACTCCTCTAGGATAAGAAGAGAAACCCTAAGGGTAATGGGGTAAAAGCTCAAACCATTTGGACTTCAAGATAGGCATTGCAAAACCCAATGTGTAGACATGCTCCGGGTCTGCCATATTATGTGTCGACACCTGGTGTCGACCCCAACTGAGGAACATTGCAAAACTACCTAGGATAGTTAGACAGAGCTCAGAAATGCCAAACATGAATTAAACTCAATTTAGGCACATGGAGATACATTCAAACATTTGAATTCTTACTATGATTTCAAAGGTTGATGGTCATAATCAAACCTGCACTATAAAGAGTTCAATTCATGTCAATTTCAATTCAATACAAATGAGAAAACCAATCTTTGTGCTTTTCTTCCATAAGACAATCTCCTATGAGCTGCAAGTATGTATGATGAGTTTTAGCTTCCAATACAAGTGATTCACTCAAGCTGTCATGAGTTCAAAATTAATTTCAGAAATTTCAGGTTTAGTCCAACATGTGTAAAGAGTCAAGTCTATGTATATATGACACATGAAACACATAATACTGCCTCTATAATCAAATATGAATCAATTCAAGGACAAACCCATGTTTACCAAAGCATTACACCAAAGACTGGCCAAGTCGACTTAGGCCTCAACAAATGTCAACTTGAAGCACCCATGACCTCGGATTAGCCTTAAGGCATTCCTCTATCAAAGTTCTCATATTGTAGACTTGAGTATCCAAGCTTCCTTAGATCTTTGGAGTTTAGCAGCACTTTAAGAAGAGCATTCCATGGCAGTTCATTTTCTGTACTTATGTCTTGAACATCCATCATCTTCCAAGCCTTCTACTTGGCCTCAAGACAATCCTGAAAAAAAAATTCTCATTTGGTTGCTTTGGGTACCCAAACCTTCTTGGGTCCCGGATGGTAAGTTGCACCTCTAGTGGGTGTCTTCCACAGTTTTTGGGCATGCATATCATCAAAATACATTAAGGAGCAAACATCCATGGTATGCCCAAACTCCCCACAATAATGACAACAACCAAGAGACTTCACAGAATTCTCATAAACATGACAATCAAATTTCTGTGATTTGGCATGAATGTTATCATTTAAGCACGGAAATTTTTCTTCTTCACAACAGCATGGGCATGGAGTTTTTGTGGGTTTGCAAAAGTATAATTATTTTTGACTATAAAATTCTTTCTTTCATTTGTTTGCCAACACTGTGACACATGGTGTTCTAGCTTTCCACATGTAAAACAACCACCCCTTTTTCTTTTGGAAACAAGTTCATTTTTGCATGCTTTCAAATCATCTGATTTCATCAAAAAGTACTCATGCATCATATGACCAAGTTCACCACAATAAAAACATGAGATTTTCTTTATGGATGCATGTTTGTGTGCAACATAATTTTTCATGGCATTCATCGTGACACCAACAACATTTTTAGCCTTTTGATGCAAGTTTTGTTTCTTTTTCAGACTTTCATTTGATTGCTTTGTTGTTTGAGGAACAGATTGATTTGGAGACCCATTTGATGTGCTGGCTATATTAGAACTATGGACAAAGGATGTATAGACTTTGTTTTCAAAATTCTTTTTGTTCACAGGATTATAGCCCAGCCCCTCTCTTTGGAAATTCACTTTAGTCCCCAATATCTTATTCAGATTTTCTTCCCCATTCACAAACTTACATAAAGAAGCATTCAGATCAAGAATTTCTTTTTCAAGTGATGAAATATGCAATTCATATGAAATGATCTCATTTTCACAAGAAATGACTTTTTCATTCAATTGAGCATTGATAGTTTTATAGCTCTCCATCATTTGTTCAAGCACATGCATCTTGTCAGATTCATCAACAATCACAGATTTCCCTTTTTCAAGTTTTTCAAGATTTTTCAATCTACTTTCAAGCAGGGAGACTTGAATTAGCATCGCATTGTTCTCCTTTTTGAGTTCTTCATTTTCATTTACAAGTTTATCATTCATAATCAATTCATTGCAAATGTCATGATCAATAGAGTTTGATTCCATTTTGGTTCTTAGATCTTTTTCAGTTTTCTCCAATTGATCAATTTTATTCTTGAGGGTAACATTCTCATTTCTCAAGCAAGCCATGGTTTCTTTGTGACATTCAACATCATGCTCTAAAAGTTCATTGAAGTTCACAAGCTCAGAACATTTATCAAAAGTACCATTTTCATGGACAACGTTTTCAGATTTCTTTTTCAATTTTCTGTTCTCTGACTTGACTTTCTTATATTATTTTTCCAACTCATCATAAGCTTCAACAAGATCATAAAGAGTAAATTCTTCAGAATCTGAATTTACCTCCTCTGTACTTTTGTCACTTTGTTGATCAGCATCATCCGCCATGAGACATTTCAACATGTCCTTCTCTTGAGCTTTAATCAACTGGTCCATAAGCTCCTTCACTGTCCTACAAGAAGATACAAATGGATACTTGTTAGAACTTACAGAAGCTTTCAATAAACTTAAAGTAGTAACATTATCATGATGCATCCTTTTATCCTGATTAGACCACTTGGTCTCATCTAGAGGTAATGTGTGTGGACCATGACAAATTAATTTCCAGAGACAATGATTAATAGAATTGATCACCACACACAGTTTACCTAGCCATGAATCAAAATCCGAACCAGTGAAGATTGGCAGACAATTCATTGAGATATGTTCAGAAAAATTCATGATTGTAGAATGCACAATGATTACTCTATAGATCGCAAGATCTAGGGACAACAGAGCATCGCTCTGATACCAATTGTTGGGTCCCGTAGTGCAAGAATACGGATCTAGAGGGGGGGTGAATAGATCCGTTGACTAAAATCTTTGTCCAATTAAAAACACAACTACCACGCAGCCGAATATACAAGATTGAGTAATTTAGTCTAAACAGGTTTAAGCTAGATTCACTCAATCTCACCGAGCTCACACGATTGCACAAACAGATAGGATAATGAACACACAATCACAAGAATCAAACCACAAGACACGGGGATTTTTAAGGTGGTTTGGGACCACGACGGGCTCCCTACGTCCACCCCTCACCAAACCGATGAGGCTTCACTACACGCTACAAAATTTAGCAACACGGGGACGAACCCCAACACACACACACTGCTTTCGCAACAATCCACACACGAGGCCTTGCCTCAACCTACTGCCACAGCAGCACACACACACACACTCACACACACACACAGTTGGGGAACACACCCCACACAAATACCTCACACGGATACACAGCTCCGTCAACACACACGTAGGACAATGCCTACACAATCACAAAGGATTTAACTCCTAACCACACACGTAGATATACTCCGCACAATCAGCACACATATATCAACACACACACTCGGAGACCCCTTTCTCCGAACACCCACACAAAGTGGTATCTCAAATGTATATGAATCAACAACACATATATGCTATGACCCCCAGACAAATTCTATAGATGAAAATTGAAAAGTTGCAAGAATAAGAATCCCCCTTCTTCAGCAGAATATGATTCTCTTTAGCTTGTTGACGGATGATCATGATTTAGACATCATTTTCTTCCTCTCCTCTAGCCGCTCCTCTTTTTCCTTATTCCAATCTCTTCTTCATCTGAAAGAATAGATTGAAATAATGAGTTCAATCTTTAAGCTAATCTCAAACAAGAATATAGAAATGAAAAGATCAGATTAAAAGATAAATGATGTAATTTAGAGCTCCCCCTTTCTCTTTTCCAAATGAGCTTTAACACTTCTGCAGGTTGATGACGACTCTGGAAGAAGAGGAATATGAACAGTAGTTGATCTTCTATTGCAACTTGAATCTGGAAGCAGCTTCACGTAGATGGATGATTGAAGGCTTGAGACCCTTCTTTCCCTTCACGTACAGGTACAGATTTGAGTGGAAGATGCCCTCTGTGTAGCAGGAACAGCACGTCTCTCGTTCACCCTCTCTACCCCGCCACCATGCACGATCTATTTCCTTGTATCATTATAGCCCAATTAAAAAAATGTTTAATGGCCTGACTAGTCAACAAACATGATTAGAACCAGATCCACAATTTACGGAATTGATTGGGCTCATTTTGACTGAAAAAGAGCACTTTCGACGCTGAAACACGAAAGTCGTAAAAGGACGCGCCGAACTCCATTATTTCATATAAACAAAACGACAAACCGCAGGTGTCGACACCGGTGTCGACACCAGTGTCGACACATGGTCGACACTTACATCCAAACCACAGGTTAAACGGCCTAAAGCAAGGATTAAAAGATTAAACAGAGATTAATTAAAACAAAACAATACTAATAACAAGATTAAAAATTTTAACACAGAATGTCGACATCAAGTGTCGACACTAGTGTCGACACATAATATGTATAACACATGTAAGCCGCTAGAACCACATGTGTCGACACAGGTGTCGACACACAATATATGAGAACATAAGTCAGCCGCTGATGTGTCGACACATAAAACATTGAAATGATAACTGTACAACAGAGACGAAAAATGAACAGTAAATGTCGACACTAGTGTCGACACATGCTGTGAACTTAATGAAAAATAACATAAAGCCCCTCAACAAGTGAAAGAAAGTATGAACAAGTTATGAACCTCCACCAAGGATATTGAAGACACTAAGATTGAAGATCTTCAGGCCTGCAAAAACAAAATATTTGAATCAAATTTCGTTCAATTAAGCTTCACATATATTATCAAACAAAGGTAACATGGTGATAAAAAATTGTGCATCACATGAATAATGTAATGAACAATGTAGCCATTAAGTTATATATCACCACTTACCTCTCGGACTTACCTTGCTTCATCATTGATGTACAAGAGTGTGGAGCTTTAACTCAAATTAAACCAAGTGGATGAAGAGTGTGATTCACTTGCATTAGTTAGTCATGAACACATAAGGTAACCACTCATATAACACATAGCAATTATTCATCATCAAAACAATCCACACATCATGTATTTTCATCTCAATCAATCATTTAGTGTTACTATACATAACATGAGGCTCAAAATGACATTTATCCAAGCATATTTTCAACAAAGGCTTTCCCGTTGAATATAGAGCAATCTCACCAAGTGTAGATACAATGTACATATAATGTGCTAACCTCAAAGTACATATGAGCCTTATAGAAGAATACATGAAGAACCATTCACGCACACGGCCAAGGCATTTTATAATCATCAAAATCACATACACAACAGGGCCCACCAGGCAGCGGCAGCCGAAACGGCTGGTGGAGCGGGTTCCAGTTCGTGGGGCCCTCCCCCGGAGATCTCTGCCCTTCAGGAGCAGCTGGCGTATGTGGTGGCTCGGGCTGAGGAGGCCGAGCGTGACCGTGAGGCTCGAGTGAGTGCTTGCTTGGCCCTGACCCTCTTCTAGTTGCTTTCCTTTTATCACTGCTCTCTTATGGTGCATGCGTGTTTGGACAGGTGGCCGAGATTCGGGAGGCCCTGGCCTGTGCTGTTCGTGCCGAGCAGGAGCGCGATGCTTGGGCGGCAAAGCGTGACGCCCGGATTGCAGAGCTAGAGGAGGAGCGGCGACGGGAGGCTGAGGAGCTTCCTCACAACGTGGTGGATCTGTGGATCGCCCTCGAGCTATCGAGGAGAGAGGCGATGAGAGAGAGAGAGGAGAGGGAGAGGGATAGGGAGATCCTAGAGAGAGAGAGGGAGAGGGATAGGGCGATCATAGAGAAAGAGAGGGAGTACAGGAGGGCAGAGCGACATCGAGATTAGGACGAGAAGAGGGCTCTGGTGGCCCTGGTGTCGAAGCTCCGACTGAGTCTTGGCAGGGCAGAGGGGAGACTTCGGGAGAGTGAGGAGCGGTATCAGAGGGCGAAGGACAGCGGGGTGTGACTTCGTCAGTCTGGTTCCTTTTCCGTGGGTAGCTTTCTAGTTTCTTCGGCCGAGGAGCGTCACCGCACCTTGGAGGCTGGCATGGTGCCACCTGGGGAGGTGAGCACTGCTTCTCAGGGTTCACAGAGGTCGCAGAGGCCCCCTAGGGATCCCCGTCAGAGGAGGGAGGAGAGAGATGACCAGGAGGGTGATGGCGAGAGTTAGAGAGTTGCTTGTACACTCCACCCTCCTTACTACATGATGTACTTTCGACTATTATATGAAATGAAAATGGCTTTCTTGTGTTGTGTGTACCTTTCCTCTCTCACTTTTCTGCTGCACCGAGTTGTTTCGAGGCATGCCTTACGAGACTTTGCCCTGAACAGTGGGGAACTGTGCTTTGCACGGGGATTCTGTTTCCTTTCTCCCTTTTTTTGGGCGCGTCTAGGCGCGAGGACGCGTCTTAATCCTCGAATTCAAATTTAAAGCGCCGGGTGGCCTTTCTTCTCCCGTGTCTTACCCGCAAACGAGCCCGCCTTCTGCCGAAACTCGCTCGCCCGTCTTTGTCTTCTTCCCCTCGATCGATGGAGTTCGGCGGTCTGGACCACGGCGAAGGTGGAGAGGGACGCGAGACCCCTCGCCTGAGGAGGGACACGCAAGAGCACGGAACGGCGTCCATGGAGGAGGAAGGGCCACTTCGGGCCCCCGAGGGACCCTAGGGGCCCGATGTCATGGAGGGAGGTGAACACGGTCTGGTAGGTCCTCCGATCTCTTCCTCTTTAATCCATTTTGAGTTTTGAAGTGAGCCCTGGGGGGGAAAAGGTTTCGGCGAGTGTTGCACTCAAATGATGGACGCATCCTTGACAGGAGACGCGTTCTTGTTATGATGCGAGGCCCATCTTTCTTGATGCAGGACATGGCAGAGACCCCGTGTTTGGCCGATGAATGGGCGAGTGCAGATGAGCCGAGCCGTGTCAGGAAGGAGAGTCGTGGCAAGGCGAAGCTCGAGGATTGGCGCATACGTGTCCCTAGACAGTAAGGGAGCGTATTGGTGCAGGACAGTGCCGACTTCTTGCGGCAGCAGAGAGAGAGTTATGCGGGGCTTCCCCAAGCCGGGGATACGCGCGACGTCAACAGCTCGCGTGCCCAATTAGCCGAGGTCAGGCGGCAGCTGGCCGCCACTCTACAGGAACTATCGCTCCTGGTAAGCTAAGTGTTGCATTTTTTATTTTTAAATGTGGAGCTTAGATGATGGCTGTTGTTTGTTCGTTCCAGCGTGCCCAGCAGACAGCGATGGTGGGAGTGGCTGGCGGCGCATCTTCCATTTCCTCGGCCCCTTTTCTTGAGATTGCCTCCCTCCAGGAGCAACTTGCCGGTGCGGTGGCTCGGGATGCCCGGGCGGAAGAGGAGCGTGATGCCTGGGTGGCGACTGTAGCAGAGCTGCGACATCGCGGTGAGGAGAGACCTTATCTAGACATCTTGGAGTTAAGGGTTCTTCTGCAGATGACGAGGAGAGAGGCCGAGAGAGAGAGTGTCGAGAGAAGGGCCGAGCGTCAGCGGGATCAGATCGAGAGGAGGGCCTTGGAGGCCCAAGTGAGGGAGCTCCAGCTGGGCCTTCAAGCCGTCGTGCAGAGGCTAGGAGGGATGGAGACGCGCTACGAGAGAGCACGAGAGTTCGGGGAGCGATTGCGCCAGTCTGGTCGCTTTGCCGGTAGTGGCTTCTTCGCCACTCCAGGGGAGGAGCAGCGAGTCATTGCTGTGGAGCCGGCGCCACGAGGCGAGACGGGTGCTACTGCACGGGGATCTAGGAGGCTTCTGAGGGACCCTCACCTCAGGGGAGAGGAGAGGGACGTCTAGAGGGACAAGCACGAAGATAATGGCAAGAGTTGGCGAGCTAGTGGACCCGCCTCCTCTCTATGATTATAGTGTTGATGACAGTTTATGTAGAATTATGAATGGAGTGATTTGATTTTCTGCTACTTTCTCTTGTGCGTTCCTTCTTCCCTACACTTCTTCTCCTTTGCACTGTTCCCATGTGATGGGTCTGCCGAGACTCCACCCCAAGCGGAGAATCACGTCTTGTTGTGACCATTTTCCACGGGAATCTATCGTCGATGTCAATAATGACGGCCCTAGTCCCTTTTCCCGGATGTTGTGTCAAATTTTACGGACGTCCTCTAAAACATGATAGGGTATCCCTAGACAACATAGGGGGCTAGTCGTCATATTCTTCGTCTAATCAATCACCCTATGCGAGCGGTGAAGTGACACACGGGACCGCATGGCAGGTGCCTCATCGCGAGGGCTATCATTAAAAGGTGATGGAGGCAATCTTGGCCCACACTCCTTCCATTTCTATAAATTCTTGTGCCTTTTATCCTCCCAGGTATATCGAGAGCTAACTCGAGGAGCACAAGTTCTCACGGGAGAGGAGGAGTTCAAAATTCTGAGAGTTGGATGGAGGGTGAATCTTCCCACTCTTCGAAGAGAAGCAGGTCCAGTGGTAGTAGTTCCAGGAGGCTTTCGGATCTCGAAGGGCACTTCAGCGAAAGGGCCCAATCATAACTCGTAAGCTGAGCTTTCCTGCCCTTTTCTCATTCTTTCTTCCTTCCTCTTGACAACACCCTTCTCCATTTCTTATGCACGCACAGAGTGTGATGAAATCACACATTTCATGGGAGTTAGCAGTGGCCGCATACAGGGGTCTCCCGGATTTTCAGAAGGCCAGGCTAGACGTGATGGGATTTGGCACCTTTCTTCGGATCGAGCCGCTCGAGCTCGACCTGGTTCTGATCCAAGCCTTGTGTGAGAGATGGGATCCAGTGAGTCGGGCATTCCTGATGCCCTGGGGGCACATGGTGCCCATCTTGGAGGATGTGGTCCGGATCACAAGCCTGAAGGTGGAGGGTGAGGCAGTGACCGGGGTCACTTATGCGGGTTACCGAGAAGCTGCTTGGAAGCTACTGGGTTTGGACCTAGATGGTCGGAAAAATAGGTCGGTAGCTAGGGCGTCCCTCATGGATGCATTAGGGCTCACCGACACTCGTCGGTGGGACGATGAATCCTCAGAAGAGTTCATGGAAAGGATGGAAATAGGATGTCGTGCTGTGTACTGCACAGATTTCGGCAACTGGGAAAGATGCAACATATATTTGAGGAGATTTCTCCTCTTCCTTTTGGGGAGATTGGTACTGAGCATGAAAGGGGACGGTATCCAATGTCGCTTCCTGGAGCTGCTATCAGACCTTGAAAGAGTATGATACTATGCTTGGGGAGCTGCCATGCTGGCACACTTGTTTGCAGGCATGTTCCAAGAAGCGGATCGTGAGATGGCTGTGAGTGGTTTCACACCATTCATCCAAGTATTTTTGGTTTTGCTTGTTTTGTATTTTTTTTTATGTTTTTGCAAGGTACTGATGACCTGCGCCGAGCAGCTGTGGAGCTATTATTACCTTCCCATGGGGAGAGCTCGGCATTGGCGACCCGCGATGGTGCCGCTAGCCAGGCGGTGGGAGCCCATCATGAGTGCGGCACCCCTAACCTACCAACTGATGGTGCATGGCGGGAGCTACAGGAGTTCCCTGTAGCGATGGTAAACTGGAGACCCTACTCAGACATGGTCGATGCCAACCAGCCGTGGATTCTAGCAAGTCGTGCCCGGTTCGGACGGGAATTGTGGATGCACTGCCTGAATGAAATCGAGCCGCTTCGGCTATGATTGGTTATGAGGACTTTAGGACTGGCTCAGGAATGGGTGGATACGGCTGCGCCACCTCGTGTCGGGAGAAAGACGTGGGGACCGGTGACCTGCATTGATTGGCGTGTGCGATTCCTCGAACAGTACGAAGACTGGCAACGGGGTGGCATAATCGTGGAATCGTAGGCACGGGATAGCGAGGATTACCTACGTCTATACAAGACAAGGTACGCAGAGCGGTTCCAACCCAGGGGACTTGCGGAGGTAGGTCTTCCCTTTTTCTCTTTTCTTCTTTCTCCCTTTTTTGATTTTCTGGTGGAAATGCTGACTCGTATGGCTGAAGGATATCCGTGATACGATGATAGCGACTTTACGAACTCGCTTGGCAGAGATGGAGCAACGGTTGGGCGATGCCCGCGGAGCTACGAGCGCCTTGGTAGGTGTACAGTGCGTTCCTAATTAAAACCCTAGATTCTAGATGTTGGCTGCTAATTCACGCGGTTATAGCATGCCCAGATTGGCACGGCTTCCCCAACGATGGGAGTAGGTGGTGCCTCTTCCAGCTTGTGGATTCCCACCTCAGAACTTGACTTGCTTCATGAGCAATTTACTCACGCCATGCAGCGTGCTGCGGAGACAGAAGGGATGCGCTGTATACAGGTAAAAGTTTCAGTGTTGAGTTCTCTTTGTTTATGCCTTGTCGCGTATCTTGAGATGGTACATCTGGCAAGAAAAGGAGACGGAAGACGTGCTTGCCCAAGCTGCACAGAGGGCTACTAGGATAGCAGAACTGGAGAGGGAACTGCGGCGTCGTCCTGATGATGACTCCTCTAGGGATGCCGTGGAACTGAGGATCACTCTCCAGTTGGAGAGGGAAGATCGTGAGAGAGAACGTGTAGAGAGAGAAAGAGACGCAGAGAGAGAAAGAGCCAACAGATTGACTGAAAGGGAGGAACGAAGGGCAATGGAGGCCCAACTATTCGAACTCCGAATCAGTCTTGGTCTTGCTGAATAGTGGATGAGAGATGGTGAGGAGCGCTACCGAAGAGCACGAGAGCGTGACTTTCATGTTGGTAGCTTCTCTGCTGTTTCCGTGGATCAACACCGGTGTGTGGGAATAGGAAGGGGAATACAGAGCGGTAGGAGTACCGCTTTTCGTAGTTGGGTAGCACCCTTGAGAGCATTTTACCTGGAGAGTAGTGGGACGAGTAATGCAGAGTGAGAGGGCGAAACTTGATGTAATTGTTTTGGTTTTTGGAATAAAATACAAGGTTCAGTTTGTTTGGTTTTCACCTTTGCTTCTGTTGCCGGAATCCCTGCATACATCACTGAAACAAACAAATCAGAATTTTTGTTCTGACTTGGCCCCTTGCTCAATAAGCAAATGGTCACTGTGACTATCCTTGATAACTGGTCAAGGGGCCAAGCCTTTATTAACAAAGGCAAGGGAAAGCTGTGGTGATGATGGATGCAACAGGCAAGTATGCGAATGCAAGCGATATTAAAGTGAGATGCTGCATACTAATGCAATCATGCAGAATTGATTTTTTTTCTTTTTATATTTGGCATTTTTTTGTTTTGTCATAAAAAAGATTTTTTTTGTTTGCTTTTATTATAAATTTTTTTTTGTTGCTAACGCCTGGCAAGCACCCAAATGGCACCTAACCTACGTGAGAACAGGGATTTCTTACTAACCTCCCAGGTATCCTAAGTGCACATCTAGGTTGATTTGGGCCTCTAGACCCCTCGAATGATGATCCCGCTGGCTAAGACTTACCCAGATGACAATACCGTCATGCCATGCTTAGGCTCCCAGTCACTTCCGACCACAGGGATTCACCCAAAAGATGTTTGAGGTAAATGATTTGCCCGACCCGGGTCTGTTTCCTCACAACTTTAGATGGTATATGATGGAACACCCTGGAACCCTAACGACCAACCGCGCGACGCTGGCCCGGAATCAGATGCCGTCTCACCCATAGGTGACGCGCTTGCATTGGCCTAAGCCCGAGGCTAAACAAGAAGACATCAAGGCGGTAAACATGGGTCTTGACCAGCCAGAAACACAGAGACTCCTTCGCAGCGATAGCTTTTGCTGTTCAAAGTAGGCAACCATATGTGTATATTAAAATAAGGTCGCAGACCTTGGCGGGTTTCGCCCTTTAGAAACTCCATCTAGCTTTCATCTTCAAAGGAAGAAGGAAGAGCGTGGGGGATAAACCTCCTGAGAGGATCGACAAAACCGTTAACCCGGCGAGCCAATAAGGGTCCATTTAACTCTTTCCTTTCGGACAACTTCGGACCAAATCTCGAGCATTTACATTCCACGGCCCCTTTTGTGGATTCAGACTTTTGCTTTGAGGGGTTCCGTTTATCGCAACAGGCACGGTCACGACCAGGCTTTTCTCTTGATTTTGATTTTGTATTTCTTTTTGTGAGGGAGATATAGTCATTTGACGTTTGTGGGCTCCCTTTCGTATGCCTGCGGGGACACTGCCCTCTTCTCGTGCTCTGATCGATGCTCGAGGAAATGGATTCTACTCTTGCCCTTGGGGTTTGAGTTTCGGTTTCTCATGCTCAGCGTTTTAAGGGCGCCGACTGTCTCATTTGATCGAAGAGAAAGGAATAAAGATTACAGCTTCCGGAGATCTTCTGGGTGGGGCCCCACCGTAGGTGATGCTAGCGACTTTTTTGAATAAAATACATAAGTGAGCACATGTTAGCTTCCTTCGAGCGAGCATAGGCCGACGTCGCCAGACAGGGATCTCCACGGTTCTGACAAACCAAGACCCAGTGCCTATCAAGCCATAATGGGCCCTATCCTAACATGAAGGTTAGATGCAGTGACTTGACTACATGGTGACCACCAGGCATTGGCATTTTGAATTGTCCATATTTTTAGTGGTTTTCAATATTTCTTTATTTTTAATGTTTTATATCTTTTCATCATTTTTTTGTTTTATGCTAAGGGTAGTATTTCTTAAGATAAAGCCCATTCCAAGGGTGGGATAACTCGGTCCCTTCGGCGTTGACTAGCTTGTAGGCGTTGCCAGGGTACACGGCTTGAATTACAAATGGTCCTTCCCAATTGGGTTGGAGCTTAGAACGCGGCCCTCCAGGTTTGACCAAAATTCTTTTTACGACCATCTCACCGACTTTGAATTTTCTCTCAACGACTTTCTTTTGGTAAAAGCGAGCGAGTCTATTTTGATACACACGCGCGTGTTCGGCAGCGGCCAACCGCTTCTCATCTAAGAGTTCCAACTAGACGAGGAGTGAATTACGACGATCGTCGAGGGGAAATTCCTCGTCCAATTGTACCTTGAGAGAAGGGATCTGAGTCTCGTACGGGACTACCGCTTCCATACCATAAGTAAGGGCAAATGGAGTCTGCCCGGTGGGGGTACGGATTGAAGTGCGATAGGCCCATAGGGCTTCGATAAGTTTTTCTGGCCAGTCTGAAAACTTACTAGACTCGCCGGTTTTTTTGATGATTTTGAGCATTGTTTTATTGGTGGCCTCCGCTTGGCCGTTACCTTGTGGGTAATAAGGCGATGAATGATGCAATGTAATTGCGTACCTTTTGCAGAGGTCGCATAGGTCCTGAGAAATGAGCTGTGGCCCATTGTCGGTGACGATTGTGCTTGGGACGCCGAATCTGGCGAGGATGTTCTTCATGATGAACTTGCAGACTGTTGACGCCTTGATTTCCGCGTAAGCTTCGGCTTCGGCACATTTGGTGAAGTATTCCGTCGCAGTAAGGATGAAAGATTTCTGCTTGGTGAGGGAATTGGGATCACCTAGGGGACCAATGATGTCGAATGCCCACATGGAGAAAGGCCACGGGGAGGATATTGGATGAAGTGAGGAAGATGGTGAATGGATTTTATCGGTGTGAAGTTGACACTTGACACACCTACGGACATAGACAGCACAATCCTCTTCCATAGTGGGCCAATAAATGCCTTGGCTAATGATCTTCATGGCGAGCATCTGACTATTCACGTGGCCACCGCACACACCCGAGTGCGTCTCCTCTACACATTTCCAAACCTCATCGTCACCAAGACATCTTAACAGAATACCAGTAAGGCTCCTCCTATAGAGTAGACCTCCAACCAATGTGTATTTCTGAGCCACCCTTCTTATGGCTTTCTTGTCCTCTGTGGTGGCCCCTTCAGGATAAGACTGATCTTGGCAGTATTTGATGATTTCATAGAACCATGGTTTCTCTTCATCAGCCAGTTCTTCTTCGACCTCTGCCAACATGATTTCCCTCTTCTCAAGGATATCTTCCTGCAGGATCTTCCTTGCTATCCTGTCTTTGATATTTACGTAGGAAGCATCATCGATTGTAGAGGCGTGAAGTTTGTAGATGGAAATGGACTCAAACCATCTTCCTAGAGGGAACCTTATGGATGATGCCAACGAGGTGAGGGCATCGGCGAGAATATTCTGATGACGAGGGACATGAACAAGATCAGTTTGGTGAATAGTTTGGCAAAGGCAGCAGTGAGTTCTTGGTATGGCTTGAGTTTGAGATCGCGAGTGCGATATTTAGTGAGCACCTGGCGAAGGATGAGTTGACTATCACCTACGACTCGCAACTCAGTGATACGAAAAGAATGAGCGAGTTCTAGGCCAGCTAGAAGAGCTTCATATTCGGCTATATTGTTGGTAACTGGAAATTTAAGCTGGTATGCCAATGGGAATGTGAGGCCTTCAGGCGACAGGAGGGCGACGCCGATTCCTCTTACTTGAGAATTCAGAGCTCCATCAAAATATAACGTCCACATTGGCTCATCTGATTGGTTGACGGACATTAGTTCCTCATCTGGAAACTTTGATTGGACGGGATCGAACTTGGGAAGAGGATGGTGAGCGAGATGCTCGGCTATGGCATAGCCTTTAATCGCCTTTTGCTGGATGTAGGTGATGTCGAACTGAGAGAGAAAACTTTGCCAGCGTGCTAGCCTATCCGTAAGGACGGATTTCTCCAGAAGGAATTTGATAGGATTCATTCGAGCAATCAAGTGGACCTCATGAGCCAAGAAGTAGTGCTTCAATTTCTGCACTACCCAAACGAGGGCAGCACAGGTTTTCTCCATGACGGTGTACTTCTGCTCACAGGGATTGAGAAGTTTGGACAAGTAATAGGTTGTCCGTTCCTTGCCTTCTTCATCAGATTGTGCGAGGACGGCTCCCACGGAGTCATCCAAGACTGAGACGTAAAGGATCAGAGGTTTTTCTGGTTTGGGTGGACTGAGAACGGGTGGACTATCCAGATATTCCTTCAACCCTTCAAAAGCTTTCTGACATTTAGAATTCCAGTGGAATTCTACTCCTGGCTTGGTCAACTCGTAGAGAGGTCTACACCTTTGTAAATGTTGGGACACGAACCGACGAATAAACTGCAACCTCCCGATTAAACCTCGGACTTCCCTCAAATTCTTGGGAGGTGGCATATCCCTGATGGCCTTAGCTTTGTCGGGATCTATCTCGATCCCTCTTTTACTCACAATAAAACCCAGCAATTTACCCGACGACACACCAAACACACACTTCTTCGGGTTCATTTTCAATTGGAACTCCCTTGACCTCTGCAAGACCTTAGCCAAAACTTCTGGATGTTCCATCTTGGTCCTTGATTTCACCAACAAGTCATCCACATACACTTCCAGGTATATGTGCATCATGTCATGAAATATGGCCATCATAGCTCTTTGGTAAGTAGCTCCAGCATTCTTTAACCCAAACGGCATGACCACGTAACAATATGTTCCCCAAGCGATAGTGAATGACGTCTTCTCCTGATCCTCCTCTGCCAAACGAATTTGATTATATCCTGAAAATCCATCCATGAATGAGAGGGTCTCATAACCTGCCGTGTTATCGATCAACGCATCAATGTGAGGCAAGGGAAAATCATCCTTTGGACACGTGCGGTTAAGGTCCTAGAAGTCGATACAAATCCTGAATTTCCCATCTTTTTTCATGACCGGGACAATGTTCGCCACCCATTGAGGATAAAGAACGACTCTAATGAACCTGGCTTTATGGAGCTTATCGACCTCTTCTTTCATTTTCAAAGCCATTTAAGGGTGGAAACGCCTTAACCTTTGTTTTACCGAGACGGACCCTGGTTTTAAGGTTAAACGGTGTTCGACCAGGGTTGGATCCAGACTTGACATATCCTCGTAGCTCCATGCAAACGTGTCCTTATATTCCTTGAGAACCATAATTAATGCCTCTTCTTCAGAGGGTGGTAGGTTGTCACTTATGAGGATGATCCTAGGGTCTTCCTCAGTTCCCAAGTTGACTTCTTTGGTGGATTCTTCTACAGCGGTTGACGGCTCGTCGAATCTCTTTATTCCACTAGCGTATGCGCCCGCCGCATCCTCATATTCTTCACCCTCATCGTCAGTGGGGCATTCTTCATTCGTGATCTCGCAGACTCCATACCCTTCATCAAATGAACAGTAGCCCTCACATTCTATTTCCGGTAGCCGGATGGGATTTTCTAACAACAAGGGGATGGCAAGAAGGGCCTGACACCTGGCGGCTAAATCCAGAAGGAATCGACGAGGGATCTGCCTACCCTTGGATTTCTTCCTAGATACTACCCTTTGTAGACACGCTATTCCTGACGTCTCCTGAGAAAGTCTCATATCACTATACAACGCCCCGCGACGGCTTACGCGTTTTGAATCACTTGAGTGCTTCCTTTTCTTGAGTCTTCTTCCGCCCTTTTCGGCATCCAGAATCGTCTCGTCACGGCATTCGAACGGCATCAACACCAGCCAGACGCATCAGGAGGTTCGGGAAACAAGAAGGATGTCTGCCGGGCAGCCGCCAACACCTTGTCCGAGGACTCGGGTGGGTCTTTTTGGGGGCGTCCAGGCCCCTAGATGCCCCCATTCTTTTAATTTATTTTTCACAGCCCAAAATCAAATAAAAAATAATATATTAATGGAGGCGTCCAGGCCTCTGGACGCCTCCATAAAAACAAATATAAAAAAATTAAAATGCCAGCTTTGCATAAAAACAAAACAAAAAATAAAAATAATATTTTCTTGGAGGCGTCCAGGCCCCTGGACGCCTCCATCAACTCCCTCACGGGCGCCGCCCACAGAACGACAGTTTGTCGTGTGTGAAAAAATCTAAATTATGGAGACGTCCAGCTAGCTGGACGCGCCTATTTCTGAATCACGAGGCGCAGATCACAAAATCACGCGTTGTGCCAAACCGCGTGCGGCTGTCGGTGGGGTTCGGTGGACCTGTTGGAGGCGTCCGGGGCCCTGGACGCCTCCACAAAAATATTCTGAAAAAATAAATAAAAATAGATTAAAATATTAGTTCGGCCCTGATGGAGGTGTCCAGGGTCCTGGACGCCTCCACCCTCCGGAGCCCTATAAATAGAGGCCCACCCCCTCAGTTCTGAAGGAGCTTCTAAGAGATCCGATAGGCTGCCGGAGCCTAGAGGCTACCGGAGTCATTTCTAACCCGTGGGGTCTTTTGTAGGTGGAGGTTCTACCGGCTTTTCGGGTGTCCAGGCTCACGAGAGGAAGGCTACCTTCATCCACCGCGCTTCCACGTCGTCCCTACGCTACCGGAGCTCCGCCGGATCTCACCCTCGGCTCATCCAATAAGCCTTTTCTTCCCCTTTTTCTCCATAGTTCTTTACATTCATCATACTGCATCCTCTATCTCCCTACATAAGGGCGCCGTCTCTTGCATACTTCTTGCATTCATCATCGCATTTTCCTCCTACTCGAGTCCGAGAAGGGTTTAAAACCACACCAACCAGGTGTGTGTCAGGTCACGATCTCGTTACTTTTATTGCAAGGAATTGTTACTACACTGCCATTTTATAATTCCGTTCGTTTATTGTCTACTGTTTTGCAAGGGTAACCAAGGAAAGCCCTCTCCGTCGGCCGGCCGAAGGGGGAGGAAGAAGCAACCCGCCATCTCCCGCTCTTGAGGTAGGCGCGATCACTTTCTTTATTTTGGGGACTTTTGGCCCCTGACGATCACATCTTGTTCTCGAGGCCGCGGCGAGTCACTTCCCCAATGGCCGTTTAAATTTCCGTTCTTATATTCTCTTTATATTCTGTTATATTCTGCTCATATTCTCGAGGCCGCGGTGAGTCACTTCCCCAATGGCCATTTAAATTTCCGTTCTTATATGTTATATTCTTATCTATTCATATTCTCGAGGCCGCGGCGAGTCACTTCCCCAATGGCCGTTTAAATTTCCGTTCTTATATTTTCTTTATATTCTGCTCATATTCTCGAGGCCGCGGTGAGTCACTTCCCCAATGGCCATTTAAATTCCCGTTCTTATATGTTATATTCTTATCTATTCATATTCTCGAGGCCACGGCGAGTCACTTCCCCAATGGCCGTTTCAATTCTTGCTATTTAATTTCTGCACCATTCCCGTCCCCCCGAGGCCGCGGCGAGTCACTTCCCGCTATGGCCGTTTAACCCCCATATCTTGCTATATTACATTTGTCCCGCTCGCCCAGCCGGAGCAATCTCCCGTGGTGGCCCCTTCTCTTTTCTCTTATTTCTGTGTTGCGGCAAACAAAAGAGGAGCCCGCGCGCTCCACGTCTTCTTCGCTCCCCAAACCGCGTGACGTCGCTCACAGATTGGCGATCACGGTGGGACCTCTACTGCTTCCTTTTGGCTACCCTTGTAAGTTCGGCACCGTCCGTGCCTCTCCACCTTGGCACCCTCGCGCGCCCCCGTTGTGCTCACGGCAGCACTGTCAGTTGTGATTGGTTGGGTGTTTGTTATATGTTTGTTATTTCTATTATTTTCTTACTCTATATCTCTGTCAGCATTCCATTGCATACATCCATCCCTCTTTTATATCTTTTTTTCATTTTTTCTAAGGATCACCCTTTCCCGATGAAGGAAGGACTCTCCGTTTGAGAATTCCTCTCAACGGACTAGAATCTCCACCACTGGGACCTCCGTAAGTCCCCGACATTGAAGAATCTCCTCTTCGTTCACTGGGCTGGTTGTACCATTGAAGATCCCCGGAGTTAGTCATCCCATTCGTGGTGAGACGAGAGACCCTAGCTGACACGGCGGTGAAACAAAAATAAACTAGGGTCCTTATTTTGTGTGAACTTCGGATCTCGCTAAAAACACAAAAAAATTATCAAAATCAAAACACAAAAAGAAGGCGTAAAGGCATCCACTTGTTTGATAATCTCTGCTACCTGCTTGCTAGTGTATATTTTTGCATTCTGGGAAAACTGTGAGCATGGCTCACGAGTCTTTTGAGGAGAACCACCCTAGTCGTGGTTTGTCAGCCGACCCGCGAGTCTATGCTATGGACTCGGGTCCTTCTCATGAGCCCTCGCATGACGTGCAGGTTATTGCTGGGGACACGTCCCCACCATAGGATATCTCTTCCTTACTAGGCGTCCTCGCCAACACGGAGCTTACCTCTGAACAGCTCCAGGCCTTCCAGGCCATTCTGAAGGGGAAATCTGTTTCCCCCACGCCCCAGGAATCAACTCCGGCCATCGCACCTCTCCAAGAGTCTGTGCAGGCCATTCCATCTCCTTCATTGGCGCAAGCCATCCAGTCTCCCTCGCTTCAAGGACAAGTGAGCCAACAACCACCCTCATTCCAGTTCTCGTCACAATCTCAAACTCCCGTTGTTCCCCACATACCGCTTCAGCCGGGGCCAACTGTCGGCGGTCCGACAGCTCCCTCCCATTCGGGGTTCCCCCTTCAAGTCTCTGGGAGACAGTTTCTCCCCCAGTGGCAAGTGCCACCTTCACCTCCAGAGGAGCTCGCCCAATCGCTCCTTAATAGGTTCAATCGCATGGACGAGCAGTTTCAAAATCTAAGAAGAATGGTGGACGTGAAAGCCACCCCGGAGGTTGCTTTGCCAATCCTTCCCGTCATTCATCTTCCTCCCTCTGAAATGCCCACGTACCGCAGATACAATGGTACCGGCAACCCCTTCATTCACCTCAAGGATTTCATGTATGAGTCCTCCTATTGGCAAAATGATCAGAGGTCCCTGGCATACCTCTTTCGGAGATCATTGGATGGTCCCGCGCTAGAGTGGTTCTATTCTTCGGAGCCCCGCGAGGCCGAGAATTTTGAAATAGTCCAGAGAAGGTTCTTGCAGAAATATAGGGATAGGGTCGGTCCCTCACTCTCCATTACTGACCTAGTGGCCGAAAAGATGAAACCCGACGAGGATTTTGTCCGCTATGCTGATAGATGGAGGTCTCTGGCGGAAATAATAAGGGATACCCTCTCCGAGCCCGAACAACTGAAGATGATTGTGTCTAATGCAACCCCACAGTTCAGACACGTCCTGGCCATGAATAAACTTACTACAATGGAGGAACTCTATGAAAGGGCCCGGTACATCCAAACCCAGTTAAAAGACTCCCCCATTATGAACATGTTTGAGTCACCGAAGCCCAAAGTGGTCAGAAAGATAGGCGCTGGTGTCTCGGGCGGAGCCACAGAAGGGGTCGTGACAAATGAGCAAGTGGGTGCGGTCAACAATGCCAACTATGCAGTCAACCCAAGGCCTCCACAAATGCCCCGACTTCCCCTCCAACCAGGACCTTTCCATCTTCATCCTCCACCCCAAAATAATCCACCCCAGGATAATATGCCTCCATTACGTCAACCCCAGCAACAACAACCACAACCTCAGCAACAACAACCACCGCTTCAGTATAACCAAGTTCCACCCCCGGGGAACTATGGTCCCCAACAGCAACAAAGGAGGCCGGTCGGTCCCAAGAGAGCCTACTATCCACCATTGCCAGAAACCTTAGCAGACAATTTTAATGCCCTCATGGCATCAAACCAACTCGCCCTACCCAGAGAAAGGCCCGTGTGGCCCCCAAATGTTGATACCTCCAAATATTGCGTCTACCACAGGCAGCCAGGACACACAGTAGATTACTGCTTCCATTTCAAAGATTACATCCACGATATGAATGATGAACATCAAATAGATTGGGATGAAATGAGACGATACGTCGTGGCTCTCAAGGCTAGGAGACCTCCTCATAGGCCACAGCAGCAGTTACAATAGCAGCAACAACAACAACCACAACAACAACAGCAGCCTTAGCAGGTCCCACAACAACAGCCCGACATGGGCATAATCTAGAATCCATTACCGGAGCACCAATAGCCCAATCATCTGGTTAACCCCATCTCCTCCTTCCCGGAAGTTGGGAGAGAGTAGGTGTGGCACCAGGAAAGTACCTCCATTCTTTCTACCGCCAATTCTATCATCACGCAACACCCTTGCCTTGCCCGGGTAGCACCTCTCTCTCATCAACCCGCGTCAGTATCGCCTTCACCATTTCCACTACCATTACGCCCTCTCATCCGTACCCCGATCCCCTATCAACCGACACTCTCCACTACGCCTTCACACCCTCTCATCTTCTCCCACTCCCCCACTTTATCATCCACATCTACCACATTTACCCCTACGCCTTCTAAACCCCTTATCATCCGTCAACCATACATAACCCCATCTTTCTCCACCGTATCACCACTAATGCCTTCAAAACCACTCATTACCCATCACCCACCTCAAAATCATTGCTCGCTTCAAGCTCTACCCACTTCTAATTCGTCTCCACCTCCACCTTCCAGACCCTTTATCCTTCATAATCCGCGCGATATCCCCTCTACCTCCACCATGACTCCACCTAACAAACCCCTCATCAGAATCCCTGCTCCCGTCATCACCCCTGCTTCATCAACCATTCCTCCACCACTACCTCTCAAATCCCTGTTAAAATCCACTGCTACCCCCACAGAGGTACAAAAGCCGCATGCAATGGTGCTCCGGAGTGGAAGGATTTTCCACAGGGTTTTCCCCCACAACACTCTGAATCCTGAGCAATCTCAGCCAGAGAAGGGTGATGGAGAACAACCAGAAAGAGCTATCCCTGGAACACAGTATGATCTATTGAAACACTTGGACAAGATGCCTGCTCGGATCTCCATCCTAGAGCTACTTCAAAGATCCACATCCCACCAGGCAGCCTTAATGGAGTACCTTCAAAGGGTCATGGTGAATGAGGACCTCCCTGTAGAAAAGATCTCTACCGTCCTGACCCCAACGGACACACAACAGGCCATCATGTTCCACCACTACGAGCTCGCTCCCAATGAAGCTCGAAAATATGCACTGTGCATTTCAATAAAAATTAATGGGGTATCCATAAACCCGTGTCTTGTGGACACGGGTGCGTCCATAAATGTGATCTCCATGGACACCCTTCAGTTGTGTGGGGTCAACGAGGAACAAATAAGACCTTCCTCGATCACGATCACGGCTTATGACAATAGCAAAAGGCCGCCGCAGGGGATGATTATTCTGAAGGCAGAACTAGGCCCCATGTCAATTCCCACGGAATTCCATGCCCTCGACATGGACCCCACATTCAAGGCTATACTGGGTCGCCCTTACATCGAAGCCATGGATGCTGTGCCTTCCACCAACCATCAGTGCCTGAAGTTTCCTTACTATGGGAGGATTATTAAAGTGGTCAGTACACCTGTCCTTCACATAGTGGACGCTATCAACACCTCTCTGCCCTCTGTTTGGCCGTCTCATCGGCCCATATTATCACTACTGGACGTACGTGATTCATCTCACGTTCTACTAGCACCAAAGGAGCCGGTCAGGACAACCGCAACATCATATCTCCCTTTTCACTCCAAAGGGTGGGAGATTATGAGGAACATCGGCTACCAACAGGGTAAAGGTCTGGGCGCACAGTTACAGGGTAGGCTCAAACCGCCAAAGGAAATTAGGCCGAACCGCAGGTTTGGCCTAGGCTTCAAAGGACCGTTCTAGGCGGATTGGAAGCCCCTCACATGGACTCTATCAAACCACTTCAACAGAGGGCCCGTTGTTCAGATGGGATATCACCCACGAGAAGTATATGGGGGATCACATGCTGTATATTTGGCTGAAAAATGTCCGAGGATCACCAAAAGAGGCAAGATCAAAGATCCGAAATGCGAGTGGAACAAATGGTTCGACATACGGGACATTTCCGTTGCACTGGAAAGGATGTTCTCGTCTCCGCAGCTTGAAGGACCGCCATTGATCTCCGGAACACCAGAGAATATTACCACTCTTGCCAAGGTTCCAAACTATCCTCGTCCTCGCCAGAAGGACCCTGTCATCAATGGATCTTCATCCGTCCTCAACATTATCGTCGACGGCTCATTAGCCGCCATCTTCTCCATCCACTCGTCTCAGCCTTTGCTGATATCTTCTTCCTGGGCCAGACAATTGTTTGATGATCTTCCCAGATCCCCTTCTCTGCTTACATACCTACGAGGGCTTCTCAACCCGCGCCAGGTCTTCAACCATGATATGCTCTATGAGCCTCACAATCCTCTAGCCATAACCACTTTTCTCTCTCCTCTAATCTCTTTTCACTGCTTTGTCATTAAAAATGAAAATGAAAAAAATCGTCAATTTTCAAACTCCCCAACAACACATCTTCGTCGAGGAAACCTCCTACATCTCCCACGGGTGCGTACCGCCCTGCGGACCACCCGTCCAAGGTCCGATGAGCGACCTTTTCTACCCCTCCTCTGAGGGGTCTTCTCCTGTACATTCTACACCATCCTCTTCATCTTCCTCTTCTTCTGTAAATATTGTCAGTCAATCTAAGAATGATAGGCCAAGGGTAGTACCTAGGAAGAAACCCAAGGGTAGGCAGATCCCTCATCGATTCCTTCTGGATTTAGCCACCAGGTGTCAGACCCTTCTTGTCATCCCCCAGTTGTTAGAAAATCCCATCCAGCTACCGGAAATAGAATATGAGGGCGACTGTGCATTTGATGAAGGGTATGGAGTCTACGAGATCACGGATGAAGAATGCCCCACTGAAGATGAGGGTAAAGAATATGAGGATGCGGCGGGCACATACGCAAGTGGAATGAGGAGATTCGACGAGCCCTCAACCGCCGTAGGAGAATCCACCAAAGAAGTCAACTTGGGAACTGAGGAAGACCCTAGGATCATCCTCATAAGTGACAACCTACCACCCTCTGAAGAAAAGGCATTAATTGAGGTTCTCAAGGAATATAAGGACATGTTTGCCTGGGGCTACGAGGATATGCCGTGTCTAGATTCAACCTTGGCCGAACACCGTTTAACCCTAAAACCAGGGACCGTCTCGATAAAACAAAGGTTAAGGCGTTTCCACCCTCAGATGGCTTTGAAAATGAAAGAAGAGGTCGGTAAGCTCTATAAAGCCAGGTTCATTAGAGTCATCCTTTATCCTCAATGGGTGGCGAACATTGTCCTGGTCATGAAGAAAGATGGGAAAGTCAGGATTTATATCGACTTCCGGGACCTTAACCGCGCGTGTCCAAAGGATGATTTTCCCTTGCCTCACATTGATGTGTTGATCGATAACACGGCAGGTTATGAGAGCCTCTCTTTCATGGATGGATTTTCAGGATACAATCAAATTCGTTTGGCAGAAGAGGATCAGGAGAAGACGTCATTCACTACCCCTTGGGGAACATATTGTTACGTGGTCATGCCGTTCGGATTAAAGAATGCTGGAGCTACTTACCAAAGAGCTATGCTGGCCATATTTCATGACATGATGCACATATATCTGGAAGTGTATGTGGATGACTTATTGGTGAAATCAAGGACCAGGATGGAACATCCAAAAGTTTTGGCTAAGGTCTTGCAGAGGTCAAGGGAGTTCCAATTGAAAATGAACCCGAAAAAGTGTGTGTTTGGTGTGTCATCGGGTAAATTGCTGTGGTTCATTGTGAGAAAAAGAGGGATCGAGATAGATCCCGACAAAGCCAAGGCTATTAGGGATATGCCGCCTCCCAAGAATTTGAGGGAAGTCCGAGGTTTAATCGGGAGGTTGCAGTTTATTCATCGGTTTGTGTCCCAACATTCACAAAGGTGTAGACCTCTCTACGAGTTGACCAAGCCAGGAGTAGAATTCCACTGGAATTCTAAATGTCAGAAAGCTTTTGAAGGATTGAAGGAATATCTGGCTAGTCCACCAATTCTCATTCCACCCAAACCAGAAAAATCTCTGATCCTTTACGTCTCAGTCTTGGATGACTCCGTGGGAGCCGTCCTCGCACAAGCTGATGAAGAAGGCAAGGAACAGGCAACCTATTACTTGTCCAAACTTCTCAATCCCTGTGAGCAGAAGTACACCGTCATGGAGAAAACCTGTGCTGCCCTCGTTTGGGTAGTGCAGAAATTGAAGCACTACTTCTTGGCTCATGAGGTCCACTTGATTGCTCGAATGAATCCTATCAAATTCCTTCTGGAGAAATCCGTCCTTACGGATAGGCTAGCACGCTGGTAAAGTTTTCTCTCTCAGTTCGACATCACCTACATCCAGCAAAAGGCGATTAAAGGCTATGCCATAGCCGAGCATCTCGCTCACCATCCTCTTCCCAAGTTCGATCCCATCCAATCAGAGTTTCCAGATGAGGAACTAATGTCCGTCAACTAATCAGATGAGCCAATGTGGACGCTATATTTTGATGGAGCTCTAAATTCTTAAGGGAGAGGAATCGGCGTCGCCCTCCTGTCGCCTGAAGGCCTCATATTCCCATTGGCAAACCAGCTCAAATTTCCAATTATCAACAATATAGCCGAATATGAAGCTCTTCTAGCTGGTCTCGAACTCACCCATTCTTTTCGTATCACTGGGTTGCGAGTCGTAGGTGATAGTCAACTCATCCTTCGCCAGGTGCTCACTAAATATCGCACTCGCGATCCCAAACTCAAGCTATACCAACAACTCAATGCTACCTTTGCCAAACTGTTCACAAAACTGATCTTTGTTCATGTCCCTCGTCATCAGAATATTCTCGCCGATGCCCTCTCCTCGTTGGCATCATCCATAAGGTTCCCTCTAGGAAGATGGTTTGAGTCCATTTCCATCTACAAACATCACGCCCCTGTAATCGATGATGCTTCCTACGTAAATACCAAAGACAGGATAGCAAGGAAGATCCTGTAGGAAGATATCCTTGAGAAGAGGGAAATCATGTTGGCAGAGACCGAAGATGAACTGGATGATGATAAGAAACCATGGTTCTATGAAATCGTCAAATACTGCCAAGATCAGTCTTATCCTGAAGGGGCCACCACAGAGAACAAGAAAGCCATAAGAAGGGTGGCTCAGAAATATACATTGGTTGGAGGTCTACTCTATAGGAGGAGCCTTACTGGTATTCTGTTAAGATGTCTTGGTGACGATGAGGTTTGGAAATGTGTAGAGGAGACGCACTCGGGTGTGTGCGGTGGCCACGTGAATAGTCAGATGCTCGCCAAGAAGATCATTCGCCAAGGCTTTTATTGGCCCACTATGGAAGAGGATTGTGCTGTCTATGTCCGTAGGTGTGTCAAGTGTCAACTTCACGCCGATAAAATCCATTCACCATCTTCCTCACTTCATCCAATATCCTCCCCGTGGCCTTTCTTCATGTGGGCATTCGACATCATTGGTCCCCTAGGTGATCCCAATTCCCTCACCAAGTAAAAATCTTTCATCCTTACTGCGACGGAATACTTCACCTAATGGGCCGAAGCCGAAGCTTACGCGGAAATCAAGGCGTCAACAGTCTGCAAGTTCATCATGAAGAACATCCTCCCCAGATTCGGTGTCCCAAGCACAATCGTCACCGACAATGGGCCACAGTTCATTTCTCAGGACCTACAGGACCTCTGCAAAAGGTACGCAATTACATTGCATCATTCATCGCCTTATTACCCACAAGGTAACGGCCAAGCGGAAGCCACCAATAAAACATTGCTCAAAATCATCAAAAAAACCTGCGAGTCTAGTAAGTTTTCAGACTGGCCAGAAAAACTTATCGAAGCCCTATGGGCCTATCGCACTTCAATCCGTACCCCCACCGAGCAGACTCCGTTTGCCCTTACTTATGGTATGGAAGCGGCAGTCCCGTACGAGACTATGATCCCTTCTCTCAGGGTACAATTGGACGAGGAATTTCCCCTCGACGATCGTCGTAATTCACTCCTCGCCCAGTTGAAACTCTTGGATGAGAAGCGGTTGGCCGCTGCCGAACACGCGCGTGTGTATCAAAATAGACTCGCTCGCTTTTACCAAAAGAAAGTCGTTGAGAGAAAATTCAAAGTCGGTGAGATGGTCGTAAAAAGAATTTTTGTCAAACCTGGAGGGCCGCGTTCTAAGCTCCAACCCAATTGGGAAGGACCATTTGTAATTCAAGCCGTGTACCCTGGCAACGCCTACAAGCTAGTCAACGCCGAAGGGACCAAGTTATCCCACCCTTGGAATGGGCTTTATCTTAAGAAATACTACCCTTAGCACAAAACAAAAAAATGATGAAAAGATAAAAAACATCAAAAATAAAGAAATACCGAAAACCACTAAAAATATGGAAAATTCAAAATGCTGATGCCTGGCAGTCACCATGTAGCTAAGTCCCTGCATCTAACCTTCATGTTAGAATAGGGCCCATTAAGGCTTGGTAGGCACCAGGCCTTGATTTGCCAGAACCGTGGAGATCCCTGTCCGGCCACGTCGGCCTATGCTCGCTCGAAGGAAGCTAACATGTGCTCACTTATGTATTTTATTCAAAAAAGTCGGTAGCATCACCTACGGTGGGGCCCCACCCAGAAGATTTCCGGAAGTGTAATCTTTATTCTTTTCTCTTCGACAAAATGATACAGTCGGCGCCCTTAAAAAGCTGAGCATGAGAAACCGAAACTCAAACCCCAAAGGCAAAAGTAGGATCCATTTCCTCGAGCATCGATCAGAGCACGAGAAGAGGGCAGTGTCCCCGCAGGCATACGAAAGGGAGCCCACAAACGTCAAACGACTGTATCTCCCTCACAAAAAGAAATACAAAATCAAAATCAAGAGCCTGGTCGTGACTGTGCCTGATGCGATAAATGGAACCCCTCAAAGCAAAAGTTTGAATCCACAAAAAAGGGGGGGGCTATGGAATGTAAATGCTCGAAATTTGGTCCGAAGTTGTCCGAAAGGAAAGAGTTAATGGGCCCTTATTCACTCACCGGGTTAACGGCTTTGCCGGTCCTCTCAGGAGGTTTATCACCTATACTCTTCCTTCTCCCTCTAAAGATGAAGGTTCGATGGAGTTTCTGAAGGGTGAAAACTGCCTAGGGTCTACGATCTTATTTTAATATACACATTTGGTTGCCTACTTTGAAAAGTAAAAGCTATCGCTGCGAAGGAGTCTCCGTGTTTCTGGCTGGTCAAGACCCCTGTTTACCACCTTGATGTCTTCTTGCTTAACCTTGGGCTTAGGCCAATGCAAGCGCGTCACCTATGGGTGCGACGGCGTCTGATTCCGGGTCAGCATCGCGTGGTTGGTCGTTAGGGTTCCAGGGTGTTCCATCATATATCATCTAGAGTTGTGAGGAAACAGACCCGGGTCGGGCAAATCTTTTACCTCAAACATCTTTTGCGTGAATCCCTGTGGTCGGAAGCGACTGGGAGCCTAAGCATGGCATGACGGTATTGTCATCAGGGTAAGTCTTAGCCGGCGGGATCATCATTCGAGGGGTCTAGAGGCCCAAATCAACCTAGATGTGCACTTAGGATACCTGGGAGGTTAGTAAGAAACCCCTGTCTCACGTAGGTTAGGTGCCATTCGGGTGCTTGCCAGGCATTAGCAAGAAAAAAATTGAAATGATAAAAACAACAAAAAAATGGAAAAGAGAAAATGTACATATTTACAAACAAAAAAAATCTTTTTTATGATAAAAAAAAATGCCAAATATAAAAAAAAGAAAACAAATCAATTTTGCATGATTGCATTTGCGTGCATCATCTCACTTTTAATACCGCTTGCATTCGTGTGCTTGCCTGTCGCATTTATCATCACCGCATCTTTCCCTTGCCTTCGTTAAATAAAGGCTTGGCCCCTTGACCAGTTATCAAGGACAGTCACAGGACCATTTGCTTATTGAGCAAGGGGCCAAGTCAGAACAAAAATTCTGATTTGTTTGTTTCAGTGATATGTGCAGGGATTCAGGCAACAGAAGCAAAGGTGAAAACTAAACAAACTGAACCTTGTATTTTATTCCAAAAACTAAAAAAATTACATCAAGTTCTGCCCTCTCTCTCTGCATTACCCGTCCCACTACTCTCCGGGTAAAACGCTCTCAAAGGTGCTACCCAACTACGAAAAGCGGTACTCCTACCGCTCTGTACTCCCCTTCCTATTCCCACATCCCGGCGTTGATCCACGGAAGCAGCAGAGAAGCTACCAACACGAAAGCCACGCTCTCGTGCTCTTCGGTAGCGCTCCTCACCATCTCTCAGCCACTGTTCAGGAAGACCAAGGCTGATTCGGAGTTCGAATAGTTGGGCCTCTATGGCCCTTCGTTCCTCCCTTTCAGTCAATCTGTTGGCTCTTTCTCTCTCTGCGTCTCTTTCTTTCTCTGCACGTTCTCTCTCGCGGTCTTCCCTCTCCAACTGGAGAGTGATCCTCAGTTCCACGGCATCCCTAGAGGAGTCGTCATCAGGATGACGCCGCAGTTTCCTCTCCAGTTCTGCTATCCTAGCCTCCTTCTGCGTAGCTTGGGCAAGCGCTTCTTCCGTCTCCTTTTCCTGCCGAGTGTACCATCTCAGATACGCGATAAGGTGTAAACAAAGAGAACTCAACACTGAAACTTTTACCTGTATAGAGAACATCCCTTCTGCCTCCGTAGCACGCTGCGTGGCGTGAGCAAGTTGCTCATGAAGCAAGTCAATTTCTGAGGTGGGAATCCACAAGCTGGAAGAGGCACCACCTACTCCCATCGCTGGAGAAGCAGCGCCAATCTGAGCATGCTACGACCGCGTGAATTAGCAGCCAACATCTGGAATCTGGGGTTTTAATTAGGAACGCACTATACACCTACCAATGCGCTCGTAGCTCCGTGGGCATCACCCAACCGTTGCTCCATCTCTGCCAAGCGAGTTCGTAAAGTCGCTATCATCGTATCACGGATATCCTGCAGCCATACGAGTCAGCATTTCCACCAGAAAACCAAAAAAAAGTGAGAAAGAAGAAAAGAGAAAAAGGGGAAACCTACCTCCACAAGTCCCCGGGGTTGGAGCCGCTCTGCGTACTTTGTCCTATATAGACGCAAGTAGTCCTCGCTATCCCGCGCATGTGATTCTACAATCGTGCCACCCCATTGCCAGTCTTCATAGGAACCGCACGCGCAAGTCAATGCAGGTCGCCGGTCCTCGCGTCTTTCTCCCGACACGAGGTGGCGCAGCCGTATCCACCCATTGCTGAGCCAGTCCCAAAGTCCTCATAACCAATCGTAGCCTAAGCGGCTCGATTTCATTCAGGCAGTGCATCCACAGTTCCCGTCCAAACCGGGCACGACTTGCTAGAACCCACGGCTGGTCGGCATCGACCATGTCTGAGTAGGGTCTCCAGTTTACCATCGCTGCAGGGAACTCCTGTAGCTCCCGTCTTAGCACCATCAGTTGGTAGGTTAGGGGTGCCGCACTCATGATGGGTTCCCACCGCCTGGCTAGCGGCACCATCGCGGGTCGCCAATGTCGAGCTCTCCCTATGGGGAGGTAATAATAGCTCCACAGCTGCTCGGCTCAGGTCATCAGTACCTTACAAAAATAAGAAAAAATATACAAAACAAGCAAAATCAAAAATACCTAGATGAATGGTGTGAAACCACTCACAGTCATCTCACGGTCCGCTTCTTGGAACAGACCTGCAAAGAAGTGCGCCAGCATGGCAGCTCCCCAGGCATAGTATCCTACTCCTTCAAGGTCTGACAGTAGCTCCAGGAAGCGACATTGGATACCGTCCCCTTTCGAGCTCAGTACCAATCTCCCCAAAAGGAAGAGGAGAAATCTCCTCAAATCTATGTTGCATCTTTCCTAGTTGCCGAAATCTATGCAGTACACAGCACGACATCCTATTTCCATCCTTTCCATGAACTCTTCTGAGGATTTATCGTCCCGTCGACGAGTGTCGGTGAGCCCTAATGCATCCATGAGGGACGCCCTAGCTACCGACCTATTTTTCCGACCATCTAGGTCCAAACCCAGTAGCTTCCGAGCACCCTCTCGGTAATCCGCATAAGTGACCCCGGTCACTGCCTCGCCCTCCACCTTCAGGCTTGTGATCCGGACCACATCCTCCAAGCTGGGCACCATGTGCCCCCAAGGCATCAAGAATGCCCAGCTCACTGGGTCCCATCTCTCACACAAGGCTTGGATCAGGACAAGGTCGAGCTGGATCGGCTCGATCCGAAGAAAGGCACCAAATCCCATCACGTCTAGCCTGGCCTTCTGAAAATCCGGGAGACCCCTGTATGCGGCCACTGCTAACTCCCATGAAATGTGTGATTTCATCACACTCTGTGCGTGCATAAGAAATGGAGAGGAGGTTTGGTCAGAAAGAGTGGAAGGGAGAAAGAATGAGAAAAGGGCAGGAAAGCTCGGCTTACGAGTTGTGATTGGGCCCTTTCGCTAAAGTGCCCTTCGAGGTCCGAAATCCTCCTGGAACTACTACCACTAGACCTGCTTCTCTTCGAGGAGTGGGAAGATTCACCCTCCATCCAACTCTCAGAATTTTGAACTCCTCCTCTCCCGTGAGAACTTGTGCTCCTCGAGTTAGCTCTCGATATACCTGGGAGGATAAAAGGGACAAGAATTTATAGAAATGGAAGGAGTACAGGCCAAGATTGCCTCCATCTCCTTTAATGATAGCCCTCGTAATGAGGCACCTACCATGCGGTCCCGTGTGTCACTTCACTGCTCGCACAGGGTGATTGATTGGACGAAGGTATGACGACTAGCCCCCTATGTTGTCTAGGGATACCCTATCATGTTTTGGAGGACGTCCGCAAAACTTGACACAACATCCGGGAAAAGGGACTAGGGCCGTCATTATTGACTTTGATGGCAGATTCCCATGGAAAATTGTCACAACAAGACGCGATTCTCCGCTTAGGGTGGAGTCTCGGTAGACCTATCACATGGGAACAGTGCAAAGGAGAAGAAGTGTAGGGAAGAAGGAATGCGCAAGAGAACAAACAAGCAGTAGAAAATCAAATCACTCCATTCATAATTCTACATAAGCTATCATAAACACTACAATCATAGAGAGGTGGCGGGTCCACTAGCTCGCCAACTCTTGCCATTATTTTCATGCTCGTCCCTCTAGGCATCCCTCTCCTCTCCCCTGAGGTGAGGGTCACTCAGAAGCCTCCAGGATCCCCGTGCAGTAGCACCCGCCTCGCCTCGTGGCGCCGGCTCCACAGCAATGACTCGCTGCTCCTCCCCAGGCGTGGCAAAGAAGCCACTAGCGGCAAAGCGACCAAACTGGCGCAGTCGCTCCCCGAACTCTCGCGCTCTCTCGTAGCGCGTCTCCATCCCTCCTAGCCTCTGCATGACGGCCTGAAGGCCCAACTGGAGCTCCCTCACTTGGGCCTCCAAGGCCCTCCTCTCGGTCTGATCTCGTTGTCGCTCGGACCTTCTCTCGGCTTTCTCTCTCTCTGCCTCTCTCCTCATCATCTGCAGAAGAACCCTTAACTCCAGGATGTCTGGAGAAGGTCTCTCCTCACCGCGATGTCGCAGCTCTGCTATAGTCGCCACCCAGGCATCACGCTCCTCTTCCGCCCGGGCAGCCCGAGCCACCGCACCAGCAAGTTGCTCCCGAATGGAGGCAATCTCAAGAAAAGGGGCCAAGAAACTACAAGATGCGCCGCCAGCCACTCCCACCATTGCTGTCTGCTGGGCACGCTGGAACAAACAAACAATAGCCGTCAGCTAAGCTCCACATTTAAAAATAGAAAATGCAGCACTTAGCTTACCAAGAGCGACAGTTCCTGTTGAGTGGCGGCCAGCTGCTGCCTGACCTCGGCTAATTGGGCACGCGACCCGTCGACGTCGCGCGTATCCCCGGCTTGGGGAAGCCCCACATAACTCTCTCTCTGCCGCCGCAGGAAGTCGACACTATCCTGCACCAGTACGCTCCCTTGCTGCCTAGGGAGACGTATGCGCCAATCTTCAAGCTTCGCCTTGCCGTGACTCTCCTTCCTGACGCGGCTCGACTCGTCTCCACTCGCCCACTCATCGGCCAGGCCCAGGGTCCTCGCCATGTCCTGCACCAAGAAAGAAGGACTTCGCATCATAACAAAGAACGCGTCCCCGGTCTAGGACGCGTCCATCATTTGAGTACAACACTCGCCGAACCCTTTCCCCCCTCGCGCGACTCACTTCCAAACTCAAAATGGATCAAAAGAGGAAGTGATTGGAGGACCTACCAGACCGTGTTCACCTCCCTCCGTGACATCGGGCCCCTCGGGTCCCTCGGGGGCCTGAAGCGGCCCTTCCTCCTCCATGGACGCCGTTCCGTGCTCTGGCGCGTCCCTCCTCAGGCGAGGGGTCCCGCGTCCCTCTCCACCTTCGTCGTGGTCCAGACCGCCGAACTCCATCGATCGAGGGGAAGAAGACAAAGACGGGCGAGCGAGTTTCGGTGGAAGGCGGGCTCGTTTGCGGGTAAGGCACGGGAGAAGAAAGGCCACCCGGCGCTTTAAATTTGAATTCAAGGATTAAGACGCGTCCTCGTGCCTGGACGCGCCCAAAAAAAAAGGGAGAAAGGAAACAGAATCCCCCCGTGCAAAGCGTAGATCCCCGCTGTTCTGGGCAAGGTCTCGTGGAGCGTGCCTCGAAGGACAACTTAGTGCAAAGAAGAAAGTGTGGGAGAGAGAAAAGTACACACAACACAAGAAAGCCATTTTCATTTCATATAATAGTCGAAAGTACATCATGCAGTAAGGAGGGTGGAGTATACAAGCAACCCTCTAACTCTCACCATCACCCTCCTGGTCATCTCTCTCCTCCCTCCTCTGACGGGGATCTCTAGGGGGCCTCTGCGACCTCTGCGAACCCTGAGAAGCCGTGCTCACCTCTCAAGGGGGCACCATGCCGGCCTCCAAGGTGCGGCGACGCTCCTCGGCCGAAGAAACTAGAAAGCTGCCCACAGAAAAGGAACCGGACTGACAAAGTCACGTCCCGCACTCCTTCGCCCTCTGATACCGCTCCTCACTCTCCCGAAGTCTCCCCTTCGCCGTACCAAGACTCAGCCCGAGCTCTGACACCAGGGCCACCAGAGCTCTCCTCTCGTCCCAATCTCGATGTCGCTCTGCCATCCTGTACTCCCTCTCTCTCTAGGGTCTCCCTATCCCTCTCCCTCTCTCTCTAGGGTCTCCCTATCCCTCTCCCTCTCTCTCTCCACGTTCTCCCTATCCCTCTCTCTCTCCTCTCTCTCCCTCATCGCCTCTTTCCTCGACAGCTCGAGGGCGATCCGCAGATCCACTACGTCGCGAGGAAGCTCCTCAGCCTCCCGTCGCCGCTCCTCCTCTAGCTCCACAATCCGGACGTCACGCTCTGCCACCCAGGCATCGCGCTCCTGCTCAGCACGAACAGCACGGGCCAGCGCCTCCCGAATCTCGGCCACCTGTCAAAGCACGCATGCACCGTGATAGAAGGAGAGCAGCCAGAAGGAGAGTCGAGGTCAGGCAAACACTCACTCGAGCCTCGCGGTCATGCTCGGCCTCCTCAGCCCGAGCCACCGCATACGCCAGCTGCTCCTGGAGGGTAGAAACCTCCGGAGGAGGGCCCCGCGAACTGGAACCCGCTCCACTAGCTATCCCGACTGTAACTGCCAGGTGGGCCCGCTGAAACACGGGGCAAACGTCGGTCAAAGGCTAAGCATAAAAAATCCAGGTCACAAAAAATGCATTGCATAGACTCACCAGGATCTCCAACTCCTGTCGGATGGCCACTAACTGCCGCCTAGAGTCTGCCAGCTGGGCCCGCAGGTCGACGATCATGTTGTCACGAGCATCCTGCATTGCACATAAGTTAGTGCCACATGCATATACATATAGAAGGGTGAAGCATTTTCATTTCACTTACCCCTGCCATACCACCAAGGAAAAGGTGGTCCCCGAACGAAGCCCGGTACCGTCTCAGGTAATCAGTACTGTCCTGTACATGGGACACCACTGGGGCCCCGCCCTACTGCCAGTCCTGGTTCTGTGCTGGGAAGCGCGTACGCCAGTCCACAATCTTCGCCTTCCCCTTGGTCTTCCGCCCGATGCGGGCCGGCTCATCTACATCAACCCACTACTGGGCTAGCCCCAACGTCATCATAACCAGCCTCAGCCGAAGCGGCTCGATCTCGTTCAGGCAATGGACCCACATGTCCCGTCCGAAACGAGGAAGACCCGCTGCAACCCAAGGCTGGCCAGCGTCGCCCATGCCCAGGTAGGGCTCCACACCACTTGCATCACCATACATACATCATGTTAGTTACCATTCAGTCACATGCATAAAAACACACAAAAAATCATATGCATCATACCATGGCCTCGGGATACTCGCTCAGCTCCCGACAAAGTGACGCTAGCTGGTACGTGTGTGGTGCCGCTACCACGACCGGCCTCCACCGCCGCGCCAGAGGCACGGCCCTCCTGTTCCCATGCCTAGCCCTCCCCATCGGGAAATAATAATAGCTCCACACCTGCATCCATCATACATCATTAGCACGAGTGATTGCATATTTAACTACGGTAAAATGCATAAATAAATTGTGTACCTGGAGAAAAAGTGCGAAGCCACTGACTATCGTCTCCCTCTCTGAAGTCTGGGAGAGATCAGCAATCAAATGGGCAAGCAGAGCCGCTCCCCACGCATAGTGCCCCACTCTGTCAAGGTCCGCCAGGATCCCGAGGAAGCGGCAGTGAATGCCATCCCCCTTCATCCCCAGTAGAAGGCGGCCCAGGAAGAAGAAAAGAAACCTCCGGAGGTCTAGATCCACCAGCTCCCGCTCGCTCGGGTCCTGGGTGAAAGCTGCACGAGCGTCTCCCTCGAGTCGTGCCAGAAACTCCGCTCCAGTCTCGCTAACCCGCTGGCGCGGGTCGATGAATCCGAGCACCTCCATGATCTCCACTCGGCCGACTACCCTGCTGTCTCTATCAGTCACGCTCGTCTCTAACCACAGCAGGTCTAGGGCACTCTCTCGGTAGTCGGGGTAGGTGACCCCGCTCACCGCCTCTCCGGCAACCCGTAGCCCGGTGATCCGAGCCACATCCTCGAGTGTCGGCACCATGTGCCCCCAGGGCATCAGAAACGCCCGACTCGGTGTGTGCCACCGCTCCCTCAATGCCTGGATAAGAGGAAGGTCGAGCCGAAAGGGCTCGATCCTAAGGAAAGCTCCTAAACCCATGGCGTCCACACGCGCCCTCTGAAAGTCTGGCAGCCCACGGTATGCTGCCACCACTAGGGACCAGCTGATCCGGCCCTTCATCACGCCCTGCACACCACAAAACCAACAAAGAACACATCAGCATCATGAATAGTAATAAATAATAACACTTTATATACTACTTATTTATTTTATTTTATTTTATTTTTTATTTTTTAAAAAAATATTTATGTTTTTTTTTAGGCGTCCAACACCTTGGACGCCTCCTTTACATTTTCTTTATTTTATTTTTAGAAAAACCCAAAAAACCAAAACAAAAATAAATAAAAAATATATATATATTATCATGGAGGCGTCCCAGGCCCTAGACGCCTCCTTATTTTTAATTCTATTTTTATTATTTACGTGAATAAATAAATAAATAAAAATAAAAAAATAAAATGTGGAGGCGTCCAGGCCCCTAGACGCCTCCTTCCCTCACTACCCGGCCCTCACCGCACTGCCTCTCGTTCGCCTATCCAGCCTATTAAACCAACAGATGGAAGTCTAAGGGGCTTACCGGATCGTGCTCGTCCTCTCCCGCGTCACCAGCGCCCGCAGGGTCCTCCACAGCCAAAAGAGGAGCCTCCTCCTCCACGGAAATCTCCTCCGCCACGGTAGCCTCCTCCGCATCATCCCTCGGCCTCCTCGGACGACGAGCCCGTCATTTTCGCTTCTCTCCACCCTGGCTCGGGCCTCCTTGCTCCATTGGGACTAAGAATGGGTCGTCTGAATGAATAGTAAATGAGCAGGGGGGAGGCCCCCCCATATATATTGAATCCACCTTCTTTGGGAAAACTTAGGGGCGTCCAGGCGCCTGGACGCCCCCAAAACAAAACTAAAAAAAAATTAAAATAAAAAATTAGGGGCGTCTAGGACCCCGGACGCTCCCAAAAAAATTTTAAAATAAAAATGTAGGGGCATCCAGGCCCTTGGACGCCCCCAAAGAAAATTTTTTAAAAAAATAATAAAAAAATTAATAAAACATAGGGGCGTCCAGGCCTCTGGATGCCCCCATTGAACATTAAGTAAAATATATATAAACAAAAACACAAAAAAGAAAGTAAACACAAAAATAGAAAATTGGAAAAATAAAAATCATAACAAAGGGAACTAGTCCAAAACATCAAAATGCCAGATTTTATTCCATCAGAAAGCAGAATGAGCTACATCAGGGGCTTAGGCGCCTTAGGCCTTAACTTCCCCAGTTCAGTTACATAAGCCCTCCACAGCTCGCATTCTTCCCTCACATGCGCTAAGGCCTTTCCTGCAACACTTGTCTTCCAGGGTGCTTTGACGGCCGTCGCTTCCTTCGCGTCCGCTTTAGTGCCCAACTCCCTCTTCTTCAAAGGAACGATGCCAGTCGGTGGCGGGAACGAATGGCGTGGGATGCCAATCTGGAGGTAGCACCGATGTGCATTATAAAGGACGAACTCGGTCGCGCCGATCAGTTGAAGATCAACTTCCGGAGAAGGCCTCATGAGGAGATCAAGCGAAAGCAAACATGCTGGTGCGCAAGTGAAAAGCCTTGTGTCACGGTGCGGAAGTGAGACCGCTAGTCTTCACGTTTCTTCAGCCACGGAACGCGGTTCACTACAGTACCACCGAAGCCTAACACGTCGGCTATGTGATGAAGAGGGCTTTGTTGGAAGAGCTTCGAAGCGGTTGGCATTCCCTCATGGTGCTCAAACTTGAAATTCAAATCCAGCCAGCAACTCAAGACAAGTGCGCAACCAAAAGGAGGCTTACCCATGCTCGAGGCAGTAAGGCCACTATACAGGCAGACAAGGACAGCGGGTCCCACCCTCTTTCCACGCCAGATCCCGCAGATAGCACTTAGTTGGTCTTCCTCCACCATGTTGTCGGTATAAGGAAACAAGAGAGCACCCGCCAGACAAATGGTGAACCCTTTCATGATTCCCTCCAAATAGTCACCGTCTGGTGACCCTCTCAGGGCCTCCATGACCCATTCCGCGAGCTTTTGCAAATCAATTCCCTTTTGAGTACGAACCTTTTGGGCTGCGTCGGGCGGCATGAAGCTTCCAAGGACGCTTTCGGAAGTCCCCCGTGTCAGCATCCGCATAGCCTTCACCTTCCCGTCACTCTTGAATTTCTTCAATCCGAGCAGAAGTTCCACCTCCTCGAGGAGGATGGTCGCCTCGAAGGTCGGGAAGATAAAAGTGTGGGTCTGGGGATGCCAGATCTCCACTAGTGCGCCCATAGCCGCCCAGTCCATACGAATCTTCTCGTAGTGTTTGGCGTGAATAAGGAGCCCCTGCAGATGCCACTTCGAGAGTATGGCCCTCATGCTGATGGAGATGTTGGAAGTTAGCTTTGAAAGCCATGGCAGTTTGGAAAACTTCCTCGGGCCTGGGAAGAGTGGATATGGCTGGAAGAGAAAAGAAAGAAGAAGAAATGAAGGAAGTAAGAAGAAGGTTCACGTGGAGAAATTTGAAAAGAATCAGCTTACCATATGCAAAATGATCATCCCACTCAGATGACCCTCGAGGTCGGAGAGTCGCCTGATCTCGCTGCTAGGCCTGCTCCTCTTCATAACGCGGGAAGACTCGCCTTCCATCCTGAAATCTCTAGATTCTCCTCTCCTTCCTCTCCTGAGCTTCCAAAACCCACCTTGGTGCATTTGAATGAACTAGCCTAAGGGGGAGTTCTTATAGGAAGGGTAGGGCGCTACAGGACAGAACATGTCACATCAGCGGTCAATGTCAGGATTTTGGCTAGATCTCCTTTCCATTGTGATGCGATTCTTTTATGATTCTGTTACTTTCTGATGTTATTAATCCATGTTGGCCTGTGCAGGTTTTACTAACGGACGTCTTTGTCCTATCTCCTGTCCCACCTTTCAATGGTTGGTCCCACCATGTCATGCATCATAGTATATGATACCTACGCTACTAGAACATGTCAAGGATCTTGCGGCCCGAACGAATCTAGGATTTGAGTTCCCCTTCAACAAAAATAGTGATGATCCCGGAAGAATTTGGGTTGTACGGATAGGCCATTAACTTGTGGTAGCATGGGGACGACGGTTCCATTCAGTGAGTTGGTGCGTGGATAAACGGGCCCCAGCCCAGTGTCGGCTCACCGGATCGATATCCTGACCCGTTCTTAACAAGTTAACAATATTATCCTTGGCTATTTTCTATTTTAGTTTATTTTAAATTTTTCTTTAAGCCCAGCATGCATTCATATAGGACTTTGATTTATTGCGGAAGATCATTCAAGTGATTCAATTGCGATAGCCGCTGTGCTTCAATTCTTACAAATATGAGATATTCCACTCCGAATGAAATACTGAGTTTCCTTGAAACGGCCCTACGTTGCTCTTCCAAAGGAGACCCTTGTTTGGACAGACTCTCAGATATTTCTTTACTTTTTACCTTGTTTGACCCACCTTGGCTGCAGCACTTCCACATTGGCTGGTAACCGCTCCCCAAAGGTGAAACCTGCAGATTTATGACCCAGGTACTTCTACACCGAGAAGTTGGTCTCCTTTATTTTCGTGCCTGAGTGCACATTTCACCCTCCCTTATTTGATCTCCGTCCAAGCAACCGTCAAGACTTGAAAGACTTCCTTCAAGGTCGCCTCATTGAAACTTCAGGAAAGATTCCAGACATTAACGTCAAAAGCGCATCTCATCACACCTTGGCATCAACTTATCAGTCCACTCCCGCTCCATTGCATTACGCGTCACTCCCTTGCAAAGCAGACGCCAAGGCGGGGCAGCTGTGGACACGCTATTCCTGACGTCTCCTGAGAAAGTCTCATATCACTATACAACGCCCCGCGACGGCTTACGCGTTTTGAATCACTTGAGTGCTTCCTTTTCTTGAGTCTTCTTCCGCCCTTTTCGGCATTCGGAATCGTATCGTCACGGCATTCGGACGGCATCAACACCAGTCAGACGCATCAGGAGGTTCAGGAACCAAGAAGGGTGTCTGTCGGGCAGCCGCCAACACCTTGTCCGAGGACCCAGGTGGGTCTTTTTGGGGGCGTCCAGGCCCCTGGACGCCCCCATTCTTTTAATTTATTTTTCACAGCCTAAAACCAAATAAACAATAATATATTAATGGAGGCGTCCAGGCCCCTGGACGCCTCCATAAAAATAAATATAAAAAAATTAAAATGCCAGCTTTGGCATAAAAACAAAACAAAAAATAAAAATAATATTTTCTTGGAGGCGTCCAGGCCCCTGGACGCCTCCATCAACTCCCTCACGGGCGCCGCCCACCGAACGACGGTTTATCGTGTGTGAAAAAATCCAAATTATGGAGACGTCCAGCCAGCTGGACGCGCCCATTTCTGAATCACGAGGCGCCGCTCACAAAACCACGCGTTGTGCCAAATCGCGTGCGGCCGTCGGTGGGGTTCGGTGGACCTGTTAGAGGCGTCCGGGGCCCTGGACGCCTCCACAAAAATATTCTGAAAAAATAAATAAAAATAGATTAAAATAATAGTTCGGCCCTGATGGAGGTGTCCAGGGTCATGGACGCCTCCACCCTCCGGAGCCCTATAAATAGAGGCCCACCCCCTCAGTTCTGAAGGAGCTTCTAAGAGATCCGATAGGCTGCCGGAGCCCAGAGGCTACCGGAGTCATTTCTAACGCGTGGGGTCTTTTGTAGGTGGAGGTTCTGCCGGCTTTTCGGGTGTCCAGGCTCGCGAGAGGAAGGCTACCTTCATCCACCGCGCTTCCACGTCGTCCCTACGCTGCCGGAGCTCCGCCGGATCTCACCCTCGGCTCCTCCAATAAGCCTTTTCTTCCCCTTTTTCTCTATAGTTCTTTACATTCATCATACTGCATCCTCTATCTCCCTACATAAGGGCGCCGTCTCTTGCATACTTCTTGCATTCATCATCGCATTTTCCTCCTACTCGAGTCCTAGAGGGGTTTAAAACCACACCAACCAGGTGTGTGTCAGGTCACTATCTCGTTACTTTTATTGCAAGGAATTGTTACTACACTGCCATTTTGTAATTCCGTTCGTTTATTGTCTACTGTTTTGCAAGGGTAACCAAGGAAAGCCCTCTCCGTCGGCTGGACGAAGGGGGAGGAAGAAGCAACCCCCCATCTCCCGCTCTTGAGGTAGGCGCGATCACTTTCTTTATTTTGGGGTCTTTTGGCCCCTGGCGATCACATCTTATTCTCGAGGCCGCGGCGAGTCACTTCCCCAATGGCCGTTTAAATTTCCGTTCTTATATTCTCTTTATATTCTGTTATATTCTGCTCATATTCTCGAGGCCGCAGCGAGTCACTTCCCCAATGGCCGTTTAAATTTTCGTTCTTATATTCTCTTTATATTCGGTTATATTCTGCTCATATTCTCGAGGCCGCGGTGAGTCACTTCCCCAATGGCTGTTTAAATTCCCGTTCTTATATGTTATATTCTTATCTATTCATCTTCTCGAGGCCGCGGCGAGTCACTTCCCCAATGGCCGTTTCAATTCTTACTATTTAATTTCTGCACCATTCCCGTCCCCCCGAGGCCGCGGCGAGTCACTTCCCGCTATGGCCGTTTAACCCCCATATCTTGCTATATTACATTTGTCCCGCTCGCCCCGCCAGAGTAATCTCCCGCGGTGGCCCCTTCTCTTTTCTCTTATTTTTGTGTTGCAGCAAACAAAAGAGGAGCCCGCGCGCTCCACGTCTTCTCCGCTCCCCGAACCGACGTCGCTCACACCCTTGACCTATCATTCCTAGATTGACTGACAATATTTACAGAAGAAGAGGAAGAGGAAGAGGATGGTGTAGAATGTACAGGAGAAGACCCCTCGGAGGAGGGGTAGAAAAGGTCGCTCATCGGACCTTGGACGGGAGGTCTGTAGGGCGGGACACACCCGTGGGAGATGTAGGAGGTTTCCTTAACGAAGATGTGTTGTTAAGGAGTTTGAAAATTGACGTTTTTTTTTCATTTTCATTTTTGATGACAAAACAGTGAAAAGAGATCGGAGGAGAGAGAAAAGTGGTTATGGCTAGAGGATTGCGAGTCTCATAGAGCAGATCATGGTTGAAGACCTAGTGCGGGTTGAAAAGCCTGCGTAGGTATGTAAGCAAAGAAGGGGACCTGGGAAAATCATCAGACAACTGTCTGGCCCAGGAAGAAAATATCAGCAAAGGCTGAGACGAGTGGATGGAGAAGATTGCGGCTAATGAGTCGTCGATGGCAATGTTGAGGACGGATGAAGATCCGTCGATGACAGGGTCCTTCTGGCGAGGACGAGGATAGTTTGGAACCTTGGTAAGAGTGGTAATATTCTCTGGTATTCCTGAGATCAATGGTGGTCCTTCAAGCTGCGGAGACGAGAACATCCTTTCCAGCGCAATGGAAATGTCCCGTATGTCGAACCATTTGTCCCACTCGCATTCCGGATCTTTGATCTTGCCTCTTTTGGTGATCCTCGGACATTTTTCAGCCAAATATATAGCATGTGATCCCCCATATGCTTCTTGTGGGTAATCTCCCATCTGAACAACGGGCCCTCTGTTGAAGTGGTTTGATAGAGTCCATGTGAGGGGCTTTCAATCCGCCTTGAACGGTCCTTTGAAGCCTAGGCCAAACCTGCGGTTTGGCCTAATTTCCTTTGGCGGTTTGAGCCTACCCTGTAACTGTGCGCCCAGACCTTTACCCTGTTGGTAGCCGATGTTCCTCATAATCTCCCACCCTTTGGAGTGAAAAGGGAGATATGATGTTGCGGTTGTCCTGACCGGCTCCTTTGGTGCTAGTAGAACGTGAGATGAATCACGTACGTCCAGTAGTGATAATATGGGCCGATGAGACGGCCAAACAGAGGGCAGAAAGGTGTTGATAGTGTCCACTATGTGAAGGACAGGTGTACTGACCACTTTAATAATCCTCCCATTGTAAGGAAACTTCAGGCACTGATGGTTGGTGGAAGGCACAGCATCCATGGCTTCGATGTAAGGGCGACCCAGTATAGCCTTGAATGTGGGGTCCATGTCGAGGGCATGGAATTCCGTGGGAATTGACATGGGGCCTAGTTCTGCCTTCAGAATAATCATCCCCTGCGGCGGCCTTTTGCTATTGTCATAAGCCGTGACCGTTATCGAGGAAGGTCTTATTTGTTCCTCGTTGACCCCACACAACTGAAGGGTGTCCATAGAGATCGCATTTATGGACGCACCCGTGTCCACAAGACACGGGTTTATGGATACCCCATTAATTTTTATTGAAATGCACAATGCATATTTCCGAGCTTCCTTGGGAGCGAGCTCGTAGTTGTGGAACATGATGGCCGGTTGTGTGTCTGTTGGGGTCAGGATGGTAAAAATCTTCTCCACGGTGAGGTCCTCATTAACCATGACTTTTTGAAGATATTCCATCAAGGCCGCCTAGTGGGATGTGGATCTTTGAAGTAGCTCCAGGATGGAGATCCGAGCAGGCGTCTTGTCCAAGTGTTTTAATAGATCATACTGTGTTACAGGGATAGCCCTTTCTGGTTGTTCTCCATCATCCTTCTCTGGCTGAGATTGCTCAGGATTCTGACTGTTGTGGGGAAAAACCCTGTGGAAAATCCTTCCACTCTAGAGCACCATTGCCTGTGGCTTTTGTACCTCTGTGGGGGTAGCAGTGGGTTTTAACAGGGATTTGAGGGGTAGTGGTGGAGAAATGGTCGATGAAGCAGGGGTGATGATGGGAGCAGGGATTCTGATGAGGGGTTTGTTAGGTGGAGGCATGGTGAAGGTAGAGGGGATATCACACGGGTTATGAACGATAAGGAGTCTGGAAGGTGGAGGCGGAGGCAAAGTGGAAGTGGGTAAGGTTTTAAACGGGTAATGGTTTTGAGGTGGATGGTGGGTGATGAGTGGTTTTGAAGGCATTAGTGGTGATATGGTGGAGAAAGACGGGGTTATGTATGGTTGACGGATGATAAGGGGTTTATAAGGCATAGGGGTAAATGTGGTAGAGGTGGATGGTAAAGTGGGGGTGTGAGAGAAGATGAGAGGGTGTGAAGGCGTAGTGGAGGGTGTCGGTTGATAGGAGATCGGGGTGCGGATGAGAGGGCGTAATGGTAGTGGAAATGGTGAAGGCGATATTGACGCGGGTTGATGAGAGAGAGGTGCTACCCAGGCAAGGCAAGGGTGTTGCGTGATGATAGGATTGGCGGTAGAAAGAATGGAGGTACTTTCCGGGTGCCACACCTACTCTCTCCCGACTTTCGGGAAGGAGGAGATGGGGTTAACCTGATGATTGGGTTGTTGGTGCTCCGGTAATGGATTCTGGATTATGCCCATGTTGGGCTGTTGTTGTAGGGCCTGCTGAGGCTGCTGTTGTTGTTGTGGTTGCTACTGCTGCTGCTGTTGTAACTGCTGTTGTGGCCTATAAGGAGGTCTCCTAGCCTTGAGAGCGGCGACGTATCGTCTCATTTCATCCCAATCTATTTGATGTTCATCATTCATATCGTGGATGTAATCTTTGAAATGGAAGCAGTAATCTACTGTGTGTCCTGGCTGCCTGTGGTAGATGCAGTATTTGGAGGTATCAACATTCGGGGGCCACACGGGCCTTTCCCTGGGTAGCACAAGTATGTTTGAGGCCATGAGGGCGTTGAAAATATCCGCCAGAGTTTCTGGCAACGGTGGATAGTAGGCTCTCTTAGGACCGACCGGCCTCGTTTGTTGCTGTTGGGGACCATAATTCCCCAGGGGTGGAACTTGGTTGTACTGAAGTGGTGGTTATTGTTGCTGAGGTTGTGGTTGTTGTTGCTAGGGTTGACGTAATGGAGGCATATTATCCTGGGGTGGATTATTTTGGGGTGGAGGACGAAGAGGGAAAGGACCTGGTTGGAGGGAAAGTCGGGGCATTTGTGGAGGCCTTGGGTTGACTGCATAGTTGGCATCGTTGACCGCACCCACTTGCTCATTTGTCACGACCCCTTCTGTGGCTCTGCCCGGGACACCAGCGCCTGTCTTTCTGACCACTTTGGGCTTCAGCAACTCAAACATGTTCATAATGGGGGAGTCTTTTAACTGGGTTTGGATGTACCGGGCCCTTTCATAGAGTTCCTCCATTGTAGTAAGTTTATTCATGGCCAGGACGTGTCTGAACTGTGGGGTTACATTAGACACAATCATCTTCAGTTGTTCGGGCTCGGAGTGGGTATCCCTTATTCTTTCCGCCAGAGACCTCCATCTATCAGCATAGCGGACAAAATCCTCGTCGGTCTTCCTCTTTTCGGCCACTAGGTCGGTAATGGAGAGTGAGGGACCGACCCTATCCCTATATTTCTGCAAGAACCTTCTCTGGACTATTTCAAAATTCTCAGCCTCTCGGGGCTCCAATGAATAGAACCACTCTAGCGTGGGACCATCCAATGATCTCCGAAAGAGGTATGCCAGGGACCTCTGATCGTTTTGCCAATAGGAAGATGCATACATGAAATACTTGAGGTGAATGAAGGGGTTGCCGGTACCATTGTATCTGCGGTACGTGGGCATTTCGGAGGGAGGAAGATGAATGACGGGAAGGATTGGCAAAGCAACCTCCGGGGTGGCTTTCACGTACACCATTCTTCTCAGATTTTGAAACTGCTCGTCCATGCGATTGAACCTATTGAGGAGCGATTGGGCGAGCTCCTCTGGAGGTGAAGGTGGCACTTGCCACTGGGGGAGAAACTGTCTCCCGGAGACTTGAGGGGGGAACCCCGAATGAGAGGGAGCTGTCGGACCGCCGACAGTTGGCCCTGGCTGAAGCGGTATGTGGGGAACATCGGGAGTTTGAGATTGTGATGGGAACTGGAATGAGGGTGGTTGTTGGATCGCTTGTCCTTGAAGCGAGGGAGACAGGATGGCTTGCGCCAATGAAGGAGATGGAATGGCCTGCACGGACTCTTGGAGAGGTGCGATGGCCGAAGTTGATTCTAGGGGCATGGGGGAAACAGATTTCCCCTTCAGAATGGCCTGGAAGGCCCGGAGCTGTTCAGAGGTAAGCTCCGTGTTGGCGAGGACGCCCAGTAAGGAAGAGATATCCTGTGGTGGGGATGTGTCCCCGGCAATAACCTGCACCTCATGCGAGGGCTCATGAGAAGGACCCGAGTCCATAGCATAGACTTGCGGCTCGGCTGACAAACGACGACTAGGGTGGTTCTCCTCAAAAGACTTGTGAGCCATGCTCATAGTTTTCCCAGAACGTAAAAACATACACTAGCAAGCAGGTAGCAAAGATTATCAAACAAGTGGATGCCTTTACGCCTTTTTTTATGTTTTGATTTTGATGATTTTTTTTATTTTTAGGGAGATCCGAAGTTCACACAAAATAGGGACCCTAGTTTATTTTTGTTTCACAGCCATGTCAGCTAGGGTCTCTTGTCTCACCACAAATGGGATGACTAACTCCGGGGAACTTCAATGGTACAACCAGCCCAGTGAACGAAGAGGAGATTCTTCAATGTCGGGGACTTACGGAGGTCCCAATGGAGGAGATTCTAGTCCGTTGAGAGGAATTCTCAAACGGAGAGTCCTTCCTTCACCGGGAAAGGGTGATCCTTAGAAAAAATGAAAAAGGATATAAAAGAGGGATGGATGTATGCAATAGAATGGTGACAGAGATATAGAGTAAGAAAACAACAGAAATAACAAACATATAATAAACACCCAACCAATCACAACTGACAGTGTTGCCGTGAGCACTACAGGGGCGCGCGAGGGCGCCAAGGTGGAGAGGCACGGACGGTGCCAAACTTGCAAGGGTAGCCAAAAGGAAGCAGTAGAGGTCCCACCGTGATCGCCAATCTGTGTGCGACGTCATGCGGTTCGAGGAGCGAAGAAGATGCGGAGCGCGCTGGCTCCTTTTGCTTGCTGCAACACAGAAATAAGAGAAAAGAGAAGGGGCCACCACGGGAGATTACTCCGGCGGGGCGAGCGGGACAAATGTAATATAGCAAGATATGGGGGTTAAACGGCCATAGCGGGAAGTGACTCGCCGTGTCCTCGAGGGGACGGGAATGGTGTAGAAATCAAATAGCAAGAATTGAAACGGCCATTGGGGAAGTGACTCGCCGCGGCCTCGAGAATATGAGCAGATAAGAATATAACAGAATATAAGAAGAATATAAAGAATGGGAATTTAAACGGCCATTGGGGAAGTGACTCGCCGCGGCCTCGAGAATATGAATTGATAAGAATATAACAAAATATAAAGAGAATATAAGAACGGAAATTTAAACGGCCATTGGGGAAGTGACTCGCCGCGGCCTCGAGAATATGAGCAGATAAGAATATAACATAATATAAAAAGAATATAAGAACGGAAATTTAAACGGCCATTGAAGAAGTGACTCGCCGCGGTCTCGAGAATATGAGCAGATAAGAATATAACAGAATATAAAGAGAATATAGGAACGGGAATTTAAACGGCCATTGGGGAAGTGACTCGCCGCGGCCTCGAGAACATGATGTGATCACCAGGGGCCAAAAGACCCCAAAATAAAGAAAGTGATCGCGCCTACCTCAAGAGCGGGAGATGGCAGGTTGCTTCTTCCTCCCCCTTCGGCCGGCCGACGGAGAGGGCTTTCCTTGGGTACCCTTGTAAAATAACGACAAACAAGTAACGAGTGGATCAGAAAGATGAAGGTGTAGTATTCAAATCCTTGCGATAAAAATAACGAAATGATGGCAAGACACACACTGGTTGGTGTTGTCTTTTAAACCCCTCTCGGATATGAGTAGGAGGAAAATACTTATGGTGAATGGCGATTATGCCGACGTAGGAATAGAAAAAAGACTCCCTTATGAGGGATGGAGGATGCGATATGATGAATGCAAGATAACTATGAAAGAAAAGGAGAGAGTGGCTTATTGGATGGCCGATAGTGAGATCCGGCGGAGCTTCGATAGCGTAGGGACGACGTGGAAGTACGGTGGATGAGGACAGCCTTCCTCCTCCGAGCGCGGGCACCCGAGAAGCCGGCAAAACCTCCACCTACAAAAGACCCCACGGGTTAGAAATGACTCTGGTGGCCTCTGGGCTCCGGTAGCCTATCGGATCTCTTAGAAGCCCCCCAAGAACTGAGGGGGTGGGCCTCTATTTATAGGGCTCCGGAGGGTGGAGGCGTCCAGGACCCTGGACACCTCCATCAGGGCCGAAGTAATATTTTATTCTATTTTTCCGAATATTTTCATGGAGGCGTCCAGGGGACCGGACGCCTCCATAAAGGCCCACCGAATTCCCACCGAAAGTCGCACGCAGTTTAGCACGACGCATGGTTTTGAACGGCGCCCGTGATTCAGCAATGGCCGCGTCCAGCTGGCAGGGTGCTTCCACAATTGGATTTTTTCACACACGACAAACCGTCGATTGGTGGACGGGGCCCGGTGGGCAAGTTGGTCCTGGACGCCTCCATAAATATTTTATTATTTTTGTTTTGTTTTTATACCAAAACTGGTATTATGCATTTTTTATATTTGGTTTTTATGGAGGCGTCTAGGGTCCTGGACGCCTCCAATAATTATTATTTTTATGTGTTTTTTGTTTTTTTATATATATTAAAGTCATGGAGGCGTCCAGGAGCCTAGACGCCTCCATGAAGACCCCCTCGGGTCCCCTGAAAAAGCGTCGGCAGCCGCCCAACAGACACTCTTCCTGGTTTCGGAACCCTCTGGTGTGTCCGATTGGTGTTGATGCCGTCCGAATGCCGCAACGAGATGAATTCCGGATGCCGAAAAGGCGGAAGAAGACTCAAGAAGGAAACACTCGAGCGATTCAAAATGCGAAAGCCAAGCGGGGCGTCGTATAGTAATATGAGATTTTCTCAGGAGATGTCAGGAATGGCATGTCTACACCGAGCCAGAGGGAATCATGGGTGATGTCCCCATCACTGAGTTTTGTTATCATCAAAATCACCTAGATATACTCAACAATCTCCCCCTTTTTGATGATGACAAAACTAAAGGGGTTTTGAAATATATGAACGTGCCCTTGAGCAATGTTTGAAAGTTGAGATCAAGGTTCGAAAACAAAGCATTTCACTCACATCCCGTTACGCCAGCGAACACACACCATTCAACATTTATTTGCCAATTAGAAAGGAAATGAGATATAGGAGCCAACCATTTGAGATCAAACACCAGTTGCATTCAATTCATCATTCATTACAAGGTACATTAGTGCAAAAGTGAATGCACGACTCTAGACTTAAGGGACTAAACAAATGCATAAAATAGACTCATGATCAAGCATGCAAACATACAACCACACACGGACATACATAAATATATAAAACCCTATTCTACTACTTCTCCCCCTTTGGCATCATCAAAAGGGGATAGGATAGACGAAGGGGGACCCAAGTGACATAAGACCAAAGGACAGCAAGCTAGAGCTAGAAGAAGGAAAAATCATCAAGGTGCATCTGCAGGTGGCTGATCGTCTAGAGGAGGAGGGGGATGGTAACCAAGGCGATGGCCGAGAGCTTCAAGAGCATGAGCTTGAGCATGAAGGGCATCACGAATATGACCAATGGCGAGATCACGAGGCGCATCACGACGAGCCATGCTAAGAAGAGTATTGTTCATGATGTGGAAGGACTGGCTAGAATTAGCAACACTATCGGTGAGGCTAGTCATGTGAGTTGTGAGTGTGGCCATATGAGTAGAAAGGGTATCCCGAGCAATGGAGAAGGAATCCATGCGGCCTGACATGGTGTCGACCACATGGCCATCGTGTCGACGCGATCCTCGAGAGCAGAAAGTCCCTCCCCAAAAGTATCCACACGAGTCTCTAGCCCAGTGAACCGCCTGTCAAAAACCTCATACTCTACCCAAGAAGGCTGAGTGGCTCCCTGTGTGGAGGACTCTCCATGATAAAATTGAGTAGGAGGAGGCATCTCCAGATCCATATGCTGCAGTGAAGGTGGAGGAGACAACTCAGCATCCATGTGATGAGGAGAAGGTGGAGGAGGCTGCTCCTCGGCTTGAACGGGAGGGGGTACATCACCTTGAACCTACTGCTGCTGTGGTTCCTGCTCATCCTCACTGTCATATTCATCTTCATATGTAGGCACATCCTGACGCAACTCACCATCGGGACCATAGTAATATCTCATATCTATACAGATCTTATGCTCATTGTAAATATCATCCTGGGGAACATAGATAAACTATTCTTATGCTAAATTAATCCCAGCATGAATGAACACCCCGGTCAACTGTGAAGCATACGACAAAGATCACCGCAGATTCGTTCGGCAAGCGCCAATGAGGGTGGTCATGAGGCAACCCATGTTGATTTGTATACCATTCATGACATGGTAAAATAGGAATCTATGAACTTCTGTGACTTCATTTCTGCTGCCAACCTTGGGATAAATAAGGGAAGTAAACATATGGTGTAAGACACGCTACAGTGGTGGGAAGTAATTCGCATTTAACGCAATCAAATCGCTGACACCATGCACGTACTCACAGTTGGTCATAGCAATAAAAGTATCTTCAACCTCCCCATGACCATAAGCCATGTTGGCTCCTCTAGCCGCAACCCCTAAGCTTCTCTCAAATAGATCGGGGTTAATGTGAATCTCAACCCCTTGAAAAATAGTATATAGCTCATCATTCCTTAAAACCAAGTTCCCATAGAACTGCTATACTAGGTTGGGGTATTGACGATTATACCTAGTGACGAAATCAGTCCAACCCGGCTGAATCTCAAAGACTGCACATATACCGGGGAGGAGCTGATTCACCTCGTTGAAATCAACCATTCGAGGGTCGATTATAGGGCGAATGAGCAACCTAGGTGCTCGACGCAGAGGAGCTTGTGCCTCGCGTCTCTGTCCACTCCCTTCCCCTTGGGCAAAACGCCGAGAGCTTTGTCTAGGCAGCATCCCGAACTAGCAACCTGGTAGAAAACCCTTGAAGAGAAGACCCTCGTCCCGGGGGATGAAGAAAGATCTACGGACACTCGAGGGGCTTGCAAAAGCCTTCTCGACTGACCGGAACCAAGGTGGAAACTCCACGAACGCACGAACAGTCGAATGGAGTTCGTCCTGAAAATGTGACGAACACGTCGAATCTTGTGCAACTGGATGAAAGATGAGGTTTGGGAGCTTGAGAGGTGGAGTTTGGAGGTTCTAGGGTTAGGGAATGAGGTATGAGAGTAAGTGGGGGTGATAGAATGAGTGAATGGGGTATTAGACCCCTTTATAAGCTGGCCCGGTTAGGACCCGATCGGGCTGGTTCGCCGCCACCGGTCGACCGATGCGGGGCTGGCGGTCGACCGCTAGCCCAAAAGCCCCATTTTGTAAATTTATTTTTTTATTTCTTTTACTTTTATTTCTTTTTCCTTTTTTTTATGGGGGGACCATCAACCGACCATCATATATGGAGCCAACGTCATGAAGTGTAAGGAAGGAAATAGATGCAGGTGTGAGAGAAGTTTCTAACTCCCCCTCAGAAGCTACCTAAAATCCGACATTACTGAGTCCACAATTATTTGTTCAAGAAATATCTGTCCTTAGAAAAAAAAATTCAAGGAGGGCTATACATATAATTACATTCAAGCATGTAGGAATGCATGTGAAACACACAAGGTATAAGAAGTAAAGACAAAATGCATGTTTTCCTACCCTTGATGCATATGAGTTTCTACAAATGCAGAACTTAACTTAAGTGCAAACCTATGCACGAATGCTCTCACCCTTGCACATCCCAAGTTCTCTTCTTATCTTGTTAAATTATTCCTGATTGGGGGGTTTGGTGAAAATATCAGCTAGTTGATTGTGCGTGTCAATGAAGTTCAATTCAAAGACCCATTTCCCTACATGATCTCTTCGGAAGTGATGATGAATATCAATATGCTTGGTTGTAGAGTGTTGAATAGGATTTTTAGACAAACTGATTGCACTAATATTATCACACAAAATTGGCACACATTTCATTTCAATATCTAAATCAAGCAGTTGATTTTTGATCCAAAGTACTTGGGCTCCACAACTTCCGGTGGCTACATATTCAGCCTCGACCGTTGAGAGAGCTGCTGAATGTTGTTTCTTGGAGGCCCATGAGACTAGGCACCCACCAAGAAACTGACAGTACACACTAGTACTTTTATGATCTACAATGCATCCAGCATAATTTGCATCAGTGTATGCAATCAAATCAAAAGAACTACCGATGGAAAACTACAAGCCAAAATCTATTGTGCCAAGTAAATATCTAAAAATGAGTTTAACAGTCGATAAGTGAGATTCTTTAGGGCATGACTGAAAACGGGCACAAAGACATACACTGAATTGAATGTCAGGGCGGCATACTATAAGATACAGTAGTGATCCGATCATACCTCGAAACAATGTAGGATCTACTGTTTTACCATTTTCATCTTTGTCTAACTTTGAGGTTGTCGCCATTGGAGTTGACAAAGGTTTTGCTTCAACCATCCCATATTTCTTCAAAAGTTCCATTGTGTACTTGGCTTGGCTTATGAAAATGTCCTCAGGTGTTTGCTTCACCTGCACTCCAAGAAAGAATGTTAGTTCACCCATTAGGCTTATCTCAAATTCACCTTGCAAGATTTCTACAAATTCATCACATAGCACATTATTAGTAGCTCCAAAAATTATATCATCCACACACACTTGAACTACCATTATATCCTTACCTGATTTCTTTGTGAAAAGTGTTTGATCAACCTTACCTCTCTTGAAATCATTTTCAATCAAAAATGACGTGAGTCGTTCATACCATGCCCTTGGTGCTTGCTTCAGTCCGTATAAGGCCTTCTGGAGCTTGTACACATGTTGTGGATGTTTGGGGTCTTCAAAATCTGGAGGTTGTTCTACAAAAACATCCCCTTTGATATACCCATTTAGAAACGTAGATTTAACATCCATTTGAAACAATTTAAAGTCAGATGAGCAAGCATAAGACAATAGAATCCGGACTACTTCTAGACGAGCAACCGGTGCAAAAGACTCATCAAAATCAATACCCATATCCTGGCTATATCCCTTGGTCACAAGCCGGGCCTTGTTCCTAACAACCAATCCCATATCATTTAGCTTATTTCTGAAAACCCATCGGGTTCTGATAATGGATTGATTCTTAGGTCGTGGCACTAGAGTCCACACCTGGTTTCTTTCGAACTGGTGCAACTCTTCATGCATAGCCTGGATCCAGGATTCATTTTGAAGAGTTTCATGGATATCCTTAGGCTCTTCCTGTGAGATTAAGGATATCAAATCTTCTTCTTCTACCTTCCTTAGAGATGCTCTGGTTCTTACCCCATCTTGAGGATTACTGATTATGTTTTCAGCTGGATGATCCTTTAAAAATGTAGAGGTGCTTGGCAAATCAGGGTGCGGCACTTGCTGCTCTTGCAGTGTCTCAATTGAAGGATCTTCATCTTCTTCACTCTTGCTGGGTATTCCTTCCTTTGGTTCATCCTTGGCTTTAGATGTTCCAGCATTGGTTGAGTCTTTGGGGGCTTCTCCTACATCCACAATTTGAGTAGTTAGTTTTACTTCAGATTCATCAAAAATTACACGAGGACTTTCTTCAACAACTAAAGTCCGTTTATTGAACACTCGATACGCTCTAGAATTAAGTGCATAGCCTAGGAAAGTTCCCTTGCCACTTTTCTCATCAAACATACCTAGGTTGGACTTACCATTGTTCAAGATGAAACATGAACAACCAAAGGGTTTAAGATGGGAAATATTCGGTTTCTTACCCTTGTAGAGCTCATATAGAGTTTTCTTCAAAATGGGCCTTACCATTGCCCCGTTGATGATGTAACATGTTGTACTTACCGCCTCAGCCCAAAAATATTTTGGTAGAGAGCTTTCACTTAACATGGTCTGTGCCATGTCTATCAATGTTCTATTTTTCTTCTCCACCACTCCATTTTGTTTGGGTGTCCTTGGTGATAAGAAGTTGTGTGTATACCCGTGCTCTTCATAGAAATTGCTGAACTCATGATTTTCAAATTCATCACCATGATCACTTTGGATAGTGGTGATAAGGTAGCCTCTATCATTTTAGATTTTCCTACAAAACACTTGAAATTCCATCAATGCATCATTTTTATTGGATAGAAATAACACCCAAGTGAATCTGGAATAATCATCAATAATAACGAAACCATAGAATGTCCCTCCTAGGCTAGATGTCCTAGTTGGGCCAAACAAATCAAGATGCAGCAATTCCAAAGGCCGGGAGGTAGAAACAATGTTCTTATTTTTTAAGGATATGCGTGTTTGCTTGCCTTTTGTGCAAGTCTCACAAATTTTATCACTTTTAAACTTTAACTTTGGCAAACCATTCACCAAGTCATGTTTAGACAACTTGGAGATTTCTCCAAAACTAGCATGACCTAGTCTTCGGTGCCATAGCCATACATTGTCATGATTGTTAGCTACCAAACACATATCATCACAAGAAACATCATCAATATCAATGGTATATATATTGTTGTTTCTCTTGCCGATGAATCTGATTTCATTGGAAGTTTTATTTATGACAAGGCAATGGGTTTCATCAAAAATAATTTTGAAGCCTTTGTCACACAGTTGGCTTATGCTCAGCAAGTTATGATTCAAACCTTTCACCAAAAGAACATTTTCAATCAAGGTTTTAGAATTCTTACCTATGTTGTCAATTCCAATTATTTTACCTTTGTCTTTTCCACCAAAGACAACTTAACCTCCATCCTTGTCTTGCAGCATAGAGAACACTTTCTTGTCCCCTGTCACATGCCTTGAGCAGCCACTGTCCAAGTACCACTTACTCCCCCTGGCTTCAAGACGTATCTGCAAGAAACAACATTCTCATGCAAATGATTTTGGTACCCAAGCTAGTTTGGGTCCGTAGGAGTTAGTCGAGTTCTGTGCATATCTTTTCTTGGTCCAAAAAATATGATTTCTTGGTGGACTTTGTTTGAACCACAAATTTGCAATAACATGACCAAATCTACCACAATGATAACAGTTAACAGGTGCAAACTTTCTTTGAAATTATCGTGGTTTGGGTTGGACATGTTTTGGATTAAAATTGGAACATGAAACATGGTTGTTATCTTTTTCGTGAACAAAGGATGTGATGATCTTATGTTCAAAAGATTTTTTATTTTGAGGAGTATATCCCAGTCCTTCCTTTTAAAAATTGACTTTAACTCCCAACAAGTTATATAAATTTTGTTTGCCATTTACAAATCTTGACAAGGTGGACTGAAGTTCAGCCACTTCTTTATCCAAACTCACATTTTTCTTTTCAAGTTCTGAGTTTGTGGATTTCAGAATTTTTTCTTCAGTTTTCATTTTTTCACACACTTTCTCCATTTCAGACATTTTGTAAGATAGCTCTTCTTTGACTTTTTCACAATCTAAAATCATTTGTAGCAGATTTTCTTTTTCTTCCGTTGCCTCAAACCATTCATGTTCCAATTTTTCAAACTTAACAAAGATATCTTCATGTGACAAATCATCAATTTTCTATTTGAGAGTTTTATTTTCAGATCTGATTTTCTTGTATTTAGAATACAATTTTTCATATTTAGACTCTCATTGTTCATTGGAAATAAAATCAGGGTCAGAATTTACCTCTATTGAGTCATCCTCGTGTGCCATGAGACATAGGCTCTCCACGAGCTCTTGTATCTTCTCATTGGACGGTTCATCCTCTTCATCGCTCCACGTGGCAACCATGGCTTTGGGCTTTTTGAAATTATCTTTCTTGAATTTCTTCTTTAGATCTAGGCACTCTCCCCTCATGTGCCTGGGCTTCTTGCATTCGTTGCATATAATGCCACTTGGTTTGCTTGGCTCGCCCTTGGTTTGAGTGGGCTTCCTTTGCCCCTTTCTGAAATTACTTTGGAAGTTTCCCTTCTTCCTCAAAAACCTTTTCACTTGGCAGGTTATCATGGCCAAGTCTTCTTCTTTGTTGCTTCCTTCACTTGATTCTTCTTCTTGAAAGTCTTCATCAAGTTGATGAGCTTTCAATCCAATTACTTTCTTTTTCTTCGTATCTTCCTCGGCTGTCCTCTTCATATTTATCTCATAGGTCATGAGTGACCCTATGAGCTCATCGAGAGTGAGTGTGGATAGATTCTTGGAGTCTTCAATGATTGTGGCGTTGGTGTGCCACGCAGGAGGAAGGGATCTCAGCACTTTTCTTACGAGCTCAGAATTAGTGTAATCTTTCCCAAGGCTTTTGAGACCATTCGTGATCTCGGTTAGCCTTGCGAACATCTCTGAAATTGTCTCTTCAGGCTTCATCTTGAAGAGCTCATAATCTTGAACCACAAGGTTGGCTTTAGTCTCCTTGACCTCCGAGGTTCCTGTTGTGCCCTTGTGGTTTTGATGATTGGTTTTTATGTGAGTCAATCACTGTGAGTCACCATGTGATGTTCAGTCTTTTTATGAGATCATAAAGCATTCATAAATATGTTCAGTCATTCTGTAAGGTTTATGCATTTCTCTGCTTGTGGAAGTCCTGCACATTGCATCACTACATACACATTGCCTTGCTGCATTTCACACGCATTAAGTCTGTACAGGGTCTTGTTGCAGGCACGGCAAGTCTATACATCCGTTAGCCTTGCCTTATGCACACAGCAAGTCTGTACATCGTGGCATACAAAGTCTACACATTGGTTTCTGTTATGGTTGTGCATCATTATAGTAAGTCTGTACATCCTTGTTACATGCATTAACTGTGAGTATGGCATAGTCAGTACATTGTTCATTGCAAGCCATTGTGCACGCACGACTATGACCTGTGTCTGCATATGAATTGATCTTGTTTGCATGGCATTTCATCGAACACATTATGCATACATAAAGTCGATGCAAGCATGCAACATAGTCAATACATTGATCAAGTCTGTACAGCCAATGCATTTCATGTCTCTCATGCATGCACATTCAAAGTCTGTACAGCCTGTGTTTGCAACACTAAGTCTGTACATCGCACAGCATGCAAGTCTACAAAGTCTATACATTCACATGCATGCAAAGTCTGCACATTGCACAAAGTCTATACATTCCTTGCAGTTGTGTTTGTGCATCAACTTTAAGTCTATACATTGCATTGTCAAGTCTGAACATTCCTTAGTGGCAAGTCTATACATTCCTCAAATTCAAGTCTGTACATTGGCCAAGTCTACACATCGTCTCCTTGCTTCAAGTCTGCACATTGGCCAAGTCTGTACATCGCCACTTGTTCATGCATATGTGCAAGTCTATACATTGTCTGGTCATCCACGCAAAGTCTATACTTTGGCAAAGACTGTACATTCTAATGTCTGTATAGCCCTTGCTTAGGTGAAGTCTATACATCCGTCACACTCCAGCCTTTGCATTGAAGTCTATACATTGGATATGGTTGTGCATCACAAAGTCTATACATTGATGTCCATTGCATCGCTAAGTCTATACAATGCATTGCCCTCATGCATACACAAGCATCCAAAGTCTATACAGCGTTTTGGCTAGAACGCAGCGTTTCATGTTAAGTCTGTACAGCATGCATCATCTCCTTCTGTACAGTGTTTGCCTAAGTCTATACATCCATTAAGTAATAATTGATCAAGTCTATACATCGTGTGCTTCGTTCATGCTAAGTCTGTACATGGTCCTGGCGCTCGCAAAGTCTGTACATCAGCTTGGCGCTCACAGAGTCTTGCTGCATCTATGTGCATAGTCCATGCATTGTCAAGTCTATACAGCGTCTCTCTTAGCGTCTTGTGCATGTAGCATAGAAAGTCTGTACATTCGTTGACAGACTCATGCATAAACACTAAGACAAAGTCTGTACATTCGGTGATAGCTTGTCTGAGCATCTCATGCATTCAATGTGCATACTTTCATTCTATTGTGCATCCTTCAATACAAAGTCTGCACATTTACTGTTGATATGGTTATGCTGCTGTTCAGCAAGTCTATACATGCTCTGCTCGTGGCTTAGTCTTTCAATCCATGTTCATTGTGCATATGTGCATCTCCTTCAAGACGAAGTCTATACAATCCTTTCCAAGCATTCAAATCTATACACTCTTTAGCTCAGTTCGCAGCTGAGTCTGAAGTTTGTACAGTCTGTTCTTCATACAAGTTTGTTCATGCATTATTTCATTAAGTCTATACATTCTTTGTTGATCGACTGAAGTAACTCTGTCATTAAACAGGCTGATGAATGGGCATGTGATCCGAGGTTGGCTCCTGGCACGTGATCCTAGGTTATCTGGACAGAGAGGGCACAAGCCCTGCCCACGCAATACATCTAATGCTGCTATAAATAGAAGCCTTGTCCATCTGGAGAAGACTGATCGAGACTGTGATAGAAGAAGGTGAGAGCAGCAGAGAGGCAGAGAGAAGAATAAGAAAGAGATCCAGCAAAAGAAGAAAAGAGAGAACAGAGTGAGAAGAAACGAGAGGAGGGGCAGAGAGGCAGAGTGTGAAAGCAGAATAAGAAAAAGAGAAAGAGAGTGAGTTCGTGGAGAAGAAGAAAGAAGACTCTATTGAAGATCTGTCTACTGGATCGTGGATCAAATCCAGGCCAGTCAGCTCCATGGGAGCCACATCTATGTTATTATCCTTTAGAGCTTTCTGATCGTTGTGTATTTTTCATTTCTTGTTTTTCCTTTTCATTTGGTCACTATGTTTTCTGATTCTCTGGTTTGAGATCGGGGTTCCCTCTGGTGTGGAGGAAGAGAGGTCCGTGACCTCTGGTTTGCAAGTGGCTGGGTGTCACTTGTGGGTTCCCCTCCGGTTTGGAGGAAGGGAGATTCGTCTCCGGTTCTGGTCTTGTGGGTTGCAAGTCCAGGTGTTCCCTCCTGGTCTGGAGGAAGAGAGACTTGAGTCTCTGGTTTGCTAGTGACTGGGTGTCACTAGTGGTTCCCTCCGGTTTGGAGGAAGAGGGGAAGTTGTTCCCTTGGTCAAGCTGTTAGGCAGCACCTGTTGCAGACTGAGTCTGCGGTTCTAGCGTTAGCTAGTGGAAGCCTCACTCCGGTTTGGAGTGAGGGGTGGATGTAGGTCTTGTTGACCGAACCACCTAAAAAATCTTCTGTGTAGTGTGGTTGGGCTTGTGCGTTTTCTCCTTGTCTTCTACCTCCTTCATAGGTTGCCTTGAGCATTCTTGTTTCTATCTGTGCAGTGGGTTTATTGCTTTCTTCTGCTTCTGCTAGTTGATTGTTTAGGGGCATGATACATATTTGTTCTTTGGTTCAAAAGAGAATATGATTAGATTTTTAGTTTGTCTATTCTAAATTTTTATTGAGCAAAAAGTTTTTAAGGGTGGGATTCATTCACCCCCCTCTGAATCCATCGCACCAATCCTATCATTTGGTATCAGAGCGGGTGTCTGCATAGTAGGTCCAACGTCCTGCAGATCCGATCCTGCAGTCTTCGGTGCTATCTCGCTTTTGGTGCATCATTACTCCTGTTGCATTAATCTGATCTGTTTCCATGGGTGATCCACCGATTTTCAACGGCCTTAATATTAATGTGTGGTTTGTCAGTCTGCGCAAATATGTTATATCAGTTAATCCTGATCTGTGGAAGTTAATTTCACAAGGTCCTCACAATTACCAAAGAAAGTGTCCAAATGGACTAACAGTCACAGATCAAAGGATGGAGAAAATCAGAAAGCTTTGAATCTGATGAAAGCAGCTACTGACAAAGCCTTACATTGTTGCTTTCATGATTGCAGGTCTGCTAAGGACATTCTGGATGTGCTGAAGCTAGCTCACAGGATAGATGTGGACAGCTGCATGATGGCTAACAGAAGTAATCAAAGTGGCAGCGATCAATGTAGCAATCAGGATAAAGACGATAATGATGAGGAGGTAAACCCTTTTGAGAACTATACTTTAGATGATTGGGAGAATGCATATGCTGAATTATTAGAGTCACATGAGAGGTTAAGAAAACAGTATAAAAAATTGAAAAAGGGTACTGGGTTAGATAGTTCAAGTTCTCCATGTGAAAAATGTTCAAATATCAAGCAATCTCATGATGCCTGTTATTTTTTAAAGAAACCCTGCCTAGGAGTTGGTGGGAGAGTGCTCCCTTTACCAGGGGTAAAGAGATGAACCACTCCACCATCATCCCCATAGGAGGTAAGTTTTATTTATATGGTTAAAGCAAAGAATTACATCAATCGAAAACTAGGCATGCCTAGTTTGTCAAGCCGGGCCTCTCCCCTTATAACACTGGGAAGATCCTTGAATGAAAAGAAAAGATTACATTTTGTATTGCATGCGTGGGAGGCCAAAGAATCCGCGACTTTATTCCCTTCTCTATAAACATGCTCAATTGTGTCTTGTTGCGAGATTAAGCTCCAAATTTGGCGAACATATGGGAGGATAGACCAAGAGCATTGAAACTTCTTTTTAATGATCATAACAAGGATGTAAGAGTCACATTCAAGGTGAGTAGGCTGGTCACTGAAGGTTTGTAAGTACTTTATACCATCCAGAAGAGCTCTGGTTTCTGCAATTAAGCTGTTGGATTGACCGTAGAAGTGCGAAAAGGCAAAGACAATGTCACCACCTAATGGCCCCCCCCACCTCCAGAAATTCCGTTGTGTTTACAGGCACAAGCAGTATTAAGTTTGAGGGATGGCCAAGGTGGACACACCCATCTAACCATTTTTAGCAGAGGACCATAGAAGGGTTTGATGGCAATACCCAAACACTGCATAACTTTTTTGTTGTTCCTGTCCCTTTTCAGAAGGTTTGCAATGGCACAGTTCTGCTTAACTTGGAACTGAATTTGATGAAGAATGCTGGATTTTGAAAATGGATTGCCTTCGTACTTTGCACAATTCCTAGCTTTCCAGATATTCCAAAGACCATATCCAATAGTAGTAAGCATGAGATGACCAAGACCGGAATTAGGATTTGCTCTGCTAACAGCCTGCAATATGAAACTCTTTATGGTATTACCTTCCAAATGCAAACCAACATTTCTGTAGTGCGACCAGATATGAGCAACCAAGTCACTATTGAGGAACAAGTGATTAATATCCTCTTCTTGAGACCTATGGTAGCAGTGGCATCTGGAGCATAACTGAATACCCAGTTTCTTTATATTAGAATCAACCGGGATACAATTATGA